>OZ012714.1:5000-2505000 GCA_963942605.1 Poecilus cupreus | reverse complement strand
ATTTTCAAATGTTTTGCAGCATGATTGGTTAAAAATAATATGACAGATCTTTCGAAAACTTGTTGCCAGGCAATAAGTTTGAGAAAAATACTGGAGAATTATTTTCTAATTTATCAAACTCTCGAGTTATATTTAATTAGATTATTATTTTATTTCAGAAGGATGCACGTAATAAATCTATCTATTTTGCTCATTTTTTACTTCTGTTGATGATAACTATCTTATATCTGACATTTGTCAACAAAAACAAAAAAGCTACCAGGAATAATTACTAGAGCTTTATTCTAAGTATAATAATGACAGGATAGGTTAAAACGCAGACACGTGACATATAATGAAGCACTTCATTGGTTTTAAGAAACGTCAAAAAATAATCAGTATAATGCTGATCCTATTGGTTGAATTTTCAAGTGTTTTGCATTATGATTAGTTAAAAACTAGTCGTAGGAATTTATCAGTTTAAAATGCCTTAGAGCATATTTCTATATTTTGTTGCTGTAATAAGTATGTGATTGTCCAAAAGTGACGAAATTGAAGCAAATGGTAAGTTTTTTTTTTATATGTGGGAAATAGTCTGTAATAGTTGCACATTTATTAATTTATTGAATTTGTATCTTTTCCCCTATATAGAGTAATTCTAAATTGCTTCAACTCACAAAGTTTTATCGTCTTCTAGACTATACCTACTCCGTGATAGATACTGATTATAAATTGAATTGATACAGGATGTTTTATTTTCCTTATACTGTACCGTCAATCTTATATCTTCCATGTATTTTAAGCATGGCTTGCTGGTGTTTCTAAATGCCTTGGAACCTAGAATGCGAAAGCTCGCCGATAAAATAATGTAACCGTCAACTTTCATTCTCCTGCCTAACTAGACTAGGGTCGAATTTGTGGTGGACATAACCCACATCAGCATTTGGGCGAGGTGGTGGTGGTGGTGGTGGATACATAGCGGCAGGTCGCCCACGCGCCCAGGAAGGCGGTCCCTGCTGCAACGATCCATGAAGGAGCTTAGCGATGGAACGTTCCTCCGCAGTGGTGGAGGTGGAAGTCACAAACTTGGAGACGGAAAGGTCTCCGGTGTTGGAGATTGTTTCACTATAATGAGAATGGTTACATTATCACATTTTTAAATGTTTTATAGGAAAAATACATTACAAATTTTTCACTAGATTATTTAACCTTTGTCTCTTGCTAATACTAGAAGAAAGTTACCAAATGTGGAATAGGATCTTAATATGGAATTCCACCTTTTAATATTACACAAATTAAAAACGTTTATTAGTAATTATAATCAGTCATACGTTTTCACTTAACTTAGTAACAGTCTTATGTTTAAAAAATTAATTAACAATATAATAATTGTATAAAAATTTAAATAAAAATAAGACAATATTCCTCTAACTTGTCTTTTGAAGATTTAAAACTGAAGTTAGGTGTGTTTTAACAAGTGGTAGTGCCCAAACAATTTTTTTCACGATCAGGAGAGAATAGTATATTCTAGAACAAGTAATGGAATGACACATTCCACACGAGCAAAAAGTTTGTAGACCGAGCCGAAGGCGAGGACTACGGTTTGCGAGTGTGGGAAATGCCATTCCGTTACCTGTTGTAGACTAAACTTTCTATAACAAGATTTTGAAAATTATACATAGAATACAACTAAAAAACTGTTAAAAACGTCAAACTCATATAAATAAAATTAAAACAAACAGACGAAACCATAGTAACTGAATCAAGATACTTAATATATCGCGCTAATGTACGGCTCTGATTCGTCGAATTTATTCTATACGCGGCGTATCCGATGTTCGTTATTCCAATACAATTTTTAGTTGTGGAATGTGTAGTTTCCAAAACAGTGTTATAGAAACTCAGTTTCTATGATACCAAAATCATGACAGAAACAACCAATTTCATATTAACGGGAGATATGTGCACTTTCTCTCTCGTCGAGAGGGAAAGTGCTCAAATAATGACATTTGTTGTGAAAAATGAACGAAATGTAACAAATTAAAGAAAATAGTATAAGAGGTGTCTCCTTTTTTATAGGACATAGGAAATACTATGTTAAAAATTTCATTAGGCGATAGTTCGTTCCCTATGAATTTTAAAACAAAAATGTAAATAAATACTAAAAATGTTCAGAAAGAAAAACTGCACTAAATTAATCTGAATTTATTAATGTAGTACATTTCTGTCATGAGATAGACGTAAAATAAAATTTATAATTTTTATCAATTTCCAGAGTGCCATGGTAAACAAAACATACAAATAGTCGTAATGTTTGATTTTGACAAATGATATTTGGCAGAGTTTTAATGACTATTTACGTGTTTAAATTATTTCTTATTAATCATGGACACATTTGCCAAATATTTGTATTTCGAAAGATACAAAATTGTCGAGAAATGTTACCCAAAAGCAACACTCTTGAAATAATATATTCTACAACAGGTAATGGAATGGCACATATTCCACACGACACGAGCAAAAAGTTTGTAGTCCGAGCCGAATATAGGAAATAGTCACTGAAATACTTATTAGAAGTTCCACACACAATGCAATAAATTTAAATCAAAAAAAGAATCACCTGTGAAAATCTTTTCAAATAAAAGATGTTAACAATAAAATATTGTCTGGTTTGTCGTGTTTGATTAATTATCATTTCCCTAACACAAGAGCTAAAGCACAAATCATCATTCGAAGACGACAGTGAATAATATGTATTCTATTTCTCATCATATGTCTTAGTTTCAAACGTGTGACGTCAAATCCCTCTATTGTTGTAGTGCAAATGTAAGCAATTTGATACAGATGAGGTCGGATATGAGTTGATAACACTGTTGAGTCTGCGGTAATCATGGTTGGCTTGCAACGGAACACCGAGCAGGAGCGGAAGCAGCTTCGGCCTGAATTCTGACCAATAATGAAACCACACATTGGTGGTTTATTATTTTTTAACCAACGAAAAACGGAGGGGGTCGACGCGTGTATTTTTTTTTCTTTCCACATAGCAGTTCGATTTTGGTGATTCTTTTATTATTGGATAGGGTATACCTCGAAGTTTGTTCCATTTAATTTACACCCCAAAATTCCACCTCTAGAGTAGGACAATAGAGGATTATTGAATGTTCATCAATTGAATTTTTACATGTTAACCGATTCAACTACGTACCTATAACTTCGTACTGGGTTATACTATTTAAAAAATTCTACTCCTGAGGGTAGAAAAATAGGTAGTCACAAAAAATAAAAACTTTTTAACAAAAAATTGAACCCACGAAAAACTGAAAAGCGAAAAATAAAATAAACACCTCCTAAACTAATGTAAGTAACTAATTTGGAGTCGGTGGTCAGTGCCAAACAAACAATCAACGAACGCAGACTCAAAATTAGTTACATTAGTTTACGAACTTAGTTATGAACCCAAATAAACCTAGTGTCCTTTTAAAAGGACGGGAAGGTTTTTAATTTTTTTTAGAGATGTTCTTTAGTTTTAAGAGATGTCGCCCCTATAAATTATTAGAATAGGCCTTGTACATCATATTTATATTGATAGAATAGGCTGTATATTTTCTCGTCTCGACATGAGTTTTTGGAGGTGAGTGTATATTATACATTTAAAAAAAAACTGTAAATCAAAATGTATTATTCTGAAAGTAATAATATTGTTTCTTGTAACAAATTAATAATTTGCAAACATATTTACTTATACGGGGATATAATATCTTGTGAAAGTCAGGTGTCTTTTTAAAAGGACCTAAAAAATAGTAAATGTTAAAAATAAATTTATTTGACAAATAATCTTTATATAAATGTGAACATAATAATAATTTCAGGCATCTGGGTTAAGACTAAAAGGTAAATTTTATTTTTCGCTTTTCATTTTTCGTCGATTCACTTTTTTGTTAAAAAGTTTTTCCTTCATAATGGTTGGAAACACATGAGTTTTCCATATGACCAAAATATTAGGTTATTCTGAGTTAAGTTATTCCAGTGTTCTATGCAAACTATCAAACCTGTTTAACAAAAAGAACTAGGTTTCTGTGATGTCGTAATATGCAACTCACTTAAGCCTTTGATATGTTAATGACTAATGCACTTATTACTAATATAGATTTAGAATTAGTATGAATTCATTAGACTAGTGCGTACTTCAAATGTCAATCTATACCATTAGTAGAAGCCAAGCTTATTCCTAATGAATATAGACTATAATCCGTACAATAATTAGCAGGTCATGCTTTATTCCATTTCGGCATAGTGCATGCGTAATTATCTGGTCATATCGACCTTAACCTTTAACCTTTCACTAATCCCTAATAATATAATGGTGCTATAATATGCAACCATTGTTAAATTAATTTCAAATTGAATGTGGTATACACATTTTTAATATTTTGAGACGGCCAATACATTTAATTATATTATTAACCACAAAACATCAATGCGTCAGACATTTAATTAATTTTGTATTACTCTGTCAAAAATTATGTTAACAACCGCAGAGTGTGGAAGACAGCGGTTACAGCTTGAGAAAATTTATTTAATGTTGCTTCGTTTTCAAAAATGTACAGGTAATAAATTATAGACCAAAATATTTTTCACAACCGACTGAGAATTTCGGTTTCTATGATACTAAAATTTGTGTGCACTTTATCTCCCGTCGTGAGGAAAAGTGCTTAAATAATGTTAAAAACGAACAAATTTAAACAAATCAAAGGTAACTATCATAAATTATATTAAAATTCAAATAATTTTGAAAAACTTAATAACCATTATAAATATTGGGGTCGTGAAAAAATTGAATATACACCGCAGGAAGTATAAGAAAGTTATGTGGTACCCATTCATTTTGAGTTATTTCAATATTAACATTCATTTGGAAATAATCAATTTTAAATATATCATCAAATATGAACGAATATTTTCTATTCTTTTATCATGTAAAATTATATACTTAATCTAAATTTCTTGATAGTCATTATTCACGAAGATGAAATTTGTGTAACGAGCCATATACGAGTGATGCAAATCATAGTGGTAAATAATAACGATAATCCCGAATATAATACTGTACTTTTTCTACAACTGTAAATTCAAAAATAACGTTTAGCACTTTTGTAAATAACAGAAATCGGTTAAAAACACACATTTAAAAACGTCATCAAAATACGCAATGACAACTGAATACACTGTCAACTGTCAGACGGCCGTAGCTTGGTGATCCACATCACGGCTTTAAATTAAACAGAAATAATTGATTTCTGATTCTGTGATTGACCGAGACGAGTGAATTATTAATCCATAACTCACTGGCGTGAATTATGACTACTATAATTTATCAAAAAATTTAATAATGGGGATATATTTATATTTACATAGGAGTAGAAATAGAATTTTATTTTGTATTTATTATTTTTGATTGAATTTATTTACTTAAATAAATGTGCATACCGCATACTTAAAATAGTAATGAAGGAAATAATTACGCAATTTATTAAATACTATTTTATGACTTTTATTTTACTGGATATATATTCGTAATTATGTTCTTAATATGTATTCGTAAAGTCGAATTTATGCGGATAAAATGGAGATGGATACAATAAAAATGTAAATTTTATGATTGAATCTAACATAAAGTTATTATTTATGGTGCGTTCTATTTTTATGGTGGTATGAATTACAATATATTAAATACCTTCAATTAATTCTACTCGAATGGAATGTCAAATAATATTTTATTATAATTAGTCTACTTCAGTTCTATTTAAATAGTAAGTAAAAAGTTAGAATTATTCATGTTTAACTTTTGAACTGGAATTTGTTTCATATTAGGTTTGTTCCAAGTGGTCATTTCTGACATGTTTGTGACAAATTTCAGTGCGCCTGCGAAAAATGTAAACAAGTTAACTTTGAAACATAAACTTCATTTCTTTTTTGTGGCGAAAATTGTATGAATTTCTTTATTTATATTTATACAGGGGGAGGCAACTTGATGACAAATGTCAGCACAATGATATGATTAGTGTCACTCCACTCCTTAAAATGTGGAGGCGCCACTTTATAATAAAATAAGCTATTGGAATCGAGTTACTTTGGAAAAAGAAGAAGAAATCACTGTCAATTTTAGTGTCAAAATTGATGTTGATAATTCGTTCTCGTTATTGTCGTTTATTATTGTGTATAAATATTGCAACAGGTAAGTGTTAAATTTAATATTCTGTTTTATACATCACATACACACTTAAAATATTAAAAATAATATTAAAAATAAATCACTGCATATTTTTTCATTAATTATTATATGTACACAAATATATTATAAAGCAATGTTAAAAGTTGTATTGCACTCATGCATTTTCCATATAACAAATATCTACTAAGTATGTTTCTTCCTATTCCTTTTTTTATCCGTTTCCTCTCCTTTCTATTTTAGAACAATGCTTAATTTATGTTGAATAAAGGGATGCCCAATTAAAGACAAAAGGCTATTTCGTTTCCCTAAATGTAAGGAAATGCAACAATTTCGGATGGATATACTTGGGTTAGACGTAGGTAACGTCAGATAAATTCCTAACGATCAACAAACGGACATGACCATCTACAAACTAACAGTGAAAGACCTTTTAAGAGAAAATGTGAGACATCCGAACATGGTGTAGTAATAAAGGTTTCTTTAATATAAACATTATTAATAATTTAAACCCTTGTAGGTTTTTGAAAAAAATGCGATTACCAGTGTCTCAGTTGAGTGACCGGGAATGAACATTCTACGAAGAAACTGTAAAGAACCGACTAAAGATTGTGACAGGGAACAATACCATTCGACAACTAAGGACCTGGCTTAGCAGTGTTACAAGAAGAGACCAAGTGAACAGACTTAATAACTAATTAAAACATTTTCTTCTTCACCAATACAATTGGCTCAAATAAAAAAATCAAAAGTTAGACGTTTTACGGCACAAGACAACACATATAACTGTAATTGAAGGAAAGGGATTACGAAGAACGAAAAATAAAGAAAATTTTATAATGACTTCATAGATTAATAGACTCCAAAATTAATCGATTTGTGAAGACGAATATCGGTGATGCGAATCTACGGTATGCTAATTCTAGAAGTAATAAATTTCATTTTTACTAAATATATTTGTTTTAGGCTGTACAACAGTATTTGGATATCTCCACCACGTTGAGAAGTATTCATATAACACAACAAGCATTTGGATATATCACACAGCGCCGGTTAATCATAAAAGAATAGTAATTAGAGCTGCTTATTAAATGGAATTTTTAGTTTAACTTATTTACAAGAGGATTTTTTTGCGAGTATGAGCACTATTTTAATTACAGTTTGATTGTTCTTGAGAACAATTCCTCGTTTCTCTTATAAATTAACTTTTACAATTAAATATGTTATTAGTGGCACTTTAATTAATAACACATTTAATCAAATAATCACAGATAATAATAATCATCACTAATCAATCGTCCGGCTTTTAATAAGTTGACGTGGATTTTATATTACCTCTTTTACAAATCTCACACCCGCATCCAAATTCATTACAGTTTGCAGCAGTAAAATCTACATGTTTTAAGAGTTTTAGGAATTCATTAAATAACCTGTTGTATTTAAAGAAACAAAATATCATTTGAATTTAATATTTAATGTTATATATTCAACAAATATTTCGAAGTTTGTTGCTAAATGCTGCAGTAGGTTGTGTAATAAGACTAAAAATATTGTTACTTATAAGAATAAATTTATAATTTGTTAAAATTTGCACTTAACCTTGAAAATCATATTAAAAGTACCTTATTTTGTAGTAAAGTTATAAGGTTTCTAATAATTATATTAAATTCTCATCTTCAATATTTTAACAAGAGCTTTTCATAATAAATATATATTTTTATGAAAATAATATTAAATTAAATATTATTAGAAATCTACAATATTATATTTTATGTCTAAATGTTTAAATATATGTAAACAGTATTTAATTGAATAAATATATTCCTAATATTTACTCTTATGATTTTGAAATAATATAAGTACAACAAATATAAAATAAAAAGTATCAAGGAGGCTAAAAAACAATCTTCTATCCTTCTATTGTCATCCTTGTCTAATTTTAGTGTCACTACACCCCCCTGCGGGTGCAGCACTTATGCTCAAGACTCGTAACCATAGAGAGGGCGATCTGATTATGTTTCTAATTTGTGTATTTATATTTAAGGTTAGCTGTCAAAACAAAAAATGAGCATGCACATGCGCTTCATTCCATTCACCGTTCCAGTCTATGTTTCAAACTTAACTTGTTTACATTTTTCGCAGGCGCACTGACATTTGTCACAAACATGTTACAAACATGTCCGAAATGACCACTTGGAACAAACCTAGTATTTTGAATTGGGTATTTACAAAATTTAATATACAAACGAATTTTCCCTGCATTGTTATATATGAAATTGCAGCCAACTAGGCATCGTGGATAGTTAAAAGTTACATTTAAAATGAATTATTTTCCAAAACAAATAAATAATAAACTGCACTATATTTTCTCCATCAGAGGAGATCTCTCGACCTGATTTAATAATGCATACATCATATGAAATAATACGAATATTTTTATATGAAAAATTACAATTCACACGCACAAAATACACGCTATTTAAATTTTATGATTTTTACTTTGTAATTTATTTTTCTAGGCATAAATATGTTACTCTGAAAAGCCAAAATCTAATCAGCTTTTAAATTGACCTACCGACATTTAGGTCAGAAAGCAAATCATGGCATAAAACGCCGAGGTTAGCTATAATCTGAGACTCTAATGGAACTTTATACCGAGATACTATACTACTATACTATACTACTATTTCTATTTGTAAAATATTATCGTATTTGCCGCTAGTTTGACGAGAAGGTAATCTTAAAAATGTATGTTTCCTGGGAAAATAATTGTAACGGGTGTTTTTTTTTTTTTTAGAGGTACAGAGTTTAAAAATAAGCCATTTGTGTTTCAATATAATTTCTAAAAGATGGACGCCATGCAACGATTATAGTTATTTATGTATTAAGTGAATAAAGAGCGAGTGGTTAATTTGTCTTGTTTCTATTTATTGTGAAATGCCAAACCTCTAAAAAAAAAAAAGCGCCCGTTACTAAAGATGACAATGAATTTATTTTCCCCATAGCTGGAACTGTATATACCGTATGCTAAATCATAAAATGTAACCAGTGAACTACATTAGAAAGTTTTTCAGTTGCTTCGTAAGTACATAAATCCGTAGATATATCGGCTAAACGTTAAATACTTGAAGTGGAAAACTTAAACGCACTACAATAATATGAAACTTTAATGCATACTCCATTGTTAATAAAACTTAAATCAGCTTAATGGAAAATTTATAATATGTTTTATGAAGTTCTGTAAACTAATAAAACATAAAGTTAATGCTTTTACAAAACTTGCATGGCAAAGAAAATCTCGTTTCAAAAGAATACATTATTTATACACCGACGTTTAGTTGCATGTAATAATGATATAGCTTATGGGTTCCTTAAGATTCTACGCGTTACAATTCTTTTTAAATTAAAGTATTTTACAGTACTTTGAAGTTTTAAAAAAATTCTAGATATATCATTTTATATTAGACCATGTTTATTTACAACAAAATCTTAATGGAATAAATAAACGCTAGGGGAAGAATAAATCATTAAATAATTATAAAAAAAAATCTAAGATCATTCTAATGTTTTACAAAAGGCGAAAGTCAAGTATCATTCTATATTTATTCAATTTACAATATTTTAAAATTTTTATTTGTATGCATTTTTTCTACTGTAAGTATTGTTCAATGAACTTTTATGACTTTATAACAACTTTTTATGTTGTGTCTAGACCCTTGAAGAAGACACAAGTAGTAGTCGAACAATTATCTCTTTATTTTTAAATACATTTAAAATTAAATAAAACTTAGATAATAAACTGTACATCTGACAAACTTTTATTGTTGTATAAAGTAATCTTTTTCTATATATCTAATACTAGCTAATACGCGGCGTACGTTGATGTCACTCAAAGAAAGAAATTTTCTTAAATGCCTTTGAATTTAATACCAAACAATTGGCGAAATGAGCTCGTCACTTCGTTCCTCGCTTCCATGTCAGTATACTGTTTCTTATAAGAAGTTATGATAAAACAAGGCAAATAAATTGTAATTTGTTTCAAAATTTTATTACCTTAATCCGAAACTAAAACACTATATCCACGCATTTAAGTTGAAGCTTCAAATTCCAAAACTAATCTAATACTTCGCGCATGATTACTATACCTGTGCAAATCTACATTCTTTTAAATAAATTATAACGTTATGAATATTTTATAAAGCTAATTAAGATGCACTCGTAATCTTTTTGCACAAGGTTTAAATTTTCTTTCACTTTGATGCAACAGGTTATTATTGTTCTAAAATACGGGTCTAACAAAAAGTTAATTAGACGTGAACTCAATTTTCATTTTGAACGACATTGTACAGCCCAGGGAAAATACTAATTACTAATTAATAATAATATTGTTATAGGATACGTAAGTTTGTGATAACAGAATCCTCAGTTCGAATCCCACAGTCAACAATTGCAATTTTGACTTTGTCCCTGTTATTCCTTCTTTACTGATTTCATTTTAAAAATCCTATATTAAAATATAATATTGATGCAAAGTAAAATATGTTTTCCTAATACATTATTATAATCTAATTTTAGTTTTACTTTCATATAATTTACAGAATTACTTTAAATTTATTTCATTGCGTACAGTGTAAAGGTACCTTCAGAGCGATTCAATTATCAATTACTACCACTTAGAATTAAGAATAAATCTATCGATTTAAAAAATTTTTAACAAAATATTTAACCGAAGAAAAAGTTTTTATTTTTCAATTTTTATGGCTACCTATTTTTCTACTCTTATAGGTGGAATTTTTTTAATCCTCCTCCGTTTTTTCGTAGATTAATAAAATGGTACTCATTGTATTACCAGAAATAAACAAACCTACATTTATAATAATAATGTAATACCTAATTCATAAAGCACCTACCATGTAAACAAGTAATTGTTCCTCTAATTTGAACGGAGGTACCTTGTATGTGTTAAATTTGATTTAACAAGTGTGATTATATCAAACATAGGTATTACACCTGCTGTAAACACTAAATGTTATTGATATCTAGAATTAATCTAGATTAGTACAGTGAATAAGGCAATAATTGATAGATATTCCATTCAACATAATTAAATACAGATCTGTGAAGCAATTAGAGACGATTGTAACAGTTCCTATTCTGTAACGGTTTAGTTGGGTGTTTTCACTATGAGAATTTAATATTTCTATTTAATTATTTTAGCAAGAGTTTGCATTCAATATATAATATTTTTCAACTTATGTCAAATATGTCACGAATTATTTTATGTTTTCTTTTGGACAAATGATTCAAGACGTAGTAAAGTAAAGTAAACATTTTAATTAATATTATTCTATGTAGCTAGTGTCACATAAAATAATCATTTTTTCCACGGAGCTCTTTACTCTATAATATTATCTTTTCTGAAATTATTTTTATTTGTGTAAATTTTCGCTAAATAAAAAACATGAAAAATTTACAAGCCAGTAACAATGTTCGCTGCTGAAACTTTGCCAATGTCAAAAAAGATTCAAAATTTTTAAGAATATTGGAACGAAAATATTGAGAACAGTTTAGGATCAATAAATATATCAATAAAGGCACATAGAATAAGAATGAACTATGAAATAAAACAAGAGTTGTAAGATGTCATGGTGACAAAGAGCAAGAAAAGACTACCAGTTAACTTGAACATGGATAGCAGAAGACAGGATGCAATTAAAACAGTACCTAGTAGAAAGGAAGAGAAAGAAAAAGGCGAGGCAGATCCAGACAAACATTACTAAAGGGTAAAGGAAGTAGATGAATGAAGCAGGAATTAAACACTGGCTAAGAAAGCAAAGAAATCTAACTATAAATACTTAAAAGAAATGAAACATAGATTGATCTACTTCACCAAAAAGATCTAGAAAGTTTCATAAGGATACTATAGAATCAGTTTTCACCATTTTTCCAATGACGTCTATATGGATGGGTATTCAACAACTCAAGCAAAAGACATGATATAAAAAAAATTTATTAATTAATGCAAAGAACTGAGTTAGTTGCTTTCAAATTTAAGATGTAATAGTTATTTATTTTACAAGTGGACAAAGTAAGGAATTACCCACGAGAGAAATTTTAATTTTATAGAGTGGGTAATTCCGCTTTGCCCACGTATGAAGTATAACGTTTTATCCAACATCTCTTAATAAATGCAAAATTTATTAAAGAAATATTTTTGACAGTGACATATACTTTAAATTGTCTAAATTAAAATGTCAATCGAAGTGGTTACCAAGGTGTTGTGTGTTGTTATTATTGTTATAAATAATATATATACCTACTAGTGGGTAATCTGTTAGTTTCCTTGTTTAAAATCGCCCTAGTTATGGAGCATTTATTGAGAGGTGTTGGATAAACAATATTATTTAGTATAGTTTGTAATAATAATTGTAACATCTATATTTATGATATCATTTGTGTAAGGTAGCTTTGTACGGACCACGACAAATTTATAAAATTATATAAATTAAACAGGTATTTTTTATTGAGAAATCAAATTCATCCTGTGATTTTACACCGTTTACCTACCCACGCGCCAAATAAAAAAGCAATGCTCAAAAAGAATATTCTAGCGATAACCCTCGCGCATACGATAACAAACGACAAGCTGCTGAACAGTCGTCGAGTGCGACAAGCGTTAATCTTAGTAATTCTGTGTGGACGATTCAGGACGAAGACATCAGTAGGCGGATTTATCTATTTGCCCTTCAAAAGCTTTGTCGGGGCATGTATATTGTATCCGCTAAGTACACCACGCGGCAGGGATATTATATTGAACCTACTCACTACCGCCGCTACCGGTCTGTTTCCATTATGTGTCTGTGCTGAAAGCTGCAGGCTGTTCTCCAGTTGTTCTCCAATCCTGAAAAAATATATACGTGCACTCGTCTTTCAGGTATTAAAGATTACACGTAAAGTAAATGCATCTAAAACGACAATGCTAGCTCATACAAAAGAAGTTTTACAAGGTTTTCTATGATATATTTTTTCCGAAATAGATACTAAAGTACATATCACGAGAAGTTAGCTAAAATAGTAGCTTAAGTAAAACTTTACGGACTCATCTGTCACTTACAACCTTAAATTACCAAAAAAGGGATACTACTATTGGTGAATTTATTTATTATTTACCTTTGATAATAATTTATCGGATATAATGCAGATCATATGCAGAACACGTCTAAGAACATGTAAATAATAATGAAAATTATACACAAATATTTGAAACTTTGACAGTACTTTTGTTATCACAGCCATCCCCGTCGCAACAGCTAGCTGGCGTTTTACAAATACATGATGCTATTTATTTATGATTTTAATAATTTAACTATTTTGGAAAAAATATAATATATACCACAGCAGTCGGCACTAAAGTATTTTTATTACTCATATGTTTCATTCGTAATAAAAAAATTATACATTGGCGCCTTGATATATAAATAACTATTATCTTACAGTAGCAGTTATTAATGTACATTATTCATTTGTTTTTAGAGACTAAAAACAATTATTATTCACAAGTGAGTAAAATGCTTCAATATAGACTGAACTGTCAGTTATATAGCATAACCTTTGCAAAATAATTGCATATATTAAAGCAAGCATAGATTTAAACTATTATCATATAAAAATCTGGTACTCTAAGATAAATACGATTAGCTATTAGTTAAGAAAAATTATCCTTGAAAAGCGACCAAAACAAAGTGATAAATTCATTCGTTTTCGTTTTGTCATCGCTGTGATAAACATGTAACTAACCTACGTTGATTGGCGGAAAATATGTCAAGTGACATACGATTTGAATTCTCAACATTATAATTTTATCGAAGCAAAGAATCAATAGCGTTATGATATATTTAATTTTTCTATTTCAAATACATGTGTTTGTCAAGTCGTCACACAAATTAAAACTCTATCCATATAACAATTAATGTTTTGAAATAATTGACAACATTTTAGAGCTTTCAAAATTCAAATTGTGCGATATCGTAAATTAAATTTTGTTTTCATTATCATGTAATTAAATTATGATGCTAATTCTAATGCTATTTAATATTTATTAAATTTAATTATTTAATTGTACTATAGTATATTAATTTTTTGTAAATTTAATAGAAGCCATTAAGTAAAATTAGTTGCTGAGTAATATTAATTGAAATTGGTGGACATAATATTAATTATATTTAATGTTTTCAGAGGTAAATTTGACAATGACCGCGACTGCATTATTAGACTTATAATTTATTAAATTTAGTTTTACATTTTAATATCAGCCGAATTCTCAAAACAGTACTACCATTAAACTTTATTTTAAATCTAAAAGTTAAAGTGAATAATAATAATAATAATAATAATATCATCACGCCTTTTACCCATTATGGGTGTAGCACTCTGCTTACGCAGATCTCGGTAAGTGATATATTTTTGCGTATGAAATGCGGTTACCAGCCGTCAAGTCATAGCCCCCAAAGTTGTTAGTGGAGGGGGAACCACAGGGGTAAATGTAAATTGGCAACTGTCAGCAGTGGGATTCGAACTGAGGATCTCACGATCCACAGTCCGACACGTTGCCACGGAGCTATTTATTTAAAGTGAAACAATTTTAAAATAAAGGAGCAATGGGCCTGTGTAAATTTTCAGCTAAATTTAATTTCCTACTTATAATAAACATACATATATCTCACTCAATGGGGTAGCACGAACCCAGAAACATAGTCAACTGACAATCAGTCTCCTCCAAATATTCTTGACACACCACTATCGCCTCGTCTACATTCTAGTGCGATTCATACATGCTCGTCTATTCTTCACACTCGGAATCATTCGTTCACGCAACAAACCATCAATCATACCTAACCACTTATTCCTCGGACGCCAACGCAATCGTTCACCTACAATCTCACCCGCACATATTAGTTTCACCAATTTTTCATTCGACTTTCGATCAAAATATCCAAACCATCTCAACTGACTTACTCCCACTTACAATCTTCTCAATCTTACACTCACCATACACCAATGTATTCCGGATACGATCACGTCTTGTATATCCACAAGCTCCTCTCAAATATGTCATTTCTACAGCAGTTATCCGTCGTACATGCTTCTTCATCCACACCCAACATTCAGAACCATACATTAATGTAGGCACTAACACACCATTATAAACACTCAATCGAGTATTTCTAGATACATTCACCTTTCGAGCAAATGTACCCAGAGCACCCAATACCTTGCATCCTGCAGACACCCGCTTTCAATATCCTGGTCAATACGTTCATCCCTCGAAAATATACTACTCAAATATACAAAATCATTCACTTGTTCCAGTCTCACACCATTCACTGAAACATCATAATTACCAAATCATTATTCTCAAACACCAACACATTACAATTATCGACATTCAATAATAATTTAAAACTTTCCCTACTTCATTTATGCTCACAATCATTCTTCTCAATTGCTCTTCAGTTTCACCCAACAAAACAACATCATGAATTTGTAGCTTGAACTTGAATTATGTACCTGTCCTTCATTTCGTATCGTTTATCTTTCTCATTCGACTAGCAAGAACGTTTGTCGGTTTTTAGTCCAGTTTTGGTACCTGGGGCCATAACTTCTGAATAATACTGTACACCATCCATTCCATTCAATGCCTTTCGCAACAAAACGTTCATATACAAATTAAACAACCAAAGAAACATTCCACAACCCTATTTCACACCAACACCATTACGAACTACCTTTACCTCACCCAATGTAATAAGAAATTTAGTACTGATTAAAGACACAAATTGATAAAGAGAAATTCAATTTCTGTTCGTGACGTCTTCGGTTCCTGGCACAAAATCAGTAGTTTTGAAAAAGTCGAACAGTTTAGAAATTGCAGCTGTCAGGCACAGGGTGCATTTACACAGTATTTCCAAGCTTGTAACATTATTATTGTTAGAGCAATGTGAATTAAATTTTGTGTTTACAAATAAAATGAATAAAATGTATGGCAGCAGCAACCTGTAGCGTCGGCGTCTGCTGAGTTACGTGTGTTTCCAAGCTCCTAGTTCAAGGTTATGTCTGCACGCAGCACCAATTCCGCAATACCTATGTAATTAAACTCACTGTGCCACCCCATGTGTGTATGATACGATTGGAGGTAGTTGGTACTGACACTGTCAGGGAATTAACCACAAATTGAAGTCTGAACTATATTACAAACAGGAAATACACAATGGAATGACAATAATCCAAAAAGGAAAAGTAAAAGATGATATTTATGAAACAAGTATATAATTTAGAGTTTTTTTTCTATTCCTGTATAAATATATCCCCATTATTAAATATTTTCAATTAATTATAGTTTTATTAATTTGCGACAATGAATTACGGATTAATAATTCATTCTTCTCGGCCAATCACAAAACCAAAAATCAATCTTCCTATTTATCTGACAGTTGTTAACATGTAGTTAATTGTCATTGTGTATTTTGATGCTGTCGTTTTTTAACATGGGGGCGCGTACTTACAATAACACGAATGAACAAAACACTAAACAACACTCATGAAGAAACGAATTCGCTCACTTATGTGTCTGACACATGTGTGACCGAAATTCTTAGTTTCTGGACTCGTATTGTAATGTACTATAGAAATACTATATAGAAAGGAATCAGAGCTGGGAAACATACTTTTAATAAATATCTAGATACTTTTCTTAAGATACTTACATAAATTTGTTACAGATACTTAAATATTTAGATACATTTTATTATAAGTTTCTTAAGATACAAATATTTCTTAAATGTATCTAATATAAATACTTAAGATACTTTTAATTATTTTAGTTACTTTTCAATATCTTAGATACTTTTAGATGTTTTAGATACTTTTAAATATCTTAAATACTTTAAAATATCTTAGTTAGGTACTTTTCAGAAATATTTGAGTAAATTTTAAATATTTATACTAACTGTAAGCTTAAACATTAAAAAAATATATCAGATATTTCAAAATATTTCAATGGCACATATCTTAATTATTTGCAAATAAGATTATTATTTTTAAATAAAAAAACTTTTTAAGATAAACGATACTTTTTAAGACAAAAGATACTTTTTTTTAAGATAAAAGATACTTTATAAGAAGAAATATACTTTAAAAGATATAAGATATTTTTTAGGATAAAAGATACAGATTCTTTTAAAAAGTATTTAAATAAAAGATACATTGTACATAAAATATAATCTATCTAAGATAAAGTATCTTAGATACTTTTAGTAACTTAGATACTGTCGAATATCTTTTTATGTAAGATACTCCCAGCTCTGAAAGGACTACTTTTATTGGAATGGATAACCCGAAATATTTCCATCTTAACGATGTTACATGTTCCTATACCTATAATTAAGGTCAAAAAGTTCGAAGAAACATTAACATCTTTAAAATGGAAAATAAAACTTGAAGTAGGCCGTTAAACAAAGCAAGTTATTGATACTCCTGTCAACAATGGCTTTACATCGACAACAATTGTTGATACCTTGATGATAGGAGTATCAATAATAAAAACATTAGGTGAAAAATGGATATGTTGGCTTAAAGTATATTTATTTATGAATTCATAAATTTGTCTACAATTTGACGACGATTCGACCTAAATTGAAGGTAAAGGTCGCAAAGTAGCACAGAACGAAATTAAGTTACATCAAAAATTGGCTTTAAGTTGCTGCTACTTTGCCACATTACCCTAATAATTTTACCAACCGTATAATTATTTCCCTCTCCTTGCTGTATAAGTCAGTGTATTTATTTTTTCTCTAAAGTTATTAAACTGATTGGTTGCTTTATAAACTCATCCTGTAGAAGTCCTTTAAAAAGGTTTGAATATGACAAGTGGGAGATAAATAATTGATTATTAAAAGTAGATAAATGGATAGGTGATGCTTATTCATTCATTACATCAAAAGAATCTAATTTTCGTAGAATATTCCAGTAATAATAGTGTCCAAAGTAATGCCCTTATACTTCTAAAAATAATATACACATTCAGGATCACACCTATTCTGCGAACTATGTTGCGCATTTCGCAGTGGTACCAACCACACTGGCACATATCATGCGAGGTGCATACGACCATTCAGTCTACTGTATTCACCATCACCACGCATCACCGCCCAATTAGCTATACAAATGCATCATCAAAGGTCCTATAAGTACATGCACACACGTTAATGCGTTTTCAACCTTGTGTTCCGATAATTGTAACCTTGATATTCACATTGCACATATAAGCGTTATATGGAAAATGTAATCAGATCATACCCAGGCCTTTTGATCTCTTCTTCGGAGACTGGGTAAATAATAACAGGTAATGGAACAAATAATCAGATTAATTATGAACTTCTTGAAAGCAGCAGCAAGACTGGCGCTCCGAGATTCTGTAGGTAGTATAATTATTATTGAAAATGAGTATAGCATAGTAAGAAAATAAGATAATTAGTTTGAAATGTGGGATGCATGGAATTGAAACAACAAATGAAGATGAAAAGCTAATTAACAGTTTATGAGTAGTTAGTTTCAGTAGTTTTAATCTATAATGTTACTGAAAACACATTTTGCTATTTTAAACAAGGTAGTTATTTCAATATAACTTATAAAATGTTATAAGTCCATAAGCCATTTGCTGATTTCCAAGAGCTTTATTTATATATAAAATGTTATATGGAAAAATCAACAAAATAGTATATTATATATAAAGGGAGGGAAGTGTATGATTTTTTCTTGCGAAGTAAATTGAAGCACGAACCGTAGGCGAGGGCTACAATACAGCAAGGAAAATACACTTCTCTCCTGCGGTGTGTATACTTTTTTTTCACGACCCCAATATTTATGATGGTTTTGATGTATTTTAAAATTATTGGAATTGTAATATAATTTATGGTAGGTAGTTAACATGGATTTGTTTAATTTTATTTTTTTCTTTTTGATAAAGCGGACTCAACTACTGAGATTATATTCCTCGTTTTCGGTAGTGTGACAACGACACGCAGTGTTCGTTGGTATGGGTTTTCGCAAAGCGGTCATCCATCCACCTACTAACCGCGGACAGCCTTGCTTAACTTGCGTAATCGAGTTAACCGCAATAAACGCTCGCAGCCATGTCGTTGCCACAAGGAAAGTATTACTTAAATTACTATTACCCCCATATTGTCAAATATTCTTAAAGTGGTGCAACTGAAAATTATAAGATTATGTTATATGAATTATCAACAGAGACAGCATGTTAATAATATTTATCCAACACTTTCCAATAAATGCTCTATAACTATGGCGATTTTAAACAAGCAAAGTAACAGATTATCCACTAGTAGGTATAATTTTGAGAAAAGCCAAGAGTATTTTTTTATTTATAACAATAATAACGCACAACACCTTGGTAACTACTTCGATTGACATTTTAATTAAAAAATTAGAAGCATAAGTCACTGTCAAATAATATTTCTTTAATAAATTTGTGTTGGATAAAACGTTATACTTCACACGAGGGCAAAGTGGAATTACCCACTCGATAAAATTATCTCACTCAGCCTTCGGCTTCGTGAGCTAAAATTTATCTCGTGGGTAATTCCTTACATTGCCCACTTGTAAAGTAAATAACTATTTGCAGGTATATAGTTTTATTTGATGTTCCTACAAAAATATGAGTTTATAATGAAAATTTCTTGTGAGTTAATAGTGCGTGTAAGTGATAATAAAGTGGAAATGATATAATTCTGCTATAGAAGCTCATTTTACCAGAATTTTTAAAAGGACAACAACAGCAATAAATTTCCTCGCTTTACGTCAGCTTCAACCTTCAACTGATTCATGGCCATTTATGATTATGACGTCAGCACCGAAATTCACAGCTCGCTTATTTATTGTTAATATTCTTCAGCAAGCACGTTCTGAGACAACTCGTTGCAGGGCGGCCAATGCGCTTGCGTAGTTCACGTGGAGGGGGAAAAGCTCGGCGTGGTGGGGGCACCGCGGAATTGTGAATGAACGCGTGCGGCGCCTAGCGGGCGCACGACGCGAGGGGACGGCCGCGGGATTTGGGCGCTATTAGGACACCCGGAAACCCCCAAAACATCTGGCGCGACCACGTCGATTTTGGTTGCAGCGCGGCGCATCTTGTAGTATCTTCAATTCCAGATCAATACACCGCTAGACTCTCCCGCCCAATGACAATGGCGCTTTCAAAGCGCGTAGCCAATGTCGTGGGCGCTTTCATCCACGGTACTGTTTGCCGCATTTTGACCGGTTTCGAATGTGGAAAGTGGGAGAGGCGCGATTCACCCCGCCACTGACGGATTCATTCAGAATGTGTGGGTGCGAGGTTCGCGGGTTGTGCAGCGAGCAGAGGGTTGATCCACTCCTTATAAATAGGTGTGCCGACCACGACTCACTCCACATTTGTCGCAGACGTTAAGCGGTTTACGTGTCCACAGCCAACTCATTTGTGCAAACTTTCAAACTATTTCATCTTAAGCCGACTATTGATTGTTTTCTAATCGTAAGTATTTATTTACATTTTATCGATAATATTTACATTTTCAAGTTGTTTAAATATTTATCGTAATAGTACTTTTAAATAGTTTATTTAATGTAAAATATAAAAACTATCGTTAATTATATAAACTATTTAATTATTATTGCGCTGAGTGTGAATGAATGTTTGCTTGGCGGAATGCTTATGAGTGCAAGAGAGACATCAGAACGACCTGTTGGAACTAGGTCACGTATCGACCTCGGGAACAAAGTCTCTCTTGTACAGCATCCCTTCTGTCTGTCACTTTCGCTATAACCCAATTATGAAACTAATTAATTACGGCAAATGAACATACAAGATGTGCGTCAGAATTCCAACACCATCCCCTTATTTCTTCCAGATGACTGAAGCAGTGTTCAAGCCGATTCAGCTTCGAATTATTGCTCTAATGATCCTGGCACCGTATGGTTTGATGGCATATCCTGTCTACGGGATGAAGCGATATGGGCGGTCGTCGTCACCTCCCCAAAATGGGTGGGGGATGTCTTCGGTGATGCACGTCCCTTCCTACTACTACCAAGCTCTGCCTAGGCCGCAGCCACAGTCCTACCATCCGTACTCCTACTATGATGCTATGAACTTGTACGCTCCTGAATACGACGACTACTACTACCCTCAAGACCCTCTAGCCTACCCGTTGTACTACCCAGCATTGTCCCGAGCAGGGTCCAGCAGCTATGATTTCTATCAGCCCTTTGTTCCTTATTATTATGTTCCTAATCCTTATGGCTATTACGAGAATTCGGATCCTATGGAGGATCTGCAAGAGGAGGTTCTTCAAGAAGAAGAACGAGAACACCGTGAAGAAGCCTACCCAATTGGTCAAGAAACCTGGTACGAACCGGACGGTTCGGAGAGCCACGAAGACTCAATAGATGACGTCAACGCCGCCTTCATGAAGAACTTGATGTTGTATAACGAAGCCATGTCTCAACCCGACTACGTCTATGGAAAAGTACAACCCGACGCCTACACACAACAATACGGCGACTTGGATAACTGGAACACAAATCCTTACAGCTCCGAAGACAAAGACGAACAGGAACTCCACATGCTGACTGAAGCCCCAAAGAAAGAAAAGACCAAAACCAACAAGAAGCAAAGCGCAGCTCACGAACGCATGCAGATGTTCAACAACAACAATCGGAACCAGAAGAATCGCTACAATCCAAACAACAGCGAATCATGGTTGAAATATGCCAGCAAACGCACCAGCTCAGACAAGGATGTGAAGTACGACGTGTCGTTTACATCCCGCAAGCCGCAGAATGTGTTGAGCGGTGACGGATCGTCGATGGCATCCACAGCGGCGTCGACGTCGGTGCCAGCGTCCAGCACGCAGCCGGCGCACGATTCCCGCGGGGGGCAGAAGGAGGTGGTGATGATCCGGCCGGCGACGCCAGTGCGACGCCCGTTCTCTGAGCCCGTCATGCAGCTGCTGGCCCAGCAGGGCGGTCCTGAACGCAAGAGGAAGCCCTCCGTCTACGACACCATCAAACACATGCTGGAGATGGAGAAGAACTTAGAAAAGGTTAGTCTCTAATTGGCTTTATTGTTAATGACCCTGGATATAAAGAATTTGTCAACGGACTGGATAAAATGTCTCAAAATTTATTTATGTACAAATTATCAAATAAATTATTTTTATATGAACTACATATTCAGTTCAATTTTCCTGATACGCCATATTCTAATTAATATTTAACGATCTGTTTCATTGTTTATATTCTGCTGATTATCCACTGTCATTAAAAATTAATTTGTATCTAGAAATATTCTGTATCCAATAAATTAGTTCATGCATATTTTCTTAGATTGTATTTATACATATTTTTTTTACGACCGGGAGAGAAACTCGATTTCTATAGGTAATCATGACAGAAACAGTTAATTTCATATCCCGTCGTGAAGTGCTTAAATACTGTGAAAAATGAACAAAATTAAACAAATCAAAGGTAACTATCATGAATTATATTACAATTAAAATAATTTTGAAATCGTCTACGCCTCGTGCTTCAATTTACTCCTCGAAAAAAAAATCATGCACTTCTCTCCCTTAACGTATAATATATTATTTAAATTTAAATTGTTGAAATGCTGCACTATAAAATGGAGCGATTTCAATAAATAGTTCAAATGTTTGCACAATCCCGTGTTCCAACATTAATTCAATTGTTTTGAAATTCCATTATAGAAATATATAAATACATCAGTTAAAAGCCACTCAATACATTATGGATGATACCTACAAAATTTACAAAACAGTTATACCTACATGAATGAAATAAATGAACCAGGAACAAAATACCACAACAACACAATTGTTTTCAATTAATACTCTCGCACATTTAATTCAATAATGTTAATGGCATAAATTATCACAAATAAAATAAGCACACATAAACAAAACAAGTATTAAATTTAAAGTTAAACAGTGTTATAAAAAAAGAATGATTCGAATTCTGTTCGCGCTTTGGGTTCGATTTTCTCATCCCCCGACCGTCGGTTCCATTCATAACGGGTCCGACGCTAGACTTGGCCGCTTGCCAACTGCTAGTGTGTCGTCCATTCACAAAGATAAACAGCCCAGGATGAATTCTAATCCACGAGCTCAGCATGCAAATGCGAGAAATTCACTCCTGACCCCCTTTCGCATAATTCATCAACTCAATTATATGCATAATGGGATAATTCGATCATACAAATTTTAATTAGCAAAAGCTAGAGCTAACGCTGAAGTCAGATATGTTGACTGGGTTTCCAGAATATGATTATTTGATTAAAATTGTAATTTTCTAGCTTGATTAATCTTCGTCAGGAGAGATATTTCGACACAATTGTGTGCTATTCCTCATGTTGTAAACCGATTCACATCCATAAGTTTCAAATCCTAATTTCTTCATAAAATTTTAATACCATTTCAAAACATGGAGTCTTAAATAAAACATAACTCGCACTGTCCCAGTATTGTAGATAATATACAGTCTATTAGAAATAATAACTACTTCCTAAACCCTAAAGTATAAATAAATTTAAGATAACCTGAAAAAAGTTTCGGTGTAAATTAAAATTAGTTTTATTTGAAATCGGCACTAAAGTGCTCAAAAATCGTCAATAAAAGCTCAGAAATCGTCACTGAAGTAACCCATTATACGAAGATTTTAAGCAACCCAGTGTTGGCAACCGTTAAATAATTATTGTACAATCAGGATAATTTTGGCAGATATATTCACGTACTATAGTAAATTTGGACGTAACATGAAACAAAATTTGCAAGAAGAATTAACTAATTAATTCCGATGACGAAATTGAGGACAAAACACATAATTTTGAGTGTTATTTACGA
The DNA here is from genome assembly GCA_963942605.1 of Poecilus cupreus. Classification (NCBI taxonomy): domain Eukaryota; kingdom Metazoa; phylum Arthropoda; class Insecta; order Coleoptera; family Carabidae; genus Poecilus; species Poecilus cupreus. Next base: position 2,480,823 of record OZ012714.1, on the reverse strand, counting down.
TAACTCACATGGTTTATTTTCCTTGGCCCTACGGGCCTCGGCAACTAAATTTCATATTCGTGATAAAAAATTGAATTTCAGTGCCTTGATACATAAATAATTTTCTACTCCTATTTAAATATATCCCCATTATTTCAATCTTTTCGTTTAATTACAAAGCCCCACAAAAAACTTAGAACTAAATCGATATTTTTGCATCGAAAATTACATAGGAATATAGTTTGTTTCATCAGTTCAAAAAAAAAAAATTGTGGGGCTAATTTACGACAGAGAATTATGAATTCATAATTCACTCTTCTCGGTCAATCACAGAATCAGAAAACAATTATTCCTATTTATTGTAAAGCCGTGGTGATGTGTATCAATAAACTACGGCCGTCTAACAGTTGACAATCAGTTGTCATTGTATATTTTGATTTCGTTTTTAAATGTGTGTTTTCGATTGATTTCAAAAGTTATTTCCAAATTTACAGTCACGAGCCGTATCATAATCTCTCATATAATAATTTATTATTGGATTAAATTCTCTAGAGTATTAAAATACAACGTTCAGTAATTCGAAACGTTGTAATTGAACAACCATAGGCAAAATAAAAAAGTTCAATTATTATCATTTTTGCTGTGGTTGAAAAAGCTTTCAGAATTCATTGTAACAAATTGTTTTACAAAAATTAAACTAAAAATCTTTTGATATAATATGTTTGCTGTGATTTCTGTGCGATATTTTACTTGAAACAATTAAAATTTCTATTCCTCCCAAATAAAAATTATGGTGTTTTCATTTGTTACAGGAGTACAGAGCAAAAGAGTATTACCGACCAGCGATGAGGAAGAGGTACGTATCGAGTGAAGAAAGTCTTGTAGAAGAACTGGCCGGCTTGAAGAAAACAGCGTAAGCATCTTTCTTTTTCTCGTAATCTCATAAACTATACGTGTACTTTTTACATTTTAAATATGATACGGAATTTATTCTTCAACGCAGGGGCGGTTTACAAGTCGGACAATCACATATATTTAACATTTCTGTTCTAATCTGAAATAAAATATATTTATTTTAAAGAGAAACCTTTGACCCTTTTAGAGAATAAAAAACAATTCAATTAAATTAAAAATTGTTCGTAAGTATTGAAGTTGAGAATTATGTAAATTTCGCCCCTGCCAATCTGGGTTCCAATCAGTGTTAATTATTTTTGAGACTGAACACATATATTAAGTGTGATGTAGTATAGAATACGATATGTTTGTATTGGAAGATTATTTCGACTGTATTTGAACGTTAATACGGAAAACGTCCACGTAGCGATTCGATCGCAATTCGCGAAGCTGGCATGCACAAAATCTCCGTCTCGTTGTTGCTGAAGTATATTTTTCATTTCTCTGCCGCCGACAGTACAAGAATTAAGTCATGTTAAATATCATTTCACACAAAAATGACAAAACTGTAAATACAGGATCCGCTAAGTTATAAATATTACTGTTCGCAAGGAAGTGAAAAATAACTATACTTTGTAAATAGAGCAACGTCGAGACAGCAACTGCAGCAAATCGATGTTCGTGTTGTTAAGAAACCACTACTTTAAATACTGTAACACTGAATTTGTGATACAAACAGAGAACAAGGACTGTGTCACTAGTAGACTTGACACTGTTGTTTTTCACTTCTGTTGATGATTATCATAGCAACGGGCCGAGAAGCATCAGTTTCACAGACCGCGCTTGATAACTCGCAGGTTTTCATTCGTTTGCAAATGCTTTTTGGCTTTTAGCTAGCTGTATGCTATGGAATTTATTTCATGTACAATATAATCCAACATAATGTTCACCTATGCGTTTAAAACAGGAATTAGTATTCTGCAGAATCGACGGTAATTGTGTTATAGTGGTTATAGTGCAAATATCAATACATTGTTTTCAATATTAACCCATTAGAGCCCGAATTAATCATTTTTAAATTTTTCTGATATTATATTTAAGAAAACATAACAGAACATAAAAATAAATAAATAACATCTGGATATTTATTTGACTGTGTTTATTGTAAAGTGTAAAATATCCTCGAAATCTCAGTCATACAGCATGTATTCTTCTTACATAACCGACGTTTCGGTTTACACTTAAACTTCCTTCAGGGTTAGTTAGATCTTACAGCAAACTATCATGTAACAAATACATTCGTAAACAATCCTTCAGTTTATTAAAAACTTCGTACACACAAAAGCGTAACACATACACATTTATAGTCTCAATATTGACAACAGGACTGTTGGACTTAACGGCTGGTAACCGCTGGTAACCAAATTGCCACACTCAAAATGGATAAAAAGCATGATAATATATTTATTTATTTTATTTGACATATATGTATTGGGGTACATAGGTCAGTTCGATTCTTACAGTAGTCAAAAGATGTCATTACTTTTAAAAACCTTATCTTTAATCTCGCTTACCAAGTTCTTTCAAAGCAGAGTGCCACACCAAAAATAAGTAAATGGTGTGATGACTTTAATGGTGTCTATATTCAAAGTCTATAATAATAATAAAATAAAAATTACAGATCTCTTTAAGTTATATATTTGCGGTTACCAGCCGTCAACTCATACCCCCTCAAAGATGTTAGTGCAGAGGGAATCACAGGAGTAAAGTTAAAATGACAACTGTAGGATAAGGTGTTCGAATTGAGGATCTGACGATCCACAATCTAATCGTATAACCATATAAAAAAAGTTGAAAAAATTAAATTTTCATGGATTAAATATTATTTATAAAATAAAAGACAATCATAAAAACCTACCTATATAATATTATAACAAGTGACATTTGTATCTATCTTTTTCTCTGTAGATATGTCTATCTTTCTCCTACCAAAATTGCGTCACGCATCCCGTTCCCTAAATTTGATCATTAAATTTCTCGTAAACTATAAATAATTTATCGGTTTAAAAAATACGGGTATCTTATTTTCTTATTAGAATAATATAAATAAAAAATTCAAAGTTTGGTCACAGGCAACATTGGCAATATTTTTAATATAAAAAAATCTCAGGTACTACGAAATCTATTTAACAAAAGTCTGGCATCAAGAGGAAACCGGAAATCGTTTGTAACCGGTATCCGTCTGAAATAATGTTCGCCGTTTCAACAATTTTTCAGGATGTCGACATCGGTTTTATTCAAATTTCGGTTTTATTTGGATGTTGACATTATGCTCAAAATATCTTATATTCATATTAATTCTTAACAAAATCACTACTTAATGTGCTTCATTATTTACCCAGGGACATAAAAATGACAAGTACGCCCTAGGGAAATAAAGTTATTCAATTTTATTTTCTTAGTATTCTTTATTAATTAATTTTGATTAACTGATATGTCGAAAATTATCAATTATATTTATTTTGAAAGAAAATTTCATGATTTTTCTGAAAATAAATTTAAAATAATGTAAATTGGTACTTATTTATTTACAAAATTTTTTTATTTAGATGGCGTTAGCTTCTTTTATAGCAGATATTTTGTTTGGTCTTTACATTCATGTAAAGTTTGACCTAACATAAAATACCCAATACTGTCATATTGTTGTATATTTGGTAGAAATATAATGAAAGACGTAATATTCTTACTAAATTTACATGTTATTAATTGTCTATTTTAATAAGTAACTTATTTTTCCAATTGTATGTAAAATATTGTATATAATATTGCGCCCTCAAGATTTGCTCTCGACAAATAATGACGAACTTTACTCCCTCGATAAATATATATTCTACAATGATTAATCAAATTAATTCAACATCTTGATAGATGCACTAATAATGTGTGCAATATAATATCTTATTGTCGCCATTTCACTTACAGAAAACTAATTTCTATTATTAAACGCTACTCTTGTGAATATTTTGTTGGAACATACACTATACACAGGTGTTTAGGGTATACTAATATAAATTTTAAGCTATTTACTGACTCAAAGGCTGATTCTATTTCGCTATCAAAATCATCATGCTAACATCAACTGAATTAGAGAAGTGTCATTTCATTTTGCGGTAAACGGAAAACAGTCTGATTTCTTATAAACTTATTAACTCTTGAATACGAAATACAAAATATATTAATATAAAGAAATTCTGGAGACCCAGAAGAAGAAGTACCACGAAAGTCAATGCCAAGCTATTTTACACAGAACAAGATTGTCTTTATCAAACGTTAAAGATAATTGAAATTAAACTAGACGTATAATAATATCGTATGTCACATTATTCTTACTACTTCATAAATGAAGGCATTCTCTGAAATGTAATTCAATTATGGTCTAATATACCTTGGTAAAAGTATATCGAGTTATGTGCGGTGCGTCTCTGAAGGTCGCTAGTATCGCTTTTTAAATGAACACACAAGAAATAAATAAATATATTTCTAATGGGGGTAATCCGGTATAATTGAATTTATCCAAAGAAACCACTTTTTTGTATAATTCACAATACAATGAGGTAATACAATAAAACATGCATAATAACAAGTTTTTATTCACAATTTTGTGTTAGAAAAATGCCATTTTAAGCTATTATAAACTCTCCTCAAAAACGTGAAGTTACAACGCCTACCGCTCACTTTATGCCTATATGTTTGGTTTTAATTCAAATATTATTTTTGAACATTTTGATACTCTGATTCCAGGTATGCATTGTTATGGCCAATTTCCTTCAAATACTTGATAATTATTAGACAAAAACTATAAACAAACCAGTTAGACACTAACAAGTTGTCATTGACAACACGATAACTATAGTACGCGCTTGTGTATCCTGAAGTTAGCTGTAGGCGTTATGACGTCACAGTCTGATTATTTAAAATTTGATAAATCATATTTCACATAATAATTTTTTTATTTAAAATTTCATATTTGCATTACTAATGACCCAAACTAATAAAAAACTAACAGAATCTATAGAAATCCCCCAAATATTTTCATCAATAATGATTTAGAAAATTGTTTCTAGTCCATTACTATTAACAGCCTTTTGATTCTGAATGTACAACTTATTATCGGTAATCATTTTATTGATAAGTGAACGGTATTAATGCTGGAAACTCCTATTCTTTACCCAGATAATTCAATTTAAAAAATTGCTAATCGTTTAGGACAATTCGATCAGATAATTTCATATAGCAAATATTCATACGCTGTTGATTTATTAATTTCACCAGCAGTATCTGAAAACAAAACTTGTGAAAATTTAGGCGTGTTGTGAAACCTGCAAAAACAGAAAGCGAAGAAATGTATTACTTGTTGCTTTCATGGTTCTATTTTTGGAGCAAATATTGATCCCTTTCCTTGAAATTACGTTTCTATTGCGGGTAATTTCTTCATTGTTATTATAGAGTCACATTCCATAAAATAACCCTGCTATATGTATTTAATGTTTCAGTAAAAATAATAATTTCTAGCTCATATAACAGTGTTTTTTCATTATTTATTCACATGACATCTTTTATTTATGTGTTTACGAATTTTAATGTAGATATATTATAAATTTTAATGTACATATATTTGGGTATTAAAACCACGTTTTCTGTTGGGTTTCATAGATTATAAAATAATGCGAACTATTTAAACTTTTCAGTTTTTTTAACTGAATTGAAAACTTAATAATTTTGTTCTGATTAAAATTCAAATTTAACAAAAAAAATTAAACTATCTTCATTAAATCGTGATAATTATTTATTTATAAACTAAAAACAACTAAATTAAATATTAGTTTTAATACTTTCATTTGTTTCACTCTCATATTTTTTTCTTCAAATGTCATAAAAGTAAAAATACGTTGTTATATATTTGTATTCAACAAGCATTAGTTCAATATTGTCGCCGCCAGCGTTTAAGTGTTTCCTTGGCAACACTTCTATTCCGGCCGTTGACAAAGTAAAATATTATGAAAAATAGTTAGGTTGTAATTCAATACTTTGATAGTTAAAAATGAAACAAATAAAAAAACATTAAATCACGATTATTATTTATTTATACACTAAATTAAATACTAGTTTTAATACTTTCATTTGTTTAACTCGCAAACTTGTTTTTTTCAAAACTCAATTAGTCTAAATTATTTATTGTTGCTATTTTGAATAACAATGACTTTCCTTAAACCGTTCCCAGATAGATAATATACACAAAAGCTTTCACCAGTATTCTCACATTTCAAACAAAATTTGAAGTAGAATTTTTTCACTACAAAAAAAAAGTAACGTAGAATTTACCTATTCTGTAAGCTGAAGACAGAAGATACATTTTTGAAAATATCCTAAGAATTTCGAAGCTAAACAAAATTATTTAGTAAGTAATTCGAAGTATTTACAAAAAAGTTTGGTTAATTTTCAGCATATGCATCTTATATCCTCAGTTTTTGGAATAGTTAGATAAATTCTAATGAACTTTTTATTTGTGAATGTATTATAATATCGAAATATATCTACTTAAAATCTTGCTCGAAATGAGAAGATGGAGTACGGCAGGTTTTTAAATCGTGTCTTCCAACAGTGATACAGAAAAAAGGAACAAAATTATATTTGATGTAACTAAAATATGAAGATGTAAATTGCATGGCATGATTCAGAAAGCAACAGATTACTAAACATTTGAATTGCTAAACAGCAAAATTGCTAGGTATACTGGGCATGGATGTTGCTGGAATTAACATCAAATAGTTACTGAAGTTTTCGCAATTCAATAAAAAAAAATCTGAGTTTAAGTGTTTAATGTGCTTAGAACTTTTCCTTTGGAAATTCTCTTCGCTTTCTGAGAGAAAATTAACTTGGATTTTGTAGGCGAATATCTTTTTTGGACTGGTAACTTTTCTAAAGACAAAATACTTGTTTTTCTCTGGATCTGTTTCTGTCAGAACTATTTGTAAAATATATATTTACTATATGAAATTATCATTCTACATTATACAACTGTAACTGCGCGTGACTGTTTATATATAAATATTATCCCAAATCGATAATTTCATAAAATATTTACAGCGCGGTTTAAAATGTTCTTCTTGACTGCAAAACATATTACTGTTTACTATTATTTTTATTAGGAATTAAATCTTATTTGGCTATTTAGTTTTGCCTAATTAAAAGGCAAATAAATATTTAACTTCAACCAAAAGTTAATTTAGTGCATATATTTAAATAGAAGGAGTACATTCCTATAAATTTCAGCTAAATTTAGTGCATTTAATAGAACATGATTAATAGTTTGAAGTACATTAAACGGCGCTACAGAAGCGTACAATTGCAGTTGTAACAAAGATCAGACTTCAAACCAGGGCCGGCGAAGTAACATTTGCTAAGGTATGGAGTAATCGTCGAAAATGTTAAGCTTTTGGGAGTAATTTCATTTTCTTATTCATTTTGTATTAAACATTTGCTATTAATTACGTTAATTTCAATACAGTAAATTGATTTTGAATATAATATTTATGTATCAAGGCACTGAAGTTCAATTTTTTTATCACGAATATGGAATTTAGTTGCCGAGGCCCGTAGGGCCGAGGAAAATAAACCATGTGAGTGATAAAAAGGAACTTCAGTGCCGAGGTACATATTAAGTTTTATTTGAAAGCTAAAATTCGAAAAAACTGTAAAAAAATTACAATATAGGTTAAGTTACATCTGTCAGTTATCAATTGAAACTGTCAGTGTTGCCAACCTCGAGAAGTGAAGTTATCGTAAATAACACTCAAAATTATGTGTTTTGTCCTCAATTTCGTCATCGGAATTAATTAGTTAACTCTTCTTGCAAATTTTGTTTCATGTTACGTCCAAATTTACTATAGTACGTCAATATATCTGCCAAAATTATCCTAATTGTACAATAATTATTTAACGGTTGCCAACACTGGGTTGCTCAAAATCGTCGTATAATGGGTTACTTTAATGACGATTTCTGAGCTTTAATGACGATATTTGAAAACTTTAGTGCCGATTTCAAATAAATACATATTTACACTAATTAAAATGACATCGATATTCAAAAGATTATTATTATTTGTATAAAAAGAGTTTTTGAAAATCTCACATTTCTCCCTTCAAAAATATAAAAAAATCGAGATCCGGGTCTTACAATTATCCGGATACCCAAATCTGAGATCCGGATATCCGGATTTTCGGATCCTCGGATAATTGGAAGCCCTAATTAAAATTCATGAATAAATTTTGAAATTCATATCTTTTGAAAAAAGGTTTTTTGGGAAAATAATATTCTGTGGAAAAATTTTTTTAGGGAAAATGGTTTGGGAAAAATTGTACCATTTAAAAATAATGTAATGTTGAGTAAAATGCTACACTGAAAAAAAAACAATCAAAACTGCTTAAAACTAAAGCATATTTGTTGTCTGAGGTATATAATTCCATATGTAGACATTTCCGAGATATGGAGTGCTCTTTATACTCCAGATCGCCGGCCCTGCTCCAAACGAAAACTCGAAATTGATAACCGACTCTAAACCGTTAAACGCCAACTCTGAAAAAGTCCAATTTAGTGGAAAACATAATACGTGTAAATGCAGTAGCTTACGTCCAATGTGTTAACGCAGTTATTAATGTTGAATGTTTATATTTGTTGCTTCGGTTAAAACAGTATAATGGAACGTATATTTCTGTGCTGTCCATGACAATGAAAGTGTACCGCACTCAACACATCTTAGATGCTTGTGGAATCCAAGACTCGCATATGAAAAGATTAGAAATTGTTTTAGAAAAAAATCATGTGCGCTAAAATAGTCTCTAATCTTTTGATATTGCTATGTCAACCATTCCGAACATCAGTCTCTTGCTGCTAACTTTAACTGTTGAAATTTTAAAACATTTAACAGTTGTTACATATTCAAAAATATTTTTGCACATAGATATTTAGATACTAATATAGGCAATTATTTTATCTAAAATTTTGCAAGCTTCCTTCTGACAACCTTTTGATCTCCATTCCAGATGCGCGATAAGCTATTTTTGTATAGATATAAGGTTACATTTTTGTCTATAAAGAGAAAATGAGAGAAACTGGTTGGCCCATTGTGATCTATATGATAATAACACGATAAAGTTTTTATGGTGTCATGTAGTTTATGTATAATACATTATATTAGAATAATTCTGTCATGTTTATTGTTAAACGTAAGTACAAATGATTTTCAAAATTTAATTGAATGTTACTACAATTCTTTATTCCTAGCTTACAACTGCCTGAGGGTAGAACTATCGCTAATTTACGTAAACAAATATTTATATCATTATATTTAATTGGAGATAGGATTCGCAAGAAAGCAAACAGTTAATACTTTTACTTGTTACTCACTTGTAAATATCATTTACCCAAGCCCTCTATTGCCTTTGAAAATAAATCTTTGCAAGTTACTAATTGACAGTTGTATTGTAAAAATTTTGCAAGTTAGTAAACAAGGTAAACAATACACGTTGCCACAGTAATGCTTACAAGGTTTATGCGAAATCATTTACAATAATTTTAGACAGAACAGTTGTGTGTAACTGATAGGACTTGGTTATAATTTTAATTTGATTTACAAATGAGTAACAAGTAAAATGTTGTACAATACACGCAAGCTAACTGTTTTACTGCTTCAAGGAGGTGACAAGCTCGCCGGTCATTTCCTCCGCTCAGCAGTAAAATAGTTTTGTCAAACTAGATAGGAAAGCGTTTCTTTTTTCCACTTGAGGTCGCTGCCCTCATGAGGCATTTCGAGCGAGAGTGGAAGAAGTGCTTTCTGCTCGTGTTAGACGTAAAACATTTTTTCACGACCTGTTTCTAAAAATGATTTGCTCGGACCTTAAATACACTTTGACATGTAAAACGTTAGGTTATCAGACGCAAGACAGTGTTGTAAATCTAATTTAAAATTGTCAAATTGTATTTAATCTAGAAAAAGAAAAATATAAGATATAATTTATTTTGTAAATAACATTCATATTAGTAACACTTCTATATTTTATTCTTTAGAGAAGAATGGTAGAGTATCCTGGCATGTCGTGAAAAACTGTTTTACCTTGCTTGTGATGTAAATACTATATATTTTTTATTTAATAAACTTGCGCTCGCACTTGTACTCGAAACTTGTACCTATGAGAAAATAGCTTTAATAGTGTAGGTAAAAACATAACATGTTGCTCAAAATATTCTCTCATTATCCTTCTGAAATGAATACTCCCCTAGTCTTTAGAAGCATTTAAGTAAAAAATACCTACTTAATTTACGTATACGAGTACGATTCCATTATTTCTGTTCGGGAATGTATAGTACAAAATAAGCACACGCTAGATTGTAGGTTCAAGAGAGCTTATAATTTTGTTGTTACGGCAGTCTGGTAATAATGAATTACTAAGCTGAATATCCTTCGGCAGTTGAACGCTATTTTCATCAGCACACCGTTTAATTTGACCTGTGATATTTAATCGTATTACCCAACTGCTTGGAAACAATTACGCTGAGGATTAATTGAGCATAAGACAGTACCATCAAGTACCTAATCGTTGTTTCCAAGCATAATTGAATCTAGTTCTTTTACATTACTGGATGTTTTCTGTTTCGTTCACTGGAAGTCAATAATGAAGCGATGTATTTTTATGTACCCTGCAGATTTAGAATTACTTCGTAAGTGTATATATTTAGTATGAACTTGGCCTAATACTTCTTATCACACTGAGTTGATTGTATGTAATTTTAGACACTATTTTATTCAATACCGAATTCAGCGTGACATTATTAATAACTTTTAGCTAATCACAATAAAACCAAAAAATTTAATCTGGTATTCATGGTTACTGGTGATTTCACAAGAAGCCATAAAACTAAATGGAGACGAGTTCAGCTATGGATACCACACTTTATGATTAATACTTGTAAAATGTAATTCTTCGATCATCTTTCTCTATAATCTTTTCCATTGGGTGATATTCGAACATGCATATCTCATTATAAATTCTCATATAAACTGTTTTAACATATGTTTGATATCTTTGAAAACAAAAATTGTATTTATTGCGAATAAGTATGTAGTACACGAATAACGTCTTCATCTGAAAAGGCAAGATTTGGGGCCTATTCTGTAACTTAACTGTTAATTTTTAAAGGTATGTTCGAAAATTTTAACCAATGATAACAGACGTCACTGAATAAAAATTGAAAATTTCATTTGACACATAATTTTATTGGTTAAAATTTTTAACAGGTATGTTAAAAAATAGGCCCCATTTAGGAACATTAACTGGGAATCTCATCAGGGATAGGATAACGTTAACGTAACATACAAATAACATTCAAAATAATCTTACCGCTATTTTTATTTGGCTTTAGCGGAGTAACTATTTTTGTAAAGTTTTTGGTTAGTAATTTACTTATTAAAATACTTACTTACTTTAAACTAGAAACATACATTACTAATAATTATTAAATATAAAAATAGATATTCATATTGAAATAAATATTTGTAAACAGGCATAACGTTAAATAAAATAATTTGTTTCTTTTTTTAAAAATGAGTAATGTTACGTTACATTTCTTATCCCTGATTATTGCTAATTTAATTGAATATAAAATAAAATGAAGAAATTAAAATAATTATTTATGTAATTTGATCAGAGAATGAATCTCTAGTACATCCATGTTTTAGTTGGCTTTTGAGATTGTAGTACATTATAAATAGATAAAATAAAATAGGCTCAATTCGGTATTGATCTCTTTAAGTTTTGATCTGATACATAAACTGTAAGTTAAGCAACAAGTTTGATTACAAAGGAGATAAAAGTAGCTATTAAGTAATTGTTATTAGATTACAGATATAAAATAATTTAATAAATATAGTCCTTCCGGTGACAAAATGTGACATGCCCATAGCTATATTCTTCTAGATCCTAAAAAGACAATAGACTCAACCAAAAATGTCTGAAAACCATTTTGCCACCCATATTTTCAATACTTTACCAATTTTAAACTCAAAGCTGTTCTGTGATTGTACAGACAAACAATTTATGCTTCAGCATACATCGTGATAGGGAACGTCAATTCAAAACTGTTGTTTAGCTTACAGTGAGTGTTATTCCGATGGAAAGAAGTCAATTTAGAGACTTGTGTGATGATAATTTCGCGGGCTGTAGACGAATTAAAGTGTGTACATATCCTTGCTTGAATATTTTATACCAATATTGTATATACTATATTTTGATATGATGTGAACTATATAACTGGATGACTCACTACAGCAGAATCTCTCGATGTAATCCAACCTTAGAAAGCAGATGAAATATAACATTCCCATAATTTTGACAAATATAGAATCTTTCCCAAGAGCTATATTCAACATTCACTCTTACAACATTTACTGCTTTTCAGTGTACCTACTTATATTTAAGATGAAATGAAATATTGTTAAATTGATGACTGAAATATATCAAAATGGATAATAAGTGTAAATCAAACATGTTTTCTTCTTAATACTCCTTTCCATTATCTTTTTGCTTTTACTTTTCATTTGAAATTTTCGATAATTTTGAAGGATCCAAATAACAATTTTTTAAGTTTAAAAGTAGTAAGGCTTCAATAATCTAAATGTTTGGAATCACTATATACTTGTAACATTTATCTCACACCGGGAGAGAAACTCGGTTTCTATGATACCCAAACAGCTAATTTCATATTTACGGGATAGTTGTGCTCTTTCTCTCCCATCGTAAAGTACTCAAACATATTGTGAAAAATTAACATAATTATACAAATCAGAGGTAACTGTCATATATTATAATACAAACCATCATAAATATTGGGGTCGTGAAAAAATAGTATATATGTTACTGTGAGAGTCCGAAAGAAGTGCATGTCAACATTCGCCGGTGAATGTCGAGAAATACCAAATACCTTGGTGAAAAACATTTCTTAATTTTATTATATATTTGGACTTTCACCGGTATATGTCGAAAAACACGAATGAGCTCCGGTGAATGTCAGAAACGACAGGTCGCAACAAGTTTTTGGACTGTTCCAGTTGTTGCAATAAATAAGATATTGTCATAATTTTTTTTTATATTTCAGTTAAAAAATTAAAATGTTTGTGTACATCTATTATATTGATATAATTTTAGTTGTTTCGTGATTTGCAATATCCTCTTGATTGTTTTGAGTTCAGCAATGCCTATATTTTTATTGGAAAACATTTTCCATATTGTTTCAATAAATAAATATAACCTATAGAGTTTTATTTTTGTTTTCATTTCATAAAAAATGTTTCTTTTTAACATAAACCATGAGCGCATGATGAATGTCGACATTCGCCGGTGTAAGTTAGAAATAATGATGTTTGGCCAATATTTGGGATATACGTCAAGCAACTTCGAGAATGTTGACATTCACCGGTGCATCTCGATATTCACCAGATTTCAGTCTTTAACAGTAACATATACACCGCAAGAGAGAAGTGAATTTTCCCTTCTCTTTACACTTCTCTTCCTTAATGTATAATATACTATTATGCTGAAGATTGGAGGGTTATATCCCAAAACGTCCATTAATTAAAATAAACTCTTGTAATAAACATAACAAATATTTATTCCATTTGAATTCCTGATGCCTTACTACATTCAAACGTAAAATTTTTAATGGAACTATTTTTTAATGTAGATGTAAGTACAGAGCACAATAACTTATTTCAGTAATAGATTTCTTGTAGCCTTGCATTAATGGTTATTTTTAGTTTGATAATTATTCCTTGTTAAAGAGCGAACGAAGCGAGTTAACCTAAAAATAAAAGACGAATACAACGACTTTAGTTTCACCGTATAATGGTTATTTACCTGCCTTGCAATTTAGTTTTTATCGGGCAAAAATTGTTCCTTTTTGTTGTTTTTCTTTTTTTCAGCAAAGGTGCTAAATGTCACACCTTTAACAGGACTATATAAATACAAGGTAAGTCAGTAGGAGTAAGTTTGGTTATTAGGTTAAATAATATAGAATATTATTCACAATACATTTCCTCTGACCTAGTTAAATCCGGAAATTTAACACAACATTCTCGACAGCACTACAAATATAACGTTTATTCAAAAACGAATAAAAAATTTTACTTACACCGGAAATAAAAATATAAAATCGAAAGTTCTATAGTAAATGCATTCGTATTACGCGTTTGAAATATTTCAATTTAGAATTTCCTATGAAGGGAAGAAACGTGTTAGTTGTAATGCATATCTCAACAAAATTAAATTGTAGTAGAGGAATATTTAATTTATTAAACTTCATTCTTGAATCGCCTGTACCACTCACCTTAATAGTTATAAATGGAAAATACCACAACGTACAAACAGAAATCAATGCGCAGTTTCAAACTGTAAAATAGAAATGTTAATTTTGGACGGCGGCGAAATTTTATGGGTTATTCTCTATCAGAAATAATTCGACAATTGACCCTATCATTCCAATCCGATATCAACACGGTATGTTTGGAGGGACGTATAAAATTGATAGCTTACATTTTTCCCTATAATATAAAATGAAAATGTTAATTAAAATTTATATCAAAAGCGTCATATCGATTTAATCTATTTTTAATTCATATGTAAATATGTGGAGCACTACATTTTAGCTTTAAAGAATAATTTGTCGTAACTATCTATAGAAATTTCGAAATTTCACAGCAGATTAAATGTTCCAACAGAAAATTATTTTATTTTTGCGGGAATATGTTGAAAATCTGCCTTCTTCACTGGTATATTCATATGTCTAAGAATCTTCTTATAGCTGATAAATAGATAAAAACCTTTGGGTTTAGTTCTGTAGAGAATTTGTTAAAATATAGCGTTTCTAATTACGTTTAGTTTCCATTTTACTATAATGTTTTATGATGATCATAAATAAATTAGTTCAACTGAAAATGTAAAAACATCTTATTGTTGTGACAGTTGTTTTTATTTTCCATGGGGATTTAAAAATTTAGATTTAGAATATGAAATATGATGATATTTTAATTTTAAATTTTACATCTTAAAACTTGTAATTTCAACAAAAACCAGTAGAATTAAATTTCTAAATCTAAATTTTTAAATTAAATTCAGTATAAACCAGCCATGAATACTTTTTGAGAATTCAGATCATCAAATTGTAAACGTCAAAAGTTTGAATACATTTTTTTCCATCAGGGAAAATTAAGGCATCTTAAAGTTAAGGAACAGTTACCAAAACCAATAAAATTTACTTGTCTTTTATTTTGATAATAGGCCTTTTTACTTTATTGGAGTCCATAAAGAGCCACTTTATAGCCGCTAAACAATATCGGAAGCAAGTGGTTATTTGAGTAATACAGTCGAATACAAAAATTATTTAATATTTAGATAAAGTTCTGTATAATTTTAATAAATAACGATGTTTCGAAAGCAAAGTGCTGCCTTCTTCAGGTATTATATGAAAACAATAAATAATAAATATATAGTCAAAATTACGTGTTGACAAAATAATGGTAACGTGGATCAAAGTTTTACAAAATAATATAAACAGATAAGTAAGAAAGAACAAGAGTTAACCACGACTTTTTAAGCTTGGATCCTGTATTCAAATTAAGATTATTTTACGATTTCTTGATTTCAATAGCTTCTCTAATTAGTTTTCTCAACTAGTTATTCTCTCTTGCTAGAATCTTGACTACATATTTATTATTTATTGTTTCATATTTTACCCGAATAAGGCAGAACTTTGCTGTACAAACGTCGTTATTTTAATAAATATTTACTGAACTTTTACCCAGTTATTATTTATTTATTGTATTATGAGTTCTGAAAGATTCTATCAATATTTAAGGTTAATAATGTGCGTTAAAAGTAAATTAAAATAATTTATCAGTAGAATGCATCGTTATCTGTATATAATTATTATGAATTATTAATTTCAAGCCCGGTATTATAAAAAAAACTCCAGTTAAATTTACTTCGATACTAAATTTTCATCAAGTTATACAAATGATAATCCAATTTTTGACAGCAATTTTAAGCAAGTCATAAAATAATTTGAAATGATGTGTAGGTAGGTACTTATTAAAAACAAATAAAATTACTTTAAAAGTAAATTTAAGTGACAATTAAATTTCTTCATAATACTGGGCATAAGCTATCAATTACACATGCAGTCCTAAGCGAACAAATAAATAAAAGAAATAAAATCTAATTTATACGCAATTAATCATAAATATTTGTTAAATACTTTTTAACTTATGCACGAATATTATTTTTTGTTTACTAATCCCCCTCTACTCACAGACAGATCGATTTCTTTCGTTTTTTATCGATAACATCCGTAAATCTTTAATTATTCACCTATACTTCTAGACAATCACTGTCAATGTTTTAGTTAAAACTAGTTCGTAACTTCGTTCGTGTTTTTCGTTAGCAGTGTTTGTAAATATTTTGCGTTTGCAATTGTTCGTTGATCAGTGTACCCATTTATTTACAGTGAATAAAGTATTTGATGGCTTACAAAATGGTTTTGTGCTGTGGTTCTTTTAAAGTGCAATGACAGTTTCCAAATATTGTGTCCCAAACAAATGGCGTCTACCAGTCTACCAGAACCGCTGTGGAAGGCAACAAAGGTAAGTCCTAGATTTAAAATCAAATAATCTTAATATGTACTAACAATTTACAAACCGTATTACCCAACGTAATAGTGTATAGACAAAATAACTGAAACGTAGGTTGCGAAAATGTGAAAAGTATAATTCACACTGTATAAATTATAAATTTCTTCAATCAAGTCCAACGAAAGAATTGTCTACACTAGTATATTGTAACACGAGCAAGGCAAATTGCTGAGCGAGCATCTACGTGAATTCTGTACGTTCGAGTTTTGCTTCGAAAATCGACTCTTGCGAATTTCATTCTAATTTTTGTATCGTAAATATTTGCAAAATATATTATCAATTTTATATCTGTTATCTATCATTATTGTTGTTATCCGATACAAAAATTTTATATATGTCTAAGTTGAAACGATACTTTGAGTATAAATAACAATAAATACGATGCTACTGATAAATAACACTACGTGTACCAGAATAATTGGATGCGTACAATATTTTAACTGGTGATGTATACAATGACCTTTTCACATATGTGTTACATACTATTTTTACAACAGAAAAAATGTAAAATAATATTTTTCTAACGTTTGTCCATACAAGAAATTTCACAGTTAATTCTTTTATGTAAATTATAGAAAAATTTTCAAACGCACATCACGTTTGCTGGATAAAAAAGTGATGGCAGTAAACCACTTTCATCACTTTGTTACCTCACTAAATTGAACTGCGGAATTTAAAATATAAATGATTTAATGCTGAACTAAAATAATATATTGTACATCGAGCATGCAATGGAACTCATTTCCTACGAGTATAAAAGTTTATAATCATACGAGTATGAAATGGACATTCCATGCGAGTTGTACACTACTTTTTCGACGATCACGATATTATTTCCTAATTAATTTAATTTTAATAATACATTTATCCCGCTTTCACCATTCCAATATTTGACAATTCCAAATAAGTATCCTAGCAATTGCACCTATAATGAAATGAAATGACCTGTATTGAAATACTCACAAAACAAATTCATTTCGCACTTACAATGTACCTCATATCCTTAGCAATAACAAACATACAATGAGCAGATTTCTAAGAGGTATTCTTCAGATATCTGTCAAATTCTATATAGATCCTATATAGAAGTGCATTTTTCTCTTGTCGTATTGTAGCCCTCACCTACGGCTCGTGCTTCACTTTACTCCGCGGGAAAAAATCATAGCCTCCTCTTTTATTATTATTTTGAGCACTTTTTCTCACGATGGGAGAAAAAAATTCACAAATCTCCCGTTGAAATAAATTTGAATGTTCCGGTCGAGAAAAAATATTTTCATTTTCAAACTTATCATATTGAATCGAAAGGCGGTACCACAGAGTTTAGAAATATTCAATTATTGGCTTATTGAAACTGTTATAATATTAAACATTAAAATTTACTTGTGCTGTTTTCGTTTTACTAACAGTTGCATTAATTTTACATTTTCGTATCTCATAGGTTAATCCAATAATATGTTTTTTACCTGATAATAGTGCTTTATTAGAGAAGTAGTTCTTTTAATTATTAAGTAAGATTGATCTTAATGATTATGAGCACACCAATAAATGTCTATATCTGTAACAGTAGCAGCACACAAAATGAACAAGTGAAATGTGATATATTGAAGTTAATTAATTCTGTGTTGAGCTCATGATTACCTTACAGCCACAGGCAGCGGTGCTGCACTTTCAAGGGTTAAGTGTAATAACAGCATCAATTGCTACAGCAACAATACAACAGTGCACAGTATTGCAAGAGATATTGAGCTTGGAAATTCGGTGCAAAAATATGCCCTTATTTCTCTACTAGTGCTTTCGTACGTAATATATTACGTAAGTAAATAGGGGCTTCAGTTTAAGTGTGCTATGAATATTATTAGAAGAACAGAAAAAGCTACGAAGTTGAATAAATTAGCAAACAATTTCTATTTTGTAAGGCTATTACAATGAGCATAAGAATAGTTATTTGTATCACTAGTCCGGAAACTGCACTTTTGTAAGTGAGTGTATATTTTGACACATGGAACGAAAGGCGAGGCTTGAAAATTACGAGCACTTGCAAAAGAGTTTCTGTACGTTAAATGAAATTACTGATTGATTTGTCAAATATAAAAGGAATATTTTATGTTGTTCACATCAGATTATTCGTAAATATAAACAATTCATTTGTTCTTTGTACAATTCGGACAAATTTATTTAGTTAATATTTATTTATTGGTTGTGATTATTTTTTGACATTTCTCAAAACAAATTACATGCTTCATTGTATGTCAGGTGTCTGTGTTTTAACCAATCCTGTCATTATTATAATGAGAATAATGCCTTTGTGATTATTCCCGGCAATATTCTCTGTAGCTCTTTTGTTTTTGTTGAAAGATGTCAGATAGTTATCATCAACACAAGTAAAAATGAGCAAAACAGATAGATTCAGTGGCGTACCTGATGATGAAATTAAAAAATAATCTAATTAAATATAAGTCGAGAGTTCGAAAAATTAGAAAATAATTCTCCAGTATCTTTCTCAAACTTGTCGCCATTTGGCAATAGCCACGAATGCCCGTAGGGCTTGAGTTTACGAAAGATCTGTCTAATTGTTTTCAAATTATTCTCACTCTCTTATTTTATTACTGAAAATTTTATTATAATTATTACATTTTAATTTTTTATCTCCAAAATTGATGGAAGTCTTTAATCTATAAGCAACACTGAACAAACCCAAACCGCAAATTTTACAGACAGTTGTTGCCGAACCTAATCTTGTAAAAGTCCCTAATTTTTGCTAGCCTAGGCCATGGCTTTTTAATAACGCGAGTAGAAAAAGTTATCCTGCTTGCCCTTCAATTTTAAAACGAATTAAAATATAATTGTTTGACTGCAAATAAAGTATCTTCTCCCGTAAAGTGGGAAGTAGAGAAAACGGAGTATATCGGGCACCTGTAGCGCCTGGCGCCGGCCGATGGCACCGTCCGCGGCGTCGGGACGCCCGCCGCGTCGTGCTACCGTGCCCGGCCTCGCGGTGCAGCTGTGCGGCGATATAGGTCGCTGGGGATTGTTGATTTGGAGTTCCTCGCTGGGATAATCCTGGATGTGCCACCGCCGCCTCCGCCGCCAGGTCGACAACCCCGTGCCCGGGAATCGGCACCGCCGTGTGCCGTGAGGCCATGAGGGCTTTCGCACTTCGATCGCTCCCATCTCGACCACAAATACTAATTACAGCCCATAACATATTTTATTATTGCACTAACGAAACTCGATAACATAGAAAACAAATCTGATGTATGTACCAGCACATAATCTCCCGCTTAAGCAACTTTATATTTAATTATTTTATTCCTTCAATTTTACACATTTGTCTACACTCTACAGTTTAGGTCACTATTAACACAAATATGAAATTTTAAATGACTATTTCCCACAATCAAACCAATCATTTGCTTCCATTTCGTCACTTTTGACTAATCACGTACTTATTACAGCGGCAAAATTAAAATGACAAAATTAAACTGACAATTTTCCCGTTACGTATCAGTGACTACCATGTGTGACAAAATATTGATTGCTTTTTGTATTTTAATTTACAATTATTTTCAAACTGCATGTATTAATGAAATTCATAAAAATATTTTGATAACTCCAAAAAATACAGTAACATCAAAAAATTCGATTTGGAACAATTAAAGAAATTCTGCGAAGAAAAAAATTATTATCTAAATGCTGACACAGAGGTTAGTACACTTGCTAATATTTTAATGGATTATGCATACAACATGAGAAAATCTAATTATAATTATTTTTTGTGTTACCTTATTTGGGAAATAGTCTAATAAAATATATTTCGGGTCCATTATTTTGCTGGTAAAATTTGTTCTCAAGATTGTTGCTTTTAGGTAACATTTCTCGACAAATGTAATAACATAATCCCTCGCCTCCGGCTCGTGATTTTGATCATGTCATTTGTCTCGAAATGTTACCAAGCAACAATCTTTCGAAATGCAAATTTTACCGGCAAAATAATGTTCCCTTAATATATTACTATTGAAAAAAATATTTATTAAGTGAGATGATTTTGAAATTTTATCGAGTGGGTAATTCCACTTTGCCCACGTGTGAAGTATAATGTTTTATCCAACACTTCTTAATAAATGAAAAATTTATTAAAGAAATATTATTTGACAGTGACATATGCTTTAAATTTTTAAATTAAAATGTCAATCGAAGTAGTTACCAAGGTGTTGTGTGTTATTATTATTGTTACAAATTAAAATAAAACTCACTAGTGGCTTTCCTCAAAATTATACCCACTAGTGGATAATCTGTTACTTAGCTTGTTTAAAATCGCCATAGTTATATAGAGCATTTATTGAGAGGTGTTGGATAAAAGTATTATCTACCACTTTTTTTATAAAATAATTTTTAACATTGTACAACCTACTGCGCAAAAACCGAAGCTAAAACAATTATATCGAAACAAAAACCAATATAATTATTTCCAAAAACCGTTACCAATAACAGGAACCGAATTTATATTAATGTAAATACCGTTAACCGTAACCGAACCCCAAAATTCTTCAGTTCGAGTGCCTGGTTATAATTGTTTTTAAGAAAATATAAATATCTGTGTGGGTTCTGTGGTGAATTGAGCATGAATGTTGTTGGGCGAGATGGGAATGACCGAGCAGGAAACTGCCGTGAGCCCGAAGCGCCCCGGTTTCAAATCAAACGGAACCTCATCGCTCACTCAAGCCCCATTTCTCATTGATCGCCCAGGACCGCATTTAATGTTTGCACGCCACAGCGGATTGCATTTTATTGTCGTTTACCTCAATACACAATCACAATGTTAGTTAACATATTCAATTGTTTCGTAGATGATGTACACCATTCTAATCTAGGGAAGCAATACTTATTTACCTGAATGTAGGTAATACTGTTCCTTTTACGACCCATTACTATTCCATATTTTGTTATTACTACCCCATAGAAATTTTGTTGCAGATATGTTGTTTACTGGCCATGTGTGTGTAAAACGAGTACAATTGGCTTGTGGTTGTTTTTGTTTTATTAACTGTGGAATTTGATCAATCCACTTATAAATAAAATAATATAGAATTATGACCAAATAGTATTTGAAACATTAAGGAAGGGGGGGGGGGCTGGAGTGTATGATTTTATTTTTTACTAAAATTGAAACACGGGCTGTAGACGAGGGCTACAATACAACGAGGGAAAAATAACCTTCTCTGTATGTATTTAAAAAATAATTTAAAAATATTTGAATTGTAATACAATTTATAAATGTTATCTTTCATTTGTTTTATTTTGTTCATTTTTCACAACAATAGTTATTCACGTGATGCATACAATATTTTTCCAACAACTTCCTTTAATATACTTTTTGAATAAAATTTAAATGACATTTAATTAAATTTGAAATATTTATTGTTCCCTCTTATTTTGTTACCAATTTTGCTTAAAATATAGAAAATATGCACATCTACATTTTGTCATTACTATAGCAACGTGTTACTTTATCTATCCTTACGATTAAAGTATTGTTTTAATATCGAGAATTCAGTGGATAAAATACCACTTTACAAGTAGGTGTTGGAAAAATGAAATTATTTGAGCAATCTCCCGTTGATTTAAATAAAATATTTTTCGTTTAAATTCTGTATGTTTTAATATTAAGTTTCTAATTACTGTACTTATATCTTCACCAGGAAAACCAGTGAACATAATAATCAAGTAAAAAGAAACAGTAACTACATAATAATAAATTATGACTTATGAAATAGATGAGTCCATATCTTCTTCTTGTTTTTTCAGCTGAAGTAATTTTATAATTCTTAACATTGTTTAAAAATGCGACATTTCAAAATTATAACTTGGTGTTTATTTTATCAGTTGTGTTGGTAACACTTCATAGATGAAACTTCATTATTGATTGACACAGCAATAATTTATTTTTTCCCTTTTGGTCCTATCACATAGGAAAAGGATAAAAGATTCATAATTGAAAGTAATATTTCGAGTTACAAGTTACAGGTTACCATTTTGAGGTTATGTCAATTTATCTGTCAATTTTGAAAGCATTCTTACTACTACTAGAAAATAAAAAGCACCGCAAAAAGTGTACTTATAGATCATCTTAACGACTTGTTTACAATACTTTACAGCATTATAAGAACATCGAAATAGAAAAATGCGTATTTCAAACTGAGATAGAAGTGAGATTTAATTCTACTACTTGTATAATTTAATTTTGTGGA
Organism: Poecilus cupreus; assembly: GCA_963942605.1. NCBI lineage: Eukaryota > Metazoa > Arthropoda > Insecta > Coleoptera > Carabidae > Poecilus > Poecilus cupreus. The sequence goes on along the minus strand of OZ012714.1, from coordinate 2,457,905 downwards.
CCTCACTCGGTGTTAATAAAATTATTTTATCTACAACCGTTGTTAAAAGTGCCTCTTTTAACGGTTATTTAACAAAAGTGACACTTTCTGACACTAGTGACATAACAACGTGTTAACAGTGATTTTATTGTTACCATTAACACGTTGCTAACGATCTGTATCAATAAATCAACAAATATTACCCTACCTAACAAAATATCATTCTACATTTTCTAGTGTTTACTAATACACTAGGAAGATCATAAAATTTTGTATGATACGTGTTGAAAGTACCGGGTGGAACATCATACCTGTGTACATACATAGGCGATTAACATGAAAAAACAGTTTTTCCATGCGCATTGCTCCCCAAATTATTTTAGGCAAAAATGCTTTAAATACATGTTGTAGAGCATAAAATTCTGCATCGAAATCAATAAATTGAATAACTTTTACTTGCTTTGTAACGACAGAAATTAAATATGAAAACATGGAAAATTCCGTTGAAAATATCAAGTAGCTATGGAATTGAAATAAAAATAAATAAATGCTTGTCGTTTTTCTGTCTTTTTAATATTTTATCCGTCAAATTAATCATTCATCTGTCAAATGTCAAAAATTTATTTATTTTTGTAATTTTCCTTGCTTTCATATTTAATTTCTGTCGTTAGAAAGCATGTAAATGTAATTCTGTTTATTGATTTAGATGCAGAATTTTATACTCTACAACATGTATTTGAAGCATTTTTGCCTAAAGTAATTTGGGGAGTAATGCGCATGGAAAAACTGTTTTTTCATGTTAATCGCCTATGTACACAGGTATGATGCTCCACCCGGTATATATATATATATATATATATATATATATATATATATATATATATATATTATAAATAACTATTATTATTTTTTCTGACGCGTATTCGTATTAAAATTAGTACTTTCTAATTAAATTAACTGGAGATAGATGTGGCTAGTAATTTTCAAAGCATCGTACATACATAAATTAGCCTGATAAAGCAGTATTTAGCTTTTCTAAGAAACGGCACGACTGAAGTAATATGATGATCCTCATTAATTCAAGTGCATATTTAGCATAAGTAAACTTGATACGGTAAACTTGAAAGCTGTGATTTATTTTAATAACCCAGAGTTTGTGAACCGTCGGCAGTTTTGTAACGCTTCGAGAATATTTCTGACGAAAGCGAGACATATTTGCAAAAATACGTTTAAATTAGACTTTTTATCTTTTAGATAGCATGAAAAGCATCTGAAATGTGATATTTATTTTGAAGCCAGTCATATGAAAACCATTTGTGAAATCTGAAACCACTGAGCAGGAAACTTATCTTCAACTAATATTTTTAATGAGACTAGCAGCATGCGTACGTGCAATGTGCAAACATTTAATTAAATTTTACAGATGAGCTAACTTTCTAATTTGCAAAACGTATGTTCAAATGTTATAACCCGCCAATAGAAACTAAAAGAATTTAAAGATTATTTTAATTGCTACGCAAAACAATTAATAATTATTATGAAACTGTAAATAAAACGTTTGTTTGGCGACCACAAGTTCTCTGGTGCGAACCTCACTCAAACATAATATATCTGAAATGTAACGCAATAAAACATCTCTGTAACAAAAATTGTTATTTTTTTTTTTTGTTATGCAATATTAAATGAAATGTTCACAATGGATACTTTGTTTGTTGTAAAATGTCAAAGGATTTTTATTGCAAGTATTTGTTTGTTAATTCCATCGCACTAGTGATTTAATTAAAATCAACATTTATTTAATAAATTTTTCCTGTTTTGGGTAAAGAAAAATAGTACATTTTCTATATTATTGTATTTAACTCTTTTGCTGAGAAAGAATCAGTGGAGCTAATAAATAAATATGTCAAAATTCAGTCAAAGAAACGCTTTGAATTTACTTATAAATTATTTCAAAATCGTACCGCCCTTTCGGATTACCGTATTTTTTGCTTTGTTATAGTCGCCATTGAGTTTATAGTGTGAATATTCAAGGTTAATATCAACAATTCTTAAACAGAAATACAGAGATATCCAATAGTTATTTACGATATAAGTCCAGTAAATGAGTTTTTACGGTACGATTTCTAAACAACGGTTTATTTTTGACCTGTGTCTCATTTTTAAACGAAAAGTTGTTTTCTTCTTTAAAAACAAACGGGTCGTCTTAGTTTTAATAATAATTAAAGAATAATTTACAGTACAACTAATTATTACTTTTTTGTGACAATTCTTTATGTATAACTTATTCATTTTTCTTTAAAATGAAGGGAAATCAAAGACATAATATCCTTGATTTGTTTTAGTTGTTTTTGCCTTTTTTATCCTAATTTTGTTCCAGATGATCAATAATAGTATATTCTACAACAAGTAGTGGAATAGCACATTCCACGCGAGCAAAAAGTTTGTAGTCCGAGTCGAAGGCGAGGGCTACGGTTTGCGAGTGTGTAATATGCCATTCCGGTACATGTAGAGTGTAGACAATACTTTCTATAATAAGATTTTGGAAATGTATACAATAAATACAAATATAAAACTGTTGAAAACGTCAAACTCAAAAAATTAAATTAAAACAAACAGACGTAACCATAGTAACTGAATCAAGATACTTCATATATCATGCTAATATGCGACTCTGATTCGTCGAAATTATTCCATATACGGCGTATGGAATGATAGTTGTTCCAATACAGTTTTTAGTTGTAGAATGTGTAGTTTCCAAAACAGTGTTATAGAACAGTTTTATCCAACTTACAGACGCTTGACAGGCACTATCACTTATAATAATAATAATAAAAAAAAATTAGTAGAAATATCACGGCACGAAAAACTCATTTTTATAACCCTGTCCGTTTGTAAAAAAACTAGTTTTTAATATAATACTGTAGGTACTTTTTCTACTCCTGTGAATTAGGAAATAACTTTTGAAAATGATCCAAATCCGTTGAAAATCGTGGGCAGTAAACAGGAATAATTGATTTCTTGTTCTGTGATTGACGGAGGAAGGTGAATGATGACTACTATAATAAATCGAAAAAATGTAAATAATGGGGAAATATTTACACAGGAGTAGAAAAATATATCGTTTCAGTGAAATGAACCTAACTCCATAAAAGCAAAGTAATAATAGCATACTTTCAACAATGGGAGTGCAAAAAAATGCCAACAATAATTGTTTTAAAATATTCATTTTGTTTAGAGCAGCTCTGAGCACATGATATATTTGTGCGTGAATTGTGATTACCAGTCACTAAATAATTGTCCTTAAAATTTCAAATTACCTAAAAATATGATAGTTCTCTTTCGCAGATTTCGGTATGTGATATATTTTTGCTCGTGCGGTTATCAGTCGCCAGATCAAATAAATAAAGAAATATGAATGTTTTCATTTTCGCTATAGGTAAATTACATTTGATTTGTATTTCATAACTTTGCTTCTGATCTAAATAAGTAAATATTCTCATCTAAAATTCTTGTCAAATATTCCGAATTTTACTTGTGACAAATGTGTTGGATTATTATAAAACAATTTTCAAGCGGAAAATATCCCGCTGTAGAATTTGCATAATAAATTTCATCTAAAAATAGTAATTTCCCGGCGAAATTGTTAGTAGCAGGTCCGGTGATATGCAGTGTTTTTTCCGTGACTTGTGTCCATTTAAGAGCGACGATAACAAGCAACTTTCTAGTGATCGCCCCTACCCCTTCCGCCCTGTGTTTAATAATCTAGATTATATTAAGGCAGTATTTACGAAAATTACACTTTAATACAATGACATGCAATATATAAAAATAGTAGTTGAAGTTAAAAATACATCAGCGTTATGTAAATCGATTCAAACTCAAACTATATTCGTCAGTTGTTCTTTAAAACGTTTGTGCACTACACGATAGCGTTATAGTTAAAAATATGCATTGCAGGAAGTGCAATAAACACATAATTTCACGCTAAAATAAGGATTGCTTAGCACGATGCATTGCTTAATCAATACTTTGACATTATCTTAAAATTTCCATTTGTGTAGTTATATTTAAATAGGTACTTGAGTTCTCAACTCACACTTTTTTAATAAGAGTTCTGTCGCTTCTTCTCACGAAGCTTTCTAGATTCATTATTTCAAGAGAATCTTTCTTTAAAATTTTCCCCACTATTTTTTTCCATTTCATGCATTTGTTGAATTTTGATACATAATCTAATAAGTGCTAGTTTGATTTCCGGAAATTTACCGCCTAAACTATTGAGTTTTTATTACGAAAATAACCACAAGTCGAAGACGAATGGTGATTTTCAAGTTGCAATAAAACGAAATACTCCAGAAGATAAATTTCCATAAGAAATCAAATGTAGCACGAAGTAGATTCAGCTAAAAAATCGCATTTTATGTTTTAACTGACAGAGCTATTTTTAATAATCAAAATAATTCAATTGCAATTGTGGCAACAAAATAGAATGTAAATAAACTACGATAGAAAAATTTGAAAAGGTGCAAATTTAAAGGGAAAAGTTAAAAATAATATTAACTCTCGTTTTTCTGCAAAGTCCATTTAATCAATCGACTCATGTTGGAATTCTATAAAACTGTCACATGTAGCAAATATTAACAGAGCTGTCATCTGGTTCTGGAGACATCATCATCAATTGTGTATTTAATTGATATTTCATTAATAATTAAATTTCTAGACTACATTCCTATCTATTACCTACATTTAGTCAAAGTGATATACAAAAAATTTGTTTGTATTTGAACCAATCAGAAGTGAGTATTTTTGACTTATCTTATAGGTACACTAACTATATTCCTTCAATTATTTTTGTAAAATATATCTGCAGCTTCCCTGATTAAAGCAAACGAATGAATATGTTTAACTAGTATCAGATACCAAAATATTTTACAAGCAAAATCACAAAATTCTACATCTTGTAGAGCACAGCGGACGTGTGAATCTAAAAATCCAATACTCTCTGCCTTTTAAGTCGACTTTCGATACATTTAAGTACAAACACATATTGAAATTTGATATTTTAAAATTGTCTTGACAGTAATAGTATATTATTCAATGAGCATGTAATGTATGCTATTACTCATGAGAATGAAGTTTGCATCACGAGCGAACGCGAGTGATGTAAATCATTCGAATGAGTAATAGCCATTAAATGCGAGTAGAATACTGCATTTTATCCACAACATTTTCTCAAATATTTATTTGATAATTATAAGATAAGTAGAATTTTAGCTCTGACAAATACAAAAAAATCGTTTGTATATCAACATAGACAAATTGTAGAAACCATCGCTAGGATACGTACTGTTGTAACAAAATTTTGAAGTGATTTAATATTTAGCAGAGAATCTTAAAACCAATTTCAGCTACAATTTAAACTTAAAAAGAAAATAAAAGTATGAAAAATGAGAAAATTAGTGTCTTTGGCTTTTTATGTGGAAAAAATTACTTAAAAGTCATTTTGATTTTACTCTTTGATAGGTAAGATTTGAATTTGACATAACGAATGAATAATATTAATTCATCGAACTGTCAATATTATTTCTTTAGTAACAGTAACAAAGGTGATTAATTGATGAACAACGGTTGAATTATAGGTATATTATTTGACAGTTGTGGATAAGACAATAAATCCTATTCTTACCGTTCAACTTGTTACAGTGTCCTCAGTTTCCGGATTCATTCTAGTATTTAAATAACTATTGCATCATTTTTAGCCATTTTATAAAATATAAATGAATTTATCTTTGTCGCCCGTCGAGTAGAAATGTATCTCAGTGTAATATACCTACTAGAAAGGTGCTATAAATAACTTAGTTGGGCTAACTTTATTGAGTTGAAGTAAAGCTGTTTAATAGATACAATATCATGAAGTTTCATCTGTCGTAGAGTAAAATGACTAAAATTTCATTTGCTGGCAACTAATGAATATTTCAGGCCATTAGTAAGAATTAAGCCGGGGTAGAGTTCAGATATTATCTGAACTCTAGTTCCACGTAACTCCTGTAAGTTGAGTAATCCGTGACCGCTGTTAGCAGAAGAAAGCGAAGCGAACAGATTGTTTCGCGTGCCGAGAAAACCGGGTTTAAATTTGTAATTTGATGGCGCACTTATTCCGCTGTTTCACTCGTTTCTCTCTTTATTGATTGGTCATTTATAGACGCTTGACGTTTGTGATATAAAAACTGCTAAATATAGACCGCGACCTGGGGTCGCGGTACTTGGTTCCACACCCCGCAAACACGAACAAAGAATCAAGTGCCGGACGGCGGCGGGTAATTACACCCTTGTTTTTAACCTATTGTGCTTTCGGATATTTTCCTGGTTTATCCATGCACTGTTTTGTTTTAATAAATTGTTCACGTCACAAAACTTATTGCATCGAAGTAATATGGAAGAACTTAGTAGTTGTTGCTACAATGAAAGAAAATCATTAGAAATAATGGTTACAAAATCACAACAATGTAATTTTTTTATTTTAATGGTTTCTATAAATAACTGATTTCAAGTTGACACCACGTATGTACTTATATTGTAATATGTATAAATGATAGGATATTATTCAATGAGCATGTAATGCATGCTATTATACTCTTACTCAAGTTCGCTCGTGATGCAAATCATTCGAATGAGAAATAGTCATTACATGCGAGTAGTATCCTCAACATTTCGTCACCACAAAACATAGTTTTTTTTTTTCGAAATTATAAGATAAGCTGAATTTTTGCTTCTGACAAATACAAAAAAATTTTTCGTTTATCAACATACAAAAGTAGGAACCGTTGTTGTAGCAACCATCGCTAGGCTAGCTAGGTACTCTTGTAACAAAATTTTGAAGTGATTTGACATTTAACATAATATCTTGAAACCGATTATTCAGCTCCAATTTAAGCTTAAAAGAAAAAAAATAGTATGGAAAATGAAAAAACTAGTGTCTTTGGCTTTTTATGTCGAAAAAATAATTAAAAATCATTTTGATTTTACTCTTTTGACAGGTAAGATTTGAATTTGATATAACGAATAATAGCTATTAACATTCCTAGCGATGTTATGAGTATCGTAACAGCCGCAGAAGTCAGTTAAAATACGAGCTCGTAGTGCGAAGATTTTAAGACATCTAAGGCCTGTTATGACTCATAACATCCGTGGTTTGTTCAATAGTTTACCGGATTCATAATATGAAGACGTTAATGTCATTAATAAATATTAATTATTGAAATTCATTTTTGAAAAACGTCTGTCATAATTTTAGAAGATTATCAAGCAAGTCTGTTTGTTTTTATTTAACACCATGGTTACACTTCGCTTGTATCATATTTATAAATAATTTTTTTACTTAAACGTCAAATGTGTTCTTCATGGCTAGATAAAAAGTGGATTTTGGCGAGGCTGAATTGCCTGAAAATATTTGGAACGCAGCAAGTGAATCTCTGAATAGCTTAATTCCGTGTGTATTAATAAATAGCATTATAATATCATTGTGTTTGATTTTCATTTTCTTGACTGTTTTGACAGGTCAGTAAGGTAATATTACCCTACAGCATAGAGTTATGACATACTTACCCCGCCTACTTTTGTGCATGTAAACATAGGTTTAATCTCCTGAAACCGATAAATAATATTATTTCATCGAACTGTCAATATTATTTCATTAGCAACAAGTGAATACCATAATCCCGAAAATAATATTACACTTTTTCTGTAAATTTGAATATCACTTTTGAAAATGATCGAAATTCGTTGAAAAACGCCAATATAAAAATACATAATCACAACTGACTACATGTCAACTGTCAGATGACCGTTGCTTGGTGAACCACATCACGTCTTTAAAATAACCGTGAATTATAGATTTCTGGATCTGTGGTTGGTCGAGAAGAGTGAATTATGAATCATAATTCACTCTCATGGAATGTGGGTTACTATAATTCATGGAAAATGGAATTAATTGGATTATATTTAAACAGGAGTAGAAAAGGGTCATTTAATTTATAAAAAACGGTTGAATTATGGGTATATTATTTGAAAGTTGTGGATAAAAAATATTTGAATTAAAATTAATGAAAACTATTTTAAATGTACCCCTATCTATTGTGAAGGTATTGCAGATATGATAGTAATTAATAATTGAGTTCTGGACACAATTAAAACCCACAATAGAAAATCACATCATAGAACTTCCAGTACTCATTATCAACCTGTATATATTCATAAGTGACAGCTACATAGCTATAAATAGAGTATTAAGATTTTTAATTAAAACTGCTCCGTTATAGCTACAAAATTTAATTACGGTCATGAAAAGTTTGTAGAACGACAACATCTTTGCATATCTATTTTTTGCTACTATTTTTTATCAGAGTATGCTTCAATAATATTTCAATAAGTGTCACTTGCACTAAGATAGTTGATAAGAAAATATAAAGAAAATAACATTCAATGACTTTGAAATAAAATGTTTCATATACAAATTAAATAATAAATAAGAAAAATCTGGTGTGGGTACCACACTACTTTCTTATACAAATAAAACCAACTGAACACGTATGACTTGTTCCTTGCGTATGCCTATATTTTGAAAATTATTTGATATATAGATATTAAACATGTTTAATTTTTGTTCTCATTGTAACTGTGTATTTATTTTAAAATAGAAATTAATTAATATCTAGCATTCAAAACTTTCTAACTAATAATACAAATATTACTTTTAAAATATATCACACCACACATATTTTAGACACTTCATAATTATTTGACGCGTTTGACACATCTTGACATATTAAAAATGATTTAGTTTTTGTTCCCATTGTAACTAAGATTATAGAAATATATTTAAGAATATATTTAAGAATATATCTGTACAAATAAGAAAAATTAATACAAGTTCATTTACCATTGACAACAAATACATGTTAAGACGACAGTTCTGCACAATTTCAGATTTCACGAAATACCACTAAAAATTGGCATATACATTTATTGTATTTCTATATAATATAAACCCTGAGAAACTCAATGCTGTAGAGCGCATCGTCATATCTCTTAAATTTATAGAGATATGGCAATTTTCGATATTTTTCGAAATGCTACTTTGAGTGGCTGCAACTCAAAATCTATTAAAGATATTGAAAAATAGACTCAGTTCTGTTCGTTTCATGCATTTTATTACAAATTAGCAAATTTTGAAAATTTTGAAATTTTTCGATTTTTCTCCCAAATTTCGATAGGCGATAACTCGATAAATATAAAAGATACAGACTCGCAGACTAAACCATTCGATTCAGCTTATCAAAATACATAATTATGTAAAATTTCATTAAAATTGCTTTACGCGTTATAGAGTTAGAGCAAAAAGTGTTAAAATGACGTTTTTGGCGAAAAACGTCAAAGGGTTACCCTTTGACGTTTGGCCTGAAAAAGGCCATTTTAAGACTTTTTGCTCTAAAATTTCAACCAACCATCCGAATATTCTGAAATTTTTAGGGTTTATGTATTTCAATGAGCTGAATCCAATAGTTTAGTCTGCAAGTTCGTATCTCGTTTTTTATTTGAGATATCGCTGAAGAAATTTTGAAAAAATAATACAAAAATTTTCAATTTTTAAAAAATTTGGTATTGTGCTATAATATGCATGGATAACACAAAACTAAAGAGTATTTTTCGATATCTTGCGTAATTTTTGAGTTGCAGTTCCTTAAAGTTGCACTTCGAAAAACATCAAAAACCGCTATATCTCGAAAAATTTAAGAGATATGATGATGCGCTCTGCACCAGTGAGTTTTTTAGGGTTTATATAATATAGAAATATAATAAAAATATATGCCAATTTTTATTGATATTTCGTGAAATTGAAGTTGCATTCTTCTATTTATTGCGGCCTCCTCCAATATTTGGGAATTATCAACGTGCATTACTAGAAATTTCAGATATTTTGTTACTAGACAAGGTCTTAAAAATATTGAAATATGCAATTATATGCAACTTTTGTAAAAATATACATAAGAATGCCCAAATATGCAATATATGCAATTAGTAATTAGCATTAATTAACTCTAATCAATGTAATATACAAAAATTAAAATATATGCACTTTGCAAGTATATACCGAGTCCCTATTTTAAATCTGTTGTATAGGGAATAAATCAAAATAAAAAATTATAACATTTTTGTCTTTACATAGGTAATAGGTTTCGAGTAGAATGGGGTCATAAACCTTTTTTCATTTTATTTTTTTTTTTTCTGTAAGTTTGAGTAAAATTATAGATATAGATACTAATTTTAATATTAAAAGGCATTTAGTTATTAAGATACGACTTTTTGAAATTGGCATCCTATTTCAAATTTTTCGCTTTTGACGTCAGCACCTGCGTCAGCTTGTTATTCTACGAAACACGCTCTTGCGGAGAGCGAGGAACTACACCAACTGTCAAATTGACTGTTATCAGTCATTGTTATTTACTGAGAGGTTTTTACAAATATAGTTTATTCACATTATCTGGGCAAAATAATATTACACATATACTAAACATAAATTTAATTTGAAAATCGTTGTTAACTGCAACATATGACTTGAGATGACAGGTGTGATAATGAGACTACCGACATTACCGACAAGCGACAAGATATAGTACAACAAACATTTTGTTTTGACTAAAAATGTTATAATTAACGAATATCCAATTTAATTTATCGGAGTATTCATTTTAATAATAATAAGTAATTATTACAACACTGAAAAGCAAGTTTTTATTTGTTATCAACACCTCTTTCGTCTTGCCATGCTTTACATTCTAATACAAGATGACATCACGATTTTGAACCGCGAAACTTCAGAAAGGAAATTATGAATGAAAAGTTGAAAAATTATAAGAAATATTGAATGATATATGACTGAAATGATCTAAATTTTTATAATTTGTAAAAAAACACAACTTTTTTTTTAAGTGTATGACCTTATTGGAAATGTCGCTACAATAATGATAAAGTTTGTGTTAGTGCTATATGAATCTACCATCAATATCGAAACTAAGAAATTAATTAATTTTGCTTTTCTATACAATTTTCAGGGACAAATTGATTGATAATTATTAATGTTAACTTCTAGTTATTGTGCAGCTAGATGTATAGGGCTCGTATTTCCTATTGTCTACAGCGAGTACGTAGTTGGTAACCTATTACTTGCATGTATAGACTGTCAGTATATGCGTCAACGGCGCAACACAGTTGAGTAACGTGTTTGGTGGCTTTGTCAAGCTCAGTGACCACAGACCGCATGTTGCATGCTCCCTGCAGTTTACATTGTTCACAGTTACGCAGACCCACACTCCGCAACCTTGAACTTAATTCTATCAAAATACACAATTCCATTAATAGTTCATCAACAACACAAATTTCTCACATATTGACTCACTAAACTAGTTTACATTTAGGTTGAAGCAGTAATTGAATGATGAAAGTTGGGAAGACATTTTAGCAATAATTAAGTTCGAATTCAATCAAGGAAATGGCTCCATGGTAACGCATCTGTCTGTGGATCATTTGATCAACATGTTCATCACAAAAATTATCCGTGAAACACCCCCTTCACTAAATATTCAACAAGGTATACAGTGATATTATTTTTAAAATGATGAAAACTGTAAACATAAAAAAACGTTTAAAATTACAAATTGTATCCAACAGTATCTATTTGTAGCTCAATTTCTTATTATACAAGAATAAGGAGCAAACATAAAACTGATTTTATAATAGTAAATTAAAATACAAGATTCATAAGATATTATTTTAGCGCACGCGTCATTGTTGAAAAACGAGCGGCTAAAATGTCAGGAGTCTTAAAACACGATCGTAGCGAGGGTTTTAATTCTGACCAATTCATGACTAAAGACTAACTTTACGTATTTGTATCGTAAATAACTATTATATTACTAGTGAGTTACAGGCCTTATTAACACAAATGTTATGCCTCTAACTCACGTGTGATATACAAAGCTTTATCTACGCCACAAATATTTAAAAAAAATAATACTCAAAATCAAAGAAGCAGAACAGATAAAATATAATTTTTCATGACATGCCAAGAAACTTCACTGTTCTTCTCCCGAAATAGTGAGGAAAATGTGATTTTCCTCTCTAATGAGGAAAATATAGAAGTGTTACCAATATAAATTATGAATGGTATTTACAAAAAATATATTGTAAAAATTATAAATAAATGCCTAATTGTATTGATAATCCTTATTTTAGTGATATGAATACTTTAAATTGTTTTACAGTTATGTCTTCTATTTTTCTTTTTCTAGATTAAATTTCAATTTGACAACTTTAATTTTTATTTAAGATTGGCTCATTGGCAACACTGCTACCCCACCTTGTATCTGATAACCTAACTTTTAACGTGTCAGTTATATTGTCAAAGTGTACTAGGTCCGAGCAAATCGTTCTTAGAAACATATCGTGAAAAAAATTTTGTGTTTAACACAAGAGGAAACCCCTTTTTCCACTTTCGCGCGAATTGTTCGGGTGGGAAAAAGAAGCGCTTTCCTCTCTTGTTGGACAAATAACTATTGTTTTCATGACAATTTTAATAAAAGCTTGGTAATAGTGTTTCCATTGAGTAAAGTAGAACGAACGAATGAGGTAATATACAAAAACGCATGTAATTACCTCACTGAGTGGCATAATATGTTAGATTACTCCACTAAAATGATGGGAATAATATATTTATTATATTAGTGGCGTAGATAAAAAATGTTTCTCAGTAATATATCGAATTATATTTTTTATATTGTTAAATTAATATTTATATATAAAAGTCCGGTATGCGTACAATTCTTCTCATCCTAAACGGTTTGATGATTTTTTTTACCTTTGGGGTCACCTGAATGGTTCTTATCTACAGTTGGATCTGGTAGGTGGCGCTGTTGTCGAGATCAAGAACTATATTCATGATTTTTGCATTTGACCAACCAGGTGACCCTATAAGTACCAAAAAAAATTCATCAAAATCAGTTAAGCCGTTTAGGAGAAAACGAATTACAAACACCGGAAATTTTTTATATAAAGAAATATATTTTGCTAGCGAGGTCTGTTCCAAGGTACTAAGTTTTCTTCTTTCTGATATATTCTGTGTGTGATGATAAAATGTAATTATTTTCGAAGGGAATAAATAAAATGTGATATTTATTTAATTAACTTTACTAACATGTATGAAAATATACTTCTCTTGATGAAATTATTTAAACAGAATGTGAATTCATGTATTTGCTTTTGTAACCTGTTGCCTATGTAATTATCAAAAGGTCATGTGAAGTCCTCCTCCCCCATGGTAACCTCTGACCTCCCGTACAACAGCGCATAAGCAAAAGCTCTCGCCTCTCGGGATTTTAAAATTCCTCACCTCGTAAAAGCGACAGCGGTCTTTCTAGAAAATAAAACAAGGCAAAGGCGGGAGTGTTTCAAAGTTAATCTGATGTAGTTTAAGTAAGGGTTAACGTTGGTTCCCAGTGCCAGGTTCATCTTACGTTTTTAAAAATAACTATTTCGTTGGTTACATTTTTTTATAAAAAAAAATATTAACTTTGTTTAACTGGCTATGCAAGGTCTTGATGAATATTGATAATGATGTGGCTTATACAAGCCTTTGATGTTATCAGTTTTAAGGTATACTTTGATAAAAAAATATTAGTAAAAAATTTATATGCAAGGATGTTGTCGTTCTAATCTTTTCACAGCATGCAGTAATTAAATTTTGCAGCTATATAGGAGCAGCTTTAATTAAAAATCTTAATACTCCATTTATAATCACGTAATTATCAATTTGAATAGATATAGATTCACAACATGATATACATTCCGGATAAAGCGAACCTAGAGGAATCTACGGCTACTTTTACATTTCTAAGAAATATATGAAAAAAATAAGAATAATAAAATCTTTTATCAGTGGTTAAAAAGAATGTGTAATCTACTTACGTTGATATTTTATTTATGTTTTTCTTCGTATTATTATAAACTTTGCTTACAAAAACGTTATAATTATCCTCAAATTCAACGGCTGGGTATTCGTAACGTAATGAAAAACATCTTTTAAATGCGAAAAATTTTAACCATTTATTTTAATATATTTTGTAAAAAAATTCGTTATTTTCTTGCATGCACAGTGGCGAATCGTGATACTGTCTTCCATTATCACTCATAAGTCGTATTATTCAAGTAAATAACATATGGATGTGAACTCTACTTCTACAAGTTTAAATTGTGCATTCCGATTCAAAAGAAATAATATTTAATTTCATAGTGAATGTTGCAAGCATTTTCATAGAAGTTATATTAACAATTTTATGCGAAACAAATTATTGTGAACTTCTTGTTTTGTTTTAATTTGATTATAAAGCGCATTTGGGTTTGTCGACCTATATTTATACAAATTAACAAAGGTTAATTGTTGTATATCTGTAATTTTTAACATCTATGTGTCAAACGTGTCAAATAATTGAGGTGTCAAAAATATGTGTCGTGCAATATTATAAATGTAAGTAATATTTGTATTATTAGTTAGAAAGTTTTGCTAATAGATTTCTATTTTAAAATAAAGTCATACGCAAGGAACAAGTCATACGTGTTCAGTTGAATTATATGTTTAATAAACTAATTTTAGTTGCTATGGGAACATAACAGAAACTGTAATTATTAATCATTCAATACAGATTCACATACCGATAGAAAAATTTGACTCACGGAATATCCTCACTTAAAATTGTAATATGTTTTTATTACATTTCTTTATAATATAAGCGCTAAGAAAGCATTGTAGCAGATCGAATCGTCAGATCTCTAATATTTTTCGAGATACGTCGATTTTTGGTATTTTTCGAAGTGCAAATTTAAGGGCCTGTAATTCAAAAACTACAAGAGATATCTAAAAATTCTCTTCAGTTTAGCGTTTTCGGTGCCTTATATAACAAATTAGCAAATTTTTTAAATTTTGAAATTTTTTTGTATTTTGTTCAAAATTTCGATCGCCAATAACTCGATAAATATTAAAGATACATATTTGTAGTGTTCACCAATCGATTCAGCTCGTCGAAATACATAAGTATGCAAAGTTTCATAAAAATCGCTAAACGGGATGGAACCCCTTGACGTTTGGCCTGAATTTGGCCATTTTCAGACTTTTTGCTCTAACATTTCAACCGGTTGTCCGAATTTTCTAAAATTTTCAGGGTTTATGTATTTCGTCTAACTGAATCGATTGGTGAGCACTGCAAGTGTGTATCTTTCATATATGTCGAGATATCTGCAATACAAATTTTGAAAAAAATCTGCCTAACCCATAAAATATTTTATCTACGCCCGTGAGTTAAATGTCACTTGTCCCACTCATTTTTCGTGAGTGAAGAGCTTCATTATTATAAATGTATAAATTCTTTCCACTCCTTTCTGTTTGTTGCTTTGGTTTTCCAATTTTCAATTTCTAATTTTTCTGATCATTTTTTTGGTCTGCCTCGCTTCTTTTTCAATTTCTTATACAAAGTATAAGGAAGTATAAGTATAAGAAAAAAATCGCTGACGAGATTTTTGCGGAAATACATATTTTGACGTCCACTGAATCCGTTAAGACCAATTTCTCAATAATGTCTGTGTGTGAGGATGGATGGATGGATGTCCGTGTGCGCAATATCTCAAGAACGAGACAAGATATGTACACTAAACTTGGAATTCATAAGATTCATGAAAATATGAAGAGCTGAGTTGATTTTGAATGAAATTGCAAAACCGGAGGAGGAAGTTTACTGAACACACAAAACAATAAATTCCAATTAAACGTCAAAGTATGTTAAAGTAATACTTTCAGTAACGAGGAATATGTAGGCAGGATTATGGTTTATGGAATAAGTTAATAAAATAAGTATCATTAATTAAAAGGATTTCTGCAATTAATCGCTTTTGAAATTATTTTTTGTTGGGTGCATAATTTAAAATTAAAATAACAGGAAATTATTTCAAAGAAAACGACAAAATAATGACTTTATTCTATCCAATTATTTTCAGCGGTATTCAATAGGTGGGCGTTTATTTAAAAGAATATTAAGTGGTTGTAACTTTTTGGTTATTGAATTTTTGTCAAAAGTTTACAAAAGAAAATACATTACTTTGAGTTCCCCTAGCTACACTTTCAATCTTTTCCATACGTTATAAATAACACAAAAAATCAGAATCGTGGTACTAGCCATTGGCCAGTATTCGTATTTCGATGAAAAATAATAAAGAATTCATAATGATACATTTGCCAGTGTGTTAGGCGGCTAACAAATCACATCCCACTGAGAGATACAGGAAAATAACTAGCAGAGCATGTCCTTGAAGCCCGGGTCAAGGTCCCGGTTAGGGTCTCGGCCACGCGGCCGCGGGTAAGTGAATTTACTGTAAGGGAGGATAGGGGATGGCAGTGGCACACATGTCGCCGGCAGATTCTCGCGATGGAAAGGTCACACAACTGGGACTACAACAGAACGCCGACAGGCAATTAGGCCGAAAACCAAACGATCCCCATTTTGATTTACTCAGTTGGACATATTAAAATGGCTACCGTTTTATAAGCAGAATGACACACCCCCAACAAACGACATGATGTCATATTCATTTATCTACGATAGTGTGTAAGGTTGATGTTTAGTTGTTAGTTTTAAGTTTGTAAAACGGTTGTTTAGTAACATGATCTCATTAGTCACGGGTTGCTGAGCAACGAGTGATTATAATTTTTAAATACGCCAAATTTGCAAAAATTTTGTTATCATGGCAAACTTTTCATTTACTATTGTGATCCTAATTCACTAGTGGATAATCAGTTACTTTGCTTGTTTAAAATCGCCATAGTTATAGAGCATTTACTGAGAGGTGTTGGATAAAATGTGTTTTTTTTTTTTTCGTTATATTGTAGATAAAATATTGTTCGATACACATACGTAAATCAGCTTTAGTCATTCAGGAGCTACGCTCGTGTTTTAATTGAGTCATTCGTGACTAAAGACTAGCTTTACGTACTTGTATAACTATTTCCGACGACCATTACGAGAAGTACATAAATTTGCTCGCTAAACTATTACTGAAAGTTGGTCATTGCATATCACTAGCACTGCTGTGTGATATGAAAGCTCGTTAGCCACTCAGATGCGTTCGCAACCGTGTGATATGATTTTTTTGTTAAAAGGTAGATTTTGGGAACCATTCTAAGGTATTTACGAAGGTGACTTGTGAAACTTTTAATACAAATAACTCGAAATCATGAAATAGTGACAACTGGTTTTTCCTCAATACCATATATATATAACCTATACATTTATTTTGTTGGTTTATCTAAACGAGTATATTCAGTAGTTATATTCCAAGTGCATGGCAAATACCTAAATATTTTTTCGAGTGCCCGAACGTGCACGAGAGAAAATATCCTGATTGTATTTGCCATGCACGAGAGATATATTAGACGAATATTTCTCGAGAAAGATTTCAGTCAGTATTTTAATTATTGAACAAATATTTGTTTTCATCTGTCACATAAACGTCAGACTGATAAATGTCATTTGCCAAATTATGTTAAAAATGAGTCATCAGCGTTTTGAAAGTAATTCTTTTGAAGAAATTGATTGAAAAATTGAATATATTATCCCTTTGGTCCTTTTAAAACTAAGAAATTAAACTATTCCTCATTGTGTTTAAAATTATTATAAATATTCGGGTATCGCACTCGATATGCAAAATATTCACTGATATTCGATTGTCATTGGTCAAAATTCAGAAAATACTGTAACGTGATTGGTTGAAATTTTTCGAGGAAAATACTCTCATTTATTGATTGGCTGTCATCATATTGAAATCATCATAATGCTATGGGTAAGTACATTAAATTATTCCAGACCATATGCCCTTTGCCATTTTCTCGTCATCTCCCTACTACTATTTTTTTTTTTTTTTTATGAAGATGGGAAGCGGACTAACTACTATGGTCATATGCCACCTCATGAGTTGATGATTGTGAATTTGTGTAAACATCACAAACGACCATGCTCTTCAGTGGGATTCGAACCCACGACCTCTGGCGTGCTAGGCTAGTGACATAGCCACTACACCACCGAGGTCGGCTACTAATTTTTAATTATTACTTTCTTTTAAACACCAAATTACTCATGAGTTACTTGTTGCACAATATACTATCTATATTATAGACGTAAAAAAGAAACAAAATAAGGTAAAATTTATATTTTTGAATAAAAACTTATCAGCGATTTGTTTAATGAGTACCATGTCGGCCTTTTACCCATATCGGTCATTTGTCGGTGTCAGCCTATAGACTCCACCGGCTTTTTGTAGTGATCCCCCCGCAATTACCGTGAACAGGGTGCGGGTCGCGAGCCAGCACGAGAGAAGTAACGCAATGCGAAATTCCCGGGCGCTGAGCCCCTGCATGGGCGGCGACAGCCCTTCCGAAATGTCAGAGTTCATTGCCGACTGCCGAGTCGCCGCTGGTCCGCGAGACGCGAGATGAGAGATGAGAGATGCTACCTTGTTGCCCTGCCTTCTCCCTCTGCACACTCAACCTTGCCAATTTATAAATAATCACTCTATTACAGCTTTCAAGCGTTCACTAGGCGTTAGGTGCTACTTGATTATCACAAGCAATTTACTTGCAATTATTATTTATTACATAGATAAATCGCTTCGTTGTCCTGGATGGTACTGCATTTTTAAAACACAAATTCGATTAATCGTGATTCCAAACAGTATTTTGTTTTTGTTTAGAAAAACAAGTTTTCATTACTTAAAACAAGTGTAAAATTAGGAGATATATCATTAAAAATTACAAAAACCATCTACTTTTTTACTTATACAAAGTATAAGGAAGTATTGGAATAATGATATAAATCGCTGAGGAGATTTTTGCGGAAATAGGTACATATTTTGACGTCCAAAGAATCCGTTACGACCAATTTCTCAATGATGTCTGTGTGTGAGGATGGATGGATGGATGAATGTCCGTGTGCGCAATATTTCATGAACGAGACAAGATATATAAACGAAACTAAGAATTTACAAGTTTCTTTTCGGTCGTGAGAGAAAGCGCTCAAATAATTTAAAAAATGAACGAAATTAAACAAATCAAAGGTAACAATAATAAATTATACTACAATTAAAATAATTTTTAAATACATAAAAACAATCATAAATATTTGGGTCGTGAGAAAAATAGTATATACACCGCAGGCGAGGAAGTGTATTTTTCCTTGTCATATTGTAGGCCTCGCATACGGCTCGTGCTTCAATTTATTCCCCGGGAAAAAATCATACACTTCTCTCCCTTAATGTATAATATACTATTAATTTTAACTAAAGAAACTATGAACTACAACAAAAGTTGGAATGAGAAGATAGTGGAAAAGATCAAGCAAAAGAGAGTCAAATGGTTTGGATTTTTACGGATAGCTGAAGAAAAGGATGCAATTAAATCAGTAGTAGAATGGAAACCAAGAAGAAGAAGACGAGGCAGACTCAAATTAAAAAAGAAAAATTAAAAGCAGCAAGAATTAAAAAATTAAAAATTTATTGATAATTAACATTTGTATCATAAATTACAATGTTTGCAAAGTATGGAATATTTTCATAAAATTAATATAAACTCGCAATCATTTATAATTTTATTTTCTATGTGTCAGTGTTTAATATTAAATTTATCCATGTGTCAATAATTGTATTCATATTGAACTCAGCTACAAAATAGTAAAATATAAATATTACAGATTATTTCTTTGTGTCGCATATTCATTTCAAATACAAAATATTTCGCAGAAACTGAGTGGGTAGGAAAAAATTATCATGATTCCACTGTGCACAGATTACATGTTAGTTATCCGTATAGCTACTTATATTTAATCCTAGTTCGTCGCTTGCTTTGTATTGGTAAACAAGGCCATGAACAATATCAAGTCTTCTCTAAATTATTCATAAGAAAACGAGCATTCATTTTCTATCGCATCCGATTAAATATGTATAAAAAGCTTACATGAAATGTCAGTGTCAGCCACTTGTCATAAAATAAGACTATTTTAATCTATAAAAACTATTTTCACAAAGTTCATAGGTAGATCTATTGCTGTCTACCGGGTGTTGAATGGGGTATTCCGGTATAATTGAAGTTATCCAAAATAATCACTTTTTTGTATAATTTATATCGTACAATGGGAAAATACAGTAAACTTGCTATATAATAAGTTTTCATTCATAATTTTATGGCAGAAAATTGTAGTGGCTATGTCACTAGCCCAGCATACCAGAAGTCGTGGGTTCTAATCCTGCTGAAGAGTATGTTCGTAGGTGTTGTTCATAAAATTCATAATCATTCAGTCATGAGGCGGCATATGATCTAAGTAGTTAGTCCGCTTCACATCTTCGAATACGAAAGAAAAGCAAAATATGCATTGATATGTATGAATATTTTAAATGTGTTTAACTAAATTGAATACTTACAACGGTCATGGTGATTGTGCAATAACAGAAACTATTGTTTCCTTTAGAAGTTAGTGCTTTTATTTAAATAAGTGTTACTTTTATTACATCGGAAATAGAGGTAATCACAAAATAGAGTGATGAAAAGTATATTATACATTATGGGAGAAAAGTGTATGATTTTTTCCAAGGGTGTAAATTGAAGCACGAGTCGTAGGGAAAAATACACTTCTCTCCTGCGGTATATACAGGGTGTTTCAGGACTAGTGTAACAAACTTTAACAGCTGATTCTTGAGGTCATTTTGAGCCCAAAATGTCATATGAATATAGGTCCTATTCCTTCTAGTTACCAAAATACAAGAGGTTGAAGTTCTATAAATAACACGAAATTTTCTAATTTTTGTAATCAAGCTACTTTCTGAAAACAAGAGTTTTATTGAAAAGTCCTACCTTATTTGTCTCAATTAAAAATGGTTGTACTTTTGATTGTATTTTTGTTTCATAATGGATGGTCATAGTACTGCAGAATATGCAGATATAATTTTTATTTATGGATTATGTAATGGTAATACCCGTTACGCGTCTAGAGAATACCAAGACAGCTACCCAAACAGACGCCAACCTTCCCATGTTGTTATGTTCTGTGTTTAGAATTTATTTATTTGTCTATTTAATTGTGTCCTTGTGTGTTTTGTTCCCTAAATTGTATTCGTTAATATTAATAAATACGATTAATTAAGGTCCGGTATTTCCAAACTCAGTTACCTAAAGAATAAATTTATCAAAAGAATAAACAAAAAATATCGCATCAAAATCATACCTTAAATGATGATTATTATTCTAGCTGTCATCTTTTGATGCGATATTTTTTATTCATTCCATTGATAATTTATTCTATAGTTTATCTGAGGTTGGAAAGACCGGCCTTAGACAAATAAGGTATGACTTTTCAATAAAACTCTTGTTTTGCGAAAGTACCTGCATTACAAAAATTTGAAAATTTCGTGTTATTTGTAAAACTTCAACCTCTTGTATTTTGGTAACTAGAAGGAATAGGATATATGTTCATATGACATTTTTGGCTCAAAATGACCTCAGGAATAAGCTGTTAAAGTTTGTTACACTAGTCCTGAAACACCCTGTATATACTGTTTTTTACGACTCCAATATTTTTGGTGGTTTTTATGTATTTCAAAATTATTTGAATTGTAATATAATTTTTGATAGTAACCTTTGATTTGTTAAATTTTGTTCATTTTTCAATATATTTGAGCACTTTCCCTCACGATGGAAGAGCAAATGCACAAATCTCCCGTAGATATGAAATTGGCTATTTCTGTCATGCTTTTGGTATCATATAAACCTAGTTTCTCTCCCGGTCGCTAAAAAATTCTCTCTAAAACTTAGCCGTAGTAAATAAAATTACTGAATATTGTTCATTCTAATTATTTACCAACTGACGTTTTGTCATGGTCATATATATTAAAATTGTATCAATATAGAGAATTCAAAACATCATTATATTCCATATTTAATTTCATTATTTTTTTAATATTTGTTTTGTATTCCAACCTACGCTCGATCTCTATCCTTCTCGTAACCTTTTCAACATTATATTATTTCGCTTAACCATTCAGGACTATTGTAACAAGCTTTTACAATGTATTCCTCAGTTTATTTTGAGTAAAAATATTATATGAACGTAAACTAATTTAAGTTCCCTAAATACCAAAGGTCAAATGTTCATAAATTACAGCAGATATTCGATTTCTGAAAAAAAAACAAACAATAAAAAAAGTAATTTCTCATATGATTAATTGTTTTATTGGTTAAAATGTAAGCAAACCTATTAAAAAATATGTTTCTCGAATTATATAACAATGGAAAAAAATTAGATGACATTTAATACACCTTTCAATATGTAATAATATCGCGATAACCAGGGATAAGTGTAATATTATTCCATTTGACATTTGTTACAATATACGAATGTTAAGTACAATACAGGTGTGTGGGTAAATAAAACTTTTTTTCATTACTCTGTTATTCTAGTAAATGTCAAGGAATATTTTCATCGCCGAGTTTATTTGAATATTTTATATGGGACATATTCTTGAAATTTGTGCCTCTAAAATTTAGTGCTTATAGTTTGTCATGTTATAAAATATGTACCTAATATAAATTGAATAACATCTTGGCAAGTAAGAATTTCACCGAATAGTCGGATATACCTAACTAGAAACGCTAGTTCTACATAATCTAATATCTAATTTTCATGGAACCTACATACTGTAATTTGCTTTCTAAGAACCAATATTTCAAGTATAGATGAGCCATCTGTGGAGCAAATACATCCCACACAATGGGGAGTAGCACGAACCCTGAAATACAGTCAACCCACAATCAATCTCCTCCAAACATTTCAATCCCTTCACATCACTTTCACCTCGTCCATATTTATAAATCGATTCACACGTGCACGACTATTCTTCACTCTCGGAATCATTCATTCACGCAGCACACTATCAATCATACCATAACCATTTATCCCTTGAACGCATACGCAATCATTTATCCTCAGTCTCGCCCGAATGTATTGGTTTCACATTCTTCTCAATCTCACACTCACCAATGGCAGATTCAGAAATCCATAATTCACAATTATTTTAAACGTTATGTGGATCACCAAGCAACCGCCATCTGACACTTGACAAGTAGTCAGTTGTCATTATGTATTTTTATGTTGACGTTTTTCAACGTGTGTTTTCAATGAATTTCGATCATTTTCAAAAGTTGATTCCGAATTTACAGAAGTAGAAAAGTACAGTATTATATTCGGGATTATGGTCGTTATTCACTCATGTTGTAGATAAAATATTGTACGATACACATACGTAAAGCACCTACGCTCATGTTTTAATTCTGACCCATTCGTGACGAAAGACTATTTTTACGTACTTGTATCGTAAATAACTATTATGAAAAATACTACAAATAAAATGGTAGATAATTTTCTCTTTAACTTTTATTCGAAACATTTAAAAAATAATAATTTTAGAGCATTAGAGATCGCTAAAACACTGCTCTTAAAATATCGTAAAACAGAATTCTTGTTGCTAGCCAATGTGTTTCCGGAAATCGTTTTAAAATGATGCTCCTTCCAGCATCAAGAAGCGTGCGAGACAATAACATTGTATAATAACAAAACAGAAAATATAGTACAACATGGGGGGCGTTTGAATGTTAGAATTCAATTCCAACCTCAATTTTAAAAACGGCGTGGGAGCAAAAGGGATGAAGCTGATGCAATGTAAACAAGAAATAGCATCGTATACATCAACAGTTAATCAATCTACTAGCAACGCTCAACGCCACTTGCTCGTTACAAGGATGAAGGACACGCCTGGCGACGCGGACTTGTTTACGCCGTCGCTCGCTGACGCACACTGTATTTGGTATTTCACGGACTTCGCGTCTCCTGTGACGACACGTGTCGCTTCATATTTAGATGCTCATTTGCAAAAGTTGAGCTCTTGTTTTGTTTTCTGAGCGTATGTGAGATTCGCACAAATATCAGGTTTCTGCTAATGATGAAACTTGTTTCAATTTTATTTAACTAACTGCGCAATATTGCATTGTTTCATACTAACATTCATTTTCAATTTCGCACCTTTGCTTTAAGAGACATTTGGTCGTTTTACGAAGTTAAACAAAATCCAGGATATGCCGAAAAACCTATACTAATTCAAAGTAACCGTGTAAGATTTCATCAACAGTGAGAGAATTTTACAAACAATACTTTAGTGTTAAGATAGATAACTGTCTAAAATACAACCAAATACAATAGTTATTTATATTACTAGTGAGGTACAGGCTTTATTAACATATAAGTGTGTAGGATACATAGCGAGCGAAAGCTCTTAAATGTTATTTGTGTTTATGTTTTTGATGTGTATTATTTTATTTATTTAACCAACCTTGTACCTCTTATCCTGACACTTGTAATTCTATCATATATGTATTTTTTCTAACATATCTACCAAGATCTACAATTGCAGATCCGTGCAGATATTCGATTTGGGAAAATTGTAGTTGTGAAATTAAATTAAATAAATAAATTAAAGTTCAAAATAATAATAATAATTGATATAAATCATATTGATAAAGTTTAAATTTGGCAACACGAAACCAAACAATGGGGTCATAAACCTTTTTTCATTTTATTTTTTTTGTTTCAGTAAAATTATAAATATAGATACTAATTTTAATATTAAAAGGCATCCCATTTCAAATTTTTCGCTTGTGACGTCAGCACCTGCGTCATTGTGTTATTCTACGAAACACGCTCTTGCGGAGAGCGAGGAACTACACCAACTGTCAAATTGACTGTTATCAGTCATTGTTATTTACTGAGAGGTTTTTACAAATATAGTTTATTCACATTACCTGGGCAAAATAATATAACAGATATAATAAACATATGTTTATTTTGAAAATACGTTTTAATACGTCCCAAACTCTTTGAATAGAAATGTTATAATTAACGAATATCTAATTTAATTTTTCGGAGTATTCATTTTTATAATAATAAGTAATTATTACAACACTGAAAAGCAAGTTTTTATTTGTTATCAACACCTCTTTCGCCTTGTCATGCTTTAAACTCTATTACATGATGACATCACGATTTTGTAACCGCGAAACTTCAGAAAGGAAATTATGAATGAAAAGTTGAAAAATTATAAGAAATGTTGAATAATATGTGAATGAAATGACCTAAATTTTTATAATTTGTAAAAAAACACAACTTTTTTTTTTAAGTGTATGACCCCATTGTTTTAGCTGTTATCAGGTAACTATGCAAATCAGTACGAATGTTATGACAACATTTGACATATGTACAGTCAGTGGAATTTCAAATTGTTTACTTGAGAGCAGCTTTACATTATTAATTGCAAGAGTAAAATAAATTTTTGTAAAAACGTTGACCGAAGATTGATGCAAAATGAAATAAATAATAAATATTATAATCCAAAATCAAATCAATTTGACCAACGTCAATACTAAATATTTTTATATATTTTTCAAACAAAAAACTATTTTGTGAAAGGTTACCATATGTAATAAAATTAAAAATATACGTGTGAAGAGGAATTACAAACTTATAGTTGTGGTATTAAATGATTACTTACATCAACGCAATTTTACTCAATTCATCTTGAATGTAAAGAGAAACAATATTCCATTAAAAACAAAATTTGCTTTATTCTATTCGCATATTTACAAGTTTGATGGCTTCATGTGGCTTTATGAAGGGTCGTATAAATTTTTTGCATTAGGATTATCGACTCAAAATTAACCAAAGAATCTACCTATAGCTTATCAGTACTTTTCCGAACATTCTGTAATAGTTATTAACATACCAAATGCGGGAACGCTTGGTTCCCGGATGAGTGTTTGGCGACGCGAGCTTGCGAGCGCCGCCATAGAACGAATCCGGGAACCGAGTTCACGCAAGAGGTTTGTACAATATTTTTTGTACGAAAAGTATAAAACTAATAACAGTCCATACAAAGAAATGAAGTTCTTCAAGTAGTTATTTTGATAATTGTCAAAGTTGCACTATAAATATAAACACACAAATTAATTTGTCTAATATATTAGTAAACAATTAAAATATTTATAATATTTACCGTATTCACTTGTAAATTTGTTATATTTCTTATTTATATTGAGATAATTAACATTACATTTGTAGGTTATGTATTTTACAGCTGTCATATCGAGCATATTTTATTGCCAACATTGGTAACCAAATACACTAAATTTGTTATTTTAAAATTCAATTTCATTTTTATTCCATCATTGTTTATATTAATATTATGTAAAGGAATGTTTGAAATACTATATTATTTTATTATAAATATAATTTATTAATAAACGCTTTAGAAATAGGAATGTTTTCCTCGAAATTTCCCGGTTGTCTATCTGGTGGAGACCTGGGAAATGGACATTTCGGACGTTGCTTAGGCAACGCTAATCAACACATTTCAATGTATCCATCTTTGTGCGCTGTGAAATCGATTGATTACAATAATCGTAATTTGAAAAGATTTAAATGAATACAATTTATGTTGGTATAAAGGAGTTTTGACATTTGTATATTTTAACTCTCTTAAAAGTTAATCGTTTAAATGGACTTATAAGGCCACCTATAAAGACAATTTTAAAGTAACATAAAAAGAAAAACCCGATCGTGTAATGCACGCCTTTTGAGTTAACAAAATTACTTCCCTCCATAACAAATGATGCTAGTAGCTTTGTTGTGACTGTATGACATATTATTTCCATTTTCCAGTAATATTAATATTAATATAGTGCAGGTCACATATTTCTAAATTATTGAATACATTTCTGGCGTCGTAGTTTATACAAAATTGCATATATCAGTATGATGATAATGATATAGTATTAGATGAGTGGATGTAGGTACACAGCTGATAAATATTTTAATAATATTAATATTGAACGAGATAATATATTTTTTTGTCGATAAATGTGCGAATGACGTTATGTCATAATAATTATTGAAAGAAACTGTTATCGTTGCTCGTAATATAAAATATAAAATTGCAAAATATTTAACTTAATTATAAGAGTATAATATATGGTATAGCAATAAACCTACAAATATTAACATTACTCTTTTCAAGAATAATATAATTATGTTTCAATTTGTTCTTTGTCAAAACTTTATTCAGTTAAACTAATTTGCAAATCGCAGTGGAAGAAGATATTAAATTCATAACCTTCAGGAATTTATTGTAAATATTATTTTAACTTACATACAAATATTAATACCTCCTCAGATTATATATTTAGGTTCTCATCGATTACTCAAATCTAAACCGAGCAGCTTTGTATTTTCACATATCAGCAGACGATACGTCAATATAGAGTGTCAACATTTTGAATGATCACTATTATTAACTTCTAAGCTACTAGGAACATTTTTATTGACCACTATTTTATATACAAAATTAATGTGTTTATACATTTTATTTCTATTTTAATCACATAGTATTTTTGTTACAATAGGTATTTATATCATTTCTAAAACATTATAAGTAAAACATTAAACTTCGTAAATATAATGGAGTAGATATGAGATTTCAAGAATGGTGCGATAATTTTTAAATAGTTATTTACGATACAAGTACGTAAAGCTAGTATTTAGTTACGAATGGGTCAGAATTAAATCACAAGCATAGCGAGTGTTTTAAGACCCCAGAAGTAATTATTTTATTAAGGGCCGTTTTCACCAACTTCTGTTAAATCAACAGTTAACTAACAGTGAGTTATATTTATTCTACAGGTTATATTAGTTTGACATTTCACCAACGTCTTTTGCATCTCGGTTTGTTAACCGGCGATTAGTCATGTTTTTTAAATTATCTATTTGTCACCAGATGGCTACCAAGCCAATATGACTGTTAAGTGCCCTGTTTTATCGATATTTTGGCTTTGAGAAGCAACTAATAATTAAAAATCAATCACAATTTGCAATTCGAATTTCAAAACAAGGTGTCTTCTTTTTAAATTAAATCAAAATGAATATCGTAAAAACATGAAGGAACAGAAGAAGAAATTAAGAGAAGGAAGAATTATTCAATATTATCGAGAAATATATGCTTATAGTGGAAAATAAAAAGATAAATTCCTTTCGGATTTGTTTGGTTAAAATCGAGGTCTTAATAACTCCAATATTTCTATTAGAAAATCCAAAGGGCATCTTAAAATCAATCATCAAACATTACAATCACATTGTTTTTATCTCTGATGTATAACAATTTCTTCATCAATGGATGATAAACTCATCAGATGAGAAATTTTATTCATTACTGCTCAATAAACTTGAGTTGGATGACATTTTCGTAAAATAGGAGAGCATGTTTGTAACTTTTAAATATTTCACATTTATAACCTATGTTTACAACTTTTGTGTTTATAATCTGTAGGTACTCTTGGATTTATGTCAACATAATGCTATTTAAATTAATATAAATTCAATATTCTATAAAAATGTAAGAATTTGACAAAATAATGTAAAAATTTTGATATATAAGCGCGACATAACAGTAGATTAAATTATTATCCCCTCAAAATAAGCTAGGTTATTTTAACTGTCGATTTAAACGTCAGTTAGCGCTAACCGAGGTTGGTGAAATGGAAATGTCGAATATATCCTCCGGTTAAATTAAACCTACAGAATAAAATACTTAACCGTGGTTGGTGAAAACGGCCCCTAAATGATATAAATGTATCTCAGTTAAATAATATGAAATGTAATTAATACACCTACCATGCTGGGCACATCTTCATTTATCACATTGTATCACGAGCTAGGTACCTTGAACTTATATCACACAGCTCACAAATTTGCATTTCAGCTAATATGCTTGAATATGCAATAAAAGACGTATACCTTCATATGGGGGGGGGGGGGGGGGTGTAGATATCCTGCAGTACTGTTGATGTTCCGAAGGTTTAATTTTAAACGATCTTTATCAGATCAAAGATCTTACGAGTTGATCTAGATCAGTCACAACACTAATGAGTATCCTATAGCAATGGCAGCTGTACTGAGATAAACTGACCTGTATTGAAATACTCACAAAACAAATACATTTCGCACGATGCTTGCAATGTTATCTCATATCACTAGCAACAACAAACATATACAATGAGCAGATTTCTAAGTGGTTGTAGAAAAAAGTTGAAATTATTGTTAACAATAGTGTTAACCTAAGGTCAAACTTCGTACTGTCCAATACTACTACTCGTACTACCCACTATCCAATACATTTCATATAAAAAACTAAAAATTAGAGTATTGTTGTCAGCAGGAAACATTCCGAACAATGACGGATTATAATGTGTGAAGCGAAGTGCATTTATCCCGTGACACTCTCTGTCGTACACTTCTGTGAAGAAAACCATTTTGTAATCCAAAATCTCGACGACATCAAGCCGCATGGAAAATATAACAGAGTTCCTAAGTAAACACGCGACTCATTTATTTTTGTCGGGGGTGGATCTCATATTTCATTCGCGTTTATTGAACTCCAGGTTGGCAACATGGGCGCCGAATGCGGGGCAACGTGTCAACACGCTATTTTGGGTTGGCACGGTTTTTCTATTATTTTTACGTGAATGTCTTTTAGAGATATCTATATTCATATGGGATGTATAATAGTTTTTTGCATAGCAAGGCATTCAAGTATATTTTTTTATTACGAATAATCTTAATGTGTAATAAAAAATACTTTTTTTACGACCATTTAGAAATTTACTCATTCTATGCTTGTTGTTGCTAGGGATATGAGGTACATTGCAAGCATCGTGCGAAATGAATTTCTTTTGTGATTATATCAATAAAGGTCAGCTAATTTCAGTACAGGTGCCATTGCTAGGATACTTATTTAGAATTGTCAAATATTGGAATGATGAAAGCGGGACAATTTTTTTTATTAATATTAAATGAATTAGGAAATAATAGCGTGGTCGTTGAAAAAGTATAGTGTATAACTCGCATGGAATGCCAATTTCATACACGTATGATTTGCAGCATTCGCCTTCGGCTCATGCTACAAACTTTCATGCTCGTAGGAAATGAGTACCATTCCATGCTCGTTGTACAATATACTATTGTTTCATACTGTTACATTTTTCGGACTATTTATCATACGAAAAGTAAAACTTTAAAGTCCTAGGATTTTAAGTAAAATTTGACTTTTAATTGGTTCATTATTTGTAAACAAATACTTGTTCCTATAGAAATTGTTATTTAGCCTACTTATATCAACTCATATTTCTACGAATTTTTGATAATTTGTGTTAATAAATACTATAATTTAACAATTTAATCAGTATGAAATAAAATTTTGTATATGTATACATAAATAACTATAAGTGCCGAAGTATAAATTATATTTTTTCTGAAAACGTTAAATTATTAATTAAAAACATTAATAAATAGCTTTATGTATTTGTAAAATGTCAGGGGATGGCTGTGATAACAAAAGTACTGTCAAAGTGTCAAATGTTTGGTTATAATTTTCATTATTTTTTTTATATTCTTAGACGTATTCTGTAAGTGATATGCATTAAATCTGATAAATTATTATCAGAGATAAATAACAAATATATTCACCAGTAGTATTATAGAATAATATGTATGTTATTTTAGGTTTATAATTCAAGTGTGACAGATGAGTACGTAAAATAAAATTTTGAGATAAGAGTCTGTAAAGTTTTACTGTAGCTTCTATTTTGACTTCTTCGATATCGTGTACTTTAATATCAATTTCGGAAAAAAATATTTGCATATATTGAAAATTTCGTTAAATTTTGTTTGATATGTGTTTCTAATTGACACTAACCTATAGTCAAAGATGTAATTATAAACTGATAGAATATATTAAATATATGTTTCACTTAATGGGTGTTTCTAATTATAAATTCGTGTGATCTCGCATACGAGTACGTTCAGTACGTCAGTAATTGGTTAGTAGACAAATAATCATTTACATAAATACAATCTCGTATACCTCATTATAAATCAAATTAGTCCAGATATTTACCTACGTAATTTATGTGTGCTATAAATAATATTAAGGGTTATTAACATTCTGGTAATTTAAATCTTCAAAATATGCAATTAATTTACTCCAATACAAAAAAAAAATATAGGATTGAAGTAATACACAAATTTAATTTTTTAGGTAATTTTAGGTTAAAAAAATAGATGTATTGAACACATATAATTAAGTTAATGCTCGATTGTATTTTTATCACTTTTTTTGCAATTATGATCAAAATCAACTAATAAATATGAACTTTCGTAATTTTAACTTTTCTCCTTCGTGAGCTATTGAACATACGGATACACATCCATCCATTTTTTGGATAATGAGAAAAATCGCTGACGAGATTTTTTGCGGAAACACATATTTTGAACTGTCCGTTGAATCCATTAAGACCAATTTCTTAATGATGTCTGTGTGTGAAGATGGATGGATGTATTTCCATGTGCGTAATATTTCATGAAGAAGACAAGGTATGGAAACGAAACTTGGAATTTATCAGCTGTGAAAAAAGTTTCAAATGAAAGATGTTTGAGAATATAAAATATTATTTGTACTTTTCTTGTAAATGCTTCTAATTTTGAGAAAAACTAAATTATATATTTAATAATAAATTTTACAAATCTTAGTAACAATGGGAACAATTAACAAAACATTTTTAACGTATGTATGTCAAATAATTGTGAAGTGTCAAAAATATGTGTCGTTTGAAATATAATAAAAGCAATATTTGTATTACTTGTTAGAAAGTTTTAAAGACTAGATATTAATTAATATTTAAATTAAAATCATAGTTGAGAAAAAAAAATTAAACTATGTCAATAATTGACAAAACAGTTATTCGCAAGGAACAAGTCATCATGTGCAGTTGGTTTTATATGTGTAAGAAAGTAGTGTGGTGCCCACTCCAGATTTTTTTATTGAAGTAATAACACAAAAAGTCAATCTTTAATATTACAAGGAAAGTTACATTTGTATTTTTATTTTAATTGATTTTATGTACGTGAAATAGGAAAAGAAGTATGAAAAACGCGTGTTACAATGCCTAATATACTATCATAAACGCCATGGCAGGTAACGAATGAATTAGTTTAATAGAAGTATTGTAAGGTCCGTGGCCCTTGAAGCGCCGACTGAGTGGTCACCTACAAGAGCGCACGATGTGTGGATATTTCGGGCACAAGATTCGGAATCGTTCCAGTCTGCGAGACTCACAGACTGGCGCCGGGCGCCGACGAACTCTGCCAATTGCTAACTTTCAGTCGCTGTTATAAATTTCACTGGTGTTGATTTGATCTGATATATTAAACATTTCCTCACTATTTTCAACTACAAACTGTACAAACACTTGGAAATAATATCAAACAATGGAAATACTACGGAGATACAATACAAATGAGGGTGTTGCACTCATATAAAGCGGCCAAAGTTGGCAAAATAACCTGACTAGACTATCAAAAGTTATGTGTCAAATTGCTGGATGCTTTCGAAAAATATTGACATTTTAGAAGCAAACAAGTGCATTCGTAGTTTCTCCATATAACATACAGGGTGATTCATAACCTATGGAAAAGATTGAAAGTGTAGCTAGGGGGACCCAAAACAATGCTTTTTCCTCAATAAACTCAATAACCAAAAAGTTATAGCAAATTAAAGTTCTCCCACGTATTGAATACCGCTGAATATTTCCCCCGAAAACTTTCAACCAATCACGTTGCAGTATTTTCTGAATTTCGACCAATGACAAACGAATATCAGTGAATATTTAGCATATCGAGTATTTGCACAAGCGCGGTTCGCGAATATTTATAATAATTGTAAACACAATGAGGAAAAGTGTAATTTCTTCGTTTTAAAAGGACAAAAGGGATAATATCTTTAATTTTTCAATTAATTTTTACAAAATAATTAGTTTCAAAACGCTGATAACTTATTTTTAACGTAATTTGGCAAACGACATTTATCAAAGTCTGACGTTTATGTGACAAATTAAAATATATATATGTAAAATAATTTAAAATAATAACTGAAATTTTTCTCGAGAAATATTCGTCTAATATATCCCTCGCGCATGGCAAATACCAAACCCAACAAAATATAAAGGCAAAAGTAGTGAATTGTAGAAAAGAGTGAAGTAATAGACAAAAACGAATCAAATTACCTCACTGAGTGAGGTAATAGGCAAGAACGCATTAAACAGTGTTCATCAAATAATATTGATAATATAAACAATAAATGTTTGATTATATAGTGATAAATACTTATAAAAAATATATTTGTATTTCATAAAACCTTAAATTAATTATAGAGGAAAGTAACTAAATATGGAATGGGATCCTAATATGGAATACCGCCCTTTCTCTTATTGTTATTTAGTCTTTTATACAATTACTAAACTGTTAATTAATTTTTGAAACATAAGATCCTGTTACGAAGTTAAGCGAAAATGTAGGATTGATTATGACGACTAATAAACGATTTTAATTTGTGCAATGTTAAATAGCGTTATTCCATAATAAGATCCTATTCCATATTTGGTTACTTTTTCCCTACTGTATGTGTAGAAGTACTACTCGTTAACAATGTATTCAATATGATAAAAAATGTATTTTGAAAATGAAATAATAATTTGTAGACTGGTTCATCATTTGTTGAAATTTACGTTTGTAAACAATACCGTCTCGCAAAAGCAACCTGCAAACCGCTGATATAATAACAAATCAACATAACGCACTATTACAAATATTTGTAAAGAGCTCATTGCGCATTGCAATCAATTGTTCCAGTTTCAGTAAAAATAAAACAAAGGGCTATTTGTAGGTAGATCATAAATAACGTCAATAATGTCAATCCTGGTATAAAATCGATATTTGTCACCAATTTAACACGTGTGTGAAACTCGACGTGCATTGTTACAAAATTCAATTAAACACTTGAATGACACAGATATGTATTCCACGTTTAATTTTACAAAAACATGAAAAACGAATAACCACGTTGCTTCTCAAAGGATTTCAGCATCACGTTCAACCAATGAAACGTGATATTTAATTAACTACTATGCATTATGTGCTCTATTTGTTTGTTTTAACTTTATTTAAACTCCTACATTTATGAGCAGTAATACAATCCAGAAGAATTATAACAAACAGTACGATATATTTTAATTATATTCATAGTAATTAAATATTTTATGATGATAACTATCCTCTAAAAGTCTCCAAGTATGTATGCATAACTAGCGTAGACCTCTACAAATCACAGAACGTGAAACACAAAATAGGAAATATGTTTTTTCACAGGCATTGCTTCCCAAATTATTTTAGACAAAAATGCTTCAAAATAAATGTTGTAGAGCTTGTGACAAATCCTGAAAATAGATTTGTCGAATCGCTTGGATATTCCAACCGTCAAAAATACATTTCTCGAATATTGTTCGCTTTCGACAAATGTATTTTCGAGATTTGTAACATTCGTCATTTGCAATATTCGAGTTTGACAAACGTATTTTCGGAATTTGTAACATTTGTCATTTGTAATATTTCCAACATTCGGCAATTGTGATTTCGACAAATGTACAAACTTTATTTTTCGACATTTTTATATTCAAGAATAGTATATTCTACAACAAGTAATAGAATGGCACATATTCCACGCGAGCAAAAAGTTTGTAGTCCAAGCCGAAGGCGAGGGCTACGGTTTGCGAGTGTGGGATATGCCATTCCGTTACATGTTGTAGACAGACTATACTTTCTGTAACAAGATTTTGGAAATTATACAAAAAATACAAACATAAAACTGTTGAAAACATCAAATTCAAATAAATCAAATTAAAACAAACAGACGTAACCATAGTAACTTAATCAAAATACTTCATATATCGCTTCTCTGATTCGTCGAAAATATTCCATACGCGGCGTATGGAATGATAGTGATTCCATAACAATTTTTAGTTGTAGAATGCGTAGTTTCCAAAACAGTGTTATAGAAATGTATTTTCGTGAAATGTTTTTTTCGGAAAATATGTGTTCCCTTAGAAAAGCTTCGAAGGATTGCAAATTAGATAGCACTCATTAAATTTTAGGCACGTTTACACCCTCCAGTGTTCACCATGGAATAAAACAAAGAACAAAATGACGAACAAATGTGTCATGTTTCCTCTCAAATATTTTCAGATGTTATTTTCAAAAACAAAGCAAACACTTCAAAATTTCTAATTTCTACAGTCACAACCCTTAGTAAGTAAATATTGTTTATTGATTTACATGCAGAATTTTAAGCTCTACAACATTTATTTGAAGCATCTTGGATTAAAATAATTTGGGAAGCAATGCGCACGAAAAAAATATTTCTCATTTCAAACGTCTATGTTTTAATTTCCGTGATACACTCCGTATATCTTGCTATGGCCGCAAAATTAGGTCTTCGTCCTGGTAAATGACCACATAAATAAATAAAAATATTGTTTTTCTAATGTTCATAAATTCTGAAAAGCCGTTTTTTAAACTAGAGTTTAAGTTATGCATTTAAACTTTAGTGCTAATTTACTTCCTACCATTCAATAAATATTTAAAATTTTCAAACACAAAATTCTTTATTGGAATTCTCGTACATTAAATATACAGCATACAGATATAAAATTATAAATAAAAAATTAAATATATAATATACGATGTGATGTCATGAGGTGGTAGAGTAAAGCTTCTTCATAGGCTGATATTTATGAATACAAAAAGAAATAAAAACTAATTTTTACGGAAACTTTTTAAAATAGGATAAATATTATCCAGTGCATCTTTTAAATCTTGTCTGGATTTGGCACCGGTGAACACTATTTTACCGTTGACAAATATAAGTAACACTAACCGAGGTTTCACCATTCTGTATATTAATCCAGGGAATAATTCTGGTTCATAACTGAAACATTTAAGTTTCATATAATGCACACAAGTAATATTATCAATAACCCACCTGCTAAACTGGCCGTGAACCATATTTAGATTTTCTAGTTTTATTGGAAACCTTAAGTCACATGTGGCAACAATATTTTGTACTTTAAAATCAGTGAACCGAACCTAACAGAATGAAGACAAATTTAAATATGTTATAACATAACCTCAAATAAGTTCAACTTGCATTAAAATCTAATTTCTGAATGATACGAGCATATTTCTTCGATGCCAAAAGAGCGCTGTCCTCATTTCTTGCGCCAGTGACAACTATTTTTCCAGATTTGAATATTAAAGCTGTTGTTCTGGGTTCTCGTATTCTCATGATAACTCCATGAAAACGCATTGGATTATATTCTGAATTTCGTGTACGGAAATTTATTGTTTGTAAGTTCAATTCACAACCTAGACTTACTGTTGCTACACAGTTTCTGAAATGATGAATCGAGTTATAATATATCGTCACAATTAAATTTATCTAGAACTTACTGTAAAGTTACTGTACTATGAGGATCATGAATTTGTGTAGTACTCGGTGTTAATGCATTCATTGATGATTGAGGAGCAGGTCGTGAAATAACATGAGTCTGTAACAGAAAAATTATAATTATATTAGTCTTGTTTCTGTACGATGCTAAAACTTACAGATGACGGTGGTCCCATATTTGATGAATTAGACCAATCTGGAACTGGAACAGCAGGCACATTTTTCAAAGGATTATTTAACATTGTCTTTAATACAGGACTCTCGTCGAATACTTTCTGTTCCATATTTACAGATGCTGATGTAACACAGTCAAATCTAGAAAATATGTTTTGTGTATATATTTAATTAAAATAGTACTAGATATTCTTACCTTAAATATAAGTAGTCATAAATTAACAGGGAATTAAGTTCCAATTATTATTTTACTTTAATTTACAATTTACTTCTACTTTCTAATATACTCGCAGTACATGTGTTTCTGTGATCTTGAATAACATAACCTCAAAAAGAACTGTCACTGTAAACTGTCAGATGACCGAGTGGAAAGGTTGAAAATTGTAAAATTATGATTAAAATGGCAAAATTTTGTACCTAGTTGTACATTATTGTAATTTAGTGCATATATATTTTTTTATTTAATCATCGAATTGCTATTGCGATTTAAGTGCAAAGGTCATATTGTTATTATTTAATCGGACAATATATTTTCATCAAGTGTATATTATTGCAATAGGTTCGTAAAATATTCTTTATAGTTTTTAATGATTATAATCATGTTACTAATATAGTAAATTTAGACCTAAAATATTATTGGAAAAGTATGTATTTCGGAACTGAAGAGCAAATCTTATTTATAATATTGGACAAAAATGTTATTTGTTTAATAAATATCAGCTGGTTAATCTAGTCTTTATCAAGTAGATTCACAAAAGGGATTAGCGCAAAATTCATTTTTATAATTACAAGTAACTTCATTTTCCTTCCTCAGAACATATTTATTTTAACTGAGGCTGTAGTTAAGATTGGTTAGCATAAAATTTAACACATTTTTATAATTAAGGGTCGAACTTTCCATCTACGAATAAATTATGCACCGAGTAGCCCAAAAATGCCGCATCGAAATCATAGCTCAAATAATAGCTGTCATTTTTTGATGCGTAATTTTCTATTTATTCAACGAATAACTTATTCAGAAGGTTATACGTAGATGGAAAGATCGGCCCTTAATTTAAAAACGAAGTTATAGATGACGAAAAAATGGAGTTATCGTTATTCCTTTTATGAATCTGTATGTGTAAGTTTGCGCGTGCGAATATAGAAAGGATTATTATGTTGATTTTTTGAATTAAATTTTAGTTTCAGTATTTTCTGTAAACTCAAATTTTGCCAAGGTAAAATAAAACATACGTTAATAAATTCAGTAATTATTGAAATTACAGTACATGATTGTTTCAGATTATGTCTCAGCGAACTAAAGTAGTAGATTTGTACAAAAAAGTAGGTGCTTAAAATATTATTATAGTCATTTTTAATTTAAAATAATGAAATCTTGTAGCTCCTCTTCCTTGGTAGAGATTGGCCCGCTGGTTACGACTTTTTCAAAACTCGTTGTCATCGAGCATTTTTGAAAAATAAAGATGAGACAGATCCACAGAAAATTGAAAAAATGATTGCACATGGAGAATATATTGTGAAAGAAATGGAAGCATTATACATGTTGAAGAAGTATCGTACCCTGAAAAGAAGGTATTACAACTAATACACATGGTTGTTACTGTAATAATTGTATAATAATGTAATAATTACAAAGGTTACTGATTATAAATAAACAACGAAATATAATGAATTATATAATCAACAAAACGAGTGATATGATTTATTTTATTTTTATCTATTTTAACAAGAGCATTATGTTATATCAATAATATTATCATAACGTATATTTCATACTTATTGTTCTTTATTAGTATATAACATTTAAAAATTAATCTATTAATGTATATGTTAATATTTCTCAGTGCTCTACATATATCAAAGCCAACTACATTGTAATAGTTACAATAGTCAATAACTAAAACTATGTCATATTCCCTTACGTTTATACCCTATGAATGTCACATTTCTACTCTGTCATACAATACAAACGATACATCCTCATCCTTCAGCCTGCCTGCCCCAACGCCCGAGTTCGAATCGGTGGTTCTTGTCGCATTGGGGCAGTAGCAGCATTAGATAGCACTGACAGCGAAGTTAGATAGTACAGTAACAGTAGTTGGTTGTAGTTAGTAGATCACTTTGACCAAGAGCAATGACATTGGATGTGTAGATTCGTTTTATA
This sequence comes from Poecilus cupreus, assembly GCA_963942605.1. NCBI lineage: Eukaryota > Metazoa > Arthropoda > Insecta > Coleoptera > Carabidae > Poecilus > Poecilus cupreus. Next base: position 2,418,964 of record OZ012714.1, on the reverse strand, counting down.
TAGTTAGAATAAGTTGTTTCTTTAGAGATTATACCTGAACATTGTTACCAAACACCTACGTCTAGAGGAGCACATGGTTCTTAAGGCCGAAAATGAAATCATTACATGTCTGACGACTGTAAGTATACAGTAGGTAGGTACGTGCGGCGTATATCATAATTGTACCAACAATATCTCATATTACAACATGAATGGATTACATGGAGTACGCTATGAATGTACAAAATCATAGGGAAATTATAGATCGAATTGGGCCCATCGCTTGCAATAACGTTACCAAAATACATTGGGCAGGGTTCTTTGGGGCCAAATGAAAACAATCACGATTCCTAATGCTACAGGGTAATGCATGATGCTTTTTTATTTATATATGATATAATACTCTGAACAATAACTAGGTATTTATAGACATTATGTACACACAGTTATAGGAAGAGGGTAAATACATTTTCGGCAATGTGAGACTGTAAACGACACTGATACAAACAATGTTAGTTATTAATCGTAGCTCTAAACGAAAACCCAGGAAAATGTTGCATCGAAAACACACACGTTCACAGTAAAATGGTTCAATCATTTTAATGTGAACTCGAATCAGGTCAACATGCAGCACTTTCGGTGATACCCGATGGTTCAAAAATGTAATATCAAAATTCTATTTCTACTAAAGAGTTTAGAAATCTGACATGAACTTAAACCGTGGATTTCATTCAAGTACGAATCAGGTCTCGAACGTACTTCTTATACGTAGGTATATAAATATTGTCTAGTGGACAATTTTTTAAATTTACACAACTATGAGCTTCAACAAAATTTCTATTGTCATCAACGCTCTAAATTTAATTTTATATAATAATTCTCTTTGGTGACTTACTAGATAACGTCATAATTTCCAATTACGTACAATTTGCATTTTACGAGATATGATAACAGCACAGCGATACTTATTTGTTAAATATTACCATGTTCAAATAAAATCACGACATTTCATATTCAAGTTAGCTTCATGACAGTATGGAACATTTTATGGGTGGTTATACACTTATGTAATTATCGTAATGAGATTTAACAATTTTAAGGAGAAAAATGCAGTTTTATTTCGAATGAACAGCGACCAATTTACATATAAAACTGACTGTTTGCTAGTTTTAAATAAAAAAAATATTTTCTAGTTTTTCGTTTACTAAAATATATCTTGTTCTCGAACAAAAATAAAGATTCTAAATTTTATCATAACATTAAAAAGTATAAATTTCATGAACTTGTAAATGCGTCACTCTTTTATTTTGTGCTGCTCGTTGTTGAATTACCCTTGCTTGGCCACTGTAAATTCAAATGGTAATCGACAGTAACAATTTAACATTACAGGGGACACGTAAATTTCCTTTTGAAACATTCATTATAAATGGTATTTGTTTAAGTTAAGTTATCAACTGTTGCGAAAAGTTGTAGTTTAAATTAGATAACGTAAAGACATCTTGTCTCTCTGTGGGAGAGATCACACTGGATTACCCTGAAAACACAAATGAATTGGTGATAAAGCAAGGTAATTGCTGAAATATATTACATACGTATTTCTTATTGCAAACAGTATTACCGCTTTTAATTTAAGAGTTGATCAAACTTTCCAGTGCAACTAACAGTTAACTACAGACTTCATTTTAAGAGGAACGTTTGACATTGTTCAACGATAACAATTATAAATTGTAAAGTTAATTTGTATATACCGTTAAATATAATAACAAAATTACTTTAATTTATGCAATATAGAGTCCTGCATCGGGTCGGGTACAGGTCGAATTTTGGCGGGTGCGTGTCAAATAAAATGGACTCGCGCAGGACTCTAATGCAATATGAATTCTGCTTGCATTAATAAAAATACAAAGCTCAGTTACTGAGTGCAACTTTTGTTCGAATATAAACATTTATTTATTTAATTTTGAGTAAGTATATTGTTTTACAAAGTGAGTTTTTTTGTGAGTAATTGATAGTTGACATTTTTAATCAAAACTCTCATTACACCAAACCTGAATATTTTTTTAATACACAGGTGCTCAGAAAGTAGAGGTTAATTTCAAAACTATTATAAAAGTTGATATAAACATGTAACAGGAAATTCTTAGTTTCAAAGTTAATATCGATTTTATTTATTTCTTTTCAAATATAAGTGATAATTTTTGTGTGAGCATGTATTTGTTTGTTTTTTTTATTTTGATTAGAAGTAAAATAATTATAATACTTCATATGGTACTTTTTATTTTCATTATTAAGATCATGTTTCGTACAATTTTTATAACAGATTGTATTTCCCGCGCGTATTATCTACCTCTTTCCCTCCGAATGCTTTCTCTCTCGGCGCACGTCACCAGTGGTTACTGTCAGATAATACTTGTAGGACTGTATAAGTTATTTTGTTCAACGTTGGGTATAGAATAGTATATTATACAACATGCATGAAATTGTACTCATTTCCTACGAGTATGAAAGCAAATCATACGAGTATGAAATGGATATTTCATGCGAGTTGTACACTATACTTTTTCTACGACCACGATATTATTTCCTAATTAATTTAATTTTGATAGTAAAATTTTCCCGCTTTTACCATTCCAATATTTGACAATTCTAAATAAGTATCCTAGAAATGGCACATGTACTGAAATGAACTGACCTATATTGAAATACTCACAAAACAAATTATTTTCACACGATGTTTACAATGTCTCGTATCCCTAGCAATAACAAACATAAAATGAGCAGATTTCTAAGTGGCCGTAGAAAAAAATAATAATGAAATAGTATCCACCTCTATTCTCTGAGCACCGGTGTATTTATATTTTTGATGTTACCTTTGGTCAGTATTCTGCGTCTGCGTTGTGTTGCGTGTCTTAGTCCTTCTTCTCGTCCTCGGGGTCCTTGAGCGTGTGCCACTGCGCGATGGGGCGGCGCGGAGACGCCAACATGTCGGACCAATGGCGCAGCTCCGTGCCGCTGGCGTTATAACCCAATATCACCTTACCGATCGGTTCTGAGGTGCCGATCCTGTCGTAGTCCACCACGGTTACCATCAGGTTCACTTTCTGTTTCAAATAACCACCAAAATGTTTGTTAACTTGTCAACAGTTGAGGATGGGATTGTAAATGGTTGCCAGGTTACTCAAGCGAATTTTATGAAGTATGTTTTAACACAACTATTTACAAAATAAATATGTACTTTATCGTTGATGACTACTGTTAAAACTATACGAAATAAATTAATTATAATACCTATTATATTACCTTTCATTATTAAAGAAAAGACAAAAATCTCGTTTTGTCTTTATTTGCTTTAAAAAGTAGTAATTATTTATCTTAAGGAAACCGATGATTTGAAAATTGAGGCGAAATCAGTGTACAAAAATAATATTGAGCCTTATATACCTGGATTTGCTCAAATGGAACTTCAAACGTAAACGATTCATTGTAGTATGGATTCAGTGTACATTTCTTGATACTTGTCTTCTTCTTCTTTAGTCGTTTTCCGTTCTGCATCAATGCGATCTTTACATAGGGATCTGCGAAGGACATTAGTTGATTAAAAATTTATTTCCTTTGTGAAATAAACCGTATTGATTTTCATAAAATTTGCATTCAACTTTTCACCTTTAGAAGTTAAAGCATTGAGATGATTAATAAAAGCAAATATTGTAGAAATTCACAATTGGGTGATCATAATTATATCATGAAACAATTTGCGTTAAATAAATTAAAACTTGAAAGTATTTTTAGAAAACATCTATCTAATGGTTGTTTTTCGAATTGGCATCAGTTTTTCCAGCGACAGCCAATTTGACAATTGACAACTGTTTTGTGCACAGTTTGGTTTGCCATTTAACAATAGACTTACGGCAAATCCAAGAGGTACTTTAGTCAGAACTACGCTTGAAAATTTCTTTAAAAATGATACCGATCAGAACGTTACAGTCAATGGAGAGCACTATAGAGCCATTAATACTGACTTTTTCGTTTCCCAATTGAATAGCATTAATGTGGAAGAGCGGTGGTTTCAACAAACCGCGCAAGATGTCGCACAGTGCGCGCATCAATAAATTTTCTGCAGGGATATTTGAAGTCGCTAGTCTACGCCGATAATCCGAGACGATATACGACATGGCACAAAATTATCAATAATAATATAACACGAGAGTGAAAATAATTTGACAGATCTTTCGAAAACTTCTTGCCAGGCAATAGCCACGAAAACCCGTAAGGCTTGAGTGGTTATTGCCAAATGGCAACAGGTTTGAGAAAGATACTAGAGAATTATTTTCTATTTTATCGAACTCTCGAGTTAAATTTAATTAGATTATTATTTTTTATTTCTTCATCAGGCACGCCACTAAATCTGTTTTTTTTTTTTGCTCATTTTTGACTTCTGTTGATGCTAACTAAATGACATCTGACATTTGTCAACAAAAATAAATTAGCTACAGAGGTTATTCCGCGAATAATCACTAGAGCTTTATTCTCAGTATAATAATGATAGGATTGGTTAAAACGCAGACACGTGACATACAATGAAAAATTAAAAAAAAAATAGTCGAATTCCATGGCCATGACCATGATTTTAATATGTTTTATTTCATTTTAAAGTTCTATATATATCTAAAAAAAACCGCCGCTATTTATTAATTAATTTTATTCTAAATATAAAGTCTTTCGTTAATAATTATATTCCAGTTAAACAAACCATTAGGGAATATAATTCCCTTCTCTCATTTGTCCGTATATTTAGAACGATAATGCAAAGTAATTAATGATTAAATTTCAATTATGTACATGCGAGTATATTTCCCTTGATAGGAAGATGATAAATGTTTAAGAACTTACCAGACAAGCCGCCTACGTCCATCTTCTTCAAGTTCTTGGCCTCTAGGATGACGACGGTGAGCTTGCCGGCCGTGGGTACATACCGAAGCGAGAAGCAAATGTCTCCCAGCTTGTTGTCCTGCAACGGTCATACAGCGGTTGTGTAGTAAAGCCCATCGCCACCGACGCATCGAACACAGCACACGAGAGAAAATAACACTTATAATATGAACACATTGATATAAAAAATCGGATCGGTCTCAGAAACAGAGAAAGTGAGGGAATAGTCAGTCAGAAGAGACAACCATGAGCATGATTGACAAGGCGGTCAATATATATTGGGTACAGTAGCATTAAACATCTATGAATGTGGATTCCAGGGACCACACAGGACCACATTAGGGCAGGGTACACTCACGAATACAATATAGCAAGTTGTTGTGTTCGCCTAAAAGCATTTTTTCTTGTGTCTATACCAACTGCCTACGATACATCCTTACACACTGAACAACAGACAAAGTCAATTCCAATTGTGTCTGCAGTTGACATCTAAGTTTTCTAAAAGTGTTGGAATCTATCAGTGAGCAGTTGGCGGTATTCGATATAACAAAAATACCTATAATTTTTTCGCATTTTCTGGTAGGAGAAAACGAAACAATAAAGAACACTAAACTTACGTATGTACGTAATCATACATTCACGATTATAAAAAAAATAACATCCAATTAGGTATTTTAGTCTGCAACAAATGTATGTTGATACCACAAAATTAGCTAGGAAAATTTCGGGTATAATTGTATACCAGTGTTGAGTTTCTAAACACCCAGCTCAAACCAGCCTGTTGTCTGAACTATTGGAAATACGTTTTCATCTAACGCAGCAGGACTAATGGTTAAAAGCAGTTCAAATGCATGTCACGTGTTTTGGTTCGCACTTTGCTCCATCTTCACGCAGGGTATTTATCATTGTTTCGAATGCGGAATGCGTTACTGTGTGGACAGTTATCATTAGCATGTATTGTACTATTGTGTACTGTGAGAAATTGATAAAAAAATCTACTAATTTGAAAATATTGACTCACGTAAAATCCGCTCATACATTTCACCTCGGTCCTAACTAACAGAATCAAAAATAAGTTAAGAATATTGCAACAAGACATGGAATTCCACCAAAATTCTACAGTTGTTTATCGTACTAAAATATCTGCAATAGAATATTGAATCTACTCAAAAATGATCTATCAACAAATTACTGAAAGCTGTGCCCAATAGCAAGAAAGACAATCTAATTTGAATGTTCAAATTGCACATACAGTCGAAACATTTCAGTCCTGAACTAGGTACTGGTTTTCCGACAAGCACAATGCGTTCACGTTCGTTCAGAATTGAAGTATTTCCACTGTCCGCTCGTAGCTAGCATTCAGTAAGAAAATGTAAGTAATGTGTATGTAGGTATTTTTGTTCTCATTTCAATTGAAAATTCCAGTTGTCATGATTAGATTATTGAAAATACGTTCGGTCGTTCGAAGCTCGAGTCGTAATGTGTTGTCAATGATGGAACATGCAGCATCCCAGCGGTATCAAAACTGAGCAATCACCGTCCTCTGCAAGCGGAGAGACAACGATAACTATAGTAAACGGAAATCGCATGCAATTAAACGTGCTGGCATGCTCATGGGCAAGCATTCAAAGTGGGAAAATTGAACATTCGAAACGAACTACGTATCAATGCAAGTGAGGAATGTAAATACGATTCTCGTGTACTTGAATGGGGGTAGGAACTGCATCCATCCTGCCATGAGAGGAACACGCACAACATCTGAAAAGAACTCTAGAGTATGTTTTGACATTTACCAGCCAAAATGCAGATGCTATAACAAAAAGGATACATGCAGAAATATTAGGAAAAATGGGCATGAAATTATAGGGCAGAACCATAGAAATATTGGTAATAAAATATCATAGAATAAAGAATATAAAATGCTTATAAAAGTACGACATAGTTAACTTTTTATAACATTTGCTTGAACGATATTTTTAGCAAATTTACCTCTTATGAAATACGAATATATGTGAACATTGCTGTAAATTGTAAAAATATCGTCCGAGCATAAACGGCAAAAAGAAATATATTTTGGTACAAATGATTCATTCCATTATACTGTATGCATCATTGTACGATCTATCTAAATACGAACAAAATTTGAAAACGATGCTCTGGTAGTATAATGGGTTTCGCGCTTCATGAAATGTAAATTCTGGGCTTTCCTATTTCAGCTAGAATAGAGTTTAGAATTTAGCAAATAGTATTAATTAAGAATAAGAAAACCCAAAAGTTATCAATAAAATGGTAAAACACGACGGGAATTTGAGTGGTAATACTAGAAATTCCCGAGTCGTGTTTGTTAAAAAATCAGCTTGTCATGTGTTCAAAACTATTAGTGTGGCTTGAAAATATAATAATACTTACGTGAATGATTTGTTTGATTGTATTGAAGCGGCATGCAATGCGTCAAGTCGAGGTGACAACCAACCAATAGCACAGGCCATACCATAAGCAGAGCAGAGAAAATATGAGGGAAAAGAGAAAAACAATGTACGTAAATACACTTGTAACGGCAGTAGTTATCGAAGTAAAACATAATATTCATCATCATCATCTATATCCAATCAGCAATAGCTTCGGGCGCTCTCGTTCCTGAAAAACTCAACAGACACATAGTTCCTCCGTTGTAACACACATCGCTTATAACATGTAATGGCTATGAGAATATCAAGTCATCGCTTATAGTAATGTATGATAAAAATCATGATGCAAACACTGCCAGAATTACTCATTAATAATTGCCTATACAGTAATAAATATTTATCAAAAATGCAATGGGATCCATTGTGCAAGAAGCATTCAAATGAAATAACCAAGATCTGTTTGGTCCGAACTGGGTGTGAGAACGCGTATCTGCACCAACGGACATGGCAACGGGTTGCACGGGGCCCAGCCGGGGGCAGAAGTGAACGCGGGGGCGCGGACTAGGCACGGTCAGGGGGCAGGGGGGCATATCACCTGGCCGCCTTCGCCCTCCACGCTCTGCAGCTCGCGCCACTCCTCGATGGTTTGCGCCAGGTCGATCTGGCACAGCGGCACCTTCACCTCGCCGATCTGGTCGTGCTTCGAGAAGCGGTCAAAGTCGAAGATTGCAAACACCAGCGTCTTGTTCATTGCCTCGGCGTACGGCACGTTCTGCACACAACACATACCATTCAGATTTCGGAAAATTCACTAAATCAAGAAATGTATTTAAATGAAACATTGTTAACCTTCCCGTAGTCTAATGGAGTCTGATAGGTCCAATGGTATGTTTATTACAGTCCTACAAGTTTTACCTGACAGTTCCCGCTGGTATTGTGCGCCGAGAGAGAAATACACTTTGTTAATAAATAATATAAATATTTACAACAGTCACTAGGACACTATGATCAGTTAGATGTTAGATTAGAAATTAATTTTTCTACCACAACCACTTTAATGAAAGTTATATTTTCTTAAATTGAAAAGGGCACTTTTTTTATTGGAATGACCAAAGTATTCCCTATTCAACGGTATAAAATATTCCTATACCTAAAGTTAATATTAAGGTCATAAAGCTCAAAGAAACATTAACTTTTTTTTTATTATTGATATTCCTGTCAACAATGCCTTTACACCGACAACTATTGTTGACATCTTGAGGACAGGAGTATCAATAATAAAAACAATAACTTCCATATTAAAAATGTGAATGTTTCCTTGAACTGTGTTGCCTTAATATTAACTATAGGTATATTGTTGAAAAGGAAATACTTTGGACTATCAACTTTCATCCCCCTCACCCCACATCCCACTAATAATTTTATTTTACTAACCGTACAATTATGTCCCCTTCCTTGCTGTATAACCTTGCGTATTTATTTTTCTCTAAACTTATTAGTTAGTTAGCAAAACTAACTAGTTGCTTTAAAAAACTCACCCTGTATAAGAAAGCAATTTATTTGTCACACGCAAATTTCAAAAACCCGAATGAGTATTTTATACTGATTTTTTACAGTTTTTGTATAATTTAAAATTAGGAGAATACATTTTATTTCGACGTTATTTTTAATGTTAATTGCTCAAATTATATTCATAATAAAATAAATTTGACCAATCTATAAAGTTTTGAAGCCATTTCAGGCATTGTACTACTTTTCAATCTGAAGCCTGGTCCGATAGATCCCACCAGACTAATATTGTTCATTCAAACCATCAGACTTCCGGAAGGTTAACAGTTAACATATTTTAAATATAGAAGGTTTATTGAAAAAGTTTTTTCTTTGACTAACTTTGTATCTGACACATATTCCAAGATCCCAAACCAGCGCCAAAAAATATTTTGTATTGATCTGTGAAAATTACCTTGAAAGTAAATGTCTCATTAAAGACGGGGCTTAAAGTTTTCCGATGGACTTTAGTCTCAAACTTTTTCTTCTTGTCCGGGAGCAAATAGACTTTAACGTAAGGGTCAGAGGTCCCGCCCATGTCCAAAGCAGGAAGCTCTTCCGCTTGAATTACCGTCACAGACAAACTGTTGGAATTGAAATCATATTCCAGCTAAAAGACATCAGACGGTTCATTAATACTTGAAGAGAATTTGAATAGAAAGTATTTACTTTGTACTGTAATTTACCCAACTTAACTTCGCTTTGCTTGCTTTCTCCTTCATCCGGTTCTTCGGCGTTTTCAGTGAGTTCGTCCATGTCAGGTTGAACCTACAAAAAATTAAGAGTAACCCCCGTTTCTTTCATTCTTTAAACTTTAAAATTACATAAAATAAGTACACAAAGTAAATTAATAAGATCTGAACTAGAAATAAAATTTTGTCTAATGATCTAATTATGTATTAGGCGTTAAATAAAAGAAGAGAAACTCAAGAATCGTTCAAATCTCATTAAATCTAAAAATGTTACCTTATATTCTGTCAAAGAAATAATGAATAGAGAACTACAAATAATATCAATCTAGCATGGGTAAAATGAAATGATGAAGCAACTGCGCGAAACTGTAAACATAAATAAAATAATCAAAAATGGAGTTTAAATAAATATCTACAGTGTAAAATATATTAAAAACTGACTGTTGTTTGCCATTGTTAAGAAATGAAATGTTATATGTGTGTTCCTTTGAAGCGTCCTCGAAAGTTAGGCAAATGATTATATGAACCAGTGGCCACACAACACTCAATAATGATAAGCGAAAAAGTGTACTTTTTCTTTGTAAGCTGAACCAAGTAACTGAACTGATTTCAAATCGACACCCTTCATCCCCTTCTTGCCGTCCTTGGCTCGCCGCTTGCGACAGCATCGTCGGATGCAACAGAAGCAGATGAGCAGGACGATGAGACCCACGGCTGCACACACAAATCACATTACAAAATGTATCTACGTTCGGCCCGATTCTATAACTCAGTTGTTAATTTTTAAGCACTTGCTAATATTTTAATTCAATGAAAATTCTTCACACACAAGAAAAAATCAAACTGTCACGTGTAACATTTGTTTCTATTTGTCTAAAATATTAGCAAAGTGGTTAAAAGTTAACAACTGGGTTAGAGAATTGTGCCGAAAGAATTTTCATTGGATTAAAATCTTAGCATGTAGCTAAAAAGTAACAACTGAGTTAGAGAATTGGGCCGATTGTCTCATTAGTTGCAACTTTCTTGTTTTTCTAATAAAACTGCAATATTATATGAACATTCTAATTGGATTCTTATCATCAATTAATTTCTATTTAGACAAAGACAGACGAGGCCAATGAGGTACTTGAGCAATTTAATGTTATGTTCTAGAAAATATTTTATCTTTACAAGTCTGGGAAGACACGATTATAATTATTTTTCTACTATAGAAAGTTGACTGCTATAGAAAGTTACATTTGTCAACGCAAAGTTGATGATTTCCAAGAAATTTTATTTTGTCTCCAATAGCAACAACCGACAATATTTTTGTCGTTATTCTCCATCAGTTTTTTTTTTTTTATATAATTCATCATCATGTTTACGAAGCAAAAGAACAGATACAACAATCTATTCCGACGAATGCTTTAGAAAGTTGCCTTTTGACGCTTGCATTTGTCAATGCAAAGTTGAGGTTTTCTGAAGAATTTTATTTTGTCGCTCGTCTCCAATAGTGACAAAATTTTGAATAATAATGTGTAAGCATTACTGTGGCAACGTGCATTGTTTACTTTGTTTACTAACTTATAAAATTTTTACAGTACAGCTGTCAATTAGTAACTTGTAAAGATTCATTTTCAAAGGCAATAGAGGGCTTGGCTAAATTGTGTTTACAAGTGAGTTACAAGTAAATATTTTTTTTTTTTGCAAGCAATTGTAGAAGTAGATAACTATCAATCATTAAATAGTATCTCTGATCTATTGGCAAAATAAAAAAATTATATATATTGAACAAAAAAAAAATCAAACGTCCTAATAAATAAGGAAAGAAAATGGTACCTATGAGTATGGAGACGAGAGCCCAGGTTGGGATGCCCATTTCATCCGCAACTTCATGTATGATCTCCACAGCCTTGTCTGCAACTTCGGTTTTCGCCGTCGTGGCAGACGACGGCGTTGTTTCATCCTTCACTAAAATCAAATAAAATGACATTGTTAACAATCTTAAACTTCTTTTCATCTGAAATATCGAACAAGGATCATGAAACAATTGCGAATGTTCCCAGTTAATCGCATTATTTATTTCCATTTTCACAGTCTATTGATTTTGCTCCATAAATTTAATTGAGATTTACTTCTGACATTTTAACATCGTAAATTTTATTCTAGCAAAAAGACCATAAAATACCAATTTGGTTGTACTTATTTACTTGTTAGTTTCAGAGGTTCGTTTGTGATGCCAATTAGTACACTTGATTTGTAATTACTGAATGATTTAATAATGTATTAAACTATTACAACAACATAAAAACCGAGTAACAATTTACGAGGGAAAAACTACATTCACACTCTTCAGTCTTGCAACCTCTCTATGTAAAGTATAAAAATACACTCAACTGAATCAGTCAGAACGGAAGTTAAAGTAAGACCGCGACATTTAAATGTATTACATAGATTCAGTTTCTTTCATACTCCCACTTTTGAATACTTTACATAAAATAAACATATTAAATTATTACATTCTTTAAATCTTAAAATTAATTCTAATTTACATATTATATCTTTGTACACCTAATAGGAGTCTCAATTTTTCAAAAGACATTTTGGGCAGCGGCTTCGTTAGGATATCTGCCACTTGGTCCTTCGTGTTGATGTACATGGGTAGGATGTCACCTGCTTCATATTTTTCACGAACGTAGTGGTATTTTATGTCTACATGTTTTGTCCGATTGTGGAACTCTGGATTTTTTATGAGACGTATAGCACTCTGGTTGTCTATGTTGATTGTGGTAGGTTTTTCTGGATTTTCACCTATATCTGAAAGAAGTCTCTGCAGCCAACTAGCTTCCTTGGCGGCTTGAGAGGCTGATACATATTCTGCCTCTGTGGTTGACAACGATACGGTTGGTTGTCTCTTGCTGGTCCAAGTTACTGCAGATTCACCAAGTTGGAAGACATAACCACTGGTTGATCGTCTTGTTTGGAGATCAGCTGCGAAGTCTGAGTCGGAGAAACCGGTCAGGGACGTAGAATTATAGCTTTTATAGTAAATTCCGTAATCAGCCGTTCCAATAAGATATTTTACTATCTTTTTCACTGCATTCCATTGTTGTTTGTTATGTTTGTTTAGGAATCGACTAGCTACTCCCACTGCATAACAAATGTCTGGGCGAGTAACAATTGCGGCAAACATGAGGGAACCAACCAACTGTCTGTATGGAACCTCATTCTCTTCAAGATATTCACTATTTTCACCTGTAATGTTTGTTTGTGGGTCTGAAGGTACACATACTGCGTTTGCAGTGTCAAGTTCAAATTTCTTAGCAATTTGTTTTATGTAATTTTCTTGATTTATGAAGATAGAGCCGTCAGAGTCTCTTTTTATCTGCATACCCACGTAGTTTTTCACTTCACTACTTTTTATTTCGAATTGTTTTTCTAGTTCTTTTAAAACTATGTTTATTATTACATCACTTTCGCTTATTAACAGTCCGTCATCTACATAAAGTACAAGTAGCACTTTGGTGTTATTTACAAAACCTGTGTACACACATTTGTCTGCTTGAGATTGTTCAAAACCATAATTTTTGAGAAAAACGCTAAACTTTTTGTTAAAGCACCTGGGGGCTTGCTTAAGCCCATATAGTGATTTATTCAACTTGTACACTTGGTTACATTTTGTCGTTGTTACTTCCATATCTTCAGGAAGTGTCATATAGATCTCTTCTTTGAGTTCTCCATTGAGGAAGGCAGTTTTGATGTCGAATTGTTTAATTTTTAGATTTCTTGCTGCTGTTACTGCCAAAAGCGTTCTAATTGAGTCAAAACGAGTTGTGGGCGAGAATATTTCATAGTAATCAACGTTCTTTTGCTGTGCGTATCCTTTTGCACATAACCGAGCCTTGTAGCGTGAAGTTGAGTCATCTTCATTGTGTTTTATTCTAAATACCCACTTTGATCCAATTGGTTTCTTACCAGGCGGAAGTTCTGCAGCTTCCCATGTGTTGTTTGCTTTTAGTGCTTTTAGTTCTTCAGCAATAGCCAGTTTCCAGTGTCGTGCTTCATCACAATTTAGTGCCTCTGTATAGGTTTGTGGAATATTCATTTCGACGAAGTTTAACATTTCAAATTCATTGTATCGACTTGGCAATCTAATTTGACGTCGTGGACGTCCTGGATTTGGTACTTCTTCCTCTTCGTTGTTTTGTACTGGCTGGATTAATCTGTTCGCTTCTTGATCTTGCATCTGCTCCTGCTCCTCTTGCTCTCGGAGTTCGTTTAGTTCGTCATCAGCGTTGATACTGATTTTCACAGTATTTTCTTTTCTCTCAAGGCTTAACTTACTTTCGTTAAAAAGTACGTTTCTCGAAATTGTTATTTTCTTGGTGTCTGGGTCAAATAATCTGTAGTTATTTGAGTCGTTGTCATACCCAACCAGGATCATCTTTTTGCTCTTAGGATCTAGTTTCCTTCTTTTTTGATCGGGTATATGCATGAATGCTTCGCTTCCAAATGTTCTTACATGTTCTAAATTTGACTTTTTACCATACCAAGCTTCATAAGGGGTAGTATCGGTCTGAGTTGTAGCTGTTCTATTTAGTAAGTATACAGCTGTGTTGACAGCTTCAGCCCAGATGTATTTAGGCATGTTGGCACCATAAATCATTGTTCTAGCACTCTCGACGATGGTTCTGTTGTCTCTCTCTACTCTAGAGTTCTGCTCAGGAGTATAAGGAGCGGTTGTCTCCAAAACTATCCCTTCTTTGTTTAAATACTTTTCGAAGTCTTTGTTTTTGTATTCGCCACCGTTGTCTACGTGCAATACTTTAATTGAACGTTCAAATTTGTTTTTGATCATGTTGTTGAATGTTTTGAAACATTCCAGTGCATCTGATTTATGCTTAATAAAGTTAACAACACGAAAACCACTTATTTTGTCCTTGAAAACGATAAAGTATTTGGAACCACTTATGGATGTTGTTTCCATTGGTCCACACACGTCACTATAGATCTTTTCACCTACTTTAAAGTTCAATGTCTTTTCGTTCTTTTTAAATGGAAGACGATGTTGCTTGCCATATGCGCACGCGTCACAGAAAAAGTTTTCAACATTTGAAAAGTTTATACCGGTTACCAAGTTCTTTTTCACCATTTCTTCTAGAGTTTTCACATTTAAGTGTCCAAGTCTTTCATGCCATACTTTCAGGCTTTCACTTTTGGTTAGATTGGCTTGAAACATTTCATTGACTACAGTTCTAAATAACATTTTATAAATGTTATTTGGTTCGCGGACAGCATTAGCAATTACTGCTTCATTTTTATAGAGTTGTGCATGATTTTTATCTTTTATTATGTTTATGTCCTTGTTTGCTGCTGCACCTTCTGAAAAAAGATTTTTCTTTAGATCTGGAACATACATAACGTCTATTAATGTACGATCATGCCAATTTCCTTTGACCAATGCTTGAACTTTTACTGTTCCTTTTCCTTTTATTTTCAGACTTGTCTCGTTCCCTAGAGTAACGCTGGATTCAAAGCTATCTTCAAACGTATTAAAAAATTCTCTCCTGTAGGTCATGTGGGATGACGCACCACTGTCCATTATCCATGATTCTGCGTAGGAATAATTTGGGTTACCGTCTGCGTGAAGAGCAACTTCGTAGCTTTCTTCGTGTCGTTCACTGGTTCTTTGTTGATTTCTTGCTTCGAATCGATTGTTTGGTGGTCCCTTTTTCTTTTGTGGTTGTCTACATCTTCTGGCGATGTGTCCCTTCTTTCCACAGTTGTAGCAAACAATTGAGGAACCTTTTGATTGATTGCTTCCTTGACCTTTGTCTTCTTTCGTGCTGTTGTATCCGTACTTGTTTTTCTTTAGTGATAAAGCTGCTAGTGCGGTTTCAGCTTCCTCTACGGATTCTAGGTTAGCTTCTTCATCGAGAAGTCGTGCTGTTAAGTTTGAAATGGTTTGTTTGGCCTCGTCCAGTGACAACCAAGCCTGTCGTATGTTCCTGTATTTTGCAGGAAGTGTACTAAGAATTTTCATCATTATAGCAGCATCACTTACAGTTTCTCCTGCTTCACGAACAAGTTTTGCCAAATTTTCGACCTTGGAGATGTGCTGCGCTATCGTGTCGTTTTTATGCATTTTATATTGGTGAAATTTTTCATGTACTATCATCTTGTTCGTTTCTGATTTGAGCTGAAATATTGAGTCAAGCTTGTCGAGGATTTGTTTCGAGTTGTCACAGTTTTCAATCAACGTAATTTGCTCCAACTGCATGGCTGTTGTGATCGCAAACATTGCGTGAGCATCTTTTTTATTCCAGTCTTTGAGCTCGTTGGTTTGATTGTCTGATGGCTTCGGGTTGCTTCCATCTACCACTCCGTAAATTCCTTTGGCTTTGAGCGCACACTTGATTTGGAATTTCCACTGTGCGTAGTTTGATCCGTTAAATTTGTTAATTGTGGAAATGTCGACTTTATCCATTTTCGATCATTCAGTTCGACAAAACTTCTATTTGGACTTTTACAAAAGATCGTCAGAAACGTTGAAGATGGCGTTCTTTTGTTCGAGAACTATTTCAGTTCTTTTGTGTTTTAAACGATACCTGGGCCCATAACCTATTTACTTGTTAGTTTCAGAGGTTCGTTTGTGATGCCAATTAGTACACTTGATTTGTAATTACTGAATGATTTAATAATGTATTAAACTATTACAACAACATAAAAACCGAGTAACAATTTACGAGGGAAAAACTACATTCACACTCTTCAGTCTTGCAACCTCTCTATGTAAAGTATAAAAATACACTCAACTGAGGGTACGTTCGGCATTAAAATCTACCGATCGCTCAGAGCTAGTAGGTCACGTGACAGATTTCATAGATGTTCAAGTTAATGCCGAACGCTCCAGATTCGTAGATAAGGCGGGAAATACAATAGAGCGAGCGTTTGCATTATTAAAGGACGTTTTCGACGATTAATATATTTAAAAACCGCACGCATAGATTTGGTATATTACATAACATATGTATATTAGAAAATTATATTTTAGAAGAGTATTTCAAAGATGATATTGATTGTGACAATATCAATAATGTTGTACAAACTTTGTCATTGCTCTAAAATAAGTTTAAACATGTTTGAGATATAATATACTATTACGGTTTTTAATTAAATATAAATTTCATGTAAAAAATAAACTTATTCATTTATCAGTTTCTCCATAAGGTACAGAAACCGATCCTGTCTGACCATATTTTTCTATGACACCTTTGTTTTTTTTTTAATGTCTACCATACAGAAACAAACAATTATCAACAAGTCTTTGGACGGATGACAGCTGATGAACGCTTATACGCATGCTCAGATTAGAGAGCTCGCTGTGCTCTGTGATTCTGCAGCGAGCACACTGAGCTCGCTCTGTGTGCTCAGCAAGTTTAATGCCGAACGCTACAAAACGCTGTGATGTCAATGCCGAACGCAAATGAGCGATCTGAGCGCTAAAAATGTTAATGCCGAACGTACCCTGAATCAGTCAGAACGGAAGTTAAAGTAAGACCGCGACATTTAAATGTATTACATAGATTCAGTTTCTTTCATAGTACTCAAAATCGATTCGCAGAAAAAATGGAATTCGTTGATTGGCTGGCGATGTGTAACAGATTAATATACATAATATAGGTACTCAATTTGAGAATGTGAGATGTCCCATAAAGTCTTTTCGATTATCCTAGAGCAAACATTTATTGGCGCGCCTCTAGAATATCTATGACAGACTGATTTATGATTCTCTCCCTTCCCAAATGAATATAGAACAGTAAAAATTGACACTTACTCATGTCGGAGGTTTCGGTTGTCGTGGAGGTATGTAGATGGTGAATGTTGGCCCGCGTGCCGTTGCTGCTGAAGCTTGGGTGCTTCAGCTCCTGGTTCGGAACGACCTCAGGCTTGTCTGTTGTGAATTTATCCTCCACGGCTTCCTGCACAGCCTCCGCGCTCCGCTTTACCATCGCTATTATTGACGGCGCCATTTTGTTATCTGAAATTCAATTCAACATTCACTTTACATATTTATTGATGGGTTACAATTCGTCGTGTGAGTTCTTATTTGGTCTATATACCATTTTGGTTTTTTTTTCAGTTATGAGTACAGTTCAAATCTCTGATTTTTGCTTATAATACAATTTGAAATTACTTATTAATTATTGATCAAATTTGAGATACATAATTCCTTATTCTTCTATATCCGCTTTTTTGTCTTAATTCTTTTTTAGTCTATGTCCGTTAACCAATCAAACAAGGCATTCATAGTTCATTTATAATCTCAAAATAAACAACTTGCTAATTATGACAAAAATGAATCGTTTTTTGATAGTTAATGAAATATTCTCCATTAAATATGAAGTTTCGCTGCGATTTTGTCACCATTAACAAGTTGCTATGATAACTTCGTCATAGAATTGGACCGAATATCTGTTTGTGTTAAAATACAATGATTAGGTACTTGATTACAAAGAGTGTAAATAAACATTGTTACTGAAATATTCGATATTGTTTTATTATTAAATGAAGGAACATAACTATATAGAATAAAATCATGAATTATACAATGGGTAAAAGGTGTGATGATATATTCATTTATTTATTTTATTTATAATCATTAACATTATTAGAAGCATCGTCGGTAGTAGAATTACAATCGCAGCAAGTGTTAGAAGAAACGCCAATCGAAAGAACGTGTCACGAAATATCAATAAAAATTGGCATATACTTTTATTGTTTTTCTATATAATATAAACACTAAAAAACTCACTGGTGCAGAGCGCATCATCATATCTCTTAAATTTTTCGAAATATGGCGGTTTTTGATGTTTTTCGAAGTGCAACTTTGAGGAACTGCAACTCAAAAATTACGCAAGATATCGAAAAATACTCTTCAGTTTTGTGTTATTCATGCATATTATAGCATAATAACAAATTTTTTAAAAATTGAAAATTTTTTAATTTTTTTTTTCTAAATTTCGATCAGCGATATCTCCAATAATAAACGAGATACGAACTTACAGACTAAACCATTTGATTCAGCTCATCGAAATGCATAAACCCTAAAAATTTCAGAACATTCGGTTTTTGGATTGAAATATTAGAGTAAAAAGTCTGAAAATGGCCTTTCTCAGGTCAATGGGTACCCTTTGACGTTTTTCGCCAAAAACGTCATTTTTACACTTTTTGCTCTAACTATATAACGCGTAAAGCAATTTTATTAAAATTTTACACACTAATGTATTTTGACAAGCTGAATCGAATGGTCTAGTCTGCGAGTCTGTATCTTTTATATTTTTCGAGTTATCGTTTATCGAAATTTGGAGGTAAAAATCGAAAAATTTCAAAATTTAAAAAATTTTCTAATTTGTAATAAAATGCATGAAACGCACAGAACTGAGTCTATTTTTCAATATCTTTAATAGATTTTGAGTTGCAGCCACTCAAATTAGCATTTCGAAAAACATCGAAAATTGCCATATCTCTATAAATTTACGAGATATGACGATGCGCTCTACAGCATTGAGTTTCTTAGGGTTTATATTATATAGAAATATAATAAAAGTATATGCCAATTTTTAGTGATATTTCGTGAAATCTGAAATTGTACAGAATTTTCTTAACATGTATTTGTTATAAATGGCAAATGAACTTGTATTAAATTTTCTTATTTGTACAGATTTGTACAGAACATTTTTCAAATTATAACCACAATCCTCGTTTAAATAATTGGGCCATATTGTGTAGTTCCAGATAATGCAACAATTTACTGATCTACAGATATGTTATCCTCAGGAGTGAAGCATCAATATAAAAGTAATCTTTAAGATGTTATTAGTTGTCAAAAAAATAATAAAAAGCATGTCAAAATACTTTTTTGACAACTATATGTTAAACATTACTTTTTATTTTCCATTGACGCTTCACTTCTGAGGATGTCATATTTAATGCACACTGGTCGAAGAGCATGAGAGATCATCAAAGAGCTCTTCGATAAAACAACAACGAATACAGCGAATATCTCTGCAACAAAAAAAAATCTGGTGTGCGCACCACACTACTTTCTTATACAAATAAAACCAACTGAACACGTATGGCTTGTTTCTTGCGTATGACTTTATTTTGAAAATTATTTGATTTATAGATGTTAAACATGTTTAATTTTTGTTCACATTGTAACTATGAATTTATTTTAAAATAGAAATTAATTAATATCTAGTTTTCAAAACAAGATTATAGAAATATATTTAAGAACATATTTCTATAATCTTAGTTATAATGGAAACAAAAACTAAAACATTTTTATATCTATGTCAAAATGTGTCAAACGTGTCAAATAATTATGTAGTGTCAAAAATATGTGTCCTGTGAAATTTTTTTAAACGTAATATTTGTATTATTAGTTGGAAAGAATCAAGTCATGAAAATTAATGGAGTGACGCCAATTTGAAAATTATGATATCTGATATTCAAAAAATGCTAAATTTTATAACAACGAAATTTCATATTTTTATTATTTTTATTCTATTGATGACATTTGTCCTCTAAAAGGCGACATATGCCCGGTTGTACCAACGTTAGTTAAATTTTAAACTTTGTTTAAATAAATAAAAGCGTATCTAATTTTTGACATCAATGTCAATTACTCAATATGACATATAACTTCGATTTGCTTTTACTTATTTAAATCAAGTTTAAAATTTAACTTACTTTGGTGCAACCGGGCATTAGACTGATAATTTTCGAGATAACATCATTATTTTTCTGTTAACGTTTTGTATTAGTAGATATTTAATTCAGTACGAATTAAATTGTATATTCAAAACAAAAGGAGATACTATAAACCATAATATTCACAAATACTTTTTATATAACAAATTATGTCTTTTTTCGTTGTCTGGGGAAATTTTATGACCCTCTACCCAATAATTCATTTAGGGGGCGTGCCCCTATGCCATCTACAACTCTACGCCTATTGACTATAACGGCATTTTTATTGACTATAACGGCTTTAATTCTATCAGGCACTATATCAACTCATTTTACACACTCATCAGGTTGAATATGACACGATCCCATACTTGTTGCAATTTTATTTTCAATTCGTTTACTATGTGTACTTTCAAGAGTATGAGCAAAGCAAAGTCCTACTGAAAATAGTTAATTAGACGAGGATGGCTGTGATAACAAAAGTACTGTCAAAGTGTCAAATATTTATGTATAATTTTCATTACTGTTCACATGTTTTTAAAATTGGTCTGCATGTGACCTGCATTAAATGTGATAAATTATTATCAAACGTAAATAATAAATAAATTCACCAATAGTATTCTTGAATAATATGTTTGTCATTTTAGGTTTGTAATTCAAGTGTGACAGATGAGTCCGTAAAGTTGAATTTTGACATAAGAGTCTGTAAAGTTACTTTAGCTTAGCTACTATTTTGACTAACTTCGCGGAGAGATATCGTGTACTTTAGTATCGATTTCGAAAAAAATATTATTTTGTGCCTGCTGAACTATTATGATTTTGGGCTCGTAAATTCCCATTGGGAATTGAACGCAATAGATATTCTTAAAACTTGTATAGCATAATTTCTTATTTTAAGATAAAAAGTTAATACAAATAATAAAAATTGCCCTTTATAAAATAAATTGTTCGTTTATTTGTGAGATGTATTTGATTGAGACTTTATCCCGTAGTAGATTGAAGCACCGGCTCAAATTAAGAAGCAAGTAAAGAAGTATTAATGTGATTTAAATTACGCAAAGGAATTTTTTCAGTCCTACTAAGGATGATACTTTTAAAGCAGCCAGAGCAAACAGAAATGTGTGAATGAATTTTGCGTTGGAGTAGAGCAGTGCAAAGCATGCGCGTCGCTATGATCTTATTCTGTTCCTTTGACGTAACTCCGTGATAAAAGCATATCGATTGGGGCGCCACGCTGTGTTAACCTCCGAAACCACTATGCTTAAGACAAGGCCTACTTAGAGCTGTCGCGACTCGGGAGCTTTTTGATTTATATGCATTTTTATAGCTTGTACTAATATTTACAATAGTAGAAAAATCTCATAGATAACGCTTCAAGGAATATTTATTAAATTTATATTTACGCCAATTATTTATAAAATATATTTGATGTTTTGAAAGAAAAATATGCATAGTTGTATTATAATCAAATAAAATTATATTTATACTGGTTTTCTACAAACTTATTTTCGTTTTGATAACAGATAAATAAAGTAGAAACTTGTGACGTCATGACAATGTACTCCAAAGATTAAATGACCGGAGTACCTAACACAACATAATAAATTCTATTATTTTGCAGGATTATATATATCAAAACTAAAATAATTATTTGACAGATGTATGAAGTCAATAATTTAATTATTTAACTTTTACTCCACACCCAGAGAAATTGTGCAATTTAAAACAAGTAAATTTTCAAGCAGGCAATAATTCATGAGCAAATCCTTTTTGACATTGGTTGTCACAGGATAATTAATTATAATAATGAGCTCTATCAATTGATTATTGATTCACCTGGAACAATGATTGTTATTGTATGATTTAATTTAAAAATGGTGAACAGACATTGACATTAAAAATAAATTAACTAATTAGTTGAACGAAATATTGCTTTAAATAACAAAAAAATACGTTAATAACTTTTTTTAAATCACAGCAAGTTATTGATTAAATTAAACATGAAATTCAACATTTTATTGATTTCCAAATTATATTGCTCATCAAATATTCCAAAAACTATATAAGGTTAGCGCATATGTTAGTGTGTATGTACTAACAACATTTAGTAGTACCGAATAACAACAAGAAATATCAGATAACACATTTAAGCGCATTACAGCGAATGTACAAAAATGATGAGTACTCACCGTTTCCCTAGACTTCCCACGATGTTATTCAAAAAACAAAATCACAAAATCACTAAACTGTCGTCGATTATCGCTACGAAAGGCGCATTGTTGCCGCGGAACGGGCACAAGTCTCAAGTCGCCTGAATCGCTCGCCACTAGCAGCACTCCAGCGGCAAGATGGCGGCCGACCAGCTCCCTATGAAAATCGATGTGTTGATGTAACACGGCGCGCTTGCGCGTGCAACCGACTGGCCTATATAGCAACCTCGCACCCGACGGCGTTGCTGCCGATCTACAACTGAACGTCTGGAGTTCATCAGAGACGTGGGGCAGTTGGAGTTATTGGCATTTCAACTTACTTGATCGGGAGGTTACTTTAGAAATAGAATAGGGATGTTTACGGCAAGTGAAGTTATATTAGTTGAAAGGTAGTTCGAAGATACCTAATTCAAAACCTTCCACGGATCGAATACCATGACATGATTTCCATTAATTTGTATTTTTTCAAACTGTAAAACTATTGTATATTATTATATGAAAGATTATCATAGTCATAATTCAAGAAGATGCAGTTTGCGTCACGAGGCGTAGACGAGTGATGCAAATCACCCGAGTGAATAATGACCATAATCCCGAATATTATCTGTACTTTTTCTACTCCTGTAAATTCAGAATTTACTTTTGAAAATGATAAAATTTCGTTGAAAACACACATTGAAAAACGTCAACATAAAAATACACAATGATAACTGACTGCATGTCAACAGTGAATTATGGATTTCTTGCTCTGTGATGGGTCGAGAAGAGTGAATTATGAATCATAATGGCACCATGATTCATCGAAAAAATTGAAATAATGGGAAAAAATACTGTTAATGTCCGAACGTTCCGTTATTGTTATCATAACTGCCCGGCGGCTAACCGGGCTGTTTTATATCAAATAACACCCTAGGGAGTTATAAATTTCACGTTGATGCTATTGGGCATAGAATACACAAACACTGACTTCTTTTGGCAAATAGAAATATTGAAATAAACAAATCGGTATTGTAATAATTGTACATCTTTGAGAAATTTTAGCATTTAAAATAGTGACTAATAGCCGCCGAAAAATCGAGTCTTTTTAGTCCACCATTAAATATGTTTTTGGAATAATAAATAAATAATTAAATATGTGAAAATTTCTTTGGTATTCATAATGTAATATATATTATTAAAAACTTTGACTATGGAGTATATATTTATAACGTAATTAGTTAGTACTATAATAATAGTCTATAACATCAAATAAAAATTGACAGACGAATTATATTGAGTATTATTAGGTATTAAAACTACAACATTTAAGCTAACCAATATTTGTTGAAGATTGGCATCAAATGAATTTTATTGTGCTGCATGTCTGTTCCTAATTGCATAAGTACTTAGATGCTAGATTCACATAATGTTTAGAACCATTTATACAAGTATGTAAACGTAAATATTGAATAATGGAATCATAGAATGAACATAAATGGAAATGAGGAAACGAGTATTGTATTGAATTTCACTTAGTGTTAAGTGATTAGAGATTGTAGCTTTTAGCATAAATAATAATGTGTACTAGTATGAAACGTATTATTTATAAATAGAAATTCAATGACCTGTCGGTATCCCGTTACTATACTTTTAGTGAAAAATTAAAACCAATTAGCTTGATTTCCAGTAAACTTATAATTTTGAGAGTATAGTATATAGGGTGTTTAAAAAAATACGTCCAAAATCATTTTAAGTTCTTTTTATCGCTAGCAAATGTAAATCTTTTAGTTTTTGTTCACATTTTAACTAAGATTATTGAAATATATTATTTAATATATAATTTAGTTTTTCTCAAAATTAGAAGCATGTGCAAAAAAAGTGCAGATAACATTTTATATTCCAAATATTTTTGTTAACATCATCATTAGAAACTTTTTTCACATTTGATTCTATTTTTGAAAAAAATGGAATTTATTATTTTGTGTGTCCAGTAAAATTCCTCTTCCGGTTTTCAATTTCATTGAAAATCAACTCAACATGAAACTTATAAAATCCAAGTATCGTTTACATATCTTCTCTCGTTCATGGGAAATTGCACATACGGACATCCATCCATCCATCCTCACACACAAACATCATTGAGAAATTGGTATTCAGTGGACGTCAAAATATGTATTTTCGCAAAAATCTTGTCAGCTATTTTTTTCATGATTCCAATATCTCCTTATACTTTGTATGAGAAAGTAAAAAGTACCCTTTCCATTTAAGAAAATGTAACTTTCATTAGACTCCGCCACGCCCCCTAATAATTGTATTTTTCTAACCGTACAATTATGCCCCCCTCTTTGCTGTATAAGCCAATGTATTTATTTTTTCTCTAAAGTTATTATTTAGCCAGCAAAACTGATTGGTTGCTTTCAAAAGGTAAAAAACGAGTGATCTTGCGTAAAATAAAAAAGATAAAAATTTTGTAGTAAACAACTATTAGTTTCAAGGTCTATTTTGTCTAAACCGTCAATTACAGGCGCTTTATTTGCTCTTCAAACTATTTGCACGTCGTGGAAAACTTTGCGCCGGGGCGGTACTTCGCAAGAAATGAAGTAAAAAGCACAAATGAACCAATATTGACGTTTAGTTTAGTCGCGCAAATCCGTCATCAATAGAAAGTGACAATTCGCAATTAAATTAAAATTCCCGGCATCCCAGCGACGACACTAATAAAAAATAATGATATCGTAATCCGAGTCTTCTGGCCGTGAAAAGAGAAACCAAATATCTCGATGCGAAAATCAATGCGCATGACGTCAGAGGGTCTGTGCTGTGCTGCTGCTGCCGCCTACGTCACCTCGTGCGGCACACACGCGTCGCGACGCTCAGCGCAATCGGCGTCGCTTGACGACCGTCGCGCCGCCCCACGCCACCCCCAGGGGCGAAAACCTATTTATTTAATTTCATTACGTTGGATGTCTCGCCTAGTGATGTAACTGGTCCTTTGATTAATGAAGGAATTGCCTTGGATCATAATAGTTTTATTTTTTTCATTTGTTTATGTCACTAACAATACGAATATAATATTTTAAATAAAAATAATAATTTGTATACCAAAGGAATTGCCAGATGTATAGCCAATGTAAATCAATCAAACAGCTGCAGAGAAATTTCAAGACACTTGGTATCCTTCCCCTATGTTGCCCATATATTTTGGAAATATGTAATAATATATTCTACAGCAAGTAATGGAATGGCACATATTCCACACGAGCAAAAAGTTTGAAGGCGAGGACTATGGTTTGCGAGTGTGGAATATGCCATTCCGTTACCTGTTGTAGACTAGGTATACTTTCTATAACAAGATTTTTAAAATTATACAAAAAATACAAATACAATACTGTTGAAAACGTCAAACTCAAATAAATAAAATTAAAACAAAGAGACGTAACTATAACAACCGAACTGAAATACCGCTAATATGCGGCTATGATTCGTCGAATTTATATCATAGTATGGAACGATAGTTGCTCCAATACAATTTTTATTTATGAAATGCGTTGTTTCCCAAATATATTTACCGCAAAGAAAAAAACTAAATTTACTACAAGTGGGGATGTACATGATTTAAATACCAGAATTTTTTTTTTAACCACTCTGCAGAACAAAAGTTGGCAAATATGCTCCTCACAGTGTTCGATTGCACGTATGCAACTGTCTACTACGATTATACGATATTTTTACCATTCCATTTTTACTTCCCCATATTTACCACCATATACTTTTAGCACCAATTCTTTTTACCATTAACTTTTTTTACCAGTAATTTCTGACCACTGATCGATTTTTTCATTCATGCCTAAAATAACTTGCTCCATATAGATTGTATTATTTATCACAAATAAACCCAATCCCAAAATCTAAAAAGAAGCGGAATACCTTATTAGGGACATTCGACATTGGCACCAATAACCAGTTTTATATGTAAAAAAAATAAATAAATAAAAATGAGTGTAAAAAAATAGTGGTAATGGAGTGGTAAATATATCCCCTTACCGTCTCCCACAAGAAATAAAGTCTAGCAGCAAAAATTATAATTGTTTTAAAATTATTTAAAAAAATTTCTAACATCACTTTATTTTATAATATTAACGAATTATGCAGCTTATAAGTTGTGAGTTACTATCTCTTCTATTTATTATCTTATTGAATTTTCCTATACTGTCTTGCGTTAAAGAAATAAAGAATTTATTTAATTATTTAAATTTTGCATATCTAAAAAATGTAGAATAATATTCGCAAAAATTTTTATTAGAATTTTTTTTACTATTTTGTACCGTTTATTCGAAAGGTTATGTGTTAGACATACATATACATTACTATGTGGTTACATATAAAACTGTGTATAACATGATATTGTCTATTCGATTTCCAGAAACGATAAAAATGTAACTAGTAGTATTTTAATCCTTTGGTTACCGTAGGCCCAAAAATATAATATTCCATCACGCTATTAAAAGTGTGCTACTAAATTGAAATTACAAAATGTACCGTATTTGTCGCAAACATATTATAACGCATTGAAAATACAAATTTTAAATCTTTGAATTATTTTGTATTGGTTAACCTTTGAAGTCTATTACTGTTGCTCCAAAGAGAGCTCACTCAAAATAAAAACGGAGTATGCGCCTTGCCATTTGCCATTTAAATACACCTTTCCTACACAACTGTAGGGATTTAAAAGTTTCATCCTTTTCAAGGACCAAACCTGTGTATAAGTTATAAACGCGCAATTTACACGTTATCAGTTTGCCTCGGTCTGCCCTAAATATTTTCGACATCTTTGTTTATTGTAGTCATTAGAGCTTTAAACACGCCAAAGTATTATTTGTTCTTGTCGAAATATAAACTGTATAAATTATGACTAAAATTATAAATGGGTACTTACCTGATTTTACACACATTTGGATTAACTAATAATTTTAAATATTTAGAATCAAACGCACTCTAACCGGCACTTAGTAATAACTACATTTAGTGATATCGCTAGTGTTGATATCACAAACATTCTCCCACGCATTTTTAATACATATTTCCGGTCATTATGTTTTTAATTGTACTGTTAGTGAGTTCTATAAAATAAAATAATAAGTATTAATATATAAAGTGGTAGAAAATATATTAATACTTATTATTTTAACCACTTTTATTTAAAGTATTTTTTTTATAAAACAATTTTAATACTAAAATCGAGGCTTCTTCTAAAACAGCCAAAAACAGAGCTCGTGGTACCAGCCTTAATTGTTAATATATATAATAGTTTTTTATATTATTAGTGAGGTAAAGGTCTTTTTAACCCATGTGTGTGTATTCACACGAATGGATTATATCTCTAACTCACGTGTTACGTTTATCTACGTCACAAATGTTTAAATAAAATAATTATATATTGTGTTAGAAGTAAATGTGATAGTTTAGACCCAAAGTTCAATTTACTCCGAATAGCACACGCTATTTTTTATTCAAATAATGTAAATTATACAAAACAATTTAAAGTATACCATAGATGTACTCGTAAATATGCCAGCTATTATAACAATCTTGAACATTTTATTTTCTTATTTCTTTAGACTTGCGTGAATTTATCAGATTTCCTTTTACAGGTGCACGCGGGGCGAGAGCACGAGCTTTCAACTTCCACCATTTATATAATTTGACCTTTTCCGCATTAGGTCGATGTAGGTAAGCGAGTAATATCAAATTGTTTTATTTGACTGTCAGACTTCATTTTATTTTAAAGTTAAATATCTAAAACCTTGTACATTGTACTTGTATAAATGGCTTAGTAAATATAAATATAATATTTTGCCTTCGGGAGTTCGAGCACATAGTTTTAAAACTGAAGTAGTTGGTTTAAATAGCAATTACACTTAATGTCTTTTGAAATTTACAACTCTTACAATTTGCTGTAAATTGACCCTAAATTAAGTTGCGAATAATATAATATTATTAGAAATATCTTTATATTTTTTTCTAAATGAGATATTGAAATGCGGTCAAGGATACAGTCAACACTTAATCAAGCCGCTTGATTATCTGATATCTGATTCCTTGAACTCTGATCATGCACATCTACAGTTTTTTCAAACTTCTGTTCAGATAACTAAAAAATAAATGTGTAGATTTATTCCTTTGCCAAAATTTTCATAAATTGTATCAAATGTAATTAACCTCTTATATAAAAATTTCCTACAGAAACATAACTTTTTAACCAACAATGAAGAAAACGAGGAGGTGCTCAATAATACTTTTTTTTATTATGTATGACCACTCATAACTTTTTACAGAGTAATCCAATTTTGATGATTTAATTTTCATTGGAAAGGGTATACCTAGAAGTTAGTCCCACGTAAATTTGAAAAAAAAATCCATCCCTGAGGGTATGAAAATACCCACAAAATTAAAAAATAAAAATTTATTAACAAAAAATTTTTACAGATTTCTATATACCTCTCAGTGTGAGTGGAAAGATTGAAGTTCGCAAGCTTTTGCGTCAGCACTTAGCAATTAACGCATTAATTTTGTAAGTGTGAAAATTAGTGCGGGTGCCCATAAATTATAATGCTATTGTATATTCTAATTGATAATGGTAGTTGATAATTAGGTTGCTTTGAAGCTGGCTTTACCCTCAATAATTTAATAATTACTAAAGATTGTTTTAAAAGCATTGAAATAATATAGAAAAATTACCTGGAACGCAAAAAAAATTCAATTAGATTTGTGGAAAGTTTATCATTATTCTAGGTCAGGATTGATCTAGATAAAACAGAATTTTACATCTGCCATCTAGAAAGCATAATATAAACGTTTAGTAGGACTTCAAACAATTGTTGTAGATACTCGTAACAATGATATCTAAATTTTGTTGCTGTAAATTAATATTTAAATAAATTATTGTCATTAAAAAATAATACACATATATGTTTTTCCTGCAAGTCCTACTTTAGCAATGAACTTAAACTCCTGAAATATCGACTATATACCGCAGGAGCATTGTAGCTTCCTGCAAACAGATGTCACTAGTGCACAAATAATCTAGATTTTGTTATTCTCCAAAAAAGAAAACAAAAACACATATTCCTCTCGTGCTGGATTTCGCTTAAATGGAAAAATGAAAACGTACCTACCGGCCAAATTCGATAAGCTCTCTATCTGCTAAAGAAAAGATAAAAAAATATATTTTTGCTGAGCCAGCATAACAGTGTAGAAATTTGTAGAATCCTTGCAGCGGAGGAACGGAAAGACACGGAGTGATATCATCTGACCCGAGGGGCCTACGTAATTCTGTCGATAGGCCTTTGTATTGCTGCGTTGTTTACTATACGTACGTGTACTGAACGCGTTTCTTCTTCGTTATGGCGTGAGCGGACGTATTTTCAAATCAATGTGTGCTTCTTTCATGTTACAGCGAATTTAGAATTGTATTGGGAACGTAAGCATCTGCCTAAAATTCAATGAGTACTATCCAATTGTATAATATTAATTTTTTACATGCGCAACGATCTAAAATTACCGACTTAGCAGAGATATGAAACAAAATGAGTTGTTATTTATGAAAAAGTTTCATTGTCGGGCGTGAGTTCTGCGGGTTTAGGGTTTGTTTAATACACGTGCGAGCGAAGACACTAACCTATAAAGAATTTGTGTTCGTATCTCTATTGAATGTATAGAATTATCATATGTAAATACATGAAGTTTTGTAATACAAGTTTAAAAGTCGAGTTTTTTGTTTTAACGTAGTAAGTTAAGCATCATAAACAACCCTTAATAAGAAAATATTCATTAAAGTTAATAATTTAAAAAAATTAATTTGCGTGTGTTTGATTCAGCCATTTTAGATCGTTGCACATTTGACAAATGAACATTAGACAAGTTTCGGAGAATTGCAAATTGGATATCACTCATTGAATTTTAGGCGCGCTCACATCCTCCCAAACTCTCTTGAAAATTGTGACGTCACAACGCCTACCGCTCACTTCATGCCTATATGTTTTGTTTTGTACATATTTTTGTTAATTTAAATATTATTTTGAACACGTTGATATTATGATTCCAGGTATGTGTTGTTATGACTAATTTTTTTCAAATACTTGATAATTATTAGACAAAAACTATAAACACACTCGTGAGACACAGACAGGGCTTGTTTATCATGAAGTTAGCTTTAGGCGTTATGAGATCACAGTCTGATTCTTTAAAACTTAATGAAATAAAACAAATCATATCTCACTTAATAAATATTTTCGTTCATTTAAAATATCATATTGGTATAATTAGTGACCCAAACTAATAAAAAAAAAAAAACAGAATACGCCGGAATCCCCCATTAATTAATTAATTAATTCTACGCTTTACGCCCACAAACTGGATGAATCACAAAGCGATTCATGTCAATATCCAGTTTTGCAGTCAGTTCATTAATAATTGTACGTATTATAATTCAATTAAACAAAGTGATGGGGGTAGTACATAATCTCATACGCTGTCTAGGTATTATAGATAACTAATAATGTGGTATTCCGGTATATTAGAATTTATCCAAAGTAATTTTTTTTGTATAATTTATATCATAATACAATGGGTAAATACAATAAAACTTTCTAAATAGCAAGACAACCAACAAGACAGAAAAATATTACGTTTTGATAAAAATATCTTAGGATAGCGTATCCATGGTTTGTTTATATTTTTTCACAAGCGCCAAATTTATTTGAAAAGCTAAATTGTACGGGAATACTTTACCAGTGTCCGGAATAGTATATTGTACAACAAGCATGAAATGGCACTCATTTCCTACGAGTATGAAATGGACATTCCATACGAGTTGCAAACTAAAATATTTCTAGGACTACGATATTATTTCCTAATGAATTTATATTTCAATAATAAGTTTATAACTCTTTCACCATTCCAATATTTGACAATTCTAAATAAGTATCCTTGCAATGGCACCTGTACTGAAATGAAATGACCTGTATTTGAAATACTCACAAAACAAATTAATTTCGCACGATGCTTGCAATGTACCTCATTTCCCTAGCAATAACAAACATACAATGAGCAGATTTCTAAGTGGTCGTAGAAAAATGATATTCCCGTATCATTATTTATCGTAATCGAGCAACGACACTAAAATACCGAATTAATGCACTTTATGGGTCGAAAACACTCCGGAAAGGAGTCAGTTTTCGTTCGATCGAAAAAAAAAAATATTTCGAGTCCATTATTTTGTAGGTAAAATTTGTTCTCATGATTGTTGTTTTTAGGTAACATTCTTCTACAAATGCAATGACAAAATGTTACCAACCAATAAGTCTTTCGAAATATTTTCTCTTAATATATTACTACTGGAAATAGAACAGATTGGTTTGAAAACAATTTATTGTGAAATTTATTGGCTGAGTTTACCAGTCATCAATTAACGGTCCCCTATGATTAGTGGAAAGAGAACCAAAGGGGCCAATCAAAAAGTGTACCTTGGCAATGGGTGTTAATTAATTTTTTATTTTATTTGCCTGACAAATTTATCATAATTTGGTTTTATAAATAAAAACAAGGGGAGGATATACAGAAAATTATTTTTTCACGGTAAACCACTGGGGTATGGTCCAGTCGTATACATTTAACAGATTTTAATTAAATACAAAATATAGAATCTTTTATGTCATAATAAAATTGTCATTATTAAAATTTACATAGCTACCTAGATACTTCTGTTATATTAGCACTGAAGCTATGGACTTGTGGTCTTAAATGTTCCAAGTTTAATCCCAGTTCGCCAGTATTTCAAACTTCTAGTTATTTCCTATTTCAGCTCTGAAATAATCCCTACGGCTCAATTACCACTAACATTTATTAAAGTTGATATTTGACGGCTAGTAACTGTCACGTTTTGGTACAAAATACAAAGATGAATTACATATACTTTTGAACAATATTATCCTTAACAAAATTTTATACACAATAAATAATTAAATGTATAATACTAAAAGTAAATTACATAAAAATAATCTTGCAGTAATGGAGAAGATAGAGCCGTAATACTCATGATCGCAACATAAGAAGCCCTAAGCAATTGAAATTGTAAGGGATATTTCCAAATAACTAACAATTTACACTTTTGATCAACAAACAATAAATTAATTAATAGCATATTATTATATGAGGAATTATGATACTCATTATTCACGAAACTTGCGGTTCGTGACGGAAACCAATCGGGTGAATAATAACCATAATCCCGAATATAATACTATATTTTCTCTACTCCTGTAAATTCGGAAATAACGTTTATTTGAAATCGGCACAAAAATGCTCAAAAATCGTCATTAAAAGCTCAGAAATCGTCACTAAAGTAACCCATTATACGACGATTTTGAGCAACCCAGTGTTGGCAACCGTTAAATAATTATTGTACAATTAGGATAATTTTGGAAGATATATTTACGTACTATAATAAATTTGGACGTAACATGAAACAAAATTTGCAAGAAGAATTAACTAATTAATTCCGATGTCGAAATTGAAAACAAAACACATAATTTTGAGTGTTATTTCCGATAACTTCACTTCTCGAGGTTGGCAACACTGATTGTCAGTTTCAATTGACAACTGACAGATGTATAAACTTAACCTATATTGTAATTTTTTTTTACAGTTTTTTCGAATTTTAGATTACAAATAAAATTTAATATATACCTTGGCACTGAAGTTCTTTTTATCACTCGCATGGTTTATTTTCCCCGGCCCTACGGGCCTCAGCAACTAAATTCCAAATTTGGGACAAAATAACTATTTTCTTCAAATGTCATAAAAGTTCGTTGTTATGTATTTGTATTCAACAAGCAGAAGTTCAATATTGTCGGCGCCGGTGTAAAAGTATCTCCTTGGCAACACTTCTACTGCGGCGGCGGACAAAGTTAAATATTATGATATGACAAATAGCTAAATAGTAATTCAATAATTTGACAGTTAAAAATGAAACAAATAAATAAAAGTAACAAAACAACATATTCTATGGTTCTACTAGAAATGCTGGATAAGACAGACTATTTGTTGAAGTTTTGGGCATTTTTTAATGATTTATAATTCTATTTTCTATGTTTGAAGAAAAAATAGCATGTGTTATTCGGAGTAAATGTGACTTTAGGTGCTTCGCATGTAATTGTCCGACTCGCTTCGTTCGTCGTTCAAACTTACATGCTCAGCACATAAAGTATCACATTTACTCCTAATAATACAATATACTAATAATACTTTTGAAAATGGTCGAAATCAGTTTAAAAGAGATGTTGAAAATCGACAGCATAAAAATATACAATGAGAACTGACTACACTGTCAACTGTCAGACGGCCGTTGCTTGGGGATCCACATCATGGCTTTTAAATATACGGGATTAATTGATTTCTGGTTCTGTGATTGTACCAGAAGAGTGAATTATAAATCCATAATATCGTGAACTATGGCTAGTACAATTAATTTAAAAAAATTGAAATAATGGGGATATATTTATACAGGAGTAGAAAAAAGATATTGGCGATCTCTCAAGTCAAACCTCCCAGAAAGTAATATATTTTTATCTTGTTTTGGGAATTTGAGACATTACCAAAGTGGTCTATTTCTCATGTCGTCTTGTCTAAAGGCATCACTAATTCCGATAACTGAAATTGGCTCCATTTTGCACATCTCAATACTGAATTGTCCTGAACTGATTATTGATATAATTGTCTGTGTAGTACGTTATAGCCCAAGGGAATCCCATCGAGCTACAAGAAATTACTGATTAGTATTGGTATCTAGCAAGTTATTTTAGCCCGAACGGCAAGGCGTAATTAATCATTTAACAAGAGAACTTTGAAGTACATGTCAACGTGATACATCGTAATTACGTTACTTTGGGTGTGATTGTATATTCGGATAAGTATAGCTATAGAGCTGATTACGGCTCCGTATTTTATATTATCATCGAGGTAATTATCGCTATATAGTCACGCTAATATGATTAGACAGTTTCGAAAAACTTTCTGCTTTGATAGATCTGAAACTTGTGTGTTTGAATGGACTAACAGTTAGAATTACCAAGCTTGTTAAACCACTAACTTACCAGTTTATTTCTATAAATATAAGAAAACTTTATTTCAAACAAGATGACTGTTGAGTTTATATCAGGATCTAAAGGAACAGGAATTATCTCTTTACTCAACTTACTGCAACATATAGAACTAACTATCTAAATTTTAGTTTATACACTTTAGTTATTAAAAAGCAATATCATATTATTCAATTTAATACAAATCTCAACAAAAATTTAAATATGTAAAAGAGGCCAAGTTCAGTAGAAACGACGAACGGGGTAGTCGGTGTCACCGACAAAAGAGTAAAGATCTAACGGGCGCCAAGTTCCATAACAGTTCCTTTAATCATAGCTGTAGGAATCACTGAAATGTAGTGATTCTGGAACACGCACTTGTAGGCTTTTATTAAAGAGAAAAACGAGCCTGAGACAGATGTATGTCGTGGGTTATCCGTCTTCGTCTAACACTTATTTCAAGAGCGGTTGTTATGGGTTTGTTGAGCGGTTGCTATGCGTTTGTTACGCGGTTACTATGTGAAAACATGTTGCACAGTCTTATTCAAAAGTGAAAAATAATATTTACAATGTATTGTTAAATTATTTGAAATTTCCTTTAAATTTACATACATAATAGTTAGTTAAACTCATTTTTATTAATGTATTATTTAATTTTTATATTAAACTAGTATGTTAAATAATTGTCATTTTATTTTGAGAGAAGGAAGTTTGGGTCACGATAACAAAATAAACGACAATTATAAAACGAGTTCTTTATACTACTTTTTATATTTTGCGCCCTTTATGCTCTTTTTTAATAAAAAAAATCCAAGTTGCAACATTCAAGGAATTTGTTGTTAGTTTCTTTTGTATATCTACTTCTTCTTGCTATTCTTAACTTGTGCTTTAAATTCAAAATTAAAGAATAATAACATTTTTACAATTTGTATTTATTTATTTAGCCTAGTGTGACATTTGATATTTTTTGACATATGACATTTCACCAACCACCGATCATGTAGTCGTTCGTAGATTTGATCTGCTTGATATATTGTTATTACAATGAATATTTGTTGTTAAAATTATGAAAAGACACAGGTTTGTGATCTGCATTCTACTTAATTTGTAGCGATTTATATATTTTCTATATTTATGTACTTTTACAGCTGATGATGATTGCATTTAGCCCCGAAACGTTCTGTTCTAAAATTTGTCAATAAATTAATAAATAAAATGAAATAAGTCCTTCCTGCTCATATATTTTAATATACTTTTGGACCCTTCAAGAACTCCGCATCTAATTATATTTTCTTATCAACTTTCTAACCGGACTGTACGACAAAGATAGGTTGTCTCTCTCGGCTCGCATTTTAAATTATGTTCCCCTCGTTGAATAAGCCTGTGTATTAGTTTTTTTCTCTGTAGTTAGCCAGCAAAACTGATTCGTTGCTTTCAAAAACTATGGTTTTCAAATAAATATGGACTACATTTTTTTATGAATTAATCAATTTGAAATAAATTTTATCTGTTATTTTATATAGGCGATACTGAACAAAATCCATTTGGAGACATAATCTGAAAGATAATTTTATTTTGTAATTCCTTACCTTGTTAAAGATTTTCCATTAGCATCATGTGCGTCATAAAAATTGTTTTTAAGTTTAGTAATAGTGTGCTAATGATATTTGTGGATCGAAACATCATCATATTAATTAACTAAATATCATAAAATGCTGAATGTGAGCATTATATTGGCAGTATCTGCAGAAAATTTCATAGGGGAGCCTGTATGTACACAAAGTTTAAAATTTATTAATATTGGACTTGATACTTTTAATATCTATTTATAAACTTTCAAAAATATATTTCTATATTTAAATAAACTAGTTTTTATCAAGGTAGACAAATTTGAATGTATTGTAATAATGGAACAATTTAATAATCTGATATTTCCAGAGTATGTAAATAGTAAATAGTTCAATGCCATAATATAAATTTAATTCACTTCAATTAGTAACTTATTACCAGTTTATTTAAACTACTGTTATTGCTTTTCTATCAAATTTATGCCCTAATGTAAAATGTAAATAAAATTTTTCCAATTCCAGAAACTCACGTGATCTACCTATATATAGTGATATTCACCTAAGAATGGCATTCTTCGAATTCCATTCTGATGACGTCACAGAAGGGTATGAATTAAGTGATCCACATGCGTTATTAGCAATGCTTTTGTCTGATGTGTTGCTAATGTCACGAAGCGTGTGTTGACGTACGTCGCTACTTACACCGTATAGGTGACAGTTCAATATTTACTGTGTTTATATTCGCATTCAGTGATTGAGTTAAATTTAACGAATAAATATGAGTGGTAAAACATTATCTAAACGTTGCAAAGAAATTATTTTGAATGCTTGCGCATTTTTTCATGAAGAAAAACGTATAGATGGTCCACTAATTCCATTTTTTCTGCAGAAGATGTAAGTTTTATATTGTGAGGTTATGTTATCAATTTAACGTAAATGTTATTATTATCTATTTTCTTATACATTCTTCGTTATAATTATTATTATTATTGTCTTAGGGGATTTGTGCAATGTAGAAATTTGAACGACGCTAGGAAATAAATTTGTAAATACTTATTTCTACTACATTGCCAACAGATGTCAATACGGTCAATCGAAATTTCAATTTTTATTAGTACATCATATAAATGAAGTGTGTGACGTCATCACATTGGAATGCCATTCTTAGGTGAATATCACTATACCTATAGCCAAAGCCAATATTCTATTTACTAAGATACGTAAATAAAATTCTGTCAAATACACTGAAAATTGTATGTATTTTTAAATTCTGTCTGTCAGGGTACAAATATAGTTACATAAATTATTCTTTATCAAATTGAATAATAGAAGGAGTACAAAGTAAATTTTTATTTCATAAAATATGCTGAAAATTCTACAGGGTAGAATTTGTTACCAACATTATGATCCAAATGCATTAAAAACTAGGTAGTGAGTTTTCAGTGGATGAGTACGTTTTACGGTCCTAGAATACGATTCAAATAGTTTCGCGATGATATCTGTGAGAAGAGTTTTTCAAAAATTACTTAGGTAATTGAAAATGTTGATATTTTGTATATATCAGTTGTATACCCTTGGATTAGTTTTTGGTGATAATCCGACAACCGGAAGTGATAGTTATTTTGAAATATTTCAGTAAATTATGATTTAATGACAATTTTGTAATTAGGTTAGTGTTCCAAATATTATTATCTACAATTGTTATTTGAAACAACACCATTTTCCAATAACAACACGTTTAAGAAACATTATATTTTTATATTTTCGTTTAAATATGCTAATCTATGCTTCTTCTTCGAAAGGATGAACGTTTCTTGATAGTGGAGATCCGTGTTCCTTAATTGTTTAATAATAAATCTATAGCGAGACGTATTGTGGTGTATAAGTATAATTTTCGCACGCTTATCTAATGAAAACACGCAACTAGTATATTATGATACAAGTGTATAAGTAAACTTTTAAAAGCACGTACGACGAGTTTAAGAGCACGAGGCGAAGCGGAGAGTTTTTAACGTCGCTAGTGCTTTAAAAACACTTATACACGTGTGTCATACGCTATTTTTTATTATACCTGCATCATACTCTGGAAAAAACTGGAAAGCAACATTTTGATTTTGATTCATTTTATAATTTTGCTCGTGTGACGTTTGACGTATATCGTTTACATGGAGACTGGTTAGCATTTGTTGTTTACGTTTACAGTTTAGACAGATATTAATAGTAATTATTTTTATTGTTGTTTAGCAACCTTTAAAGCACGGCGTGTTTTAATCTTGCGTTTACGAACGTTGTAGCGTGTTTTAAACACGGATTATGATGCATGCAGGTATAATAAAAAAGCACTTATACACGTGTATCAATTTATTTTTTATTATACCTACATCATATTCTGGTAAAAACTGTAAAGCAACATTTTGATTTTGATTCATTTCATAATTTTGCGCCTTTGACGTTTGACGTGTATCGTTTACATGGAGATTGGTTAACATTTATTATATAAGTTACTAAGTAGATTAGTTTTTTTTTACAATTTGGCAATACAGTTTTGACAGATATTAAGTTCAATTATTTTTGTTATTGTTTAGCAACCTTTATACCACGGCG
This sequence comes from Poecilus cupreus, assembly GCA_963942605.1. NCBI lineage: Eukaryota > Metazoa > Arthropoda > Insecta > Coleoptera > Carabidae > Poecilus > Poecilus cupreus. The sequence goes on along the minus strand of OZ012714.1, from coordinate 2,380,176 downwards.
TGTTTTAATCTGGCGTTTGCGCACGCTGTAGCGTGTTTTGAACATGAATTATGATGCAGGTATAATAAAAAATATATTTTAATTTATGAAACCAAATATGTCAATGTACTGCACTACAATAAAGAAGTTTTGGCTTAGAATGTACAATTTAATCTACCATGTAGGTAGGTTGTGTTATTTCAGCCCTAATTAAAAATGTTGTATTTAAAATTAATATCGTCAATTGACGATCATGAATATGATGGGAAAATAGTAGATTGGTAACACTTCGATTTGTTGAAATATTTTGAATGTATGTATTTATTTATGTGGCTATAAAAATGATAAATTCACTCGTTTAATATATGAATAGGGAATATGTAGTATGTTTGAAATATATATTGACTCGCCTGTGGGATGCCATAAACTATGGACTGTGTTAGCTACAAAGTGGGTTAAATTGAGAAACATTTTGCAATATTTACATGATTTAAAATATTCCTGTCACAGACTTTATAAATTATGTCAGTAACTAAAATAAAATACCTGTAGAGTGTACATACACATAATTCTATGTTCATTTTATTTTTGCTGGAAAATTTTCTTTTAAATTGAAAAGCGATAAGTGTATTAAAGATATAAGTGTTATTTTTAACGTGCACTTAAAGATCGCTATTTATACAATTCCCTAGTTCTGCAGATGGTTTCATTTAGTTTTCAGTGAGTACTGCTACATTTAAAGAGCTTCAAAGGAGTATTAAATGGAGAATGGAATAGGACAAAGTGAGGAGATCCCTTTATGGGCATATAATTGAAATTGCTCTACATAATGACTTTTGGTGTTGCTGAAAGAAAATGTATATAAAAATATCACTTTTTATTTCCTGTACTATGATTGTGAACTTCTCTTAAATGGAAAAGGGAACTTTTTTTACTGGAATGGATAGCTCGAAGTATAATCTTTTCAACGATATTACATATTCCTATACCTAGAGAGGAAAAACACATTATCCTCACTATTTCAGGAGAAGAACGGTGGGGTTTCCTGGAATGTCGTGAAAAAATGTATTTGCCCATTTAAATAGTTTTGTAAAATAGAAAGTATTTGCTAATTTAACCTGTCTCATAGTACTTACAGTTCTTGAAATAACAATGATGGTACTCTGAAATTATATATATTCGGTATATTGAGAGTAAAGCGTTTTTCTTGAAAATTTCTTTACAAGAATGTCTAGAACTGACACCAGATGTTAATATGATTGTTTATTTTAGCATTAATATTATTTTGTGAGTTTGTGATCATTGATTGTTGGTTTGGTTGATAATGTTTATGATTTCGTGCGACTCCAATTAGTGGGAAAATCGAAATTGAAGTAAATAAATTAATTATAAATTGCCATAGTACCTAAATAAATACATTATTAAAATGTGGTAATGACTGCATATGAGCCCAGAATTATATCATTAATGTCCGGTATTATAAAAAAATGTACCTGTCACTTACTTTTACTTTTAAAGTAAATTTATTTGTTTTTAACAAGTGTACATCATTTGAAATTATTTTATGACTTAGTTAACATTGCCGTTAAAAATTTGATTGTTATTTGATAACTTGATATAAATTTAGTAAAGAAGTAAATTTAACTGAAGTTAAAATTTATTTATAATTCCGGGCATAAGATTTTCAGAATAACTTCAAAAACAATTGTATATATCTTACAAAGGGAAAATTGTTGCACCCAATCCATTCCATTAAAATTATATTATTTTTGAGAACATTTTATAATATAAATGAACAACAACTGAAATGAAAACAAATTAACAAAAATCACTTGACATAAAGGATGAAGATTTCGTTTGGCCCAAAGGTATTTGCTGATCCTACGAACAAAATATAAAAAAATTATTTCAAATGAAAATTGTAGGTAATGTAATTCTACAGCTTTTTGATTGCAATGAAAATTACTCTATCTACTAATTTACTAAGAGAGGCCCAAAAACCTTGATAGGACCACATATACTGTTGATGAATTGTTCCCAAAATTTAATCAATTCGTAACATAAAAATAATATTTCCCTTACATATATGTAATATGTATATGTAGGAGGTAAAAATGATAGAATTTGAGATATAAATATGTTGAATAAGACAATTTTCTTTTGTGTGATTTTAACTGAGCGTATTATATTAAAACCAAATCTTTACCAAATGTAATTTCACCATGCTACCAACTTACCTCGCCGATTTCATTGCTATGGTTACGCATTGTCTGTCGCATCCGTACAAAAGCTGGCTTATTAATAATTCGTCGAACTACAAAACCACATTCCCTCCAATCATTTTTCATTGTTTGCTGTCTTCCACGAAGCAACCATGCAGCCGTGCTGAGGGTCGTGACTGTCGAATGCGCTATTGATCTTTCAATAAACAATTCTCCATAAATATCGCTCCAGCAGCAATAATGGACACTTGGTCACGTCACCAGCAGGAGCGGTGGCGGCGGCACAAGACGAGTAGCGTGTGGGTGTCGCGGATGCATACACAAATCCACACAACCCCCGCCTTCGGCTTCAAGAGGGATGAAAGATCAAGTTCATGATTGCAGAGAGCAGAGCTGGACTTGGCACCGAATGCTCTGAAGCGCAAATATTTACCCAATATACAATAGTATATTAAAGAACGAGTTTTATAAAGCATGCTCGTATCGCACGCGGCAAAATTTAGAAAGCGAAGTCTGAAGAGTGAGAAATAAAATATGTATATACTGAAATATTTTTATTAATAATCACTATAGTACTATGTCAATTCCAAACCTTTTAGAGGTTGGGAAATACGTCATTCCTTACTAATATGATTATTTTTTGACGTTTCTTTAAACCAATGAAACGCTTTATTATATGTCACGTGTCTGCGTTTTAACCAATCTTGTCATTATTATACTGAGAATAATGCTCTTGTGATTATTCCCGGGAATTTTCAATGTAGCTTTTTTGTTTTTGTTGACAGATGTCAGATAGTTATCATCAACACAAGTAAAAATGAGCAAAAAAGATAGATTTAATGACGTGCCTGATGATGAAATAAAAAAATAATCTAATTAAATATAACTCGAGAGTTCGATAAATTAGAAAATAATTCTCCAGTATCTTTCTCAAACTTGTCGCCATTTGGCAATAAGTTTTCGAAAGATCTGTCAAATTATTTTCAATTTATTCTCACTCTCTTGTTATATTATTACTGACAATCTCTTGTGTGGGAAGTGACAGATTTATCCCATGGGTGGGAAGTGTTTATATAGAATTGCCTAGCAACACAGTCAAAAATCTTGGAAAGTAAGATAAACAGTGCTGTCAAACATATTGATAAAACCTTATAATTACAATATAACATCAATAATTAGAATATTAATATTGAACAGAAGCATTTTTATTATAAAGTAATATAAAATTGTAATGTAATTCTGTTTTATTAGGATTTGAGTTTCCTGAATTGTTGACACATGTCAAATTATTGAAATAAATTTAAACATTTGTTTTCATAGGCTACTTCAATACGTCACCTTTGTTCGTTGGATATATGAGTAGAATGAGAAATTAATTTCGATAATTAAGGATGATTGTGAATAAAATAGTATACATAGTTCGGTAGGAGTTTCATTACAGCCTTGTGCTATATCTGAAATATTTCCCACCTCACATGTAATATACTATTACAAATCTGCTATATTGAATCAAGTTGAGTTAGGGAAACTTATATGTGTAATGTTGTAGGAGTCCAGATTCATATCATTTGGCTCAATTATGACATTTAAAATACCTTTAAAAAAAATTTGTTCCTTAGGGCCAGTAATTCTTACTTCAACTAAACTAGGAAATGAATTTATTGTACCAACGGTAGTTAAATTTTAAACTTGGTTTAAATAAGCAAATCGAAGTTATATGTCATATGGAGAAATTGACATTGATGTCAAAAATTAGATACTTCTTATTTAAACCAAGTTTAAAATTTAACTAACGTTGGTGCAACCGAGCATTAGTGAAATAAACAAGCAAATTCTCATCGAAATCATAGCTTAAATAATGATTATTTTTCTAGTTGTCATCTTTCGATACAATATTTTTTGTTTGTTCACTGATAAATTCATTCTAGACATATAATTAGTTGTTATTGTATATTTTTATATTTTTGAATGAGTATTTTCAACGAATTTCGTTCGTTTTCAAAAGTGATTACCAAATTTACAGGAGTAGAAAAAGTACAGTATTATATTAAGGATTATAGTCATTATTCACTCGAATAATTTACATCACTCGCCTACGGCTCATGACGTAAACTTCATCTTCGTGAATAATGACTATCATATAATAATATACCCAATTATTTGAAAGTTCATACGAGTGAGCGAATTGAAAGTTCTTGGTAGTCCATAGTGTGGTAACTGTCAGCTGTAGGATTCGAACTGAGGATCTCACGATCCACAGTCTGCTGCGTTACCACGGAGTTATATACCCCAGAAAAAGAATAAATAAAACCCAGTTAAAAAATTAGGAATTCTCCTGGAGACTGCTCTGCCGGGATGACAATATCACAGCCGTTTCTGAGAGCTTAAGTTCTGAAAATATTTGTTGTTTCGGAATAATATATTTTGTATTTATCGTCGGTAGTTGCGGAGAAACGTCACGGCCACTGCGATCATTCATTGTTAGCAGCGGTGGGTTTTTTAGCGGCGGGCGGCGGCGCGCCCCATCGCGATATTGTTCCCGAAAAATATTACGCTTTTGTACAGACAGTCATCCACAGGGTCGCCAACGTCGCCAGTATAAATACCCTTCGGCTCGGCAAGTCGTTTGTTTGTGAAGGAATCGTTTCTTGTGCGAATCGCTCCTCGCGGATTCTACAATTTAATGCCGGTCATGCATTGTTATAAATCATTTGTTTTTCTTCACTACATGATCAGACATTCTGTGACACCGGGCAGTGGTGGTACCGTGGGTAGAGCGCTGGTTTTAACAGAGAACATTTTAAGGCAACCTTGCATATTACTCAAAATATAACTGACAACAAATGATATGGGTCCACCGCGAAAAAAAGAAAATGGTACTCTCTTCGTGTATTGTACGATAATAGGAATAGTGTAGTCTCGACTTTCTTAATTGACTCATGTTTGTTATATTTTTCAGTTATTTGTTTTCATTGCAATTATGATTATTTCAATATATTATTATACTACCGGCAGTTTTTTTTATTAGCACACCTATAGTGATTGACAGCAATGTATTAACCCTCTATTGCATACTGTTCCCGATCGGGAACATAAGATTTAAAATTATTCTTTTCTTTTCTTATGCAGTTTACATTCATGGCAATCATGTTGTAACATTTGGGAACATTATATACACTTCGTCAATTGCCAATTAGATCATTCCTCCCAATTTGACCAACATAAAAAAAATTTAAGTGGAAAAAGGATAATTACAGACACTGAGATAGAAAATATAAATTTGAAGGAAGTATCTTATTACCTGCTGATATATTACAGCTAAATACACTTTTACAAAATTTCCATTTTTTTTTATCTGATGTTTTCCTAGAAGAGGTTGTTTATCAAACTATTTTGTATAGTACGCAAAGACGACCCAATAGACCAAAGTTCTATTGTAAGTAGAATTTGTTCATAATGTTCCCAACAGTGAACAAAACTTAAATTTTTTTTTTTATTTTTAGAAAAAAATTTATGTAACACATTTATTTTAAATTATGAATATTCCTTTTGTAAAAAATAATTTTTTTAAGCCCTTTTTTAAAAAGAAAATAATTCATGCAATAGAGGGTTAAAACGTTTTATTTTTTCTACTCCTATATAAATATATCCCCATTATTCAAATATTTTCGAAGAATTAAATTACCCATAATTCACGACAGTGAATTATAATTCATAATTCCCTTTTCTCGATCAATCATAGAGCCAGAAATCCATATTTCACGTTTATTTGAAAGACGTAATGTGGATCACCAAGCAACGGCCGTCTTACAGTTGATATGTAGTCAGTTGTCATTGTGTATTTTTATATTAACGTTTTTCTACGTGTGTTTTCAACGAATTTCGATCATTTTCTAAAGTTATTTCTGAATTTGCAGCAGTAGAAAAAGTATAGGAATGTATGATTTGCGTCACGAGCATCTTCGTGAATAATGACTATCATAAACACTCATATAATAATATATTATTACTCGTTGAATTGTCCTCCAGATACCATTCGTGTTACAAGCTATGTAGACAATTTTTGGGGCGCATCACTCTTGGTTATTACGCTTGCAAATATCACTCGTGCTGCGCACTCGTGTTATTTAAAATCAAGCGTAATACCTATCCATTCGTGACAGCAGCAAAAATTATCGACATAACTTATAACACTAATGGAATTATATATGAAAATTTTGATATTTCGTAGATATAATGAGCTAAATTTCACCTGCTCTTTTAGATACTGTTTGATCAATTTGCGGGAAATGAAAACGTAAATAGTTACATTTTGAAACACTATCAAACATGCTGAAAATATTGACCTACCATCTCTATATAATATTACAAAACTACTTGGAATTCAAGTACGAATAGAATTCAACAGGTCAAGAACGATTACAATAATGAATAGGTGGATTTCCAAATATACATCCAATTGTGGCATGTTTAGAGCCAAACAAATATGTGTTTCTATTAAGGGTTTTGCCATAGAGGCTCTTATTTTATTGTAACAAATTGCAAAGCTTGTTAATTAAAATATTCACGTACTTTAAATAAATAAAACACCGAGATAATGGAATAAAGTATCATTTACGAGTGTTGACGAGACGAGATAAATGTGTCAGTAGAAATGTGTAGTTAAATTACTACGTGACTGAAAAAGCTCTACGAAACATTTTGAGATTGAATGAAGTAGGTACGGTAGGAATTCGTGATTCGTTGTTACAAAATTAAAGTAAATTAAGATATATTGAAACATGTAGACATTTTACTTTTAATTAAAAATGTCGTTTTATATTTTTAAAACACTAGGAATTCTGTTGAATAGCTTGAAATGTTTTATTTGCGACAATGAGGTAAATATTTTGTATCGATGGGTTCATTGATAATGTTCGGTGCAATTTTAGTCAATACAATTGGTACACATAGACGATACATTGAGAGTAGAAATTTATAAATAAATATTAGTCAAATTGTTGACAGAAAACCTATATTATGCAACATCGAACCGTACATTTTTCTATTTTATAACAAATAGTTCTTTGTTTAACTAGTTAGTAGAGACTGCTGTTTCATTGGCGAAACGAAATCGATGCATTGAATGCTGTCGAAGCTGTAAATCTGTATTTGTTGATGTATTTAGTGATTATTTTTATACCTATTTAAATAGTTATCAACATAAAATTTGTTGAATGGTTGCTATGTAAAAACAAATTTGTTATTAATAATTTCATTAAGTTTTATTATGTTGCTTTGTGAATCCATAATTCACTATCGCGAATTATTGCTACTATAATAAATCGAAAATTCACTCTTCTCGGCCAATCACAGAACCAGAAATCAATTAATTCTGTTCATTTTAAAGCCGTGATGTGGATCATCAAGCCATGGCCGTCTGACAGTTGACAGCGTAGTTAGTTGTTATTGTGTATTTTGATGTTGTTTTTCAACGTTCTTTTAAACTGATTTCGATCATTTTCAAAGTTATTTCCGAATTTCTAGGAGTAGAAAAAGTACAGTATATATTCGGGTTTATGGTTATGATTTACTCGGATGATTTGCATTACGAACCGTAGGCGTGCGTGTACATGTATGGTTCTTAATTACAATTGGACCCAATAGATGGCGCTGTAGTCGGTATACAGATTTTTTTTTTTTACTTTCCTGAGTTATATTCATGACATATGCATTTGATCATCCAGTTACCCCATAAGTAAAAAAAAAAAATATTTTTCATGAAAATCGGTCAAGCTGTTTAAGAATAGAAGAATTACGAACACCGGAATTTTATAGTCTGGAGAAATAAATTTTTTTCATGACATGGTAGGAAACCCCACCGTTTTCTCCCAAAATAGAGAGGAAAATATAGAAGTGTTACCAATATGAATGTTATTTACAAAAAATATATTATAAAAATTATAAATAATTCCTAATTTTATTGAAAATCTATATTTTAGTGATATACATACTTTAAATTATCTTACAATTGTGTCTTATATTTTTCTTTCTCTTATAAAATCACACTTTGACAATTTATTAAAAATATATAAGATTGGTTCATTGGCAACACTGCTACACCGCCTTGTATCTGATAACCTAACTTTTAACATGTCAGTTTGTCAGTTGTGTTCTCAAAGTGTATCTTAGGTCCGAGCAAATCGTTTTTGTCGGGAAAAAAATGTTGTGTCTAACACGAGAGGAAAGCTCTTCTTCCATTTTCGTTCGAAATGCCTCATGAAACTTCGAACTCGAGGGGGAAAAAGAGACGCTTTCCTCTCTAGTTTGACAAATAACTATTGCTAGCGAGGTCTGTGGACAACGTCTGCCTATTAGGTCCGCTAGTATCTAATAATATAGTATTGAAGAGTAAATGTGATTTGTCTCTTATTTACAATAAATAGTTGACAGGTTTTGAAAAACAATTAAGCAACTACTTGATCCCCGGTTGGTTTCTCTTGGATAAAATAGTAATGACTGAATTGATAGATGAGTGTACAGAAACAAACAGATCCAGTGTGATCCTTATCGACGGCCAAGCTGTTGCACTGTACCGTGGACAGGTCCGCGCGAAACACGGGCACTCGCGGTGGTGCGGGGGTGTCGTAGCACGTGCGTGACGTCACTAGGCGCCGACACTTCGCGCGCCCAGACGCGGATCAATTAATCACACGTGACAATGTGTCAGCCGCCATATATTATTATTTCTGATCCTTTTCGTTCGCCATGATTCATCACCGGAGCCCGTCAAATGCATTTGTTACATTTTTAGACCGGATCTAGAGCGTGCGTGCGAAGATTTCACGATAAAAAGTGAAATTATTAAATTCTCTAGCAAAAAAGACTACACCCGAATCCATACATAAAAACCGAGTTAATTGTTTTGTCGATATATTTTGGCTAGCCTTTCAATGTCGCTATTATTTATTATTCTTTTAATTAAGGCCGCGTTAGGCGTTAACCGTTAAATAGTTTATCTTAAATATATGCGTTGTTATTAAGTTACTTACTAAAATTAATGGTATGTGTAGCATGATTACCGTGTAGGTTATTTTCGTCTTTTATATTATGCAAATGAATTAGGTTCATTTTGTAATCTCCATCAATCTAGTTAGAACGCAAACTTGTACAGAATAATAAAACAAACTCTAAGCTCACATAACTCACGCTCGACAAACTCAAATTACAGAACTCATTTTTAATTGAAATTGTAAATTATCTGTAGGTATTAATCGGCATTTGTATGTTCAAGATATGTACTTTCAAAATATGTAATATTTTAGCGTTCCGACCAATGCATTTTCGAGATTTGTAACATTCGAATTTTGTAGCATATTCAACACTCGACATTTGGTAGATGTAAAATATCTGAATAACTATTTGTTTATTTAGAGCACAAAGTTATGTTTTGTCGCTCGGCTCACGCTGCAATCGTGTTAGGGCGACATAAATACTTTGCGCTCAAATTCTGCACAATATTTTTCCGACAACTTATAAAAATCTGGTGTGGGCACCACTCTACTTTCTTATACAATTAAAACCAACTGAACATGTATAATTTGTTCCTTGCGTATAACTATTGTGACAGTTATTTGACATATGGATATTATACCTGTTTAATGTTGTGTTCTCAGCTATAATTTTAATATAAAATATTAATTAATATCTATTCTTCAAAACTTTCAATTTAATAGTACAAATATTGCTTTTATAATATTTCAAACGACACAGATTTTTGACACTTCTCAATTATTTGACACGTTTGACACATAGATGTGAAAAATATTTTAGTTTATGTTCCCAGTATAAGTAAGATTACTGAAATATATTATTAAATACATAATTTAGTTTTTCTCAAAATTAGAAGCAGGTACAAGAAAAGTGCAAATACTCTTGCTTTCATTTGGAACTTTTTTCACAACTGATTTTATTTTTGAAAAAAAAAATGGAATTTATTGTTTTGTGTGTTCAGTAAAGTATAAGAAAGTAAAAAATAATATTGATCTTGCCGATCTCGGTGGCGTGGTGGCTATGTCACTAGCCTAGCACGCCAGGGGTCGTGGGTTCGAATCCCACTGAAGAGCATGGTCGTTTGTGTTGTTCACATACTTTCATAATCATCCAATCATGAGGCGACATATGGCCATAGTAGTTAGTCCGCCTCTCATCTTCATAAAAAAAAAAATTGATCTAATTTCATTAAAATAAACGTATGTATGACATTCCTGTCATAGATTGATGTAGCTGTTCTTTTACTTCGTATCCATGGTGATGAATGAAGGAAGAAAGAAAAAAAACCTTTGTCGATCGTTGCTGTTGGAGACTAGCAGCAAAGTAAAATTCCTCATAAAACATCAACGTTGCGTTGACAAATTAAAAGGCAAATGTATTTTCCGACGACCACTAAGAAAAGTATAGAAATGCATACGGTAAACTATTACCGAAAGTTGGTCATTGCATATCACTAGCAATGCCGTGTAATATGAAAGCTCGTGAGCCTATCAGATGAGTCCGCAACTGTGTAATATGATTTTATCACACGCTACGATAACTGAGCGAACTAACCTAAAAAATTGTTTTTAAAAGTTTAACAGTTGTAGATAATTTGCTGAATTTATCAAATTTTAACATAATTTTTTGTGAATTCTTCTGATAGCAATGCTCTGTTTTATTATTTTTATGGAAATAAAATATATATTTTTTATTTAATTGTGATCGTCGGGAAAGTATCGTGTACAGCACGTGCTGAAAGAGTATTTCACACTCGTATGAAATATCAAACTTTCAGCACTAGTTATACAATATACTATTTCATTGTTTGTATTTTTTGTGAAATATTTTTACTGTAAGTGTCGTTCCCCCTTAAAGTTAATTAAAAATAGGAATAAAATTGAGTATTAGAAAACACAGTTTGGAATTGTAAAATTTTATTTAATTAATACTGGATAATTTCAGTCTATGAAATAATAAAAAATACATGATAATACCTAATATGAATAATGACATAATTTGATGGATCAGTAAAACTATTTACCAGTTCTGTACAGACTTGTGTACCAGTGTACCAAAGTCACAAAAACATCTAATTGATATCAACTACGTAACTACTTAATACAAATTTTCCTATTCTTCTATATTTGGCAGCACTGCCTTTATAGCAGCAACCTGTGCCAGATGCTCTTGCGTCGCCTTTGCAACCTCTGGAGTGAAACCATTCACCAGTTGAATGTCTTGTGCTTGTTGATGTTGAAATTGTTGTTGATGTTGATGATGTTGTACGTACTGCGCAACTTGCACGTGTGGTTGCTGAACAGGATGAGTTTGCTGAACTGGATTTGGTCTATGTACTAACGGAGCAACTCTTTCCCCAAAATTAATCTGCCTGGCTGTTCCAAAATGAGCGGGCTCTTGAACTTTCACTTCAATATGTGTTGGGATACTTTTGACAACTAGTGATCGTGCTCCAAATTGGGCGTTTGGGGGAACGTCTTTCACAACGACAACCTTCCGGGATGGTTGTGCTTGATAAACAGGTTGAACTTCTTCGATCTGTTGCCGGACCACTTTTTGCGGAGGGATCACAGGAATGATTGGAACATTGGGTTCGTCTTTCACGGGGCTGGGCACGTGTCGGATGTAGACTGGTGGAAGCTCATCTTCAGCGAGTGTTGGAAGGACCTGACGGAGGTAGTCTTGGAAGGCGAGGTGGGTATCACGAGCTGCTTGTACTTCTGGGGTGTAATCTGTGTTGATGTGAACGGTTTTGCCGTTTCCTGCAAGATGGAGCATGTTAGTAATCGTAAATCACCGAGTTATTAATCTATCTATAACATAGCACAAAAGTGTATTAGATGGATGGAAACTGGCATCATAGTTCTTAAGTTGCAAATTCATTACATCAGTTAACGACAAGATTGATATGATTTTTGTATTCTAAATGTCACTCGTATTCTAAAATGTGAAAATTATTTTGCAGCCTATTTATTTGAAATAAATTAATTATATTGTTTTTTGTATCCAGTAGCTTCCACTTTCGATAATACAATTATGATCAATATTATAAAACTTTGTAAGTATGAAATTTCGTTACGCTGTCTTTTTTTTAAAACATTTTTGATAAATGGTCGAAACGGATTCGTAAACTTTCTTATGCAAAGTATAAGAAAGTAAAAGGAAAAATAGATTCAGTTGGAATAATAGATATGATTCATTCATAAATGCTATAGTTGCACTGCAAATGGTTGTTTATATACATGCAATACGTATTACACACTGATCTCTATATATACCTGGATAGCGAATGAGATACAACTGTGTGACTATTAGAAAGCCACCATATTGGAAAAAGTGTAGTTCAGCAGTTATGGCTCACTACTTCAACATTGCAAATAGGGTAAAAATGTTTATTTCAGTAAACGTAAAGTTTATGTTTTCTGCGGAATTTTACTGTGTCGCTCGTCTCCACTAAGCAACAGGCAGTAAATTTTTTTACTTGTTACTCACTTGTAAACACCATTTACTCAAGCCCGCTATTGCCTTTGAAAATGAGTCTTTACAAGTTACTAATTGACAGCTGCATTGTAAAAATTTTACAAGTTAGTAAACAAGGTAAACAATGCACGTTGCCACAGTAATGTTTACAAGGTTTATGCGAAATCATTTTAAATAATTTTTGACAGAACAGTTGTGTGTAACTGACAGGACTTGCTTATAATTTTAATTTGATTTACACGCAAGGTAACTGTTTCACTGCTTCAAGAAGGTGACAGACTCGCCTGATCGGCTCGCCGGGCATTTCCTCCATTCAGCAGTAAAAACTGTTTTACCTTGGTTGTAATGTAAATAACTATTACGATCGTCTCCAATAGCAACGATCGGTTAAAGTTTGAATTTTCCTTTACTAATTTATCCACTATACTATAGATACGAAGTAAAAGTACAACAACTATGTATGACAGGAATGTCATACATGCGTTAACTTTAATGTTTTACTTTTATAATAATTCATCGGAAAATATTGTGTATAATTCCATCACAAAGTATTTATTTATAACTGTAAATATATAAATTGCTATTTTCATCGAGAATTTGTTGTGATTTTTTAAACTTTTATGTTACTTAATCCTGACCAGAATTAAATTGGTTTGAATATCGCGCTGAAAATCGAACGAGTTCTACACATTTTTCAATATGACATATTTGTCGATGACATGCATTTAGAATTGATGTATTAAATACGCCACCCAGTTATGTATATAGATCAGTGGTAATACATTGTTCAAGTTCGCCTATCAACAATAACACAACTTAAGCTGCAATAATCTAATTGTTAGGGGGTTATACCTGTAACTGTATGTGAGAGAACTTTGAATCCTTGATTGGGTCCAGCTGAATAGTGCACCTCATGAATAAGGCCGTGCTCATCCATGAATGTGTATTGGCCGGCTACGGTGCCATCAGGGTAACGCATTTCATTCCGGTTCATATCACCTGTGTTGTACTGGTAGTTGTATGCTCCCATCTCCACCGCGCAGACAATTGCGCACAAGACCGAGAAGATTACCTTTAACAATACAAAAATAATATTAGTTATTTGTACATGCGTACAGTACAAGCAGTTGTGGAACAGAAGAATGCTAGCCTTCCAAACTAGACCAAAGGGTCCAATCTCAATAGTTAGAAATATGTATGTGTGTACGAGCCCAGAAACATATCATTTGACCCAAAGACGTTTACAATAACTTTTAAATAAAAATTGTTCTGATCTTACAAAAGGAAAATTGTACTCAATTTATTTTTATCTTAAATTCTGTTTTTTAAGGCAATTCAACTCATAATTATGGCGATTTTGAACAAGCAAAGTAACAGATTACCCACTAGTGAGTATAATTTTGAGGAAAACCACTAGTGAGTATTTTTTTATTTATAACAATAATAATAACACACAACACCTTGGTAACTACTTCGATTGATATTTTAATTAAAAAATTTAAAGCATATGTCATTGTCAAATAATATTTCTTTAATAAGTTTTTCATTTATTAAGAAGTGTTGGATAAAACGTTATACTTCACACGTGGGCAAAGTGGAATTACCCACTCGATAAAATTATCTCACTCAGCCTTCTGCTTCGTGAGCTAAAATTTCTCTCGTGGGTAATTCCTTACTTTGTCCACTTGTAAAGTAAATAACTATTAACTGTCAATTTCTGGCGATGGAAACCATTCAGCGTTCATTCCTGTGATGTATTTAGATATTTGTCTTGCACTGCGCCCCCATAATACATTCTAATAATATTTGCACAGTTCTCGACATTTAATGTATTCATGATGACAGTGACAGATTACAATATTTAAAACAAATTGCAAGCACTGTACGTCAGTAGCAATAAAAACAATTTAAAAAAATAACGAATAATAATTATTAATTTCAATAAATTGCGGAATTAAAATAAATTAATCTGGATTAAATAAGATGTAGGGATATTGGCAATATTGTGATATAAAATTTGGATGCATAATTTTTTGCCGGACACTTTTTATTTACAAAAAACTGATTTTACATGTTAACTGCCTATGCCAACATTTACTTGGGACACACGGTATGTACATGCAGGAGGCAAAAATGACAGAATTTTAGACACAAATATGGCGAATTAACAATTATTTTAATTGGGCCAAATGATATGATTTTGGCCTCGTATGTATTTTTCGAATCTTTCAACCCCAAGGGTTATATTCCGAGGAATAGACAGGCACATTGACATCTATTAAATTTCATTGAATTACCACATAGATGCCATGTGAATTGCCAAACGGTTACAACCACTAGCCGGTACCCGACAACTTTGTGGTTGGCAAAATAATTATATCCCAACTTTGAATTGTGACGGAATTGAGTTATGATCTAAATCAGTCCGTGAAAATTTTTCTAACCCGATCGGGAATCGAACCCACGACCTCTGTATCCTGAGGCAAGAACTCTTACGACTGATCTATCCCGCTGTTTAATAGTTAAAAACATAACATTGTAATTGTTTGAGTCCCTGTACTTTAGAAAATTAAGAACTACATTTCGCTTTGAAAAGTATTAACCCTGTTACAATTCAGCAGAAAAGATCCACAACTTACCAAATATTGCATGTTGAATTGGAGAACTATGCTGAACTGACATATCACATTACACGCCGGGTATTTAAATATTTCTCTTCAGCCTAATTAAACAAAATGATAATCTATCATGTTCCTGGATCTTATGCGGACCTACGCACGAATATAATGGAACATCACTATCAGCAACTCTACAAGAGAATTTGTTTGCCTGTAGCAGTATTCAATAATGAGCACAACAAAATATTTCGAAAAATGTCATTAGTTAAGTACATATTTTATATTGTTTCGCGTTAAAAATAACTTTAGGAAATAGATATAAAAAGGTGAAATCCGCTTCATAGGTCAGTTAGAAGTGATAAACCACCGATACAACAAACGTAAAATGAAATACCTGGTAAGTAGATATATTTAAATTTTTCTTAGCCTTT
Organism: Poecilus cupreus; assembly: GCA_963942605.1. NCBI lineage: Eukaryota > Metazoa > Arthropoda > Insecta > Coleoptera > Carabidae > Poecilus > Poecilus cupreus. Next base: position 2,364,414 of record OZ012714.1, on the reverse strand, counting down.
GGGAACAAACTAATTTATAGAAGTCGAACTAATTAATTGATTAACTTTTGGGTATTTTTGGATTTCCTGGATTTATCAATGTTTCATTAAATTTTGTGACGATAAATTTTCAATTTTACTTCAACATTAGTTTGTAATCTACGGATTATTAAATTTATATAAATTATAGCAAAATTTAAATCAGTTGTTTTCGAACAGACAGAACGGCTTCAACTCTAGGGGAATTAATGGTTTTTCAGAATTTTAAAACTTGAAAGTATTAAATATAATTAGAAATACATTAAACTTGAAATAACAGATTTGTTTATGGATACCGTGATACAAAAGTCATATAAACCAATATATTGTTTAATTGAAATAAAAATAGTTTTAAAAATAACTTTAACAATAATTTGGGTTTATGTTATACAGAATTGTAATGCACCGTATAGGGATATCAATGCTATTTTTTCATATTGCCGCAAATTTTTACCTATTCATTTCACTTCAAAGGCGTAAATACCAATGTTCGAATCAAATTAAAATTAATATTTATTAAAAAAAATTGTAGTACGGATATGTAAAATAAAATAAAAATGAAAAATATTTAACATTTCAACAAACATTTAATATAATTAAAAATATATTTTAGATCCTTTAGACTTTCATATAAGTCATAATCAGTAAGAAGTACAATTAAGTTAAAAGCAATAAAATATGAAGTAAAGAATTTAAATTTGGAAAACATATGATTTACAATTTAAATTATATTATACGTTATATATATATATATATATATATATATATATATATATTTAATTTTATTGGTTCTGAAATCTACAACTCTAACTTCAATTAAAAAATATTTAGATTTAGTTATTACACTGCATTATTTTCTGTAGAAATTTCGTAAACGATTGTAATGATATAATGCAGAATTTGATAGTTTATTTCTTTCTTTTAATTTTTAATCATACTCTTTCTTGAAATGTGAAATATTTTTCGTTTTTGTTTAATTAACCATTTATACCTACATACTAAGTGTAGAATTGGAATATGTAACATAATGTTTAAAATTACAAACAGTATTCAAAAAGTATCTGCTTATTTGTTTATTATTATATATTTTGAACAACTTTTGTTATAAAATATAAAAATGTACAGCATTATCAAAAAATAGCATTGAAATCCCTATACGCGACATTTCAATTCCGCCGCCCTTATATTTTTACATGCATTTTCAAAATTTGGACAACTTTTTTATTTACACTTTTGCTGTAGGTACAAATTTGCAGCAGTATACAATAACATTATAATCCCTATATGCCACTTTTCAATTCTACACTCGGTATTGAGTATATTTAAATAATTTACCAGTACTCAATTATTTTATTTATCCAGTTATTATTATAAACATTTGAATTTTGCAATCTGATACATAACTTCCAAATGTGTTTATTTGTTTCCAAGGCAATATATATAATAATTCTATAACCATAAAATTATTTTGTAGATCGCCGTAGTTTGCTTAGCCGCCGTGGCCCTTGCAAGGCCCGACGCGCCCGAGCCGCTGCCCTTCCACTACAGCAGCACCGGCGACGTGGATGGCTCGTACTCATTCACCTACACGGCCGAAGACTCCTCCAAGACCGAGACGCGCCACGCTGACGGCACCGTGATCGGCGGCTACCAGTACGTGGACGACGAGGGCCATCTGCAGAAGGTGCAGTACAAGGCCGGCGAGGAGGGCGTGCAGATCCTGGCGTCCAACCTGCCCGTGGGCTCCACAGAGCCCGTGCAGGACACCCCCGAGGTGCTGAAGGCCACCGAGGAGCACTTCCACGCCATACAGAAGTCGCTGCAGCTCATCGCCCGCGCCCAGCAGGTGCATGAGGAATACGAACGCAAACTCGCCGCCAGGAAGGCCGCTGAAGAACACCACCATTAATTTACTCTGCACTCTACGTTCCTCGACACTTAACCGTATAGAGATTGTTTCATGTTAATTTTTTAAAATAATATATGTTATTACAAATATGATTAATGTACCATTATAATTCAAAGTAAAATCAAGTGAAAATTTTCTGTGAAAAATGAATACACTCTAATATAAACCCAAAAGCAATGTAATAGTTCTGAAAATTAAAAATATAACCGATATATTTGAGACTATTCATATTTTTAAAATATTATTTAGCAATACAAATATAGAAAATAATTTAATAATACTAATTAAATATCATATATTATAAAACTGGCAGTTCACGGTAAATAATAAACATTATTCAGAAATTCAGATACAAATACGGTGAAAAACAAATACATATCTTATTTCACGAGCGGGAGAGAAACGCGGTTTCTATAATACCAAAATCATGACAGAAACAGCCAATTTCTTATTTACGGGAGATTTGCTCACTTTCTCTTGCGTCTTGAGGGAAAGTGCTCAAATAATGTGAAGCATGAATAAAATTAAACAAATCAAAGATAAAACAATTCAAATAATTTTGAAATACATATAAACCATCATAAATATCGGGGTCATGAAAAAAATAATATATGTACCACAGGAGAGAAGTGTATTTTTTCCTAGTCGTATTGTAGCTCTCGCCTACGACTCGTGCTTCAATTTACTCCGCATGAAAAAATCATACACTTCATACATTTGTCCATCCAGATATCCCCATAAATACAAAAAAAAAAAAATCTCATCAAAATCAGTCGATCCGTTTAGGAAGAAAAGAATTACGAACACTGGAATTTTAATAGTCCGCAAAAATATATTTTGCTAGCGAGGTCTGTGGCAGGACAACGTCTGCCTACCGGATCCGCTAGTTTATTAATAAAATTATTGACTATCATTTAGTAGATTTGAATATATCCTCTCTATGTTTAATTCTGAACATACTCGTACATTAATCATATCATAATATATCCAAAATGTAACCTAGTGAACAATCAATCTCCTCCAAACATTCCTATTCTGTTACCTTCAGCATTTTCTCATCGTCCACATTCATACACGCTCACTCATCTATACTTCACACTCGGAATCATTCGTTCACGCAAAAAACCATCAACCATACGATCATACCTAACCATTTATTCCTCGGACGCTCGAACGTCCACGCAATCGTTCATTCTACATGCTCAAGAAGGTCAAACCACCTCAAATGTTTCACTCCTACTTTTAACAACTTCTTCTCAAACTCGCACTCATCGTACACCAACGTAGTCCAGAGACGATCACGTCTCGTATATCAACACACTCCTCTCAAATTCCTCATTTCCATAGCAATGCATCGTTGATCGTTCATCCATACCCAATATTTACAACCATACATCGATGTAGGTACTAACACGCCATGATACATACTGATTTGTGCATCTCCAAATACATTCAGGTTTCGAAAAAATGTACCCAGAGACATTCGCCTTTTAATCTCTCGATAAATACACCCATTCCTCGAAAATATGCTACTCGAATATTTGATAAAATAGGTTCAAACTTAATTTTTGCTCGCGATCATTCTTCTTAATTGCTCCTCAGTTTCACCCAACATGACAATATTAACAGTTTCTATCTTTATTTCTGTAAATAATTTCATAATCTCTCTATTAATAATGCAACTCCAAATTGTTATTTGTACATACATTAAATATTGTAGTAATTATTATTAATATAGCTTTCTAGGAAATTTAATATTGTATCATAATATATTTGAATATGAACTAAAAGCAAATAATTGAAACTAATTTACATTTTGTACATTGCCAGTGTAGCTTGCAGAGGTTGCTTTAAAATATAAATTCTGAAACAACGTAATACGTATATTTATTTATAGTTAGTTAATTTATTTATTCATGCCTTTCGGCCTAGAATCTATACAAATTTTTACATCTTATTTCTATGGTGATTACATTATATAAGTTAACTAAAAAAAAAACAAACTATATTAAACGTTTTCTTCTTTCTAAAATTTTTTCCATCCAGTCTTTTCCTGTTCCTAGGTCATTTAGTAAGTAAATTTCATCTCTTCTTTCTCTTTCCGTCTCTCTACAATAAAGTCTTAAATGTTCCAAAGATTCCTCTTCTCTGCCGCATAATCTACATCTCTTTTCTTCTGCTGACAACCAGTACATGTTACTTCTTTCCTCATTGCCGCATCTAAATCGAGCTATTGTAGTGACATTTATGACTTTTAATAAATATCTTGGAATCTGTAAAGTCTGTAAATTCTTGTATCGTGGGTTATATTTGGTTACTTGAATTTTGTTGAACTGTTCTTGTTTTTGTATGTCTCTGTCTCTGTTTGTCAATGTTTCTATTACAGTTTCTTCATTTTGTCTCTTTCTCTCTATTTCTATTTGAATATGAACTAAAAGCAAATAATTGAAACTAATTTACATTTTGTACATTGCCAGTGTAGCTTGCAGAGGTTGCTTTAAAATATAAATTCTGAAACAACGTAATACGTATATTTATTTATAGAAATGAATAAATAAACTCATTGCGCTAAACATAATTATTAGACCGCATTTGTATGTTTCAAAATAATTATTCTTTACGTAGCGTAAAATTATTCTATTGTTGTTCACTGTAGTAGTAATTATGGAAACAATAATATTTAATATTTCAATTAAGTTATAACTAAACTTCGATATGAAAATACTAACAAAATTTTCTAAATAATTAATTTACAGTTCATTGAACGGTAAGTAGATTACTTACCGTTTTATTTAACCTAGCATTCTAGCAATCGGTAAAAACAACATACTTCCTTGGAAACAATCATGGTAAATTGATAAAAAAAAACCAATCGTACAATAGTTATTTACATTACAAGCATGGTAAAATAGTTTTTACTGCAGAATGGAGGAAATGACCGGCGAGCCGATTGGGCGTGTATTGTACAACATTTTACTTGTTACACATTTGTAAATCAAATTAGAATTATAACCAAGTCCTGTCAGTTACACACAACTGTTCTGATAATATTTATTTTAAATGATTTCGCATAATCCTTGTAAGAATTACTGTGGCAACGTGCATTGTTCACCTTGTTTACTAACTTGTAGAATTTTTACAATGAAGCTGTCATTTAGTAACTAAGTAAAGATTCATTTTACAAGTGAGTAACAAGTAAAAATAATTATTATAACTTCTTTCATTTAGTTTATCAACTTTTCATTGTCATATTTTATTTAGTTGGTCAGATGTGGATTTAAAACCTAAGCGCAAATATTTTGTGGTCCCAAAAAAAATCTCTAAATTACATAATTTCCAACAGAGAAATTATTAATCTTTATACAAAATTCCGGTTAGCGTGTGTTCGTAATTCTTCTCCTCCTAAACGATTTGACCGATTTGACTGTTTTTTTTTTTTGTACTTATGGAGTCACCTGGATGGTTCTTAGCTACAATTAGATCCGGTAGGTGGCGCTATTGTCGAGACCCAGAAATATTTTTTTAAATTTTCCTGACTTATGCATTCTTAAAATTTTTCGGAATATTTAAAAAAAAATCAAAACCTCCTATTACATTTGGAGAGATAAAAACTGATAGATATTTATAATAATATATTTTATTGTCAAAAAAATAACATGCAACAAATCATAACAATCTATATACGGTTAAGTGTCGAGGAACGTAGAGTGCAGAGTAAATTAATGGTGGTGTTCTTCAGCGGCCTTCCTGGCGGCGAGTTTGCGTTCGTATTCCTCATGCACCTGCTGGGCGCGGGCGATGAGCTGCAGCGACTTCTGAATGGCGTGGAAGTGCTCCTCGGTGGCCTTCAGCACCTCGGGGGTGTCCTGCACGGGCTCGGTGGAGCCCACGGGCAGGTTGGACGCCAGGATCTGCACGCCCTCCTCGCCGGCCTTGTACTGCACCTTCTGCAGGTGGCCCTCGTCGTCCACGTACTGGTAGCCGCCGATCACGGTGCCGTCAGCGTGGCGCGTCTCGGTCTTGGAGGAGTCTTCGGCCGTGTAGGTGAAGGAGTAAGAGCCATCCACGTCGCCGGTGCTGCTGTAGTGGAAGGGCAGCGGCTCGGGCGCATCGTGCGCATCGGGCCTTGCAAGGGCCACGGCGGCGAAGCAAACTACGGCGATCTAAAAAATATTTTTATGTATTGCCTTGGAAACAAATACACATTTGGAAGTTTCATACATATAATTTTCTTGAAATTATTGGCAGTTTCGGATGGGAAAATCGAGAGAATAATTTTTTTAATTTTAAAATTATTTAGAAGTTTGTAAATAACGTGTGTCAAATATTGTCTCTAAAATTTATCACGACAATTAAATGAAAAAATAGTTATTTACTTTACAAGTGGGCAAAGAAAGGAATTACCCACGAGAGAAATTTTAGCACATGAAGCCAAAGGCTGAGTGTGATAATTTTGCCAAGTGGGTAATTCCAGTTTGCCTACGTGTGACGTATAACGTTTTATCCAACATCTCTTAATAAATGCAAAATTTATTAAAGAAATATTATTTGACAGTGACATATGCTTTAAATTTTCTAAACTGAAATGTCAATCGAAGTAGTTACCAAGGTGTTGTGTGTTATTATTACTGTTATAAATATAAATAAAAAATATATTTACTAGTGACTTTTCTCAAAATTATACCTACTAGTGGTTAAATTTTTACTTTCCTTGTTAAAATGGCCATAGTTAAAGAGCATTTATTGAGAAGTGTTGGATAAATTAATATTTTTGTGCCGATTGACATCAAAAGTGCGATATTTTTGACAGCTGGCAGTAAAAATATAATTTTATGAGTATCGTGTATCTTACGAATTAAAGAGTTTGAAACGAGGTAAACACCAATTTACCATGATAGGAAGATGAAAAAGGAATATTTTATGCCAATTGACATTGAAAGTGCGATTATTTTTGACAGTTAGCAGTTTGTAAAATGTCACATTACGTATATCAAATATCTTATGAATTAAATAATTTAAAATATTTGTCACCCTCCATTTTATGTAATAATTTTCACAAAGGAACAGAATTAAATTTTGTGAAAATATAAATAACAAATTTATTTTACCCTTCAACAAATCCAAAGCAACATAATTTGTTGGTGATAACTATCAAAATAGGTTAAATAATCACTAGATTAATATTGTAATCGACAAAAAATAATGTGTTCAACATGGCACCATTCACCGATTTACAGTCACGGCTTTGTCCTGTCAATAAAACGGCAACCTCTCCTGCAAATCTAGTATTTTGGTGCCTAGTTATACAAATAACTATGAATTGATACTAGGATATAACTTATGATTACAATAGTTGATACTTTAGAATATGTATAATACTTACGATAAATTTCATGTTTAGGCAGTTGTTCTGTTGAAGAATCACAGTGAACTGATTTCCAAGACAAATCGGGCTGCTTTTAAATATTTTCAAAAGTTATTTCTGGCATTTGAAAAGTATAAAACAGGTACTTAATGACTTAATGACAGTTTAAATTACTTGTTTTCAATTGTTTGTACTAACAAATTACCTAGTTTCGGCAGTTTTGCTTCAGCGTAAACAAATTTAAAGATCTTTTGTTTTAAGGAACATTTCTGTAAAAGTGAGCAAAATTAATTCAAACTCTAATCATGGAAGATAAAAATAATTTCTCGGAGAGCTTTATAAAGCGTAAATTTTCGTGTGAGTGAAATAAATTGTCTCGGAATATTTAAATACACTTACCATCAATTTAATATTTTGAATAATGGACGAGGAGAATGACTAAATTAAAACAGTATCTTCTTCCAGCCCATTTCTGTGCGGCACGCAACTTTTTAATCACGCCTCCCCATAAATAAGACATTTGGATAATTTGCATTCCGAACGAGTCTCTGCCACAGCACATTTTGTTACACAAATATCCGCAACGTCTCCCGTTTCAATGAATCATAATTAATGACTTTATTCAGTTGGACTTAATATTCACTTTTAAATATTCTCACTGTCATCGCAAGGTGCGCGAAAATCTAATTTCTCACTCATTCTTATCCGCTAATACGTCAAAAGTGTTAAATAAATATTGCATCACGCCATTTACCCAGCTGTGGTAGATCTCGGTAAGAGGTATATTTTTGTGCGTTACTAGATGTTAACAAACAAAACTATTTTAGAAAGCAAGAATGTAAAAAGTCAAAATTTCAAAAATGTATTAACTAATGCATAATATTATATTATAAATAAATTATAATATTATATTATAAATAAAATAAATATATCATATGAGGTATTATGATAATCGTTATTCACGTAGATGAAGTTTGCGTCAAGAGCCGTAGGCGAGTGATGGAAATCATCCGAGTGATTGATAAGACTAATCCTGAATATAATACTATATTTTTTCTACTCGTGTAAATTCGGAAATCACTTTTGAAAATGATCAAATTTCTTTGACACGTTGAAAAACATCAACATCAAAATACAACTACGGCCGTCGCTTGGTGATTCACATCTCGTCTTTTAAATAACCGTGAATTATGGATTTTTAGCCCTGTAATTGGTTGAGAAGAATGAATTATGAATCATAATTTACTGTCGTGAATTATGAGTACTATAATGGGGATATATTTATACAGGAGTAGAAAAAATTGTTGTATTTATAAAGAACGTTACTAGTATTGTGATCCCATTAAGCCTGTAAGTCTTATAAATATCTTTCGAAAAATTATCATTTACCTAAGAATACAATCATTACATAAATGACGTAATAATTTTGACTTGTATAGCAACAATAACAAGGTGAAATTATAATAATTAATTTGATTATAGTATATATTTAGGTGGCACATCTTTAATTTTTTATAGAATAATTTTGGAGCATTCTGTATATGGAAACCCCACTTTTCCTCTCCCGAAATAGTGAGGAAAATGTGTTTTTCCTCTCTAGAGAAGAAAATATAAGACATAATTGTACGACAATTAACAATATGAATGTTATTTACAAATAATATATTATAAAAATTATAAATAAATTTCAAATTTTATTGAAAATCCATATTTTAGTGATATACATACTTTAAATTGTCGTACAATTATGTCTTATATTTTTCTTTTTCTCTAGATTAAAACAAAATTTGGCAACTTTAGATTTAAAATTGGTTCATTGGCAACACTGTTATTCCGCCTTGCGTCTGATAACCAAACTTTGGACGTGTCAGTTTTGTGTGTTGTGTTGTCCAAGAGTCCAAGTGTATTTAAGGTCCGATCAAATCGGCAAATTTCGAGTTTGAGTGGGAAAAAGAAGCACTTTCCTCTCTAGTGTGACAAAAAACTATTACTTTACAAAAAAAACATATTCTGCAAATGCTTATCTATTGCAATCTCGCTGATGAATTTTTATTATCTAGTGTTGTGCCTGTGGAAAACAAAAAAGTATAAATTCCACAATTTCATATCCAGGATTATTGATTTATAAAAAGAGTTGTAGAAATTCGCATTCGCTGGAATATTTGTTCTTTGAAGTATGTATTAATTGTGCAAAACGTAGGAATGTAGAGTTTCGAACAATTTTCAAAAATGATTTAAAATCGTACAGTCAACATTCACAATATCTTATCGCCAGCAGAGTGGAAAAACCAACTTTTCACATGCACATGGTCTGGTGTACTGCATGCATTTTTTAAAAAAGGTAACACGTTGAAACGCAGATCCACCAGAGCGTAATAAATGAATTCCTCGTAACCGCGTTAAGCGCTGTGATGTTGGACAACGAGACTTGAATGTTGCATGTACGTTTAACATCCGTTAACAAAGGCACGTTACAATTATCTGCAAAAAACTTTGGGACTTTAATTAAAAAATTGGTTTAGGAAGCTTCTGATATTGTTACTCTGTACATCTTACTACTTTACACAATTTTTTGTATCATCCCTGATTAGAGCGCACGACGGATAACTTTTATGTTATAAAATTATGTAGAATATTTTTGCTCCGTTCTTGAAACTGAAATATTTATATGTGAGATCGTTTGAATAATCGTTCGAAAATTGTTAATTAACTACCTACTGTTAAGTGTGAAATTCTTTCAAGGAACCTATCGTATAATAGTTCACTTAATTTTTATTGACATATCATTTAAAAATATATTTTTATTCTATCAAGCAATTAATGTAAACTAGAATATTAATAATATATTTTATCCAACACCTCTCAATAAATGCTATATTACTATGGCGATTTTAAACAAGCAAGGTAATAGATTATCCACTAGTGGGTATAATTTTCAGGAAAGCCACTAGTGAGTATTTTTTTATTTATAACTATAATAATAACATACAACACCTTGGTAACTACTTCGATTGACATTTTAATTTAAAAATTTAAAACATATGTCACTGTCAAATAATATTTCTTTAATAAATTTTTCATTTATTAAAAGGTGTTGGATAAAACGTTATACTTCACACGTGGGCAAAGTGAAATTCCTTACTTTGCCCACTTGTAAAATAAATAACTATTATCCAACACCTCTCAATAAATGCTGTATAACTATGACGATTTTAAACAATGAAAGTAACAGATTACTCAATAGTGGATATAATTTTGAGAAAAGTCACTAGTGAGTAATATTTTATTTATAACAATAATAATAAAACACCCCACCTTCCATCACTTCGATAGACACTAAAATTTTAAAAATTTAAAGCATGTGTCAAAGAATATTTCTTTAATAAATTTTGCATTTATTAATAGATGTTGGATAAAACGTTATACTTCATAAGTGGGTATAATAAATTAAAAATTATAATAGTAGAATTTATTTATTTAATAAAAATGGATAATTTACTTATTTTATAACTTTAGTCGAAGAACCCAGTATAATTTACTTAGATATAGAAGAAACCTGTAATGTAGTATTTTAGGTTTATGAATTGCTACAAAAATCTAATCGACATTAATTGTAAATTTAATCGATGTTTTATATATTTCTTAAATAGAACTTAATTATTATTTTTACGAACAATTAAACATTGATATAAATTTAATAAATTTAGTGTACCATAAAATGAAATTTCTGCTCATAAAATCAGAGATTATCATACAAAAATATCTTAAGTAAAATTTGGTTTCAGAACAATTGACAAATGCCAGTCCGCATATTATGGAAAATTATTTACAAAAATACTTCAAGTGAAAGTCATACTAATTATAAATTTAATAAACTTTGGTAATTAAATACGACATTAATATAATATGGCCTGCGGTTTATAATCAATAAATTAATTATTTCACGTGTAAAATTAATATTGTTTTATTAAATGAAAGCAACACAGCGCAATTCGGCTATCATATTACAAAGCTTAGGACTGATTGAAATATCATTTATATTATTTTCGTTATTAATTGCTTACGAATTATTTACGCACTGCGATCAAATAGATTTAAAATCATTGAGAGTGTTTGATGTTTAGATAAATCTGTCATTAGGTAAGTGAGTATTAAAATAAATGTTCGACATTTATTAATTTTAATTTCCATTGTACTAATTAGTAAAATTTTGTATGAAGATCACATTCAGATGTTTTAACATTCATTCAAGCAAAGATATTTTAGTACAATCACAGTATAAGAATTCACACAGAAGCAACACTTTCGCTCTTTATGTCGCTTCGACCGATGACCTTGAACCGAGCGGCCATATTGGCAGTTGCAATATATAGCGATAAATTTGAATAGTTGTCAGTTGCAAATGAGATATTATTTAAAAATATTATTTCACCTGCACTATAAAAGTTTCTACAATTTTTCATGGTACTAACAAGTTTACCTCTCTGTTTTTCACTCATTTTATGAACTTAATATGGAAGAAATACTTTGGCTTGATATTTGACAGGTACAATTGACATACTATAATTTCTTTTCTATGGCCATCTTCCCAGTTGCGCTCCACTGAAATATTGAGATCATGAAATATTTGAAGTGTCGTTACTGTGTGAATTCTTATACTGTGATACTACCACGTGTATTTTTATAGGTATAAGTATGTATACCTACGCTTAAAATTAAATTTATAATTATTCTGATTATGAATTTTGTGTAAGCTCACCTTCGAATATTATTACCAGGTATTTTCAAATATCTCTCGTAACGTAAATTTAATATTCCGAACTGGATAAAACTCTCGGGCTTAAAATAGAACTCAATTCTATTAAAATTATACAAATTTGAATGAATTATTGTGGATTAAAGAAGCGAAATTAGGTACTAATTATAAAAGACTTATTAGATTAAATCCCATAGATTTCATTTTACTATTTAATTATAAAAATATTTTTAATATGGAAAATCGTTAAACAATAGTTATTTTCTTTACAAGTGGGCAAAGTAAGGAATTACCCACGAGAGAAATTTTAGCACACGAAGCCGAAGGCTCAGTGTGATAATTTTATCAAGTGGGTAATTCCACTTTGTCTACGTGTGAAGTATAACGTTTTATCCAACATCTCTTAATAACAAAAAAAATATTTAAGAAATATTATTTGACAGTGACATATGCTATAAATTTTTTAAATAAAAATATCAATCGAAGTAGTTACCAAGGTGTTGTGTGTTATTATTATTGTTATATATAAAAAGTAATCACTAGTGGCTTTTCTCAAATTTATACCCACTAGTGGGTAATCTGTTACTTTTTTTGTTTAAAATCGCCATAGTTATAGAGCATTTATTGAGAAGTGTTGGATAAACGTTATTTACCTTTCTCCTAGCAACCAAATACTAAATTAATGTCATTTGCATTATATGTCAAAAATATAATATGTAATAATTGTATTTTCACCAATTGCATTTTTAAATCTTTTCATAAATAATGTCGTTAAATTATCTCGCCGAATTTCACTCGAGCATTTTATTTTTTTCGGATAAATTTTAGTTTGATAATTCAACCTTGTCACCTGACAGCTATTTGACTCGAAAACTGCTTAAAAAATAAAATCACTCCATATCTACGGTGTCGTGATTTTATTAAAACAGTTTTCTTGTCAAATTGCTAGGTAACAAGGTTTCGTACAAACAGAAATTTATCCGGCAAAATAAAAAGCTCTTGTGTAATTACAGTTGATAATTATACTCCTGTCAACAATGGATTTACATCAACAATTGTTTACAAATTGATTATATATGAAAATAATATTTTTTTTTTTTTGCTACCAGATCTTATTGTTGAAATTCATTTTACAAGTATTTATACAAATTAAAATAGCTCTGAAATAACAACCTATTACCCGGAGGGGGTGAGATTTTATGCACAAGACAAAGTCGAATAAATCTGAATTATTCAGTAACATTTTATAACTAAATAAACTTTAATTAAAAATTGTAGTATGTTGGTATTTGAGGTATATGATTCATGGATTATAAAGTTAAACTTTCTACTAATTTATTTTGTACAACAAAAAAGTACTTTTAAAGAGAAATAATTAGTGGCAAGTAAATATTGAGTAGTTTTCTAGTTTATCTTTACCGAGGCAAACAGCCTTCCGGAAATAAAGATAAAAGTAACAAAAAGTTGGGTTCTATACGAATTTATTCAATCGCTGAGCAAGTCGTTCAGAATAAGTAACATTGCACTTCAATCGAACTTCGAAATCGTAGATTGTTACGGTAACGGTAAAAAGCTCAGCAAAGTTCAGTGTTATTCGCGTCGTGGCATTTCGCCGGCGGTGCCGCGGGCTCAGCGGCGGATCAATGGCTTGGCGGCGGCGACGACGACGCTGCTCGACGCTATAGCCAGTGTGCTAGTGGTTTCGCCGTCGCTGATTTAAAATCGTTCCGAGCCGATACAGCCTGACGCCGAGCCGTCTCCCGGGATCTAATCCGGAGATTTCGAAATTTTTATTTCAGTGACACTAAAAAATAAGCTGCTGAATATAAATAAAGGGGGTTGATCCAGACTTTAATTAATGGTTAACGATAGCCAAATAGAATAAGTGAAAAGTTAGCAATGATAAAACAGTAACGAGATACATTGTAAATGATTTTATCCAACACCTCTCAATAAATGCTCTATAACTATGGCGATTTTAAACAAGCAAAGTAACAGATTATCCACTAGTGGGTATAATTTTGAGGAAAGCCACTAGTGAGTATTTTTTTATTTATAACAATAATAATAACACACAACACCTTGGTAACTACTTCGATTGACATTTTAATTTAGAAAATTTAAAGCATATGTCACTGTCATATAATATTTCATTAATAAAATTAAGAGATGTTGAATAATACGTTATACTTCATACTTAGACAAAGTGGAATTACCCATTCGATAAATTTATCAAACTCAGACTTCGACTTCGTATGCTAAAATTTCTCTCGTGGGTAATTCCTTACTTTGCCCACTTGTAAAGTAAATAACTGTTATCTACGACCGTTGTTAAAAGTGGTCCTTTTAACGGTTGCTTAGTAAGTTAAATATGTCACTTTTTGACACTGTTAAAACGTTAAAAGTAACATAGCAACGTGTTAAAAGTAATTTTACTGTTACTTTTAACACGTTGCTAACAATTTGTATCAATAAATCAACAAATGATTAACACTACCTGTCAAAATATCAATCTACATTTTTTAGTATTTACACTAGAACAATGGTAGATAAAATTTTGTATGATATACTTGTTAAGTGATTTATTTTGTTCGGGAGTAAATAAAGTAGGTAGTAGATAATATATTGCTCTATAACTTCTATTCGAAGTGGGTATTTTTTTTTATAAAACAATTTTAGAATATTGTACAGCAAGGCTAAAACACTCAAAAACTGTTAATTGTACCAGTTATTTTATCAATTGCATCAAGAGATACCAACAAATTTATAAACAAACTATAAATTCTGTACATGTGCACATTGGCAAACCACACAATATTTGGAAAATTATTGTTTACTTCTAAACTGTTCTGATAGTATTTATTAAGATTTTCAGTATTTGTTCTCAAATTCACACTGTTTGTGTTTGAAAATTCTACCATTTCCAAATAAATTCACTTTTTGTAATTAGGTTTTGGAATGAGTTGTACAAAGTTGTGATTCGATACAATGTTTTTTTTTAACTTGTTTTGTCTGATTTTACAATTGTTTTTTTTAAATATTGTTTTGTCTGTTCGATGCGCGCCTTAACAATTCTTACAACTAATTTTATAAATTACATAGACCTGTTTTTTAAATGTACTTAAATCTGGATACAATGTTGGTAACTTACTAACTGATACAGAATAATTACCTATGTTAAGAATTAGTGTTGTTAGGTTTCGAACTAATAAGGATAATAACTAATTTTAACAAAAAAAATTTGGTTTTCATCAGTGTACGTTTGTAATAATAATACTTCATTTTATTCATCAAAGTAATTCTCATCATCTGAATATCATATACGAGTTCGAGTGAGTAGTCGTGTTCTGTATAATGAGCTTAAAATTTCAAATATAGACATGATTCGTTTGAAGTGGGCTTGTTTGAATAAAGCAGAAACACAAATAATGTTCATAATAATTTCAAATGAAATATAAATATAAATAATGTTTTTTACCATATACAATTAAAAACTCTGATATGCTCTCAAAAAGGAATAGATCTAGAGATATGAGTATTCGAAATTATTACGGGAAGTAAGCCAAAATAGTAGGTAAAGTAAACTTTACAGACTCTTATGTTAAACTTGTATTACAAACCTAAAACAACAACAAATTATTCTATAATACTATTGGTGAATTTATTTATTATTTACCTCTGATAATAATTTATCGGATTTAATGCAGATCACATGCAGACCACGTCTAAGAATATATAGAAAATAATGAAAATTATAACCAAATTTGACACTTTGACAGTACTTTTGTTATCACAGCCATCCCCGTCGCAACAGCTAGCTGACGTTTTACAAATACATAATGCTATTTATTTATGTTTTTATTGAATAATTTAACGATTTCGGAAAAATTATAATGTATACCTCGGCACTAAAGTATTTTTTATAACTCATATGGTTTATATTCCATATGCGTAATAAAAAAATTACTTTAAATCTTGATATACAAATAACTATTATATTTTTATTTTTGTCTCGTCACAGTACTTTTTAAATATGGAATCCAGCATCGAGTGTAATTCTAAAACAAATATTTTTGATTTATATTTAGATATTAGATACGGCACTGTCATCACAACGTGACATTTCTGAACAAGGGAAGATTATATCATAAATAAATACGAAAGATATCAACTGAATCTGACGCAATTTTTTATAGAAAGATAAAGGAATGTGGAATTAAATTATTCATTTATGGAACGTTGAAGGTATTCTCTGATATTCAGCAACATTCTTTCTTGAAAAATATGCCCCATGGTATCAGTAGCGTAGACAGGAATTTTCGCAGGCGTGGTTTATCAGTCGTTGCAGGATTTAAAATTAATTGAAATAATTATTTTAATAATGTTTATTTATTTCAACGATAAAGTATATGGTATAGAAAAAATCAAACTTCTAAAAAAAAAACAGTGTATTTAAAAAAACAATAATGAAAACACAATTTAAAATAGTTAGTTTATTATACAAAACCAAATCAAAATAGTTTGGTTGTAAGTATAAATAACTGTGATTCTAATATGTAAAATAAGATTTTTGTACTTGTCCTCATATTGAAATGCGTCTTTTTCCAGAACTCCTTCAGATAAACAATCGGGAAATTTCGATGAAAGTATTCCACTTTCTAAAGCAGTTATGAAAAAACTATATAACAAAAAGTATAGTATTTCAAATATCTCTTAACTCAATATTAATTTAAACAATGACGAAATAAGATTTAAATTGAATTTTAAAATAACAAATTTAATGCATTTAGTTTTCAATGTTGGCAATAATTCTCGATATGACAGCTTTTGGTTTTATCAACTGTAAAATACATAACCAACAAACATAATGTTAGTTACATATAATAAACAAGTGCCTATGACGTTTGAAAATTCGTAGATATGTTTCGTTAAATACCTATATAAAGTAGGTAATATGTAAGCTATTGTGTACTATACAACGCATTTAGAAATATCAAAACCGTTTGAAAGCTCCATGAGAATTTTTTCGCGTTATCGTTGCTTTAAACAGAATTTCTAGAATTTTCTGAGATAAATATCTTTTCTATTTGAACCTTATCTGCGAAGGAGTATTACATCAAATACCGTTTACTATATGTATATTTAAAGAGCAAAATACTTCTGAATAAAATGTATATCACAGAATAGATTTTACCTCCTACATATATATGTAAGGAAATCAGAATGCAACAGAAAAGCAGGGTTAAAAATCTCTAGAATATGATATGCAACATATTCTGTGTTTAAAATGTAAACGCAAGATTGAAACAGGCTGTGCTTTAAAGGTTACTAAGCAACAACAAAAATAATTACTATTAATATCTTCTAAAACTGTCATGAGAAACTGTAAAAAATACTAATCTACATAGTAACATAAACAATTAAATGCAAACCAGTTGCCATGTAAACGATATACGTCAAACGTCACACGCGCAAAATATTGAAATGAATAAAATTTTTTTTTTCAGGATATGATGCAGGTATAATAAAAACATAGCGTATAGCACACGTGTAATGTTAAACTCGTCGTACGTGCTTTAAAAGCTTACTTATACACTTGTGTCATAATATACTATTATGATGTTCAAGTTACGGACAGATAAGATTTTTATAACATCTACGTCTCTACGATTCTACAATTTTCACAAAACGACTTCTGTGTGAGAATAATTGTAATAATATGGAACAATTGTAATACCAAAGTATAATTTTTTAGGGTATTTAAGCCGACAGTTGGCAATATATTTTTCCTTTTCGTAGCGGACAGTAAAAAATACCGCCACAAATGGCTAAAAAAAGTGAAGGCAGTCTTGAAAGTTTTGATTACGTAACAACTCCAGAGTTTTTCCATTTCTTTTAAAGTTTAATTTGTTGAAATTTGCGCACAGCTCTCTGCAAGAGAAAAATTAAGAAACGATTTATCCTTTGAATTTTTCTTTTTCTTAATGACTCTGTAGTCATTAGTGCTGAGGAGGCGTTTTTTCGGCTCTCTTCAATACTCGCTAAAGATGAAAAAAATTATTGTATTTATAAGTAATTGAAAATAAAGTATTTTCAGAATATAAGAGGGATGTTACTTATCTGTATCTGAACAAGAAAATTGTTCTCGACTTATTTATCTTGTTGAAATTTTATAATTATTTTCAAGACATTATCGAAAATACATTTCTAATAAAAGTTATTAATTTATATTACTGATGAGATAGAAGCCTTATTAACCCAAGTAGGATGTACAATGAGTGAACACGAATGATAAGACAAGAAATAATTTGGGAAGTCCTATCAATCGTAGCAGCCCAGTTTTAATTTACTGATTAATTTTAATAGTTGCAATTATGATTAAATACCTCCAATTCCAAATTAATTATTTGAGTAGTTCCTCCTATGGTGATTAATTTATTTTTCTATTTTTATTTAGGTATAAAAGACTTTTGGATTAAGTTTTAGAATAAATCGAAACGATGTATTTCAATAAAATATTTTTTTCCAATACTACTTGTAATGTAGTATTTTATCCACTGAATTCTCGATACTAAAATAATACTTTAATATGAGGAAATGTAGATGTGTGTATTTTTTATATTTTAAGCGACATTACATAGCAACTTATAAAGTATATAAGTAAACATTGGAAACAAAATAATATGAAACAAATATTTTTGTCAAATTTTTAAATTAAATGTCATTTTAGTTTTATTCAAAAAGAATATTTGCAGGTGTTGGAATAGTATATTGTACAACGAGCATGGACTGGTACTCATTTCCTACGAGTATGAAATGGACATTCCATGCGAGTTGTACACTATACTTTTTCTAATTTAATTTTAATAATAAATTTGTCCCGCTTTCACCATTCAAATATTTGACAATTATAAATAATTATCCTAGCAATGGCACCTGTACTTAAATGAACTGATCTGTATTGAAATACTCACAAAACAAATTCATTTCGCACGATGCTTGCAATGTACCTCATATCCCTAGCAACAACAAACATACAATGAGCAGATTTCTCAGTGGTCGTAGAAAAAAAATATTGTATGCAACGCGTGAATAAATAACTATTATCCACTACTGTCAAATAATATACCCATAAATCAACAGTTTTGTTTTATCAATTAATGACCTTGTTGCTACTGAAATAATTAAAAGTTCGATGAAATAATATTATTCATTCGTTATGTCAAATTCAAATCTTACCTTTAAAAAAAATTGTACTGCTCTATTATAACACTCCGTTGGGTATCGTAACAGCTTTGTAATAGAAGCAAAATATAAAAATGCTAATATAGAACTTAATCCAAAAGTTTTTTTCCGACGACCACTACGAAAAGTATATAAATTCACACGATAACTATTACTGAAACTTGTTATTTGCATATCATTAGCAATGCTATGTGCTATGTGATATGAAAGCTCGTTAACCGATCAGATGCGTCCGCAACTGTGTGATATCATTTTATCACACGCTACGATAACTGAGCGAACTAACCTAAAAATTTGTATTTAAAAGTTTGACAGATGCAGATAATTTGCTGAATTTACACAAATTAAGAAGGTTAGATAATTTTTGGTGCATTCTGATAGCAATGATGTTAACATAATCTGATTTAATATTTATTTAACTGTGGTCGTCGGAAAAGTATCGTGAACAACACCTGCTGAAAGAGTATTTCACACTCGTGTGATTAAATCGCTCAACTTTCAGCACTTGTTATACAATATACTATTGTATTATACTACGAGTTCTGAAAGTTTTTTCAACTTACATTTTTTCTGTTACAGATTTATTGCTGCATAATAAACAATTGATCGCAGAAGAGCACAGAGCACAATGCGTATCCTATAACATCTTAAAACAATTTCTACAAATCATGAAATGATCGTAAAGGGCCCATCGACAGCAATGAAGATAATGTAAAACAGCTTATCCCTGCTGTCTGGTTCCGGCCGACAGCGTTTAACGGCCGAATCGGATTAGCGGCGCGCGTATTGGAATGTTGTCGTTGTCCGGCCCGACCGCCACCTTCGCCGCCGCTGCAAAATTATTCCGACCTTCGTGCACAGCTTGGACTACTAATTGTTCAACTGCTAAATTACTAGCAAGCTAATGAGTTAACTTATTGTACGCTTGAGGTTGAGGTTGCCAACACCGAAGTCCAGGGACACTACGCCTGACGGTTTGACCTCCGTTACAGTGCTTCTGTTGTTCCGATGTTCTGCATGGAATTTACAATTTCATCCTGTTTTCTCTTCGCTGTGCCCACTACAACATCGACATATGATTGCCGCAGATTGAGAAATCACTGGAGTGAATTCCTATTCAGTAAACGTGCTAACGAATCACTTCCAAGCAGGTAATCAGAATAGGGTTGTAATTATCCAATTTTTTGTAAATTTAATTTTAGAATAATCGTCCATTGCATAGTCGCCAAGTTCCATAAGACACCCATATAACTAGGCGTATTTACACCATGGGAGGGGTGTACACCGGCATAAGTCTAACTTTTTGGTAATTGACAACACGGCGGTTGTCATAGATAAAATGTACTAAATTTTGCCGTATATCAGCAAATATACATGTGTATCAATTGATTAAGGGCCTACATTTTAATATATCCCTTTTTAATATGGGCGATTATTTTAAAAAGTGCGACCCTAATCAAAAATGTTTCAAACAAATTACACAGAGAATTAAAATAAATTCTTATTTAAAAGTTGTAAATCCCCATGAACCAAATATGTATTTTCTTATACAGAAAATATCCCTGAATGCTTGATATAAAATCTATAGAGAAGCAATTAGCGAATATTTTCTTTCATTACGACTTTTTTGTAAAGTCAACCGTTTGTCAAGAAACTTTTTTGTTTAAGTTGGGACGAGATTCCTACTGCCATCTTCTGCCAAATTTATAAACAATACTTTGTGCTCTACTTCCGCATATTTCAAATTCCACAGTAGCTTCGTACGATCATGCGTATTAAGGATCTATTGTTCAAAAGAAAATCAATAATTTGGATTCGGCGCAATGCGCTTTAATTTGAAATTTGAATCGATATGATTTAAAATCATTTATTTCACGTTGAAACCTCCAGAAAGTAGAGTAGTGTGATTACGAACTAATTCAGTTCATTTATGTACCCTAGCGTCATCTATTAGATTGTTATTGTAAATAAACCATTATTTCCAAATTAGCAATGACACTTCATTGCAAATGGCTGCGTTGTTTATTAATTTCGTTACAGTTTGACGATATTTTAAGCTTTTTAGTTGTATTTCTATATGTTTGGCATTGAAAGTCTATTTTAATGTTATGCAAAGACCTACAGCAGTACTAAGAAAATAGGTCAGATGTACTAATATACTAATATTCCCATATACCGTAAGTACAGTTTATAACTGTTATTATTTTGTCATTTTGTTTCTAGTTATTACTGCAGAATTGCTATAAAACATTACAATAGGCTTTTAGGGTTCTTTTTAGCACAGTAGTCGAATTGTTACTTAAGTATATCATCACGTAATTTACTTGAATGTTATTGTTGCAGGTTTACAACTAAAGATCTCATGCATGATCTTTAGCTACCAGCTGTCAAATTAGAGTCTACGGGATGAGGTGCAAGAATGATTTCATAACTGGTATTAAATCCAGAAGAATTATGCATTCAGAACATTGTTTGACTGTCTGCTAAATAGCAAAAGGACGTAGGTAAATAAAACAAAATAAACATTTAACCTATTTGTTGATTTAAACACAAACTAATTTTTTATTATATTTTGTAGATCACAATTACAATTACTTCTGAGAAATGGAATCATCTGGCAAATCTTTTGTAGCCACAATGATAGTTCTAGAACAGTGTGGAATGGTCTTCAGCAGAAATTGTCAAATTTGAAGATTGTTCTCAAGTTCTTCATGTTTGAAAATGTAATTTATTTATTTATTTCAAGATACATTAACAAATATTTAATTTGCATATTGTTTTATCCAACACCGACTCATAATAAGGCTGTAACTTTGGTTATTTGAAGTAAATAATTGTACAATATTCCTCACTCAGTGAGAGAATAGTAGAGAAGTCACGGAGAAAATAATTACTGATTAAATCCATTATTCTTTATTATAAATGTCTCTGGACTTCTTCGGAATTAAATTCAGACATGCTTTCTGTGCTGCTAATCAGATATTTATAGGCATTTCTACATTTACATCTATTTTTTACATTTTTTCGTGTTTACAATTTAGTTTGACAGATCAGAAGCAACCATTCCATGGCCACTTTGTAATTTCTATATTTTATAGTGTTTCAAGTGTCTTCTCAGTGTCAAACAAAAAACGAAAATATACAAACGATTTAAGACGTTTTTAGAATGGTGTTGAAAAAAACGTTGTATTGCACTCGTGTGGAATGAATAATAGTCACTCAAGAAAAGTAGCCACTTACTCTTCCGGTTCGTGGCTAAACTTTTTCTTTCGTGACTAATATGTCACATTCCACACTAGTACAATAAATTACTTTTATAAATAGTATATTATGATGTAAGTATAAATAAGCTTTTAAAGCACGCACGACGAGTTTAAGAGCACAACGCGAAGCGGAGTGCCTTTAACGTCGCTAGTGCTTTAAAACCACTTATACACGTGTGTCATACACTATTTTTATTATACCTGCATCATATTCTGGAAAAATAAACTGGAAAGCAACATTTTGATTTTGATTCATTTCATAATTTTGCGCTTGTGACGTATATCGTTTACGTGGAGATTGGTTAGCATTTATTGTTTACGTTACTATGTAGATTCGTTTTTTTTTTTTCAATTTGTCATATCAGTTTTGACAGATATTAATAGTAATTATTTTTGTTGTAGCTTAGCAACCTTTAAAGCACGACGTGTTTTAATCTTGCGTTTGCGAATGTTGTTGCGTATTGTAAACACAGATTATGATACAGCTATAATAAAAAAAATTATACTTGAATACAATATTACATTTGATTTATACTTTTCAGGTTGCAATAATGCTAATTTTGCACGCTGCGTTCCTCGGGATTCTGTTGAGTTCTGGCGATACAACGAACCAAACGACCAACCACGAGGTAAACAGCTACAGCATCCTCGTCAAGAATCAACGACTGCACATCTGGAAGAATGTCCAATTCTTTAATTTATCATAAACTATTTAAGTTATCATGTCAATGATTGAAATTATAGATTCCTTGAGTATAGTAACAGTAATAATTGTTAAATTAACTAATATCTTGCAAGTTTTTTATTTTGTTAATATTATCAAAAACAATTAAAGTTATTGCGTCAATTTTGACAAATATGGATGGAACACGGTGTCTAGTAATAAAAAACATAAAATTTGTTAAAATTTTGCAACACAGTATTGACTTATTGGCGAAATAAATTGTTTCATATAACGCCATTTTAAAATTTTAATTTCTTAAAAACTCTTTGACTTAGAATGTTACAGTTAAAAAATCTAAAGTCTAGATTAATTGTAGAGTTAGAAGATAGTAGATTTGTTAATTTATTATTGTTAATTAAAAAGATTTAGGTGATATAAAAATATTCATCTGTCTATCATGAGCGACATTTTTCTATTGTTATTCATTCTTAAGGTAATTGAGATAAAATTGTCTAGTCTCTATTCTCTACTCTGGAGTAATTGTAGAATTAGTAAATATCTCATTTGTTAATTTATTATTGTTAATTAAGTCGATATAGATGATATACAAATATTCATCTGTCCATCATGACCGATATTTTTCTATTGTTATTTATTCTTAAGGTATTTGAGATAAAATTTTCTAGTCTCTATTTTCTACTCTAGATTAATTGCAGAATTAGGGAATATATCATTTATTGATTTATTATTGTTAATTAAGTCGATATAGTTGATATAAAAATATGCATATGTCCACCATGACCGACATTTTTTTATTGTTATTTTTCTCAAGTTTTTTGAGATAAAATTGTCTAGTCTCTATTGTCTACTTTAGATTAATAGTAGAATTAGGAAATATCTCATTTGTTAATTCATTGTTGTTAATTAAGAAGATACAAGCGATATAAATATGTTCATCTATCTGTGATAATGAACATTTTTCTATTGTTCATTATTCTTAAATGTCTGAGTCAAAATTTTGTAGTGTCATCTCGACTTAAATTGTAGAGTTGGGAAATATATCATTTGTTAATTTATTAGTGTTAGTAAATAAGATATTGATAAATTAAAAATGATCACGACAGACATTTTATATTGTTTATATTTATTGTTTCTATGTGTATTTTGTATGAAATATTTAATTTATTGCAATTAAATATTTAAAATTATACATGTGTTTACTATATTTATCCTTTTCCTTCCTTATTTTGTTTCATTACCCTTTAGATTGACGGATGATATCTTCCCGTGCAGAGAAAATGACGTCATGTTTGGCAGAAGACCCCTGAATTTTAACTTTGTATCCGGGCAGCAGAGACTGGCAGAGCCCTCGGATAAAAAGAAGTTGTCCATTTTTGCTATCGTTGGCAACATTGATTTTATTCAATGATGCCAACGATAGCAAAAATGGGCAAGTTCTTCTTATCCAAAAGAGTGCTCTTCCAATCTTTGCTGCCCTGGTACGAAATCTTATTTTCGCAAAAGTTCTTCTGCATGTCACGTTTCCTCAGCGTACCAGCAATTATATACATTATGAACCTAAAGTCAGCAGTGGGTCGTAACATATAAACGTTAAATGCGAATTACGTAAGATATACTAACCCTAGGACATTTTAAATCACAGATTCGGAATCTACGGGCCCTAATGAAGGGTGTCGCACCCTTATCTGAATTTTTTTACCCCCAAATTTAATCGTAAAAACACCAAGGCTATAGTCCAACTTTTTTTTGGCAAATACCCAAAAAAATCGAGTTAGGGGTGGATTCCTATAGATTCAGCTCTAAAAACTCCAATGGTGATCTCGAAAATTGGCGCTCACCCTTAAATTTGGGTTATTTCATATCCAATTTTATGTGCTTTATGTAGCATGTATATAAGGTTCATTATTGCATGTCACATTTCCTCAGCGTACCGGCAATTTTATATATTATGAACCACAAGTCAGCAGTCGGTCATAACATATAAGTTAAATGCGAATTACGTAAGAAATACTAACCCTAGGACATTTTAAATCACAGATTCGGAATCTACGGGCCCTAATGAAGGGTGTCGCACCCTTATCTGAATTTTTTTACCCCCAAATTTAATCGTAAAAACACCAAGACTATAGTCCAACTTTTTTTCGGGAAAAACCCAAAAAAATCGAGTTAGGGGTGGATTCCTATAGATTCAGCCCTAAAAACTCCAATGGTGATCTCGAAAATTGGCGCTCACCCTTAAATCTTACGTAATTAAAAAAAGCAATGTAAATACTGCTCTAATTATGAAACTACAAATCCTATCGCAAAATGGTTTGCGAAATCGTATTCAGCACATTCAAATAAGTGATATACAGTCACTTCTAGCCCTTTAAAGTTAATATTAAGGGTGATTTTTAAGGGAAATTACTTTGAGAACTTTAAAGCGTCATATCTCGAAAACGGTAAGAGATATCGCAAAAATAACGAAAAACCGCGGTCCCTCTATTAGTACCCTGAAGAATCAACCCTTCTCTACAACATATGTGAGTATGAAGGGCGTAGGGCCAAGGGTTAAAAAACCGCTAATTAATCAAGGTCACAATTTCAAAAAACGAGCATCTTCAATTAGTTTTCATTACCAAATCGAAAGAATGTAAGTGTCGAGTTACCGCATCGAGTAGTGCTGCCATCTCTTACAAAATTTGTGAACTATTGTTGTGAGCAAAAGGCAATATTATTTTCAAACTGCAATGATTTTTTGTAGTTTAGGAACCTATACTTCTAAAATAAAATAATAGATGGCAGCACTAAGATTAAAATTGAAAAGAATAAATTAAAATTATGAATTTCGTTTTATTAAATGACAATATTCATTTTAAACTATTTTATTGCATATTTTACAGTAAATAAAACAAATTGTTTCTGTTATAATTTCTTTATTATCTCTTATGGATAAATACATGTTATTATATTTCGTTTATTAACATATTAATGTATGTTATTTATAAGATAACAGCCTCCTAGTTAAAAATAACATATATGTAAAATAATAACAACTGTTAATATGGTGTACTGATCTTAAATTATTATAATTTGATTATGGTATAATACATGTTTATTTGTTGTTAAATTATTTTAATAGTGAAGTACATTTTACAATAATAAATTTGTTTATTTATATTTGAAATACAAAGCCGGGAATAAGCCTCCTGGATTGACTTGTAGAGCAAGAAACAGATCGCACCCCCGGAAATTCCTCCCTTAGGCACCAGGAAACCTCTCAGCGAAATTTAAAGAAGGGTGTAGCCTCGTCGCCATAGCTACTGTGACCTGGAACAAACCAAAACAGATTAACAACAATTACAAACACAATACGAAAATATAATTTGAATTAGAACAATATTTTGAAAAAGAACAAATAAATTTTACTAATTATTTTCAATACATAAATATTTAATTTTTCTGTGAACTAAGATTTTAATTGTTGCAAGTATAAAGTCGCCAAGAGACAATAATAATTTTCTTACATTGTTGTTGATAGCAGCGGACGTCGGACCTGATGATGTTCGCTGTAAACGTCTAGAGCGCTCCGGTGAAGTTGTCCAGTCCGGCGAGACTGGACAGAACACCAGCAGCTATACGATGATGATGCAGAAGTAGAAGATGGTGCCAGGTTCAAGGATGTCCTATATAAACATACAAATAAAGAATTAATAAAATTGAATTACTGTAAAATTAATTTACTCACTATTGCGTTGTGAATAATTTACTTCAAAGCTGATATCGGCTCCGAAGACAGTATTGAGGGTGATCAAGGCTCTGGTGATGTTGTCCACAAGTCACTATAAACATAAAAACAGAGTATTAGATAAAAGAATTATTGTAAACCTGGAAAAAACATACATTTTATGTTTAGCAAATATTTGTTCAACATATTTGTAAAAAAGATGTTGTAAAATAATTATTTCCGCTTTATATCGCACTACCTCAGTAAAACTGGGTAACCTTTGACCTGCTTTACGTAATGTGAAGCTAGGCGCGGACGAAAGGCCAGATGGTCGGTCGGGGTGAAATGTCCACGAGTCGCTATATACATAAAAACAATGCATTAGATAAAAGAATAACTGTAAACCTGAAAAAAAAACATACATGACATGGTTAGAAGGAAAATATTTGTTGATGTTTAACGATATCTGAAACATAAACTCAAAATACAAGGCAGTAAAATAGTTTTATATAACAAGTTATGGTAATCATTTACACAGCACACCATTCATTCCACAGCACACCATTCAGCCCACAGCACACCCCCATCGTTGGCTTCAATGTTGGTTTCAATGATGGTTTCTTTTCTTGACTTCTTTTTTGCATGTAACCCTACCTAAGTAGTTGTCTAAGTGTAGCTAACTTACAAACTAAGGCGCAATGACTCTACTGACAAACAACCGGTTTTGTTGTTGTCTCGTTAGTAAAAACGTTCGACATATGCCGTGTCGACGACCCACTCCGGGAGCTCCTAGGTACGCGAGCGGGATCCGAAGGTTTCACGCCTACCCGTCAGGTTGACGAGGGGATCAGACCTCCCCTGGACTCCAGGGCCCACAATTGGTGGGGACTCCCCCCGATCCCCCAAAAGGTGAAGACCTACACGCTAACACAGACCCGCTTCCCCAATTGGGGCCCGACTGGAACCCGGTCCAGTGCACCCGGTTCTCCATCGCGAATAAGCGCTTAAGAATTGGCTGCCTTGGTGCGCACTACGTTGGTCCAGGTGGACAGCGCTTCAACGATCGCCCGAATTCACGATACCCACCCCCACGAAACGATAGCACCGAATTTAACATATGTTGGCCCACCTAGTGCGGACGTAGAGAAAATATTCGCGGAGCGAGTGTCAAGCACACCCGCATGACGTTCTGATCGGCAGCCAACTGACTAAGCAAAATGGCGGAGAGTTGTACACTGCTGCGCCATCTCAACTCCGCTGCGACGTACGTCCCACAAACCAAGCCTATGCTACAATGTACAGAAACAGCAGTAAACGTACGTCGTAGCTAATCACGCTCGAATATTTTTTAATTGCACTAATTGTACAAGCTAGATCTGATGTAGATATAGTTTGTATTGGTATTTTTAAATTTAATATTGTTTCTATAAATAATATTTTAGGAATAAATGAATTGTAAACTGGTTTATAAAGTAAAAATAAAAACGTTTCACTGTTCTCTGAAGAGTTGACCCTTATTTTCACTATACTGTTTGACTATAATATCCCTCATATGCTATAAATTCGACAAATTTACAAAAAAATGTTATCATGACAAATTTCTCATTTAATATTGTGATCCTAATTCGTAAATAAAAGTATTTGATTTAAATTTATTGGGTTTGTTTTTTCATTATATGGTAGATAAAATATTGTACGATACACATACGTAAAGTATCTTTAGTCACTCAGGTGTCTTAAAACACTCGCAACACTAGTGTTTAATTCTGACCCATTCGTGTCTAAAGACTAGCTTTACGAACAATTGTTATCTAGTAAGCATTGCTTTCAGGCATGCTGTGAAATGTTTTCATGTTATTTGGTGACTCAATTTCAGAATAGAGAATTGCAAACTATTCCGGCGACTCGCAGATGTAGTTTTTCATTCTGATGGCAGACAATCTGGTTTTTACTAACCAATACATCATTCTAGAGTCGAGCATTGCCGAGTGACGTCAAATGTTTGACATACTTGTCTGGAAATAGAGCACGACACAGGTTCGATTTCCAGGCTTGAAACTGATGCGATTCGGAAAATGATAACCTGAACTATGTGTAGAATGAATGTCCGTGACTTTTTGCACTGGTGTGACAGCAGGAGGAGATTGCGAATTTGCTATTGTTTAGCGTAAATATTAGAAAAATAATGTAGCAGTAAATATCTGGCTTGGTCAACGTACTACTTTGTATATACATTTTAATTTAATGTTAATTATCATGAAGGCACATAATCGAGGATGACGTTGGTTAACTTTCTTAGTATTAGGTAATGACCAGAGGCGTGTGAAGTGATACATGGCATAGATGCTCCAGTTGTTTGATTTCAAACATAGGTCAACAAACCGACATGTTCTACATGAAAGTATGGTTTTCCGTTTGTAAGATTAGAACAATTTTTTTAAAGTTATTCTAAAAGTCTTAATTGGCCAAATGGTATGATTCTGGGCTCGTAGTTATGTAGAAGCGGATAGACGACTAGACGAGCGATAAATATAATATTAGATCCTAATATCGTAGCCGGAAGGATTTAAGTATCATATTTTAAAAGTAATAAAAGTCTGTAAAGTTCTACTTTAGCTACTATTTTGGCTAATTTCGCGGAATGATATCGCGTACTTTAGTATCGGTTTCGGACAATCGACAACCGATAATAATAAAATAAATAAAACAGAATGCATAGACAAATATAATTGAGTTTGACTGAATAATAAATATACAATTAATATTAAAATTTTGCTGTTTATTGAATTCAATGAGCGTAACTTTTATATAAATATTTATTAAATAAATAAAATAATAGAAATCAATGAATTAGTCTCACTTGGAAATAATAAACTTCATAACTCTGTGTGTAGAATACCGGATATGATTTTATGAATCTTTCAGTGTTGTCCTTCGTGAAGGAATAGAGTTGTCTTAAGGTCATGACGGATTGCGGGAATTGGATATCTCCTCTGCCTCTTCTGCCCATCCAGAATTCGTTCGATGGTATATTCCCATTTCAGCCCATTTCATTTCATCCACAAATAATACAGAATTACATTATACTGTACAAATAAGCACATTTATTGTGTTCATTAAAAAAAAAATTATACCTTTTACTATTTATACCTTTCTAATTCCACATCGCTGGAGACAGCTTGGATGGAATTGTTTGGGTCATCCTCAAACAGTATAAGAAATATAAATTCAGCAATAGTTTCGTAAGCTGAAATTTTCTTTTTCTTGACCCAAACATTTCCATCTAAATTGCTACCTTTCTGCTTTCTTCTAAAGTCGAATGGCAATATCTAGTCTGCAACAAAAAAAAAAAAAAATTATGTAGTACCATAATGAGTGATAACCCTGTATTATAAAACACAGTACAAATTACAACTGAATACAGTACAGCCCGACAAAATTAAACATATCAAAGGTAACTATTATAAATTATATTATAATCCAAATAATATATACTATTTTTGTTTTTGTTTTGTAACTAGTTGCTAGGACACTTATTGTCATACTAAAGTAGTGAAATGAAGACGTCTTCATTATAGAAATATAAATAATTTAGGAAATAATGTCCAGGTCGTTGAAAAAATATAGTGTACAACTCGCTGAGAATGTCCATTTAAAATGAGTACCATTTCATACTTATTATTACTACTATTGTTATTATTATTATTAAACACAAGCATGTCTGAATCACTAGTTATTTTTCATTTCACAAAGTTTGCTTTTATTTTCAAGATAATAACTTTACTTGACAGAAGGTTATGTAGAAACCCCTACTAATAAGATAAATTCGAACATACAAAGCACAATAAAAGACAAAATTGTGCTAAATGTAAGGAAATGAAAAATGAATGTTATAGAGTGAATGATTCTCGTCCAGCTGGGAGTGGTCGAAGTACAAGTTCCGGTCGATCCGGGCGCAAGTACCCTCTTCCCGCCGCCGCCGCCGCCTACGTTCGTTCATTCATTATTCTGGCGCCCTGCATCTTTCATGGGACACTCATACATGCGTAACATATATTTACGGGTTCGATTCACTGCCGGAGGATCAAGTTGACTTCGATTCGACTCCCGAGTGAAGAGAACCCAAGATGGGAAAAAGTTACTTATAGATCCCTATGCTAAGTCCTACACTGACAGAATTCAATTTCCCTTTAGACTTATTCACACGTACCAATGGATTCATAACTTTTCTTCTGTTGACGAAATACTTTCCTGGGATAAATTTTTAGATTTTATCTTCCGCCAAGATTGATTTTTATTATATTATTACACTCCGGAGGAACGAAATATATTCTTCGTTTTATAATGAGAAGCTGAGAGGCACATTATACTAATCACATGTGAAGCAATATGCACTTTATGCAACATGTATAAAGACGAGTTATTGAACCATTTTTATCTCCCGCCACATCCTGTAAGGGAGGTATAGGTATCATGCTAAAAATTCGGTAGTGAGTTTTCAGTGGTTGAGCACGTTTTAGGGTCCCTAAAATACGATTTTAATAGTTTCGCGATGATGTCTGTGTATCTGTCTGTCAGTCTGTGTGGATCTCTGGAGTTACGGTTTCTCAAAAACTACTAAACTGAAAATTTTGATGTTTTGTATTGTATTGTATCCCCTTTGGAAGAGCTGACTAGTTTTTGGTGAAAATCCAATAACCAGAATCGGGAGTTTACTTGGAGCCTCATCAAGTTATTTTAAAATAACGCAGTAAATTATGGTTTAATGAAAATTTTGTTATTAGAATAATGTTTCAAATATTATTATCTACAATTATTTTTTGAAATATTTTCCTCTTACTGTCACCATTTACGAATTACAACATGGTAAAGAAATAGTTTATTCTACAAGTAATGGAATGACACATATTCCACGTGAGTAAAAAGTTTGCAGTCCGAGCCGAAGGCGAGGGTTACGGTTTGCGAGTGTGGGATATGTCATTCCTTTACATTATTGTAGACTATACTTTCTATAACAAGATTTTGGAAATTATACAAAAAATTCAAATATAAAACTGTTGAAAACGTCAAACTCAAAAATTAAATTAAAACAAACAGACGCAACCATAGTAACTGAATCAAGATACTTCATATATCACGGCTCTGATTCGTCGAAAATATTCCATACGCAGAGTATGGAATGTTAGTGGTTTTATAACAATTTTTAATTGTAGAATGCGTAGTTTCCAAAACAGTGTTATAGAAAATAGTTATTTGTGTATCAAGTGCGGATAGAGCATTGTTTGTTGCACGCGGCGAGAAATTGTTGATCGAGGCGAAGCCGAGATCAACAACTCGACAAGTGCATCATTTACTTTTATCTAATTTATTTTTGTTTTATTTTTGTCGCATTAGTGCGGCAATATGTCACTTTGTCGCCCTAGAGCGACAATTTAGAACATTTCTTAACTAAAAATGGAATAACAATGTCGATATTGTGCAACGATTGTAGAAAAATATATTTTGATATTTTCGTTTAAATCTGCTAACCTGTGTTAAAAAAAAGAAACAAAACAACGGTTGAAAAATGTCATTTTTTGACATGTGACATAATTGTTTGAAGAGATGAGCGTTTCTTGATAGTGGTGGTCTGTGTTCCTGTATTGTTCGATAAGAAATCTATGGTGAGAGGTATTGTGGTGCCCACAACAGATTTTTTATTTAGGGCTGGTATTTCCCACCTCAGAAAAACAAGAGAATAAAATCAGTGGATCAGCTAGATAATAATCATCATGTAAGATATGATTTTGATGCGATATTTTTGTTTAATCCACTGCTAAATTTATTCTCTAATTATCTGAGGGTGAAAAACTGGCCATTTGATACCCAATATTTAATACGATCTCAAAAGAATAAGTCATCAGCATTCTGGCTCAAATCTTTCAAAATAATATAACTATTTAATACCAAAGCGAAAGAGTTTATCAAGAAGGGCCTGCATAACCCATAATCTCTAAAAAAGACATGAGTATAGTGATAATGACGAAGACAATGGAATTGGTAATTCCATATTGCATACTCCATGTTTCTAAGACTGGTCGTATTCTAATTAATATGCACACATCAAAATAGAAAACTTTCACATATTAAACATTAAAAAACAAGTGTTTAAGTTCTACAGAAGTAATTAATTAAATTATAATTATTACACTAGCATCTTGAACCTTTTAGTTAAAGAGCAAAAACAAAGCAAGTCAATATTTAACTCCCATTAAGTGCATTGAACAACTTAACCAAACAGAAAAAAATCTTACTTGAAAATGTCAAAGTTAATTCCTTATCGGGAGGAAATAAAATTACTAGCGTCACAGTTTTTGCTTTCGCCTCGTAACGCAGCATCTCCTGGGGATTGTTCGGGGGACGGAGGGGGTGTGGTGGCGGGTGGTAATGTCCGCAACGTAATGGAGATCGTAGAGTGCTGCGGCGGCGTGTCACCGTCCGCGCAGCCTGCATATTCATTACAGCCCGTAAGTGCATGGCTCGCCTATAGTTTGGCTAACAGATATTTTCCTGGCGGTTATGAAATAATGTAGAATATAGAGGACTTAATCTAGTTCTCGGTTG
Organism: Poecilus cupreus; assembly: GCA_963942605.1. Classification (NCBI taxonomy): domain Eukaryota; kingdom Metazoa; phylum Arthropoda; class Insecta; order Coleoptera; family Carabidae; genus Poecilus; species Poecilus cupreus. The sequence continues at coordinate 2,330,864 of OZ012714.1, read as the reverse complement.
ATATCTAGGCCAGGATGAACTAGTACTTGTTGTTGCTTTTCAGCGATAATCTGCCCGGAAATTACACACGAAATGAGACTTCCTCTTAAATGCATTATTGTTTTATAATACTTAGGTTTCACTAATTAATTTTATGTTTTTTGGTAGTTCTTGTCTGTAATATAATGATTTTCTTCTGCTTCCTAATATAAAATACTTTTGTGTTTTTCGACATAATTATATCACTAATTAATTTTATGTTTTATGATAGTTTTTCATTGTAATATAATAATGTTCGTCTGCTTTTGTAGGATTTCTATTTTCATTAAACAGAAAAATATAACAGCGCAAATCCTCTGTACAATAAACTGAGAAAAAAAAAATAGAATGCTTCAGTAATTTTTACTGAATCTGGTAGTTAAATAATTTTTTGCTGTATTATAATATGATATCCAGCTTATAATTTCAGAATAAAACATATAGTTATTTTAAAATAATATATTTTTAGAAAAAAATGTATTGATAAAATAGTAAAACATAGTTATAGTTTGTATATGTAGCAGAGTTTAATATAGTCAGCAAAATAATGTAATACATATCAAAGAATTAATATTGAATTTTTTTCAAAATTGTTCTTTTCCGATGAACAAATTTAAATCTGCTATTGAATGTCGATAAATGTAAAGTGTTGGTGTTTGAGAAGAATGATTTGGTGACTGATTGTAATGTTTCAGTGAATGAATTTGTATACTTGGGTGGTATGTTCTCGAGGGATGGACATATTGACCGGGAGATTGAAAGGCGCGTGTCTACAGGGTGCAAGGTAATGGGTGCTCTGGGTACATTTGCTCGAAACTTGAATGTCTCTAGAGATGCTCGATTGAGTGTTTATAATGGTGTGTTAGTGCCTACATTGATGTATGGTTCTGAATGTTGGGTGTGGAGGAAAAGCATGAACGACGTATAACTGCTGTAGAAATGAGATATTTGAGAGAAGTGAGTGGGTATACGAGACGTGATCGTATACGGAATACATTAGTGTATGGGGAGTGTGAGATTGAGAAGAATGTTGTTAAGAAAGTGGGAGTGAGTCAGTTGAGGTGGTTTGGACATCTTGTGCGAATGTCGAATGAAAGGTTGGTGAAATTAATATATGTGGATGAGATTGAAGGTGAACGATTGCGTGAGCGTCCGAGGAATAACTGGTTGAGTATGATTTATGGTTTGTTGCGTGAACGAATGATTCCGAGTGTGAAGAATAAACGAGCATGTATGAATCGCACTGTGAATGTGGACGAGGCAAACGTGGTGTATCAGAATAGAAATGGTTGGGGGAGTCTGATTGTTGGTTGACTGTGTTTCTGGGTTCGTGCTACCCCACTAAGTGGGATATATCGTGATGTTATGTATGTATATATGTGTGTTCGTATACGAAACGTGCTGTGTGTGGTTGAGAAGAATGAAAGGTTGGTGAAAGTAATATATGCAGGCGAGATTGAAGGTGAACGATTGCGTGGACGTTCTAGGAATAACTAGTTATGTGTGCAAGAAGAAAGTGATGTACTAGGATAGAAATATTATGAAAGATTGATTGTATTTCATGGTTCATGCTACCCCAATGGGCCCAATGAGAGGAATATAGTGTTATGGTTATGTATTATTGCTCTAAAGAATTGCAGAAAATCACGAAACGTGTAATACGATTTTAGTTGCATTATTTACTAGTGTGCAAATGGCAAAAGTGTACAATTCATCATCTAATTAATTCATTTAGATACATGACGCTAAACAATATAATGTGAAATGTACGATGTGCATACTCATCCCCACGCTGCGCTCACGGGAGCATGAGGTCGAAACAATTGCACGTCTTTTGCACACGCGTTCTTTGCAGGAGGGGCGGCCGCGGCGGCGGCTGTCCGATGCATGCCGCCGACACCGCCGCTCGCAGATCGCAATTAACTGCGCTGCCTCGATGTCATTTTATTGTTAAAGTGTATTAAATGAATAAATCAAATGTAAAGGAATAATTCAGCCTTCAGAACCAATTACACAGCGCTAGCAATATGTGTACTCGTATAATGTGTAGTTACAACAATACATAAATATGTTATTAAAACAGAGTATTCAATGTATGTGCGTCATTTCGAGAACTGTAAAAGCTTTGAAGTTAGTTTAATTAGCAAACAATTTCTATTTTACAAGACTACTATAATTGTATATTATACAACGAACATGGAATGGTACTCATTTCCTACGAGTACGAAAGTTTGTAGATCATACGAGTATGAAATAGACATTCTACGCGACTTGTACACTATACTTTTTCTACGACCACGATATTATTTCCTAATTAATTTATATTTTAATAATAAATTTGTCCCGCTTTCACCATTCGAACATTTGACAATTCTAAATAAGTATCCTAGCAATGGCACTTGTACTGAAATGAACTGATCTGTATTGAAATACTCACAAAACAAATTCATTTCGCACTTGCAATGTACCTCATATCCCTAGCAACAATAGACAGTCAATTGCAGATTTATAAGTGCTCGTAGAAAAAAATATATTTTTTCTATCAGTGATTCTGATAATACAATATAATCATTTACTGGGAGCTTTTTCATTAGTATACGTAGGGATGTGTCATTACATTACAGCAATGTATTAAAAAGTTTTTTTTTAATACGTAAACATAAAGTTAAATGAAAACAATTTTTTGTTTATGTTTTGTAAAAATATTTTCATTTATTACTACGAGTTTAGAAAGTTTTTCCAACTTACTGAAACATAGGAATAGTTTGTAATAATTAAAAATAATATTTTCTACCAATTTAATGTAATTTATTAAGTACTAAAGTAATTAATATAAATTTCTTATTAGTTTAAATGAATAACAACTATCATTCAGCGGTAATGACCGTAGCAGTCGATCCGCTTAATTTCAGAGAAAAAAAAAAAACAACTATCATAATAGCTCATATAATAACATACTATTAAAATTGTTGTTCAACGAACCTCATAGCTCTTATAGTTCTGGGAAAAGCAATTGGTAGCACACTTAAATTGAATACTCAGTTCAATAAATATGAATTGAAATTATGTGCTAATAAAGTGAAATAAAGTAGATATATTTACTTTAGTTCGTAAAATAATTGAGGCGTGAATAACAACACTTAATTACATCAGCAAATATCTAGTTTAGCTATGGAATGTTGTTAAATTCCGCCTCTCAAATACATGCATATCAGTAATTACGCCCAGGCAAAACCAGGGCTCTGTAAATGGGCTTAGTTTGCCCTTCAGGGATTTCAAGTCCACCCTCAATTTATTTTCAGAAAAGCCAGCTCACAGCGAGCTGGAAAATAAATAGTTACATTACAGCTGGAACCAGAACTAATTCAGATTTTTATTTTTGTTTATTAATTAGCTCAAGAGCCAAACTGTTTTAAAAACATATTACTATTTTAATAGAATAGTACATCGGAGTTTGAAACATGATATTCTAGTTCTTAGTTAGTAAATCACACTACATACAAATTACCTCTGTATCTCTAAATCTCTTCCTCCAGTAACATCTCTCCACTAAGTGATATAACACGAATTCATGAATATATTCAATAAACAATCAAACTATTCTTTATTCTTTACACTTCCATTCTGGTAAGTATTTATACAAGCACATCTATTTACGAATCTCGAATAGAAAGTTGGTGAAACTAATATACAGGGCAATTCATAACGTACGGAAAAGATTGAAAAAGAAGAAATATAAACTTCAACTTAAAGAAGCATTCAATAAATCTTTACACACTGACAAAAATTAAATTCTTAGAACGAGCTTATATTTCTTGGGGAACATTAGTTACAAAATTAAAGCAATCTTGAAACAACATAACATTGATATAGTTTTTAAATCAATAACGTCATTAAAAAATGAACATTGTCTAAAAGCTGATAAACGTCAACAAAAATCTGGAGTTTAGATATTAAAATGTAATGACTGTGGATCAAATTATCAGGGCCGGATTTACGTACAAGCGGAACAAGCACGTGCTTGTGGCCCCCAACCCATTAGGGCCACCGGTCAACCTTTATTTTTTTATTGAAAAACATTTTTATATGAAGTTTTCTAACGTTTTTAACGGTTATAAACGTTTTTTAAAGTAGAGAGTAGAGATAGGGGCCCCATCTCTTCCTCGTGCTTGGGGGCCCCGCAAGCTGTAAATCCAGCCCTGCAAATTATGTAGGGAAAACAGGCAGAAAATTTATTACACAGTTTAAAGAACATGCTCGCTGTCTTTTTTAGAATAAATCTTTTAGTTTTGCAATCTTATTGATAATGGACACTTTTGCAATTTAATAAAGATTTTAATATTTTACATATTAGAGAATACAATAGAGTACTTGATTTTTTTAGAAAATTTAGAAATTAAAAAGTTTATCCAACACCTCTCAAAAAAAAGCTCTATAACTATAGCGATTTTAAACAAGGAAAGTAACAGATTACCTAGTAGTGGGTATAATTTTGAGAAAATTCACTTGTGAGTAAATTTTTATTTATAACAATAATAATAAACACAACGCCTTGATAACTACTTCAATTGGCATTTTAATTTAAAAAATTTAAAGCATCTGTCACTGTCAAATAATATTTCTTTAATAAATTTTGTATTTATTAAGAGATGTTGGATAAAACGTTATACTTCACACGTGGGCAAAGTGGAATTACCCACTCGATAGAGTTATCACAGCTTTTGGCTTCGTGTGTTAAAATTTCTCTAGTGGGAAATTTCTTACTTTGCCCACTTGTAGTAAAGTAAATTAACTATTTTCATTACAAATAAAAATTTGTGTTTAATTGATCAAGTCAATATTAATTTGAAATCTAGCCCACTTCTCGACCTACTATTTTTTAATTTTTTTCTGTTTGTTTCCAGTTTATTTATTAATAATCATTTTTTTTTTAATTTTCAATTTTCTTCTTATCAGTCTTTATCCGTCAGTTTATATATCACCTGTGATTTCAGTTTTATTTTTTTACATTTTATATTTATTCTTTTGAGTCCTCTTTCAATGATTTTTGTGTTCGCATGTAATTGTCCAACTCGCTTCGCTCGTCGTTCAAACTGTCATGATCAGCACACGGAATATCACATTTACTCCTAAATACAACAATATAATATTGTAGCACAGCTAATTATGAAAGAATAATGCAGGAAATGACAAAATTATGTATTCTGAAAACAATAAAATGGCAACAAAATGAAATGAATGCCCCATCATTAAGTGCAGTGTAGTCGACTAATTGAATCATCATCAATAACTCGAGTTCCGCGACGTGCGGATACAACAAAGTGCCGTGATAACGGGATATAAAAATAAACCCGGGATCAGGGCGACTGCGGTGATCAATATTCACCTCCCCCCGCGCGACCCGACATCGGCCCCTGATGTAATTATCTCCGTGTCTATATTTTATACCACCGATCCTAAATCGCTACCAAGTAGCGAACCTTCGGAAAATCATTTGTCTGCACGCGTTACCGATTTCAATCGTCTTTGTTCCAAGTGATTTGTGGTATTCAAAATTTCACTTTGCTTATGTAATTTATTAGTTCCAACAAAAGTATTATATTGAATTATAGATTCTTTACTGTCCTGGGTTGAGGTTTACATAATTTTACTTCTACACTCTGCGAGCTCAAAGTCTTAATAATTATAGTTACTCTATTTTTTTTTAATGTTTCTAATATAAAATTATATAAATAAAATAAATATATCATTACGCCTTTTACCCATTATGGGTGTGGCACTCTGCTTACGCAGATCTCGATAAGTGATATATTTTTCGTATGAAGTGCGGTTACCAACCTTCAAATCATAGCCCCTAAGGATGTTAGTGGAGGGGGAACCACATGGGTAAATTTAAATTGGTAATTGTCGGCAGTGGGATTCGAACTGAGGATCTCGCGATCCACAGTCCGACACGTTACCACGGAGCTACACTGCACAAAAAAAAAATCGAGCCAGTTAGCCGAACCAAGAAAATGACTGTTTTTAAAATTTTTCTTGAGGGACATATTAACCAAAATCTGGATATTCCCTCTGGAAATACATTCCTCCTCTACGTTCTCCAAAAATCCCGAAGAGATTCGCTCTCCCCGACCCCCTGAAAAATCGCTTTATGTGATGTCATGTCTGAGCAATGAAAAATCTCAAAGTTTGAAGACCATATTACTTTATGGCTACATCTTGTAGCGGTGTTTGACTCTTAAAACGTTACTCTCTCGACTTTACTCTACAGTACTCTCCAGTACTCTTTTTTGGACTGCCAAAAACTGTCCTTTTAAGCAGCTAAAAGTATGTCATCAAGTTGATCGTGTCATCATTATCTGTGTCTGCAAATATCAAAGGAATTTCTTTGCACACGCAATAGAAACCTACTTGTGCACTAATTCCAATTGATATTTGCAATATTCGTACAAGCACGGTTATTGAGCTATAAAATGCTGCATAAACAATTTGAAAGAACGCTCTTGTTACATATATTATACAACAAAAAAAAGTGCCAGCTGTACAGTTTATTATTATTTTATTTAATATGAAATGCACGAAAAAAAAAAAGAAATTATTGTATAATTTGGTAAATATAATCAACATTTCCTTAACATTATGAACAATGTTATAGCAAATAAATTTAAAATAAAAATGATTTGTAAAACATTTAAACGAAAAATTGGAAACAGATGAACTCATGTGAAATTTAGGTTCGTGTATTTGCAGAGAAACGAAAGGAAAATTCGTGTTATCTTGTAAATATTCCAAATACCCTTTTGTATGGAAAAATCGTGTCCCGGAAAAGATTTCTCCTAACAAAACAAAACTTTTTCTGAATATGTTTTCCAAAATACTTAACCGTGTAACATATTAGATTTACTTGTTTTCCTACCGCAGAGTAAAACTCCCATGAGCAAATATTTAGATTATTTCTGCACAATATCGCGCAACTTGAATGCAGCATTTTGTAACGAGATGCTTCCGACAACGGACACGACTCGCAGTTTGCATCGTGCAGCGGTAAACTTGCCACCAACTTTAAACTTTGTGCAACTTCATATTACGTGCACACATCTCGCAAAATTGTTTCCTAATGATCGTTCCACAACATGGGACTAACGCAAAATGAAATATAATTATGCACTTCATAGATAAATTATCCAGAGTTATTGGAAAGGTACATTTCTAGTTACGTCTTTAAAGATGTACGATGAGTATGTACCAAGGACCTATTTACCCCATTATAATACACATATTTTTATTAAATATTTATACCTGTCAAAAATAATGATTGAAAATTAGTGGAAGGGATATTGGGATCTGACATAAGGCACTAGAATATATGAGTATTCTCATCCGCCATTTTGAGTCCAAGTGTCATAAATAAAACAAATTATTGGAATCCAGTTACTTTAATTCTTTTCTGTCAAATTTGAAGTTGATATTGATTAATAATTGTGATATATCATTCTCTTAATTATTATATTTCATATCTAACAGGTAAGTATACAGAATACTTTCTAATATATTACCGTATGATTTGTGTAGTTGGATTTTACAGAATTTCAAGAAATATGTTTTCAAATTTGACAGATACAAATTTTAAATGTTTTTTTTTTTTAAGTAACTGGATTCCAATAACTTGTTTTATTTATGACATCTGGACCCAAAATGGCGGACGAGAGTACCTACATTCTTCTAGAGCTCTAATCTGACATGTTGTGATATGCCATCTAGCGGATTATTTTCGAACACAAAGTAGAGTGAATATATAAAACAAAATAAATAAAGATATCATCACAACTTTTACCCATTATGGGTGTGGCACTCTGCTTTCGCAGATCTCGGTAAGTAATATATTTTTGTTAGTGGAGAGGGAATCACAGGGATAAATTTAAATTGGCAACTGTCAGCTGTGGGATTCGAACTGAGGATCTCACGATCCACAGTCCGATACGTTACCACGGAGCTATTTACCCCATGTAGAGTGAATATTCCGTTATAAATGCATTATGTCAAATGGGAAAACGATTTTTGAGATGATAGTAAATGACAGAAATTGTAGTTAAACACCGCGTAAATTGAAAAATAAAGTGAACTGTGCAGTGCAAAAGGTGTAATAATTAGTCCCGTAAAAATCTGGACATTACATTCCATGATTTTCCGAAGCTGGACAAACGTTTTATTTATAAAGTAAACCAATTTAGAGTGCGAACAAACCTTGGAAAAAACTAACAAAAGAAAACAATCTATGCTCTGTATATTTTGTACCAGACGGTTATGTACATCTAATGGCCGATTTATCAATCGACTGTTATGTTATTGTTATGGTAATCCTCCTGTTAAATATAGAGAATATGTATTATTTATGTTATTGTTAGTGTGTTAGTTAACATTTAATTAACAGTCGATTGATAAATCGGGCATAAGTAAAATATTAGGTTATAATACGAATTTGCTCCGAAATGATTTCACTTTGTATTTAACTAAGTTCATAAATTAAATTAAATCTGTATTCAAAGTTAATGTTCCTTATATTTGTTCATTTTTAGTTATTTGTTTATTTAGTTGATTTAAATCAGGTATACAGGAACAAACAACACTCATCACTTGTTCATCTACTGCATTTTTCCTATTAATTTGATGGGAATCGCCACGTAAATTCGACGTTCACATACAGAAAGCCACTACACCCACAGCCACTGTCACTTTCATTTAATTTTTTCCCGATTTAATTAATTGTCAAATATCTAAAATGCGTTCAGCTTCTTTAAAATTTAGTTTGCAGGATCTGTTGTAGTGAATTCGCTATTATTATGAATCGTGAGACTCATTTATTATTTTTTATACGCGAACAGTACTAATGTCACATTCAAATCTTCACCCTAATTGACGCCACCTTGGATAGGCCACGCCCCCATGTCAGATCCCAATACAGGGGATACATTAGGTTTGTTCGAACCTACAGTTCTGAACTTAGTGAGCATGCGCATTGGTCTTGAAGCGTTCGTACCTTGCAGTTCCGTATTTACAAATTCTAAGAATTGTTAGTTCGGCGTTCGAACGGCAGGGAATTCGTAGTTCAAATTCTATTAGAACGGTTCTACCAGTTCTGGTTAGGTGGCAAGTATTTCAAATTCTCTCTAACATTTTTCATCTGTTTTCACAATTAGCAGAATTATAATCAAATCCATTCCATTTCATTTCGTTGGAAATGATGTCCCACAGTACTCTCATCCAATTTATTGTATTTTAGTTTATTGATATTGTATTACTCAATAAGTACTTTGGTTACATTTACAGTTCACTCGGTATAAGTCTTTGGAATTGGGAAAAATGTGTATAAATAAAACTGAAAATATATAATAGAGCTAAAGTAACAGTTTTACTTTTTACTTTTATCTTCCTCTTCATTGTTTTGTATCTCCATTTTAAATACTAAGTAATTAAAACGGTTCTCTAATTTTAAGGTTAGCAAATCATACGTCAAAATAATAGTTGTGATTACGTGTGATATTACATCGGTTAAGGTTATGATATCTGAGTATTACATTCGCATACATAATGCCGCCAAATTTGAATCGAGCTGTGCGTTCGAACATGTGCATACTAGAACTGTTCCGAATTTGCTGTCTTAGTTGCCATGCGCGGAACTTGCAATCCTGGAACAGTTCTGAACTTCGGGTTCGAACAAACCTATTGGTGTTTCCTTTTTGTGCTTTAATCATGACGAATATTTGAGCTAACACAGCTGACGAGGTAGCGAAAACGTGTCGCACTGCGTAACAAAACGTATTTTTCTCGTTCTCTGCAAACTCGGAATTCTTTATCCGTGCACGCCACAGCTTATTATTCAGACTGCGTATTCATAACAGATTTATTTACATATGTAAACGCAGTCTAAACATGAACTCTGTTAATCAAAATGTAACATATTTCATACAACTCCGTGAGTTGGGAGTACGAGTACCTTCGTCAGACAAACTTTTTCAACGGGTGATTTCAGGGAATCTCTCTTAAAATAATAATACATCAATACATTTACCTGCCAAAAAAATATAAAATAAGTAAATTGACCGTTCTGCTTTATCATAATAATAATAAAAACTACATAAAATCTTATATATTTAATTTAAATAAAACAATGGTAACCCGGAAAATATCATCTGTCAACAATCAGTGCCAAATGTTATCTTTTTTATCAGTAAGTTTCTGTATATCAAAATAATGTCTTTTATTTGAAATCGGCACTAAAGTGCTCAAAAATCGTCATTAAAAGCTCAGAAATCGTCTCTAAAGTATATTTTTTATATACGACGATTTCGAGCAACCCAGTGTTGGCAAACATTAAATAATTATTGTACAATTAGGATAATTTTGGCAGATATATTGACGTACTATAGTAAATTTGGACGTAACATGAAACAAAATTTGCAAAAAGAATTAACTAATTAATTACGAAGACGAAATTGAGGACAAAACACATAATTTTGAGTGTTATTTACGATAACTTCACTTCTCGAGGTTGGCAACACTGACTGTCAGTTTCAATTGACAACTGACAGATGTATAAATTTAACCTATATTGTAATTTTTTTAAAGTTTTTTCGAATTTTAGATTTGAAATAAAACTTAATATGTACCTCGGCACTGACGTTCCTTTTTATCACTCACATGGTTTATTTTCCTCGGCCCTACGGCCTCCGCAACTAAATTCCATATTCCATAAAAATTGAACTTCAGTGCCTTGATACATAAATAACTATTCCTTAATAAACGATAGGCAAACAGAAAAATTATGTAGTTACAACCCATAGTAAATGAATATTATTTACTGATTTACATACATGTAGAATTTTAAGCCCTACAAAATTTATTTGAATTATTTTTGCATTTTGTGTTACATCCGGTATATTTATATGCGTTTTCAACATTTTCATCTTGAGATCCCATTGGGGAATATTGAAAACCGGCTGGTGTATTATTTAATTAATTACTGTGGTTTTACATTTCCGCGTATCTTCTCATTCGCGAAAGGTTAGAAAAATTACCTTAAAACCTTAAAGAACCATAAGTTATTTCTAGTAAAAGAGTACACGTAAATGCTTTCACCATTTGTTAATTTGTATTATTTGCTGCGGCACAAAGCAGCACTGGGCGAACAGTTTAATATATGAACGAGGAATTTTTTATGAAAACAAAACCACTACCTCGAATATCGCTTAATTACTGGGCAGACCCGGAGCTATCAAAAAACAGGAGCAAAAAGAAGCAGTGCGCCGTATCGGAACGCCATGTAATGGGTCATCGGAGAATGACGTGACATGGGGACATGGAACGGGGAAGTTTGTTGTTGTGTTCGAGGTCCCCCTGGTATCGGAGCGAGGATTGTAATCACTATTTCTAACTCTTTGAAAGATGTTATCGGTAGTAGTATAAGAAATAAACTTTAGTTTCTAACGAATGGTTTAAACGGAAGCGCAACTTATTCGAAATAGTATATTGTACAACGAGCATGGAATGGTACTCATTTCCTACTAATACGAAAGTTCGACTGCAAGTCATACAAGTATAAAATGGACACTATGCTTTTTCTAGAATCACGATATTATTTCCTAATTCATTTAATTTTAATAATAAATTTGTCCCGCTTTCGCTCTTCCAATATTTGACAATTCTAAATAAGTATCCTAGCAATGGCACCTGTACTAAAATGAAATGACCTGTATTGATATACTCACAAAATAAATTCATTTCTCACGATGCTTGCAATGTATCTCATTACCCTAGCAATAACAAACATGCAATAAGCAGATATCTAAGTGGTCGTAGAAAAATATATTTCCGTTGGGTTAAAAAGTAACGTTCTTATAATTTTGTATTTTATCTGACTGTTTTATTTATTTATTAATGTACTCGTATTTATTTTTGTAAATTTTTGACGAAGAGATTCATCTATGTGTGTAGTCCATATTTATTTATATATTTATTATTTTTAACATGTGTAATAGTTTTTGAAAAAAGCCACCTCTTGAGGAAGACGCATGTGGCGTCGAAACTAGTTGAGGTAATTTCTTAATAATAAACCAAGAGTTTCATTTATCATCGACAATTATTATGTTAGACACATGACGCTAATATGAAAAAAAAAATGATATTTTTGAAATGTGCTTTATTCCATTGTTTGTTTATTGTTTTTACTTTATCGGACTAGTCCATAAAGAGCTGCTTTATGGTCGCTAAACAAAATCATAAACAAGTGATTATAAGACAACGGCCTGGTAGGTAACGTTAAAGTCGGTTCACTCGATAACGGAAGTTAAGCAATGCTGCCCGCGGTTGGTAATATAATGGGTGACCGCTTTGCGAAAACTCATACTAGCGAACACTGCGTGCCGTTGTCATACCACCGAAAACGAGGTACCGGTACGGCATACAACCTCAGCAGTTGAGCCCGTTTGATAATAAAAAAAATAAAAAAGTGTTTATAATACAGTTGAACATAATAGTTACTTACGATATAAGTATTACAAGTTACATGAAAATGAGGAAGTTTGTGAAACGAAGCGAAGCCAAGTGAAACAACCCCACGAACAAAATAAATCACTTTTAACACGTATATCACACAAAATTGTATCTACGATATTCCTAGTGTATTAGTAAATACTAAAAAATGTAGAATGATATTTGGACAAGTAAGGTTATATATGTTGATTTATTTATACAAAACGTGTTAAAGTGTTAAAAGCAACAATAAAATCACTTTTAACAAGTTGCAATATTACTTTTAACAACGATCGTGCATAATAGTTATTTACGATACAAGTACGTAAAGCTAGTCTTTAGTCACGAATGGGTCAATTAAAACACGAGCGTAGCGAGTGTTTTAAGACCCCTGAGTGACTAGAGACGCTTTACGTATGTGTATCGTACAATATTTTATCTACGATATAATGAAAAACCCCAATAAATATTAAAAAAATATTTTTACTTATGAAGTAGGATCACAATATTAAATGAGAAGTTTGCCATGATAACAAAATTTTTGCAAATTTGGCGTGTTTAAAAATTTTAATCACTCGTTGCTTGGCAACCCGTGACTGTCCGTGACTAATGGGATCGTGTTACTAAACAACCGTTTTACAAACTTGAAACTAACAGTTAAACATCAATTTTACACACTATCGTAGATAATAGTATATTATGATACAAGTGTATAAGTAAGCTTTTAAAGCACGTACGACGAGTTTAAGAGCACGACGCGAAGCGGAGTGCTTTTAACGTCGTTAGTGCTTTAAAAGCACTTATACACGTGTGTCATACGCTATTTTTTATTATACCTGCATCATACTCTGGAAAAAAACTAAAAAACAACATTTTGATTTTGATAATTTTACGCGTGTGACGTTTGACGTATATCGTTTACATGGAGACTGGTTAGTATTTATTGTTTACGTTTACAGTTTGACAGATATTAACAGTAATTATTTGTGTTGTTGCTTAGCAACCTTTAAAGCACGGCGTGTTTTAAACTGACGTTTATGAACGCTGTAGCGTGTTTTAAACACGGTTTATGATGCAGGTATAATAAAAAATATATTATCGCAGTATTTACTAATATATTATTCAAATTTAGATTTATACAATTTTGTACAATAGCCTCGACCACTTTAAATAAGCCCTAATATGAATCTAGTGAATGCCGTTATTTATTTATTTTTTATTATACGGGTATTAAAATTCAGGACGTTATGAATTTCAAACATGCAATTGATTCATTTCATATTGTTTTCTATTTATTTTCATTAAAATGTAAAATACACAATGTAAACATTTAAAATTTCATCCAGAGGTATTCCCCTAAGTACGGACCACAGTAGGCGCCCGCCGGACATTCAAATGGATCCCAGAGGGCGCAGAAGGTCCAACGAAATGAGCAGTTATCTTCGCAGTCACCCGTTTGCAAAAAATGCAAATATCAGCGGGCAATATGACAGCTGGGATACGGCGGCGTCGGCGTCGCTAGCACCGACCGCCGTCGCCAACGTGGGCTCCTGAAATTTTAATATCCCGAAACAGGGCTGCGGCCTGCGGTCGCTAAACGATGTATTTCACGGGGCCGCGCGAAATTAAAAGAGGCCACGCGGATAAAGCACGGGCGAATCGCGATGTTTCTGATAATTTAGCAACAGTTTAATGTGTCGCCGGCCGGGCCTGCGAACGGAAACTCGGAACGTGTTTTTACCAAGTTTATCCCTTGTTTTTTTTCTGTTTCGATAAGGAATTCTGCTTACTTTGCTTTGTTGATAATGAGTTCAATTTTTTTCGTTTTGGGTGCAATATATTTCTCGACTAAATTAATTGGGGAATACTGCGAAATAAAATGAAATTTTGTTTTATTTTTTCGTGGAAAGAGACTATTATTTTCTATCTATTTTTGCAGTTCATTATCGATTCACTAATCCTTCTTTACTGTTATATTTGTTCTGTGCTCACTGAAAACAGTGCATAAATACATATAATGACTTATTAAAATTTCTAGAAACAGTTCTTCTAGACTTAAAAAAAATTCCTTAATTTTATTATAAATAAACTCTAAACGAAAAAAAACTAAATTTACTCCTGTGGTTCTTCCTCCACTAACCCCTTGGGGGACATGGCTTGCCGGCTGGTAACTGCATTTACCACACCCACAATGGGTAAACAACGTGATTATGAAATGAATAAGCAAAGATATTACATACATATTGAATATTGTCCAACGAAATGTTTAAATTCGTAGTTTGTTCTCAGCATCTTACTTAGAAATAGTATATTACTAGAGAGTGGATTATATGCAAAGTGCATATATTTTAATTTTTGCATATCTTAAATAAAATCAATTTTCTGGACGAATTATATTGATTAGAGTTAATTAATGCTAATTACTAATTGCATAAATTGCATATTTGGGCATTCTTATGCATATTTTTACAAAAGTTGTATATTTCAATATTTTTAAGACCTTGTCTAGTGATAAACAATCTGAAATTTCTGGTAATGCACATTGATGATTCCCAAATATTGGAGGAGGACGCAATAAATAGAAGCATACAACGAAAAAAGCAATAAACAATACAATAAGCAAATACACAAATACGAATGCTGGAAAAAGTGGGTACAATGAATATAAGACCCAGAATTCTCAGCTAGGTATATCTTTGATTAGGTTTCACTTTTTTTTTTTTTTTTTAGAAAATTTTGAATAATTTGCTGTTGTAATTATATAAATGTCATAAATCTAATAACATCAAGTTTCTAGACTTAGTTTATATGTATATTTATTAATTGTGAATCAGGATTAAGACTGTATTGTGCAATAAAATTCATAATGCATTCATTTATACTTTTTTCTAATAATTTAAGATACTTTTGCATATTTTTCTGCAAATATTAACATATTTGTGTATTTAAAGTGTATATTTCCCAAAAAATCAGTGCATATATATATATATATATATATATATATATATATATATATATATATATATATACGCATATAATTCAGTTTTTTTGTGCACATAATCCGCTCTTTAGTTACCAGTATATAATTCTAAAAATAAAATTTAATAATGATATCGTTATAATACTTAGAGTTTTCGTGAACGAAATTATCGTTACACACACAGATGTCATAGTGAAAATAGTAAAATTATCATTATTGTTCGAATGTAAAAATTCTGATTTTTCAAATAAGTAAAATGCATAAAACAAATAATCAGAAATATGACAACAGTCATCTTAGTTATTGTTATCTTTAACACGTTCTTAACTAACAATGCCATTAGTATCGTATTCTGCTAGTGCACTGGAGTCCGTATCTGTTTCTTCTATTAAAACGTATAAGTATTCATTTTTGCCGGTATTCTGAATTTGTGTAAAATGTCTTTCATTTTGTAACATTGTTGAATTTGAAATAAACTAAAGTATAGTTAAACAAACCAATAGTTAAATATTACATATAGTATATTTTTTTTTACAGTGACATTATAAAGGTACTTATATTTTCAAAGAATGTGATTTAGTCTGTAACAAAACTAGGAACCTCTCGCGAGCGAATCTCCAGTAAGTGAAGAAGAGTGTGAGTAGCGGCATCCGCAGTAGGGCAATTGAAATTGCAAGACAATGTTGGTTCCTGCTCATAATGAGAAGCTCATTACTAACCTCAAAGTCAGCGAAGAAACCCGATGGAGCCGCTCGGCTGGCAACGAGCTGTCAAAGGCACGGGTAATAAATTATCTGCGGAGAAACACTTACATGATTACACTAAAACAGCACGACGCTGTACAATGGAGCCCGCGGTAAGTGATTATTAATAAGATGATAGTAGCTACTGATAAGAAGCGCGCTAAGAAACGATGCAATTCTCGCTGATAAATAAGAGCCACTGATAGAACTAACTTGATGTAAATAACTATTAATCTCGTTGCTCATCTTCCTCTTCCACTCGTTCGTCTCACAACACGATCTTTCAACAAGTTACAAAGGATATTTCAATTTTACAAGATTTCTGCTGCGCAAACTTTAAAGGAGGAAAGGATGAACTTTTCAACTACGAAGAAATTAAAAATAACTTCGAAATTATAGATCACATGAGTGTGTTTGTACATTCTTAAACAAGAAAATAAAATACCCGTATTTTCTAAAATCAATACATTATTTATAAGTTTACTACGATAAATAGGAAGAGGGATATGTTTCGAAGTTTTGATAACAGGAAGATGGAAATATATGGATAGAAAGAGGTACAAACTGTAGAATGTATTAAACTATTGGTATACTGAGGAAATAACATGCATTTTCTGTAAATTTCATAACAATTAAAGGAACTAAATAAGATTATTCACTAAGTAATTAGAATCATTTGCCAAAAAAATTGGTAATTTTTTTAAAAATAGTTCGATAAATTCTACTGTACTTTTTAACTGTGTAGATATAAATATCTTCTGTTGTCATTATATGCATTGTATATACAAATAATAGTTATTTATGATAAAGTGTTAAAAGTGACATTTTATGAGTAAGTAGAGAAGTTTGTGAAAAGAGGCGAAGCCGAATGAAACAACGCCACGAACAAAATGAATCACTTTTAACACGTATATCATACAAAATTGTATCTACGATCTTCCTAGTGTACTAGTAAATACTAAAAAATGTAGAATGATATTTTAACAAGTAGTGTTATATTTAATGATACAAATCGTTAGCAACGTTTTAAACGTATAAAATCATTTCTAACACGTTACTATGTTTCTTTTAACACTAGTGTCAGAAAGTGACACTTTTAACTTGTCAAGGAACCGTTAAAAGGGCCACTTTTAATAACGGTCGTAAATAAATAATATTTCTTTGTGGAAACTATAGTTTTATTTCAAATTTTCGTACGATATTAAATGTATGTAAATATACTTGCACAATATAGGTTATATTACCTGACATTTGGTAAACGTCAGTTTACAAGCACTTTGACCTATCTCAATTTGTGCAGTACCAATTTGACGCCACAGCAAATGCGCGACTTTAAAAAATTTGATTGAGAAACCATAAAATTATTAGATTCTCTACAGTTTTCTTTATTTGGTTAATTTACTTATTTTATCTTTATTTTGCACAATTCTAATTGCTTTAATAGTTTAGTTACTTTCAACCATATGAAGTTTATTTCGTACAATTGAATATATTAAAGATACCTTAAATATCACAATAACCGTAAATGATAAAAATACTTCCAGTGAAATAATTGCGCCCACCTTAATTCCGTTAATATTTCTTCAATCAATATTTCACTTCACGGAATATTTACTTTCCGAAATTTATTTTAATTTAAATAAAACAATAGTCTGTAAATTTATTTTAATAAAACTACCATACGAATCAAGATTAGTTAACAAGTTAATTATATTATTTCGAAATATGTTCTTAAATGTTTTGTTTATGAAGATGGTAAGCGGACTAACTACTACGGTCATATGTCGCCTCATGAATGGATGATTATGAATATATGTGAACAACACAATCGACCATGCTCTTCAGTGAGATTCGAACCCACGACCTCTGGCAAGCTAAACTAATGATATAGCCGCTACGGCTGTTTATGTTTTTTTTTTTTTGAGAAGTAAATGCAATAACAAAGAAAATTTCATTGCTTGTTTAAATTGCTACTTTTTGGAAATATGCTCAGTGCGATAATTTGTATATGAATAAATGCACACAACAAAACAAAAGCAATCGAGTTCGTGAAAATATGGTAATGAAATTTAATTATTACTCAAGAAAACATCGAGTATATTATACGGCGCTCTTAAGACCGAATTAAAATTAATTGCCGGCACGTAATTAAGAGTTTACAAATTATATTTCGTTCGTGAAGTTTAAATATTACACTTCCGGAAAGTTAAAACGAAAAAGAAAAGCATTGTATCTTGGCAAATTGTTACATCACCGTAAAAATATTGCTTATAATCTCTGGTGCACAGGAAACTTTTAAAATTTAATACTTTTCACAAACGACTTACAAGGATATTAAGCTGAAAAAAGGACAACTGGCCTGACCGTGATATTTAATAGCTTTTTTACGGGCGAGTCTATTTCAGATAAAGGAGGGTTGGTTGCCGTAAATCCTGAATATTCGTGTTTAAAGAGTTTGAGTTCAGCAATTCTTTTAGGCAAAACATCTGAAGATTGTGAAGAAAAACGCCATTAAAATTAAAAATTACGCGAAATTACATTTTATTATAAACTCAAGGGCGACAATTTTCAAAGGCGACTTTTTAATTGACTCTTTTTATTACGTGCTGGAGTGAAGGAAAATTTTCAAGTTGTTCAAATATTCATTTTACAATTTGCTACAAGTCCATCAACTCTAATTCAGAATTAAATTATGTGTGTATAATTTCTTCAAATATTTCCTTACTGTCCGTAAAATATAGCTATAGACGTA
Source organism: Poecilus cupreus (assembly GCA_963942605.1). NCBI lineage: Eukaryota > Metazoa > Arthropoda > Insecta > Coleoptera > Carabidae > Poecilus > Poecilus cupreus. The sequence continues at coordinate 2,311,843 of OZ012714.1, read as the reverse complement.
AAGATACATGTTATGTACCTGAGTTTCAATTTAGAATTTAGTATTAAATTATTATAAATTTATTAAGAATTTGTGGAATTTTGCTTATAATCTTAGTTAACACTAATACACGTTTGAAATTTCTTCAAATTAGAGTTAATTATTAATTACTTGGAGAATTCAAATTTTCATGGCATTCTCTGTTGAATGCCTTTGAGTAATAAAGAAAACTGTTTTAGTTACGTACTAAATTAAATATAGATTTAAATATTTTCCGTAATCTATTTCCAACAATAGAATGTACCAAATTATCAAAGAGAACTAATTAAGTGACAAATGTCAAATATTATTTACTTGTTTTAATGATCTATCAATAGGCGGCTTTCTGTCTAGATTTTTCTGGCAACAAATTTCTATGCTCTTAAACTCGTCGTACGTGCTTTAAAAGCTTAATTATACACTAGTATCATAATATACTATTCCACTTAAGGTACAAATGCATTGGGATCTCGAGAACCGTAAGAGATACGAGGTTGGTTAAATTAGACGAAAGTTGCCTCATTAGTAGGGTAGTTTGATCATGTAATTGTTTTCCAATTGAATGCATAATTCACTAGATATTGCCTAAAATAATAATTTAGCGATTTTATTATTTTGCTTATAATTTTGTTATATGACAATACGAAATTCTGGTTTGTACTTTCTTATTACACTTTTTAATGGTGAATTTGCAGAAGTATTAATTTTTTTGTTATATCTAAATATTCTCAAGTTACTGGTAACAACTTTTATATTTTATATGGAGGTCATAGTAAGCCATAACATTTTTGAATAAAGTGTTGTTTTTTTTTGCTTTACAATGATATAAAACAGTAATAATGAATTTTTCTAATTAATAGAAAACTTAAAGAAATTTGTTATTTAAAATAAAATTGAAATAAGAAAACTGAATCGTAGGCTGTTATGGAAAAAATTATAATAAATAATACAATCTCGCCGTCGAGTTAGATTTAGTTTTAATGTATAATGTGGTATACTAGGAATTCCACTAATTGACCCAATCATAATAAATGAAAATTTAAATGATCCTAGATATTTAAATATGTAATAAAATGATGTTGCAGATATTTTGCTACTTCGTCAAATACAAAATATGTGGATTCAGCAGGGTGCAACTTCTGCCTATAATTCACAGGTCACAGTACAATATTTAAATATTCGATTTGGAGGACAATGGATATAGATTTATTACCATTAAGTTTTTTTTATAGAGTTACTTAGAAAATAAACTCTTTATTTAGGAATATTAAAATGAAAATGTACTACGAAATGCCACAGTAAGAATCTGAATCAGATTAGGCCAAGAATGTTAAGTAAGTTATAGGAAAAACACAAGGAAAGGCGCAAAAGCAATTGAAATAATATGTAAGTAACATTATTAAGCTATTGCATAGCTTTAATCGCGGGCTTTGACACCCCCCACTCCGAACGGCGTTAAAAGCCGTGCATCGTCTAACGTCGTTTCAGTTCGGCAGACTTCGGCACGGTGTTTGTGTGCGTGCGACTAGACGTATGCGTGTAGACTAGCTGCTAACTGCTCATAACTGATTCTATCTCTTTTAGACACAATGCTAGGACTTATGTTTCTTATTTCAGTTACCATAAACCTATAGTTTTAAGGATAAAAATTCCTGAATAACCTACATATATTGTAAGATAATAAAAATATTTTAAACAATATTAACTTCTCATTTATTCAATAAAAGAAAAAAAATTGTTTTCTTATCGGTCACCACGCTCAAAAAGTGTAACTTGAATCAATATCAAAGAAAAAAAAAACGGGAAAAAAATACTGCATAAATAAAATAAAATAATTATAATTGCATAAGTTGATAAAAAATGCTATGCAATAGCTTTACCGCGGCAGTTCCCGAGTGCCACATGTATCTATTTTTTAATTGAACTATAAGCAAACCTTTGTTAAAAATTTCAGAGCTCACCACTGCCTTTGCACACCCAGTATCAGTGCGACTTATGTGTTTCTGCAAGCATCTGTTGGCGACACAAGCACGGCGAGGACAAAAAGTCTCCCGTGGAAAGATTCCGTTTCAGACATAAAATTTCACTTGAACTCAGCACGGAGAGCGTATCACGCAGTTTTTATACGCTAATATACATAATACGGCGGTTTTTGGGGTTTTCGCGTGCTTTATGAAGCCATTTTGTACACGGTTATTTAGCGGGGCCCACGTACGCGGCAGATTCCAGCGATGACGCACGGCACAGCGACACGCAGATGCTGCTGGCACAGACGCCGACGCCACCGACGCCGACGTCTTAAATCTTACCGTAAATTCCAGATGCTGACTTCTGACTCACGGTGGTACACTTCATATTTTACCTTTCTTAAATTTACAGTTTTGCGAAATACTGGAAAGCAACAATTTCAGAGTACGTTTTCTAATTTTTATTCTTTCAATTAGGTAAATTGTTGTATACATTAGTTTAACATTTTTATCATTTTTATTTGTAGGCATGTAGGCCCATTTTTATTATGTCTACATATAAATTTTGGGTATATTTTAGTAATAGTCGAAATAGTTTTGTAAAGGCAGCTTTCTCTCGTTTTAACTCTTTGAAAGTTCTAACCTTCCCAAAATTCTTAAATATAATAAATGCATCTATCCTTTCCTGCTATTAACAACCCCTGTCATCTATCAGAATTTCATGATTCAGCCTTGAACTGTCAATATCCTAATTTAGATTTTGAACAGTCTTAGAAATAGCTCCACCCGCGAAGACACATTCACTTCCCCTATTTATCAATTTTTCATGATTATATATTATATTTTAAACATAGGTTAGCTAATCAATAGTTATTTATGTATCAAGGCACAGAAGTTTAACTTTTTATCACGAATATGGAATTTATTTGCCGAGGGCTGGAGACCATGTGAGTGATCAAATGGAACTTCAGTGCCGCGGTACATATTCAATTTTATTTGAAATCTAAAATTAGAAAAATAAAACTGTAATTAATTATTATATAGGTTAAGTTTATACATCTGTCAGTTGTTAATTGGAATTGATACTGAGTGTTGCCAACATCGAACATTGAAGTTATTGTAAATAACACTCAAAATTATGTGTTTTGACCTTAATTTCTTCATCGCAATTAATTAGCTAATTCTTCTTGTACACATTGTTTCATTTTACGTATAAATTTATTACAAAACGTCATATATCTGTCAACTTTATCATATTTTTACAATACTTATTTTACGGTTCCCAACACTGCGTTGCTCAAAATTGTCGTATAATGGGTGTCTTTAGTGACGATTTCTGAGCTTTTAATGACGATTTTTGAGCACTTTCAAATAAATTTTTTTTTCTACTTCTGCATAAATATATACCTAATACTAAAAATTTTTCTATGAATTATAGTACCCATAATTCATGGCTGTGAATTATGATTCATAATTCACTCTTCTCGACCAATCACAGAACCAGAAATCTAAAATTCACGGTTATTTTAAAAACCTGTGGATCAGCAAGCAACGGCCGTTTGACAATTGACATGTAGTCAGTTGTCATTGTGTATTTTTATGTTGACGTTTTTCCACGTGTGTTTTCAACGAATTTCGATCATTTACAAAAGTGATTTCCGAATTTACAGTATTAGAAAAACTGTAGTATTATCTTCATCTTCGTGAATAATGACTATTATAATCCCTCATATATAATATGCTATGTTTTTACGTTTGTTATTCATTACCAATATACAACAAAATTTCCACTTCATTTTTTCCACTAACCATTTGTTTTACTGTCCATTTTTTTCACTAAATTTTTTCCTATTTATTTATTTTTTTTTTTAACCAAATAAGGCTAATGACACTATCAACAATTTGTCCCTACTCCTTTTTAAACATTTTGCATTAAAAATAAGTACTCTGATTTGAGTTTGTCGTGTGAATGTGAGGCGATTTGTGTAGACTTAGGGTTTGTTTGTTAAAAATGCGAGCGAATCGAGCTTATCTACAAATGATTTTCATTAAAAATGTGTACTGATTCGAATTCAATACTAATCTTGCAAATATTAATTTGTTACTCCAGCTCATTTCCGAACGGATTAAATGATAGTAAACAATAACGTCGAAGATAGGTATTAAAAGATGACACTTCATCTACAAAAGAAACAGCTGCTAGATAATAATAAAAAAATAAAAGTAGATAATTATTAAATAGAAATAGATTGTAATATATTGTAAATTTGATGATATTCTAGAATATTTTAAACTTTGATTATTCTAGCATAAAGCTTTAAAGTTTTTATATAAATGGCTAATTTATTATTATAGTGGAAGAGCTCTTGCACATTTATTTAGGAACTTTTTTTGTTATTTATTTCCTTTTGCGTGTAAGCCCTCGATACAGTCCCCAATTATAGAGAAACGAAATGTATAGGTACGTATCCATCACAAAGAAAAACACATAACAAAACGAAATGCACAATTCAAATTCCTTCTCGACATAAAGAAAAACATGTTCCAATTTCTTTCTTAAAATATCCATTTGATAAAGAAATTCAGAAAAAAGAAAATAAAACAAACCAGTCCGTTATTCTCACGTTCCGTTTTTCTAAATTCATCTGTTTCAAGTTTCGGGGTCTGTATTCTTTTCAGCGCACAGCTCTATGTTTTCAGCCCGCGGTTGAGTGAAAAACGACTGGAGGCATGTGCGAGCCAGGCGCCCTTCCCCTGGGCCGCAATATCGCGGACATGGCACGTCGCGCAAAAACGACCTGGAAATTGTTTTCCATGTGGCTGACAGAATTTTAAGTGACTCTTTCAAATTCATTTATCGAAAAATATGATTTTACAATTGATTTGGATACGGTAAATGAAGTCTCGCTGCGGTGAAAGGGCCAAATACCAAGTAAAAAGCTTCAAATTTACTGGTTTTGAGGTTATGAATTTATAAAAACCGTTTTTATGTCGATGTTATAAAAGCAAGTTCCTACAATGCCTAACGCGTGTTGGTGTATAACCTAAAAACATTCTGAAAGGATACACGCAAAATAATTCACCTTTCTCCCTCCATACAAATTATTGGAACCAACTTACTCTAATCTGGATACACAGCAGGACTAAATATATGGGCCACTTTTTTAGTTGCATTGTTTATATTTTGTTTAAGTTTCATTTCTGATTTTCATTAAATGTCTTTCTTTAAAATTTGCAGACTTTTTTCAAACAAATTTATTAAAATTTAACGGCTATCGTAATAAAAAAACTCATTTTTCTGTTTGGATGAATGGATGTGTATCCGTATGTTTTAAAACTCATGATAGAGAAAAATTAGAGTATCAAAACTTCATAATTTATTGGATTTCATGACAATGCGAAGAACTGAGTTGATATTGGTAACAATTGCAAAACCGGAAGTGAAATAATATTCAATTTATTTCGAATATGAAATCAGCTTTGAGAAAAACTAATTATATATTTCTGTGGTTTTGAGGAAAAAGCAGTTAAATCACTTTTTTGGGCAAATTGAGTTAAGTGCGGATTTTGTTACATATATATGTATATTTTCATTTGGTGTCCTTAAAACAATGTTATCTAATATATATTTTGGGTAATTTGGACAAACATAACCAATTAAGTGTAATTTTTGAGGAAAAAACCAGTATGTGATATTTTTTTGAGTAAAAAACCAGTTTAGTTGCATTAAGATATATGTTGAAATGTATATATCAATTTATAGAGTTCGGTATGTTTTTTATACTTTTCTTTTAAATGCAAATAATATCAGAGAGATATTCGGAACCATTTTAGGGTATTTATGAAGCCTTGACCAATCTTTTTTCCGACGTGGAATCAAAATTGACACCATTTATTTTAAGGATTAAGTAAATTCTAAAAAGAAGCTTAGATATTCTATGGATTTATAATGTCAGAAGCATCAGGTTTTCAAAAAATAAATATATATTTTTTCAAATATTAATTCACAAAAGAAGAATAACAAATTAAAATTGAACTCTGAAAAAAATTATTACCTATCTACAAAATTAGAAAATTTTTGTATTTATCGCATCATGTCGACATGTTCCTGTCAGAAGATATACTGGAAGTTCTGCATCAGACAATTTAGTCTTTCTTCAATATTGAAACGTTTTTTTATGCAGAAATTTATGAGACAATCACAGTGAAAAGTTAGGTTATAAAACAAGCAAAAAAGTTTATTAAATAAATAATCTAAAAAAGATAACAACTATTTCCAGAGTTAGCCAAAAGAAAAAAACTCTGGTGTCAAAATTGACCCCCATTAGTCATCCGAAGATTAAAGATCAGGGTTACTATCGTAATCAATCATTAAATTTTCACGTACTTCTCCCCCTACAAAATATATATTTAGATATTTGCACAAAATGTTAAGAGGTATTTCATGTAATTTAAGTACGTATGGGTAGTTAGTATGAAAGCCAATTATTATTTTGTTTACTGTATTTTGCTCTGTCACAAACTAAATTAACAGTGTAAGTTAGAATGGAACATTTTTTCTAAAATAATTTAGGAACAATGTATTAGCCGATATAACATGACACCGATACACGAGCGAATAACAAGCCCTGTAATTCAGATCTGTTGATGGTAGGAAATTACTGAAATTAATATTGAAACACTTACCTTGAGATGTTTGGCTGAGGTTGCTCTGGAAATGTTGAAATGGAGATGAACGATCTTTACCACAATGTATCACGAACAACTGATCCACGATACTCAAATTCAATCACGGCTGTCTAAATTTTACTTAACACTCAAGTTGATACAGTTATTTTGACGTAATACATGAAAAGGTATAGACAGACATGAAAAGGTATAGACAGACGTTCAGCATACGAACAAATTGGCACCATCTTGAATCAACTGTCATTTGGCTTACTGAGAAATTGTTATTGAAAATAGATAACAGATGGTGCACTGAGTGCATAAAATTAGTTTCTGCACAAATCTACAAAATTTTATATCAGATAATAAATGAATAACACATGGTAATAGTTTTTGCAGCAAAATAAGCAATAGACTTCAAAAATTCTAAAGTACGTTTTTGTAAATGGTTTGTTTACTGTATAATATTTAAATTTGGCGTACAATAAATTGATATTAAAATACTAGTAATGCTTATTTAGATCAGTAAACAGCTTGTTAAATGATTGTAGATACTTATGTATAAATACTTTGTTAAAAATATTCATGAAATTCTAATACTTTTAGGAAATATTTGTGCCAAAACGATGCTTTAAAGGTATATTTTAGGAGTTATGATTATATGGTGGGGGGTTATAAATTTCACTGTTTGAGTTCCAAATGTCTAACTTTGGCACTGCGCTCAGTTTAAACAAAAATCAATAATTATGTTGCTACTAAGTATTTGGAATAGAGTAGATAATTATTACAATACAAAAAGATTGTTGAATTATTAATTAATTAAGATATTTATTGAAGCTTTTAACAACTTAATTAAGGAAGCAAAAGAAACAAATAAAAATTCCTAATTATTAAAATTTTTATGATAAATTGTCTTGCAAAAATTAACAATAGTTATTTGTTTAACTAGGCACCAAATTACCAGATTTACAGCAGAGGCTGCCGTTTCATTGACGAGGCGAAGCCGAGGCAATGAATGCTGCATTTGTTGACGGTTATTATGCGCTTGTTGAGCGGTTGCTATGTAAAATATTTTTTCAGCCTAGGCACAAATATGACACTTTACAGACTGTTAACAGTCCGTAAAGTGACTCCTTTAATGCCAATCGAAAAAAATATTTTTTTTCTGGAATCGATACTAAAGTTCACGATATCACTCCGCGAAATTGTCCAAAATAATAGCTAAGGTAAAACCACATGTAAAAATTTACGAACTACGAATATCAAAAATTTAGTTTACAGACTCTTCTATCAAACTTGAATTACTAACCCAAAATAATAAACAAATTATTCTGCAATACAATTGGTGAATTTATTTATTATTTACTTTTGATAATTATTTATCGGATTTAATGCAGATTACATGTAGAGCACGTCTAAGAACATATAAATAATAATGAAAATTATAACAAATTTTTACACTTTAAGAGTATTTTTGTTATCACAGCCATCTCCGGCGCAACAACTAGCTGACGTTTTACAAATACATAATGCTATTTATTTATGCTTTTTTATTAATAATTTAATGATTTCGGAAAAAAATATTATGTATACCTCTGCACTAAAGTATTTTTTAATACTCATATGGTTTGTTCGTAATAAAAAATTATACTTTAGTGACTTAATAAAATAACTATTTTGTTATTGTTTGAAACGCTTTACTGCAAATTCATCCGTTTTTCTGAGAAGCAACTGTTTTTATTATTATTGATATTTATGCAAAATTGTTGTTTTACTAATATAATTTTCAAGGGGTAAAAAAGTCGCTTTCTGTGACCTCAAAATAACAGGAAATAAATAGAAAATTTCATAGGGAAATAATCATTCATTCGTTGCTGCGACATATGATGTAAACACAACGCACAATTGAAACACTTGTCATATTTTATTGATTTAACTGGAATCTGTACTACATACGCCGAAAACATCAAACATAAATGTTAAACATTTTATTCCATAAAATGAACTAATGTATGAGCCATTACAGCTCATTGAATATTGACAACAGGAATGAACAACAAAATTAAAGACAAACTTCATTAGCAAAATCCTTCTAACTATATATATCCTTCATCTTCAAATTACGAATTTTTTTATCACAAATGTCTAAAAATATTTTACCAGTCCTTATCTGATAATGAGCATACAGGGATGGTGCCTTTACACAATGTAATTCACTGACACTATTCGTTTCATTTTTCATATTTCTTCGGTCGACAGATTGATTTTATCTGATGAAGAGCCTTTAGGGAAACGATGACACATGCAGCAAACATTTACACTGCCTTCCGCTCTTTGTGGTTGAACGCTTTTTATCAATTGTATCCTGTATTATTTGCAGACTTATTGCCTGGCAGTGAGCGGTTGGGGAACATGTAAGAGACATGTAAAACACTGAAGAGTTACATCTTTGGTCTACAATCTAATAGAACCGTTTATTTTCTTTTTTCGTTTTGTGTTGATCTGCAAGATAACCAGTCCTTGATGAAAATAGTTGACACAAACTTTTTTTTGAATAAACTTTGGGTTGGGGTCTTTGCAATCAGAAGACGAATAGAAATTAAGTAGCCACGGATTAACAAACAATGTTTCTCATCTTTCTGTTGCAGTTTTACTTTATCACAGATCTCTTCCAAACTACCGAGACTGATTTTATTTGATGAATAGTCTATAGGAATAACATTAACACACGCAGCTCACATGAACACTGCCTTTCCTTTCATCGTAGTTGAACGATTTTTAATAAACGAATCTTGTATAATTTGTGACGTAAGATGCACTCACAATCCGAAATTTGGTGAAATTTGTAGTACAAAAATTTCATGAAATTACTTTTACCGTTTACAACTCGGAATTTGTGCGGTAGTGCCATTTAAGTTTAATATTATTCAAACATTTCTAAAAATTAATTAGCTGTTTATTAGGTTTTAATTTTAGTTATTTTTGAGGTTCCTTTAATGTCAACAAAACAAAATTAGTAAAAAAGTTCGGAGATTGTACATTTTTTGAATTTTTTTTTCTCCTGAAAATAGATCTAAAACTATTTAGGAAAATATGTATATAAATTTTTAGTTTCACCGTGATAAATTATTGAAACTAGTACGAAATTTCAAATCGTTTGGCAACGTCACACTTTCCAGAATTTCAAGCTGTGAATCCGCCTTTATTGCCAGACAGAGCTGTTGGGGAACATGTAAAACATTTTGATCTACAATCTAATAGAACCGTTTATCTGTTTTATATTGAGTTGATCTGTAAGGTGGTTAGTTATTGTTGAACTCATCATGGTGAGAACTCGACATAAACACTGAAGTACAATTTGTAGTTGACATCGACTTGGTATTCAGGAGACAAATGGACATTAAGCAGCAACGGAATAACAAACAAATCAGTCCGTAACTATTTCTCATGTTCCTTTTGCTGTTTTAGTTTATCACAGATCTCTTTCAAACCATTGTGACTGATTTTGTTTGTACAACATTGACACATGCAGCAAACATCTATACTGCCTCTTCGATCTTTATAGTTAAACCCTTTTTTTATCAATTGTATCTGTATAGTTTGCAGACTATTGCCTGGCAGTGAGCGGTTGGGGAACAGATGAGAGACATGTAAAACATTGACGAGTCTTTGGTTTACAATCTAATAGAACCGTTTATTTGTTTCGTATTGAGTTGATCTGTAAGATGGCCAGTCCTTGTTGAATTCAGTTGTCGAAGTTGATGGCGAATCATGATGAGAACTTGTCATGAACACTGGAGGGCAAGGACTTAGAGTTGATGCAGATTTTTTGAGAATCGATTTTGGGTTGGGGTCTTGGGGTTCAGGAGTTGAATGAAAATTAAGCAGTAACGGATCAGCAAACAAACCAGCCCGCAACTGTTTCTCATCTTCCTGTTGTTGCTTTAGTTTATCACAGATTTCTTTCATGCTACTGAGCTGATTATGCACATTCATGTAGCCTTCCAAAAAGAGCTCCAGTTGAGCTGCGCGATCATTGAAAGGGGACCTTCTAGAGATGTTTGAGGACGGCGAAAGAAGACTCTCTTTGTATTCTTCTAGTCTGGATTCGAGTGCACCCACATTTAGAAGCGGCGTGGAATCAGGAGGAGTTGCTTCACAAGAGGATTTGTTCGATACATAGAGGTTATGTCGTGATGATGCAAGACTTAAGTAACTGCTAGATCTCTGATTTAAGTTTGATGGTTGTTTACTTCTGTGTGAAAATCGTAATGAGTCTTCAGAGTATCGTCTTGATGAAATTCGACTTCCGGAACTGCTGTCACCTCCGCTGCTACCGTATCTACTCCTTGGAAGTAAAGGTGACTCACTATCGCAACTCCTGTATCGTGTTCTGCCTTTCCCATAGGCTAATTTATGTCTAGGTAATGTACAGTATAAATTATCTGATGTACTTTCTACGACATCATTAACAAATCTGCCTGACATTCGATTGCTAGCATCATCATTAATTTGTTCGTAATTGTTAGTCACATTTTCAAAAACATCTGCACGTTCTTCTAAGTCTGAGTCAATCAATTGTTTCATGTTAATTTCCGAGGAAACTGGAATAGATGAATATAAACTGCCATTATTGGGAAGGATCTGTTTTTTCATTATATGAGGCTGAAGTGTAGGGGGAATACTTGGTAATATTCTGTGAGCTTTTTCTGGTGGTTCCGTTAAGTCTGATATGCTGGATTCCCTCAAGTTAAATGTACCAAATGTTAAATTCGGATTCCTGCTGTAGGCGTCTCTAGAAAAAATAATTTTTCTGAAGTGACGGAAATAAGATATTTTCATTTTAAACTGTTTTTAATACAACTGATTTATTAAAATAAAACAATGTAATAGAGTGCTCACCTTGTCTCCTCTTTCGTCCGCCTAGGTATGTGCAGATCATCGGGATCCAGGTTACTGTCGCAAACATTTGAATTCCAGTGACCGCTGTTTGGCGAGCTTATACTTCTCCCAGTCGCAGCAGCGGTCCATAGCTTCGTATCTCTGCTTTTACTAACATTCGTCGGAGTAGGCGTTTCCAGGTTGTCATCGTAGGTCGCATCTTCATCTTCCTCTACTTCTTGATCGGTGTCCAAGCAAGGTACCACACGGTATTCTCCATTTCTTTTGATTGGTCCCAGCACTGGGACGGCGCCAGCAACAGAGGCTACAGGGACAGAATTATTGCCTCCGTTGTCACTGGACAACTTGCTCATTTCGATTTTTTCATAGTTGTCTTCATGTCTTCTACCGCTTGTGGTTCTTCGGCCTTGCCAGCGACTGGACTGGCGTCGCCTCCGCACTGAACAAATACACACCACGAGAAGAGTCACCACAGAGACGAACACCACCGCTATGACAGCACCAGCGATCACGGCTTTACTATTTGACAGGTCTTCGGGAGGTTTCCGCGACACTGCGAGGGTTACGCTTGCTTCTACTTTTCCGGCTTTATTCTCTGCTGAACAGACATACACTCCCGCATCTTGAACATCGGCGGTTTGAATAGTTAAATTACTAGAGTTATTTTGAATATGCACCACATACTGTTTCTTTCCACTAGAATAAGAAACACTTGTCCGATTCGCGATAACCCGATTTTTAAGCAACCACCGAATGTTTGGTTCCGGAATGCCGTTTATTGAACAGGTGATGGTAACGTCGGTGCCTTCCACGCCGTGTGCCTTGGGATCTGGGGCTCGTATACGGGGCACACAAGCAAACTCGTCCAAGTCCAAGCTCTTCCAAGACTTGGAAGCAAGACGTTTGGGTAGTTTGCAGCTCGGAGGAACTTCAAACGGAATATTTTGACGAATCATCCACTCACGAAATGGCCGAAGTGCACATGTACAATTCCACGGGTTGCTAGCTAACTCGAGACCATGCATCTTTTCTATGGACGTAAAGGTTGACGCTTTTACTTCCGACAACTGATTACCGTCGAGTTTGAGCCATTGTAGAGACTCTTCAATACCTTCGAAAGCACGGTTTTCGATCGTTCCAATTTTGCAGCCGGAAAACTCGATACGAACTAGTTTCGGTACGTCTACAAATGCTTTGTTATTTATTCGCTGGATGGGATTTCCGTTTAATTTTAGTTCTCTGAGCTCGGGCATTGTGTGCAGTACGTACGAGGGCACGGCATACAGAAAGTTCTGGCTCATATCGAGCTCGACCAAATTGATGAGATGTCGGAAGGCGTTGCGATCGATGAGCTTGAGGCGACACTTGGCCAGGTACACTTTCTGCAGGTTGAGGAGGCCAGCCTTGGAGAACTCGTCCTCTCGGAGGCGCATGAGGTTGTTGGAGGAGAGGTCGAGCAGCTGCGTGCCGGCGTCCAGGTCGGCCGGCACCACCGTGTAGTTGCCGCCCACGCAGCTCACGGCCTCCTTGCCACTCTTCCACTTGCACTCGCACATGCGCGGGCAGTCGGACAGCAGGCCCTGCGTGCAGCAGCCCAGCAGCATGAGCAGCACGGGCAGCGTGCCCGACAGCTCGCGCTCCGCGTGTCTGCAGCTGCCCGGGGCCATGTCCGCGACGTCTGCGCCCGCTTCTTAACCGCGCGTCCCGCTGTCCGCATCGTCGCTCTCCATTACGCCCATGTTACTCTCACATGGTTCTGTAACACACAGATCAATCACTTCATTAGTTACTATGAACCATCTTCCACATATGCATATGAGAATACAAATTAAAATTGTGAAAAAGAATTTTTAAACTTGTTTATCAAGGTACACAGACGGTCAATGAACTTTGTTCAGTGATTTTCATTTTACTTATCGTATAAATACACATGTCACTTACTGTCAAAGAGTATTACGATCGTTAGGTGTGCACTTATTGTTGCAGTGCAACACGTAAAGCTTGTAGCAGACAGAATCATTATTTTCTTTACTTTTTTTATTATTTCGATAAATATTATAACAACAATGATATTTACTATTTAGCATGTACTCGGCTCAAGGAGCATGAGACGAGATACAAATTTGACGATATACGCTGAAAATTTTCAGCTATAATATCCCTAGGCCATTAATAATTACGAAACAATTTCATCCAATTTACCGAAAAATCGTTGCTTGGTCACTGCCCGACGCCGTAGATATTTTTTCATTCTCATACCGCAAAATTACATTTTGAAATAAACAAATAAAATTTTGAATTAACTTTCAATCGACTGTCAGCAACTGTTACTTAGCAACTAGTGAAAATTTTCCGGGGAAATAGTGTAATTGTGATCTGATTGGATACTTTTGCACACATGATCAGAAATACAAAGATTAAATTGGATAGTTTTTAACAATAGTATATTGTGTCATTAGGAGTAAATGTGATACTTTGGGTGCTGAGCATGTAAGTTTGAACGACGAGCGAAGCGAGTCGAACAATTACATGCAAAGCATCCAAAGACACATTTACTCCGAATAACACATGCTATTTTTTCTTCAAACATAGAAAATAAAATTATAAATATTATAAAATGCTCAAAACTTCAAAAAATATTGTCTTATCTAGCATTTCAAGTTGCCGTAGAATATGCTGTTTTGTTATTTTTGTTTATTTGTTTCATTTTTAACTGTCAAATTATTGAATTACAACCTAACTATTTTTCATAATATTTTACTTTGTCCGCCGCCGGCGTAAATGTGTTACCAAGGATACACTTTTACGCCGGCGGCGACAATATTGAACTTCTGCTTGTTGAATACAAATACATAACAACGTACTTTTATGACGTTTGCAGAAAAAAACATTTTCAGTAATAATATAACAAGAAAGTGAGAATAAATTGAAAATAATTTGACAGATCTTTCGAAAACTGGCAAACGTGGCAATAGCGACAAGTTTGAGAAAGATACTGGAGAATTATTTTCTAATTTATCGAACTCTCGAGTTATATTTAATTAGATTATTTTTTGATTTTATCATCAGAAATGCTACTAAATCTATCTTTTTTGTTAAATTTTTACTTGTGTTTATGATAATTATCGTCAACTGACATTTATCAATACAACCAAAAGTAAGCGAGATTATTCCCGGGAAGAATCACTAGAATTTTTTCTCAGTATAATAATGATAGGATTGGTTAAAACGCAGACACGTGACATACAATGAAGCATTTAATTGGTTTTAAGAAACATAAAAAAATAATCGTTATAACATTCTATTTTTTCTATTAATGTTTTTCAAACTATATATTCAAACTAAAGTAAGACACCATAATAATCACATATATTTTTTATGTTGTCTTTTTTCGTTGTCCACCTACACTCCTATAGAGTATTAGTGGCACATGCTTGTACGCCCCATACAACTCTATGCCTATGTCTAATAATGTTAAATTTAATGTAATTTAAAATACGCACATCTGCATAATGAGATGTCATCTCTGTCACAATGTAGGAAGATGTAGAGATAACCCGATTCAGTAATTCAAGTTTGATTTAGCAAGTTTATGGTAATGGCATTGGACGGAGCCGTAATTCATAATGAAGTATAAAATCACACGGCTGATCAATCCATGCGGATGACGGAAAGCGCAGAACGGCTGCTCAGGTAGAAATGGATACATTTGCAGCGGCGGCGGCAACTCGGATATAAGATAAATCACTATTCCGCTGTCTGAAACAGGCTCGGGCGCTCAGGCTTCCATAACGCTAAGACAAACTAGCGGCGAGGTCGGGCGCGGTGGCGCAGCGCTCAGCTAGGAAGCAGGAACGAATAACACTGCAATTTCCTGTTCAAGAAGCTGAAAGCCAGAGTGTTTCCACTTCCGGCGGGAGGCATTCTGTGGGAATACGAAAGGCTCTAAGCGAGGCTACTTTGCGAAACGTTATGGTAAATAAATGCTACACTATTTCTATTTTTGTCATTTTTTCTCTCTGCCGAGATTATATGGAATGCTATTTTTCATATTCCAACGCAGAAAAGTGAATTCGTTTAAAATTGTTTTGCAAATGAAACTATTATTGCGCATTCGTGCTGCTTCCTAAACCTTACACAATTTCTACTATTTCAACTCGTCTAACTACTTCCTATCACGATTTCTCATTGCGCCAAAACGTTTAAATTCATGGTGAGTTTTTCAAAACAACTGGCTAACTAATAACTTCAGAGAAAAATAAATACATAGACCTATTGTAATAATTATTGCTGTAACTAAATAATGATTATTCCACAAAGGATACTTTTGAAAACTGGTGAACATAGTTGATGATTTGAAATAGTTTTATTTTACACCTTCGAGTGATCTTATTAATAATTGACAGCTGCCTAATTGATTTAACCATTGCCAATAATAATAATATAATACAATAATAAACATATAGATGGCACTATATGTTACACCTATACAGCAAGGACTGGGACATAATTGTACGGTTGGTAAAATTATTTTTAGGGTGATGTGGCGGAGGCAATGAAAGTTATATTTTCTTAAATAGAAAAGGATACTTTTTTCATTACAATGGACAGTCCTGCCTATACCTACAATTAAAATTAAGGTCATAAAGTTCAAAAAAACATTAAAATTTTTAATATGGATTATTTTTTGAGGTTTCTTAAAACCAATGATTTGCTTCATTGTATGGCACGTGTCTGCGTTTTAATCATTCCTGTCATTATTATACTGACAATAAAACTCTAGTGATTATTCCCGATAATAGTCTCTGTAGCCTTTTTGTTTTTGTTGACAAATGTCAGATGTCAGAAGCTATCATCAACACAAGTAAAAAAAAAAAAAATATAGCGTGCCTGATGATAAAATAAAAGAATAATCCAATTAAATATAACTCGACAGTTCGATAAATTAGAACTAAAATTTGTATTGGACCAACAACTATCATTCCATACGCCGTGTATGGAATAAATTCGACGAATCAGATCCGCATATTTGTGCGATATATGAAGTATCTTGGTTCAATTACTATGGTTACTTCTGTTTGTTTAAATTTTATTTATTTGAGTTTGACGTTTTCAACAGTTTTGTATTTGTATTTTTTTACATAATTTCCAAAATTTTGTTATAGAAAGTATAGTCTACAACAGGTAACGGAAAGGCATATCCCACATTCGGAAACTTTTTGCTCTTGTGGAATATGTGCCATTCCATTACTTGTTGTAGAATATACTATTTTCTACGACCACTTAGAAATCTGCTCATTGTATGTTTGTTGTTGCTAGGGATATGAGGTACATTGCCAGGATCGTGCGAAATGAATTTATTTTGTGAGTATTATACAGGTCAGTTCAATTCAGTACAGTACAGTACAGTACATTGCTAGGATACTTATTTAGAATTGTTAAATATTGGAATGGTGAAAGCGTGACAAATTTATTATTAAAATTAAATTAATTAGGAAATAATATCGTGGTCGTAGAAGAAGTATAGTGTACTACTCGCATGGAATGTCCATGTTATACTTGTTTGATTTGCATCATTCGCCTTCGATTCATACTACAAACTTTCAAATTCATAGGGAATGAGTACCATTCCATGCTCGTTGTACAATATACGTACTATAGCACAGTATACGAATTGAGCAATGTTCAATGTTCTATGTCTATGCTGTGCCTTCAATGTTTTTCGTGTACCTTCGTTATATTTCGTGTTAGTTCGGGTAAATTTATATTTTTTGTGAAGTGAAATAATGTAGTTTTCTGTCAAAAATATTTACTACAGTGTCAATACCAGCTTTTCTTCAGGGCAAATACCATCTTTATTCCGGCGTCTTTGTATTTAGCATAATGCCTTCAGAATATTATTATTATGAACTGAATCCATATGTGAACATTTAAAAAAAATCAACAGTCATTTGTCAAAACTTCTGTCACTTCGTATGTCGTTCTGTCCAATTTATAAAACCCCCCTAATGAAGTTCTATGTTAAATTATTCTGTGCTAAATTATTCCTATGTTATGCAAACTATAAATCCAACTTTAAAGTGAATATTTTGATTGTTTTAAATTCATGATTTGTTTTTAAAATGCACGTGCAATTAGAACCTAATATTATTCTGTGAATGCTTGCACGTAAACAAAGGCAATTGTCTTTTAATTGTAAAGTTGTTTGTATGTTCTTGATTAAACAACTAAACTGATGTCTAAATTAATCGTTGTCGTTAAATTAACCTATAAATGTCACGCTTGATAATTTATTGCAGAAGACGTTACATTTAAACTGAGAACAGAACAACCAGAGCTGTTACTATTCCAAGAGTTATGTTTCACGTAGCCAAGGATTCCAAGTTTTACAAGTCCGCAGTTTCTCGTTTACAGAACAGTGTGTGGTTATTGATGAAGTACTTGATACAAATAAATTGTAAAGATTTCCTACGACTAGAACAAGAATAAATAAATAAATTCCATTGAATTAAACAATTCAGATTTATATTGCAGTTTGCAAACATTATTGAATTTCTAAAAACTACAGTCTTGCAATAACTCTAGCAATAAATTTGAATTGATACGATGAACGGTACGGTATGTGGCATAATAAGTAGAATAAGTAGTTTTATTTTTAACTACACGCAAGGGTTTAATTAAAATCAATAAATAAATAACGCACAATTTAATGACTTGTATAACATAAACATAGTCATTCTATATCATGTGCGTTTCATCATAAATTATATGTACTCGTAATTTCATTAATGTGCTTGCGGTTTAAGTGAATAGCTGGGCGCGCTAAAGCGTCAACCATATGTTCATGGAAACACAGATACTGATAAACGTAAACCATGAATAATTCACCTAACATTAATATCTATGGATGACGCGTTTCGGATGATACGAGGTTAGTCGCACATTTTGTATGCTAGTTACGCGAATTTGTACTCTACCATCGAAAATAAATTTATTCAAATGTCTATGAAAATGCACAAGAGATTTATGCACACAAAAACAAGAAAATGCATTTGCCTTTACACAAATTCATAATTACAGGCGAATTCAGCGTAACAATCAAACCTGATTAACCGATACAAAATTGACATTGATGTTTTTTGTTTTCAAAACAAACTTCCAACAATTTTATATTACGAGTTGTAGCACTGTAAACAGAATCTTTCAAAAACAATTTCATTGTAAGGGATGCGGCAAGAGTCGTGCAGAAAGCAACAAAAAAAGTGATACCTTTTAATAAGGCAAGTTGGAAATTCAATTTAAAAAAACAAATACGGGACAAACTAACTGTAGTTCATATCAATAAAATACATGTTTAATTTTCTGACAGTTCAGTTTAAAATGGCCTATTGCAGATAACTGCAATACCGATCAAGTTTTATTTATTTATTATATTTATCACTATATGTCGCTACTCATTAAAACCAACAACTAAAACGTCATTTGTTAATGCTACTTGCAAATACAATAAAACATAACATAAATTAACACTAGTTTCGATCTGTGAATAAGGACTCGTTCTTATAGTCGTGCGTTAGAACGTCTCAAATATACAGACAATGTACTGCCATCTTGTGGAGAAAATTGGAAAAGGACATTTTAAATAGCTAACTTCTCGCGTAAGAATGTGAGATTTCACATTTCTGCCGCCGGCTAAAATACATAATCTTAAATAACAAGTTCAACTACAATTAAATCGAAATAAAAAATATTAAAAATGGGTTTAAAACAATTTCCTGTACAAAATATTTACTTGTAGATTTTTTCATGTCATTAAATTTTCGCCCAGGGGCTCCAGTCAATATAAATCCTGAACTGGGAATGTAAGCGGAACTATTTTGTAAATAAATGTTTGGTCCATATACATATTTAGTTGAAATCGCAATAACGGTAGTGGGGAAAATAGGATACATTTCTTGTGTATCTTACATGTTTATTCTAACTCTCCAATAAATGCACCAGCACCAGTTTTAATAACTATTCGGATGTATTTGATCTCTCTAGTAGTTCGTCAGTACTTAAAAGAAAATTGACTGAACTAAAATAAGTATTTACCTAAGAAATTTATTTTGACATTATATTCTGTACGGCAAATGGAATTAAATAAATAAATGTAAAATAGGCGCTGCGCAAGGCTGCGTTGAATTTCAAAGGGTTTAATTAAAAAGAACAGTTTAGAAATTAATATTCACCTCGATTATTGATTAGAAAGAAGGGAGTATAGAATTGGTGATGAAGAGAGTCAGAAAGAGGTGGACAAAATGTTTGCGTTAATCAGGAATCATGGGTGGGACAGGCAAGCAGAAACCAAATCAAAGTTTTTAATTGGCCGAGGACGGGTATTAAAGGGATAACTCAGCGTCACCAGCGCCGGCGGCCGAGCGTACAACGCACCAGCACCAACTTTATGTAGATTAAAATGAGAATTCTTAAGTCGCAGTGAAATATTAGGGCTCTTTATTTAAAGCAGCGAGACGGCTGCTCCCAGGGCGCATCAGTAAAACGTTGTTTCTGCTCGTGTCAGGCAGACTTGAATACAAATAAACGTCACACTATTGCCCTCTTTTGGAAATCCCGCAAAACAAATGCGAGCGCTTCCGACTCGTGAGGCTGGCACGCGCACGACGCACGCACAATCTTCTTCTAACAATTTGCTTACTGCCCGTGGGGAATTTACTTGCGTGTTTCGCTTTCAACATTGACCTTACATTGTTAAGATCCTAACTTTATGGCGATTCGTTCCAACTTTGGGACGAAGGAAACGGTTAATAAGACCCTACACAGTGACAAAATAAATTTACTGGTTAAACTTTCTAAAGACTTTCGGGTTTAACTTTAACTTTACGTCAATTTTACTTCTGTTCCGAATCACTTCTCCGCAATCCTGCAGATCTCATTACTCACAAATCTACTTACTCCGAACGACGCTAGATTTTCTTACGCATAACAGGCATGTTATATATTTTATAACCGTCATTACTATGCCAAATAATCTACGGCAAATGAAGAAACCAATTTCGTGCTGCAACTGTGTTCACGTTTAAATATTGGTAGCAATCCATTAAACCAGGGATCTCTAAACTTATTGAGGATAGAGTATTGCAACAACAAAATAAAAACTAATTAGTTTTTATTTTTAAATACCATATTTCCAGCATAGCAATTGGGTAGTCAAGAGATTTAAACAAGAAAAAAGATTAAATAATTTGATGGGAGGTAATATGATGCGCAAATTAGATATTTAACATTCAATATTTCATTCGTGTATAATACGGTAAGCTCTAGTTAAATTGTGAAACATTTTCAGCGTTTTAAAACTAGTGAGAGAAATAAAAAGTTGAAATGCTTTTAAAAATCGTGGCATTAATCCGTGAACTGTAACCTGATGGACATTAATATCATTTGATTAAAAAAATAAAAATTAACAGCTGAAATTTATTTTGTGATATGACGTGCACTCGCTTCCGACGTTTTAATTGATAAATGAGAGAAAGTTTCACAACGAAATTATATAGTTTTTAACTTAATATTACAGTCATTATTCATTCTTTGTAATTTCAGTGATGTTGGTTCCACAAAATTTTTCTAGTTTATTCCCATGAATCCAATCGGTTAAATATTGTTACGACATTTCAAATAGTACAAAAAGCTACACGAAAAAAAAAAATACGGTAGAATTTATCGAACTATTCGGTAAAATGAGGATATAATTTCTTAAAATGTCATAACAATTAAGAAACTAAACATGGTTATTTACTAAGCAATTATAAATATTTACAAAAAAGTTAGATAAATTTTCAGAAAATGCATCGTATATTTTCTGTGGTTCGAATTGTTCAGTAAATTCTAAACAACTTTTTTTTTGTGAAAATATGATGATAGTATGAATTCATTGGCTGCGGGAATATGTAGAATACATAGTATGTTTTATGGGATTTAATGTTTTATTAAACACCATGGAAACTAGTACCTACCATGTTGAATGACATTTAAAAAACGGGAGTAAATAAAAATATATTGAACACCGAAATATTCTGTATTAAAATTATTGAATAACACTTACGGTTATAGAAATATTTGTACATAAATAAATTTCTTTCTAGTACTACCATTTATATTTATAGCTCAAATAAATTCTTTGCCTTACCTCATATAAACGTATAAAATATAGTTTTATGAGTGATATTTCAGAAATTGTTTAACGTATGATGCAAGTTTAAAAGATAGTCATTATTCGCCAACTAAAAACTGCTGGACAAAAAAAAATTGTTGTTCTTTTACGATTGTCGTTAAATTTTAATAAAATGGTTAATTATAATATAAGACAACAAAATGAAAGTGTAATAAATAAGAAACAATATTTTAATTAATAAACATAAACATAAAAATATATAAAAACTTTTTAATAAAAAATTGAACCGACGAAAAACTGAAAAGCGAAAAATAAAATAATAGTTTATAGATTAAGGGAGAGAAGTGTATGATTTTTTCCCGCGAAGTAAATTGAAGCACGAGCCGTATGCGAGTGCTACAATACGACAAACGCATTATTTTTTTCACGACTCCAATATATTTATGATGGTTTTTATTTTCATGTATTTCAAAATTATTTGAATTAAATCGTAATATAATTTATAATATAGTTACCTATGATTTATTTAATTTTGTTCACAAAGCGCACAAATCCCCATAGATATAATATTGACTGTGTCATGATTTTGGTATCATATAATCCAAGTTTCTTTCCAGATTCGTGAAAAAACTAATTTTGAGTAGGCGTTCGTTGATTGTTTGTTAGACGCTGACTCAAAATTTGTTTGTTTTATTTTTCGCTTTTCAGTTTTTCGTCAGTTCAATTTTTTGTTTAATATTTTGTGGCTACCTGTTTTTCTACCCAAGGGGTAATAGGTAAAAATTCAGTTGGTGAACAAATAATCATCCCCTATTTTTCCTATTTTTATTGGTGTAATTTAAATGGACCAACTTCGAGGTAGACCCTATCCAATAAAAAAGGAATTATAAAAATCGAACTATTCTGTCAAAAGTTATGCATGGTCATGCATACAAATAAATAAAATATACTCGCCGACTAGAGAACCTTTTCCGTTTTTCGTCGTGTAAAAATTATAATAAAATGTTGTAAAGCAGGATCAAGGTAACGAGGAAATATTTATAAAACGTAAAAATGAAAATGTTGTCAGGGGAATGAAAAAAGTGTTGTTGATATTTAGGGATATTGTTTGACAGTAAAAAAATTAATTTACTTTTAGTAAAGTGCCTTCAAACAAGAGAAATAAAATAGTTAATCAAAGTTTTGAGTATGATTTCTAACAGTCGGTTAAAAATTGTAAATTTAAGGAGAATTAAATAAAGGAAATGCCTTATTAAAGTAAGGTTTTATTTAAGCCTATTTTATCCAATATTCGAAATCTTCGATGTAAGAATAAATAAGTACGTAACATTAAACAGACGGGACAAATCAGTGTCTTAAATCGTTTGCTAATGAAATTACGGAGTGGGGCGCGGCGCGGCGCTGTTCAAGCTCTGCTCTCTGTTCCGTAGGCTCGAACTCCAGCCGAGCAGAGGCCTATGAATCCGTATTTCGTTTTGTTGAAGATTTACGAGACACTGTTCGGTGTCGCCTGTTATTTACGAATTAAATTAGAATCGACGGTTGCTAATAGTCCCAGCAAAATAAATTACCAAATAAATATCCCATGAACAAGGAACAGAGACGACATATTGTAATAAAATTACGTCGTTGTTCCTACACCGCAATGGAAATTACGCTATTTTATATCTTATATTATTAATGAGAAAATTTAATACTATTGTTTACTTTATTCACATATTTGGTTGTATCGCAATATAGTCTGTTAGAAAGATGTATAGTGTATGACACTATTTCCGAATTATATGTTCATTGCATTGCTTCGTAATTCGTAGTCGTGATACAGCCGATATCTACATTAAAATTTGATGAATTTAATGCTATTTATTTTATAGACCGGATAAATACATGATATTCAAATAAGTTCGAGAAAAATTTGCAAGAAGAGGGTTAAAGAATTTGTGTTTAGAAATTTACTATTATTGTTTGGGGATGTACAGTAAATTCCGAAATTAAACCACAGCTACCAAGGTTAATTTTAGAATCGTGGTTACATTTTAGAACGTGGTTTCTAAAATTTTTGGTTACTTTTTCATGACCACGACAATTTTTTGTGGTTGTGATCATTGTCTGATTTTTGAAAATAAAATATATAAAATTATATTTATGATAATAGGCGCAATTCTCTAACGAAGTTGTTATTATAGCAAGTTGCTAATGCTAACAAAATTGCACTGAAACATAATGTTTAATGAAGAATTATTCATTAGCTGCCAAAAACGATTAATTTTTGTCTCATATACCATAAACGAAATATGACAAATTTATATCAAAATCGTGTAACACTTACGGAATAATTAGTAGTTAAGTATTTTTTTTTCTTTTAAATATTTTGCAGTAAAGCGATATAACGAATTGAATATATTTTGACGTCACGGGTATTGCATTATTTCTATTGGCCAGAAATATGAAACGTGTAAGTCGCGCGTCTGCCGTTGCGCCAAACGTCTATTGTGGACTAAAGTAGAACTACGAAATGTCATTTCATTTTTTTGTTTGTTGGTATTTAAGATTATATTTGTTGGGCTTTTATTATTTGTATCATAATTTCACTCTTTTATTGTGCTGGGCTATTGAATGAAATTGTGTGTTGAGGTTAGGTTACATCACTATTAGCGCCACTGTTTTCAAACTTTTGTATGTTATTTACTCAAATATCAAGTAAAATATCCCAAAGTTGTCAAAGGAATTTTATTTTTATTTATGAAGATGAGAGGCGGATTTTTATTTATAAATTTAATTGTTGTAAATGAGGACTTATAATATATAAATATTATTTTTACATTAAAGAATATATAATATCTACTATCATGAAAAATCGTTATTTTAGTGCCATTGGAGCAATGCCAGTGACGTCACACAAATTTTGAAAAATTATATCTCGGGTAATATATGAAATTTTCACATCGGGTTTTCACTGATATATCATATAGTCTAATAAAGATTCATAAAAAAAATTGGTTTATGGTCCATTAGCAACTTGTACGCGCTTAACAATTAAACTATTTCTATTTAAAAAAATAATTTTTTGATTACGTTATAAAATTATTTTTACAAAACTTAATATATTTTGAGTTCTGAAAATTTCCTCTACTTATTGTTACTTTTAATTCTTTATTCATAACTAAATTAGTGACGCTAAAATTGCAAAATCCATGTTTTACCGACAAAAATTAATTAGAGTGTTCTGAATCACAACCACTCTTTCAAAAACCACAGTTTAACCATACGTACTACAACCTCAATCTTTGTTCTATTACGAAATATACTAATGATTTTTAATGAGTTGCTATACATACCATTGAAACACTCATCTTCTGTCAAGGGATTTAGCGTTTTCTCTTAAAAATATAGAAAGGCAGATATTTGGAACTTACTGATGGAAATTTTATGTAGCATATGTAGGTATGTAAGTAGCTTGAAATAATTACAGTAAATTTTAATAGGATTACATGGGTGGAAATGCGGCAAAGCAACTTTGTAACATCGCACGTTTTCGCCAAATTAGAACAAACGTGAAACCTTTCACATACTTCCAGTATCGACTCTGGCATTGGGAATGTAATTTGTTAACGCGGCTTATGGCAGAGCGACGCCGGTATTACACTGGGCGAATTCCACAGGGCTGGCAACTCGTCACCCTTTGATGTGCTCAAGTCGGCGGCCGATTAATCAATTACCCGCGCACCTGTGCATCGGTTCACTTGCTATCGACTCGGCGGAACTATCGCGAAATCTAATACCTCAGGAGCATGAACAATGCCAGTAGACAACACACTGCTCCGCGCCGTCGGCGGAAACTATAAGATACGGGCATGTTATGATGCCATCCTCAAGATATCATTGTTATGAGACTCTGACTTGTATCTTGTGTTGCTAAGGATATCGCACAACTTTTTATACTGACTCCTGCTTCCTTCCTCATACTTATATCCATAGGAAATTTATAATGAGGAACGACAAATACACGGCGACGTTTCTAGAAGTTTCGGTGCCTGGAAAGTTCGAGAGGCCGCAACGCAGAGGGGTTGTCGATCGAATGACACACAGTCTACTGTGAACCGTCTGTGAGATTAGATAAATATTGGACGTGTAAGATAAATAAATCTGTTGAAATAAATAAATTATTTTTATTAGTTATAATTAGACATTTGTTTTCATTTGAACTTCACTGAACTCGAGTTATGAGAAAAACGTAACAATGTTTAGAGTACCGGAACTTGGTAAAATATTTTTTATTAGTACTTTCAATGTTGGTATTATAAAAACTATTACAACATCTATCACAAATTACAATTTTTACTTTCTTATATGTAGTATAAAAAGTATAGTAACTTATACAAAATATCTATTATGAAATTTTGAGGTCCCCTGATTCTGTTTTGACCATTTTCTCAATGAAAAAAAAGAGGAACAAAATTTCATAAATATAAGTTTAACTTAGGTAATTCTGGTTACAATTGAAAAACTTCAAGTTGAATTTTACTTAACACATAAAACAATAAATTCAACTTCGAATATAGAATTCGCCGATCGTCAATTATTTTTTATTATTTGAAACCTACCCTGTTTGTTATCAAATTAAAAGTCTCACGGAGAGAAGTTAAATTATAATATAAACAAGTAATTTTGAATGATTGTTATTATCTTTTTAAATAAATATTTGAATCCTCTCGAATTTGGTGTTAAATTACAGATCTCTCAGAGGTATAAAATTAAAACAAAATCATGATTAAATTGAGTATTTTAATTTTTATATTTTTTAAATAGTCAGAATACGATTTATTGTTTTAGTGTCAAAACGATTTTAATATATCAAGTTTCAAACTGCGTTTGTACTTAAATGCATCGAAAATCGCCTTGACAGGAATTCTTGAGTTAAATTTATTGCAACACATGTGTGAGGAAATTTGTTAGATTTTTAGTTTTCATAAATAGTCATTTGAGGTTATCCCGGCAAATATTCTGAAATATCGGCTTGAGATGCCATCTGGAGTTGACATATTTATAGGAAGGCCTGTTCGTACCCTATATCAAGTGTTTAGTTTTTCAAGTAATTTTTGGTTGGCCGGTAAGGTTTTTCCACCCCTGCACCATACTGCGTTTGGGGTAGTAGGGAGTTTTTGGCCAACTGAAGGCGGGATAGTTGTTTAAGATTTCGTACAGAGAAGACTTGCCCTCACGTTTGCAGTGCGTCAAAATATAGTAACTTGTTTTAAATTGGTAATAGAAATGTTTTGGTAACATATTCGTACGTTGTTGTTTTTGAATTCATTGTTTAATATAGTAAGACAATTTATTTAATTCATCTTTAATATTTTTACATTTTATTAAATATTAAATTTTATTATTACCTTTAAAAGTGTTTGTTACTTCACCCTTATTTTCAGCCGGTCCGGCCGTGTTACAAACCTAAGTAAGTTACAGTTACTTGAATCCATGATTATATTATTTTATCATTGTTTTATTTGAATTACTAACCTATGATTTTATCTTTTTAAATATTGACCCAGGCGTGGTTCAAAATCGGCCGATGTTTAAATATTAATAAAAATACTGACTGAATTGCAGTGGTTGAATTTTCTTGTTGATTCCATGTTGTATACTTGAAGCTATATCATATATAATTTCGGGTTGTGTTAGTATGAAAACGAGCAAAAAAGTGTAGATTCGAGATGACAAGGAGGAGTGAATGGCCGGCTTGAAGACAGTGAACCATGGCATCACAGCAGCAAGCAAGGCAAGGCATGGCACGGCACGGCAAGGCTGAGTTTCCGAATTAATTCGGAATATTCAGATGAGGCGGTTTCGGCGGGATAATGCGTACCGTCCCAGGCTGATCCTGGGCGGAGCGAGCGCCACCAAATCTTCCGCCGCCGCCGCCGCCACCGATGCCAACGTCGCGCCGCTACTTCCCCGGGTTTAGTTTTAATTAATGTAATTACATCCAGTCGGCCATGCACCGACTTGCCGCACCGCGACCCATCATGCCGCCATTGTGTGTGTGTGCTATATGTGTGCCCTACAACCTCTTTGAAATGCAAAAGTGTTGTTTGGCTTCTCTAACTTGGTTTAGCTAAGCGCCAGCCAAATGCTACATTACTGATATTCAGATATAGTTTTGTAAGGGTGCACCTTCAACTTATAATAGGTTAGTAGTTCTGTAATTATCAAATTTTTTTTACTTGATATTCACTTGTAAACACCATTTACCCAAGCCATCTATTGCCTTTGAAAATGAATCTTTACAAGTTCCTAATTGACAGCTGCATTGTAAAAGTAAACAATGCACGTTGCCACAATAATGCTTACAAGGCTTATGTGAAATCATTTCAAATAATTTTTGACAGAACAGTTGTATGTAACTGATTGGATTTTGTTTTTTAATTTTTATTCTGATTTACAAATGAGTAACAAGTAACAAGTTTAATTAATATTTTAATGTTTTCTACAAATAATATATTATGATGGAATGTCACCCAATATGAGAAAATGGAACTAGAAAAGACTGTTCCGAAATTTTATTTAAAAATTGCGACCGATTTCGACCACTTAGTGGTCATTCTCAAACATAACCGTCGAGAACTAAAAAAACTACTGAAGATAACCAACAGAAACGTTGTACATTTATTTTGAACAAAGTATTAAAACTATACGGTTGGTAGTAAAAATGCGATGTTTGAAAAATTTTAAAAATAAAGTAAAAATATGTTTCTCTTTATTCATTTTTATTTATTGCTTGTAATATCGGTGCACTGGGGTTTCCGAGTGTATAAAGACCATTTTATCTAGGTTAACCGACCTCATACTTGTCATATTACTCAAGATTCCCCCGGTAGCCATTTTACTTCAAACATCGTGTTTTTAAATAAATATTTCTTGATTTATTATTTATTTATATTCAGACGACCTAGATGCACTATGTACTTGGTTTAAATTTTCAAATGTTTCGTTCACTACTGTAACCTATATAAATATATTCAACATTTTTTTTTACTACGCGAGGGATATATTTCTTGTACAACGTGCAAAAAATACGTAAAAGCGTCAAACTAACTCAATTATCAATTATAATTACGAGTACGATTTAAAATTAGCAATTGGTTGGAGCTTCTTAAAACAATTCATTTAAAGTATGAATTATAATTATTATAATTTTCACTTAGTGGAAGTGACAGCTACTGACATATTGTTGAAGTAATCAGAAACCATTTCATAAATTAATTATACAGTGCTAATTATTTTTGAAGTATTTGTTGTATAAATTATATAATTCATACTATAAAACGTATTTAAATATTTTTTATTATACCTGCATCATAATCCTTGTTCAAAATACACAAAAGCGTGTGAAAACGCAATATTAAAACACGCCGAGGTTTAAAGTTGATAAGTAACAATAAAAATAATTACTATTAATTTCTATCAAAACTGTCACACGCGCAAAATTATGAAATGAATCAATTCAAAATGTTGCTTTTCAGTTTTTTTCAAGATTATGATGCATGTTTAATAAAAAATAGCGTGTGACATACGTGTATAAGCACTAGCGGCGTTAAAAGCACTCCGCTTCGCATCGTTCCCTTAAACTCGTCGTACGTGCTTTAAAAACTTACTTATACACTTGTATCATAATATACTATTCATGTCAAGCTTTTTTCTATTTTGATAAATGTACGGTTAGGTTCTATACTGATTAAAGACCGAAAGAAAGAAAGAAGATAATCGGTCCAACTCTCTAACTCGGCTGTTAATTTTTAACCACTTGCTAAGATTTTAATCCAATGAAAATTCTTAACACAAGAAAAAATTAAACTGCCACTTGTAACATTTGTTTCTATTTGTCAAAAATATTAGAAAGTGGTTAAAAGTTAACAACTAGTGAGATAGAGATATTCGTCCCAATTCTCTATATCACTAATTGTTAGTGGAATGTTTGAAGCTTGCAAGCCTCTTAATCAATGCTTACAATTAACACTTCAATTTTGTAGATGTGAACACTACCAATGGTTCTCAGAAGTCATAGCGCAACTGTTAATTCTAATTGCTAATCGTAATTGATAATTGAGTAGCTTTGAACGCAACTGTACTCTTCGCACACTAACATTCGATTCCGCATAAATGATTCAAATTGCACAATTTGTACGAAAATCTTGCTTACATCTAAGCCAAAATCTACCGCTGCATCTTTCAAAAATTACATTACAGAATTGTCCACCTTCTCTAATATTGTAGAAGTGAGGATTAAAACCCTCGAAATAAATAATTAAACAAATATTCAAACAAACATTGTGGTCCTTCGAGCCGGATTACGATCACGCCGAAGACTGATTCAAGGCGTGTGATATATTTATTTATTTACAACAATGTATTTCATCTGCAACGCCATACCCCGCGCAACCACGGAAGCAGCATCAGCAGCCAGAACATAAACTCCAGGCTGTTTGGTTAGCGGCACGGCGTCACACGGTGTTACACGCGACGCCGCGACGCCAGCTCGCGTGCCGCCGATAATTACACAGCACCAACACAGGCAACCAATGACGAACAGCCACGATCATATTGTCAGTGAAATCGGATACGCAAGTTAAAATATTATAACGCATTCGAATGCAACCGACTGAAATGCAGCGAGCCACTTTGTGTTTATGCATCGTTGACTTTGTTAAATTTTAATGTTAATATTCTCCTAGTTACAAACTACTCCGTTTTTCAACAATATTCATCATGAATAAAGTAATACTGTTGGACAATTAGTTGCTACTACGAACATAGAATCATATCATTTGGCTCAATTAAAACATTTAGAAAAACTTTTAAAAAAAATTGTTGTGATATTGCAAAGGGATTGCTGTACTCAATTTATTTGTATCTTAACTCTGTTATTTTTAAAGAATATTTTAAAGATTAAAAACAACTGAAATAATAACATTAGTAACAAAAATACTAACATTAAGATTACATTTGGCCTAAAGGTATTGGCTGATAACACGAACATTGTATTTAAATCTGATAACAACAAAATATAGAAAAATTTTTCAAATCAAAATTGTAGGTAATATTATTCTGCAACTTTTCAAAAAAAATTACTCTATCTCGTTTACTTACTAAGATATATAAAAACCCTGATAGGCCTTCAAACACACAAAAAAAAAGTTTGTAACAATAACAAAAATTTATCTTACGTATAGTGCAGCAATTTAGATATTTACAATAACAATAATAATATTTATATTAGTAATATGATATTATTTTCGATTGCTGCTACAACAATCTAAATTTAACATTACCTGTCAAAATGTCATTCTATATTATTTAGTATTTACTAATACACTAGGAAGATCGGAGGTAAAATTTTGCATGATATACTTGTTAAAAGTAATTTATTTCGTTCGAGGGGTTGTTTCTCTCGGCTTCGCCTCGTTGTCACTTTTACCACATATCGTAAATAACTATTATCTACGACCGTTGTCACTTTCTAACACTAGTGTTAAAAGTAATATAGCAACATGTTAAAAGTGAATTTATATTACTTTTAACACGTTACTAACGATTTGTATCAATAAATCAACAAATATAACTCTATCTGTCAAAATATCATTCTATAGTTTTTAGTATTTACTAATATACCTACTGGGAAGATCGTAGATATTTTTTTTATGATGTACCTACATGTTAAAAATGATTTATTTCGTAAACTCATAAAATGTCACTTTTAACACATATCATAAATAACTATTATCTACGACCTGGCAGAATAAAAAAACTAGCAGACCAAAATTTCATTCTTTACGACCGTTGTTAAAAGCAGCCCATTAGCAAGTTAAAAATGTCACTTTCTGATACTAGTGTTAAAAGTAACTTAGCAACGTGATAAAAGTTCTATCAATAAATCAACAAGTACAATCTTACCTGTCAAAATATCGTTCAAATTTTTTTAGTATTTACTAACACACCAGGAAGATCGTACATACAATTTATTTCGTTACTCATAAAATGTCACTTTTAACACATCATAAATAACTATTTTATTTTTCCTATTTCTCTTTTATTAATCATTTTAAAGGTTGTCTAGAAAATGGTTATTTTAAAATTTTTTTAGTTTATATACTTTGCAGTAATATTTCTAAATGAAATAAATATGTTTGTCGTATAAAATGCTACATCAAAGAATCCTTTGTAATACTGTGATCTGCTTGTTGGAAACGTCTCATTAGACCAGCGAGATTAAAGAGTTATAGCAGAAAAATCCTATTTATGCGTTGCTTGTAACAAAGTAGTTTTATCCCAGTTCCGCATACAAATCTTTCTTACGTTAGTCCTTGGACGTTGCTATAGTGACTTGTAAAGTCGTTTGTCTCATTTTAATTAGGAAAATGTCTGGAGCATGCTGCAGGAGAAAGCGAGTACCTTTGGAAGTAGCGCAGATAATGTATTTCTCCACTCGTAAACGCAAAACGCTAGTACCTTGTCTTCATACGCTGACATAGATGCAAGGTAAATAAACCTTTATAGTAATAAATACGACTACATAAAATTAATCCAAGCGGCGACGTGTAAAATAAGATGAGCTGAGGAAAATTGCTGCCGGGAAAACTTACACAAACTTTTGCTTTGCTTCCTTTTATATTATCAACATATTTTTATACGAAAATTTACGTAAATATTTGTATGGAAATTGTGATCAAAATAAATATTTGCCTAAACTGTTATCAACTCTTCTAAAAAATTCTTCATAAATTTTTATTGAAAATAAAAAATTGTTGACTGCAGCGATGAAAAATACTTGAATTGAATTAACGAACGATAATGTGGAAGAGTACAACAAACATATTTAGCTAAAAAAAAAATAATTTTTTTTTCAAACGTTATAAACGTACTTACATTGTTTATGTATTTGTATTCAACAAGCAAATTCCGGGAAAAAGAAAAATATTATGAAAAATAGTTAGGTTGTAATTCAATAATTTGACAGTTAAAATGAAACAAATAAACGAAAATATCAAAGCAGCTTATTCTATGGCTACTAGAAATAATAATAATTGCCTTTTCAACCTTGGTTTATAATATAATATTTTTACATTCTTATTATTATTTATGAAATGTTAGTAAAACTTTTTTAAGAATTATACGAGATACCTATGAAATATCTCTTTTCAACGTCAATGTGTTATATATCCTTGGTTACAGTAAATATAACTAAATAATGCTAGGTTAGTTAACATTCCAGCGAGTGACATTCATTGCGCTTTGATAAAGTTTCCACATTAAGTAATTCGGAAGACAGAACAGCATAATAGATAAATTAATGAAGTGAAATCGCATTCTCTCTGTAGAAAACATAGTAATCCTAGTCCATTATATTGTGAAAAGCTGGCATAATTAATGGCTGACAGGCAGTGGACAAGGGTTTCGCCTGCGGTCAAAATAACAATCGTATTAGGTTCAGTTGAGGCCCAGCAACGCATATTCCATGGAAAATAACACAAACAATTGCGCCGAGATCAATATAGTACAGAATATACTCATTCAATTCCATGCTTATACTAGTACAGAATTAAATAAAAAAATGTGTACTAGATTTTATATGTGACATTGTATTGTGCTTCAGCTCATGCGGATGATGTTGTTGTTGTGAACATAAATGAAATAGGGAAAGGTTTAAATCTGTTATTGAATGTTGATAAATATAAGTGTTGGTGTTTGAGAAGAATGATTTGGTGACCGATTGTAATGTTACAGAGAATGGTGCGAGATTGGAACAAGTGAATTTATTTGTATAGTTGAGTAGTATATTTTGGAGGAATGGATGTATTGATCTGGAGAATGAATGATGATTGAAAGGCGGGTGTTTGCAGGGAACAAGGTTCTGAATTTTGGGTGTGGATGAAGAAGCATGAACGACGTATAACTGCTGTAGAAATGAGATATTTGAGGAGAGTGTGTAGGTATACGAGACGTGATCGTATCCGAAATACATTGGTGTATGGTAAATGTGAGATTGAGAAGAATGTTGTTAAGAAATTCGAAATTGGGAGTGAGTCAGCTGAAGTGGTTTGGACATCTTGAGCGAATGTCGATTGAAAGGTTGGTGAAACTAATATATGTGCGTGAGATTGAAGGTAAACGATTGCGTGGGCATCCGAGGAATAAGTGGTTAGGTGTGATTCAGTGTTTGTGATGAAAGAATGATTCCGAGTGTGAAGAATAGACGAGCATGTATGAATCGCACTATGAATGTGAACGAGGCGAATTTGATTGTGTCAGGATAGGAATGTTTGGAGGAGACTGATTGTTTCTGGGATCGTGCTACCCCATTGATTGGGATATAACATAAGTTATGTATGAACATTGTATTTTTTTTTTACAAAACACATTTTTTAGCTTTGCGAGAGTGCAGAAAATAATTTGAGTAGCCATCATGAGAGTATTATATTGATTTAATTGGTTCATATATAGCTACCTGAAAGCTTAAAATTCACTCGGCAGTAGGATTATTGAAATTAATTTTGTAATATTGGCATAGCATATAAAATGAAAACCTGATATATATATTTTAACATTTCTGTGACCTATTTCCAAGGTATGCTACGTCTATAATAAATATATGAAAATCGAAGTAAAATGTTATGAACAGTAGTTAATATTGCTGTCAAAGTTTCGATTCTATATTTTCAGTTTACATTACATTTAAATTTTAATTCCAGGACACTTTAAATGTTATGAATAGTGATGCCGTTGGTCGAGATTGCTCGAGAGTACAAGCCCAGAATCATATCATTTGGCCCAGTTGAAATCATACAAAGGAAATTAGTTTTATTCACCATATTTATATCTTAAATTCTACAATTTTTACCTACCGCACATACATATATGTAAGGAAGGTATTATGTTTATGTTACGCATTAACTAGGTTTTCGGAAGAATTCATGAACAATAAATGGTAGATTATTTGAAGGCCTATCAGGGTTTTTGGGCATATCTTAGTAAATAAATAAGATTGATTAAATTTTATTGGAATCAAAATGATATAGAATAATATTACCTACAATCTTCATTTGATTCATTTTTCTATTGTTGTCATCTGAATCAAAAACAGTATTCCCGATATTAGACAAAATGAAATCTTTATGTCAGTGATTTTTATTAATTTGTTATTATTTCAGTTGTTATTCTTTCTTAAAATATTTTTTTAATAATGCCCGGTTGCACCAACGTTAGTTAAATTTTGAACTTTGTTGAAATAAATAAAAGAAAATCGAAGTTATATGTCATATGGAGTAATTGACATTGATATAAAAAATTAGATACGCTTTTATTTATTTAAACCAAGTTAAGAGAAGTGTTTAGTTCCGATTGTAACACTGCATAATATTCTAAAATTATTTATAAAAAATGCTTCGAATAGAAGTTACAAAGAAATATATTTTCTTCCATTTTTATTTAAATTTTTTATAAAATAATAATAACACTTTGTACAGCGCTAAAACCGAGGTTAAAACACGTCTCATAAAATACCTAAAACAGAGCTCGTGGTACCAGTCAAAATTTTTATAAAATGTGCTTAGAGCACAAAGACAATCTTTCTGAAGTCAAAATTTACCGACGCGACAGTGAGATTCGAAATGTACCTATAGAGTAAATAAATTTGAAAAACAGTAAAATCCGATATTTAAAATTGTTTGGAAATATGCTTTTTCATTAAAATACATAATACATTTTAATGAAATTACAGCATAAATTTAAATTGATGTTCTTTATAAATAATAAAAATATAAAATAAAGCAAATTGAAAATATTTATTATATTTCCAACAAAATAACCAATCAAATAATAATTCTGGTTGCGTTCAGTAAATGGATTATAATTTAAAATGCAAACAGTAATCTCAATGTAAAAATGATAAAATTAGCATAAATATGAAAATTACAGTACATTAAAAAATATGCAAATAAAAATTATAATATTATGGACTTAGTCTCTCTGCACTGTATACTCTGCTGTACAAGTTCCTCATTTTGAATGTATGCACATATAAGCGCCAGTAGAGCACGCGGGAAGAAAAGCAGAGGAAACGGATATGCTTTTAATTAAATTAACCGCTATCCACCTACAGAGTTTAACCTTACTTATTGAAATGAATTTCTTTTTAATTGCAAAATTAAAATGTATTGCGAATTATTAATTAGCATTCGTTAAGGGTCGAGGTCATTAAATTCTAATTGAAATATTAAATTAGATTACGTTCGTAGTGGTAAGAATTAGAATTAAAGGGTACTTGGGAAGTTATTACCACATGTCATATTGTTTTTTTACATAATAAATTGAAATAGTACTATTTAACTCACTTTTTGACTGTTCCTCTTTAACTTCTTGGAGTAATGTATGAATCGCACTATGAATGTAGACGAGGCGAAAGTGGTGTGTCAGGATAGGAATGTTTGGAGGAGATTGACTGTGTATCTGGGTTCGTGCTACCCGACTGGGTGGCATATAGCGTGATGTTATGTATGTATGTATCGATTGCATTCGTATAGCCATATTTAGGGATGTTGCAATTTATGGCAGTAAAACAATTTCTTCAAAATTCAGTTGCACAGTTTTTGAACGAGTTTACTTGTACCGTTTTAATTCTTTTCTCGGGTTCGGTGAAGTTGAAAAAATACCTATAAATTTAATCATAACTAACAAAAATAATTTATTTATTTACACTCAATTCTTTAACGAATAATTATAATCTTTACACCTTCGCGGACATTAGTAATTATTTTGAGTGTACCCAGGCACCCAGGGCCATTTAATTTTTACAAATTAATTTGTCTATTAGAAAACAATTAAAATATTTATAATATTTACCGTATTCACTTGTAAATTTATTATATTTCTTATTTCCGTAAAACATTCTTCTTACTCATTTAAAAACAGTTCATATGTACTTCACAAAATATCACTAAAAAATGGCATATACTTTTATTGTATTTCTATATAATATAAACTCTAAAAAACTCACTGGTGCAGAGCGCATCATCATATCTATTAAATTTTTCGAGATATGGCGGTTTTTGAAGTTTATCGAAGTGCAACTTTGGGGAACTGCAACTATAAAATTACGCAAGATATCGAAAAATATTCTTCAGTTTTGCGTTATTCGTGCATATTATAGCAAAATAACAAATTTTTTTAAAATTGAAAATTTTGAAATTTTTTTTTTCAAAATTTCGATCAGCAATATCTCAAATAATAAATAAGATACGAACTTGCAGACTAAACCATTGCATTCGGCTCATCGAAATACATAAACCCTAAAAATTTCAGAACATTCGGTTGGTGGGTTGAAATTTTAGAGCAAAAAGTCTGAAAATGGCCTTTTACAGGCCAGACGTCAAGGGGTACCCTTTGACGTTTTTCGCCAAAAACGTAATTTTCACACTTTTTGCTCTACCTCTATAACGCGTAAAGCAATTTTAATGAAATTTTACATACTTATGTATTTTGACAAGCTGAATCGAATGGTTCTATCTGCGAGTCTGTATCTTTTATATTTATCCGAGTTATCGCCTATTGAAATTTGGAGAAAAAAAAACGAAAAATTTGTAATAAAATGCACGAAACGCACAGAACTGAGTCTATTTTTCAATATCTTTAATAGATTTTGAGTTGCAGCCATTCAAAGTAGCATTTCAAAAAACATCGAAAATTGACATATCTCTATAAATTTAAGAGATATGACGATGCGCTCTACAGCATTGAGTTTCTTGGGGTTTATATTATATAGAAATACAATAAAAGTATATGCCAATTTTTAATGATATTTCGTGGAATCTGAAATTGTACAGTACTTTCTTAACATGTATTTGTTGTCAATGGTAAATGAACTTGTATTAAATTTTCTTATTTGTACAGATATTATAAACATTTTTCAAATTATAAGCACAATACTCGTTTAAATAATTGGGCTATATTGTGTAGTTCCAGATAATGTAACAATTTACTGATCTACAGATAAGTTATCCTCAGGAGTGAAGCATTATATAAAATACAAAGTAATCTTTAAAATGTTATTAGTTGTCAAAAAAATAATATAAAGCATGTAAAAATATTTTTTTGACAACTGCATGTTAAACATCATTATTTTATTTAACAGAAAGAAATGAACTCTCAAATTCGTCATTACTCGTAACCTCTAAATTAGAAATATGGAATTTGAAAATGATATCGATTTAGTGCAATTGTATTCTAGGGAACTTAAAAGGACAAGTTACAATAACTATTTTATACTCGTAGCCTATATGCGGGAGGTAAAAAAGACGCAATTCGAATTTTCGAATTAAAAACGTAAGTACCAATTCCAATTGTGAAGTATTTAAACTTGTACAATACTATTCAATGTTAAAGTGGCTGGTAGTATTTGTATTCGTAATGATGTTTGAAGAAAGCATGTATACGAGTAGTGCCATTGTGCATCGTAGCTGAAGGAATAAGTACATTTATGTGATCCAGTAGACTAAATTACAAACGCAAATAGAAGTTCCGTTGTTGGTGCTGATTCAAGATAAAATGAAGGAAATGAAAGTAGAATACAAGTTAAAGCACTCGGGATAATTTCACAATAAGTTTCAAGCGAACAGCTAAAGTTGCCAAGTTATTTCGTTATTATGAATGGGCATTTAAAAACTTTTGTATTGTTTGCTAGTGAGATTCTCGTGTTCCTTAGCCTTTAGTAAACACAAAAAAACATTTCGATAAACTTTGAACTCTGGCTTCACGAACATGCAACTTTACACATCATAATTTTAATGTACACTACTACACTACTTTAATGGAAATTAATGACTTGAACAAGAAGTTCCAGTTTTATGATACGTCAGTATATTCACAGTATTTAAAAATAATTTTAACAAAGTACAATAATAATAAAACAATATGAAACAATAAATAAAAGCAACATAACGAAAACTCGCGATCAAATTTAAAATTTGAAATCAGCCACAAATTTTACTCAGCTAATTTAATAATTGGTCGCGGTCACAGTTCATATCTCTATTGTGATTCCCAAATATTATAATAGGGGGTGGGTGTAAAATCAGAACAGATATATGCGGTCGAGATTAAGGGTGAGTAAATGCGTGGACTTCCGAGGAATAAATGGTTAGATATGATTCAAAAGAAGAATAGACGAACATCTATAATCGCACTATGAATAGAGGATAGAAATAGGGGAGATTGATTGTTGTTTAAGGGATTTAGGGTATGTGCTACCCTTTTCGACAAATTTATTACATTTATTTCTTGCAACTTTAAAATCATTCACAATTTTGTGTTAATATTATCAGTTGATATAGTTAAGGTTTTTATGGTTATATGGAAATACTAACATAGTAAATTACTTACTGTTCTGTTAATCTAGCAACCGATAAAACTGGGTATAGCTTTAGAAACAGGCATGGTAAAATGATAAAAAAGACCAATCGTGCAAAATAGTTATTTATGATATGTGTTAAAAGTGAAATTTTATGAGTAAGTGGGGAAGTTTGTGAAACGCTATTCCACACGACTGTGCAAAATATACAATTTTCAAGCATTGTTTAATGTGGAGAAAGTGTAATTTTCAGTAGTGATCGTAGAAAAAATCACTTTTAACTTGTTGCTATATTACTTTTAACACTAGTGTCAGAAAGTGACACTTTCAACTTGCTAAGCAACCGTTGAAAGGGGCACATATAATAATGGTCGTAGACATAAGTACTCTCAATTTTTCTTGTCTATTTCTCGTTCGGCCAATTTTATAGAACAGAAATAAAATTTAAAGTTCGTTTTCAATTGGCTATGTACAGAAAAACTAGTCTAAATTACATTGTAGTGCCTTGTGCGTAGTTCAGCGAAGTGAGATTGAAGTGCTGAACTGATTCAGCGACTTGAAATCTGATTTTAAGTTTTTGCGCTGGGGTCAAAGTCGATGAAAATTAATAAGAGAAAACAAACGAGTGAAAAACAAGAGAACGGAAGTTCCATCATTTCATTAAACGCGAACATGGAACATATCAGCCACTTTCTCACAAGTTGGGCTGACACCGTCGCAGAAAGAACGGAAGAAAATTGAATTTTACCGAGCACCGCGTCACATAAAAAGAGAAATAGTCATTTCACGAAATCAAAAGGATGATCATCGCAACACGTAGCAGGACGAAACTTCATATCCTGCGCAAAAAGAAGCGATTTCCTTCTAAGGATGCTTCAGTCTGCGCCTCGGAAACTTTCCACCGTATTTTGCCGAAAAGTCGCGATACTTGACTTGATTTTACGGCGCCCGCCGGTTCTGACGTCGGTTGATAAACAGCCGTTTTATCCCGGACTGACGCGCGCTGCGCCACCGCGCCCTTATCACCGCCGTGATGGCTTATTTAACCCATACAAATTTCAATTTATGGCCTTTTAAATAGAACGGAAAACACAATATACCACACTATGTACATACATTGTAGCCCGTACTACCTATCTACGCTTTTACAACATTTACACATTCAGTTATTCCGCTTAGGATATCTCACTTTATACGAACATGGAAATTCTATTTTTATAGACCTCATTCAAAACAAAAGCATCAAACTAAATATGTAACGCCCAGGGCGAATAAAGAATATAGTATATATTAAAGAACGAGTTTCATAAATTTCATTTTATTTTGTAAGAAGCCCATCGAACAAAATAATCGACAATTATAAAACGAGTTCTTTATAAGCTACTATTTTTTATATTTTGCGCACTCTTATGTCAAACCTAAATTACAAACCTAAAATAACAAATATATTCTTTTATAATATTATTGTTGAATTTATTTATTATTTACGTTATTATTTGATGGGGTAAATAGCACCGAGGTAACGTGTCGGACTGTGGATCGTGAGATCCTCAGTTCGAATCCCACTGCCGACAGTTACTTAAATTTACCCCTGTGGTTCCTCCTCCACTAACATCCTTGGGGGCTATGATTTGACGGCTGATAACCGCACTTCATACGAAAAAATACATCACTTACCGAGATCTGCGTAAGCAGAGTGCCACACCCGTAATGGATAAAAGGCGTGATGATATAGTTATTTATTTATTTTATTTTATTTACGTTTGATAATAATTTATCGGATTTATTGCAGATCATATACAGACCAAGTCTAAGAACATATAAAAAATAATGAAAATTATAAGCTGGCTGACGTTTTACAGATACATAATGCTATTTACATCTCTTTTTAATTAATAATTTAAAGATTTCAGAAACACCTATACGGTTTATTCTCCTCGGCTATTATACTTTAGTGCCTGGATATAAAGTAACTATTTTAAACACAATGGCTGGTACCATGAGCTCTGTTTTTCGGTGTTTTAAGAACAGTGTTTTAGGCTCGGCTTTAGCGCTGTACAATGTTCTAATAGTATATTCTACAACAAGTAATGGAATGGCACATATTCCACGCGAGCAAAAAGTTTGCAGTCCGAACCGAAGGCGAGGGCTACGGTTTGCGAGCGTGGGATATGCCATTCCGTTACACGTTGTAGACCATACTTTCTATAAAAAGATTTTGGAAATATACAAAAAATATAAATATAAAACTGATGTAAACGTCAAAATCAAATAAATAAAATTAAAACAAACAGACGTAACCATAGTAAATGAATCAAGATACTTCATATATCGCGCTAATATGCGGCTCTGATTCGTCGAAAATATTCCATACGCAGAGTATGGAATGTTAGTGATTCCATAACTATTTTTAGTTGTGGAATGCCTAGTTTCCAAAACAGTGTTATAGAAAATTATTTTATAAAAAATAAGCTTCAAATAGAAGTAACAGAGAAATATATTATCTACCACTTTTATTTGAAATATTTTTTAATAAAATAATTTTAGAACATTGTACAGCGCTAAAACCGAGCTTAAAACACTGCTTTTAAAATAAAAAAACAGAGCTCGTCGAGATAAAAACATAGTCATGTAGATTTTTATTTTAATTCATGACCTTTATGTTCATATTTTATAGGATTATTTTAATACTTTCAGATCTGCGCGTAACGCACTATTTTAAACAAAGTATTATAAACATATATTTCTAAAAATATCATACTCTGTCTAAAAAGGAAAATGCGTTTT
This sequence comes from Poecilus cupreus, assembly GCA_963942605.1. Lineage (NCBI taxonomy): Eukaryota > Metazoa > Arthropoda > Insecta > Coleoptera > Carabidae > Poecilus > Poecilus cupreus. Next base: position 2,269,932 of record OZ012714.1, on the reverse strand, counting down.
AACAAATTTTGTGAATCTTTTCTTGTCATATACGAGTTAAATTTCACTTCGTAATTAAATTTAGAAATGAATCAACATTCTACATAATTCGCAGAATATCGAATTACATGTACGAGTACATGTACGTATTACATTTGTTTCACTCTACTGAGTTTATAATCAAACCTCACGTCTTACGTGTTAATTAATAAGTAAAGAAACGTTTGATGTGAAACAAAGGAACAGATTTATTTCGATTAACATCAATTCTGGAAGTAAATTAATTTCATCGCGTTTCATGCCGCGTAAAGGAGAAAACTTGTGTATGTGTAATATATATGGACAAAAGTTTTAAAGTGCGAATACACACAAAAACAGATTTGATCTTGATAAACATTGTAGCGTTGAAGTTGGTGTAGCTGACGCTGATGGCGTTTCTGCACGAGAGCTCTAACGCACGCGCTTAGCGCAGTAACTCGGCAACTCGCACTTGCTAACATCCACCGGAACTGCGAATTCTTGAATTTAGAGCACCTGTTTAAAATATAAAGGTAAATAGAGTAATTTTGTAATGGCTTGCAAAGTTATGTGCGGGGATTTAAACTCATCTCCTCTTTACATTCTAAGCTCATTATTTTTGCATCCAGGATCATGATGATGTAATTAAGAATGTTTGTTGAATAGAATTCCTAAATATGTACAAGCAATGAGATGAGATATTTGCTTTATCTACAAGTCTACATCATTTTTTACTTTAAAAAAGTATTTTATCCAACACCTCTCAATAAATGCTCTATAGCTATGGCGATTTTAAACAAGGAAAGTAAGAGATTACCCACTAGTGGGTATAATTTTCAGAAAAGTGACTAGTGAGTATTTTTTTATTTATAACAATAATAATAACACACAACAACTTGGTAGCCACTTCGATTGACATTTTAATTTAAATATTTAAAGCATATGTCACTGTCAAATAATATATCTTTAATAATTTATTAAGAGTGTTGGATAAAATTATCACACTCAGCCTTCGGCTTCGTGTGCAAAAATTTCTCTCATGGGTAATTCCTTGCTTTGCCCACTTGTAAAGTAAATAACTATAAAATCTCTGTATTACGAAAAAGACTCCAATTATAGTATATTATTATATGAGAGATTATGATACGGCACGTGACGCAAATCAGCCGAGTGAATAAAAACCATAATCCCGAATATAATATTATGCTTTTTCTACTCCTGTAAATTATGAAATCAATTTTGAAAATGATCGAAATTCGTTGAAAACACACGTTGAAATACGTCAACATAAAAATATATAATGACAAGTGACTAAATGTCAACAGTCAGGCTTTAAAATAATTGCGAATTATGGATTTATGGCTCTGTGATTGGGCGAGAAGAGTGAATTATGAATCATAATTAACTATCGTGAATTATGAGTAATTTAATTAAAAATATTAAATAATAGGGATATATTTATACAGGAGTAGAAAAACATATTTCTCTCATCATTTTAGTGAAGTAATCTAACATATGCCACATTACTTTGGCCATGTCCTAACGAAAAAGAAAACTTTATTTAAAATTGAAAGCGAAAAAGAAATTCTATACCTATATATCGTTCACGGTATATTATATTAATAATTATTCTGCTAACCATTATTTGCATTTCGTTTCGTTTTCCTTTGTGCTCTGTTATTTGCAAAGTAAATATTCTTTCTTGGAAACTGGATACGCCAAAATTATCTGATTATCTCATTTAGAATAACGCGGAATGGAGACTCATCATGCATTTGAACGTGCCATATACAATCTAGTATCTAGTGTAACTAACAAAACAGAACGAAATGTTTAACACCTAGATTTTTAAAATTAGAAATGTAGAATTTTATTTTAGCCAGTAACTCGTTGATTTTCATCGAGATGATTGCCCAATTTTTGTCTAATTCCGTAAAAATCATTTTGATGTTCATTGATAATAATTCACCAATTTTGTTATGGAGGTCAAAGCTAGCACATATACAAGAGTATGAAATGTAAAACGACAAATGTAGGTTCAATATCTAAATAAAGAGAAATACCTGTATAACTGCGTCAACATTATTTAATATAATTTGGAGCTGATACCTGAAGAATTTCATCGAAAGTTGACTGCACTCAAAAAGAAAATAAAATGCTCGATGGAGAGCACAGCGATTAAGTTGAAACGCGTTGAAACTTAAAAAGATAAATAAATTTCTGTGACAAAGTCACAGACAGGAAGCAGTTCGCTCGACACGTCAAGTGAAGACGCCGACGCGAAAAGCGACGCCGGGAATAAACCGGGAACCGGGAACGCTTCCCGGCGGTTGCTCGACAGCTCGAGTTCGGCCAATTTCAAACCAGGCGAGAGAAAAAACCGTTCGCTCGAACTGAAAAAATATACGCAGACGCAAACGGCAGCCGAGATACAGCGAATTTACTTAACCTGCAGACTAAGATTCTTAAATTAATAAAATGAACTAGAACTAGAGCGTCAATCGAAATAAATTATAATATCATAATATATAAGGGATTATGAAAGTCTTTATTCACGAAGATGCAAATCATCCGAGTGAATAATGACCATAATCCCAAATATAATATTGTACTTCTATTTCTGTAAATTCTGAAATAACGTATAGTTACTGTTTAAAATAATCGAAATCGGTTGAAAATACACGTTGAAAAACGACATCATCAAAATACACAATGACAACTGATTATACTGTCAACTATCAGACGGTCGTATCCATTGAAATGTAGTAATACTGGAACGTGCACTCCCTAGATGGAAAAAGCGAGCCGAGAGAGATAGTTTGCATCAAGTGTCTCCATCATTATCTAATCCTTCTGCGCTTGCGTAACTATAGTTACATCACGTATAGACTGATACAAAAGTTAGTCGCTTTGTTTTCAGAAACTTTCTTATAAATGATTAAATAAAAATAAATGTTAAAAAAATGGTATAAAATTGTAGAGCAAAGCTTTGCAAAGCTGTATGGCAACCAAATATGTAATTATCCTTGGTGAGGTACGTAATGAATACTTTAACCTAAAATTTTTGACATTTGTTCAATCATTTCATTTAATATAAATTTGTAGTGTATTTCACATTATAATCATTAAAGTAAATAAATACAGGGTGTTTCATAACTTCGAGTACATACGTTAATGGTATATGTTTGATATGCTGATTACGAATCTAAAATAATTTTTTTTTAATTCGAAAAATTAAGGGTTGTTTACCTAAAACATTTTTTGTAGTACTGCACTGGATTCGCATTCCTATTAAACACAAACAATGAAGTAGGTAATCAACAATTTAAATTACATAATACTAGTAAAATAAACAAACAAAATTTAATTATTTTTAATGAAACGATAATTATTAACATAATCATCCACCAAGTGGCAGTGGCAACTAAGAATTTTGGAGTGGGAAACATGGAAAATAATTTAGCGATTTAAAAAAAAATCTTTTTGATTCATAATCAGCATATTAAATAACATATACCATTAACGTATGTACCTGAAGTTATGAAACACTCTGTATAACAGTTTGACAATGAGAGACAATGCCATTATTTCTTTCTCCCATATGAATTTCAGTTTCCCTGTAAATAATGAATGCAACGGCAAAATTTTTTTGCATGTACTGTAGGATAAGGATAGAGATATCTGTGCGCGTTCCAGTATTACTACATTTCAGTGGTCGTAGTTTGGTGATCCACATCACGGCTTTAAAATAATTATATCTGGTTCTGTGATTGGCCGAGAAGAGTGAATTATAAATCCATAATTCACTTTCGTAAATAATACTTAATCGAAAAAATTGAAATAATGGGGTATATTGACAGAAGCGTAGAAAAGCTTATTTGTGTTACTTTTGTGGCTTAACGGTTGATGATTTTAAATAATATTGTAATAGCTCCAATCCAGCGTCTCTAAAATCCTCAAAAGCATCCTTGTCAAAAAACTTGGCGCATAGATGTCGACCGATGCTCTAGCTTCTGTGACGAAGACAGATAAGCGAGTTTGCCGGCGGGGACGGCGTGGGAGGCGGCCGCCGCGGTGACAGAGGAAGGTATGTTGATGGAGTGGTCATGTAACTAGGTCAATACCCCCCACCCCACTCGGGAAGGGATTGTTTCCGCGCCGCGGCGGATAAACGAAGCAAGGAGCCTCAGGGACCAAACAGACTCCGCCATCAGAAGGGAATTGCGGTGGCGGCGGCAGCGGCGGCGGCCAGGAGGCCTCCAGGGCCGGACCGGCCCATGGAGGACCCGAGAACTTCATGTCACCTTCATTATTTAAATGGCTTCACTCTTACTTCAAATAAAGATAGAGAATCTAGGAATTAGTGGAAGTGTGATTAATGTGCCATATGCAAGATACAATGTCTGAGGTTGCTTCCGAATTATTATAGGGTATTACACCGAAACATGAGATTTACCCCATTACTTTATTGTAAGTAAAATAGTTATTTATGTATCAAGGCGCTGAAGTTCAATTTTTTATCACGAATATGGACTTTAGTTGGCGAGGCCCGTAGGGCCGAGGAAAATAAACCATGTGAGTGATAAAAAGGAACTTCAGTGCCGAGGTACATATTAAGTTTTATTTGAAATCTAAAATTTGAAAAAACTGTAAAAAAATTACAATATAGGTTAAGTTTATACATCTGTCAGTTGTCAATTGAAACTGACAGTCAGTGTTGCCAACCTCGAGAATTGATGTTATCGTAAATAACATTCAAAATTATGTGTTTTGTCCTCAATTTCGTCATCGGAATTATTAGTTAATTCTTCTTGCAAATTTTGTTTCATGTTACGTCCAAATTTACTATAGTACGTCAATATATCTGCCAAAATTATTTTAATTGTATAATGATTATTTAATGGTTGCCAACACTGGGTTGTTCAAAATCATCGTATAATGGGTTACTTTAGTGACGATTTCTGAGCTTTTAATGACGATTTTTGAGCACTTTAGTGCCGATTTCAAATAAAAGTATTTGACTGGAATTAGCTTCTTTATATTAAAGATGTCCACGTAATAGCACTTTCTAAAATAAATTCCGTATGTCACAATCTATAAATTTGGACAGAAACCGGAAAAGAATTTTTTCGACGACCACTACGAAAGATACATAAATTCACTAACAATGCTTTGTAATATAAAAGTTCGTTAGCTAATCAAATGTGTCCGCAACTGTGTGATATGATTTTATCACACGCTGCAATAACAGAGCGAACTAACCTACAAATTTGTATTTAAAAGTTTGACAGTTGCAGATAATTTACACGGATCAAGAAGGTGAATTCTAATAGCAATGATGTTTTAATATTTTTATGTAAATTTAATATTGTTTTTCTTAAGTTAATTGTTGTCGTCGGAAAAGTATCGTGTACAACACGAGCTGAAAGAGTATTTCATGCTGCAAATTATACGAGTATGAAAGAAAATGGACATTCCATGCGAGTTGTACACTATACTTTTTCTACGACCACAATATTATTTCCTAATTAATTTATATTATAATAATAAATTTATCCCGCTTCCACCATTCCAATATTTGACAATTCTAAATAGTTATCCTAGCAATGGCACCTGTACTGAAATGAATTGACTTGTATGAAATACTCATAAAACAAATTCATTTCTCACGATGCTTGCAATGTACCTCATTTTCCTAGCAACAACAAACATACAAAGAACAGATTTCTAAGTGATCGTAGAAAATTAATTATTAGCATCACTATTATATTAACATTAGGAAAGTGAAAAAATAAGAAACAATGTAGATTAAAAACAGGAATTTTAAAATGTCTTTTAGTGGAGATGTATGAGAATGTTCATGTTTGTATCCCTTATGTTTTACGATATATCAATATAGATGTCCTTTATAACATTATATCAGTTTTGTTACTTAGTTTAGAGTCCAAGGCATGTTTATTATTATTAAATTAAACTGTGACTTTATGCAATTTTACGGATTTTACAATAATCTTCAATAATTATATTGTTATATTACAAATTTACTGCGTATATACTTTCTGCGCACTGTCTATCCCGAAAAAACTAGAACATGTTCTAATTTTGTGGACAGAAAAATTTGTGTATCTTACAGCCCATAAAACTCTGTGTATAATTCTGTGACGTATGGAATTAAAGTCAAACAAAAAATTATTTAAATATATGTACTATTAACCAGTCTAGCGTCAAATTAATAATATATGGTGAAAGTTTCCCTAATCTCTAGTAAAATAGAAAATATGTTAAAATATTCCAAACAACAAAGTTTGTAACGAGAGATGAGCACATGCAGAAAAATAAAGGACACTGTGTGACAACAACACTGTGTGGTTTGCATATTTTAGGATTTCAAAACGTTGCTACATTCACCATGGAGATTTATATGCAAACATTATATTTGTCACGCGTGAAATATTGTAAAATATTCAACAAAATTGTTTTACCTGAAGAGTAAAAAACATACATTTTTTATTGTTCTCTAAATTTATGTATCAATAAATGACAGCGGAACGCGGGGTGAAGTAAAATGTTTCTAAAAATATTCATACAAAAATAAAGCGCCTAATATTTTTTAACAAAAACAATATGAAATATTGTTTTTTACTTTCTTATATGCAGAATAAGAAATAAATGTTTTAAGTGTTCTGAATTCGTTTTGACTATTTTTTCAATTAGGTCTGTGTCCGTATGTTCAATAACTCACGAAGTAATAAAAATTAATCATTTTAAGATTAATGAATATGCAAATAATCAAGTTGATTTTGGTCTAACTAGCAAAACCACAAGTATAAATCAATCAATTGAGTTTATTGAATCAAAAATCAAAGAGTTTAATAATTAAAATTTTTTACAATAATATTTGGAATAAAATTATTTGCAAGACAAAAATTGGACACATTTTCTTTATCGTTTTGTTTAAATTTTGCATAAATTTCATTTATATTTTAATGATAACTCACAAATATTTGAAACCTTTATTCTATACCAGGAGTTTCTTTTTTATCAGTATACACAAATTTGTGCTATTACCATAGTTACAGTTAAAGTTATTGGCAGCATGTTATTAAAGAAAACATAGGGATAATTTACAAAAATTAAAAATAATATTTTTTCGAACACGATACTAAAGTTAAAGTTAAAGGATATGATGTACATTGCAAGCATCGTGCGAAATGAATTTGTTTTGTGAGTATTTCAAAAGAGGTTAGTTCATTTAAGTACAGGTGCCATTGCTAGGATACTTATTTAGAATTGCTAAATATTGGAATGGTGAAAGCGGGACAAATTTATTATTAAAATTTAATTAATTAGGAAATAATATCGTGGCGTAGAAAAAGTATAGTGTACAACTCGCATGGAATGTCCATTTCAACTCGTATGATTTACAAACTTTCATACTCGTAGGAAATGAGTACCATTCCATGCTCGTTTTAAAATATACTAATTTCTACACATTTAATGAAATTTTTAAGTACTAAAGTAGTTAAAATAAATATCTTATTTGATTAAACTTACAATGTTTCTTTCATTATGATTTGACTATAATTCATAATCCATATAAATTATCTCTGTTTACTTTAAGAAAAAAAAAAACATTTACTACATTGCTGTCAATCACTGAACTATAATAATGGTATAATAACATAATCTTTTGTATACTGATAAAAAGGAAGTCTTAGTATAAGTGTAATTATTAAACACAAGTTCATATTTATGTACAAGAAAGTTACATGCTGCCCATACGCAAATATTTGACTTTTAATTTTATAATAATAATAATAATAATGTATTTATTCCTTTTTAAAATGTATTACATTTTATAGAAAGCGTCAAACTGGTATTACATTAATATACAATTATATATACATATATCAGCAGTAAAAAATTACATTGAACTTGAATTAAAATTAAAGTACTCGTTTAGATCATAGAAGCACTGTTCTACAAGAAATTTTTTCAGTTTTTGTTTGAAATTTGTTACAGTTTTTAATTATTAAACATTTATGGTATTAATTTTAAATGTGTATGAATCAAATTCAACGTTTTAGAGAAAGAAAGACATGTTTTCAAATTTTATGATCTTATTTTTGACCGAAACCCTGTCTTTCCTATCCATTATAATATATTATGTTTAATAAAAGATACATAAAGCACAAATTTCTACTATCCAAATTCCCCTACAGCAGCTAGTAGTAAGTAAACAATCCATTGTGTGAGCTTTCAATCTGACCTATAATATCCCCATACACTATAACAGTAATTCTTCTACAGTGCCAGTACCAGCAGTTCTCACGGCCTACTAGATCACACATTGAACCATTAGCAGGGAAACAAACCCATCTTGGTGCTCGCGACAGGATGTAAATCCTTTTCTGTCAAACAGACAAACGATCAACTGGAAAATGGATGAGTTGCAGTGTTTCGTCGGTAGATTTACCACTCTTATCAGGCGGGAATGTGGAGCCGAACCGCAGAGCTATGTAACCGCGGCCGCGGCCGCGATGCGAATGTTCAACGCCGCTGTGGAACACTCGAGCAGACAGCGAGGGGATTCGAATTGCGCAGGGGATTATGGAAGTCTAAGGAGTATTGATACTCTAGAAAATTATATTTTTTTGCTTGTACGATAGTCGCGAATGCATGTAAATGAAAGACAGGTATTTTAATATTGGAAATACGTTGCTAAAATCTTTAGAAGAATATTTGAGTACTTCACAGTATAATGGAAAAGATTTCAAAATAATGACTTGTATATGAATTTCTAGAAAATAATATCTAGCTTAATTAATCTCCTCCTAATTAAGTTGATTGTTACTGCTGTCTCAAGCCCTTACATTAATTTTAACAATAAAATACCATTTTGTGTAACCGGACGCGAACTAAGCATTTCGCAGCCGCAATAGAAAACTCGAATAGTATATTACGTACCGTGAACTGTAAGTGATAGTTTTTAGGTCGAATATGTAGTTTGGGATGTCAAGACCCGTAGGGTCGAGATTTCCTAAACATTCGAGACCTAAAAAATCACTTACAGTTCGAGGTTAGTAAGATATTTTTTGCAATACCTGCGTAAATATTAGAAAAGAAAAAATAGGTATCAAAATTAACAGCTGTCAGATTGAGGTTAAAAATGAAATTTGAATGATATATATTTACTTACCATCCACCATGAACGGTAAGTTTCACTTATCATCCACCGTGAACGGTAAGTAAATGATGTAACCATGAAAACCAATTGTGCAATAAAAGTTTCACTTACTGTATTTAAATTTTGTTATTAATGGGTAACTTACAGTACAGGTATTGCAAAAATTGAATTTCGCAACTATTGTTATGGAAACGGCCGAGAAATCCAAAATGATTGTACTTTCAAAACTAATTGTTTTGTTTATCATATGTTAATTCCATAGCCACTTTCTATTTACAATGAAACTGTTTAAAATTAATAAAATTTGTAATTACATATTTTTTACGGTTGCACAAAAAATAGTGTGTACACCTTGTCCGTGAAATCCTGTATTGTATTATCTAGACGATATTTTGTTTGTTTGTTATAACCTGGACATTACATTATTATGTATATACACATAGCTACCTATATATTTATCTACATTCATAAAAATAATTTCTTGGTTCAAGAAAATTTTCAGTTTTCCTTTTGTATGCATTCTTTGAAGACAATTTTATTTCTTACAAAATTTTTAGGTTCAATTCAAAAAAATATTATGAATATAAATTTTAATTTCTTTTTTCTGCATTGAAAGAAAATGCATATATTTTAAATTTTGTTTTTAAAAATAATGAAAAAGAAGTAAATTTTAAACAAAACGCTTTTATTTAAAAGGATAAAATTTTGAATTAAAACTACTCCTATTCAAACTACTTCGTCTCCATAATAAGTCTCAGTTGAATACTTCGATATGATCCTTCAAAACTGAATTAATTTTCATACAAGAATATTTACCTACAAAAGTTTTCAATGCAAATGAAATCGGGTTGGCAGTATTTAAATTAATTTTTCTCTTCATTTAAGAGGAATGTATTTGCTTCAGGAAAGCATTTTAATCAGTGTATGTAAATAGTTTTTCAAAATTGTTTCTATTAAGTTTGTTTTTCCCGACTCTATTAATTATATTAGTAGGTACATAGTTAAGTAGGTATCTTTATGTCTGAAAGTTTATTACAAATCATACAGCAGTTATATTAATTTCAAATTATATGTATCACACACTAAACAAACTTTTCCGCAAGGACTAGAAATGGATATGAAAATGTTAGGACTCCTACCTGGGAAAAAGATCAGAAGATTGCTTTTGTAGTTAATGCTAACTTTTACAATAATCTGTGTTTCATTTATTAAGAGCCTTGATAAAGGAAAATGATAATACCCCCTTCACATTCATTTTCTAAAATTTTGAAGTCCTCTCCGAAAAAAATCCTGGGCCTGAGGTGACCAAAGCATTCATTTCCAAAAATTAAACAAAGTTACTAAAATACAAGATTGCATTCAGCAAAAATGTCGTACTTAATACGGAGAATAAAAGGAACTGTTATTGATTGTTCTACATGTTGTCAATAATGGCTATGTGAAACTATGAGTAGTTGCACTCGTAAAGTTATCTCTCTATTTGTTTTGGTTATTCGGTTGACGACAACACGAGCAACGCTAGTGCTGATTTCGTAAAACGGAAAATTTATGTTTGAGCTGATAGAAATTGGAAAATACGAGTACCTCTGTATAGGAGATTGTGAAGCAGCAAAGCATATCAACTCTTTTATTACAAAAAGATTTCAAAAGGCTTGCGTGTACGTGGATGATGTACCCATGCATATAAGGTTTTAGACAAACTACAAAACTGTGGAAAATGCTTTCAGAAAAAAACAAGTGTTCCGTTATCATTTTACTTGTACATTAGGGTGGATCAAAAAAATGCCATTTTTTCTAAATCGTCGATGATGTCTAGAACATTAGATTTTCATTAAAATACCCGTCAGACCCTTTTGTTCAAGTTTTTGGTATGTTGTAGAGGAAAGTGACCAAATATGGAATACTAGTTTGTTTTCTTGACAAAAGAATAAATCATGGTACAAATTCAAGTTTTTTAATGATAATAAATAAAAATAAATAAATATATCATCACACCTTTTACCCATAATGGGTGTGGCACTCTGCTTACGCAGATCTTTAATTTAACTCCAATATAAAGTAAACTACCTATAAGAACAATTGTATTGTTTTGACAGCGGATACATAAGGAAGGTAATTTTTTGCAAGTGATAAATAGTATTACATGTGAGGTGGGATATGTTTCATTCCAGCCGAGGACTTATTATATGACCGAGAGGCGAATCCTCGCAGGCTGTTATGAAACTCCCACCTATTACTATGTATACTATTTTATTCACAATCATCCTTAATTTTCCAAATTAACTTCTCATTCTACTCGTATATCCAACAAACAAAGGTGATGTATGGTAGTAGTTTTTGAAAACAAATGTTTGAATTTATTTCAATAATTTGACATGTGTCAACAGTTCAGGAAAATCATATCCTAATAAAACAGCATTACATTAGAATTTTATATTATTTTATAATAAAATTGTGATTTGTAAAAAAAAATCTTTTTTCGATCACCCTATTATACATAAACACAATATACTAAGCACATAATCGCAGTATTATGTCCAACGAATTAACGAAATAGTATATTGTACAACGAGCATGGAATGATACTCATTTCCTACGAGTATGAAAGTTTGTAAATGCTGCAAAACAAATGAGTATGAAATGGACATTCCATGCGAGTTATACACTATACTTTTTGTATGCCCACGATATTATTTCCTAATTAATTAAATTTTAATAATAAATTTGTCCCGCTTTCACCATTCCAATATTTGATAATTCTAAATAAGTATCCTAGCAGTAGCACCTGAACTGAAATGAAATGACCTGCATTGAAATACTCACAAAACAAATTCATTTCGCACGATGCTTGCAATGTACCTCATATCCCTAGCAACAACAAACATACAATGGGCAAATTTCTAAGTGGTCGTAGAAAAAATATCTTAGTTTTATGTACCTTGTGAAATTTTGTAATACCGATAAAACAAAACACTCCTCTCACAGCGACAGCGATCGTCCGACAGGCAAGATAAAATGAGTGCGATGCTAAAGTGAGTGAATGAAATTGAAGATACTCTTGTATTACGTCTTCAACTATTTTTTCTACAGAAATGGCGGTATTCCAAATTTGAATCCTATTCCACATTTGGTCACTTTCTTCTAGTCAAGCGCCGAGCCAAAAACATGACCATTTTTGCAATTTTTTAATATTTTCATTTAAAAAAAAAACGTCAAGTGCGGAAATCTTATTTTTGAAAATCTAAAGTTCTAGGGGAGGAGCGACATCGACGATTTGGAAAATACCCTTTTTCCAAACCATCCTATTATACATAAGTTATTTTTATTGAACAATCCTCGCATTCGCAATGGAAATAAGCGTGAAACTTATGAGACATGGCGCAGACGAGAAGAACAAACAAGTAAGAATTCAAACCGCAGTCGAGTAATCTTTTATCTTGGCTGCTCGCAACAGGTGTCGCTTAAAATCATCATGAACTATAAAGATCGGTCATTCCCTCTGGAATGCGCCTATAAATTCACGCAAATTACAGTATTTGCCAAATTACGCTGCAAACTTTTGTTAATTAAGTCTTGTGTTCATTGAGTTCACCGTTCCGACTTTTTAACTTTCCATTAAATGGAAGTCGTTAAAGCACATGAACGAATTATTCTCCCATTTCAGTAACGCGAATTAGGTACTATTTCATTCAGTTCGCTTGAAAGGTTAGTTTACATTGAAGTGCTCAGCGTAAAAGTAGTTTCAGCTAAAAATATCGCTATGTTCCTGGGAGTAATTAAACGATGCAAACTCTTCTGAGTAACTTTTCACATGCACACACATCATTGTTGATAATTCATATTCTTCGTCTATTTATTTGGATTACACTATTCTAAAGATTACCCATTCGATTTTCCAGTATAAATCGACAAAAGTTTCGTCCTTAGCTATAGTTTTATTGCTTAAGGTTAATACATAGTGCTAATACATAATGCGCAACAAAGTTTGGTAGATGGTAATTACCAACACCGTTCGAAGCTGCGTAGGCAAACTTAAAGCATTAGGGCTTAGCAAATATGTATACTGGGTGTAGAATTGATATGTAAAATACAGGAATACAAAAGTTGTTTAAAATTTAAAAATGCAGGCAATAAGTTTCACTTAGGGCAAGTTGCACCAATCACACTTAAATTTTAAACTTGGATTAATTCGACAAAAGCAAATCGAATGTTTTACAGCAATGTCAATTATTCCACATGATATGTAACTTCGATTTGCTTTTATTTACTTAAACCAAGTTTAAAATATAAGTTTCCTTGGTGCACCTGGCCATTAGTAACCTAAATATTAGTATTTCACAATATATTATATGGAAAATTCAACAAAAACGAAAAATATTTGACACTGCATAAACAGTTTTAGGGCCGATTTTTTCATCTACGAATAAAGTACCGAATAAATTATTCGTCGAATAAGTGAAAAATGTCGCATCGCAATCATAGCTCAAATAATACTTATTGTTCTAGCTGTCATTTTTTGATGCGTATTTTTTATTTATTCGACAAGTAACTTATTCGGAAGTTTATTCTTAGATGGAAAGATCAGCCCTTAGTATTATTATTTTTATTTAACAGAAAGAAATGAACTCTCAAATTTCCTATTATATCATTAAAATCTTCTACGAAATTTCTACAGACAATAAGACAACACTGAAATAAATAAATCTAAATCTGTTATCTGAAATGTAAAATATTTATCGTTTTTGTTTCATTTTCCATGGCCATATTACAATGTTTCTTATAAATTTTAATTTTAATTTTATTGATATATCATGAAATACTACTATTTAGGTATCCCAATGGGACTTATTGCATGCTTTTTTTAAATTCTAAACAACTTTTGCACTTACACTTTTGGTGTAAAGAGAATAGGTAAAAAACCCATATAATATTTTAATTCTGCACCCGGTATAAATAAAATGATCACGGAAAATCTCAGCTGTCGATTTTTTAATAAAATGATAATTTTAAATTTTTGTTTACCTTATTCTTTCGACTTTTTCTTGTTGAGATTATTCGGGAATTTTATCCTACCATCTCAAATAACCGAGTAGCTAAAAATATTCACTATTTTTTACCTGTCACACACAAGTGAGGGAGGTAGGTGACGCGTCAAAAATAGCGGTAGTGAGTTTTCAACAAATAAGCACGTTTTAGAGTCCCTAGAACGCGAAATAAACTCAAAAATACCTTATAGACCTTCAAGTAACCTATCACTTTTAATTCATGAATTACAACAAAAAACTAATCAACTACTTTGAATATCCAAGTTTTGGTTCTCCTAGAGACTCCCAAACATGCTAATGCGTTGAAAACTCACTACCAAAAAAATTGATCCCTTGCAATACCTCCTAAAAATAAATATTTTAGTTCATTTGAAGAGCCGATCTCGGTGGAGTAGTGGCTATGTTGCTATCCTAGTACGCCAAAGGTCGTGGGTTTGAATCCCATTGAAGAGCATAGTCATTTGTGTTCACAAAAATTCACTATCATATACTAATTAAGCGACATATCACAAAAAAGTAGTTAGTCCGCTTACCATCTTCATAAGAAAAAAAAAAGTTCTTTTGAAATGGCAAATATAAGATTGAAATTACAAATCTTCATAAAGGATTGTAAAGGAAGGTTCGACCATCAAATCACGATTCTCAATGATGCAAGTGTAGGAGGAGCCTTTTTATTTCAATGTGGAAGATGAAATATAAATCGTCAATCGTGAAAGCAATGTAGGAAGAAATGAATCCCGTTTGGAGTAAAGCAAAATCCACTGGCTTTTGTATTTCGAGTTCTGTATCAAGGTTACTGAAATATGAAATTGATCGTTTGTAGATACTGCAAATTTATATTCAGTTAGGAATACATAAGTTATATCAAGCCCAGAATTTGCAGAAATTGAAAGTAAAAATACGATTGTCAATTGTGAGTCGGCGCACGTTAACCTAAAAAAAAAGAGCGCAGCACCAGCGTACTGAAAGGTATCTAAATCCCCAGTACAGCAACAAAATTCCGCAGCACACTATGTGCTCCGCGCAAGGTAAAATTTGAAAGCAATTGATAAGAGCCATCGAGAACACGGCTGCGAAAATAGCGCGGAGTATTTTATCCTTGAGCTCGAATCAATCACATCACAACTCGTAAGTGTGTTCGGCGCTGGCCGCCCAGAATACTGATAAAGTGGGGCCCGGCGCCCTTTGTAGCGTCTTGTTGATGGGTGTTTCGTGAATGGCGCGCCGCGTTCAACGGCCGTGAGTTGGCAACACTGTTGGTGCACTCGTTGTCACGATACATGATGTATATGTTACGTTACTGCTGTTCACCTGGCCTCTGTTCGCTCGCTACGTGCGAATTTGGATTTATGACCAACACACCTTTTTACTTTGGTTATCATTATATTTATACACCCTGCTTATAACGAGACGCGCAAATCTAATTATATTCTCGTATAGCCTAATAACACAACCTATATCTACATAAGAGTACGAGGAGAGTTCATACATACATAACATCACGCTCAGTGGGGTAGGTAACACGAACCTAGAAACACAGTCAACCAACAATCAATCTCCTCCAAACATTTCTATCCTGACACACCATTTTAGCCTCGTCTACATTCATAATGCGATTCATCCATGCTCGTCTAGTCTTCACACTCGGAATCATTCGTTCACGCAACAAACCATCAATCATACCCAACTACTTATTCCTCGGACACCCACACAATCGTTCACCTTCAATCTCATCCGTATATATTAATTTCACCAACCTTTCATTTGACATTCTTAACAACATTCTTCTGAATTTCACAGTCACCATACACCAATGTATTTTGGATACGATCACGTCTTGTAGCAGTTATACGTCGATCTTGATTTTTCATCCACACCCAACATTCAGAACCATACATCAATGTAGGCACTAACACACCATTATAAACACTCAATCGAACATCTCTAGATACATTCACGTTTCGAGTAAATGTACCCATAGCACCTAATACCTTGCACCCTGCAGACACTCGTCTTTCAATCTCCCGGTCAATCTCTTGAAAACATACTACTCAAATATATAAATTCATTCACTTGTTCCAATCTCATACCCTTCATTGAAACATTACAATCAGTCTTCCCAAACACCAACACTTCACATTTATCGATATTCAATAACAGATTCAAACCTTTCCCTACTTCATTTATGCTCTTAATCATTCATTTCAATTGCTCTTCAGTTTTATCCAACACATCAACATCATCCGCATAATACGTCCACCAATCCGTACACCATCTCTTCCATTCATGCCTTTCGTAACAATACATCCATATACAAATTAAACCACCAAGGAGACATTCCACAACCCTGTTTCACACCAACATCTATACGAAACCAATCACTCAATGTACCACCAACTCTCACCGCAGCCTCACTTCCTTCATACAACGCTCGAATCGCTCCCAACAAATTACCATCCACACCGTACTCTACAAGTACATCCCACATAGTCTCTCGAAGAACACTGTCATATGCTTTCTTTATATATGACCCGGAATTTTATTCTCAGAACCAAACGAATAGCTCTAGCGACAATTCCTTTTTAACATTCTTGCAATGGAGTATCTAGAAGGCGTGCATAATGCCATCGTCACTTCAAATGTTTTTATTTAGTAATTGTCAAAATGAGAGAGTAGGCAGTTTAGGTTTCCATTGCGCAACGCATAAAATTAGATGAGGGTGCCAAACCAAGTGATATTTTGCAAAGACTTCAAGCACAGTATGGGGAATTCACCAAAAGCCCAGGTGTTTGAATGGTGTAAGATGTTTAAGGAGGGCCGTACAACGGCGAGACGTCCGAAAACTTTGGCCCTTCTTAAACTTCTTACACTATTCAAACACCTGGATATTTGATAAGGTGGATTACCCATACTGTGCTTGTAGTCTTTGCAAAACATCAATTTGTTTGGCATCCTCATTCACAAGACATATAATTATATATGTTTTGTTTACCATGACACTCTGGTAATAATTAAAAATTATCAATTATATTTTACGCCTATCTCATGAAAGAAATATCTTACATGAATAAATTAAGGCTGATTTGTTACAAGTTTTTCTTCTGAACATTTTTTGTATTTACAGTTTGTTCTAAGATTCATAAGAAACGAATTATCACTTAGTGAAAATATTAACATTGTGTTTCCTATGCCCTTTAAAAAAACGATCATCCTTTCAAAAAATTTTTTTCACTTATGACACGTCAGAAATAGACATTATTCAAGCGTTGTTTTGTTATTTCAAAAAGCACAAGTTAAAAAATTTAAACGATTATTTTTTGACGTTTCTTGAAACCAATAAAATGCTTCATTGTATGTCACGTATAGTTATCATCAACACAAGTAAAAAATGAACAAAAAAGATAGATTTAGTGTCGAGCCTGTTGAAGAAATAAAAAAATAATCTAATCAAAAATAACTCGACAGTTCGATAAATTAGAAAATAATTCTCCAGTATTTTTCTCCAACTTGTTGCAATTTAGCAATAGTAACTTAAGCTTTACGGGCTTTCATGGCTGTTGCCTGACAACAAGTTTTCGAAAGATCTGTCAATTTATTTTTAATTTATTCTCACTCTCTTGTTATATTATTACTAAGAATATCAAAATATAATTTTCTTTAACGTGTTGTAATTCATAAATTGAGACATGTAAGAGAAAAATGTTTCAAACAATAATTGTAATAATTTACTGAGATATTTCTAAATAACTTGATATGGCTTCATATAAACTACCACTTCCAGTTATTGGACTAATCTACTAATCAGCTCTTCCAAATGATGTATAACAAAATATCAAAATTTTCAGTTTAGTAGTTTTTGAAAAACTAACTCCAGAGATCCACACAGACTGATAGACACACACACACACAGACATCATCGCGAAAATATTAAAATCGTATTCTAGGGACTCTAAAACGTGTTCATCCCCTGAAAACTCACTACCAAATTTTTAGCATAATTCCTATACCGCCTTTACAGGATGTGGCGGGAGGTAAAAAGTAGACTAATTCCTATTGAAACAGTACCAGGCTTTGGTCGTTGAGTTAAAAAGTAAGTTCTGCAAATTAAAAAAAAGGTGCGACACTGCCATTACTCTGCATATAGAGTAAGCATCCGAATTTCTGTAAATGTATTTCGAACTGTTATAAAATTAAATACAATTTCACAGTATCCTACCCATCAGCAATTACTTGCTAAGTGCCCATAAAAGTGTAAACAGCTCCCATTCGATACGCCACTGGTGGCACACGTGGAGCATCGCCCCCCGAAAGCTGGCGCCCACCCCACGTGTTCGGATGTATCGGCGTTCTCTTAACGCTGGATTTTAAATGATCTCGCGAGACTGGAATTGCCAAAACGGAAGAGTGGATTTCATAAAATATTCACGTGACACGAAGACCGCAATACGCCATCGTGTAAAAGTTGCC
This sequence comes from Poecilus cupreus, assembly GCA_963942605.1. Classification (NCBI taxonomy): domain Eukaryota; kingdom Metazoa; phylum Arthropoda; class Insecta; order Coleoptera; family Carabidae; genus Poecilus; species Poecilus cupreus. The sequence continues at coordinate 2,251,236 of OZ012714.1, read as the reverse complement.
AGCATATTTACGTAGGACAGTTTTTCGTGAATTTTACCGCATTATTGGGAGGCAGACGCTGACGGTTACCGCACCCGTACACAGTTGGAATATTTCGCAGTTAATAATTCATACTGGGCATTAAAGAATTTTTTGTGAGGGTTTGCACATTTCAGTGGAAAGTTACGCTTTGTTTCAAACACAAATATAACTTTCAAATTAAAATATTATTGACAGCTTTTGAATTGAGTGAACAATACTCGTGAATAATTTTAGTACAATTACATTATCAACATCGATATGGCATGAATGGACGAGGGGTTTAGATGTCATCATTTGACTAATTATTTATAAAACATAAAACACAAATGAAAATTGATACAGACAAGACGATTAGTTTCAGTTTGATAGCATAGTGCGGGAACATTATAACCAATGAAAAAATGTTTTATATTATAATTTAGGGTTTTTGATTAAGCAAAAAAATTAATGTAATTTTAAATAAAATAGTATCTTATTGTAGGAGGGATTATGATAGTCATTATTCACGAAGATAAAGTTTACGGCACGAGCAGTAGGCGAGTAAAGCAATTTATACGAGTGCATAATGACCATAATCCCGAATATAATATTGTACTTTTTCTACTCCAGTAAATTCGAAAATAATAAATAAAATATATAAATAAATATATCATCACGTCTTTTACCCATTGTGGGAGTGGCACTCTGCTTCCGCAGATTCGGTAGGTGAGATATTCCTGCGTATGAAGTGCGGTTACCAGCTGTCAAGTCATAGCTCCCAAAGTTGTTAAGTGAACGAGGAACCACAAGGGTAATTTTAAATTGGCAACTGTCGGCAGTGGGATTCGAACTGAGGATCTCACGATCCACAGTCCGATACGTTACCATGGAGCTATTTACCCCATTAAATAATAATAATGGTAAGCATTTTTGAAAATGATCGAAATAGGTTGAAAACACACGTTGAAAAACGACATCAAAATACACAATGAAAACTGATTACACTGTCAGACGGCAGGAGCTTGGTGATCCACATCACGGCTTTAAAATAAACAGGAATAATTGATTTCTGGTTCTGTGATTGGCCGAGGAGAGTGAATTATGAATCCAAAATAGTTGTAGTAGAAAAATAATATTGTGAATAAATAATAATCTGGGATAGGTACAGTCTACTAGTCTTGAAGAAGACACAAATGGTGTCGAAACGTCGATACTGTACAAAAAACTATTGACTGTATCTCCGACTATTATTTTCATAATCATCTTTTAAAAAATAATATTAAATGATATAATTTTTTTTAATTTCTGTGTCTGTGCTGTGTTTTCTATGTTTTACGTGTAATTTCGTTGTATTTCGTGTTAGTTCGGGTAAGTGTTTCCTAGTAACCGCCGCGAAAACTTCTGATATGGTATATGTTTTTTTCTGTCACTTCGTATGTCATACTGTGCAATTTATAAAACCCCCAAAAGAAGTTCTGTGTTAAATGATTCCTGTGTTTTATGCAAACTATAAATCCAGCTTTACACTTCACAGTAAGTTTTGCCATACAAAAGCAATACTCTATAGGAACGTGTGTTTACAATGTATTACATTGTTTTTTTTGTTAAGCAATCAAAGGAGATATGTGTGCGCCAATTTAGGAAAACGCCTCACATCCTTGGCAGAGTTAAATTTATCTTATTGTTGACAACCTAATAAAAGAATAAGAAAATAAGCAACAGTGCCAAACGACTTGGTTGTGTCTTGAGATTGAGGAACCCACAAAAAAGACATTTGTCTGAAACAGTTACCGGAGCCACTCGCAGCAACAGCACATGTTGGCATGCAGACGCGGAATGGGGAATACAATTTTAAAAATAGAACAAGCTGCTTGTCGACTGAATCATTTCCGGTTTTTTGTTAACTCACCTCATCCGCCTCTCAAACTCTGCCGACACACAGCACGCCGAGGCGGGAGCTCTTTGTTATGCACAGCCAACGTGGATATTACATTCTTCCAATTCCGGACTCCACCCTTTCAGTCATTTTCCGCGCGAATATCTCAATGTCAGCGGACGGAGAGTCGGCGCGTTATGTTATTCATCTATGTCTTGTCATCGATTTATTTTTCGGCGTTGCGAACAGACCACTCCGTGGAGACTTCACAGGCTTGTAACTCACACTTGAATTGCTTGTTAGCAATGTTATATGTGATTCAAATACTTTCTTACACGGTCGAGTTTTTTAAAGATTTACCAATATGGTTAAGTTAGGTATACTGATTAGTAATTGACCCTTGGGCTCCGCGACATTGAAGATTATTACAACTACAAGATTAGGAAAATAAATTCTTAGTTACAGCGGAGTAGCAGCTAATACTTGAAGCCTATTTGCTCAAACAGACGCGCACATGTCCTACGTCATCAAAAATAAAACATCCCGTATTTATTAAAGGGACTAATTTATAATTAAAAATATGGAATTTTCTGCATCCTTTAACTTATCTTTCATATTTTCAATAAACATATTTACTATTTTTGATTATAGTCTATTACTTTCAAAAATACCTCGTCTCTTCGTTCCTCGCGTCCATGTGCTGCAATTGCTACATTGGTGAAGAAAGGTCACTACGTTTTTCCCTTTCAAGCCAGTAAATCGGCAAGGACAAATTCGTAACTACGTTTTTCCCCTTCATGTCAATGTCTCTCAACTTCTTGCCCCTAATACTGTTAATTTAATACCCCATACTCCATAAGTTAGGTTTATAGCAATTTTCTGAAAAAAAAAAACATTGCCAATCGTAATGATTTTTGTTAAAGAAGGTTCGTCAACTAAACAATGTCACTCAACTTCCTGTACCTAACACTGTTAATTTAATACCCCACAAATTAGGTTTTAGCAATTTCCAGAAAAACAAATGCTGATCGTAATGATTTTTGTTAAAGAAGGTTCGCCAACTAAATGTTTCTAAAATATTACATTTACAACTCCACATGTTAGGTTTATTGTAATTTCCTGAAAAACAATGTCAATCATACTTACCGTAACAATGATCAAAAAGCAAAGGAGTTCACGGAAACTATTGTGCCCCTCCTTCAATAAATCCTGCGCATGCCACTGCATGTTGGGTACTAACATTTCAAATCTGCTTGTTTCCGTGCTACTGAAAATTGCTACAAAACTCTTGTGCACAGCACTTGTGGTATATTGCAATATGAACTTGTTTCCGAGCCAATATAAATTGTACTTTTAAAATGAGTAAACTTGTTATGGTGGAATTAAATTCTATTTATTGTTGGCATGTATCTTTTACGAACACGCCATGCTTAAAGTTACCATCTATAAAACACTGCCTACATTGCCTTTTTATCAAAATAACTTTGATATGAGAGAAGTTTGAATAAGTTCGTAGATATGAAATAATACCGATAAAAATATAAAAGATATCGAACATAATTTATCTTAAGACATGAGTAAAATTGGAGAAATTGAATTGCTATAAAAATAGTAGCCTACATTAGCTACAATAAAGAAGGCTGGCAAATAAATGCCCTATAAATCAAATATTGAATAGTTTGGACATATATGAACGTTTTAAGCGTAAAATATCGTTTAAAACTGGGAAATATTGAATGTGCAGTCCAATATATCACTAGAGAAATTTTATTATATTTTACCCTTCTTGTGGAACTGCAATGCATATGCAATGTTTTCGTTTCTGTTGCAACGTATGCGTACTTTACGTGTGGGCATAAATTTTCAAATAAATATTGAATGCCTAGTAATAAGCAAACACAAATAAACTGCAATTTTACACCATTATTATACATCCTGCAAATATTTATTCTTTTCGTTGGTTATATTTAGTTATCAAATGATAAAAATAACTATTATATTTATATCTTTTCTGATAAAATATCGGTGACCCAAATCATTGGCGAATAAAACGTTATTTAGAATTTATAGCTGATATACATATATTAAAAACTTTCTTTAATACATTTATTTCCTGTGTCATAAAGTTTAAGGGTCTACTTGCAGAGCCTGAGTAAATCTATAGGCTACATAGGCTAAAGCCTAGGGCGCGCGGTTCTAAAATGCGCAGCGAGAAAGCATTAAAAAGGGTAAAACGTAATTTACGTTCGACTCTTCGTCAACAATCAGTTGAAGCGCTTTCTATACTATTCATTGACAATGAGCTGTCCTTTTAAAACATTATCAAAAGTTTTACCAAAACCAAAACCAGAAAATGAAGCTTCATATGATTAATTAATAATTAATGTTACAATTTTTTTTTATTATTGCCTTATTTCGATTTTCATTGATTAAAAACTAGTATCTAAACAACACCTGTAAGAGAGGTATAGTAATCATGCTAAAAATTCGGTACCTAGTGTGTTTTAGTGGATGAACATGTTTTAGTGTCTCTAGAATTCGATTTTAATAGTTTCGCGCTGATGTCTGTGTGTTGATCTCTGGAACTACGGTTTCTCGAAAACTACTAAACTTTTATATTTTGTGTGTCTTAAATGTACCCTTTTGGGAAGAAATGATTAGATTTTGGTGTTAATCCAATAACCGGAAGTGGTAGTTCACTTGAAACCATATAAAGTTATTTTGAAATATCTCAGTAACTTATGGTTTAATGACAATTTTTGTTTTATTACAATGTTTCAAATCTATTAGTGTTCCTTAAAATTTATTTTCTCTTACTGTCACCATTTACGAAGTACAACACGTTCAAGAAAAATTATATTTTGACATTTTCGTTTAAATCTGCCAAACGGAGTTATAAAAAAAAAAACAGCGCTTGAAATATGTCATTTTTTGACATGTACCATAATGAAAAACTAATTTTTTTAAATGAATGAGCGTTTCTTAACAGTAGTGGTCCGTGTTCTTGAATTGTTTGACAAGAAATCTATGGCGAGAGGTATTGTGGTGCCCACCATTATCAAGAGACGCTCATCGGCTCATCCATTCAAAAAATTTAGTATCCACATCAAAAATAGACATTTTTCAAGCGTAATTTGGTTATTTCAAAAACAACAGATTAATAGATTTAAACGAAAATGTCAAAATATAATTTTCTTTAACATGTTGCAGTAAATGGAGACAGTAAGAGAAAAATGACTCAAACAATAATTTTAGACTATAATAATATTTGAAATATTATTCTAATAACAAAAATTGTCATTTAACCATAATTTACTGAGATATTTCAAAAAACTAATGCTCTTCCAAACACACTCAGACATCATTGCGAAACTATTAAAATCGTATTCTAGTGACTCTAAAAGGTGCTCATCTACTGAAAACATATTACCGAATTTTTTTAGCATGATTCCTAAACCCCCCTTACAGTATGTGGGTGAAGGTGAAAAGGGCGTCAAGCTTGTAGTAGCCTAGGGGCGCCTGCAACCTATATCAGGCCCTGTCCACTTGTAATGTGTATTGTAGTAGACGACCCAATACAACGAGTTTTGGCGCCCCGGGAAAGCAACTAAACGAACCACAGAAAGAAGTGGTCGAAACCGAATTGATTTGTGGGTAATTAAGCTCATCGGCATTTATCTTAATCCCGCGTTCAATTTTGAGCGCCGGGATGGTAATTCCGATGGCAAACATCGAAGGAAACACGGGAAGAATAATGAAGTTTTCTGATAAATGGTCAACATTAGCGATGCAGTCAGGTCTTCTGTACGTGCTTCGAATCACGAACTCATCTTTAAATTATTTCACCTGCTCCGGGACTACACAAGTGAGTTATAACCGGTTCTCATTTTTTATAGGCTGCGCTCAAAAAAACCACTTTGCTTAATAAAAATATAGAAATTATACCGGGCGGAGGCAGCCGTCGATATGCAGTCACATACGTCAGGGCTAATAGCACGCGTGTCGATTTTGATCAGGATTTACGCGCGCGCCCCGACATAAATCTTAAATTTGAAAAGCGCTCCGCAGGAGCCACTGTGATAGAGCTCGCATATTTGCCATCGGCCGTCGTCTTCGCCCCCAATCTCCTACGCGAAGGAAGGTTTTCAACGCTCCAGCTGACATTCCCTCGTTCCATTTTATATGTTGATTATATCCGGAAAAAATCCCCGACGTAAGCAACTAGTCATCTTAATTCCCTTCGAGCCTTTTGCTTTTCAAAGCAACACGTTGACGTTCCAAAAGCCTCATTTAAAAGGAAACCCATACTTGTTCGACTTTATTTCATGTATTTCTTTGTGAATAAATTATTCAGTACCACAGCCTCCTTCATTAAAACATTCAATACATACAAGGCATCTCCTCAAACATAAACTCACTAAAATTCTCGTATTTTTATATATAACTTCTCTTAAACTAGAACATGCACTGTAAACTACAACAGACCGTTTGAAATTACAAGCCTTCCACTAAATATGCCTTTTGACAATTTTTTGATATTTATTTTTAAAAAATTGTCAAATATTTTTACTTATGTAAATATCAAATCCTGACTATATGTTCAAGTGTTTTTGGAATCATAGTTATGTAGTAACTCATTTGTTATTTTTGTTTCAATAATTCGTTGACAGTTCAGATTATGACATATGACATATGTTCAATTAATGATTAATAACGTATAATTTAATTATTCTCTTCAGGTTTAATTATCTTACACTTTACTTATAAATGTCATATTTATAATTCATAGTTTAAACTTATGTTTATTGTTATTCTTTTCAGAATAATTAAATCAGTTTATAGAAAACCAATTACACTTATTAATATTTTACTTCCATATTTTGTCTAATATTGTATTATGCATTACGTATGATATCCTTCTATGGGGACATAATAATTATTTGTATACCAAGGCCACGAAATCACTTCTTAGCGTACCGAGAGAAAAAAATGTCACCGACAAGGTGTACAAGGTGTACACACTATTTTTTATGCACCCGTAAAAAAAAGTAACTTTTTTATGTTTCTGTTGTTCCTGACGAAGAATTATGTTAATAATTTGAAAAGTTGAATTTAAAAAAATTTAAATATACAGAACTATATCCAAAAGTGTTTTATTTCATAATTATGTAGTTGTTTTTCATAAATTTTTGAAGCATTTCGTGAAAATGAATGATTTACAAAGTATTTCGCCGGATATAGAAAAACAAGCTTAAAAAATTATTATTTATTAAATGTTAATTTAAACAATTGTAAAGATTGTATTATCAACATTTGTAATAAATAGTACGTTAATGAAAACGGTATTGAAGCTCAATTCACGCAAAATGAGTGGAATAAGTGACATTTAACTCACGGGAAAATCTATTAATATCTCTGTCCCTCAATGATAATATTGTTTATGTCTGGGATGTAGGTTAACGTTATCCGATATTCACGATATCCTAAACGTCTACTGAATATAGCAGTTTCATATCTATGTACGTGTTCAGTGACACAAAGAATGCATTGTTAACTATTGCGCTAGTCTATAACTGCAAGAAATTTTCAGATACGAGAAAAAGAAAAAGGTATGCAGAAAAATATTTCCCAGGCATACAATAGGGTAGATTCTTCCAGAATGCTTCATACAACTTAGAACGTATATATTTGCGTGGCATCTTATCTCAAAGCGATATATGCAAATAACTGAATAAAATATGCAGTATAATTTTCTCCCTCGGTACAGAATTTAAAATGATAATGCAGTTAATAATAAAAAACAAGATCAGTAGTAGTCACTTATCTCTATTGCGCACAATTTTTATCGCGACAGTAAAAAACTGCTCAATTATTGCTTCTCGCGCTCTTTGCGTCGTAAATCATATCAAACACTCCCGCAGGCGAAGCAGCCGAACTGCGAACCGCGAACTGCACTTGCGGTTCGAGGGCCCTCCTCCGAGAGGGATTTTTTCGAGCAGGAAATGTGATGTTATTGCTCGCTGCATAAAAAGGCAATCGCAACTGATTCACATAAATTACCTCTCTTAAAAGTTAATTACTAATTATTGGTATTACGAGGGTGTATTGATAAGTTCTAAAATAGAAAACATTACTGTATTTCAAAACTAATTATTATTTATTCAATGTAATTACCTTTTAACTTTATACACTTAGCACAACTTAAGTTCAAATAGACAGTACTTGCAAATTATAATATAAGTACAATTACAGGTATATATAAATTAGAAAACTGAATAAAAATATTAAAAATATACTGCTGGGAGTATTTAATTACTTTTCAGTGCTATTTGCCAATCTGTTGGGATCTTAGATCTCGCTGAGTCAGTTAATCGGTGCCACTGCCTCACAGCAGTTGGTGGGTTACACTACACTGATGAGCTTCAATAAGAGCGAAACGCGTCTGTAGTTACCGATAGATTGGCTTGGACGGTCTCTGTGAATTAATAAATTTGTTATTATTCTGACACTGCATTTTATGGAACAGTTGACAATTTTTATTGTCTTTATATTTTTAATATTTAATATATTTCTTTCATAGACAGTTTTCGTTTTTGAATAAAAATAGTTTTTTTTTTGACTCACATTTTATATAATTATTATATTTTTATTTTATAAGCTTTTAATAATATAAGCTCACAAAAGGTATTTATTAAAAATTTAATATTATAATTGTCACAACTTGAGAAATATTTGTAGACAAGACTTTTTTTATTTATTAGATTTTTTAAATCTTGTGATTTAATTTAGGATTTATCTTTACTAATTTATTTCTGGAAATAGTTCTATTTATATGAATTATTATGTAGACTCTTTACATGTTTCACATAATTAGTGGTAGCATCCTTAGATTCTTTTTTGTACGAAACTGCTTGTTTCAAATAAAACAACTAAACAATTAAATACAAATTGATACATATTTTTTTAAGAGATACCTAGTACATTACACTAAGAAATATTGATTTAGTACAACGTTTTATTTAATAAATACAGAAAATAAATATAAATTAAGCACACTTGCATTTTTAACTGCACAGTTCGTAAAAAAGTGCATATATATTTTTTTCATTTTGGTTATTTGATATAACCTCTTAATAATAAATCAGATATTTAGCAAACTTAGCGTTTAATTGCATATCAAAGTGTGATCCGGCTCGAAGGACCAGTTTGTGCTATACCTCAAGTATTGAAGAGCTGGGTATATTTCAGAAATAAATATTGCAAATGTGCACGTTTATTTACAAGTTATATTTATAACAATATAACATTATCGAACAACATACTATTTGTAGCATTACATCTCGTAAATACTATTGGTGTAGATGGGCATAATGGTAGAGAGTAAGGGTTCTCAACCTGACACCTAACATAGTGATTTTAAAGCTAAAAAACTCAGCGCTCTTTTTCGTTCGAAAATACGAGACAAACTGTATATATATTTTCTCTGTAGTTTTGCAGGTTGAAAAGTACTTGTCCATATTCCAAAACCAATGTACTTAAGCATAAGTACAATTACACATTGCAAAATTGTACAAGTACAATAAAATGTACTTTTACTTAAGTACATGCACAGCTCTGGATGAAAACATAATTTCATTTACGTGACGAGATACATCTCTCAACTACTGAAATTGTCTAAAATTTTTACCAATAAATACATGTTAAACCGTTACTATCACTTATTGGCGTAACAAGAATCACAGGGCGGTCTCTTACCATAAAGGTTAAGCAGTTTATTTGTGTTATTTTCATTGCGCATCCCAATGTAATATAAATATGTATCCTGCAATTGACAGAGAGTACACAAGTGGTAATATCGTGCAATGCTGGCATTTCTCACGCAGCCATCATAATTCACAAATCCGCCGCCGCCGGGGGGTACACGTGTCGCACGTGCGGCAGAACAGCCAGTGACATCGCGGACGAGGCTTCTGATCCTCATCCGATGTTATCCGCATCCACATCGACGATGACCCGCGCGCTCCGCTTATAGATCACACGCGATGCTCAATTTGCCGGTGTGCAGCCGGCTTTGAAGCCGCGCACCCGGCTGTGCCGACGAGAAGTAGCTTCGTATAATGGACCGCGCTCTTCCACGCGCCTCACGCGGGTCTTATGAAAAAGAAATGTACCGTGTGCTGAAAAAGATTTTCACTTTTTCACCCTCGCCGAGCGTTCTTATCGAGAAAGTCATCTTCGCATCGGTAATAAAATGTTGGTAACAATTTATGGGCGCGTACTGCTGGATGTGACTATAAATTTGTAAAAGATGCCATTTCCGTGTGCTAGTAAAACTTTTTATGAAGCATCTTTCGGATTCATGTCCGTCTGCTTATTGTGCACATTCGCATCTCACTGACTTTTAAACCCTGACGTCTTTATCAGCCAATTTAACTTATGTTTAATACCATTGTAATAACTAAAAGAACGTTTTATTTTACATTTGGACTTATTGACGATATTGCTTTTTTACCTCCAGAAGTACATATGTATACGGTTGTCTTATTTTAATTTACCACCTAAAATAACTCGAGGTATGAGCAGGCAACCGAACCGTAACGCAACCGTAACCGAAAACCACACCGATATTTGACTACTTATGAAACCGTAACCGGAAACCGAAACCTATATTTTATGTCGTCAAATATGGAAACTGAAAACCAAAAAAATTATTCTGTAATCGAAAACAAAACCGAACCGAAATAATATCGGTACTAAAACCAGTTATAAATATTATACTAAACTGTTAATAGTTTTAAAGGCAATTTAATTAATTTTTTTACATTTAGAATAAAAAAATACTAATCAGTTAAATTACTTTTCAACAATCCTTTGTTCTCCAAATTCGAATAAAATAATCATTATTGAAACATAAAATGAGGTAATAATTTACGTAATGTGAAAACTTAAACTTAATTTTTTGAAGCGCAATTTTTAATTTTAAATCCAAACTTAAAGTAACTATACTTTTTTTTAAAACAACTTATCATTTTAACCGAAACAGTAACGAAACCGAAAATTATTTGTTTATTTTAACCAAAACGAAAACCAATATAAGATTTTTTTAAACCATTACCGATAACCGAACCCGATTTTTTACTAAAGTAAAAACCCTTAACCGTAACCGTACTTCAAAATTTGTCGGTTCAAGTCTCTGGGTATAAGTATTTACAAAAACTTAAGAATGTAATGTCTGTTGTACAATAAATAATTAAATAGTTTATTTTATATTTGACATATGAAGTAAGGTTTTTTAAAATAAATATGTTTATTTGAATGAGGATCCATATACAGATATTAGTAGGTAAAACGCTGTCATGATACATTTAATTATACGATATACTAAATAATTAAACTAAATTCCTGTAGAATGTTTATTTTGTAATACGTATGACATGGTGCATGTATCTATTTATTAAACCATTTAATTAGTTTCATAATTTTAATATCGTTAATAATAATATAATAACTATGACAATCTATAAGTAAATATGAATTCACCACAATGTATGTTATTAGTATAAACTATATTATCATTACACCAATTGTTTCATTGGAAATTAACTAACCTGTTAAAATATAGTCATATTTGTGATATTCAATGTTATTCATTTTATAACCTGAATATATTAATTCAAATTTCATTTAAAATTTTCAAGTAGTTTTAATAGTAGTTTAGCCTAAAAATATGAGTATTACTGAAGGAAACATGATTGCCTGCGCGTACAATTACTAAAACGATTACAGCATTTCGAAATGAATCTGGTTGCTCAGCGCTGAGCTAAGGATTAATGAGTTTAGAGAGATTAGAGTCGCTGGCGCAGGAGTCCTGCAGGATGGAAAGGAGAAGCAATGGTAATGACAAGGAATACGCGTTGTACCTGTCGTGGTTGAGTTGACCTGAGGACATAATTACAGCTCCTCTGCGTAGCGCGTCCGCCATAATTGCAAGTGCAACTAACGGAGATTACTGCAAACAGTTTCCTCATTGCGGCGAAGTAATTTACTACGTTGCTACGGAACCAATATCCTCTGGCTCATTACAACTCCGTGCCTATCATTTCATTACATCCTGCATTTTAAGTAAATAAGTACGTCATATTCAATTATTTTCATTAGATTCGTTAACTGAACTCTGAAGTTGAGGAAAACTGTTTTAAAAATATTTAGATTCCTTAATCGTAATATTTACGTACATAAGTCATGGGGCGAAGAGGAACCACAGGGATAATTTGTGAAAATGGAAATGAGGATCTCATGTTCTACATTTATTTAACATTTCATACATATACATAACATTCAGGTATGTCTATTTCTCGCACTCTTGAGATTTCGTTTCATCAATCATAGTTCAGCTCTTCCAAAGGCTATACAATTGCTATATACCAAGTAACACATACTGACAGACTGACAGACAGACAAAAACACACACACACAGACATCATTGCGAACCTTTTAAAAACGTATTCTAGGGATCCTAACACGTGCTCATCCACTGAAAACTCACTACCCAATTTTTAGCATGATTCCTATACCTCCCTTATAGGATGTGGTGGGAGATAAAAAGTTTTATACAAAAAATGACTAGGAAAAAGGGCATCATTTAATAGGAATTACAAACAGAAAATTCAATGAGTGGTTCTTGAACGGTAGTATAAAATTAATTTTATATATATGGTAACCTATATAAATTTTTAGTCCATTAGATAGAGAATTTTTTTCTTATTTCAACGATGTAAATATGACATGGGGTTGTATAACAATAATTTCGAGAAAAATTATATTAAAAATAAAAAATAATTTTACCATATTGAAGTAGGCTAATTTAATAAACTATTACATAATACGATTGACGTTGGAATAAATAGATATATAAATTTTGTATTATCCTTATTTTGGACGTTTAAACTTAATACAAGTCATCATCAGCTAAAAAAATACATAATCAATATAAGTCGAATAATATGAATTAATTAAGAAAAATATTTACCAAAAATAAGTAAATAATAAACTTATAAAAAGTAAAAAAGTAATCAAATTTTGGGTTAAGAAGTATAGATATAAAAATTGTAACAAATATTAGACAATTAATAAGTCAAACCAGTAGTCAAGAAAAATAATTGGGAAAAAAATTGAAAGACGACAATCATGTGGAACATCGAGAGTTGTGAAGCATGTCAAGGATCGGTCGAGCATGCAAACAGAATTTGAATTTAATTGTATATTTTGTTGGTACAGCTAAAATGACTATTTATATTATCTGTTCAATTCTACAGGGATATATTTAATTCTACAAATTCCTATAGGGATGCAATAATCCAGATTTTAAAACAAATGCATATTTAATGAAGTTCCTCTGTCTGCAGTCTACATTTTGCATTTAATGTTGAAGCGAACTGTATTTGAAACCACAGTATTGGATAATATAGGAAAGTTAATTAGGTTCTAAAGGTCTTGCCTTCCAGAAATAACACTGCGAGAAAGACTCATTAGCGTTTACTCTATTCTGCATAATAAAGGGCCAATATTTATAATTGCCACCAAATTAAATAGCCAGTTATGGGCATCACAATACCTCCCGCCTTAGATTTCAGATCAAAAAATATAGGAACACGGATCAGCACTATCAAGAAACGCTCATTCCCTTAAAAAAATATTATTTTAAACGATGACACATGTTAAAAAATTACATTTTCAATCGCTCTTTTTTTTCAAAGAGAACAAGTTAGCAGATTTAAAAGAAAATATAAAATATAATTTTTCTTTAACATGTTGTAATTTGTAAATGGTGACAGTAAGATAAATATGTTTCAAACAACAATTGTAGATAAAAATATTTGAAACATTATTCTAGTAGCAAAAATTGGCATTAAACAACAATGTACTAATATATTTCAAAATAACTTGATAGGGCTTCAAGTAAACTACTACTTCCATTTATTGGATTATCACCAATAACTAATCAACTTTTTCCAATGGGATACAATTGATATATACAAAATATCAGAATTTTCAGTTTAGTAGTTTTTGAGAAACCGTAACTCCAGAGATCCACACACGCAGACATATACACATACACACAGACATCATCGCGAAACTATTAAAATAGTACTCTAGGGACCCTATAACGTGCTCACCCATACCTCCCTTTCAAGTATTTGGCGGGAGATAAAAAGAATATTCAACTATTGTTTATCGTACGATCTCAATAAAAGGGGATAGTCCGTCTTCTAAATTCACGCTCGAAAATATATTTATAAGAACAGTCCTATTTTAAATTGTTTGTTAATATGGAAATTGATACAAAAATTTATTCTGATGTTTACATGTATAGTTAAAAAGGGTTAATCTATTACGATACTGATAACAATTCTACATATTATGTGTCACATTGATCGGAAAACGATGTTTTTATTATGCCAAGTGTTTACTTTCATGTCAAATGCCGTGTTTCGTATGAATTGGTGACCTTGTATGAAATATCTTGATTGAAAGGAATCAGTAGGTGAATTACATAGAATTATGCATTCAAGACGATAAATTTGAACATAAAGGATTGATTCCTGGAATTGCTTTAGGACTTAATCTTCCAATTACATGGAGGATCCTTTAGGTTAGAATGGCTTTAAGATCTAGGTTGGTATGTCATGAATTCCGGTGCCCAGGAATGTGTTTGATTTCATTGCATTTATCGTTGACTGAGCTAAGTTCAAGGAATGCAGAGGAAACGCGACCTTTGTATTTTCAATAAAACCACCTTGAATAGTATCATCACAACAAAGAGGTTAGTATCATCACAACAAAGAGGTTCAAGGTTCTTCAGGACGTTTGATAATTGATTGAGCAGTTTGGATAACAATATTATAATTAATAATTTAATAAAACTGGTTAAATGTTCTGTTTGTTATTCCTATTAAATGAGGCCCCTTTTTCTGGTCATTTTTTGTATAAAATATTTTTCTCTAAAGTCATTAGTTCGCCCTAAAGAGCGCTGGTTATTTTGAAGGATACACTCTGTATAATATTATTAAATGAGAGATTATGATAGTCATTATTCACGAAGATGAAGTTTACGAGCCGTAGACGAGTGATGCAAATCATCCGAGTGAATAAGGACCATAATCCCCAATATAATACTGTACTTTTTCTGCTCTTTAAATTCGGAAATAATTTTTGAAAATGTTCGAAATCGGTTGAAAAATTACAACATAAAATTCATAGAATTTATAAAATGTATGGAAGGAGTATAGACAAAAATAGTTTGTAACCAATACAGCGCGATAGAGATAGAGAGATGAAAGTCACGTGACGGGTGGCAAGATGAGAAGAATTTGGTTTGACGTTTAACGTGTGAATAGTATACTGTGCGAGCTTTTGTCTCTAATTTATAATTTTGTCAATTATTTATATCATATTTAAATATATTAAATATGGTAAAATAACAGGTAAATATGTCCCTTTTAGGTTAGAACGCTGTATATATACATACTTATTACAGTTTTCGGAAAAAAATGTGGATTTAAGCAAGAAATTGATATTAACTATCAAACGAGAAAATTTTCAACCTAATGTAACTTCATAAATTTATGGGAAACATTTTCTTGATTTTTACATATAGTAGATTAATGCCAACATAAGAGAGAGGTAGTCATATTTAAAAATACGCACTGAGAGAAGACATTCATACCACGTGATGGGTGGCATGAAAATATGCTGTTCTTCTCCCACTGCGTAATTTTAGATATCACTCTATCTCTATTTTATGTTGGTTACAGATTACTGTATTAAAAGCATAGACAACGATCCATCCATATAGATTATTAAATTTAGGAAGGTATGATAAAAATACACATTGACAACTGACTACACTGTCAACTGTCAGACGGCCGTTACTTGGTGATCCACATCACGGTTTTTAATAAATAGGAATAATTTATTTCTGGTTCTGTGATTGACCTGGAAGAGCGAATTATGAATCCATAATTCACGATAATAAATTATAACTACTACAATTAATCATAAAAATTTAAATAATGGGGATATATTGAAAAAAAACTTTCAGAACTCATAGTATAACAAATAACAATAACTGGCTTTAAGTTCTGTAAATATTTATTAAAATCACAACGTTTCGACAGCAAAATATATTTTATATTTCACCTGAAGAAGGCAGCACTTTGCTGTCGAAACGTTGTGATTTTAATAAATATTTACAGAACTTAAACCCAGTTATTGTTATTTGTTAATGGGGATACATTTACACAGGAGTAGAAAAACTTATAAATGCGAAGAAATCATGAGTAAAAATTCAAATTGTCAAGACAATTTAAAAAGATTCATCAAAATCTAAAACTCATATTCGAGTACATACATAACATTCTCGGGTACGAAGGGAGCAGTTCAGGTATGAAGGCCCGGCAGCGATTACTATATTGATTTTTTGTCGCTCGCATCTGCTTTAAATTCCATCTACTGACACGCATAATTTTCGCAGCTTTCACGACGCTTCGTATCGAGGTACGCACATAAAATAAGAATACTTTATTACCGCGCGCGATACTTCAGCAACCGAGAACACGAATAAATTTTCACCTCGTACCGAATAAACTTTGAAACAAGTATCAAAATGAAGACAATATTCATAGCGGGGTGGAACATCGTTACAGTTCTCAACAGGGTAATGGGTAACTGCGCCCGAGTAAATTGTTACGAGGCTCAAGTTTCGATACTCGAGCACACGGGGCGCAGTAATAATTATCCATAAAGACTCGTAAGTACAAACGAGAACTGTGGAATGCGAGTGCATGCGCTGAAAGCCAGTATACACTTTATTTACTGGGGGAGATGCAAAGTTCGAGCACATTAGCTTATTGCACTAAAGTATTCTTATAAAAGATTCTCGCGTGACGGAAAATGTTCGTGTTCTTATTAAAGTTAAAGATTAATGGATGGTTGCACCAACCTTACTTAAAATTTAAATGTGATGTAAATAAAATACGGTACGTGTCGAACTGTTGACAACAATGTTTTGTTTAACAGGTCACTTCATCCAATACCGTGCACGGGAATACAGATAAAAGGTTTTTATTTTCTTATACTTACTAAAAAGAAAGTACAGCAATCATGAAAAAAATCTATTACGAAATTTGCCCATTTTATTTAAATTCTACCCTGTTTGGTATCAAATTATAGGTCTTAAAGGACCTGCATTTATGAAAAATTACTTTTTTTTTAGATGGGGTGAAAACTGACTCCTTTCCCGTGTGTTTTCAAACCCCAAAGTGCATAAATCCGGCATTTTAGTGTCGTTGCTAGGTTAAGATAAATATATAAACAGTACGGGAATATTTTTTCCGTACACTACCAAAGTACCTATTTAGCTTTTCAAATAAATTTGACGCTTGTGAAAATGTTTATAAATGAATTATAAAATAAATAATTATTGAATATAAACCGATCGGAAAAACAAGTATTTGTACCACCATCGTTCGGAAATATATCACTTTTCCTACTTGATACACAATATACTATTTTCAACGCCTGCTATAGAAAGTTGCCTTTGGTCTTTGCATTTGTCAACGCAAAGTTGATGTTTCCTGAGGAATTTACCACTCGTCTCCAATAGCAACGAGCGACAAAATTTTTGCCGCTCATCTCCTATAGCAACAAGCTACAAAGGTTTTTTTTAATTTTTAATTCATCACCATGGATATGAAATAAAAGAATTGCTACATCAATCAATCACAGCAATGTCATACATGCGTTTATTTTAATGAAATTAAATCAATATTCCTTTTTATATTGAGTAATATTGTGTATAATTCGAGTGCAAATTATTTATGTCGCTCTCACACTGTTGCAAAAAACAAAATATCAAGTTTCAACTTCCCCAATTCAATTTTGTCAGTAAACTAGATTTCACCACAAAAAAATTATCTAAATCCAATAACATGTTTTAAGGCTGTGATTTGGCGATAAACACACTTATAAATACTAATCTATTTTTTGATAACAAACCAATACTAAAAATAGTAGACAGATTCAAAGAGAAGTATAACATGTAATTTCCATAATACTTTCCGTAATTACCTACCCAGAATACGTAATGTAAAAATATCAAACATACCATTTCAAAATAATGGTGTAGCTAATCGTACGGCCATAATGTTAATCATCACGATATTACAGTAATTTAATTTCACACCAGAAGGAAACTCGGAAATTAAAATTATCGATTGTGAGTACAACCTTTAATAAAAAATGACGCAGTAATTGAAATACCTCGTGTACAATGTGTATTGTAAAAAAATATTAGCCCGAAGGAAAATATTTACTAGACACTATTAAAATTTAATCAGATTTGTCAATAAATTTTTAAAGAAAATTTGGTTTAAAGCCAGTGTCTACGCTGCTAGAAATTGTTCCGAGATCACAGATGAATATTCTTATCCGCCATTTTGATTCCTGGTGTCATAAATAAAACAAGTTATTGGAATCCAGTTATTTTGAGAAAGAAAAAGAAACATTTAATAGTATATTGTGTATCTAGTAGGTAAAGTAATATACAGGGTGTTCATTTTAAGTGGTACACTATTGCTATTTCGAGAACTATAAGAGCTACGACGTCGGTTAAATTAGCAAACAATTTCTATATTATAAGACAATTAAAATGAGCGAAACAAGAATTTTTTTAGACCAGTGGTTCTCAAAATGCGGGGTGCAACTTTCTTATTTTAAACGGCAACCTACTTTTTTTATTTGCTTATTCGATTCAGTATTTTTTTCTGAATTCAATGATATTCACATGTAATGACCAAATATTACAAAATATTTGAGAAAAATGCAAAATTAAAAATGTACCATTTTTATTTAAATATGCATATACAAAGTTTGCCATGGAAGAAAACAAATTATTATTCAATTCAATATTTTTTTCTGAATTCAATGATATGCACATGTAATGACCAAATAATACGAAATATTTGAGAAAAATGCAAAATTAAAAATATATCTTTTTATTTAAAGCATATACAAAGTTTGCCATGGAATAAAACAATTAAATCGAACAATTTTAATATTAGTTTTTTTGAGTGTACCTCTGTATTTCTGTATTGTAACAACTAAATTAATAATTATTCTCATAATTACAGTTTTTTCAACTATTTCTGCATTTGGTTTATTTGTTTTCTTCCATAGCAAACTTTGTATATGCATATTTAAATAAAAATGATACATTTTTAATTTTGCATTTTTCTCAAATATTTTGTAATATTTGGTCATTACATGTGAATATCATTGAATTCAGAAAAAAATACTGAATCAAATAAGCAAATAAAAAAAATAGGTTGCCATTTAAAATAAGAAAGTTGCACCCCGCATTTTGAGAACCACTGGTCTAAAAAAATTCTTGTTTCGCTCATTTTAATTGGCTTATAATATAGAAATTGTTTGCTAATTTAACCGACCTCGTAGCTCTTATAGTTCTCGAAATAGCAATAGTGTACCACTTAAAATGAACACCCTGTATTTCCGGACGATGGTGGAAACATTAGGAGTCCGGGAAGTTCACTTTTCCTACGTGGTACATATACCACTTTTTTTCGGTTTATATTAAAAAATTAGTTATTTCATATTTCATTTATAAACGTCAGACATCCAACAAGACATAAAAATTTGTGTTGTTTTGATAAAAATATCTGAGAATAGCATATCCATGGTTTGTTTATTTATTTTCACAGACGCCATATTTATTTGAAAAACTAAATCGTACGGAAATATTTTTTCAGTATCCAGAAAAGATATTCCCGTACTGCTATTTATCGTAACCTAGCAACGACACTAATATACCGGAGTAATGCACTTTGCGGTGCGAAAACACACCGGAAAACAAAAACAACTAAATTTGTTTGTATTAGAAATAAATAAAATATATTTCAGACTTATTTTCAGCTTTTCAAACATCAATCGTCAAAATTTTAATTTGATGACATGTAAATGAAGTTAGCAATTTGTATGAAAAATGGGACAGACCATAGGTACTTTTCCATTCTAGTTTTCTATTCGAGTTTTTCGTCTGAGTTGGTGATGTCTAATTATCCAGCCACAAAAAGCCCATAATTTGATTTTCTTTGTTTCATATCGTTCAATAGTTACTTAACCCTTGGATGACTAAGCGAGGTCACAATTGACCCCATTTATTTGAAGCATTAAATAATTTCTAATAAAAAGCTTGAATGTTCTATGGTTTTATAATATCAGAATCATTAGTTTTTCAAAAATAAATTCAATTCAATTCAAATATTAATTCACAAAAGAAAAATATACCAAACAAACATTGAATTATTATCTACAAAATTATTATTAATCATACTTTTTTTGTATTAGAGTTTTCTCGGCATACAAATTTTTTGAATTTATTACATTATGTCAAAAATTTCCTGTCTGAAGACCTACTAGTCCTTCATCATATAAATAACAAAAATGTGTCAATTAACAACTACGGCCCGCGTACGAAACGTAAATCTTATTCTGGCCCCTGTTATACAAAAGGTCGTCCACCCCTGTTATAGAGTACTGTATTAAAAGAATAGACAACGCTCCATCCATATAGATTATTAAATATATGATAAAAATTTCTGTCTGAAGACCTACTAAAGTCCTTCATCAAACACGATTTGGTTGATTTTGCATTTCTTCCACAATGAAACATTTTTTTATGCTGAAATTAGTGAGACAATCGAAGTAAAAAAAAAAGGTTATAAATCAAGCAAAACAAGTTCTTTAAAAAAATAATCGAATAAAGAACACAACTCTTTCCAAAGTTATCAATAAAAAAAGCTGTATTGTCAAAATTCACCCCCCTTAGTTATCATCCGAGAAATTGTGTTGGGTAAACCAGTTAATTTTTATGAACCGATATTCAAAGCAATTTTGACATACTTAATTATTTGCAACCACCACAGTAACTTAGAAATGTAAGTATCTCTGATGTAGACTGTTGTAAAACAACCTGCGAGTCTAATTTGACGACCAAGACCACCACTGGCGAAGCACGCTTTCCTTCTCACGGCCATTGTGAGGCAAAGCCTCCTACGACTATTGTCTTACGGTTACAATGTGAACTGCTAATGTTGTTATCATCAATTACAGGGTGTTGTGAATGGTGTGCCTGTCAGATATGGAATCCGAAGCCTCCTCTCTGCTCTTGTTTTCTGCTGCACGGCCGGGGGTTCTCTGTTGCTTCCCCGTGCACTTCTACATAAAGGTGGACAATTCTAATTCATGATAAAATACCCATTAGTCCAAGTGGATTTTTTGGTGTCTTCACTTTTATTGAAAAAGTTATTTGTATATTAAGACACAATAGTATATTACGTACCGTGAACTGTAAGTGATAGTTTTTAGGTCAAGAATGTAGTTTGGGATGTCGAGACCCGTAGGGTCGAGATTTCCTAAACATTCAAGACCTAAAAAATCGCTTACATTTCGAGGTTAGTAAGTTATTTTTTGCAATACCGGCGTAAATATAAGAAAAGGAAAAATAGGTATCAAAATTAACAGTTGTCAGTTTGAGGTTAAAAATAAAATTTGAATGATACATATTTACTTCACGAAATATCACTAAAAATTGGCATAAACTTTTATTGTATTTATATATAATATAAACCCTAAAAAACTCACTGGTGCAAAGCGCATCATCATATCTCTTAAATTTTTCGAGATATGACTGTTTTTGATGTTTTTCGAAGTGCAACTTTGAGGAACTGCAACTCAAAAATTACGCAAGATATCGAAAAATACTCTTCAGTTTTGTGTTATTCGTGCATATTATAGCAAAATAACAAATTTTTTTTAAATTGAAAATTTTTGAATTTTTTTTCAAAATTTCGAACAGCAATATCTCAAATAATAAACGAGATACGAACTTGCAGACTAAATCATTGGAATCAGCTCATCGAAATACATAAACCCTAAAAATTTCAGAACATTCGGATAGTGGGTTGAAATTTTAGAGCAAAAAGTCTGAAAATGGCCTTTTTCAGGTCAAACGTCAAGGGCCTTTGACGTTTTTCGCCAAAAACGTCATTTTCACACTTTTTGCTCTAACTCTATAACGCGTTAAGCAATTTTAATGAAATTTTACATACTTATGTATTTTGACGAGCTGAATCGATTGGTCGAGTCTGCAAGTCTGTATCTTTTATATTTATCGAGTTATCGCCTATCGTAGTTTGGGGGGAAAAATCGAAAAATTTTAAAATTTTCAAAATTTGCTAATTTGTAATAAAATGCATGAAACGCACAGAACTGAGTCTATTTTTCAATATCTTTAATAAATTTTGAGTTGCAGCCACTCAAAGTAGCATTTCGAATAACATCGAAAATTGACATATCTCTATAAATTTAAGAGATATGACGATGCGCTCTAAACCATTGAGTTTCTTAGGGTTTATATTATATAGAAATACAATAAAAGTAAATGCCAATTTTTAGTGATATTTCGTGAAATCTGAAATTGTGCAGTACTTTCTTAACATTTATTTGTTGTTAATGGTAAATGAACTTGTATTAAATTTTCTTACTTGTACAGATATTATAAACATTTATATAATAATAAGATGTAAGGATATAAGTAGTATTGTGATATAAAATTTGGATGCATAATTTTTTGCCGGACACTTTTATTTACAAAAAACTGATTTTACATGCTAACTGCCTATGCTAACATTTAAGTGGGGCACACGGTATATGCAATGAAATAATATAATATAATGAGTTCATGCCCTGTATCTATACAGAAATCAGTATTTTCTCATATTAATCAAAAATTTAATATCGAAATCGGAAAACGAATCTAACAGTAGCAGCTAGGCAGTGAAACATACGTTAAATACAATTGTAATTTACTATTGCTTATTATTTACGTCAATAATGCAATTACTAATGTGTGTCATGTAATTGGATTTTCCGAACCAGATATAGTCTGTTCGATTTAGAGAGAGAGAGGGGCAAATACAAACACGGGAAATGGCAATGCGTATGCATGGAATACGCAGGAAATACGGTTATCGAATACGCACCCGGTCGACAATTCATTTTTATAAATAGCAAATTAGTTCCTGTTCAGCGAAATAATGTAATAATCTCTACAGTGATTGACAATTAAGAACACTTTTCCATTGCAGATGGTTTATTAAAAATATTTATGAAACATTAATAACTATTGCCATTCGAAATTGAAAATAAATTGCCACGTTCAATACTTCAATAATAACTAATTTGCTATTAAACGAAAAATATGAGTTTCATCCATGATACACAATACAGGAAGTAGAGATTCCAATCGACAATAAAAATATTCATGTTTCTAATAAATTTGAACTCGAGTTCTTATTACCTCAGTGTGATGCGTTTTCACAAAGCCATTTAGCTAATTAGTATTTTATCAAATAAAAATATATACGAGCCTACAATCATATCATTTGGTCCACTTACAATCATGCAAAGAAAATTGTTTAATTCATCATAATTATATCTTCAATTCTATCAGTTTTACCTCGCGCACATACAAAAATGTAAGGGAGATATTACGTATTTCTTACGTACTGATTAGATTTTGGGAACAGTTCATCAACAGTAAGTGGTAGATTATTTGAAGGCCTATCAGGGTTTTTGGGCATATCTAATAAATAATAATATTACCTACAATCTTCATTTGAAACATTTTTCTATATTTTGTTGTCATTAGATTCAAAAACAGTGTTTGTGGTACCGCCAATACCTTCGGGCGAAATGAAATCTTTATGTTAGTACTTTTTGTTAAATTATTATTATATCAGTTGTTATTTTCATATAAAATATTCTTAAAAATAACAATATAAGATAATATAAGTTATTCTAAAAGTAATTGGGCCAAATGATATGATTCGTATATATTTTTAGATCCTTTTAAATTTCTGATTGAAGTCAAAATGGTAGGCCTCCATATCAATAAATAGATATATAAATTTTATACTATCTTTATTTCGGACGTTTCTACTTAATACAAGTTATATAAAGAGTAAATAAGTAGGTAATCAAATTTTAAATTCTAGAATCGCTATGTTTTTGACATATTTACTGTCTAAATATTTTTTTCTACTCCTGTATCCATATCTCCATTATTTAAAATTTTTGATTAATTATAGTATCTATAATTCACGGCTATGAATTATGATTCATAATTCACTCTTCTCGACCAATCACAGAACCAGAAATCCATAATTCACTGTTATTTTGTGGATCACCAAGCAGCGGCCGTCTGACAGTTGACATTTTGTCAGTTGTCATTTTGTATTTTTATGTTGGCGTTTTTGAACAAACTTCGATCATTTTCAAAAGTGATTTCCGAATTTAGAGGGGTAGAAAAAGTATAGTATTATATTCGGGACTATGGTCATTATTCACTTGGATGATTTGCATCACTCGTCTACGACTCGTGACGCATCTTCGTGAATAATGACTATCATAATTTCTCATATAATAATATACTATTATATTTGCTATAATTTTTATATTTGATACTCCTTATTCTACAATTTATATTTTTACTTACTTATTTCTAGCTGATGATGACTTGTATTAAGTCGAAACATCCGAAATAAAGATATAAAATTTATGTCTATTTATTGATCCTGAGGCCTACCATTCCAATTTTAATCAGCAGTTAGTATCTTGTGAATTAAGAATAACAAGAGTAAAATAGCGAGAACATTATTCAAATTCAAATTCAGAGGTGTCTGAAAAGCAAAACACCAATCCAAACATAAATGTCATGAAAATACGATTTAATCCCTATTCCCAATGCTGCCTCCGAAAATTCTGCTAGTGCGGGAGTGTATTTCAATTATTCTATGATGACGTATTTGGAGTATGTCAGGTATGCTTTATGTGTCTACAGGATGGGGAACAACGCGGGTTGAATCTCTGGCATCTGCAGATGCTTGTTTCGATCCCAATATTATGTCGAAAACTATCAAAATGAACAATTGGAATTAATTTGGGTCCAACAAGGTATTCTTCAAGCATTAATTTCCAAGTGACATCTAAGGAGCATCCTAGATTTTTCCAGGAACAATATGATTCTAGAGTTGATAATTAGCGAATGACGATAATAACTAGCAAACGGAATGGAGCAGTGAAAAACATCTTGTAATTGTCGATGTAACAAGGTTAATAATTATATGATTTATTGTTTTCCTGTCAGACGATTTTAAAATATCAAGTTTCAAAATGTGGTTGTACTTAAGGGTAATTCTTCGGAACTGTTAACCTATGTGTTACTGACACATTCTTATGATATTTATGATATTTTATATTAACTTGTAATAGTATATTACGTACCGTGAACTGTAAGTGATAGTTTTTAGGTCGAGAATGTAGTTTGGGATGTCGAGACCCGTAGAGTCGAGATTTCCTAAACATTCGAGACCTAATAAATCACTTACAGTTCGAGGTTAGTAAGATATTTTTTGCAATATCTGCGTAAATATAAGAAAAGAAAAAATAGATATCAAAACTAACAGCTGACAGATTGAGGTTAGAAATAAAATTTGAATGATATATATTTACTTACCGTCCACCTTGCACGGTAAGTTTCACTTACCATCCACCATGAACGGTAAGTAAATGATGTAATCATGGAAACCAATTGTGCAATAAAAGTTCCACTTACTGTGTTTAAATTTTGTTATTAATGGGTAACTTACAGTACAGGTATTGCAAAATAGTTATTTACATTACAAGTAAGGTAAAACAGTTTTTACTGCTGAATGGAGGAAATGACCGGCGAGCTGATTAGGCGAGCCTGTCACCTCCTTGAAGCAGTAATAGTATATTACGTACCGTGAACTGTAAGTGACAGTTTTTAGGTCGAGAATGTAGATTGGGATGTCGAGACCCGTAGGGTCGAGATTTCCTAAACATTCGAGGCCTAAAAAATTACTTACAGTTCGAGGTTAGTAAGTTATTTTTTGCAATACCTGCGTAAATATAAGAAAAGGAAAAATAGGTATCAAAATTAACAGCTGACAGATTGAGGTTAGAACTAAAATTTGAATGACATATATTTACTTACCGTCCACCTTGCACGGTAAGTTACACTTACCATCCACCGTGGACGGTAAGTAAATGATGTAACCATGGAAACCAATTGTGCTATAAAAGTTCCACTTACTGTGTTTAAATTTTGTTATTAATGGGTAACTTACAGTACAGGTATTGCAAAAAAACAGTTACCTTTCGTGTATTGTACAACATTTTACTTGTTACTCATTTGTAAATCAAAATAAAAATTATAACCTGTGAGTTACATACAACTATTCTGTCAAAAATGATTTGAAATGATTTCGTAAAAGCCTTGCAAGCATTACTGTGGCAACGTGCATTGTTTACCTTGTTTACTAACTTGTAAAATATTTACAATGCAGCTTGTAATGATTCATTTTCAAAAGCAGTAGAGGGCTTGGGTAAGTAGTGTTTACAAGTGAGTAACAAGTAAAAATAAAGAACTTAAGTATGACAAATATTAACGGATAATCAATATTCATTTCTATAATTTCAAAAATGTAAGCGGTTGCTAAGAAAAATTATTTTACACCCTAGGCATAAAAGTGACATTTCACAAACTTTTAGCAGTCCGTCAAGTGACACCTTTAATGTCAAACGGCAATTTTTTTATCCGAATACATGTTGCAAATTCCAGGATAGGATAAGACGTGATAGTCATAGGCATAAAAGTGACACTTTACAGACTATTAGCAGTTCGTCAAGTGTCACCTTTAATGTCAAACGGCAAAATTTTTTTATCTGAATACATGTTGCAAATTCCAGGATAGGATAAGAAGTGATAGTCTCCAACTTTCATTTGAAGTTTTTCTCTCTAAAACAATATCAAAGAAATTCAATTTCCATTTCGAACTGTTGCCATGCTCTTCGGCAAACACCTGTAGTACATTCGTAAAACATATCCGCACAATTGACAATTTCCAATCATTGAATATTACCCGTTGAGAATTATTTTTAAACATTTAAGTAGACAAACAACTCAACGCAGTCTCTAGCATTGTGTGGGAAGAGCAAATAAAATCCACGTTCCAGTACACATAAACGAGATAAAAGCAAATTTACAATGCAGATCGATTGGGCGCTCTTCGTCGTCCCGTCTCGATTCGGCAAATCGGAATGCATTATCTTATGAGATTGAATAACATAGTTATGGATTACTGCATTCTCATTGTTTCTAAACGTTGACCAACTTCCAAATATCTTCATTTTATAGTATAAAATGTCTTGACAATTCTCCATATTGTTCAAACAGAAAAGTTAAAAAGAATCGGACTAAATTAGGAAACTTGTTGTTAGCTTATTAAGTATCAAGAACGGCAAGACCAGTTTATAGATGGAAGACAATGTATTGTCCGACATCGTTTGTGAAGCTTATATCATTTTTGCAAGGTAGGAATAAGCAAAACTTATTTATGCAGCTATAAAGTACGTTTTTCGCGACCAAAAGAGGAACTTGGTTTCTATGATATCATAATCATGACAGAAACAGCTAATTTCATATCAACGGGAGATTTGTACACTTTCTCTCTCGTCGCGAGAGAAAGCACTCAATGTGAAAAATGAACAAAATTAAACAAATCAAAGGTAACTATCATAAACGAAGAAAGAAAACTTTACAGATTACCTTTACAATTTATACGTTTATATTTTACGGTCAGTGTCTAACTTCATTGCTATTGCAGTATTTGAAAATTAAATGCCAGATGGTTTTTTTTTACTTATTTATTTATCAAATACAACTCGTATTTAAAATTTTAAGAAAAATGTTCATGTCTGCGAATTATGAAACAACATCTTCATTTAGATCCCTATCGTCTACAATTGTTCCCTGTAACATTGATGTACCTGGTATGTAATATCTGAAACCTAAGTAGTATATCATTTATATACGTTCTAATAACGTAATATACATATACCATGTCGGACATATCTTGAGAGAGCGTAAAATTATATTGTTGGTACGTCACATTGGTCTTGGACATGGTACATACCTACAACATGTATATGTTATGTTACCGTACTTATAACATATTCACAGTTAATTAGAAAGTTTTATATACTTTATATAAAAATATAGCAAAGAAATATTTTATAGTGTACACTGAACAACTTTAATTTAATTTTGCTAAGTGGTTATATATTTCCGTAACGTAATTTATGTAAAGGAAATTGTTAATTTATGAATAAATAAACATTTTCAAATAGATCTTACTCAAAAATGTACAAAAATAACTATTCCATTCGTATATTCAAAGTTGTTTATACCAATAGTTTTGTTATGTATCATTAACGTTACGATGTCTACATACATGGGATGTCATGTCTCATAGACCGTGTTGCGGACATAGGTCTATCTATGTTATGTATATATAACTGTGTTTGCTGGGTTCCATGAACAATTGGTGCAATTTTCGTTGACAATTATGACTGGTAATTAATTAATTAATTTCAGCCATATGTACAATTTTTCATTGTATCATTTGGATGCCGTTTTTTTAAACCCTCGATATATTTAAATATATGTGGAATACTTTAATATATAATGGAATTCTTGAATTTGATGGATTATAAAATGATTTTATATTACAAATAAAATTGATAGTCCATTGCTGATCCAATCTATACATTTGTTTCAAATGTGAAATAGGAATGTCAAATCGATTTACAAAATCTACATAAGAGACGTAAGTGATTTTAAAAATATAAGGTAATTTTGATTGATGTATAATTAACATATATTTATCTTTTGTATTATCTGTTATATTTTTCTTCAAAAACGAGTGTAATAAACAAAATACTTATATTTTGATTCATATTATTGACAAATTTGAGCAATGATTAGAAAGAAGAATCACTAATCGTAACGTTACATCTTGGTGTCTCAACGTATTTTTCCAGAAATCGTAAGATATTTACGAGTGATCGTAATAGAATTGCTCTTTGATTTGTAATCCGTTACGAGTCTTACAAGAACAACTAACGAGACTTACAATTATGCTTAGAATAAATGTGTAACCCCTGTATATTGACAAAATTTCACAATATCGTTGTATATCAATAGTTGTAAGCTACTATAAATTAGAATAGATTTACCTGATGGAAAATTCAATGTATTTGAGTTCATAAAGTTAATCTGTGCACGAATTAGTTAATAAGTGAATGTATAATGATGTAATCGCACATTACCTATATTCATACACCAGCCACCATTTTAAGCAGTAAAACAAAAGCATTCATACCATTGTTGTACCTCCAGTCTCTCGGCTCTCGTGAATCTGTTTTCAACATTAAATTACATCCGCTTTAAAACCTACAATCACGTGGAACAAGCGATTCCTACATTCACTTCATTGCACCTACTATTCAATGAACATAAACAAATGTATCAACATAACGTTGAAGCCGACAAGCGACGCCAAACAATTTGCCGTTGCGACTGACATTCAAAGTTGATTTCGCATACTAGCGTTCGAACTCAACTCAATTAGGTTTCTCATTGTTTGATAATCCCGCCATCCCGCACGAGGGCTGCGATGTTGGCAAGGGCGCATTTGCACCATTCCCACTTCGCTCAATAAAATCTCTTACTGTAATGTTTTTAGCTTGTTACTTACTTTAAAAGATTTACATTCTATTTTACTATAATAGTAGTTTATTTATTATATGTAGTTTAATATAAAAACCTTTTAACAAAAAACTAAATCGACAGAAAACTGAAAAGCGAAAAATAAAATAAACCTTTTAATAATTAAGCTCGTAAACTAATAAAAGAAAACTAATTTCGAGGCGGCGTTCGTTGATTGTTTGTTTGGCACCGACAACCGAATCAAAATTAGTTACATTAGTTTAGGAGCTTAGATAGGATTATTTTATCTTTCGCTTTACAATTTTTCCTCCAATCAATTTTTTGTTAAACAGTTTTTATTTTTAAATTTTGTGAGGCAACCTATTTTTCTACCTTTAACCCAGTAATACGTAATAGAATCGGTTAACAGTTAAAAATTCAGTGGACGAAAAATCAAGCATCCCCTATTTTCCTATACTTAGGGTTGAATTTAAGGGTGGAATTTAAATGAGATCACTTCGAGGTATGTATACCCTATCCAATAAAACAAGAATCATGAAAATCGGACTACTCTGAAAAAAGTTATGCGTGGTTAAAAAATACACGCGTCGACTAGGGAACCTCCGCCATTTTTCGTCGGTTAAAAACATATAATAATTCGTGCAATACATCAAAAAATCAATTAATTTACTTTTATTTATTAAATTTACTTGTAAATTTAACTTGATTATTTTCTTGTCTATGTTGTTACAATTTAATTATGTTTGTTGATTATGTTTCAATGCATTCGAGATCTGTCATACCTGGCAATAATTATTGCCAACATTGTGATTTAAATACACTAGATTCATTAGTTTAAAATTAAAATTCATTTAATGTTCTACTGTTTTCTTTTATTATTATTATACAAAACAATATTTTTTAATATAAATTTGTTGTTTTTTTTCAGCACGCATAATTTGAATGAGACCTGAAAATACTGATTTTTTCAGACGTTGCATTTTCATATATAATACAATAAGTATATTATTATATGAACGATTATGATAGTCATTTTTCACGAAGATGAAGTTTGCGTCATGAGCCGTAGGCGAGTGATACAAATCATCCAAGTTAATAATGACTATAATCCCGAATTTAATACAGTACTTTTTCTACTCCTGTAGATTCGAAAATAACTTTTAAAAATGATCGAAATCGGTTGAAAACACATGTTGAAAAACGATATCGAAATACACAATGACAACTGACTACACTGTCAACTGTCAGACGGCCGTAGATTAGTGATCCACAACATAGGATTAAAATAAACAGAAATAATTGATTGAAATAATGGGGATTATATTTGCACAGAAGTACAATTTTTTTTTTCTACTTCTACATAAATATCCCCATTATTTTAATTATTTCGATAAATTATAGTATTTATTATTCACGATAGTGAATTATGGTTTATAATTCACTTTTTTCGACCAATCACAGAGCCAGAAATCCAAAATTCACGGTTATTTTCAAAAGTGATTTTCGAATTTACAGGAGTAGAAAATAGTTATTTACGATACAAGTACGTAAAGCTAGTATTTAGTCACGAATGGGTCAATTAAAATACGAGCGTAGCGAGTGTTTTAAGACCCCTGAGTGACTAAAGATGCTTTACGTATGTGTATCGTACAAAATTTTATCTAAGATATAATGAAAAACCCCAAAAAATATAAAAAATTTTTTTTTTATTTATGAAGTAGGATCACAATATTAAATGAGAAGTTTGCCATGATAACAAAATTTTTGCAAATTTGGCGTGTTTAAAAATTTTAATCACTCGTTGCTTGTCAACCCGTGACTGGCCGTGACTAATGGGATCGTGTTACTAAACAACCGTTTTACAAACTTGAAACTAACAGTTAAACATCAATTTTACACACTATCGTAGATAAAATATAGTATTATATATGGGATTATTGTCGTTATTCACTCGGATGATTTATATCACTCGCCTACGGCTCATGACGCAAACTTTATCTTCGTGAATGATAACTATCATAATCCCTCATATAATAATATACAATTGCTCCCTAGGGATAAACTTTATTATTTGATTCTTTTTTATCTGTAATTTCATGTACAATTAAAAGCTGAATAAATGAATAACACTCTCTTCAAATATGTTTGTCTTAAAGTATACGGAATGTAATTAGTAAAAGATACGAAATATCCTATCCTAGGTGTTTTATGACAGCTAAAGCGGTATCGGCCGAACTGGGAAGTACCCAGCGGCGTCGGTAGTGTCGCGTTGACTGGTGAAGTTGGACACATGTTTACATTCAGCGTAGACCTCGACTACGTAAACACGAGTTGAGTAGGGTGTTCGAATTAGCCTCTGCTAGTTACGCGACATGTTGATATGTGATACATACTAGGCGACATATCTACACCGAGCAAATGTTTCCATTGCTGTACTTTTCATTAATGATTGCTATTGTACGCGTATCAAGATTATTAGATTAATTATGTACACAGAATCTTGTTAACATAGATAGATCATGTACATACACAAGTAATTTAAATATTGATAAAGTTGTTTAAAGTCTTTTCTTACAGGAATAGTGTTTTATATGAGATGAATATCAAAAATTGTATTAGTGCTATAGTATAATTACCAATGAGTAAGTGAGATTCAAATAAATACTACATTCAAGTAAATAATGAGCACTCACCGAAATTCTTGTGCTCACAACTTAATGGGGAAGGGCGATTTCACAAGTAGACAAGAAGATGGAATGTAGCATCATGATGGAATCTTCAAATGTTTTTCACATTATAACCTGAAAAAAAAAAAAATCTTTAAAAATCTGGGGCACCACACGACTTTCTTATACAATACATACAGAGTGGTTTTGAAATTAATGTCATAAATTTAAGGGTAAGTAGTATGTCATGTGTAGATTACGAAACAGAAAGAATTTAAAAAAAATTCGAATAAAGAAAATTCGACTTTTCTTAAGGAAACTTTTTTTACTACCGTTTTAATTTCATTAAAAATACAAAACTACTAACAACTTTGGAGGCTATGGTTTGACGGCTGGTAACCGCATTTCATACGCAAAAATATATCAATTACCGAGATCTGCTTAAGCAGAGTGCCACGCCCGTAATTGGTATAAGGCGTGATGATATATTTATTTTATTTGCATAAGATATGATTCTGTATAATTAAATTAAATAGCTTTATTGACGAAAATAATTGTGTTATTTACAGAAGAATACAACTACGTTGCCAGTGGTATCAAAAATGTTAATTTTATGAAAACTACCTTTAAGTATGCGAATTTTTAAGAAATTCCTTTTGTTTCGTAATTAACACAATTCATACTAATACTTACTCTTAAATTTATGACATTAACTGTATAAATCTGAATTTTAATGTTAATAATTACACTTATATCTTATAGCGGATGTTTACTTTTTTTATGAGCTATAGGAAATAAAAAGTTAATTTTTTAAATTTTGCTCTATGTATTTTCCTATTAATTTTACAGCAAAAGTAAAATGTAAGTAGGTAAAATGTTCAGAATTTAAAAATGAGCCTAAATTTCAGGATTTGATACATTTCTGTCACGAGATAGACGTAAAATAAAATGTATAATTGTTACCTATTTCCAGAGCGCCATGGTAAACAAAACTTACATGCATATTGTTCAAGTTTGACACATGGCATTTGGCATAGGTTTATTAACTTTTGACTTGTTTAAATTATTTCAAAACGGCAAATGTGTCCATGATAACTGACAAATAATTTAACAAGTCAGTAATTATTAAAACTATGCCAAATACTATATATGACACACAAAAAAAATACAACTGTTTTTATGTTTTGTTTACCATGGCACTCTGAAAATAGCTAAAAATTATACGTTTCATTTTACGTCTATCTCATAACAGAAATGCATTACATCAATAAATTTAAGCTGATTTGGTGTAATTTTTAATTCTGAACATTTTAGCTATTTACACCTTTGCTCTAAAATTAATAGGTAAAACTTTAGCGCGAAATTAAATTTCATTTGTACACGAAACAAAATAATAAATAACTTGATAAAAACAACAACTCATTGTTGTTGAAACATCGATCAAACGAGCTGCAAAATAAACAAAACCTATTTAAAATATTAAAGATTACATTATCTCTTTACGCAAATATTTTGTAAATAAGAATGTTCTGTTTTAACATTTATGAACAATTGTTATTTACCAAAAGATGATCTAATTTACTCATTTCACAAGAGATATATTATTACCGCCTTATAGAATCAACATTTGACGCCAGAATATTAGGATTACCATTGCCGTATTTCAAAGGAACATTATCTTCACTTCAAAGAAGACAAATTAATACAAATAAAAGTAAATATTGCATTAGCTTTTCCTTTTCCAATGTTAAAAGAGGCAATTCTACATTTTATTTGCGTACACAAATTCTAAGATCATACATAACGACCATACCTGATTCTGTTTCATGATCATGATCATATAGTCGTAAGCAATTATTTGAGTGATATTAAATATACAGCGTGAATAGTTTGTGATGCTACTTAATACCAATACCAATACTAGCTGGAATGTTGATAACGAAGGATTCATAAAAGAAATATTAAAAGGACATTTTTATAGGCGCGTACTTATAATGGTTAAAGCGTTGTTATTATATAAAAAAAAGATTAACGCAAATTAAAACTCACCAAGCACAAGGCATCTTAAATTTTCTAGCAGCACGACGTTGTAAAGAAACTAAAATCACAACTGTACACTTTCAAAGTTTATAGAAAATGAACAAGCTTGGACATCGTAAAAAACGGACAAGCCTGAACTTCAATCCCAGGTGAAATATTGTTAAGAATATAAGCGAATGACAATGGCAATTTATTTTTATTTATTCCATTAGGTTTAAAAGAAGTTGAAAATTGATATTGAAACTAGCATTTTGAAGGTTGCATTTCACATACAATGACACTCAAACATATATTATGATCGAATACTTTTATAAAAGCAGTATTTTTTATTATTAAATCACTTGAAAATAAAAACATCAACGTATAATTAGTGATGAGAGTCGGGTAAATACCCAATAGGTAGGTAAATAAAATTAGGGTTTTTTTCCTGGTATTTACTCAAGGTCTAGTTACCTACCCAAAAATACATTTTACTTACAATAAGTAAAATTTTACGAAATAAGTCTAATGCAGGTTATGCCTGACCAATCGGCAGTTACTATTTGTGTTTTGTGTGACTAACTTTAATCTTGATTAAAAGGGTTTAAAAAAAAAATTGTAGTTTTTTTTTCGAAAGGAGAAAGGTAGTTTGCGTAATATCTTCATGCAAATGCAAATAAAATGGAATATCATATTATTAAATGATTGAAGTGTCCTGCGGAATTAAAAATATGTTTAAACAAATAAAAAAAGTAAAATTTTTTGTTTTTATTTTATTTAAGACCGATATTTCTAACCTCGGATACAAAAAACATCGCTTCAAATCATAGCTTAAATTATGATTATTATTCTAACTGTTATCTTTTGATGTGATATTTTTTGTTTATTGTACTGATAAATTTATTTGCGGTTGGAAATACCAAAAATGTAATTAATGTACTTTTATGTGACTTGAAATATTTTTCAATGATATTGAAAACCCATCTTTACACTATTATTAATCAATAAATACCGGGAGTTTTTTTTTATCAGTATACATAGGGATGTATCATTACCATAGTTACAGTTAAAATGATTGACAGCAATGTATTACCGCGTTTTTTTTTAAGAGTGAACATAGGGATAATTTACATTGATTATTAATAATAGTTTATCATATTGAAATAAATAATGTAAGTTTAAACAAAAAGAAATGTGTTTTAATTGCTTTAGTACTTAATAAATTACATTGAATTGATAGGAATTATTATTTTTAATAACTGTAAGTTTTCCCTATGTGCACTCATAAAAAAAAAGCTTTAATACATTGCTGTCAATCATTTTGACTGTAACTATGGTAATGACGCAACCCTATGTATACTCATAAAAAAAACTCCCTGTATACACCCACTTATGGGTAGATACCCGGGTATATACCCTGGGTATTTACCTTGAAAAATAAATACCTAGGTATTTTACATCACTACGTATAATGCACGCTTAAGAACCACAGTTGTATTTCAGTTATTCGGGCAACATTTCTCAGTTGAAATATCAGAATTTTTCAGTTGCATATAAATTAACTGAAATTAAATTAAATTGACTGAACGATACTATTTTGTTTTCTCAGTGCACTGTAAATAATAATTTAAGCAGAATGAATATATTTTGTAGATATTTAGCAGAAGCTAAACGTAGAATTTTAAATAAGCCCTGTCGTTCCGCAGAGTAATCTAAATATGTATCTAAATAAAATAGTATTCATTTGCACAGAACCACGCTTTTCATAACAAAGTTGAAGTGTGACACTTTATTTCAGCGTTCCAAATGGCGTCTGTTTGCGTTTACCGTTCGAGCATCGCAGGTCCACACGGCCTCGGGGCCGTAATGAGAGCATTCTGCGACGCTGGGACACGCTCAACAAGCGGAAACGGACACGGAGGAAGCTGCACGGCGCTGATGAGCTACCCCCAACCCCTACCTACTCCAGACAAAAAGAACACGAGCCACGCGAGCATATTATGGAAGGGAGGAAGTATTTTGGTGCCTTTTGAATCCAGTGAACCGAACATATCGGCCTTTATCTTTACTTCTGATTATTTGAGAAGAAAGAATGAACAGCTTAAAGGATTTACGTACGGATGCAGTGCCAGAATACGTGAAACATTGACTTTGAACTTTGATAACTGCGCATAGCTGTGATCACTGCTGAGTGATTCTTTTCGGAACTTTACCATGTAAGGGGTTGATCTTTGATCGTGATGAGAAACTTATAACGTAAGGATTTTTCAAGAGGGCCTCAACTCTTCTGTTCAGTTGAACAAATACACAATTCAATAAGTTGATTCATTTAGAAATACAACTACCAAAGAAATTAATGTTTTACACGATTTTAACTACCCGATGAAAAACGGAGAAGGTTCTCTAGTCGACGAGTACATTTATTTTTATTTTATTCTTTTTATTTTTTTTTTTTTTTATATAATCCACGTATAACTTTTCACGGAGTAGTCCAATTTTTTTTAATGGTTATGTTATATCTCGAATAAATAATTATTAAATGATGTACACTATTAAAAATTAAACTTTTAACACGACCTACTTCTGTAAAAAATGCAATATATAAGACGCCGTGTAAAAACTGTCAATCACTTTTAACGTACGTTAAAAGTTAATTTCATCAGAGCACCTGCTTTTGACAATCTTCGTGTTGAACTATTCCATGAAGCGTTGATAAATCATACTGCTTTTTAGATTAAAGCAGGGAGTAAATCTAAAGTTGCCCTTTTAGCAGCTTCTTCAATAGCTCCGGGAAGTAATGCACATTCTTCAATATTCATATTTAAATGTTTACTATAAAAAATTTTCTCGTAATTAATGTAACTATTAAACAACTTTCAATTTTTATTGAATTCATAGATTACATATTTCATTAAATTACTATATAAATACATATCTTGTTACACAAACGACCATGCTCTTCAGTGGGATTCGAACCACGACTCCTGGCATGCTAGGCTAGGGACTTAGCCACTACGCCACCGAGATCGGCGATATACGTGTTAAAAGTGATTTTATCTCGTTCGTGGGGTTGCTTCACTTGGCTTCGCCTCACTCCGCAAACTTCCCCATTCACTTATGAAATGCCACTTATATCATAAATAACTATGTATGATATGTGTTAAAAGTGACATTTTGTGAGTAAATGGTGAAGTTTGTGAAACTAGACGAAGCCAAGTGAAACAACCCCACGAACGAAATAAATCACTTTTAATCATACAAAATTTTATCTACGATCTTCCTAGTGTATTAGTGACTACCTATTAAAAAATGTAGAATGATATTTTGAAAGATAGGGTTATATTTGTTGATTTATTGATATAAATCGTTAGCAATGTGTTTAAAGTAATAATAAAATCACTGCTTTATTACTTTTACCACTAGTGTCAGAAAGTGACACTTTTAAATTGCTAAGCAACCGTTAAAAGGGCCACTTTTAACAACGATCATAGATAGAGTAAGTTTAACTGGTAGTTAAATTTCTTTATAATACCGGACATTAAAGACTAGAATTTAATTAATATTTAAATTAAAATCATAGTTACAATGAGAA
This sequence comes from Poecilus cupreus, assembly GCA_963942605.1. NCBI lineage: Eukaryota > Metazoa > Arthropoda > Insecta > Coleoptera > Carabidae > Poecilus > Poecilus cupreus. Next base: position 2,213,353 of record OZ012714.1, on the reverse strand, counting down.
CAAAAATTTAAATAAATAGGTTTAACATCAATATATATGTCAAATAATTGTCAGTTCATACGTGTTCAGTTGGTTTTATACGTATAAGAAAGTAGTAATGTACACACCATTCAGAATTCGAGTATAAATTACTAGATTTAAAATGTGAATTCTTCACATATTAATTTAAATTTCACAAAGTACCTATCAGTACTGTTTTGAACGCAAGCAACAATTATTGAAATGAGTTATTTTTAATAAATATTAATTAGTTCTTTAATTATAAAATTTCATTTTTACTTTTCACAACAACCTCAACGCTCTGTGCAGTAATATAAAAGTAAAAATTTCATTTTATATCCATTAAGTGAATAACAAAAAAAATTACACAATGTATAATATACAAAGCTATGGTACCTGTCTTCAGTAACTCAGAGCAATTTTGCGTTTGTCATTTCCGTGTAACAAATTAATTAAACTTTTCCAACTCCACTTTCTTTGAGTTTTAATTCAAAATAAACCGGTGCTTACGCATGGCTCCCGTCTGGCGGTTAATTGCTTCTTGTCCTCATAGGACTTACGCTAAGTGTCCGGTTACGTTAGGTTACTTGCATCGTCAAATTAAATAATAATTACGTGCAAGTCCCCGAGAGCTTCTTGGCTTCTCCTCTTAGTTAAACTACTTATGCGAATGACTAACTAACCTTTGACCAGCACTTAAATTTAGTTTATTGTTATTTAATACCAAACTGTAGTTTGAGAAACTAAGCAAACTCTACTATGCTGCAAAGTGATTGAAAACAAGACGTTGAACTATTTCTTACTGAACTGCTGTATTAATACTCGGTGGTGTAGTGGCTATGTCACTGGCCTAGTACACCAGAGGTCGTGGGTTCTATTCCCACTGAAGAACATGGTTGTTTGTGATCACATAATTCACAATTCATCCATTCGTGAGAAGGCATATGACCAAAAAATTTCACACACCTTTTGCCCATTATAGGTGTTGCACTCTGCTTACGCAGATCTCGGTAAGTAATATATTTTTACGTATGAAGTGCGATTACCAGCCATGAAGTCAAGGCCCCAAGGATGTTAGTGGTAAAAAAAACATACTACATTCTATACCATCAAACCTTTCATTAAAGGGTCAAATATAGTTATACAGTGTACCATTAAAAGCATTTGTCGATATACGCTCGTATTTAAATACACAACTTTAATTCTTACATATTTCATTTATTTAATTGTTACTAAATTAATTAAAATAATTTCCGTATTTGTTTAAAATTGAGAATGTTTTTTTTTTTTATTAAAATTAACCATTATTAATATAATAATCCTTGTAAATTATCTCTACATTTATTTATATACTATAAAAAAGAAGTTTTAATACATTGCTATGATTCACTTTAATTTTAATAGTTAAACAGTACCTATTACATAGTAAACTGATAAAAATATTTGCGCTACAACAATGTACCTAGTGTTTTCAATGCTAAATGAACATTTCATCATAATTTGTTTATCTTTTCTGATGATTCATATCTAAATATTTATCAAGTTTAGTTATTGTAAATATTTTCCAAACTGTGGATAAATTAAGTCTAGGACATTTACGAAACATATCATAACATAAACATTTCTCAAATTTTAACTAGAATTATACCAAGTAACCATTCAATTATTTTCATTATTTAAACATCATTAAAGTATGACGAAAATTTTTTGGTTAAAAAAATATCCAATCAAAACCCTGTATTTCTGATCATGTGTGAAAAAGTAACCAATCAGGTCACAATTACACTGATAATTTCCCCGGGAAATTATCACATGTTGCTAAGTAACAGTTATTGACAGTCGGTTGACAGTTAATTCAATATTTGATTTATTAATTTCCAAATGTATTTTCTCGGTTTGTGAATAAAAATAATAATAAATAATCGCAAAAAATTTTCTCATCGAATATCCCTCGACCATTGATAAATACTCATAATTTGATCACAACTACCTCAAGAACGTTGCTTGAAGGTGACGTTCTTTCGGTAACTGTGATAAAATTATTTCGAATTATCAATGGCCTAGGGGATATTAGCTGATAAATTCATTTTACATTGACAACCTATGTTACATTTTATTTGGAACAGTTCTACGTATCCAATTGGTATTTATAGTAATTTGGTTGTACAGATTTGTACATTTTCGAAATTGTATTACGTTTTGAACTGATTCATTGTTATCTCTCAGACCTTCCTACTAGTTTTATTGGAATGTCATTCTGTTGTCTTTCCTGGGTGTAGAAATGATATGTTTCACTGTAAGTCGCGTATTGACAAACATTATTTTTTATACTATAATCAAGTTTCATAAAACATACCAGAAAAATAATTGGATACCTTAAAAAAAATGTTAAAAAGAATTACGATGTTATAAATAAATATATTACATTTGACTAGGATACTTGAGTAGTGTGTTCTTGTCTAGGTACAAATTTCAAAGCAGAAAAATGTTTATTTATTTTTCTATTACGAGGAATATGACGTTTTGAATAATTTATTCAAAGAATTTTATTCATAAATGTCTCAGTGCCTACAGCCATTTTATATTCATGGAAAAATTAAACATTCATGTTGTAACAAAAAGATAAATACTCGTATTTTGATAAGTATATGTACATGTAGAAATATTTTAGATATGTGAAATACAACAAAATATCCCATTACGGAGATCTGTTTTCCAAGTACATTAGTAAAATTTTCCTATTATTCCATTGTACACGGCAATGTCTGCACTGATGAAACTAATTTGAAAGTGTATGTACTGTATGTCTAAACTGATTCAGAATATCAGATGCTACGACATAATGCATTACGGACAGCCTCAAATCTCATTCTGAAATGTCACATACTAAAGCTGAAAATTCAATTACAGCGTTGGCAGCAGCAGGCTGAACGGCCCGAGCAGACAAGCGCCAGGTTCCGCTGAATTCTAACCTGGAAGCTTCATGTTCATCCAGCTATGAGCGCTGACGCTAAACATTTTGACTTGACGAATTTGCAGTTATTTGGAGTGATTTTAAACTTTATATCACGTTCTTATTTATAGCCCTGAAAAATGTATTGTTCTCTATATAGACGACAAGAGATAAATATGCAAATTTATTCCAAAAATAAAAAAAAATTATCATCAAGCTATTTGCTCATTTTGGATGTAGCACTGTGTTTTCGAAAATATTGTATACCGGGTGTCTACTTGTTTTATAGGATATAGGAAATATAATGTTAAAATTATCATTATGCGATAGTTTGTTTCCTATGAATTTTAGAACAAAAGTGTAAATATAAGAAATGTTCAGCAACAAAAACTGCACCAAATAAGTCTACACATACATTTCGGTCATAAGATAGACGTAAAATAAAATTTATAATTTTATCTGATTCCAGAGTGCCATGGTAAACAAAACATACAAACAGTCGTATTGTTTGAGTTTGACAGATGATATTTGGCATAGTTTTAATGATTATTGACTTGTTTTTTTCTCAGTAATCATGGACACATTTTTATTTAGAAATAATTTAAACATGTCAATAATCATTAAAACTATGCCTAACTGACTCACACAATAAAATCATAGTAGTCATTTGCAAAGGAAAACAGACAATTATAAATTATAAAAAATGTACAAAATATTAATATATTTTCCATTGTAAATCTATTTTTTAAACAACTGTATGTAAATGAAACTTTGAATTTATAAATTTCATTAAAATATGAAGAGCTGAGTGGATTTTGAATGAAATTGAAAAATCGAAAGAGGCAGTTTACTGCACACAAAAAACAATAAATTACATTTTTTCACAAGTAGAATCAGTTGTCAAAAAAAGTTTCAAATGGAATATAAAAAGTTATTTGCACTTGTCTTGTACATGCTTCTAATTCTAAGAAAAACTATATTATATATTTGATAAAATATTTCAATAATCTTAGTTACAATGGGAACAAAAGCTAAAATAGTTTTAACATTTATATGTCAAATAATCTTGAAGTGTCAAATATGTGTCGTTTGAAATATTATAAAAGCAATATTTGCATTATTAGTTATAAAACTTTGTAGACTAGATATTACATAGTTAAATTGAGAACAAAAAATTAACTGGTTTAACACATATATGTCAAATAATTATTAAAATAAAGTCATAAGCAAGGAACAGTGATTCGTGATCAGTTGATTTTATATGTATAAGAAAGTAGTGTGGTGCCCACACCAGATGTTTTGTATATATTATCGCATACGAGAACGCGAACTGTTAATAGTGTGTGTGAAATATAGTTTTCTATGATTGTATGATACACTTTTTCTTCATTCTTTTGGGGTTTGACAAAATTTGTCCAAATAAGCATACCCTTACATTAATTTGCATGCAGGTATTCGTACTAACAACATTGCTATTTGATACAAAACTGTCATTGAATCATTCGTGCAGAGTCCACTCCACAATCCCTCGCACGCACACTCGTCATTCATACTCGCTATCGCAGTTGCACGTTGACATTTACAGGCCAGTGGTCAGTGGCTCGGGAGCTTTGGTAGATTTGCAGTGACGCGGCGGCGGCGTGATGCTCTTTGTTGTCCGATTGCAATCTCTGCGTCACGCGGAATAACTCATCGTGTATCTTGCGATCGGCCAGCGAGAGCTGGGCCGTCGCCCGACCCGCCGGTTGACTTATTGTTGTTGGTGACCTCAGGTGGCCACTCTCGCGACTGCCGCGCGCCTGATAGCGCCGCCCTGACTCCTGATGCCCATGATTTATTGGTGTACCTGTACTATCTGTACAGCGGCAATAGATTATGTAATCTTTTACATTATAAAATTGAAATTGGGGATGCAATACTATTGTAACGTTTTACTGAGTTTCCCATGTCGAATATATATTTACAGTTTGTTCAGAGATATAAGAAAACTTAATTAGACCCCAGGAGTGGGTAACCTCAAGAGAATTAAAGAAAATTAATAAATTTCTAAATTTTAAGGGATGGCTTTAACTATAACAAAATAAAAACAAGTAACAAATTTATTTTTTTTAAGACATGCCAGGATACCCCACTGTTCTTCTCCCGATATAGTGAGGAAAATGTGTTTTTCCTCTCTAAAGAGGAAAATATATAAGTGTTACCAATATGAATGTTATTTCAAAAAACATATTATAAAAATTATAAATAAATTCCTGATTTTATTGAAAATCCTTATTTTAGTGATACACATACTTTAAATTATCTTACAATTATGTCTTATATTTTTATTTTTCTTATTAAATCACAATTTGACAACTTTAAGATTGGTTCATTGGCAACACTGCTACACCGCCTTGTGTCTGATAACCTAACTTTTTACGTGTCATTCTGTCAGTTGTGTTCTCAAAGGGTATTTTAGGTCCGAACAAATCGTTTTTCGAAACATGTAGTGAAAAAAATGTTGTCTCTAACACGAGAAGAAAGCTCTTCTTCCACTCTCGTTCGAAATGCCTCATGAGCGCGAATTCGCGGGGAAAAAAGAAGCGCCTTTTTCTCTAGTTTGATAAATAACTATTTCCCGAGGTAATTTATTGATTTTCATCAACGAAGTTTTCCTCTTGTTCATCCCATTGTCTCCACAATTTTAATTCTTTTAATTTAGAGCAAGTAGTTGTTTCAAAAATAAATTCGATTCAACTGAACTCATATTCATTACTCAACCTTGATAGGGAAATAATTTACAAAAGGTATCTATTATCTGTGATTCTAAACAAAACCTATGGTTCGAAGACGGAATTGTAAATAAATACATATATTTTTTGAGTACGCTCTCAACAAATAATTGAACGGCCTGATCAGATTTTTCTTCAGAATGGTTTGTCAAATTTGGTTGAAACTTTATTCCAGAACTTTCCAATTCAGTGAACAAATACAAAAACAATAATACAATAAGAGTTGATCCGATTTCAGATTTCGCCTTCATGTTTCAATATTAGAGGCAATATATTAATATTAATATCAGTGGAAGGCAAACTGACCACTCAAATGATATTGAACGCGTCAAAAGTTTCCATGTTTGATAGAAACTTAGTTGAAGCCGCACCGCGCTCGAACTGTCAACAGCAGCTATCCACCCCCGCGGAATCTTTCGCTCTTTGAAGAAGACGAAGAGCAGCAGCCACCAGACGTGCTAGTATGAATGCATGTAAATGTCAAAGCGTTTGATTAATATGCCTTGGAGGATAGGTACCTACATGATGCATGCACGAGCCACTATCGCTGTGTCGAGGCGTGGGTCGCCTGCACTCTTACGCGCTCAAAGCTAAAAGAGCCAACCCCGACCTCCTGATTGTCACTTACAGTGTAGATAAACAGGTTGCTCGAGACGAATCATGCACATGCATCACGCCATCACGCTAATGGTTGACAAAGTAGGAATCACGTTGCATCGCTAAAACCTCAACACCACAACACCACTCGATAATGATACTGCACTATGTAATTGTTAACTCAATTATTGCAGATACATTTTGTACTTGACACATACCTACCGTGTATTTCAGCGTAATATTGTCATAGGCGTTTAACATAGGGTAACAGTTTTTTTGTGCTCTTATATCGCGCAGAAAAATATTAAATCTAGTCTTACATCTTGTTTATTACAACTGTCATTTATTGGTAGTCATAAAGTCGGGGGTAATATCACACCTGATTTTATCAATAAATTTTTATTTTGCACGAATTTTTTTTGCTTAGCAATAAACACGAAAGCAAACTGCATGGTAAATCCTGACCTCGAAGGAGGAGGGGTTTTACCTAATGGCAGTTTGCTTGAGTGATTTTGCTTAAAAGCAAAGAAATGAGTGCTTAAAAATAAAAATTTATCTGAGAAAATCAGAGAAGTCGAGTGGTATTTGATGCTACAAAAGCCAGTAAGGCTTGAGTGGCTATTGCCAAATGGAACAAGTTGAGAAAAATAATGGAGAATTTTTTTCTAATTTATCGAACACTCGAGTTATATTTGATTAGATTATTTGTTTATTTTATCATCAGGCACGCCACTAAATCTAACTTTTTTGCTCATTTTGTATTTGTATAATTATCTGATTTCTGAAATTTGTCAACAAAACAAAAGAACTAGGCCTTTATTTTAAGTATTATAATGACAGGATGAATCATTTCATTGGTTTTAAGAGACGACGAAAATTATAAGTAATAATATAAGAGAGTGAGAATAAATTGAAAATAATTTGACAGATCTTTCGAAAACTTGTTGCCAGGCAATAGCCACGAAAGTACGTAGGGAGATAGAATACTGGAGAATTATTTTTTCTAATTTATATAACTCTCGATTTATATTTAATTATATTATTTTATGATTTCATCATCAGGCACGCTACTAAATCTATCTTTTTGGTCATATTTTACTTGTGTTGATGATAACTGACATTTGTCAACAAAAAGAAAAAAGCTACAGACATTATTCCCGGGAATAATCACTAGAGTTTTTTTCTCAGTATAATAATGAGATGATTTGTTACAACGCAGACACGTGACACACAATGAAGCATTTCATTGGTTCTAAGAAACGTCGAAAAATAATCAGGGTAATAAACTACGGAAACAAAGATTTTCAGTGGAAAAAACTTTTGGAACGAATTTTTTTTTAATATTATGCTAATAAACTGGATTAATCAATATTAAAAAAGATATAGTATTGTCTTGTAGAATATCGTAGCGTAGTTATTACCCGGACATTTTTTATTTACAAAAACCGCTTCCCATTTTAAACGCCTATGATAACATTACGTTAAAAATTTCCAAATTTATTCTGTATTCCCTTCTGTTTCCAATTGTCATAGCATCTTCGAGATTCTGCTAAAGGTTAAAAAGATATGTTAAGTAATAGAGTTGTCTTTCCCGCTAATCATCTAAAATTTCTTTAAAACAAAATCACGTCATTATATACGCTTTATTCTCGTATCTTTTTGCAAATAAACCTCCAAGAATATAACAAGCCACAGTAAATCCAGCATGAAAATGAATGCGGGTTTTAGTATCTCTGAATTCTCTTCTTTAAGACGTCTCTCGCAGGGAAAGCAAAGCTCAATGCCCGCCTGCTGCAACAGTCATTACACCGCACGCTAGCGTGGAAAATATCAACCTGGGTTGTATGGATCTGCCATCCACACAACTTAACGTGCATTTAGTCGTTTGCATAATAATTAGTTTCGCAACGTGCACCGTACAACGTTCAGCTTTGCATACCGTGCGCATGCAACTTGACTGATTTCGCAGGTCTGACGTCATAAACTAACTTCCAGCATTCTAAAAAAAGAGCTAGGAAATACGAAAATAAAAACGAAGGCTGCTATTTGTTTTGTTACTCAATCTTGGAAACTTACATTATTATTTTGTTTGTGAAAAGTTTCATAGTTTGTGTTAATCTAACCGGAAACTCTTGTTAAAATTTTACGTCAATGCAAATTTACTTTAAAAGTTAGAGTTAGACTAAATTTTAATCCTACATAATTTACTTTTATCCTTATTTTACGGCTCCGAGCTGCTTTGGTTATTCTACCAGATAAATAACATTTTTATTCAATATTCAGCTGGATCACTAGTGTTCTGCTACCGAGGACGATTAATTGTATTTTTATTTAGAAAAAGAAATTATTAGTTTTATGTTTCTATTTCCATGATACATTATGGTATTGTATTTCTAGTAATTTTAGAAAAAAAAATTATCATTAATTTTACAATTAGTTAGCTTATATAATTACTGCAAATTCATTGGAAACTAATATGTATAATAATACAGGGTGATTCATAACGTACGGATAAAAATTAAAGAGAAGCAAGGGGTGCCCAAAATAATACTTTTGACAATATCTAAATAACAAACTGTTACTGAAAATTAAAGTCCTTTTAAATTATATCCCACCTATTGAATACCGCTGAAAATAATTGAAAAGAATTAGTAACATCATTATTTTGTTTTTTTAATAGAGACATATTTCGTTCAAATCTGATAATTTACTGTTATTTTAATTTTATATTATGCACCCAACAAGAAATAATTGTAATAGCGATAAATTATACAATTTTTTAATTAAACTTATTCTATAAAACACAATCATAAGAACATATTCCTCGTTACTGAAAGTATTAACCATTTTGCAATTAACTTACTTTGTTGACGTTTAATGAATTGACATTTAACTGCAATTCAACAGTAATATGTTTTCTGGTTGTGTTTTTGTTTTTAAGTTAATTAATTTTCATTCGTTTTGAAAATATTTATGAACGAAAAGCATATGCAGTGGTTTTTGGACAGCAGTAATAAGTGAGCAGGTACTTAAATGTACATATTTTCTGAATTTATTAGCTTACGAGGGTTATACCGGGAACCGTCCATTTGTACAAATTGTGTTCATTTTAATCGCAAATAAGCCTACTCCTTACATTATTAAAATTAAAAGTGCACATCGTAATTATTGAAATACGAATACCTGAGTTAGTTCATGAGAACTTTAATCGTAAATACGTACTATATACCTACCCGTATAAATCATGTATTATATTGAATCTTTTTACAATGGTTGTACATTCTTAACAGTCTAATCATTTAATAGTTTATTATATGTATAACTTTCTGCAAATATAACAAAATCGGCTTAAATTGTAAAATAGGAAATTTTGGTGGAGTTGCCGGGTTCAACACAGACCAAAAAGTTTTCCATCAACCTAGAGGTTTAACTTCCACTATTATAAATTCTAATTATACACCACACGATTTTCTTTTACATGTGAATTTATATTGAAATTTAAATATATAAACTAGCATATGCAAGATAATTACAAATAATTTTTTTTCCGAAATCTATACTAAATTACACGATATCACTCCGCAAATTTAGTTATAATAGTAGCTAAAGTAAAACTTTTCACTCTTATGTCAAACTTGAATTACAAACATAAAATAACAAACAAATTATTTTATAATACTATTGGTGAATTTATTTATTATATACCTTTGAAAATTAATGCAGATCACATGCAGACCACTTCTAAGAACATACAAAAAATAATAAAAATTATAACAAAATTTGTCCTTTTGACAGTACTTTCGTTATCACAGTCATCCTCGTCGCAATAGCTAGCTGATTTTACAAATTTTATTTACGTTTGCTTGTAATGAAAATAACTATTATGTATAATTAAATAAACTGTACAAAATATAAAAATAGTTTCAAATAAAAATTATGGCGAATATTATTTTACATCTTTTTTATTATAAAACAATTTACTATTTACTCAGTTTATATAACTACATGAAAACTTTAATTTCTATACGGAACAAAATATATAAAAAAGTTTCAAATATAAATTGTAGTCTATCATCTTTAAAATGTTAAATATTATTAGCTATTTTTTTTAAACTTTTGTGTTTATTTTGTACCGTTAAAAAATGTTACAATACAAAAATGTAAACATTATATTGTAATAGGCTCTACCACCAATTTTTTTACCTCCCGCCTACCTCTAGGTAAGGGAGGTATTGTTTTTGGTCAAAAAATTGGGTAGTGAGTTTTCAATGAATAAGCACGATTTAGGGTCCCTACAATACGATTTTACTATTTTCGCGATGATGTCTGTATGTATGTATGTATGTATGTATGTATGTATGTATGTATGTATGTATGTGTGTGTGTGTGTAGTCTGTGGCAATTTTTTCGTCTCGCATAACTCAAATACCATAATACCAAAAAATACAATTTTGTGAATTATTGCTTCTTATATTTAAATGAAGAGCTGATTAGATTTTGGATGAAATTGGTCAACCGGAAGTAGCAGTTTACTTGAAGCCCTTAACAGTTTTTCGTGAAAAACACGGTTACATTTCATTTTTCAACTATTTATGTTATTTTGAAAGTTGAAGAATATTTAATTTTACATGTATTTTGATTACACTAATTTTATTAATTTTCATTAGATTTAGAGATAATAAAATATAAAGAAATTAGATTTTACAAATCTTGCATTCCTAGTACACCATGGAAACATTTATAAATTTTCAATTTTTTACGAAATGTGACACATGTCATTGTGATTGTGAAGCTGTTTTCTTAGTGAATTATATGTCAAAAAATTAAATAAATATACGAAAGAAAATTAATAATAATAATATAAATAGAAAATTAACAAATAAGAAGGTATGTTTCTGTATCAAGTACTATTTTGTATCGTTTAAGATTAGTATTGGGCGGGAGGTTATGTGCTGGCCACATCAGATTTTTTAATTTTATTTTTCGAAAATAGACGTTTATATATGAATATTTTTCGTGTTTTCATCTATATTGTAATATAATTAAGCCTGAAATTAATCCCTAAAGATTCTATATAAAACTATGCGACGTCAAAGTGACTGATGACAGAGCAGCGCTGAAATAAATAATAATTTAAAATTTTTGTTGCTGTTGTTTTAACAACTTGGCATAAAGCAATACTTTATAACCATAATAATAATTTTAATAAGAATTTAAAGATTTCAATAAATAAAAACAATATACAACTGGCAGAATACAACACTCAATGCCAAGGCGGCCAAGGTTTATGCGCGCGCAACTTCTATCTGTCACTAGTCGGTTTGACGTCACACGAAAAGTAATATACTTTTAATAATTAAATACAGACGTAATATTTTCTTTTTAAATAAAGTGTAATATTTTTTTACATTGGTTTCAAGCGTATTATTGAAAATTATTTCCAAATATGCTTAATTTTAAGGTGATTGAAGAGCCCATTGAAAATACTTCCTGTTGCAGCGATTACGACAATTATATCAGATGTCGCCATATAATAACTAAAAACTTATCCAATCTCCATACCGCAGTGAGCAAAAAATAAATATAAATAATTATTATCCAACACCTCTCAATAAATGCTCTATAACTATGGCGATTTTAAACAAGCAAAGTAATAGATTATCCACTAGTGGGTATAATTTTGAGGAAAGCCACTAGTGAGTATTTTTTTATTTATCACAATAATAATAACACACAACACCTTGGTAACTACTTCGATTGACATTTTAATTTAAAAATTTAAAGCATATGTCACTGTCAAATAATATTTCTTTAATACATTTTTCATTTATTAAGAAGTGTTGGATAAAACGTTATACTTCACACGTGGGCAAATTGGAATTACTCACTCGATAAAATTATCACACTCAGCCTTCGGCTTCGTGTGCTAAAATTTCTCTCGTGGGTAATTCCTTACTTTGCCCACTTGTAAAGTAAATAACTATTAAAAGGAAACGTTGCCTGTAGCAGAATTTCAATCAATTCTGAGAACATACTGTTGTTTGATGTAAAAAATTGATTGGGTGGCATTACAGTTGCAGTGGAAAAATTGGACCTGAAAGAAAACCAATTATAACAAAAACCCCGTTTGGACAAAGCGAAGTAAAAGAAACGTTGCGCTCGATAAATAAAGCATAGCAAGAACTGGTACGAAGTACGACAGTGCGAGGATTGAGGATTTCAGCAGCGACAAAGTTTCACTTTGTCGCAAAGAGTAAACTCTTATAGAGCGATATTAATTTTAAAAATAAACGCAAAATTCATTCCAGTTAAAACACTTTAATTCGCCGTCAGGTTTCCACAAATGCTACAATAAAACAGAAGTGTTTGTTTGAGAAAATGGAATTAGAAAGTTTGTTCGGCGACATAAATGAATTCAATGTTTTCCTTTTTCCGAAATTTACAGGAGAGAGAAATCGGCTACTTCAGCAGCGAACGAATTTTCCCGCAAAGTGTTCTTGACATTTCAAATTTGCACCGCGTCAGTTATTGTATTCTTGCAATTAACTACAAATTTATTTCTCCCTTCTCTTAACACTGGACCACCTTAATTCTTCTTTCGCATTCGTTAAAGTCATTTAGAGGTGAACATGGCCAAGCACGAGGACAAAGACTTATGTATTTCATATTGCAGAGTGAGAATTTTATGGGACCAATTGAATAATTTTCCGCATTGTAAGACATACATTGTTATGTAAACAAATCGACTTAAAATTGGAGTAAGTAAGTATATCGCTGGAAATTACCGAAGATAATGCAGTTTTTTAAGGGAAGGTCAACAAAATTTCAATTAAATGTAATTCCTACGATGACATTTACGAGACGAGTGATAATTTCAAGAGTCAATATGAATTGAATATTGCTTTATTTCTAGTATCAATAAAAATTTAATAACTTGTCTTTAGTACACTTTGAACAAAATATTCTATGTATAGGTTTAGATATTAACTTAACTAATTTAATTTGCTAAACATAGTTTAAATTTAATTTAACGTGATGGATGACCCTGCTTATTTTGCCACAATATCTAGGCTCTTATTAAAACATTTATATTGTTTTTATTATTTATATGTGCAAATTATAGATGTAAATAGTATATTACGATACAAGTATATAATTAAGCTTTTAAAGCACGCATGAGTTTAAGAGCACGACACGAAGCAGAATGTTTTTAACGTCGCCCCACAGTAAAAAATTTGATTTGAGATTTGTTAACTTTATGGTTGTTAAGTATTTTTATTTAATATTGACAAATACATTGTGTTAAATTAACAATTTGAACAAATATGACAATTTGTTAAATTAAAATTTTGTCAATTTTAAAAAAGAAAAATTGTTTTATATTCATTTGCTGGATTTATAAAATTTAGAAATAGACTCGTAAATAATAACAAGCAAATTTAGCTAACTTATTAATTTGAAATTGTTAAATAAAGATTATATCTTTTGTGAAAACTTAATTTGTTATAATAACTATGATTTATTGTTCTGCTTCAATATAATTACTAAAACATTTGGTCAAAAGCATATAAAAATAAATGTAAATATTTTATATTCATCAATCTATTTACGTAATACACAAAAATAATTTGTTACTTGCGAACAAATTTGAAACTTTTTAAATTAACAAAAATTAACAGTGGATGGTCTGGACTAAAATTTTTGTCAATTTTTATTATAAATTTTGGCAGATATTAATAGTAATAATTTATTGTTACGATTTCGCACGCTTATTAATTCGTTGAGCAAGGATTATAACGTAGATAGAATAAAGAAATAATTTATATATTTTTTTATTGCTAATATTTCTAAATATCAAGTAAATTTATAGAATAATTCTAAAAAAAATTGATCTATAGGTATTCAAGTTTTTACGATCCCCAAATATTTTTTGTAACCCCACTTTCAGAATCTCTGATATAAAACATAATTGAAGAACATATACTTATATTACGATGATTTTAATTCCACAAATTTCTTGTTCACAAATTTCCGATGAAACATAAAAAAGTAACCACTCGGTATAATAATCACCTGTTGAAATTGTTTCTGAATATGTACACCAAGATATACTCTTTTATCATATATTAAACAGATGACAAATTAGTAACTGAATTTACCTTGAAAACCCGCAGAAGTGCTCAAACCACAACATGGAACAAAAAGTTATAAGTAATTACAAAACCGCACAAGCACAGAATGAACACAGAACATACTAGTCGTTGCACAGTAATTGTCTCAACGCTAAAATATTAATCCAACAGTAGTTGCAACCGTAAGCCAATAATTACGGCGGGCCCAGCCGCCGGCCGTGTTAATACAGAGCAAGGGCTGCAAAACGCCGCCCAATACTAAAACCATTTACGCAAACGAAACACACAAAAACACTCGAGCCCCACAATCGAGTAAACACGAACAGATGTATTCATAACACAGCGCAAAACAACGCCAAGAGAAACACAGCCCGAGAGCGAGAACAGAGACAACGAGGCTGAATTGTGGATTGGACGATTGGACCACGCTGTCTTTCCGCTTCGGCCGCTCTGATTTCGGACACTTTGTTAACATGTTTCATCTATTTTTCTTGTTCCTCCACTTCAATTTAAAGTTTGTCGCGCACAACCTGCAGCAGTGTGAAGACAGAAGCGTACGATTTCATTTGTTTTTGTTTGACGTTTGTAATTTATCTTACAACATATTTCATCGAGTACCTACAGTATAGATCTTACAGATAAGACATACACAGTAAATATTGGAAACTATTTCAGCCACTGAAATATAGTAATTCTGGAACGCTCACTAACATTGAATTGCGAGCCGAGAGCAATACGTGGGAAACCTATCTTTGTCGTACAGTCCGCTTAGAAAGTTCATAAGGAAATATAAAGAAATTAGCATTCTTGAATTTTGAAATAAAATGTTAAATATAAAAATTAAATAATACATTAATTAAACTATTATGTATGTGAATTTAAAGGAATTTTAAAATAATTGAACAATATATTGTTATATACTTTTTTTTATGTATAGCAACCGCTTAACAAACCCATAAACCGCACTATAAATAAGTGTTAGACGAAGAGGGATAACCCACGATGTATATCTGTCTCAGACTCGTTTTTCTCTTTCATGAAAGCCTACAAGTGCGCGTTTCAGAATTACAATATTTCAGTGAGTTCAGCAACTGAAAAATATTTTAAGATGAAACAAGCCTGCAACATTGCACTTTCAGAGCATGAGACGACAAATTTAATTTTGTAAACAGAAATAAAAATTTGTTATGGACTCCACAATACCTCCCGCCATAGATTTCTTATCGAACAATGCAGGAACACGGACCACCATTATCAAGAAACGCTCATCCCTTCAAAAAATCATTACACATGTCAAAAAATGATATTTTTCAACCGTTGTTTTGTTTTTTCAAAAAACAAGTTAGCATATTTAAACGAAAATATCAAAAAAAAATTTCTATAAAGTGTGGTAATTAGAAAATGGTGACAGTAAGAGGAAAATGTTTCAAACAATAATTGTAGAAAAATAGTTTTTCATTACTGAAACTTAAACTTTCTCCACACTAAACAAAGCTTGTAAATTGTATATTTCGCACAGTTATGTGGAATAGCGTGGGAAGTAATTCCACATGCAAGGGTGGTCAATTTACTAATTGTATTACTATATGATATTAATGTGTCAGGTATTATTACTTATATATCATAAAATATTTAATAATTTTTTCAGAGTTTAGATAAATCTTCGTTTTCAATATTGAATTTACAAAGAAATACAATATCAATATATTTATAAAATATGTCATTAGTTTATATTTCAATTTATAGATTGTTATTAAACCATAATTTACTGAGATATTTTATATACTTTATAGGACTTCAAGTAAACTAACACTCCAGTTATTGAATTACTACCAAAAACTAATCAGCTCTTACCAAGGGGATACAATTAACATACATATACAAAATAGTAAAATTTTCAGTTGAGTAGTTTTTGAGAAACCGTAACTTCAGAGATCCACACACACACGCAGACATCTTCGCGAAACTATTAAAATAGTATTCTAGGGACCCTAAAACGTGTTCATTCACTAAAAACTTACCACCGAATTTTTTGCATGATTCCTAAACCTCCCTCATCTGAAGATAAGTTCGTTTCTAAGTTCCACGTTGAACGAAGAAAGTAGGATACAAATCAAAAGTAATCATCCAAGGTTGAGCAAATAAAGAATGTAAGAATCGGAGTGGGTATCAATTCTGGTATTTGTTGGGAAGGGTTCTTCGGGAGTGGCTGAAGTGGAAGTTCGGCATGGCCACGCGTCCACGTCCAGCAAAGCGGCAAGTGTAGATAATTGTGATGGAATTTCAGTCGAAACGACGGCAACTTCGGGCCCGAGGGTTCGGCCTGAATAAAGGGCGGAATTTATCATTACCTTTGCTAAGTAAGCGACGGAGAATGCTTAATATCTGATCACAGTTGGAGTGGTACCGAGCGCGCCTACGTAACCTGAATTTTAATGCCTCCTGTGGTGGAGCTGTCGTTGCTTTCCGCCTCCGCTCGTGTTTCCTCGCCATTGATACGCTTCAGGATCCTGGATCCAGTCTCAGCCCCAAGTGGCCTAAAAACCTAGCGAAGCCCGTAAATAAATAGTAAACAAAAAGTGTGCGCTCGCCGATGCTTGCTTGTGTTCTATTTACGTTGAAGAAGTCGATGAAAAAATTGATGGCAACAGCCAAGCTATTTGTCCAACCTGAAGCGCCCAAAAATCAACATCATTTGTACCGTTAACAGCACTCCTTTCACAGCGGCGTTCTAAATTATTATTGTAAGAAGAACATTCTGAATCCTCATTTTACAGACAAACTAAATTCAAATTGTTTATTTATACTTAAATGTTATGAGTGCCTCTCATAAAAAGTTGAGTTTAGTTAGATTCCTCATTTAGGGCCGGTCTTTCTATCCACGAATAGACTATTTTAAAAAGTTCGTTAAATAGTTTTCTGAATACAGGCTTAAGGCCGTTTGTTCTGTTCACAGTTATGCACATGTTTCTGTCATATGCTAGATTTGATTTCCTATGGAAATTTACCTTCTTGAATATTTCGTTTTTATTGCTACTTAAAAATCACCACTCGTCTTCGGCTCGTGGTAACTCAATAGTCCAGGCGGTAAATTTCTGGAAATCAAATTAGCACTTAATAGATTGTGTAATAATATCCTTGTATTTATTGGCGTTCGTTGATTATTGTTTGGCGCGACTCAAAATTAGTTTATTTTATTTTTCGAATTTCAGTTTTTCATTGGTTCAATTTTTTGTTAAAAAGTTTTTATTTTTCTAACTTTAATTGGATAAGCCAGTACAAAGTCAACAGGTAAAAATTCAGTGAGTGTACAATAAATCATTCCCTATTTTCCTACTCTTGGGACGCGACCAACTTCGAGGTGTACCCTATTCAATAAATACATAACATCACGCTATATCCCATTCAGTTGGGTAGCACGAACCCAGAAACACAGTCAACCAACAATCATTCTCCTCCAAACATTCCTACCCTGAGATAAAACTTTCACCTTGTCTACATTCATAGTGGGATTTATCCATGCTCGTTTATTCTTCACACTCGGAATTATTCGTTCACGCAACAAACCATCAATCAACCACTTATTCCTTGGATGCCCACATAATCGTTCACCTTCAATCTCACCCACATATATTAGCTTCACCAACCTTTAATTTGACATTCGCTCAACATGTCCAAACCACCTCAACTGACTCACTACCACTTTCTTAACAACATTCTTCCCAATCTCACACTCACTATACACCAATGTATTCCGGATACAATCACGTCTCGTATACCCACATACTCCTCACAAATATATCATTTCCACAACAGTTATACGTTGTATGTATGTATGTTTATTTACAATTCCGTCTTCGAACCATAGGTTTTTAGAATCGCAGATAATAGATACCTTTTGTAAATTATTTCCCTATAAAGGATGAGTAACAAATATGAGTTCAGTTGAATCGAATTTATTTTTGAAACAACTACTTGCTCTAAATTAAAAGAATTAAAATTATGGAGACAATGGGATGAACAAGAGGAAAACTCCGTTGATGAAAATACTTGAGGAGTATCTGATTTCTACAGCAGTTATACGTCTTTCATGCTTCTCCATTCAATAAAAAAGTTCCAATTATCAAAATTGGACTTCTCTGTGAATATTTATGCGTGGTCATATTTAATTAATTTTTTTAAATCTACGCGTCGACTAGAGCACCTGCTCCACTTTTCATTGGTTAAAATGTATCGTATCAAACGGCCTTTAGTCAAGAATTTTCCCATAAATTTTGTATTAAATAAAAGCTTCTGTCCTGATAATCATATTTATTCATCTCTGATACATAATAATACTGGAACGCTACCTGACGCTGAAAATGAGAGCCGAGAGAGACAGCTAGTTGTTAAGCTATCTGTCTTTGTTGTACAATATTTTTGTATAGACAAAGAAGAGTGGCCCTACTAGATCCATCTATCTCAGGCTCGTTGTTGGCTTTCATAAAAACCTACAAGTACTTCTTCCAGTATTACTATATTTCGGTGTACTCATCCAACAAATTACCATAAATAGGTAATTGGTTTGATTCCTCAATAATTAGTTAGAGAATAATAAATAAATGAGTAACAAGTTAATGGGCAAAGTAGAATTAGATAAATCAGTTCCTTACATTGATTACAAACACTAATTCGATTTAAATTCTTGCGAGAAACAAGTGAACGATGCGGGTCGGCCGGAAGTGGTCCGTGCTCGTCGCGCCGCACATTCATCACGTAGGTCCTGGCGCCCGCCCCAGCACCCCCGCGCGATCCTAACCGCACCATCAATTGATTTTTACCCATTAGGCCGCCGTCCGGCGCAACTCTTGCACAGCGGTCAAGTGTGTGGAGAAATAAACATTCAATTGCATTGCTGCTAAAGTGAAAACATTTGTTACTTAATGATCTATTGCTGGATCATTGAACATGTAGTCAATATATTTTATTAATAAAATGCTCCATTTCAGTCTGCATTTTTAAATGTAAATTTGGGTAGGATGAGCAGGATGATTGTAATTGAAGTACTAATCTTTTTGACTATCGATTTAGACTTGTTTATTCGATCATTTTATAATATTGACGCTGTTGACCTGGTGTAATCAACCTGTTTATATTACCCAAATTTACATTTAGTCAAAATATATTTGAATATTTTACACAATAAATAATGAATTCGGGAATATTAATTCATGGTTAAAGGATAATAAACTAAAGCTAAATTTATAGTCAAAATTGACAAAATTTTTAGCTCCAGACGTTCCACCGTTAATTTTTGCTAATTTTACGTTTCAATTTTGTTAGCAAATAAAAAAAAAATTGTGTATTTGGAAACTAAATTTATTTGGGAATATAGTAATTATTAATAATTGTGCTATTGACTAAATATTATAGTAATTATATTGCAGCAGAACAGTAAATTATAGTTATTATAACAAATTAAGTTGTTACAAAGGATACTAACTTACTTTAACAATTCAAAATTAATAAGTTAGCTAAATTTACTTATTATTGACGAGTATATTTGTTAAATTTTATAAATCCAGCAAATAAATAAAAACAACAATTTTTCATGTTAAAAATTCAGAATTAATAAAAGATCAATTTTACAAATTGTCATTCTTGTTCAAATTGTTAATTTAACACCAGTCAGTATTAACTAAATATACTTAACAACTGCAAAATTAACAAATAGCAAATCAATTTTTTTACTGTAAAGAAATATTGTTAATGCACATAAATAAAATATTCTAAATTGATGGTAGATACTACGATAGAATATATTCTAGAAATAAAATATTTTGGAATCATTATAGACGATAAATTAACGCATATTCAAGTAATAACAAAGAAATTAACAAAAAAAAATATCATTTAAAACTAAACTAATGCTATATAGTGTTCTTATTATTCCACATTTAAATAACTGTGGTACTATTTTAGTAGCTTGTAACAAAACATAAATAGGTAATTTAGAAAAGTTGCAAAATAAAGCCATAATATATTTATTGAATTGTAGCCGTTATACTCGTATAGACATGTTATTATATTCAAATGCTTTGTACGAGATTCCTTATAAATATGGACATTTAAATATATAGTATTTTATCAAACGTTAAATTGCAATTTTTCATTATTACATATTTCCAATTTATTCGCAACATCTACTCAATTATATTAATTCCACTTCCCCTTCTGCAGTCGTTTTTGTTGGAGTAACTAGTTATATAAAATAGTGTGGGCAGTATTTTAATTTTCCCGACAATTCGTTTAATTTAATTAGGTAGGAGTAATCCTTTTAAAAGCAAAATGCAATTAGTCAAATACGTGCAAATGTTCAGATTCATGCAAAAATAATTGTACCTACTCGATTTATGTTATTTTTACAAATAAAAACAAAATAATAAAGCAAAAAATAAATAAAAATATCATTTTGCGAACAAAAATTTATTTTGAATCTCTACTCCGATAATATACAATATTTCAGAATGTTATATTTTGTATGTATGTAACATAAATTATACATGACTGAACATTTCAATCAACATAAGTATGAAACATAAAATAAATTATAAAATATTTGGCCAAAAAATAATTCAATAAATCAAATCGAAGCTTTAAAATATAAACATAAACAGATAGTTTCCATATTCGAGTAAAAAATTAGAGTATATATTATAGGTATAGGCCGTACTGATCATAAAACAATTATTTTTTTTAATTCGCAAAAAAATTTTCTACTAGCCTTGAAGAAGACACAAGTGGTTTCGAAATGTCGGCGTTGTAGAAAATAAAGATCTTTTGACTGTATCCCCAATTATTATTTTTCCACATCACTTCTCCAGTCGAACAATCATTTCTTCATAAATTCTTCAAATAATTGTACAGAAAATTTCAAAAAAACAAACCTCAATTTTCAATTTAAATTCTGATATATTAATTAACTTATTTTTTTTCGGTGGCAGCAATATAGTTACAATATGATAACTGTTAATATTTCATATTTTATATAAACATTGTCTGCTTATTTATTTATGTAATTACAAAAATATTAATATGAAATGACCCATTACAATGAACCTTGTTTAATGTAATAATATTATAATTTTGCAGCCATATGAATTATGTATTTATATTAGTACTTAATTAATACATTTATGCATGTTATATCCAAATATTATAAATATAGACAATCAAATAATTGTTAAAATTAACTGAATCAATATTGACATAATAATAACCATATTATAATTATGAAATGCAGCGCGTACAAAGAAAACTGCTAGCTAAAATATGTGAACAATGTCATCATATTCTACTATAATGTAAGTGAATTCTTCTAACCATAAGTTGCCTTAAACTGTAAATACATCTATCAACAAATTTCTCCATTTAGACTTTTGTAAAAAAAAAATCAAATGATAGATGACGTGCTTTATATACTGGTCCATGGGTGAAATGGAAATTTTAAAAGATAATTTTTCGTGGTTGTTGTGGTCATTTTCTAATTTGGAAAACATAATATATAAAATTATATTAATAATGAAATATAATCAATAGCTACTTATATACGTGCTTAACAACAAAATTGTTTTTTTTTTATAAAATTTAGTTGTAATTATATTTTTACAGAACTTAATCCAAATGGCTTTCATAATCTTACTATGAATTCTGAAAGTTTTCTCAATTTATTGCTCATTTTTATACTTTATTGATAAATAAATAAAAGATACTAAAATTGTGAAAACCCTGTTTTACCAATAAAAAATAACCAGTGTTCCGAATCGCAACAACTTTTCAATAACCACATCTTGACCACATATACCACAACCACGATCGATTTTACCTCCTGCCACATTCGGTAAGGGAATCATGCTAAAAATTGGGTAGTGAGTTTACAGTGTATGAAAACGTTTTAGGGTTCTTAGAATACGATTTTAATAGTTTCGCGATGATGTCTGTGTTTGTGCCTGTCTGTCTGTAAGTCTGTCAGTCTGTGTGGATCTCTGGAGATACAGTTTCTCAAAAACTACTAAACTGAAAATTTTTATATTTTGTATATATCAATTGTATACCTTTTGGAAGAGCTGATAAGTTTTTAGTGTAATCCAGTAAATGGAAATGGTAGTTTACTTGAAGCCCTGTTAAGTTATATTAAAATATCTCAGTAAATTATGGTTTAATGAAAATTATGTTATTAGAATAATATTTGAAATAACAATAATTGTTTTCCTCTTACTGTCTCCATTTACGAATTACAGCACGTTAAAGAAAAGTTATATTTTGGTATTTTCGTTTAAATCTGCTAACCTGTTTTTTGAAAAAACAAAACAACAGTTGAAAAATTATTTTTTTTTTTAAGGGATGAGCGTTTCTTGATAATGTTGGTCCGTGTCCTTTATGGTTTGATAAGAAATCTATGGCGGGAGGTATAGTGGTGCCCACAACAGATTTTTTAATCACGGAATATACATACAAATGGTGACGTCCACGAATGATGTTAGTGGAGAGACGAACTACAGACGTAAAGTTAAAGTCACTGTTGATTTGGTTTGAGATGTCTCATATTTAATCTCGTGTAACTTGTAGAATAGTAGAATGTAGCATGTAATATTCAAAAACCAATGATCTAAACTCAAAACAATAAAAATTAATTTTACGTAATTATATATTATTCACTATTAGTGGCATATACATGCAAGGAGCAAGGAGGGAGTTTATAAATATTGCAAGCCGCCTCGTGACGAAGTCTCGCGTGCTGTTCTTATATAAACTCGGCGTTCGTCGTCGAGTAAGCAAGCGAAGGAGCAAGGAAGTAGGTAGGAACCCTCGCGGGCCGCAGAACTTATATTTGCCGTTCATTAGTGACCGCCTTGCCGTTTTAAACGACTGAAGAGAGAAGTAGAAAGAAATTTACATTTTTATACAATTGCTACTGGTAACCTCGCCCGCAGAAATTTAATAAATCCAATTTTACCGACTCTTAGCTCTGAAATATGATTTTCATTTCATACGAAGAGCGAAAATTCTCTGGTTATATTTAAAATCTGTGATAAGCGCTTGAAAACTCACCCGGCAGGAGCCAACGGAAAAATTCCGCGTGATGAAAACTTTGCTGCGAAGTAATTTCACTCTACAGATAAACTTTCGTTTTTGTAGGTATCGCTATTTTACTACACTGCCCCAACTTTAAGTTGGCAATACCTAGTTAATTAATTTTCTTTTGATCTTATCTAGAAGAAACCAAGATAATGCAGTGCTTTAAGGAACTATTAAGTATATTAAAAACTACAAAGAACAAATTATATAGCTCTCTGTAATTTACGGATATCCGACAATTTTTGTGGATTCGTACAACTTTATAAACATTTTATGCGGTTGTGAAAGCGTTTCGGATGCTGATTTACAATAGGGTTCTTTACAATTAAAAAAAAAATGAATCTTTATCATAATTGAAGACTTTCTGTATAGAGAAATAAGTTTTATTCTAAGCATAGCACACGCGTCTTTCTGTGGGCATCCGATTCAAGTTGTATCTTATTTACCGCATAGTTAACAAAAATCTAATACTATTCCTGCTAACTTTGATTTGCTAATTTCTCTCATTCCCAAAACGAATATATCAATAATATTGGAATAATGTAAAACTGAATAAAATATTCAGTAATAATATAACAAGAGAGTAACAATAAATTGAAAAAAATTGATAGACCTTTCGAAAACTTGTTGTCAGGCAATAAGTTTGAGAATACTGGAGAATTATTTTCTAATTTATCGAACATTTGAGTTGCATACTAAATCTATCTTTTTTGCTCATCTTTTACTTGTGTTGATGATAACTATCTGTCATCTGACATTTGTCAACAAAAACAAAAAAGCTGCAGTTAATTTTTAACACGAAGCAAATTAAGAATTAATAGTTATTTATGCATCAAGGCAATGAAGTTCAATTTTTTATCAGGAATATGGAACCATGTGAGTGATAAAAAGGAACTTCAGTGTCGAGGTACATATTAAGTTTTATTTGAAATCTAAAATTCGAAAAAACTGTAAAAAATTACAAAATAGGTTAAGTTTATACATCTGTCAGTTGTCAATTGAAACTGAAAGTCAATGTTGTTAACCTCGAGAAGTGAAGTTTATCCTAAATAACACTCAAAATTATGTTTTGTTCTCAATTTCGTCATCGGAATTAATTAGTTAATTCTTTTTGCAAATTTTGTTTTAAGTTACGTCCAAATTTACTATAGTACGTCAATATATCTGCCAGAATTATCCTAATTGTACAATAATTATTTAACGGTTGCCAACACTGGGTTGCTCAAAATCGTCGTATAATGGATTACGATTTCTGAGCTTTTAATGCCGATTTTAGTGCCGGTTTCAAATAAAATTTATAATTTTGTACGAATAATGAATATTTTAAAATATGAAACAAGTAATTAAATTATCTTAAGAAAGAATGCAAAAAATATAGTTTTTTTGTTGTTATAAGTAAATCTTGGATACTTTTTTAATATCTGTAATATCTATTATTGTTTTGAAGAAAAAATACCGCATTTCCATATTATTTGGCACGTCAGAAAGCTTTTTTCATTTTATTGATTTCAGAAAAAATGTTTTTCTCACAAGATATAAATTTTAAAATCGGTTTAGTTACAAATGTAAACAAAAATACTTAATTAAAAATAGAATTTTAATCGAAATCAATGGGGACAACTACATAAAACAAAATTTAAAAACAGTGCAACAATTTTTTTTATACCCGTAAATTAGATAAAAGCACCTAATCAGATTTGGCATACCTCCGAGATAGTAATCTCATTACATAACGCACACACGCTGTGGTTCATTATAACAACATCCCAGCTCACATGCAGAATCCCGCAGCTGAAAATACGCATAGGAGATTTGCGTGAAACCTATTGATACGGATTTCGAATAAAATTCATTGTATGTTAGGTTACAATTATTTTATACATTTCCCGGATTTTAATTATAGTAACATTTGTTTTCAACAAAACTGAAAATTTATACTACAAAAACTACTTGGTTCATTGTATTTTAAAATAATTGGCAATACCAATAATTGAATTTAGTTCAAGTTCATTTTGCTCTGCTTGATATTTCTCGGTATACAAAAATAGGGTAGTAATTTCAATCAGTAAATCAAACGAATTAAAAATCTCTACGTAATAAAAAAAAATTAAACCGATTATATGCGGCGCAACATAAAAAGCACCAATACATGCCAAAATAAATTAAAATGCTGGTATTCTGCATAAAAAATAAACCAAATAATACTTTTACACAAATGTTAATTTTGAGGGAATAGTTCGAAGCTTCTAATGTGATATATGGAGCTATATTATGTGACGTGAGAAAGATAACGCCTAAACCCCTCAAAGAAATAAATTTAGCAACCGAACGCGAACTAACCATTTTATAAACACAAAAATGATTCAAAGTAAAAAACACTTTTAACATTTTTCACACTGCCTTAATATACAAATAAAAACCTATTAGCAAAAAATTGAGACGACAAAAAACTGAAAATCGAAAAATAAAACAAACCTTTTTAGACTTAATAACTAATTTCTTAAACTAAAGTAATTAATTTTGAGTCGGCGTTCGTTGATTGTTTGTTTGGCACCGACCACCGACTCAAAATTAGTTACTTACATTAGTTTAGGAGCTTAGTTATTAAGACTAATAAGGTGATTTTATTTTTCGATTTTCAGTTTTTCGTCAGTTTAATTTTTTGCCAAAATTTCTACCCTTAGGAGTGGAATTTTTTTAATCGGATAACTCAGAACAAATTTATAAGTGGAAGAATCGTTTAACAGGTAAAAATTCAGTCGGAGAACAATCAATCGTCCCCTACTTTTAGGGGTGGAATTTAAATAGAGCCCACTTCTGGGTGTACCCTTTCCAATAACAAAGAATCATTAGTTACTTACCAAAAGAAAAGATTGATCTCGGTTACACCTCTGGGTTCACCGCTGAAACAAAATAAAATATATTATTTTCTGTAAAAGTATTTCAGTAATCATTCACTTTCAACCTCACCCACGTACTAACCTTCATTCGACATTCGCTCAAGATGTCCAAACCACCTCAACTGAATCACTCCCAATTTCTTAACAACATTCTTCTCAATCTCACACTCATCATACACTAACACCGTATACCCCATATTTTTAACAAAAAAATCATGGACTCATTTACCATTTAGAAATAATTTAAACAAGTGAATAATCATTAAAATTATGCGCGATGTTATCTGTCAAACTCAAACAATGCGACTGTTCGTATGTTTTGTTTATCATGGCACTCTGGAAATAGCTAAAAATTACACATTTTATTTTCCGTCTGTCATGACAAATAGTTATTTACTTTACAAGTGGGCAAAGTACGGTATTACCCACGAGAGAAATTGTAGCACACGAAGCCGAAGGCTGAGTGTGATAATTTTATCGAGTGGGTAATTCTACACGTGTGAAGTATAACGTTTTATCTAACATCTCGTAATAAATGAAAAATTTATTAAAGAAATATTATTCGACATATGCTTTAAATTTTTAAATTAAAATGACAATCGAAGTAGTTAGCAAGGTGTTGTGTGTTATTATTATTGTTATAAATTTAAAAAATCCCACTAGTGACTTTTCTCAAAATTATACCCACTAGTGGGTAACCTCTTACTTTCCTTGTTTAAAATCGCCAAAGTTATAGAGCATTTATTGAGAGGTGTTGGATAATAGTATATTCTACAAGTAATGGAATGTAATATTCCAGGCGAGCAAAAAGTTTGTAGTCCGAGCCGAAGATTTTGGAAATTATACAAAAAATACAAATATAAAACTGTTGAAAACGTCACTCTCAAAAAATTAAAACAAACAGACGTAACCATAGTAACTGAATTAATTTTAGTTGTACAATGCGTAGTTTCCAAAACAGTGTTATAGAAAATATATTACATCAATAAATAGAGACTCATTTTGTGAAGTTTTTGTTTCTGATAAGATATTTTTCCCTTTCTTCTATGAAAATTTTAACATTCCCTATGTCCTATAAAAAGTAGACACTCGGTATATGAGTATGTGCGGGAGATATTAAAAATAAATTCAGTTTTCATAAAAATTGGTATGAGTAGAAACTAATTCTCTGTAGCATTTCATATATTTCCATTTTATCTTTTTAACCATATGGCTAGATGTGCACTTGAAAAACAATACAACGATAACGTGTAAAACTGTTGGAATCTATTGTGCATTTCAGTGCGACAAATTTGTATTTTTCAGCACATATCTAACTTTTGAATAATAATTTCGTTTTATATTTGCCAGACTGGAAATGAATATTACAACTGTACAATTCCATGGATCCTTTTTCTTTTATAGACTGAAATTGCAGCAGCAGTGGCAAAAGCGACACGAGACTGAATTCACTAAAGTAGAAATCATTGCGTAGCGCGTTAGCGTTCCATTGAAAAAACATCAGCTTTGATTGCTGGCATTTAATAAACGACAAGAATACTGAAACTAAAGGAAAATTTTCAATTACATAGCTATTAATTTAATATTAATTGGGAGTATCATTGTC
Source organism: Poecilus cupreus (assembly GCA_963942605.1). Classification (NCBI taxonomy): domain Eukaryota; kingdom Metazoa; phylum Arthropoda; class Insecta; order Coleoptera; family Carabidae; genus Poecilus; species Poecilus cupreus. The sequence continues at coordinate 2,185,277 of OZ012714.1, read as the reverse complement.
TTTCATATTGCCAGACAATAAAATAAAATTTTATTATTATGAAAGATAACTGCATAACAATTGGATGAAAAATAAAATACATAACATTTTTTCTTATACACACAAAGTATTTGATCATGATGCAAATACTTAGGGCATTTGAGTATAGACGGAAATAAGCTGTTAGCCTATAATATCGTTCGCCAAACTTAAGCGGGTTGAGCGGGCAATTCAAATATGTTATATATATATATATATATATATATATATATATATATATATATATATATATAAATATATATATTTAAATAATTTAACTCACATAAATGTTCTATTTGATTGTAATAATAATAATAATAAAAAAGTAAAAAAAATGTATGGCTACAATTATTTACAATATGTACTGTTTAAGATCCAGCAACACCTCTTCAATGACGTCACAACATTTAAAAAAAATCATTGTGACTTAATGAATAACAATTAAGACTTTTTAAAAGTGTAGATCGTTTTCAATTTAAATAAAGTTTCATAAAAAAATTTTAAAAATTGTGAAAGATCCCATTTGAATTTTAATTGTATGTAATCACTTTATCATTGTTTTCCTTTTGACTTAGTTTATAATACTTGTGTATTTCATTTCAACTGAATAAATATTATTATTATTATTTCTTTAAATAAATCACTAAGATAAAAATATCATAAACAAATAAAGAAGGTTATGTTTTACTAACTTCATGATAATGTGACTCTTAATTTTGGCGAATATTCTGATTGGTTTACAGTGCACAACCATTGGAATGAGTCACCATTGTATTTACATCACTTTATTTGAATGACTAATAATTAAACTTGATACATGTTGAATATATAGAATAAATATTTCAGTTGTTTGTTCGTTCTTATAACAATTATGATTATTCAAATATATGCTCTGCGCATTAACACAAATATTGTAATTGTAAAGTAAAATGTATTCGCTATGTTTCATTTTAAAACAATGCTCGAATACTTTGCTGTCAAATTTGTAAATTGTTAATAATTAATGTTAAATTAAACTCGCTGTAGTTAAATTATTTAAACTATTTGTCATACGCAATGAAGGTACCTACATACACTTATAAATAATTGTATTGCTTATATTCGATGTCCAACTGACGAATGTGACATTTCTATCGGGAGTTTTTATACAATCTAGATAGATACCCAGGAAATTTAATTGTGTTATTCTACACAGTTTCGCAGAAATAAATCTAGTTAACTATATTCTTTTATATTTTGCTCCAGAGAAATAGGTTGATAATCACAAACGCGAGTTTCCCACAATTTCGTGTTAAGGAGCCCTCAGAGGAAAATAAACTCAGGTTTGGCGTTTCGCGAGGACAACGCGACATTGCTTGCGACAAACGCCTCATAAATAAATCAATCTTGCACGCTGCTGTTAAAAATTAACATAATCATCAACCTGTAAATTGCCTTTATTAAAACTTTTATTTTTTCAGTGGAGGGTTAATAGAAAAACTTTTAAGAGCATACAAGTAGAGATTTAACTTTTCATACTTGATGAACAATATTTTTAAATGTTATAATACATCAACTCTTCAGGCCCATGGCTTCAAAACATTTTTTTCATGACATGCCAGGAAACCCAACTGTTCTTCTCCCGAAATAGTGAGGAAAATATGTTTTTCCTTTCTAGTGAGGAAAATATAGCAGTATTACCAATATGAATGTTATTTACAAAAATATATAGTAAAAACTATAAATAAATAAATAAATATATATATATATATATATATATATATATACATATACTTTAAATTGTCTTACAATTATGTTTTATATATTTCTATTTCTAGATTATATCACAATTTGACAAATTTAATTTATATTTAAAGTTGGTTCATTGGCAATACTGCTACCCCGCCTTGCATTTGATAACCTAACTTTTAACGTGTTAGTTGTGTTCTCAAAGTGTATTTTAGATCCATGCAAATCTTGTAGAAACATATAGTGAAAAAATGCTGTGTCTAACATGAGAGGAAAGCCCTTTTTCCAATCTCGCACGAATTGAAAAGAAGCGCTTTCCTCTCTAATTTGACAAAAAACTATTATGACATGCGAGGAAATCTTTCTTCCCCCGAAATAATATGGAAAATATTTTTCCTCTCTAGAGAGAAAAATATAGAAGTGTTACCAATATGAGTATTATTTACAAAAAAATATATTTTTAGAATTGTAAATAAATTCCTAATTTTATTGAAAATACTTATTTTAGTGATATACATACTTTAAATTATCTAACAATTATGTCTTATATTTTTCTTTTTCGAGATTATATCACAATTTGACAAGATTGGTTCTTTGGCGACACAAAAGGAAACGGGAAGACCTACTACAACATAGAATTAAAAAGTAAAACAAACTGTAGAATATAGGGGAGGAAGTTGAAATAACATCAAAAACCTTACGGCTAACAGAAAAACTGTAGATGATTTTGGAAAAACAAAACAGCGGAAGCAGTTCAACCAACTTAACATGCTTTTGACATCGAAATTTATAATGGTATTGGATTAAGTAAGTAATTAATTTACGTTATTGAATTGGTCGCATTTAAGCAGGCAGCAAAAATTAATTGGTCGCTTTATTAAATTTAAACTTGTGTCTTTATGATGAAAATGAAGTATAGAAAACTTTTTGTTATTTCATAAAATACAAATTTTAAAAACAAACTAAAAGAGTAACATTTTGCAAGTAAAATTGAAGGCAATTAGAGTAAAAATGTTCCCAATGAAGCTATTGCCTCTGCCGAAGTTTGCAATGAAAACTTTCATTAACCTTATCTTTCACGCACTTCGTTCGAATTCTCTTTGTTCATCGTTTAAATTGAATAAAGTCATTTGAATCCATTCAAATGGAAATAAGCGTTGATTTCTAAACCAAATTCAATAAATATTCGTGTATTTTCGTTAAAATTTTGCAACACGATAATTTGCCTTTGACACTATTGTTTTTATATTATTAAACTTATGTAACACTGATGAGTTAATTAAATGATAACGACGTTATCTATACAGTAGTTTAACGAGAAAGTTTTTAATTGGAGTTTTGTTATTTTTATTTCCGTATTAATATTTACGTTCAATAAAATGAACATTATATAACTACATATAACGGCAAAACCACAAAAGTGACTTCTTATTCACATATTATAAAATATAAGCACATGTCGAATATATTTTTTTACTAGAAGTCGATTTCTTCCCTATCAAACTATCGATTTAAAACGCACTTTTAAACATAAAAGTAAAAAAATCTGATGTTGCAGCACATAACCTCCCGCGCAATACAACTTTTAAACGGTATAAAATAGCACTTTATGATACAGAAAAATACTTTCTTATTTGTTTATTTTCTAATTATATTTGAGAAATTTAATTTTCTTTTGTATATTTATTTAATTTTTTGACATATATTTCACTAAGAAAAGGCTTCACAATCACAATGACATGTGTCACATTTCATAAAAATTTAAATTATTTTTTAAACTAATGAAAATTAATAAAGTTAGTGTAATAAAACAGATGTAAAATTAAACATTCTATAATTTTCAATACAACATAAATTTTGTAGGTTCGAATTTATTTTTTCGTGTCCCGCATCCGCAAAATTATAATCTGCAAGATATTCGTAATTCTGCAGGACTCTATGTCTAGCAATGTAGTAATAATTTGTTTGTATTTTATTTCTACTCTCTGTTGACTTTTCCTATTATTAATAATAAAAGAAAACTACATAGATCTACTACAGGAATTGTTTCAATAATTTTATTTTTATGAGAAAAACATGACAAATTTAGAAAGCAAAAAGATAATTAGAGTTAGTATATATTTATGGAAATTACTATGTTTCACTTTGTTTTGTATAATCAATAAAATAATTGTACATTGCTTCTTTTGAAACTTTGTGAACTGTTCATAAGGAATTGGTTATCATTTAAACGATTGGGGTTTTGTTCAGCTCTAAAATGTTTTTCAGTAGAGCCTTCAATTGTGGTTAGCAAGTAGAACAATATTGAGCATAATTTATGATGTCATATTCGACATCTTTAAAATTATTTATATCGCTAATTAAATAGATTTGCAGCAATATAACTAACAAAGAGGCAAATTGTAAGTCTGATTTAATAAAATATTGGGAAGCTGTATAATTTATTTGTTAGTTTGCCAAAGACAGGCACCACCAAATGCGCCCCTAACAACCCTATCTTTTCGAGACCCAGTGTCGCTGCGCAAGCTACGAGGTTTCTCATACGTCCAACTCATTCAACCACATTAAAACACAAATACTTCTATAAATTTGCACTTCAATGTTATAGAATATAGTTCATTTCAATTTGTCTACTGCCCATGATTTTAATGAGCAAACACTTAAATATTTTAGCCTATGGTTATAATTTTATTACTGATCAATTTTATAATCCTGCTGAACCAGTAATAATTTTAATTTAGTAATAATTTTGTTTCATTACTATTTAATTTTGAAAACGCATAAATATTGAGCTGACCTAAATGTGTTTACTTCCTGATTCAATTTATTTGGTTTGCTAACCATATATTGAGCCTGATATTTTTTCTTTGCCAACAAAAACATTGTATGATGTTCAAATATTCAAATGGCGAAGCATTTAATTACTTCTCTAAGGGTTTGTGTATCTGGTATTTGATTTCATAACTAGGTGCTTGTTTGATGCAAAGCTTCATAGCGCCATTAGATGTTAAAAAACACAACAAAAATAAATGGTATTAATATTCTTGAATCTCATAATAAATTCGTGTCGCTGAGTCAAAAGTGCGCTTCCGCTGCGTTCCGTTTCGCCGTGGAATTAATTTCAAGACGGCTCCATTTTAATAATTTATCGCCAGCTGTATCTAAGCTACGTGCTCAATACGTGTTTTCGCGTCGCGTTTTTCTGCGGATGACAACTACAGATGGCCGTACTTATCGTCACCGTTTACGTTGACAATTCCCGACCCCTATGAGCAACACGAGACAGGCCGCTTGACGCACGGCTGCCATAAATTAAAACGCGTCAGAAAAGTGTGAAGCAAAAGTAAAATGAAATGGGCATTTCTGAAACCATTTATTTTTTCTTTGCGCGGTAAATGTTATCACGCTCTGTTTAGTCTGGCATCGCATCGCGCATCGCTCTGCCATCGGCTCGGGACCTCGGAGGAAATGTCCGCTCGTGAATCTAGTTGGCCGGGACAGCTCGTGACGCGAGAGAAAACAAACTGTGAAAGCTTTTGTGTTGTTGCTTTCGATAACATCGTGTTTCATGCGAACTTGACGATAAAACTATCTACTGATATCGAACACTCTATAGCTTTCTCGCTCGTCTTCCGGCGCACAACACAACGCCCATCAAACACAGATATGCCTTCTCATTTTTAGCTTTACATTCAATTTATTTATTTATTTTAGAAAATTCTTCATTCTTGATATATTTCTGACAGTTACTTGTAAATTAATACACATTAGCTGGTATAGAAAAAGTGTTGAACTAGAAGACGCACGTCATAATGAAAATGCAATTGCGTATTGCATCACACGTGCTGCAATTTTTATACGTGATTTGTTGCCATGAAAACAAATTGCTATCAATATGTATTGTAAAACTATAGATACAGTGAAGCCGCGAAGGCCATATGTTAGAAAGGCAATGTTTGAATATGAAATAAGAAATAAAACACATACATAGTTATTAAATTTATTACAGTTTATCACTTTATTTATTGGTTTGAAAATAATTTTTTTTTTTAAATAATTTCTTTTACTCACTTTTGACCATTTTGCTATACTGTTGAATTTTGCACTTAAAACTGAACTAAATAAAAAATAAATACCTCTAGATTGACACAAATGTCACATTCAGCATGAAATGGACTAGTTATTTTCCATTTTATAAAGTTTTATTTCACTTTGATGACTTGGGTCTCCTGGTTAATCATTTTTAACCGACGAAAAATGGTGGAGGTACTTAAGTCGACGCATATACATAATTTTTTACAGAATAGTCTCATTTTAATAATTTTTTATTGGAAAGGGTATGCATCGAAGCTGGTCACATTTAAATTTAAAAAAAAAATTCACCCCCATATTTGGAAAATAAAAGATGATTGATTGTTCACTAACTTCCTATCGTAGAAATATTTCAGTTTATTGTTTTGGACAGAATTTCATAAATTTGGCCATACAAATATAAGTAATTTAATGAATACGTTATATTGCCAAAGGGTGAAATAGGCCAAAAGTAAATTTATTTGTTTTATATTTTAGGCAGTCGGTTTCATATTCATAGATTGAATTGAAAGCCCTTAAGAGATAAATTAAATGAACTTGTATCTAAGGAAGTAATGTACAAAGTTAAAATAACATGTATTTACTTACATGCCAATTAAAACTTTAAACTAATTATTGTCTAAACTGTATTTTTTAGATAAAAAAGAATAAAACATCAACGCAGTGAAAGTTATTATAAAGTTTTACATAGCTTGGAGAGTGGAATAACAATCTACATTACAAAAAAATTAAATCTGTTTATCCAATATTCTCTTCCAGATTTAAATTTACAAATGACTCATATACTTGAATAAAGAAACTACTCGTATTTGTTTACTTAGTATTTTACTGTTTTTAACTATTCCCCCAGAGGGATCCTTTTTAAAATGAAAATTATCAAAAATTATCTGCAAATTTCGATGGGGTAAAAAAGGACTTATTGCAATTTAAATTCTATCTCTATCCTGTAAGATAATTGCCCTTACTTTATTATATTTAAATGACATGATTTCCATTGTTAGATTTACAATTACATACTGACGCAGAACTAAAATCAAAGATACAAATAGAGTTCAATGACTACTTCTCTACAATAGCTTTAAGTACACTAGCAGTACAAGACTGTGGAAGTACTAGTACTTGCACCTATCCGGTACCCGGCGCGCAAGTTACCCACAGCGGCTGATTACCTACAATGGGTCGTTTGAAAGGCCCAAGGAACTCGCTGCGCCAAGACAAACACGTCGAAATGTAGATAGCAACGCAAATTATCGCCATCGCTTTTGGCTGGTCGTTCGAGGAGCTGGCTCGCTGGCAAGCAGCTGGAAGGCGGTAGCAAACAGGTTGGCCAGTATGACCAACTATTAGGAAGGATATTTGAAAATCTTGTGATATAATTTATGATGATTATATTTTAAAACGATTCGAATAAGAATCGAAGGAGCACGATGATCAGATCTTTTTTGGTCTTATAATGGGTGTTTTTTAAGAGGTTGTTTTTCGAATTGGCCACACTTTTCCCAGCAAGGGCCAATTTGACCGCTGACATTTGTTTTGTGCTCAGTTTGGATTGCCATTTTATCATAAATAAACTATGCTTTGCAAATTGAGTAAAATTTTTCGAAAATTAAATTTAGCGATTAGGCTCATCAACAAGCAAAATTTTAGCGCCGGCGTTACATAAACAATAAGTCACTGTTTGGTTTAGTAAGTATATTAATAATGCATTTTTACACGTATATTGTACAATATTTTATCTACGCCCGCTCAAAGTTAAAAAATTTAAATAATTTGACAAGTAGAAAATGAATTCAAGTAGTTGCTGTAAAAATGGTTTCAAATCCATGACGACCACAATTTGACATTAAGTAATTATGTAGTTGTTTTTCATAAATTTTTTAAGCATTTCGTGAAAATGAGTGATTTAGAAAGTAGTTCGTCGGATATAGAAGAACAAGCTTAAAAAATTATTAAGTTTAAATATTAATTAATTTAAAGAATTGTAAAGATTAATAATAAATAGTACGTTAATGAAAACGAGTGCGTTAATGAAGCTCTTAACCCACGCAAAATGACTGCGTAAAGTGACATTTAACTCACGGGCGTAGATAAAAAATAATACATATAAAATTTACATAAAAGTATAAAAACAGATTATTGCTATCAGAATTCACCAAAAATTATGTTAAAATCTAATAAATCAGGCTCCAACCCTCTTAATTCATATAAATTCAGCAAACTATATGCAACTGTCAAACTTTTAAATACAAATTTTTAGGTTAGTTCGCTCAATTATCGCAGTGTGTAATAAAATCATATCACACAGTTGCACACGCATCTGATTGGCTAACGAGCTTTAACTTCCAGTAATAGTTTAGCATTTGAATTTATGTACTTTTTGTAGTGGTCGTAACAGATTTTCAAATATCCTAATAGGAAAACCGCGCTTACAATACAATATAATTCATGGAATAGTAAAAGAAAATGTATTTAAGAATATTTCTACAAAGACTTAATTTAATCAAAGGATATGTTTTTGTTCTAAATTATAGACTGTTCCTTTCATTTTACTCCAAATTCCTAATTAACAATAGAACTGTAACAAAAGGTCAAAGGTTCGGATAAAGTTGTCGAGTTCATCTTGCTATCTCTGTTTTTAATTGTTGCTCTCACTTTGCCGGAATAGACTTTTATTGTTTTTTTGGAGAAACCAATTCGTTCATAGCATTGTTTCCGATACAATCTCTTTCCTAATCAATATGATATAAAATCCTGAGTGCTTTTCTTTTGTTCCATGATATACCAATTAATTAAATGAAAATAAAATTCATCGAGTTTTAATAATTATTTCATTTCATTTCCCGGTTGACACGGTCATGAGTTTTTTTGCATCAAACAAAAGTATTAAAAGTGTTTCATTCGTTCTGATATTACAAATTGATAAAATCGTTTGTCGGTCATAATTAATTTTCGTTTCAAACGAAAAATTTATATATTTCTCAAAGATAAATGTCAAAGCTTCCAAACTGAGCTTTTCAATAGTTGTCAACGTTTTGTCGCATAGAGTATTAATATTTCAAATGTCACGTAACCACCAATGCAGAATAATCCCTCGCTCGTCTTTTGAGACTCACTGGTTGAATCTATTTCAATAGTTAGCAAAACGAGTGCCAAGTAAGCTCAATCTGTCATAGATAGGACAAAGGATAACAAGTGTTCGAGAGCCTTGGGCCGGTGAGCCAACCTACCACTAGCAACTTCTCCTGCTTCGGGCTACAATGAAGCTATTACTTCATACACAGGCGAGAGGCGAGTGTTCGTAGGGACGGACTGGCTTATTAGACCGCCCGAGATATGGAATTATACTCCCGTTTCTCTGTCACTAAATGAGACTAGAATAAAAAAACCTGGATAAGTAAATCGAATGCAATGTAGAGTGAAGATTCAATGTAGTATGGACACTGAGGTTATCGACAAACTAGGATTATATTACATTCGGGCATCTGTAAACTGAGCTTCACAAATTGGGAAATAAAATTTGTGTACTTACAACCTTGGAAAAACATTTGAAGCACGCAAGTGACAACAATTTGGAAATTCGTGTATTTTCTCCGGACATTCCACAACAAAATCATCTCAGAAAATATTTGACAATAATTTAAAAGAAAATGTTTTTTTTTTCACCGGTTTCTATGATACCAAAACCATGAGAAAAACAGCATATCTACGGAGGATTTGTGTACTTTCTCTCCCGTCGTGATGGAAAGTGCTCAAATAATGTGAAAAATGAACAAAATTAAACAAAGCAAAGGTAACTATCGTAAATTATATTAGAATTCAAATTATGAAGTACATAAAAAACATTATCTATAAATATTGAGGTCGTGAAAAATAGTATAAACACCGCAGGAGAGAAGTGTATATTTTCCCTTGTCGTACTGTAGCCCTCTCCTACGGCCCATGCTTCAATTTACTCTGCGGGAAAAACATACATTTCTCACCCTTAACGTATAACCTACTGCAATAGTACATATATATATATATATATATATATATATATATATATATATATATATATATATATATATATATATAGTCAAGTACCCCTTTACCGTTAGTAAAATATATTATTTGAACTGTCATATTATGAAATTCTTTACCAACCGGTTGCTATGATTTTGCTGCTATAGGAAAATTGTTTAATACACCAATTCTATCATATTTACATCCAGTACATTCATATTTGTAAGGAAGATATTATGTTTATGTTACGAACTGATTATATTTTGGGAACAATTCATCAAAAGTTATTATTTCAATGCCTAATAAGGTCTTTGGATATATCTTAGTAAATAAATGGGAAAGAGGAAACTTCATTAAAATCAAAATGATGTGGAATTAATATTACCTACAATTTTTGTTTCAAGCATTTTTTTATATTTTGTTGTCATCAGATTCAAAAACAGTGTTCGTGGTACCAGCCAATAACTTTAGGCCAAGTGAAAACTTTATGTTAGTGATTTTTGCTAATTTGTTAGTATTTCAGTTGTTATTTTTCCTTAAAATATTGTTATAAATAACACAATTTAAGATACAAAAAAATTGAATACAACAATTTTCCCTTATGTAAGAATAGAACAAAAATTTATTAAGTTATTCTACGAGGCTTTTTTGGGCCAAATGATATAATTCTGGGCAGTTGTTAACAAATAAGATTTCCCGTTTCCGTAACGACCCAATCCGTTCCTGGCGCTAGCCAAGGCATCATTTAATCTCTCGTGTATGTCGCTAGCGTTCCCTGTACAAAGCCCCTTTAGATTGCAATTAAGCCACATATACATATTTACCTTGCAATATATTGCACAAACGTAAACATGCGTCTTTCTTGTGGGCAACACTGATGTTGCATGAATTACTTTTTAAACGCTTGTAATCCATTGAATGAAGGAGAAAAATCTAATAAAGAAATTTGGTACAGAAGATTGTTCAATGTTTGCGGAAATCAGTCAAATTTAGTTACAGTAAATTCAGATACAGCGAACACAGCATTTCATTAAATAAAAATATAAATTTATAACAGGTGTGTGAATTGGCAATACTTTTTCCAGCGACAGCCTATTTGACAGCTGACAGCTATTTTGTATTCAGTTTGGTTTGCCATTATATCATCAATAGACTTAAGCCAGAACTAATCTTGCAAATTTTACAAATTTAATTCAGCGATGAGGCTCTTTTTTGCTAAATCAACAAGCAAAATTTCCGCCTTTCGGGTGAAGAAAATCCACAAGCCATTTTTGAGACAGTGTTGCACCTAAACTAAAAGTCACTGTTTGGTGTGCTTTATAGCCATTTGGAATCATTGGTCCAAATATCTTCAAAAATAATACCAACCAAAACGTTATAGTCAATGGAAACTGCTATAGAGCCATAATTGACTCTTTTGTTCCCCAATTGAATGGCATTGAGTAATTTAAAAAAAAATTATAAATATTTATCAGCTACTTAAAGACATAATGGTGGCGATTACTAAAAACCTTTGAATTATAAAGTTACTTTAATATAATAAGCTAAGAGGTGGTTTCAACAAGACAGCGCAACTTGTCACACAACGTACGCCTCAATCGATTTATTGAGGAACATATTTGATGAGTGCATAATATCGCGCAATGAACCTGTGGATTCGCTTTCAAGATCTTGTGGATCATTGTCTATGCCCATAAACCAGAGCCAACATTCGTCGCGTTATTGCCGATATACGGCTCCAGTTGCCTCAAAAAGTGTTCGAAAATTAGACTTCCAGATTGCGCGTTATTCTAGTCAGCCACAGCGTCCATCTTTCCGAAATCATATTCAAACACTTGTAACAAGATGAGATTTGGACTGGAAAACTAAACAATGATGAAGTAAATAGTTTGATTTCGGATATTTAAATTATCGAAGTTTGTTGTACGTAAACAAATTGTTTAGTTTTCTCAGGTTCTCTGCGACATGGATCATCAGTCATAGGTCTGTTTTGATTAGAATATTTGGTGTCATGACCGATGTACCCTGCATCCCTGTCCAACCGATATAATAGATTCCAACGTCAGTTCAAAAAGACAGTTCTGCGTTGGCCGTGACGAGGAAAGTTTAAAAATGTAGTCGTGCTACGTAAAATATGTATTTTTACATACATTTAAGTTAATTTTTTTTTTAATGTATCATATAAGTTTCGTGAAACGTCAAGTTAGTATTCATAAGTGTATAGTTTTAATAATGTCAATTGTTTTTAAATGATTAGAGTGTCACAGATGAACAGTTCCCATTTAATCTGCTCCTAATTTAACCACGACTGGTTTCTCCCCTTTCTTTAATAAAGTTTCCTCCTTTTTATTATCCCTATAACTATAGTCACCTTCCCATTTGCTACACACTAATGGCATCAAATTATTTTTCCAAAATAGCCATTACCACGATTTGTATGTGTTTTATTTCATTTTAAAGTTCTCTACTTCTAAAAAAACATCCGATGCAACAAAATGTTTGCTGGTCCTAAGGCGATCAAATATATTCGTCCCGAAACGACGAAACGACAGCCGTATATAAATTCTTGTCTGTATCAACATATTTTGGTTGTAGGGACAGAATGAGAACGAGGTTGAGAACGTGGAGGGCCGTGCATGACAAGCACGACGCCGACGCCGACGCCCGAGCGTCTACCTGCGTTTGTCCGCACGTACGGAAACGGATTTGCGTCTGAGCCCTGCGCGGTTCCTCTGCAAAGAACCTATAATTCTTATCGTCAAATTACTTCCGGCTATAATTCAAACACGCGGATTTTCTTTTACTTCGGCTTGTCTCTTTTGCTTTGTGCTCATATTTCACTCAAATTCCTTCTTTGTTTCCGTTTAAGGGTGCGTCGCGGACCTGTGTGCGTGTGAAGGCGCACACGTATGTGTGTAGCTGCGAGGCAACCTGTGAATGTTCCCTTTCGTGAAAACAGAATTTCTGGTAGGCGTTCACCCGTAAGCAACGTTTGTCCGTACGTTCGTAGCATGTAGACAGGATTAGAGATAGAACCTACATACCACCTACTTTATAATTGTTTTACAAAGTATTGTAATTTACATTGCACAATTTATTTATAATGCTTTGGCTTTTAGTACTAACTATTTTTATTATTTTGATAAAAAAAGAGATATCGCAGTATATTACATTAGCTCCTTTGCTATGAAACTGACAAGGCAAAGCAATGGAGGGTTATGATTTTGACGTCACAGGCAAGAAAGATAAAGGTGAGGTACAAGTTGAGATAGAAGTTCATAATACAAACATCCATGTTTTGAAGTTTGAGATGGTGTTTTTATTTTTGAAGTTTATTATTTAGGAAACTTAATAAATTTAACATTGGTCATATATTCTTTCTAGTAATAACGGGAGTCACTATTGCACAAACCATACACACACTTTATTTTTCATATATACCCTAATACTGTACAGTATGTAAAGTTAGGAATTAAGTTTAAAACTTTAAATTCATTTTCGTTTTAAACATGTTTAAGAAACGTTTTACAACTAGCACCTCTGAATGTAATTAATAATGGTAGGTACATATGCGTGAACAAAGAGTATAATTGATTGCATGAAGTATTGCAGTATAACTCACTCTTTATTTCATACAAGTGAGTAATAAAGCTAAAACCATCGGCTCGCTTATTATTGTTATACCGTGTACTTTGTACTTTGGTCTTTTCCGGAAAGAAATACAGCGTGCAATAAATACACGTATAATCTCCACATAGCAGCTGCGCACCTGCCGGGATCCAGTGTGCTGCGTCTGGCTAGCGCGGCCGCCTGGGACCAGCAACCAGCACACTTCCACACAGCGACACTCATCTGTCTTCGGCTTAATTATGTCACCAGTCCCGGATAACGTCACTGGATCGCGTTCCGTGTTGCAACTTAGCAAAGCTCAGATGTGTTCAACGGGTTTACTTTTCATGCTTCTTTTGCTGAACTGTTGTTCTTTAAGTAATTAATTTTTACAATTTAAGTAAAATGTTTATGTTGAGAATTATGGTTTCATTAAATTTTAATTTATACTTTTCATGTTCTTCTTCGCAAATGATAATTTATGTACGAGTAAAACATTTTAATTTTTATTAATCTATGTTTAATACTAGCTAACTTTCATATTTTTAAATTCCTTGATTTGATGTCTGGATACAACCATATTATTGCGCTTTTATACAATTTAGCGAACGAGTAATTTTTTTTTTCATGACAAGCCAGAAAACTCTACCTGTCTTCTCCCGAAATAATAAGGTAAATGTGTTTTTCCTCTCTAGAGAAAATATAAAAGTGTTACCAATATGAATGTTATTTACAAAAAATATATTGTATAAATGATAAATAAATTTCTAATTTTATTGAAAATACTTATTTTAGTGATATAAAAGTTCATACACATAAAAATTAGTTTTACGTTTTAGATTAAACACAACATAAGCATTCAAATATAAGAATTTAAATTGTTTTAGTGACTGACTAGTGCCATCTATGAGCAATTGTGCCAATTTTCCTGCGTATAACATTTCTGCAATACAAGTCGAACCCATAATCCACCATCCACGGTTCCTATTTTCTTTTTAAATATATATCCAAAATCAACGTACTTGCTAAAATTATTCTATTTTAACGATTCATAATAATACCAAAAAACTTTAAGGTTATAAATATTGTTGACATTTCATACAGAGAGATAACTAGATAGTTCTATTTAATTATATACGTGTTACTATTGTTTCATTCCTAAACATAAACGTAAACTTAAACCAAAAGTTTGAAGTTTGTAAACTTGAGTTTTAACTGTACACCGCAAGTGGGTAGTGTGAATGTTCTCGTATGGTAACATAGAAACAATATTTCATAAACGTAATTGTAAACCTTAAACTTATTGTTTATGTGAATGAGGCTTAAATACTTTAAATTATCTTACATCAATTAGTCTTATATTTTTCTTTTCCCAGAATCACAATTTGACAATTTTAATTCAGATTTAACATTGGTTCATTGGTAATACTGTTACATCACCTTGCCTCTGATAACCTAACTTTTGACGTGTCAGTTGTGTGTTGTGTTGTCAAAGTGTATTAAAGGTCCAAACAAATCGTTTTTAGAAACATATGAAAAAATATTGAGAAGAAAGCGCTTCTTCCACTCTTGCTTGAAATACCTCATGAGGTCGAGTGGGAAAAAGAAGCGCTTTCCTCGCTAGTTTGACAAATATCTATAACTGTGTAAACTAACATGGGAAGGGGTATAATATGATTATTTTGACAATATTACTCTAAGGTTTAATTGGAGGTACCCATCTTTGTAAAACTAAGCAAGTATATTTACTAATATACCCTCATTTTCATTCTAAATTTCTTTACTTTATTTGTATTTATTTAACAGCAAACTTTGAAAAGTTTTATAGTTTATCTTTGGTGTGTCATACTGGTAATTAAAATTTTTAACAGGAGTGAATTAATTAAAAACTTTACACGGAATCCAAACACTAAAGTGCGAGACTAGGAAAGAAACTGCTGAGTGCGAAGAAGAGCAGCAGCAGCCCCACTCTTTAATTGATATTAATGAACCGAATCGAGAGCTGCGATAAAATAACTGCACCCATTTTCTGATTTATGAAGTCCGTTATATTCATCGCGATAGTCTGGAAATGGTTTTGCATGCTGATTTGTTAACTCGTTACTTAACGATGCTAAGGACATTCGCTTCTGATAAAGGAAATTGCCAAACTTTTCAAAAACTAATGTTGCCCTGATCGCTGGAACATTTATTACTTCTTTTAATTTTATATCTTTATTTCCGAAGTTCATTCTATAAATTTAAAACTGGTTGTTTATTGACTTCGTTGCACTCCCCACTAAGAGCAATTATTTTTATGAAATTTTTTGGCCACTACTATTGAATATTCTGATATTACTCCAATATCATTATTATTGTACATATTATATTTTGTCAAAGATATTTGGTATTACTGGTACGCATTATTCTGAATTATTTGTTAATAACACATAACATTATATGTAATAATAATTGAACTAATTGCTACAGAGGAATATTGTAAATGGAATTTAGTGCGTTCATCAAACTCACTTATTGTTCATAAATTATTACATTCCTCAGTTGTTTAATGCTTAATTTATGATATAGTGCACAAATTGTATATTTATTTTATACAATTTAGACGATTTAAACTGTCATTATCTCCATAACAACAACTGTAAATAACTGTTAATTATTTATTATTAGTTAGAAAGTTTTGCTGACTAGATATTAATAGATTTCTATTTTTAAATAAAGTCATACGCAAAGAACAAGTCATACGTGTTCAGTTGGTTTTATTTGTATAAGAAAGTAGTGTGGTGCCCACACCAGATTCTTTTGACAAAACTGAATTATATGTTTAATAAACTAATTTTAGTTGCTATGGGAACAAACAAATAACGGAAACTGTAATTATTAATCATTCAATACAGATAGAAAAATTCACTTAAAATTGTAATATTTTTTTATTACATTTCTTTATAATATAAGTGCTAAGAAACCCATTGTAGCAGAGCGCATCGTCAGATCTCTAATATTTTTCGGGATACGTCGATTTTTGGTATTTTTCGAAGTGCAACTTTAAGGTCCTATAATTCAAAAACTACACGAGATATATAAAAATTCTCTTCAGTTTAGCATTTCTGGTGCTTTATATAACTAATTAGCAAATTTTTAAAATTTTGAATTTTTTTTGTATTTTTGTTCAAAATTTCGATCGGCGATAACTCGACAAATATTAAAGATACAGATTTGCAGTGTTCGCCAATCGATTCAGCTCGTCGAAATACATAAGTATTCAAAGTTTCATAAAAATTGCTTTACGGGATGGAAAGTTAGAGCAAAAAGCCTGAAAATGGCGTTTTTCGTCCCAAAAGTCAAGGGGTACCCCTTGACGTTTGGCCTGAATTTGGCCATTTTCAGACTTTTTGCTCTAACATTTCAACCGGATGTTCGAATTTTCTAAAATTTTCAGGGTTTATGTATTTCGTCGAGCTGAATTGATTGGTGAACACTGCAAGTCTGTATCTTTTATATTTGTCGAGATATCTCCAATCGAAATTTTGAAAAAAAATACAAAAAAATTCAAAATTTTCAAAATTTACTAATTTATTATAAATGGCACGAAAAACACAAAACTGGAGATATTTTTCGATATCTTGCATAGTTTTCGAGTTACAGCCCCACAAAGTTGCTCTTCGGAAAATATAAAAAATATTCATATCTCGAAAAATATTAGAGATATGACGATGCGCTTTGCTGCAGTGGGTTTCCTGACGCGAATATTATAAAGAAATGTAATAAAAAAATTTTACAATTTTAAGTCATAATTGGGGAAATTTCCGTATTTTGAAAAAATTTTCAAATCGCCATATTTCGATAATTATAAGACATATTACGATGCGTACTACAGCAATGAGTTTATTCATGCTTAAATTATACAAAAGTAATAAATTTCAAGTTAAGTTTGGAGAAGTATTTAATTTATTTTCTAGTAAACAATTTACTAGTACTAACCTTTTGATATTTATTATACGTTTCTTTCTTAATTTAAATAATTAAATCTGCCTAACCCATTAATGCCCAGAATTTGTAATTATGTGTAAAATATTTTATCTACGCCCGTGAGTTAAATGTCACTTATCCCACTCATTTTTCGAGGAAGAGAAGTTTAATTTTTAGTAGGTTTAAATTATCCACTCTGAACTACTAAATACTAATATCACAATATTAAGAGGAGAAAACGTCGCAAATGTTTGTAATGAAAACATTATCATCTGTCAGGGAGTGTTGTCGAAATAGCAGGCGTCGAGGGCATTCCGCTTTGTAAGTTCCAGTTCCGTCAGTGGCAGCACAGGTAGTAATAGAACTCTGGAAGTCCCGACTGCTGTCAATGGTAGTGCGTGAGAGCGCTCACGTGTGCGCGTGAGTGCGTGTCATTTGCAGCAGACCCGAGTGGGTCGCGGGCCTCGGCTGTTCGTGAGGCGTTATGCTAAGGAGGGTCCCGCCCGGCCCAACGCTCTAAATGGGGCTTATTTACTGGAAGGCGCGAGCACATTCGGACCACTAACTTTGAATATATGCGACCACTAACACGAAGGCCGAGCGCGCCCTCTCGATCCTTGTACTCGTGTTGAGAGCAACACACCCCGCTCGCGATGTAGGGAATGTATGTGCGGATGTGCTGCCACTGGAATTCTTTACTTTCAATCTAGAAATATTGCTTCCATTTGGATTTTGGTAAGTATACTAACCCTACATTCTTACAAGTTGAAACCTTTAGCCTGTTTTTATTTTTGTAATTAATAGAGGATTATTAAAATAAATGTCATACTGTTCACAAATACACTACAGTTAGCGTTCCTAATCCTAAAAGTGGGAAGAAAACTTGATATTTGAAAAAACATGGTAACATGTGCTATATCAGAAATAAATACACTACTTTGATGAATTCCAATAAGAACGAAATGCGTCCGTAGTTACTGATTGATTGGACTGACCGGTCTCTGATAATATAACGTTTTGTTATTTATCAGAGACTGAAATGAAAACTTTGGAATAATTTTCGAATATCAAACCTTTATAAGATAGAGTATATTGTGACAGCACTAGAAATTAACTATGCGAAAACCCATATAATAATAAATGAAGCT
Source organism: Poecilus cupreus (assembly GCA_963942605.1). Taxonomy (NCBI): domain Eukaryota; kingdom Metazoa; phylum Arthropoda; class Insecta; order Coleoptera; family Carabidae; genus Poecilus; species Poecilus cupreus. The sequence continues at coordinate 2,166,714 of OZ012714.1, read as the reverse complement.
GGAGAAAAAGCAGAATTTCAAAACTAGAATATTCCACAAACATAACATAATTCAAATTATTTCCTTTCACTTAAAAATTAACCAACAAATGGAAAAGTTAATGGAACCCAAATAGGATAATGAAAAGTACAGTATCGAACAGATTAAAAGGTAGTATTTTGAATTCTTGCATGTGTAATGTCAAAAATCTGACACAAATTTCGCCTTCAATCACTTTTAAATGGTACGAAATAGAAAACAAAGTATCAAGTCAAAATTGTAGAAAATATTATTTGACATCTTTTTATTGTAATAAAATTTACTCTTACTCAATTATTGACTGAGATATGCTCAAAATATCTTATCGGCCTTCAAGTAAACTACCACTTATGTTAATTGTTACCAAAATCTAATAAGTTGAATTTAAAAAGTACAAAATAGGAAATTTGGAAATAATATGGCTATTAAAATCTATTGTTCCCACCACATAAATTCCTTTTTTTGTGATCCCATTCTTATTTGCAATATATCTATACAAAGATATTCAGTAAATTTAGTGATAAAAGATTAAATGGCATAAAAAGTAACTGCCCATTGGCAGTACTTTACTTACATTTACCTAATTATTATAATTATAATTGACTAATACCTACTATGAAGATAAAGTAAGTACTTAGTCCTAGAATTAACTATTTATATCAATTCGGTAAACCTAGAGAGTGGTGAAATTTTAAACATAAATTCCTGAAAATTTTTATTTTTAACGGTACAAAATGTAGCAAAAAGTTTCGAATCAAACCTGTAGCCAAAATTATTCTACATCTTTCTGAATACAATTAAATTTACTACGATGTTCAAAATACATAATAGGTCTTCAAATGTTCAAATAAACTACCACATTCACTTGATGGATTGCACTCAAAATCTAATCAGCTCAGAACATAAACATCTAAATCTAAATTTGAAATATGACATTGAAAGATTGATTAAATTTTGAGTTTACTTTACTTTCTACATTTTGTGTTGTTACGATTGTTCGTTTTTAATTATATTTTGTTATAAAATATTATAGTTTCTCCTCATGATGATGACCCATGCGAGGTAGAAACCGATCGAGCATGAAAAAAATTTTTATAGTACCGAATGAAATCCTGAAATTGTTTTTATATTAAATACAAGCCCAGTCATGAAGCTTACATATATTCTAAAAGAAGAACCAAATGGTCATACGATCGAGACACACGCAGGGAAACTATGGCTCAAAATTTTCAAGGACCATCTTGAATCGTCCTCGAGGAAATGTATACCAAATAGCGGGTACTTTTGATCTATACATTTTTATAATTCAGAGGAAAAAAAATAAAAACAAAAGTGTTTCAAAAGCATATCTCTATTACAGGTATGTACACAGATATTTTTATTATTCGCTTTTTTGATATCATGCAAACTTCCTGTCGCACTGGTTGTTAAAATTCATTGTGCTAGTTCGGATTTAGTTTCAATACCATAGAAACTCACTCGAACTTACCGAGACAATACACAATTTATATTCACAAGCGACTAGTGGATATAATGTTCTATGCTTTGTTAATGTTGTTTAAAATAAATCAATATTGGGAACAAAAGTATTTTGTTATGATGATAACTAATATTAACCGCAACGAATTATTATACTTAACACTTTTAAAATAAAAGTTTCAAGTGTTGCTTATTTCGCTTCGAATTATTCATACACAATCAAAGTTTCTTCACAATGTTTTCAGGGAATTTACAATAAGGAAAAAGTCTTGTTTCCGAACACAACGGAAGATATTCAGGTGTTTGTTTGGAAAAGTTTCTATGTGCTTTTAAGCCATTCAATGGAGAACTTAATTATGTAGACAACAGTGCTAAAACTATAAACAAAGATACAGTATTAAACTTTACTCTTAGTGCTGAATTATCTCTTTATATATTACACAGAATGTGCCAAACATAACAGAAATTTAAGAATTGAACTACAGCACATTCATAATCCATTGGTGTGCAGAATGTGAGAGTTGAGAAGAATATGGTAAAAAAAAATTTAAAAGTTTATTTAAATGATAATAATAAATCAGAGAAATATGCCACTATAAATGGTCTTATGTACTTGTGTGTATTTATATACGTATTTTTACTATGTTATCTTATGTAAACTATAAATCTAGCTTAACCTTCTTTAGGATTAGTAACATCTTACAACAAACAATCATGAAACAAATACATTCCTAAACACAAATTCAGTGTTCAAAACTGACAACATATACTTGCTACATAAATATCTATTAATTCTGAAGCAATAGTTTTATTAATGTAAAAGTACATTCCAAATAACGCCATTTTGATGATTTAACTATATAGTCAACGATAGTTATAAGTTTGAAGAAGAACAAATTTCATATGAGTAATAAAAAATACTTTAGTGCCGAGGGATAGTTTATATTTTTTCAGAAATCGTTTAAAAACATAATAGTATTATGTATTTGTAAAACGTCAGCTAGCTGTTGCGACGAGAATGACAGTAATAACAAAAGTATTGTCAAAGTGTCAAATGTTTGTGTATAATTTTCATTATTATATAAATGTTAGACGTGGTCTGCCATGTATCTGCATTAAATCCGATAAATTATTATTAAAGATAAATAATAAATATATTCGCCAATAGTATTACAGAATAATATATTTGTTATTGTAGGTAGTGCTAAATATTTGACAGATGAGTCCGTAAAGTTAAATTTTAACATAAGAGTCTGTAAAGTTTAATTTTAGCTGCTATTTTGGCTAACTTCGCGGAGTGATTTCGTGTACTTTAGTATCAATTTAAGAAAAAAAAAACAAACACATTTATCTACCACCGTTGTTAAAAGTGGCCTTTTTAATGGTTGCTAAGCTTGTTAAAAGTGTCACTTTCTGACACTAGTGGTAAAAGTAACATAGCAACGTGTTCAAAGTGATTTTATTGTTACTTTTAACATGTTGTTAACGATTTGTATTAATAAATAAACAAATATAACCCTACCTGTCAAAATATCATCCTACATTTTTAAGGAAGATCACAGATATAATTTTGTATAATATATTTGTTAAAAGTGATTTATTTCATTCGTGGGGTTGTTTCATTTGACTTCGCCTCGTTTCACTCCACTTACTCATAAAATATCACTTTTAACACTTATATCATAAATAACTATTTTTGAAAATGGCCTAAAAAGTACACAGTATAATTGTTAGAGCCCAATACATGTTATAATTATTTCCTCTTGTAAATATAACAGCGCAATTTTCTCTTATAAATTAACTACCCTCAACGTTCACATACTTCGCACAATCCCCCAGACCTGAGTGACAGATTCATGGCAAGCGCTGTATTTCTAGCTTTGTCCGCAGTCGGGCATTGCGGTGGCGCAGCGAGCGCTGGCCGTACACCTGGCAAAGCCAGTAATGAAGCGGAATGAAGTGGTTGATTTTCCGTGATTCTTTTTGACGTTACGCTCGCGTGCACCCGCCCTAATGAGGTCCTGGGGTCCGCCGCGCCGCCCGCGGCCAGTCGCAGAATCGCCAGTCGCCGTGTTCCCGCTTATCGCGTATCGCGTCACTTCCAACGAAGATTGTTAGCGAGCAGCTCACGAACTCCTGCTTGCTTATAGCTACGTTCCTGCTCCTGCATCCACTCCGTGCCGACTCTTTGACAATTTAATTATATTTCCAACTTGGAAAAATACTGGGTTTAATCGTATGGTTTGGTCTTTTTTAGGCTTTGGTTCATGCATTGAAATTAGAAAAGTTCTACCTTATTTATTTCTCGAGCAAGTTATTAGATGCACTTGAGTTCGTGACATCCGTAGTAACCATGAGATACTAATAATGTTAAATGAAGAAAGCATTCTATTAAATGCAGGATCAAAAGTACACAACAGGCTTAAATTATATAGTCGACATTATGTTAGTATATTTTTTAGTCCTTGAATTTCTTATCATATAATGCAGGAACATGGACTATTACTATCAAGAAACGCTCATCCCTTCAAAAAATTTACTTTTTAATTATGACATGTCGGCTAAATTGCAGTATAGTGCACAAACTGACAGCTCCAGTCAAAAATTACCCACTCCACTGACGTCATCATAGAAACCAGTGAATGTAAAAGAGTGATATTATTGGTTTGTGTCATTTGACACTTAAATATTGTAAGATTATTGCTTATTTTTGTGCTGAATTAAACTGAAGTATGTAATTAATTAAGATTAGGTCTGGATGTGTTAAATTAAGTATTAATTTAGGTTTTTATTAATAGCGAAAATTATTTTAAAATAACATTTTTGGAATCACTAGTGTTACCATAGTTATTGTTTATTAAATTGTCAAAAAATTCTAGTGCACTATTCTGCAATTTACCCCATATGTCAAAAAGTGACATTTTTCAGGCGTTGTTTTATTTTTTCAAAATGCCCAGGTTAGCATATTTAAACGGAAATATCAAAACGTATTGTAATTCATAAATGGTGACAGTAAGAGAAAAATGTTTCAAACAACAATTGTAGATACTAGATAGTAATATTTCAAATATTATTCTAATGCAAATTACATTTTCGTCGTGAAAGAGTAAAATAAATTAGTGGCGATAGCAATAATTAGGTTGCGATAACGAAATTGCTTTGAAAATAAATGGCACCTTTTAAATAAGAATGAATATACGGGGCACAAAGGAAAAAATCCATATCAGACACGCATTATCACTTGTCCATTTACGGCGAACAGAAACATTGTGTTTTTGCCCCGCCTTTCGTCAAGCAAACGAACGAGCGATGAACAAAGGAAAAACGAATAAAAGAAATAGAAAAAAGTGTAGCAAACAAAGACTTAGCGGCTGGATTTACGAAAGAACAAGATGACAAATTTCCTATGTTCAAAAAAGAAACAAATCTAACCAATAAAAAGTTGACAGTGGCTCGTAATCAGGGAGACGTTCTGATTCCTTCTCGGAAATACGAAGATCGACATTGAATTCACCAGATAAATGCCTATTTCCTTTTATAAAGTATCGGTAAAGGAATTAGTTAGGCCTTATTGCCTCACACCAATCAAATTTCGTTTTATAATCCCCAGGCCAAAGAAAACGAGATAGAACAGCCCTATATACATAAAAAGGATTTTAGTGGAATGAATATCGTCATATAAAAAGATCTCATTATTTTTTTTAATTTCGCAACCTTCTAAATATTACCTAGTCTGTTCTGCAATTTCAGTCCAATGTTAAGATAATGGGGCCTATTCTGTAACTTACCTGTTAATTTTTAACGACCTGTTAAAATTTTTAACCAATAAAAAGATATGTGTCAAATGAAATTTTAATTTTTATTCAGTGAAGTCTATTATAATTGAAATCATTGGATAAAATTTCTATTTTCGTAGATTTTGCTATTTTTGCCTCCCGCCACATCATGTAAGGAAGGTATAGAAATCATGCTAAAAATGCGGTAGTGAGTTTTCAGTGGATGAGCACGTTTTAGGGTCCCTAGAATACGATTTTACTAGTTTCGCGATGATGTCTGTGTGTGTGTCTGTCAATCTGTAGGTCTGTGCGGATTATCTGGAGTTACGGATTCTCGAAAACTACTAAGCTGAAAATGTTGATACTTTGTGTATATCAATTGTGTCAACTTGGGAAGAGCTGATTATTTTTTGGTGATAATCCAATAACCGGTTTATTGACAATTTTTGTTATTAGAATAATGTTTTAAATATTATTATCTACAATTATTGTTCGAAACATTTTTCTCGTACTGTCTGCATTTACGAATTACAACAGGTTAAAGAAAAATTATTATATTTTGAAATTTTCGTTTAAATGTGCCAACTTGTGCTTTTTGAAAAAGAAAAACGGTTGAAAAATGTCATTTTTTGACATGTCTCATAATTGAAAACTAAATTTTTTGAAGGTGGTGGTAGGTGTTGCTGCATTGTTTGATAAGAAATCTTTGGCGGGAGGTATAGTGTTGCCCACAACATATTTTTAGGTCCATAATTGTAGAGCTACTCGTCCACATTCAGTATAAAGGAATAATAATTAATTTCTTGCTCGACATCATAACAATTTTTTAAATGTCTGCGAATGTGAAAAAGTAAAAGAAAAATTGATAGTCAACAACGTTAAAAAGCTGAAAAAAGTTTGTGGAATTTAATATTATAAATTCACATAAAAACAAAAAATTTAATATGACTGTTTTTATTATTTCCCTTTTGACCTAGTTTTTAAATATTGATTTTATTAAATACGAATAAATATTTACAGGACTATTTAGTCAAATTATGTACCAACTGCATTGTTACCCGTGGAGAAGAGCAACATCTCGACGTTTTTCTTTTTATTAATTTTTTTGAGATACGAGTCTTCAGGACACTTAAGAGACCATCCAAGTTTTGTACGTTATGAAGTTGACAAAATGAGCAGCGTTTTAGTTGCATTTCCTTTGTCAATAATGTATTTGAATAAAGCCTTGTTCCCAGTGGTTATTATACTCAGTTTTTGTTAGTTGTCAATTTGTCATGAATACAGTTTTGTGCACCGAATTACTTGTGCTCATTCCAATTGCTTGTTTTAGTCTTAGTTTTTAGATATAATCATAAATACAATTACACAAGTTTGCAAACTCCAAATTTTGTCATAATAATAGTCTTTTTCACGACCGGGAGAGAAACTCGGTTTCTATATCAAAATCATGACAGAAACAGCCAATTTCATATCTACGGGAGATTTGTAAGTATGAATATTACAGTAACAGCTCAATAATAAGAGAAGTACAAAGAATTATAGAACAGATGTGTGAGAAAGAAAGCAGAGAACATAATATTTTAACGCCAAAATGTATATCTTTAAAAACTCAAATATCTAAATAATTAATATATTAATATAATGTGGATCGTGAGGCCCTCAGTTCGAATCCCACTGCCGACAGTTGCCAATTTAAATTTACCCCTGTGGTTCCCCCTCCACTAACAACTTTGGGGGCTATGACTTGACGGCTGGTAACCGCATTTCATACGCAAAAATATATCACCTACCGAGATCTGCGTAAGCAGAGTGCCACACCCTAAATGGGTAAAAAGCATGATGATATATTATTATTATTATTATATATTAATATAATGAAAATATTTTTTAATTAATTTAATTTTTTTTATAATTATAAAATATTATTATAAAAAAATGTAAAGATATAAGATATCTTAAACCTATACTTGATATGTCTGCTTTAATTTTTTGATATTATTAAAATTGCCTCATGCAAAATGAATAAAGCAATGTTTGCAACCAAAATTATTTCATTCCATCCGTACATTTATAAATATTAAAACATACTTATAAACTTGGTTTTGTGTATCCAAACTTCATCATGAATTTATAAATAATTCACAAGTAATAGTCGGTGCAGCGAATATGGAGTTGCTGTAGTCGAATAACAAATATAATGTGATCAAAATTACTTCCTGTTGTAAAAAACATTCGATATATGAATCAAAACAAATTTTAAATAAAAGCAAAACAAAAAAAAAACATTTTCACTACTTTGAACACGATAATTTTGCTCTCGATTTTTCATTAATCCCTGTAAATGACATATTGTTTATTGCAAGGTCCATGAAATCACAGTCGAAAAAATTGCTTTTTTTCGAAATGAAAAATATTGCAGTTCATGAATTAGAAGAGAATAACTGAAATAATGTAATATAAGCAATAAATTGTATTAAAAATGGGAATAGATTGCATAGCATTGACGTCTACTAGTTCAAGTTCAAATTTACATTCTGCTTTATAAGTTCACTAGCTTATGTACCTGGGCAATTCCTGAATTTTGTCCGCAATCGTCAATGCAACTTATGAGTGACAGTAGAAGATTGTAAGACAATTCGCCAGTTTACATGCAACAAAATATTGAAAAAGTAGGTTCACAATTTATTAAAATAAACGTTTTTCGAATATATTTTTTGTAAAAAATTAAAGATAATTTCAGTCGTTGAAACATGTAGCTAGTCACGCAAATGGTTAGAAATTATATTACGAATAATCAGTCAATGAATCTGAGGATAATTTAATTTTAACGTTTAATGGAAAGTATGTAATAAAAGGATGAAATATATTATAAATTAAATATCAACGTGCGTGATTACACATTCTTTTAACTCCTACTGAAAAGATTTTAATAAAATGTTTTCATATATTTCTTAGAAATGTAAAATTCGAATAGCGTAGCGCTTTGTGAAGTAGGCGTAGATTCTTCTTAAATCAAATGGTTGCTATTCACAGATCTAAGTGCTACTAACTAGGACATTTTACAATTTGACACTGTTACTTTGCAAAACTAGTTGATTAAATTAGAAATCAACAATTTTTTCATAGCAACAGTGTTAAATATTAAAATGCCTTATAGTTGTAGCCCTTAGTATAGACCTGTGAATAGCAGACAATATCTTTTATTCGCATAGAATAGTATTTTACATTACTAGCAAGGTAAAACAGTTTTTACTGCTGAATGGAAGAAATGACCGGGGAGCCGATTAGAAGAGCCTATCACCTCCTTGAAGCAGCAAAAATAGATAGCTACCTTGCGTGTATTGTACAAAATTTTACTTGTTACTCATTTGTAAATCAATATTATATTGTTATATGAGGGATTATGATAGTCCTTATTCACAAAAATAAAGTTTGCGTCACGAGCCGTAGGCGAGGGATGCAAATCATCCGAGTTAATAATGTCCATAATCCCGAATATAATGCTATACTTTTTGTACTCCTGTAAATTCGGAAATCTCTTTTGAAAATTATCGAAATTCGATGAAAAACGACAACACAAAAATACACAATGACAATTGACTACGTCAACTGTCAGACAGCCGTTGCTTGCATCACGGCTTTAAAATAACCGTAAATTATGGATTTCTGAGATTGGTCGAGAAGAGTGAAATATGGGTATTATAATACATTGAAAAAATTGATATAATGGGTATATATTTGTACAGGATTAGAAAAATTAAAATTATAACCAAGTCCTGTTAGTTGCACACAACTGTTCCGTCAAAATTATTTGAAATGTTGTCTTCAAGCTTTATTGGAAATATTATTTTTGCAACATAAATAACATGTACAGCTACTAACATGTATATTATTTACAATGCAGCTGTCAATTTTATAGTTTAGTAACTTGTAAAGATTCATTTTCAAAGTCAATAGAGGGCTTGGTGAAATGGCGTTTACAAGTAAATTATTTTGCTTATTAATAACAAATGTAATTTATTCCAGCATTTTTTTAACCCAGACACTAGCGGCCTCTGAAGCCATTTCTTCCAGAAAAACATATGGATTTGTGAACCTATGTAAATAAAATGCTTATTATTGAATGCAATACCATAAATAAGTTTGAGTTACATCCATATTTAGAGCAGTTGTATTGAATATAAAGTTTAATTTAGGTCTCTAACAGAAACATCATTACAGTTATTTTGCTCTTGGTTGTAAAAGTTGAATTTGTTTCATTGTAGTTCTTTTAGTGATAAGTTTCCTCCGGTGCCGAAGCATTTATCAAGGAAATGCATTTGAGAAGTAAAAGCAATTCAACATCCAATTGCAAATATTCAAGAACTTGTTCCAGAAATGATTTCAATTTCCATTTCGTCAAAGCAAAGCACTTTGTTGTGACATTTTGTAAATTATAAATTGAGTTTTTCTTCGGCATGATTAATTTTCTGAATTAAAGATTTTCGTCCGCGCTACGATGGCTGCCGTTGGCCGTTATGGATAGTCGTGTTTTATTCCAGCATCTCGCTAAATTAATGAACACATTTTGAAACTCGCCTCGTTAATAAAATATAATGAGCATGGAGATCATTCGTTAACCATCGCGCTTGTAAATTATGCTTGATTAAAACAAACTCTTTTCTTTTTTAGCTCATTGCTGGCAGCTTTTCGCTATTCAAACTCGGGCTCATTCTACATTGTAAATTATTCTATTAGTCTGATAATCAGCGTGAAAATTGTAACAACTTAACTTAATTAATTCTAATCATATACCTAAAGGAGCAAAGAGCCACTGAGAAAGAATATTCAGACATTAATAGTTATTTATGATATAAGGGTTAAAAGTGACGTTTTGTGAGTAAGTGGGGAAGTTTGCGATACGAGGCGAAGTCGAGTGAAACAACCCCACGAACGAAAGCATGGAATGGTACTCATTGCCTTCGGCTCATGCTGCAAATCATACGATTATGAAATGGACATTCCATGTTAGTTGTACACTATTTTTTCTCTACGACCACGATATTATGTCCTATAATAAAGTGTAAAAAATACTCGAAACCTCAGGCATACAGCATTTATTCTTCTTACATAACCGACGTTTCGGTTTACACCACGGTGTAAGAAGAGAGGTGTGTTGACTCCTTAGATATTCATCGAACCGAGCCAATTGGACGTCGTTAGTTACATTATTATATTTACATGTATTTAAACCATCATGGGGAGAAAGTGTCTAATTATGAAGAGCTTGAAAAACGGTTAAATTATGAAAGGTCATACTTTGTGTCAGTTGTGAGTATATATATTTATATTACATTCCGAACTGTAAATGTCATAATGATAATTATCTAATAGCGATTTTTATCTTAACTAAAGTCGTACTTATTTTAGGTTTCTTTAAATTGACTTCATTGTGACAAGCTGTTCGTCGCTATTTTACCCTCTAACGATACCAGCGCACCGCACGGAAAAGTGAATAACTAACGACAAAAGAAATCCCCATATTGGAAAGTCGACACACCTCTCTTCTTACACCGTGGTTTACACTCAATTATTTCCTAATTAATTTATATTTTAATAATAAATTTGTCCCGTTTTCACCATTCCAATATTTGATAATTCTAAATTAGTATTCTAGCAACGGCACCTGTACTGAAATGAAATGACCTGTTTTGAACTACTCACAAATCAAATCATTTCGCACGGTGCTTGCAATGTACCTTATATCCCTAGCAACAACAAACATATAATGAGCAGATTTCTAAATGGTCGTAGAAAAACAATTTTAAAATATATTTACGAGATCTTTCGGTAAGTTATCCTGGTGAAATTTATGTTGGTGTTTTGTATAACTATAAAGGGTTGTATATTGTATGAAGTAAATAGCTCCATACTTACGTGGAATATTTGTTCATTATAAATGCACCATTGATTTTTATTTTCCATTCAATTAATCAGATTTATTCATAGAATTTGATCCGGTTTCAAAAGGTATGTGCATATAACAAGCGCTATTTTACACAAAAAAAAGTAACGTAGAATTTGCGGACCTATTCGGTAAAAGCTAACGTTATAAGACATTTTCTGAAAATGTCATAATAATTAAGAAACTAAACATGATTATAAATAAAATAAATATATTAGCATGTCATTTACTCATTTTTGGGTGTGGCACTCTGCTCAAAGGAGATTTCGGTATCGTGATAAATTTTTGCGCGTGAAGTGCGGATACCAGCCGTCAAATCACGGTCTCCAAAGATGTTAGTGCTGGAGGAATCACAGGGGTAATTTTTGCGGTGATAATTATTTACTAAGCAATTTGAAGCAACTATAAAATATTTGGTATATTTTCAAAATGATAAGTTTTACTAATTTAATAAAAACAAATTTTCTCCAACAATCCTGTCTTAAAATATATTCGCATCGGCCCTATGCTTTCACATCCATTCATATTATTTGTAAAAAAATGACCATTGGACCCTTTTTGAGTATTTTCTAAATGACTCCAGTGAATTAATGTATAAATGTATGTGTACAATAACTCATGAACAAGAAAAGAGTATGGGAACTTGTAGATTTCATCTTAATTGAAAACCCTGAAATTGAAATTTACTGAATACACAAAACAATGTATTCAATTTATTTCAAACATTAAAACAGCTGCGGAAAATTTTTAATAAAGATATTATAAATAATTTTCGATGTAAATTGCTTGCAATAGCTGTCAGTTGCAAATGGCATAAAATACTAATTGGAGATAAGATCAAAATAATAGTTATTTATGTATCATGGCACTGAAGTTTACCTTTTTACCACGAATATGGAATTTATTTGCCGAGGCCCGTATGGCCGAAGAAAATAAACCATTCAAAATTAGGTGTTTTGTCCTCAATTTCTTCATCGGAATTAATTAGTTAATTATTCTTGCACATATTGTTTCATTTTACATATAAATTTACTAAAATACGTCATATATTTGTCAAAATTATCCTACTTGTACAATAATTATTTTACGGTTGCCAACACTGTTGCTCGAAATAGTCGTATAATAGGTTACTTTAGTGACGATTTCTGAGCTTTTAATGACAATTTTTTGAGTACTTTAGTGCCGATTTCAAATAAAAGTTATTTATGTATCAAGGCACTGAAGTTTAATTTTTTTTCAGGAAAATAAACCAAGTGAGTGATAAAAAGCAACTTCAGTGCCGAGGTAGATATTAAATTTTATTTGAAATCTAAAATTAGAAAATAATCCTAAAAAAAATTACTATATAGGTTAAGTTTATACATCTGTCAGTTGTTAATTGAAACTGATATTCAGTATTGCCAACCTCGAACAGTGAATTTATCGTAAATAACACTTAAATTATGTGTTTTGTCATCGGAATTAATTAGTTAATTCTTCTTGCACATTTTGTTTCATATTACGTCCAAATTTACTATAGTACGTCAATATATCTGTCAAAATTATCCTACTTGTACAATAATTATTTAACGTTTACCAACACTGTTGCTCAAAAATCGTCGTATAATGGGTTACTTTAGTGACGATTTCTGAACTTTTAATGACAATTTTTAAGCACTTTAGTGCCGATTTCAAATAAAAATATAGGTACTTTACTTACTAAAATAAAAATTGAAATATTTTATGAAAGGATGCGATGATCGACTGATGTAGGAAATGGTAAATCAAAAACGGACTAGCAGTCAAATAATTTATTAAACACTATGCCGACGTTTCGACAGCAACGGCTATCATCTTCATATTAAATATTTTAGTTGGAAAATTTTTGGTTCCGGAAGTTTATGGTGGCCCCTGTGCTTGTGTACCGAGTGCACATGCGTAAATCCGGCCCTGTAAGCGGGCACAAATTTTATGGTATTTTTTACAGGTATATGAGGGGAAGCAAAGTTACATTCTCCAATACAAACAAAAAGCGTAGTAAATAAGTGCGTTGGTAATGACTGAAGGTTAGTCAGTGATTACATAAGTGTATTTGGAATGCATCCCTTGTTTAGGTTCCCATTATAGTGTCAGCAGCGTCGAAGTGTGAAGGGAGCGGAAACGAAATCCAGAACGGTAGGAGATTAGTGTGGCTTAATTACGAACGCCGGTGAACCGGTTCCGTGAAGGGTTAAAACGGTTCCGATAAATCCCGAATGTCGGCAGCTTAAAATCCGCAAATACTCGTCCGCCCAGTTACGAAATGTTATACCTTGTTACCGCTGGCGTTCGCCTTATAAATGATTACGCAAAGCCGGAACGCCACTTGTTGGGAAGAACGCAACCGCATTAATCCCGCGATGCTCGATTAACTTCCGTCCCATCACTACTGCCCCAGACTACTTCCGCTCTTCGCCGTGCTTACTGCTGACGATGCATTCATATTGCTATTTCGATACTAACAAAAAATATCTGTAGTTTGTTCATCCTGCAGCACTTACTCGTAATCGAAGACAATCGTAGCATCGCTAGCAAAACCGCAAAATCTTTTAGCGATCTAATAATATCTCTACGTAAAAAAAATTATTTAACATACACTAATATTTAAAGACGAATTTCATAAGCCGCTTGGTGTTGTACTCAGCGTAAGTAATATATTTCATCCACAACTGTCAAATAATATACCCATAATTCAACCGTTTTTTATCAATTAATAACCTTCGTTACTGTTGCTATTGAAATAATATTGATAGTTTGATGAAATAATATTATTCATTTGTTATTCGTCAATTTCAAGCCTTGCTACAACAACAAGTCCAAATTCCTACATTTGTCTATGTTGTTAAACAATAGTTATTTACTTTACAAGTGGGCAAAGTAAGAAATTACCCACGAGAGAAATTTTAGCTCACGAAGCCGAAGGCTGAGTGTGATAATTTTATCGAGTAGGTAATTCCACTTTGCCCACGTGTGAAGTATAACGTTTTATCCAACACCTCTTAATAAATGAAAAATGTATTAAAGAAATATTATTTGACAGTGACATATGCTTTAAATTTTTAAATTAAAATGTCAATCAAAGTAGTTACCAAGGTGTTGTATGTTATTATTATTATTATAAATAAAAAAATACTCACTAGTGGCTTTCCTCAAAATTATACCCACTAGTGAAAAATCAGTTACTTTGCTTGTTTAAAATCGCCAGAGTTATAGAGCATTTATTGAGAGGTGTTGGATAAACAATTTTTTGTATTTATCAGATACAAAAATTCTACTTATCTTATAATTTCAAAACAAATGTAGGTATCTTGTGAAGACGAAATGTAGTGGATATAGTATAGTATTCTACTCGCATGTAATGGCTATTACTCATTCGAATGATTTACATCACTCGCGTTCACTCGTGATACAAGCTTCATACTCATGAGTAATAGTATACATTACATGTTCATTTAATAATATACTATTATTCACAGTACCGGATTTGTACAAAGATTGAAAAGTGAATTATTCTTACTTTCAACTTTCCAACTGATCGGGAAGTTGCCACTTTTCAACATGAAATCATTGTATATTTGATTACTAACTAATTGTGAGTACTATATGCTTTTCTGTGGAAGCAAATATTCTGTAGCTTTTTCTGTCACTTTCTGTAGTTCAAATGGAATACAACCCATTAGTTCAGAGTCAAGCATCATAATCAATTGTAATTAAAGGTCATTTAATATTAATTTTATAATGACTTAATTATGAAGCAAAATATAAAAGTAACCTTTGCTCTACATTAATTCAATTGTATTTGTATCAACAAAAAGTAGATTTTCAAATTATTTATTACTAGAATATTAGGAATTCATACAGAATAAATGTTAGATTGTATTATTATTAGAGATGAAACGGATAGTTGCTTTGCTGATATCCGGCCGATTGCTCTTCAATCATTCTATCCGGTATCCAGCCTTATAGTAAAATATAGGCACGATACCGGATAGTTGCCGGATATCCGTTTCATTTCTCATTTTTATTGTTGTAGTAATAGTAAAAACTCTGTGGTAACGCATCGGACTGCAGGTCATGCGATCCTCAGTTCAATATGTATAGCCGACCAACTTTAGAAAAACAAAATATGACCACATTCCACTGTTCGTAATAAATTTAAAATAAGTTATTAATTATCTGCCAATACTAATAAAGCAACAGCTTTCAATTGTAAACAAAGTACAATAGCTCATTGTCTCATTCAATAAAACAACAGAAATATTGAGTCAACATCATTAAAATAATGTAGTCGATATTGATTTTTACTGTTTTGACTGATATTTAAACATGACGGAACCATATATTATGCTTCAAAATTCAATTTACTCTTGAATTAAACTTTCAGTATTGAAAATTTCAATTTAAATTTAATTTTGATTTAATATTTTGCTACAAATTTCTAGATTAAATTTAATTATTTTTTATATTCCTAGAACGCAAAAAGAAGGAAGCGATTGTTAAAAAATTTGATTAATTGTAGAGTTTTCTGAAACCTTCGTTAATTTTACGTCGGGAACACGAGCGAATAATCGATTTTCCGGAAAACCATTAAGTATTTTAATTGTTCATTAAACTAAAACAATCATAAAAAATCGACTGAACGATCAATAACTAAATACTAAGAAAGAAGTTAAAGAAGGAGCCATTGTAAGTACATAACAAAATTTAAAACGCGAAACAAATTAGGGCAAAAGAGGTTGAATAGAGTCGAATCTCGAAGCAAGGTAGTAAAGAATGTTCGGTGCCATTCTCTGAATAAAAGTTACTATTTATTTATCTTGTGGTCAACTGTCAAAGAACGCTACTGTGTAGAATTGGCTTTTGTTACAAAATTGGCGGTTATAAGTAAATTACTTTGCGGAATGAAACTCAACCAAACCAGCACAAGTTTAGTGAACCGTGTGAGTTCAATCAATAGTTTATATTTAGAACTGTACCTAACTCGATTTTTGTAAAAAAAAATCTAATCAAGTTTATTCATAATGGACTAAATGTAGGTTGTTAAATAATTTTTCAAATTATATTATGAATATAATCAGTAAAGATCTGGAAAACATGAAGGATCTTAATACATTTAAAGTCACTTTTTTATTTCAATTTTATTATTAATAAGAAATATCGTTAAGTTTTCTATTTATTATACAGGGGGTTTCATAACTTCAGGTACATACGTAAATAGTATAATGTTATTTGATATGCTGATTACGAATCAAAAAGAATTTTTTTTAAATCGCAAAATTATTTTGCATGTTTTCCAGTCAAAATTTTTCGTTGCCACTGCCATTGGTTGGATGATTATGTTAATAATTATCGTTTCATTAAAAATAATTAAATTTTGTTTGTTTATTTTACTAGTATTATGTAATTTAAATTGTTGATTTCATTGTTTGTGTTTAATAGAAAAGCGAATCCAGTGCAGTACTACAAAAAATGTTTTAGGTAGACAACCCTTAATTTTTCGAATTTAAAAAAAAATTCTTTTAGATTCGTAATCAGCATATCAAACAACATATACCATATACACTCGAAGTTATGAAACACGCTGTATACACTTATTTGTATAAAGTATAATTTTTTATTACGAATACGGAATACATATTGAACCATATGAGTAATGAAAAATACTTTACATTTTTTTGGCAAATCGATAATTAAAAATATAAATAAATAGCATTAGGTATTTGTAAACCGTCAGCTAGCTGTTGCGACGGGGATAGCTGTGATAACTAAGTACTGTCAAAGTGTCAAATTTGGTTATAATTATCATTATTTTCATATGTTCTTAGACGTGGTCTGCATGAGATCTGCATTAAATCCGATAATTTATTATCAGAAGTAAGTAAAAAATAAATTAACCAAAATGGTATTATGACATAATTTATTTTTTCACTACATGCCACGAAAACCCACCTTTCTTATCCCAAAGTAGTGAGGAACATGCGTTTTTCCTCTATATAGTGGAAAATATAGAAATGTTACCAATATAAATGTTATTTACAAAAATATATTGTAAAAATAATAAATAAATTCATAATTTTATTGAAAATCCTTATTTTAGTGATATATACTTTAAATTATCTAAAAATTATGTCTTATATTTGTCTTTTTCTAGATTAAATCACAATTTGACAACTTTAATTTATATTTAAGATTGGTTCATTGGCAACACTGCTACACCGCCTTGCGTCTGATAACCTAACTTTTAACGTGTCAGTTGTGTTGTCAAAGTTTATTTTAGGTCCAAGCAAATCATATCGTGATAGAATAGTTGTGTCTAACATGAGAGGAAAGCCCTTCTCCTCAAGAAACGCTTTCCTCTCTAATTTGTCAAATAACTATTGTATTTTAGGTCTGTAATTCAATTTTGACAAATGTGTCTGTAAAGTTTTACTTTAGCATAGATTATATTTTAAGTCGTCAGTCTTAAACACTTTCAACACTACTTTATGTAAATTATTGGTTACAAATTTTTCGAGGAATATTTTTAAGTATTTTGTACCGTTCAAAGGTTAAAATATGTTCAAATTAGTTTTTTTAGAAATGTTAAAAAATATATTAAAAATCAATGTAATCTGTCCCAAGATTTCATGAAATTTTATAACAAAAACCAATATTAGAGTATTTTAAAAATTGGACAATTCCGATTGAAATCTTGTTCTTCCCAAAAGCTTGAACATCTTGAAATTGTACGAAAATACCGCATTTGCATTATTTGGCTTTACGAAAGCGAACCCTGCAGGGTTCAAAACAAATACGAAACTCCAGAGTAAGGTTCACACTGTTGACAATTTATTGTTGGACAAACAACACAATATAGAAAAATGATATAATGTAAATAACAAACAACCGTTTGACTCCCGTACCATTACAGCTCTAGGAGCAATAATACACAGGCAAATATGGACACGCGAAATTTTACTGAAACTAGCAAAATCGCAAAATCTGATAACAAGTTTTCCTCGGGATGGTGTTAATGTACAAACGAAAAATAAAGGTTTGTGAAACTATAACGGTTCATTTACAACACCATTTATACATTCATAGTAATGGTAGTGCACTCTGGGTTTATATATATATATATATATATATATATATATATATATATATATATATATATATATATATATATATAGGGTGTTCATTTTAAGTGGTACACTATTGCTATTTCGAGAACTATAAGAGCTACGACGTCGGTTAAATTAGCAAACAATTTCTATATTATAAGACAATTAAAATGAGCGAAACAAGAATTTTTTTAGACCAGTGGTTCTCAAAATGCGGGGTGCAACTTTCTTATTTTAAATGGCAACCTACTTTTTTTATTTGCTTATTCGATTCAGTATTTTTTTCTGAATTCAATGATATTCACATGTAATGACCAAATATTACAAAATATTTGAGAAAAATGCATAATTAAAAATGTATCATTTTTATTTAAATATGCATATACAAAGTTTGCCATGGCTTTTTATTTAAATTTGCATATACAAAGTTTGCCATGAAAGAAAACAAATAAATCAAACAATTTTTAATATTAGTTTTTTTGAGTGTACCTCTGTATTTCTGTATTGTAACAACTAAATTAATAATTATTCTCATAATTACAGTTTTTTCAACTATTTCTGCATTTGGTTTATTTGTTTTTTTCCATAGCAAACTTTGTATATGTATAATTAAATAAAAATGATACATTTTTAATTTTGCATTTTTCTCAAATATTTTGTAATATTTGATCATTACATGTGCATATCATTGAATTCAGAAAAAAATACTGAATCGAATAAGCGAATAAAAAAAATAGGTTGCCATTTAAAATAAGAAAGTTGCACC
This sequence comes from Poecilus cupreus, assembly GCA_963942605.1. Classification (NCBI taxonomy): domain Eukaryota; kingdom Metazoa; phylum Arthropoda; class Insecta; order Coleoptera; family Carabidae; genus Poecilus; species Poecilus cupreus. The sequence goes on along the minus strand of OZ012714.1, from coordinate 2,147,610 downwards.
TCGCATTTTGAGAACCACTGGTCTAAAAAAATTCTTGTTTTGCTCATTTTAATTGTCTTATAATATAGAAATTGTTTGCTGATTTAACCGACCTCGTAGCTCTTATAGTTCTCGAAATAGCAATAGTGTACCACTTAAAATGAACAACCTGTATATATATTGGTAAGCATTTTTTTAAAGCAAGCATTATTCAATATTGATTATGTTGCATTTATATTAATTTAAATTCACTTCAATAGAGCACAAAGTATGTTTTTTTCTTTAATTTCTTTACAAAATTTTGATTGGCAACATCTCGAAAATAATTATATTTAGGTGTTTTGCAACATTTCTGATATTTTGCTTGCTACAAGCAACACTTATTCGTAAATTATTTAAAGAAACTAATATCTATTAGTCATATTGTAGGGTAATGTTGTTTGTAGAATTTATAGCAACGGTGATTTAATTGGATCATAGGTCACATATCCTTTGATATCAAAATAACCTTGTCGCTCTTGTGTAGAGAACAAAAGGACCACACAATGCTATTTGAAACTGAAATACTATAGGAACATGATATAAGCAACCTAAAGGACATTCTGAAATCTAGAGTCTAGTGTAGTTTGTAACTAATAAACATATCATATTTGCGCTAAAATCATATGTATAAATTTTGTTGTTTCCAATTCTTGGATCGATTCTCGAAAAAACTGTTAGTGAAATTTTTGATAGTTCAGTAACATAAAAATGAAAAATAAACGTATGAATTGCATTATTTGCATATGCAAATCAATAATAAATTAATTTATTATAATATAAATAGAATAGAATAGTTTATTTATTTAGCAAAGCTAATACAATACTTATACATTACATATGTGAAAGTTTTGTTATTGTCGCGTACAGTAATTATGAGCTTTTTTCGTTGTTTTTAAATTACTTTGGTAACTTATTGTTAATAACTTTATATATGAAAATAAGTATAATATTTGTCACAATTTACAATAAAAGTAAATATGTATATGAAGTAAAAGGGAAAAAAATATTTTTTGCCGATTGATATTAAATGCTATTGTACATATATGTATACCTAACAATCGCTCAACAAACGCATAGTAACCGTCAATAAATGGTGATAACCTTCAAAATATGTATTAAAAATAATCATGAAATTAATATTATTTCCAAATCGATAAAAAAAGAATGTATTCAACACGGCACCAAACAGATTTACAGCTACGGCAGCATGCATTGCTTTGGCTTCGCCTCGTCAATGAAACGGCAGCCTCTTCTGTAAATCTGGTATTTTGGTGCCTTACAATTAGCTGAATTTATATAAAAGATTCAATATGGAATGAAATTAGTAACACTACCTACTATTGCAAGAATATGAATGAAGAATTTAATAAATTTCTCTAAAGAACTATTTAACATATGCTTAGTTTTCCGATAAATAGAGCAAATTTTCATTTATATTATATCTTCTTTCATTCTGTAAATTTATATTAGATTAATTTTAAATATAGGTAATACAAATTCTATAAAAAATTTCACAGTATTATTCTGAAAAATTTATGACAAAATGATCTAATAATAATAAATAATTATTTGTTATATATAGTGCTGTTCTAGATAAAATACAACATTAGTTATAAATTTTAATAAATGCATGATCATACATTAAAGATATTTATTAATGAAGAAACTATTCTAATTATTGCAATCTCATCATGTTTCATTTCCACTTTTCAGAAAAGCGATCGTCCTGCAAATACTTTTCACGGTTTTAAATAAAAATTAATTTGAACAACGGGTACTAAAAATAATTCCTAACGTATTATTAACATTAGATATATACAACTGAAAGAAATATTAATTCAATAGTAACACTAAATTTTAAATGACCTCAAATGTTTCATTATGATTTTGAAATAGAAAGTATTCGTTTCATAAAGAATTTTAGTGATGTTAATATTCGAAAAAACACATTTCATGAGTTAAAAATACATGCATTTATATACACAGTTGCAAATGAACCTTTGAAAGCTTTGTTTCATGTCGGTTCCAACATTTTATAAAGTTTTATGTAGCAAAGTTTCTACTTGAGTGACAAATTCTATTCAACAAAGTGCGAAATCTAATAGTTCATGGGTTGAAATATCCGCGTGCACGTCACAGAGGAAACGTAAAATTTTCGCGCTTAAACAAACTTAAAATCCAGATACTTCACCTGAATTGTAAAGAGTTTTATTTGCCTTGTTTGCTCAAAGTATGTTTTGTGCTCGAAAATTTGAAATTTTATAATGAAATTGCATTTTACGTGTTTCTTTATATTTTAAAGTAAAATATAAATTGAAATTTTACAATTTCTTTATTTCTACATACAAGTACAAATTTAGAACTCAAATTGTCTACACAAAATATAAAGTTATTGTCTAGCAGACTTAATAGTATATTAAAAAACAAGTTTCGTAAGGCAATATTTTAACGCACGAATCCAAATTTGGAAAACGGCAATGAGTGTGATAATAGACGTATTTGTTTTTAATGAGATAATTTTATAATTACTATAATTTAAAATCATATAATCTGTACACAGTAAAAAATTCGATTTATAATTTGTTAATTTTGCGGTTGTATTTTTCGTCAATATTGACAAATATATTGCTTTAAATTAACAATTTGTTAATTTTAAATATTGTCAATTTTGAATTTTTTACTAGAAAAATTGTTTTATTTATTTGCTACATTTATAAAATTTAACAAATATACTCGTCAATAATAACAAGTAAATTTAGCTAACTTATCAATTTGAAATAGTTAAAGCAAGTTTATATCCTTTGTAACAACTTTATTTGTTATAACAACTATGATTTATTGTTCTGCTTCAATATAATTACTAACATATTTAGTCAAAAACACTTAAAAATAAATGTTATAATTACTACATTCATAAATATATTTAGTTACGAAATACACCAAAATATCTTGTTACTTGCTAACAAATTTAAACTTGTTAAGTTAACAAAAATTAACGGTTGATCGTCTGAGACTAAAAATTTTGTTAAAATTTTGTCAACTTTGACTCTTATTGAACAGTCCATTTATTCTAACCCTAATCTAATCTAACCTAACCCAACTTTTTAAAAACATTCGTCCATGTTATTATCGTGACCATTCTTTAATTTGAATAATACAGATTATTCTATAAATATATTGTTGATAGTATAATAATAAAAAATCTTTAAAAATATGTTAGCGTAAATTTCAACAAAAGTTCACTAATGCAATGCAATGAAGTAAGACAAGTTCTCCGGTCTTGCGGGAGCCGTCTGTTTCAATTTGCAATGTTTAGTACACAAAGTTTGCTAATATGTTACCAAATAATCGATATTCCGGTTTATTTTGCTTTAGTTGATATTACAGTTTTTATTTGAATTTAATAATGACTTCTATTTTAGGAACGCCTGTATATATTTTAACTTAATTAAACTTTTAATTTACATTCAAATAACATGAATAATTGCTGCAGGACGAATGAATTATAGGAAAAAATAAAATTACAAATGGATATGTGCCTGTAATACATTCCAAAAATATCATTACTGATAATTCTGTTGCTGAAAAACATTTCAAAAAAATTAATCATGTAGGTTTTGATTGAAAAAGAACATTCTAAAATTTTACATTTATGATATTGCGCAATCAATATTCACAAACTTTTATAAATTATACCAAATATCTAATGAGATTAACAAGTTGAAATTAGAACTAATTAACGCGTTCTCAAATTTTCTCGTTGCTAAAGCGTACATTACACGATGAAGTGACTTTAAATAGTCTTTATAATTGAACTTATTTGTCTATTTACAAGATACAGTTTTTACGAATTTAAAACAACCAAGTGTCAAAAGTTCAGTTATACTACATTCACTGTATTCATTGATTTTACACCACTTGAAATTTTTAGAAGTATATCCACTAAGTTCTCAACTCCTTTCTACTTCACTTTGCCATTATAAACTTATTATTAATTAAACCCTTGTAACATCAAAACATAATCACAAATGATATTTGACAGGCACTTGTCACTTCGCTTAGTTGTTAGCGCTGTAAAAACTGTAATCTTTTAGGAACTTTCAAGAGAAAATACCTACCCCATATAACAGTTTTTCGTGACAAGTCGACTCATCTATCTCTTTTACACTTACGTCATTGTGCAAGAGGAAGAACTTTTCAAGTGACTTGAAAAGAAAAACTTCATCGTGCATTGCTGACCGGCGATGACTGATGAAATACCTTCCAAACGTCCAATTGCAAAATTGAAATGTTCAATCAAACTGATGTAGCCGAATATTAAAAATATAATTATGCAAACGTCGTTATTAATTTACGAAATACGAGCTGAAACACTGTTTCAAATATTCTCTTTTGCACTTTCATTAGCAAACATTCATATTAAACGTCATCAATTAATGTCAAATGCTCTCTCCGGGCCCAATCGAAATATGCAAAATAATTTAATGCACTCCCTACAACGGTCGATATAATGCACGCAAATAAAGTTATTTCGTTACACCAATTTGCAATTTAACAGAAATTATCATTTTTAATTTCATGTCTTTTACATCATAACTGCCAACATAGTTCTTTCGAAAATATAATAAAGTTAATACATTAATACCGCAATGAGAATAAGAACAGTACCGTTTAGTTCATTTAAATATCCAATCGAATCCGTATTTCTGATCACGTGTGCAAAAGTAACGTATCAGGTTGCAATTACACTGAAAATTTTTTGGTTAAAAAAATATCCAATCAAATCCCTTCATTTCTGATGACGTGTGCATAAGTAACCAATCAGGTCACAATTATACTGATTATTTTTTGACGTTTCTTTAAACCAATCAAATGCTTTATTGTATGTCACGTGTCTGCGTTTTGACCAATCCTGTAATTATTATACTGAGAATAATGCTCTTGTGATTATTCCCGGCAATTTTCTCTGTAGCTTTTTTGTTTTTGTTGACAGATGTCATATGTCAGATAGATATCATCAACACAAGTAAAAATGAGCAAAAAAGATAGATTTAGTGACGTGCCTGATGATGAAATCAAAAAATAATCTAATTAAATACAACTCGAGAGCTCGATAAATTAGAAAATAATTCTCCAGTATCTTTCTCAAAATTGTCGCCTACGGGCTTTCGTGGCTATTGCCTGGCAACAAGTTTTCGAAAGATCTATCAAATTATTTTCAATTTATTCTCACTCTCTTGTTATATTATTACTGAAAATTTTTTGGTTAAAGAAATATCCAATCGAATCCCTGTATTTCTGATCACGTGTGCAAAAGTAACCAATCACGTCACAATTACACTGATAATTTCCCTGGGAAATTATTACTTGTTGCTAAGTAACAGTTGTTGACAGTTAATTCAATATTTGATTTCTTTATTTTAAACTGTCATTTTCACGGCATGTGAATGAAAATAAGAATAATTATCGCAAATAATTTTCTCACCGAATATCCCTCGACCATTGATAAATACTCATAATTTGATCACAACTACCTCAAGAACGTTGCTTGAAGGTAACAGCAACCAAGCAACGTTCTTTCGGTAACTGTGATAAAATTATTTCGTAATTATCAATAGCCTAGGGATATTATAGCTGATAATTTCCCCGGGAAATTATCACTTGTTGCTTAGTGACAGTTGTTAACAGTCGGTTGAGAGTTAATCCAATATTTTATTTGTTTATTTCAAAATGTCATTTTCACGGTATGTGAATGAAAATAATTATAATTATCGCAAAAAATTTTCTCAACGAATATCCCTCGACCATTGATTAATACTCATAATTTGATCATAACTACCTCAAGAACATTGCTTGAAGGTAACTGTCATCAAATTATTTCGTAATTATCAATACCCTAGGAATATTATAGCTGATAATTTCAGTTGTTTCTCTAATAATTGAAATATTTAGAAAATTCAACTTACATATGGGTGTATTGTGTAATTTACCTGTTAATTTTTAACGACCCTTTAAAAATTGTACCAAATATACAATATATGGGGCAAATAAAAATTTCAATTTTTATTTAGTGCCGTTTGCTATCATAACAGGTCGTTAAAAATTAACAGGCAAGTTACAGAATATGTACCAAACACAGCATACATATAACTGAATATTTAGTTAAATTGACTATACAGTAAAGCGGGCATTACACCATGAAATTTTTCTTTTCAAGTGATTTTAAAATAATGGCTAATTCGCCAATTGCAAAACATGCGGATAGATGGCAATGCGGTAAAGCAGGAATGTGCAAGTGTACAGCCATTTTTTTAAAGGAAATTTTAAGAAAAAGTACCGTATATTCTTTTTGTCGATTCATCTATCCCTTTTACACATTGTGCGAAGAGAAAACTTTTTAATATTATTTGAAATGAAAAATTTCATCGTGTAATGCACGCTTAAGACGAACTTATGTGTTATATTAACTAATTCAATTTTTCTGTGTTCGTTACATTATTATAAATATGTACGGGTGGTCAAGTTAAAAGTAGCGTCAGTTTTTGCCGAATCTAGTGTTTCGCAGTTTATCGCATTTTTAGTTGTAAACTCATGAAATTAAGTTTCCGAGTCGACTCTGCTTGATCTGAAGGAATAAAGAAAAGTGAACGATAAGGTTATAATGGCTTGGCGCGAGTGTGAAGTAGCCTAACATTTTTCATGCATCCAACGGGAAAAGAACACAAAAGCAAAGGTCAGTGAGGAAAGGCTATTTAGAGTTGAAACATCCCGCGGCTGGGGTCGTATCCCCGTATCCGTACCTATTCGAAGCGATCTTTAACGTCTTTGGCCGAGGGCGAGCGGCGCGGCGCCAGGCGACTGCGTTCAGCACACATAAAGTTGTAGCCTTTAATGAATCCATGTGTAAATGTTTTGTTTCGTCGCAAAACCAACAAAGGCCGAGCGAGGGTGGAAATTAGCAACATTCGTGCGAGAGGCGACCTCACTGTGCAAATTACTAAACAATTTCAAACGAGCAACATAAAACATGTTTGTCACGTAGAGAGCGCGTTGTCAAACTTCTGTATAATAACGACTGCGTCGCGATAAAAGCGCCAACAAAACACATTTACATTTCGGCGTCGGCGTCGGCGTCGGCGTCGGCGTCGGTGGGATGATCTGCGAGAGCGATGACGACAGCGTGTTCGTTAGCATGCCCCGCGCGAGATTACCCGGTAATGACGGCTCATCTGTGCCAGACGCCGCCGCCACGCAACACCTTGCGGCGAGGCGATTTGCGCCGCTAAGTTTCCGACCCTGGGGAACGTTATTGCCGCGTCTTCTACCACATATGCTTCAACATCAGCACTGCAGGCTCCAGCCTGGAACCTGGACTCGCCTCCAACATATGATACATTACTCAAATATATTCTATCTACAAATTTCTCAACTTTAACATTTTTGCGAACGCGATGTCTGACATACATATTGAGAAATATATTACTCACTGGGACACCGATATTGGAACAAGATAATTAGTCAGACTACGATTTATTGTTTTACTGTCAAAACGACTTTGAAAGACGCAATTATCAAAATATGTTAGCGCTTAGAATCTTCTCCAAAGGTGGCTATACAAGGGTTTCTTGGGTATAATGACACATGTTTGTATTAATTTTGTTAGAGCGTTTCTTTTTTTTTTTTTTTGTTATCTTTGAGTTGATCTTTAAAGAAATATCTAACACTCGCCCTCCATCTATTCATGTAGGGGGTGTTAGTTCTGCAGTTGCAGACAAGACGTTTCTGAACGTAGCGCTACAAAGTTAAGAGTGTAGGACTACACTCAAAGAAAATTCAGTAAAAAAGTTACTCTTATCACATTATTCAATCAATTAAACTGAAAAATTCAGTTATATAACATGTATACAGTGTGTCCCATTTAAAGTACGAATGCATTGGGATCTCGAGAACCGTAGGAGATAAGAGGTTAGTTAAATTAGACGAAAATTAGGAGGGTATTTTGAACATGTATTTGTTTTTCCAATTGAATGCATAGGTCACTAGATATTGGCTAAAATGTAAATTTAATGATTTTCTTTTCTTGCTTGTTTGCTTTTTTATAATACTAGATTCTGGTTTGCTTTTAAATGGTGAATTTACAGATGTACTCAAATATATTTTATGTAATGACCAAATAATACAAAATATTTGAAAAAAATGCAAAATTAAAAATGTATCATTTTTATTTAAATAAGCATATACAAAGTTTGCCATGGAATAAATAAATAAATCAAACAATTTTTAATATTAGTTTTTTGAAGTGTACCTTTATATTTCTGTATTGTAACAACAAAATTAATAATTATTCTCATAATTACAGTTTTTTTCAATTATTTCTGTATTTGATTTATTTGTTTTCTTCCATGGCAAACTTTGTACATGCATATTATATAAAAATGAAACATTTTTAATTTTGCATTTTTCTCAAATATTTTGTATTATTTGGTCATTACATGTGAATATCATTGAATTCAGAAAAAAATACTGAATCAAATAAGCAAATAAAAAAAAAATAGGTTTATTTAAAATAAGAAAGTTGCATCCCGCATTTTGAGAACCACTGGTCTAAAAAATTCTTGTTTCACTCATTTTAATTGTCTTATAATATAGAAATTATTTGCTAATTTAACCGACCTCGTAGCTCTTATAGTTCTCGAAATAGCAATAGTGTACCACTTAAAATGAACACCGTGTATATCGCACTAAATAAATTGAAAACATGCTACTAGAATTTGTTTATTTTTACACTTAATTACAGATTTTAACAAATTCACTTCAATGATGACGGACCTCATATTTGTATTACCTTTTACGGAGAATATTTTCTGCATACTTGTAGAAAAAGATAAGGAGAGAATTGAGATTCTATCAATACTTGAATGTAGTTTATTGGGGAACAAATAAAAATCTTATTCTTTCCCAATCATGCATTCACGTTATTAGTAATACAGCATCTTTTCTTTATTTCGAGATACACAATGCAAGAATACTATTTTTCAGCAAAACGATAAGGTATTACTGCGCCAAGCCAGCATAATGCATTTCAGTTCCCAGTTCATCGGAAGGGAAATCAATTGAAATCATCGCATTCAAAAGAAATTTTGTGACAAAAATACGTCATATTATGAAGTATCAATAGAGCGTGCAAAATGTATGCAGGCTTTCTGTAGGAATATGATATCACATCACATCGAGTTTTTTCGCCTACCACGGTAAAGCTTTGAAAAAATGAATAAATAAAAAGTTCCGCCGCAACCAAGTGGTGGCTTCCCGCTTCGACCGTGTTCCATTCTACTACCAAAAATCATTTTATACAAGAAATGTACTGAAATAGTAAGGATACAAGAGAAAGTTTACTGTAAAACTTAAATAACGGAATCTAAAATACATGTAATATTATTACAAGCAAGGTAATGACCGGCCTTGAAGCAGTAAAAACAGTTACCATGCGTGTATTGTACAACATTTTACTTGTTACTCAGATTGTAAATTAAAAGAAAAATTAAAAATTCTAACTAAATCCTGTCAGTTACACAAAACTGTTATGTCCAAAATTATTTGAAAGGATTTCGCACAAGCCTTGTAAGCATTACTGTAGCAACGTGCATTGTTTACCTTGTTAACTAACTTGTAAAATTTTTACAATGCAGCTGTCAATTATAACTTCATTTTCAAGGACAATAGAAGGCTTGTAAATGAATCTTTACAAGTTGCATTGTAAAAATTTTAGATTTTAGTTACCTAACAAGGTAAGCATTGAACGTTGCCAAAGTAATGCTTACAAAGCTTATGCGAAATCATTTCAAATAATTTTTGACAGAACAGTTTTGTGTAACTGACAGTATTTGGTTATAATTTTGTAATTGTTATTATTTTGATTTACAAATGAGTAACAAGTAAAATGTTGTACAATACACGAAGAGTAACTGTTTTTATTGCTTCAAGGAGGTGACAGGCTCGCCTCGTCAGCCATTTCCTCCATTCAGCAGTAAAAACTGTTTTTCTTTGCTTATAATGTAAATAACTATTAATTCGTTTCGTCAATAAAACGGTACCCTCTGTTATAAATCTGGTATTTTGGTGCCTAATCCTAGTTAAACAAAAAAGTAATATTTACATTATTTTTAAAACCCGTTCATTATTTCTTTGCAAGTTGGTAACTATCCAAGTTATACACTTCAGTCAACACGTTTCCTTTCCTTTATTACGTTTTCCCAGTTTTTTGTGTTGACCATTTTACATATTTTGTTACTTCATCAATAACAATATAACACTATCGTGAGAAAAGTGACTATTCTCTAAAAAGTCGTTTGAAATAAAATGATGCGATGATATAGGATAGTGTATAATATTTTTCCAAGACATGCCAGAAAACCCCACTGTTCTTCTCCCGGTATAATGAGGAAAATGTGTTTTTTCTCTCTAGTGAGGAAAATATAGAAGTGTTACCAATATGAATGTTATTTACAAAAAACATATTGTAAAAATTTTAAATAAATGTCTAATTTTATTTAAAATCCTTATTTTAGTGATATAAGAGTATATATTTTAAATTATCTTACAATTATGTCTTATATTTTTCTTTTTCCAGATTAAATCATAATTTGACAACTTTATTTTATATTTAAGATTGGTTAATTGGCAACACTGCTACCCCGCCTTGCATTTGATAACCTAACAATTAACGTGTTAGTTTTGTTTTCCAAGTGTGTTTTAAAAAAAAAGAAGCGCTTTCCTCTCTAGTTTGACCATTAACTATTATTCGTAATTTATATTATTCCTAGTCACTTTAGTTTCATCAGGTCTTTTTAGTACGTAAATATAGATTTGGAGCAATGTTGTCATGTCTGTCTGCCAAGAATTTTGTAAGTAAAACGTAGGTACATAGTAGAATAAAGACTTGAAAATAGATACAGATAGTGAGCATCCGTGGGAATGCTAGCAGAGGTTTTATGATCAGGTTGACCAAAGTGGGAACAAATTTTCTTAGTAGCCGAAGTGGGACAGGGTAAAGTGGAAGCTTGCCAAGCGAGGGGCGCAGACGGCGTGGGTGGCCTGAGAACCACGAACCACGGCGGAACACAGCTGCGAAGTTCCCGGCCTCTATTCGTCGCGCCGCGGAAAGTTCAAATGCACCATGTGCACTATGCATTCTATTTTGGATTTAGCTGCTTTTTCTCGCGGAATTAATAATTGTCGCCAGATGTTCATTCTGCATATTTGAATCCGCAATTTTCATTAAACTGCAATGTTTTTAAAATATAATATATTTTTACTGTCAAAACGTTATTTTTTGTGTGATAAATAATAAAAATATATTCGACTGTATACAGAATATTAATACGGAATAGCACAATAATAATCAGTACCACTGCATTAAGTTTTCAAAGTTGCAACAAATAATATCTACTCTTATTTTGTCCGACACACTGGACGTATTGGTATTTAATGTTATACCGACAATTTTTATAGCAATCATGAATTAAAAAACGATTCTGACATTTTCACATAACAATCAGGAAAATGGTACATTACTGTCGAGGAGCCATATTAAAATACGAGACATTTTATGCTCCGAATCAAACACAGACATTTTACTGACGAGTTATGTATTAATTTTTTTCTCATATATTGATAATAATACAAATTATTTTTTTCCGAAACAGGAGCGAAAGTATTATTTTCGCGCTTAAAATGCGATGCGAAAGTAATATTTCCCTGACTAGTCAGGAAAACGTTTAAACGTTCTTTTACCTTAGAAACGAGAGAAACGTGCTATTAGATACATATAGAAAATCAGATTTAATTTTTAAATTCAAATTCCTTTTTATTAAACATCAATTTTAACGGAAAACTTATAAATTATAAAAAGTTATTGACCGATGTTATATGAGTCGAATTGTCAACATTACATAAGTACTGTGTGTGTGTTTTTTTTTTTTACAGTTAAAATGGCAATATAAGAAAAAATTGCTTTTTTCAGGACCGGGAGAAAAACTGGGTTTCTATGATATCAAAATCATTACAGAAACAGCCAATTTTATATCTATGGGAGATTTGCGCACTTTCTTTCCCGTCGTGAGGGAATGTGCTCAAATAATGTAAAGAATGAACAAAATTATACAAATCAAATGTAACTATTATAAATTATATTAAAATTAAAATAATTTTGAAATAGGTACATGGTACATACAAACATCATATTTAAATATTGGAATCGTGAAAAAAATTATTTGCTGATTCAAATTTCACTCAAAGAAAAAAAAACAAAAAAAATTTTCGATAGCGGAGCGTCACCCAAAAAATGATTAAATGATATATTAAAATATTTTATCCAACACCTCTCAATAAATGCTCTATAACTATGGCGATTTTAAACAAGCAAAGTAACAGATTACCCACTAGTGGGTATAATTTTGAGGAAAGCCCCTAGTGAGTATTTTTTAATTTATAACAATAATAATAACACACAACACCTTTGTAACTACTTCGATTGACATTTTAATTTAAAAGTTTAAAGCATATGTCACTGTCAAATAATATTTATTTAATACATTTTTCATTTATTAAGAAGTGTGGGATAAAACGTTATACTTCACACGTGGGCAAAGTGGAATTACCCACGAGAGAAATTTTAGCTCACGAAGCCGAAGGCTGAGTGAGATAATTTTATCTTTGCCCACTTGTAAAGTAAATAACTATTATTTGAAAAAATTTAGTTGGAAAATGTTTAGTTTTCTTGTAAAAATGAAAAGTTTTCCTGGAACAATTCCAGCACTTATGGGTCGCTTTTTCACATCTTAATATTAAGAATATGAAAATTTTAATACGAAAAAGGAAAACATGCTTGGAATGACTGATGAGTGCCTTTATTAAGTTAATGATTTACGACCTACCGGAGTATAAAAAGAAATATGAAAGCAGAATTATTTGCACTTGTGTCATTAATGAAGAAGATATTATTTATGCTCAAGTAAATTTCGTTGGAAAAAGATTTGGGACGCAGCAAAAACCCATGGGAACTCCGCGAAACGAGGCGAGAGCGAAAAGAAACAATGAAACTGAACGACAGGGAAGAAACGAAACAGACGCGATGGTGAGTAAAAAGTTCGATCTTCATTACAACAAACTGAACGATGTCTGGATGGGGGGAAACTTTCAGATGAACTCAATGCGGTTAATTATTTAATAATTCACAACTCTTGATTTTAATTGTGTTTTTAAGTAAATACTTGGCATGTTTAACTTCACGTTATTTATGCAAACATCATAAGATATTCAAAAACCGAATTTCCGTTTAAAATACTTGGTTGCATATCGGTATCAGCCAACCATGTTACTTACTAAGGAAAAAAGTTAAATTGGATCAAATACAACGCATATTATAAATACTAAAACTTTGACTTTTTGATATTCGAAACTCTATGTAATAGTATATTATTATATGAGGAATTATGATAGTCATAAAGATAAAGTTTGCGTCACGAGCAGCAGGCGAGTGAGCAATGACCATAATCCCGAATATAATACTGTAACTTTTTCTACTCCTGAAAGTTCAGAATTACTTTTTGAAAATAATTGAAATTCGGTAAAAACACACGTCAACATAAAAATACACAAACACAACCGACTACACTGTCAACTGTCGAAGCGAGTAACTTGGTAATCCACAACACGGCTTTAAAATAAACAGATATAATTTATTTCTGGTTCTGTGATTGGCTGAAAAGAATAAATTATGAATCTATAATTCACTATCGTGAATTATGACTACTATAATTAACTGAAAAAATTGAAATAATTAACAAAGGAGTAGAAAAATGAATTAATTTAATAAATAACTAGTTACTAGAAATATTAGCGCAGCATTATTGTTTACTAAAAAACAGAAATTTTAATTTTAGTCTTTTGCTAGGACTTTTATGCGTTCTTTTGGCAAGGATATGGATTAAGCGTTTTAGTCCTTCATGGTTTCTAGAAATCGATGTTTTACCAGGGCATAAAGTAGCAAGATTACCAAGGAAAATTAAGATAAACCTGATACGTTCCACGGAACTACTTATCCTATTATTATCAATAGTAATATATTAAGAGAACGTTATTTTGAGGAAAATTTGTTTCACAACATTTCAAGACAAAGTAATACATGCGAAATATATAATTTTTTGATCCACAAATTTAAAACAAAAACATTTGGTGTGGTCAGCACACTACTATCTTATACATGTAAAACGAACTGAACACATTATGACATATTCATTTCATATGACTTTATTTTGACAATTATTTTTCGTATAGATGTTTTATTCTCATTGTACTATGAATTTATTTTAAATTGGTATTAATTAATATTTTGTCTTTAAAACTATCTAACTAATAATACAAATATTGCTTTTATAATATTTCAAACGATACATATTTCTGACACTTCATAATTATTTGACATCTAGATGTCAAAAATGTTTTAGTTTTTGTTCCCATTGTAGTAACTAAGATTATTGAAATATATTATTAAATATATAATTTAGTTTTTCTCAAAATTAGTACCAAGCTTGTACAAGCAAAGTACAAATAACATTTTATATTCCAAATATTTTTGCTAACATTTTCATTTGATATTTTTTTTCACAGTCGATTCTATTTTTGAAAAAAATGGTATTTATTGTTTTGAACTTCCTCTTCAGGTTTTTCAATTTCATTCAAAGTCCACTCAGCTCTTCATATTTTTATAAAACTTATAAATTCTCAGTTTCGATTACATATCTTGTCTCGTTCATGAGATATTGCGCACACGGGCATCCATCCATCCTCACACACAGAAATCATTGAGAAATTGGTCGGATTCAGTTGACGTCAAAATATGTATTTCTGCAAAAATCTAGTCAGCGATTTTTTTCATTATTCCAATACTTCCTTATGCTCCTTAACATATGTTAACAATGTCATGCTAGCCTAAACGAACTATCTGACATTTGTCAAGAAATACAAAGGCTACAGAAATTATAATCGGAAATAATCTCTAAACCTTTATTCTCACTATAATAATAATAGAACTGGTAAAAAAGCAGACACGACATACAATGACACATTCCATTGGTATTAAAACATGTCAAAAAATAATCATTAAAATAATTTGTAGTTAAAAGTATTTGGAGAAGTCTGGTGGGTAAAATCCATTTGTGAAGCCTACAGCCTTGAAAAGCAGGGCGACGTTGTATAGGTATTTTCAGTTTAAATGAAGCAGAGAGCAGTAACAAAGTAAAGGAGAAGAAGGAAAGGAAAGGTCGCCTGCCGACGATAATAAGACTGAATATTCAGTTTTCGGTAATTTCCTTTTTGTGCTCGGCTTGTTTACGGCCAGCCGTATTTTATTCAACTTAAAGTATTGAATTTCCTGACGACGTAACGACCTGACCAAAATAACAAAACGTGCCAATTTTCAGCACTTATATTCTCGTAAAATCTAATTAAAATCCACCACTAAACACGAACAACAATTTCATAACGGACAAACTTATAATTATCCGTAGGAAATTTCAAGATGCTTATTTCTAGAACACGCCTGTGTGCCGCTGCTTGTGCCATAACCTTTTGTTCGCGATCGCGTGATCAGCCGTTATCATTAATACAATCCGAGTGTGCAGGGATTCTCAAACTAAAACCTTTCCTAGTTGAGCCGCTTCAACCAAATCGATAACATTTTCATTCGGTACCTGCAACATACTATTACATACTGGTCCTTTCATTTATTGTACGCCTAATTCTATCATCATCATTTTTGGAATGTGTGGTCTTTGCACCAAATGAAAATGCCACATCTAACACTTATAGGTCAGGCTAAAAGGCATCATGATAAATTTATTTTCTCTGTTTCTACATTAGAATTACATATTCTCGCATGCTTATTGTTGCTATTACGCATTGGTAATCACAAATCACTGTCACCAGCTTAACTATCCTACCAAAAGAGTTAATTGTTAGTACTTTTAATAAAAAAATTTGGTGTGGTCACCGCACAAGTTTCTTATACATAAAAAACCTACTGAACACTTACGACTTGCTCCTTACTCAAGATTTTAGACATAAACAGGCAGATTCATAAAAGGGATTAGCGCTAACTCCATTTTTATTATTACTCGTAACTTCATTTTCCACTATCAGAACATAATTATTTTAACTAAGGTTGTAATCAAAAGTGGTTAGCATAAAATTTATACATTTTGATTATAAAATTAATTTAGAAACGAAGTTATAGATGATACAAAAAATGGAATTAACGCTAATCCCTTTTATGAATCTGCCTATTAGATGTTAAACTCGTAACTATGCACGCCTTGAATTTATATGCATGAATAAGGTATGACTTTTCTATGAAACTCTTGTTTTCCGAAAGTATCTGCATTAAAAAATTTCATCTTATTTATAAAACTTCAACCTCTTGTATTTTGGAAACTATAAGGAATAGGACCTGTCTTCATATGACATTTTTGGCTCAAAATGACCTCAGGAATAAGCTGTTAAAGTTTGTTAAGCTAGTCCTGAACCACCATGTATATTCTATTAAAAACAAACGATTTGACAATTGTTGTTCTATTGTTTTTTCCTGCCCTGAGGATCAAATGTATTTGACAACTGTCTATTCCTGGAAGCGATGGTATTCCTACGGGTTTCAAGTAATAATACGAGTAATAATGCTTTATTTCCGTCATATTAATTGGTGTTGGAAAAGTTTGTACAAAAAAAGCAAACGCAAAGTACAGATAAAAATACATACTATGACTCACTTTCCTATAATCTGGCCACTTCTATTAAGGTCAACCATACGGGCTGAAGATAGCGCAACATGAACATGACTTTTTTGAAACAATATATCATTATTACAATAAATGAAACATATAATGTTTTATACCTACGTTTGTAGATAAAAGTCCAAAGTTTTGTAATAAATTTTAAAAAGCTAGTCTTGTTTACAAATTATACATGGACATAATTTTCAATGTAGTAAAATATATGCCACACATTCCCATGAACGACTACAGTAATGCAAATAATTTGTATATTTATAAATATGATCGTCTATAACATACTAAAATTATTTTTCATTTGAATTTACAGTTTTTGAGAAACAAATAAAAATATACCTAAAAGTGTGTTTTTTGGTATATTTTTATTTGTTTCTCAAAAACTGTAAATTCAAATTAAAAATAAACTTAGTATGTTATAGATGATCATATTTACAAATATACGAATTATTTTCAATACTGTAGTCATTCATGGGAATGAGAGACACAGTATCAAAGTTCTGAATTTTTGACCAACTAGACTTCAACGAATATTTTTTTATAGTTTAATGTTTCAGTTATCCTTTTTATCCACATATATAAATACTAGAATGTTCAAAGACCTTACTGTAATAATTGTTTTGTTTTTCGATAAGAATAATTGTAAGAAATTATTTATTCAGATTTGAATTTGCAAAACAAAATTCATGGGAGTGAACGAACCCAACGAAAATATGTACTTCATCTGACATTGCAATGTAAAAGTCACTGTATAAAATCCATGAAATTTTGACTGATGGAGGTTGTTGGACTATAAAGAACATGAAAATAAATGAAGAATACAGAATTTGCTGTTTTTTTTTTTTTTAATAAAAGATTCGTTCTTTCGACGCGAATGTTTAACTTCAAATTTCTTTTTTTCATTGCCACTTTTTTTTACGTATATCCCATGTGTGGTGCCCACTCGGTACAAGCCATCGTTACAACCATTAGCCGGTGCCCGATAGTTTTATGCTTGTCAAGTTAATTATAACCCAACTTGGAATGGTAGAGGAGTGAGTTTAGACCTGACCGGAATTCGAACCCACGACCTCTGTTATGCTATCCGCCGTTCTGTGTTTAGCAGTGCAATATTCACGGATATTAAAATGTAATTTGATCACTAATTTTATAGCAGGTTAATTTCTGTAAAATATTCAATTACCAAATAATTATAAATTTCCAGTTAAAAATCTGGAATCTTTTACGTGCTTGGCGAGCTCCATTGATTAAAATTATGAATCGATCGGGAAACAGTATTCCGCGATGATATCGGGCACGAGAGTTCATTTTATCACTTTGCATATATAAGTACGGTAATTCCGGTTAGTACCGCATAATGACACTGGGAGCAATGCGAGCGCTGGAAGACTGCACCCCGGTGATAAGGCAGACTGAATCGACTTTGATATACACGTAAAATATGCGAGCGGAGTACACTCATTACTCTGCGCACTGGGGCCTGCTAAAAGATTTGCTGCTATGTGCTATCAGAAACCGATAAAAACAAATTCGTATTCATTATGCGACTAACTTACTTTTACAGAATAATATCGCCGTAAAGTGTTGTAACATAAATTTTATTTACTTGCATAAATCACGAGAAAAATTAAAAATGGAATTGGCGACCTGGAGAATTCGAATATTATTTTATTTCAACACAGAGGAAAGTGATCAAATATGAAATAGAATCCTTAATATGGAATACCACCATTTCTCTGATCAAATATGAAATAGAATCCTTAAAATGGAATACCGCCATTTCTCTAGAACAAATAGTTGAAGATGCAATACAAGAGTATCTTCTATTTCATTTCCTCACTTTATTGTCGCACTCATTTCATGCTAAAAAAATTCTCAAATTACTATTTCTTTTTTGTCAAGAAAGAAACTGGTATTCCATATTTGGTCACTTTCCTGTAGTGTCGAATGAAACGGTGAAACTAATTTATGCGTGCGAGATTGAGGGTGAGCAATTGCTTGGGTGTCCGAGGAATGAGAGATTAGATATGATTGATTATTTTTTGCATGCATGAATTATTGTGTAAGGAATACACGAGCATGTATAGATGTGGACGAGGCAAAAGTGATGTGTCAGGATAGGAATGTTTGAAGGAGATTGATAATGTTTCAAGGTTTGGGCTACCTCACTGTATGGGATATAGCATGATATTAACTTATTATAGTAACTACATATTAATAATCGTAATGTATTCTTCAACTGTACAATTATATATGTTGTTATAAGAGCAATGTATCTTGAATAAAATATAATTCACATCAAAGGAACCTTTCGCATTTATTGTGAATTGAAGTTAAACCCAAAATCACCTGAAACCTGTCAAATTAACGTCGAGCCATCGATTCACACTCTATTGGAATTTTATTAATTGATGACCAGTTACATATGCACCAAGGGGATTAATTCATATGTACTGACATCAATAATCGTGTTTTATTTGTTGTGTACAGTATTCACTGTTGAATTAATGGTTATAATAAGAAAAGTTCTTTTTGTTTTCATACATTGTGTACAAATGTTGTTTTATTTCTCTGGTCTCATCCAACAAACCTAATTAAGTATTAACGTAATTATTGTGCTAGTAGGAAAATTTTGTAGTATGACGTATTGTAGTAAATTTATACGTAAAATGAAACAATATGTGCAAGAAGAACGAACTAATTAACTCACTTATTAGTAGTGCCCTTTTAAAAGGACGGTCAATATTTTTCTGTTTCTATTTTGGGATAGAATTTTTTTTAAATTCCGATGAAGAAATTAGGAACAAAACATTTTGAGTGTTCTTTTCGATAATTTCAATGTCCGATGTTGGCAAGACTGATGTTTGACATAGCTGACAACTGACAGTTATTTTTATTTTTATACATTTCAAATAAAATTTAATATGTACCGCGGCACTAAATTTCCTTTTTATCATTCATATGGTTTATTTTCCTAGGCCCTACGGGCCTCGGTATATAAATTACATATTCGTGAAAGAAAGTTAAACTTCAGTGCTTTGATATACGTATAACTATCTATTTTTTGATAAATAAGACAAATATTTTTATTTATTGTGCAATTTTGACAATTAGAAATAGTAACTTATGGAACATTTTCGATTGTTTTATTATAGATTAGTTTTATACTTTTTATACAAAAAAATGTTGTATAAACCTCTAAATGAAAACTAGGCTCCCGAATTTATGATAGAGCTTGTACATCTGCGCTGCCAAATGTTCATCACGAAACCAAGTGTTTCCGCACTTATTCTGTAAGTATAGACTACGTATGAAGTAAACAACAACTGTGGATATCACCACTTTTAACTTTGCCACTGTATATTTCGGCTATCAAATTTAGTTCACTCCCTTAGTTTATCTGTATAAGAAATATATTACAATCTAAAGTACATTTAAGGAATTACCAATTTGAAAAACATCACATCAAGCAATAAATCATCTAAAGAAAAATTGTATAAAAAGAGTAGATTCCCGTGTGAGTATTTTGACGGTACACGCAAGGGAGGCAGGCATCCAGCAATCATGCGACTAATTCGGGCCGCGATGCCGCGAAGTGTGCCATTGACGCGCGGCGAGTGTAAGTAATGCAGGTGGCAGGTTCCCGCCGGCGGCGGCGGCGCGGCGATTACAGCACATTCCACGGCCACTTCCGGTCGTTGCGCAAAGCGCCCCGGTGCGCAGCTGGCCAAGACCGCGCCGTTCCCATTACCCGCGGACTCTGAAGTGCCCAGCACACCTTACGCACCACATGCACCCGGCCGTGTTTTTGTTTGATTAGCATCGGCCTCGGGACTCGGCTAGTTAACAACCACGGATATTGTGTTGCCTAGTGTAGTGACAGAAGATCGATGCTGCGCCTCCACCGAAATCATTCACAATTTACACTCCCTATTCATACAAGTTTCACCGCTCCCTTTACCCGCACATCTACAACTTCATACAATGCGGTGCTCTATAGCCCAAATAGTATTATTCAAAATTTTCCAAACAATTCAGCCGAACATAGTAGAGTACTATGTATTCAAATAATTAATTTAGATATATGCTTACTTTAGAAATTCTGGTCTTATCATTTTATCTTTAAACTATAGTGAATTAATTTATGCAATATAGAAAATACAATGCTATTTTTTTTTAAAAGCATATGCCACTCCCTATTGATTTTAGAGGAAAATACTTCAAATACAATTTTGTTTTGATCAACAATCAAAAATTACTCACTAGTGGCTTTTCTCAAAAATATACCCACTAGTGGATAATCTGTTACTTTCCTTGTTTAAAATTACCATAGTTATAGAGCATTTATTGAGAGGTGTTGGATAATAACATTTAAAGCATATGTCACTGTCAAATAATATTTCTTTAATAATTTTTTTATTATTATGAGATGTTGGATAAAACGTTATACTTCACACGTTGTAAAGTAAATAACTATTATAGTCATGGAATTCGATTGTATCAAAAAAAATTTCTGGCAGCTTGCAGCTGTCAAAAACTTATACCTGCGTAATTTTTTAGAAAAAAGATCACATTTAACAGCGACTTAGACAGCTTTCAGCTGTTTGAAAAATAAATTCGTATAACAATCAAATTCTATATAAAAATCATTAATTAAAGCAAAACTATCGTGAATCGAGGAAGTTATAACGCGCCATATCTGAAAGTATCCAAAACCTATGTTAAACTCCTTTAAAATTACAACTTGAGTGGGGCACAGGTTAATATTAATATTTTTCTAAATTAATTGGCTCAAAATATATTTTTTTAATGAAGTTTCTTTTTAGAGAATTCATAAAAATAGTACATTACAATACGACTGAAGAAACTAAGAATTTCGCTCACGCATGTGTACGTTTAGAACACGAGGCGTCATCCGAGTGCGCAAAGACACATAAGTGAGCGAATTCGTTTCTTCACGAGTATTGTATAGCGTTTTGTTCAATCCTGCTATTGTAAGTACGCGCCCCCATCCTTGTGGTCCACATACTCCATGTTCAATTTGGTAATGACAGATAAGAGTGATATTACCTATCCCGTTGCCATGGGAATGAGTTGAGTGAACAAAACAGAAGGTTTCGAGCTCTGTATGCAAGTAAGAAACAACAAGTTTTAATAGCAGGATTGAACAAAAATATTTTGTGTGTACTCATTTTTAATGGAAAATACCAATTTGATTGATTAGAAGAATTAATAGCCAGGAGAAAAATGGCCGAAGGAAAAACGGCGGGGGGAAAATGAGTACCTGCTTATTAAAGACATCTAGGGTGGAAACACAGAACGAAAAAGTTACCATTCCAGTGATGTATTTCCGAAACATCATATCCCACATCAAAACTAAAATATCTAAAAACAGACAAGTTTCCAGAAGTATGAATATTAGATGAAGTTCAAATCCACGGAAACGGCTGCGCAGTGAGAATAATTCGACGTGATATCAAACGCAAGGACGGGCGCCGCGACGCCAGGGTCTAGGTCCATTGACATCCCGCCGTCGCCGAGGACGAATACAAATACGAGGGAGAGGAATTTTTTTCTCATAACCCGGATTTCGTGGAGGACGGAAAAATAACAGTGTGTAATAGCTGTAGGTATGACGAGGGACAGTGTTTGCTTTCGGACAATAATTTCCGGTTTCATATGAGGGAACTTGTCTTTGAAAAGCATATATAACTTCAGAGCACGTACTGCCTTTAAATACCTTAGCAAATAATTGTTTTAATTCGGGCTCTCAGAAATCATTTCTCTTCGCAGTTCTTTCAGCGGGAACCAGATTGGATTACGGGTACGTACGACGAATATTATATACAATATCTTATTTGTTCAACACAAGCCTTATTTTACACTGCATATGAATCTAAATTTGAAAATTTAACAATGACACTCGCCACATACTTGACATCTACATCAAGTAATCAGTTATTTATTTGTATGCTCTTATGATTATTAAATGAGACAATTTTAATAGTATATTAAGTATCATCTATTTTAAGCTAAACAAGCTAGTAGTTTTCTGGGAATTTGTAATCCAGTGCTTGGCTGGCTACCTGGAGTCACCGGCATTGCTTAGGATGAATAGAAAACCACATCCATAAAAGACTTTAAAAGTCATCAACTGATCCTTTGCCCTACTATACAGAATGTCCCAGATTTAAACGGCCTAACTTAATACATACATTAAACACCTAAAAATAAGGTGACAAGTTCATTCGAGCAAATGTCCGTAAATGCTTTATTCCAGAGATATTCATGTTTTTCTTATTGAGTAGCGCTACTTTAAAGAATCAACTTCATAATGAAATAACAATATTTATCATATTGAGGTGTTACATAATAATTAAATTAAATTAATAATAAATTGTTTATTATCTAATTTCAAAACAAAATTTAGTTTCCTTGCATTGATGTCTGGGAAAAAATGAGAAACAATCAATGAATTTAAATAAATTTATTATTTAACAAGCAGATTCATAAAAGGGATTAGCGCTAACTCCATTTTTATTATTATTCGTAACTTCTTTTTCTTTTCTCAGAACATAATTATTTTAACTAAGGTTGTAATCAAGATTGGTTCACATCAAATATGATACCTTTTGATATTATAATTAATTTAGAAACGATGTTACAGATGATGATAAGAATGGTGTTAACGCTAATCCCTTTTATGAATCTGCCTGTAAAATAATAAAGTAATAACATAACTTCATAAACTACTTTGTCTTTTATAATATTTGTTCAAAATGTTCACCTGCAGCATGTAAACATGCACGACAATCATCTGCCACTGCATTAGTTGCTGTGTGACATTGCTCCGAAGATATGGTTTCGCAAACTTGAAACATTTTTCTACGTAGTGAGTCTAAATTATTTATCGGTCCTTCATAGACTTTTTCTTTGATGGCACCTTAAATATAAAGTTCTTTAAAATCATTGATAGTTTCTCATTTTTTCCTTGACCAAGCAAACAAAATTTTGTATTAGAATTAGGTAATAACCAATTTATTACTAATTTAATTATATGTCTCACATCAATAAGATAATACTGGATAATTCGTTATGAAGTTGATTTTTTAAAGTAGCGCTACTCAAGAAGAAAAACATTAATATCTCTGGAATAAAGCATTTACGGACATTTGCTCAAATGAACTTGTCACCCTATTTTTAGGTGTTTAAACTTAATTTTAAATCTGGGACAGCCTGTATACATACGTGGTAAAAATACGTAGCTATAACCTCATGAGTATTAGAGTTGGCAATGCCTACGTGTAATAAATGTAAAAAGTATATGTTTTTAATTTACTGGTCGAGTAAGTCGGCAGAAAGACCGGCGCACCTAATGGATTCGTATGCATTTTAATGGAAAATTCGGCAGAGGCTTTCGCCATAGGCGAAGCAAATCCAGTAAATCGCGGCAGAATACAACATCTCGTTTGCATCTCGAGCAGCGGATAAACGAAGTTTAAACAGGGCTCACAAAACCCTTATCGATTTCAATTTAATCTTGTATTAATTCTGTAAACAAAAAATGATTGGATTAGGCAAAATTAAAAACAAATTTCATTCCCAAGTAGAATTACTCGGCACAGCTGATAAATAATTCAATATTGCAACACGCTGTGCTGTGTTGCTCGTGCTCGTCGTTCACTCGCCGAGAATCGATCACGAAGATGTAAAGCACTCCTCCAGCGGAGATATAATCATTTCATTTATCTTCACAAACTGAACGCGCTGCGAAGGCGGCCGCATCTCCTAAACTCCTTATTCCGCGTACTTTTTCATTCCTTTGGGATAACTACTCGTGTTTTTCAAATAAATTCTTTACCTTAACTGTATTTCATTTCTTCGGTTAAACGATTTCTTCCTAATTGGATAATTAAAGTCGGGAAATCTTTATTTATAGTTCGTAACCTTTTTCTTATTTCCCAACAGTTAACTGTTAATTTGCCCCGCTCGTTAACACACACTTGATTTCACCGTAAACTTCATTAGTACTTAGTTGAATTTAAAACGAATTTATGTTATACAAATTACCACTGAAATATAATAATATAGTGGAACGCTCACTGACGATGAGTCGAAAGAGATAGGCAGTGGGCAACCTATCTTTGTCGTAATATTAAATGATTGTGTTATAAATTATTTAATACAAAAATTAAATAATTAAATATTTATCGGGGGTAATATCACAAGACCTTCTGATTTTATTATCAATATATTTTTAATTTGCATAATTTTTTTTTGTTTAGTAATAATATAACAAGAGAGTTAGTATAAATTGAAAATATATTCTTTCGAAAACTATTTTCTAATTTATCGAACTATCGAGTTTTATTTAATTATATTATTTTTTGACGTTTCTTAAAACCAATGAAATGCTTCATTGTATGTCACGTATCTGCGTTTTAACCAAACCTGTCATTATTATACTGAAAATAAGGCTCTATTGATTATTCCCAGGAATAATCTCTGTGTCTTTTTGTTTTTGTTGACAAATGTCAGTTGTCAGATAGCTATTATCAAAACAAGTAAAAAATGTGCAAAAAATATAGATTTAGTGCCGTGCCTGATGATGAAATCAAAAAATAATAACTCGAGAGTTCGATAAATTAGAAAATAATTCTCCAGTATCTTTCTCAAACTTGTCGCCATTTGGCAATAGCCACTCAAGTCCTACGGGCTTTCGTGGCTATTGCCTGGCAACAAGTTTTCGAAAGATCAGTCAAATTATTTTCTACTTATTCTCACTCTCTTGTTATATTATTACTGATAAATTTTTTCTCAAGTTTATCTGAGGTTAGAAATACCGGCCCTAAAAGAAATAAGTCCAATTAACTCTTATGTATGTGAATTTAAAAGAATGTTCAAATATTAGATCATCACAATATTAAACATTACTTATCACTTTTGGACAAGACTGTGCTTTTACTAAAGTATTAGGAGAAGAAGGGTGACCCACAAAATCTACCTGTATCAGACTATTTTTCCGCGTTCATAAAAGGGTACAAGTGAACGTTCCAGTATTATTATATTTCAATGCAAATTAGCTCCATATTAATTTCCAGTGAAAGCAGACACGAGGCGAAATTTAGATGGTTTTGTATACAATAACTTATTGATAAACAAACATAATCTTGTAAATGATTGACCTAATTAAAGTTTGCGAATTTGTGTACATTAAATTTGTTTTGAAATAACTTATTCAAATTGTTCCGCATTACTTTCTTCAGAACATAAATAATAACAATAATAATAAAGAAGTCAAAAGTTTTCTTCTTTGTGAAATTTGACAGAATCCTTGTTATATGTTATATATAACTTTTGTATTTCTCGACATTTATACATTGAGGCAAGTGTCACGAAAAAAGAATGTATTTTTAGGAAAAGCGAACAAGAAGTAATAACAGGGCGACAGCCCTCACTTGAGTTTTGACAGTCCCTTCGTTTTACTTCTCCAAGTGAAAGAAATATTGATAAGAACTCGCCTCGTTATAATAACTTAAGTGTGAAGATATTTCATTCACCTTTTCTTTTGCACTTAACCTTGCAAAATTTCTTTAACGTAATGTAAAACTTTTTATTCTCTCTAAAAGTTTCAAATCATAAATAACTCATTCTATATTTTTCTGAATAAAATATGCAAGCTCATTTTTATCACGTTTCAAAGTTTTATTTTTAGTATCTAAGTGGGATAAAAATTTCCGCATTATATCAATAATTTGTACAAGAGGGCTGGAAACAAATTTTATGACCAAGCATTATCTATTTGGAGTTTATAGTCGAAGTAGTCGAAAAAGGAATGTTTCAAAAATACATCTTTGCTTCAAAATTAAGAAACTTTTACTAGTTGAAAGACCATAGCTACAATGTGGTAATTTTTTTAATCCTATTTACTGGGTAAATAGCTTCGTTATAACGCATTTTCATTTTATCCCTATAGTTTTTCCACAACTAACGTCTTTGAGGGTCATGATTCGATAGCTGGTAACTGCACTTTATGGGTAAAAAAAGTATCATTTATCGAGATTGGCGAAAACAAAGTTATTTAATTTTCAATTGAATTTAAAGATGTTGTGAATTTTTACTTTCTTATACAAAGTATAAGGAAGTATTGGGAATCACGAAAAAAATCGCTGACGAGATCAAAGTAGTGTGGTGCCCACACCAGATTTTGTTTGCTTCTTTTGACAAAATTGTTTAATAAACTAATTTTAGTTGCTATGGAAACAAACAAATAACAGAAACTGTAATTATTAATCATTCAATACAGATACACTTAAAATTTTTAATATTTTTTTATTACATTTCTTTATAATATAAGAGCTAAGAAACCCATTGTAGCAGAGCGCATTGTCAGATCTCTAATATTTTTCGAGATACGTCAATTTTTGGTATTTTTGAAATGCAAATTTAAGGGCCTGTAATTGAAAAACTACACGAGATATCTAAAAATTCTCTTCAGTTTAGCGTTTCTGGTGCCTTATATAACAAATTAGCAAATTTTTAAAATTTTGAATTTTTTTTGTATTATTGTTTAAAATTTCGATCGGCGATAACTCGACAAATATTAAAGATACAGATTTGCAGTGTTCACCAATCGGTTCAGCTCGTCGAAATACATAAGTATGCAAAGTTTCATAAAAATCGCTTTACGGGATGGAAAGTTAGAGCAAAAAGCCTGAAAATGGCGTTTTTTGTCCAAAAAGTCAAGTGTTACCCCTTGACGTTTGGTCTGAATTTGGCCATTTTCAGACTTTTTGCTCTAACATTTCAACCGGTTGTCCGAATTTTCTGAAATTTTCAGGGTTTATGTATTTCGTCGAGTTGAATCGATTGGTGAACACTGCAAGCCTGTATCTTTCATATTTGTCGAGATATCTCAAATCGAAATTTTGAAAAAAAATTCAAAAAAATTTCAAAATTTTCAAAATTTACTAATTTATTATAAATGGCACGAAAAACACAAAACTGGAGATATTTTTCGATATCTTGTATAGTATCCGAGTTACAGCCCCTCAAATTTGCTCTTCGGAAAATATAACAAATCGTCATATCTCGAAAAATATTAGAGATATGACGATGCGCTCTGCTGCAATGTGTTTCCTGGCGCGAATAATATAAAGAAATGTAATAAAAAAAAATTACAATTTTAAGTCATATTTGGAGAAATTTCCGTATTTTGAAAAATATTACAAATTGCCATATTTCGATAACTATAAGACATATTACGATGCGTACTACAGGAATGAGTTTATTCATGAATAAACTATACATAAGTAAGAAAGTTCAAGTTAAGTTTGGAGGAGTATTTAATTTATTTTCTAGTAAACAATTTATTTGTATAAGAAAGTAGTGTGGTGCAACGTTAAAAGCACTCCGCTTCGCCCATATTACTAGCTTTAAAACACCTGTTATCATATTATACTATTATCAACACACACTGATTGTAATCCAAAGTCCCCTATCAAATGCTCGATACGTTCACGAAGCTACCATGAAAATATCGCAGACCAAAATCATTTAACAGCAGCAACAATTCTTTGTAACGCCTCTGTGAAAAACCAGCAAAACTACCGGAACAACCTGGACCGGCAAAACCATAATGGGCGGTCGAGCACAAAAACACAAACAATGAACACAAAAAGAAACATTCCAACAAAGCGACGTGCCATAAACGCAATAATCAGCCGCGGTGCGGTAAGTGCAAAGTGACACGGCGTCGCGGCGCCCGCCGGAATGATTGTACGCGAGTCGCCGGTTTAATTGCGCCTTGGCGACGAGGGAGGCCAAAGAGAGTGCGTCGTCCTGCTGAGCGATGTGTGTGGAACTCTGTCTCAAGTGCTGCTATAATTCGTTTGTTTCTTTTTAGATACAAGCCATATAACGATTAACTTGTGCTTGCTTTGAGCTTTGATGTTGAGTTTGAGGCAAGCAGCTGTAATAATAACCATTACTGTGTACTTGACTTATTACGCGAACCAGGATTGTTTTATTTATTTATTTTGTTTTGTATTACCTATTATAATAAACTCATGTCTTAAACAAAAGAGAGAATTTGTTAACAATAAGTTTAAAAAGATGTGTAATTTAAAAATTTCCATGTGACTGTGGAAAATATTACTTAGGAAAGACTGTAGCAGAACGATTACAATAAACTCAGTCTTATGCCTATGGCACACTGGTCGATGAGCGTCGATGAGCATCAATGAGCTCATTGATGAAACACCAGAACGAAGCCACCTTTCAAAATTTGTAATGTCTTAAATGACGAATACAGGGAATTTCTCTGTGACAAAAAATATTAACATGAAATGAGACACAAAGATACGTCTGAAATGAGACCCGTTTGTTTCCTCGATGCTCATCGATGAAAGTGTGCCTCTATTTTTCGTCGATGACGGGTTCGTTCTGTTGTTTTAGCAATGAGCATCGGTGCTCATCGACGCTCATCGACCAGTGTACCATAGGCATTAGACAGCCAGAGAAATCAATGCTATTTGAATTAGAAGCGATTGATAACCGTTAAGTTTAAGAAATGGGATTCTTCACTAGAATCACAATAGTATATTGCACAACGAGCATGGAATGGTACTCATTTCCTACGAGTATGAAAGTTTGTAGCATGAGCCGAAGGTAATGCTGCAAATCACATGACATGAGTATGAAATGGACCTTCTATTTGGCTAAAATAATGTTATAGTTTATTTATATTTCTTCCTGAAATAAATGATATTCATGTATATTTTAATTATTTACCACGAAAAGTTATTTTAATTATATTTAAATAACTTTCTAAACAATAAAATAGAATATTAAATAAGTAGGTAAAAACACTCGCTGTTTGTTTCACCGAGAACCAACAGCTACTTCAAATAAATTTATTAATAAAATAGACTATCTGACTACAATTATTTACAATTCCTACAGTTTGAGAACAGAAGCACACGCAAACATTGATGA
This sequence comes from Poecilus cupreus, assembly GCA_963942605.1. Lineage (NCBI taxonomy): Eukaryota > Metazoa > Arthropoda > Insecta > Coleoptera > Carabidae > Poecilus > Poecilus cupreus. The sequence continues at coordinate 2,117,752 of OZ012714.1, read as the reverse complement.
CACAACATTTTTAGAATCCATTACGGCTTAATGAATAACTATTAAGATTTTTTAAAACTGTAGCCTTCAATTTCAATTTAAATAAAGTTTTATATATTTATTTTTTTTTTAAATGAGAATCCCCATTTGTAATTGAATCGCTCTGAACGCAGCTCAATATTTCATAAATATTTAGATCAATAAATCACTGGAACATTATTTCTTGCCTATTACATTAATGAACTTTCTATTCGATATGTTCAAAGTTAATTGTACATGTTGAAGTTTATCACCATTTCTTCAGTGGTTTGTTGGGTGGTGATAACGCACCTCCTTACTGGGTACGCATATTGGTTTGTCGACTAAGCGAGCTAACCTAAAAAGAATTTTGGTTCGTATCTCTGCTAATTCAGCCATTTTAGATCATTGCAATATTTGATAAACGAACATTAGAAAAGTTTGGAAGGATTGGATATTAGATAGCACGCTCACATTCCCCCGAATGCAGCTTTTTCTAGTGAAATAATTTTTACCCTCAAGAGCAAACGCCGCCAAACATCGCGAGACGGTAATGGCGTGTTACCTACCATTTCCATTAGTGTGTTTAGCACAGTTTACCGGATGTTGTCACCCACTAATCCCGACCACAAAATCTCAAAACACGGAGATTTTAGCATCGCGGGCCGGGAAAAGCACCGGCACTCGGCAACGTGGGTTGCAAACAACGAATAGAACATCTCCTAGCGGATAATGGCCACAACTCAACAGGCTGTGAGACAGCGCCGGTACAATAGCAACGGAAGGACATGCAAGGATAATATATGTAAGGAGGAACGATAAATTCACTTGTAGTTGAGTTGTACCTACGCGACTGAAATTAAATAGACGTATTACGTGCCGCAGAGTTATAAATACCGATGTTCAGAAGCTTACACGTGTACGTTTGCACCCTTTCAATTCGACACATGCGCTACTGTTGCGTTCACGATACACTTTTTTTGTATATTGAGTTCGTTCTAGATACATAAATAACTATAATTAATAATGTACTTACTTAGTGTATTATGATTGTATCTAACGTATTAAGTTCATAGGTATTATAAGTACGTAACGTATTATGTTGTTTATAATTATCAATAAATGTTTAATATTATAAGGTTATCAGTCGATGATACGATAAACTCCTCTTCAGACGTACTTTTTACCTCCCACCTACCTCTAGGTAAGGGAGGTATTGTTTTTGGTCAAAAAATTGGGTAGTTAGTTTTCAATGAATAAGCACGTTTTTGGGTCCCTACAATATGATTTTACTATTTTCGCGATGGTGTCTGTATGTATGTATGTATGTGTGTGTGTAGTCTGTGGCAACTTTTTCGTCTCGCATAACTCAAATACTATAATACCAAAAAATACAATTTTGTGAATTATTTCTCCTTATATTTAAATGAAGAGCTGATAAGATTTTGGATAAAATTGGTCAACCAAAAGTAGCAGTTTACTTGAAGCCCTTAAAAGTTTTTCGTGAAAAACATGGTTAAATTTCCTTTTTCAACAATTTTTGTTATTTTGAAAGTTGAAGAATATTTAATTTTGCATGTGTTTTGATTACACTAATTTTATTAATTTTCATTAGATTTAGAGATAATAAAATATAAAGAAATTAGATTTCACAAATCTTGCATTCCTAGTACACCATGGAAATATTGAAAAATTTCCATTTTTTTACGAAATATGACACATGTCATTGTGATTGTGAAGCTGTTTTCTTAGTGAAATATATGTCAAAAAATTAAATAAATATACGAAAGAAAATTTAAATTCTCAAGTATAAATAGAAAATAAACAAATAAGAAGATATGTTTCTGTATCATCAAATACTACGAGGGCAGTTTGATAAGTCCGTGACTTTTCGAATAAAAAAAAAATTTTTCGGCGAAAAAGCGTTTTATTTCTCTATATAGTCCCATTTTAGCTCAATACATTTAGTCTACCGTTTTTCCAATTTTTAAATTCCTTCCAAATAAAAGGTTTTCTCAAGACCCTCAAAATAAGCGTTTGTTTCAGTGATGACCTCTTCATTAGACCCAAATCTTCTTTCACCCAGCCATTTCTTCAGGTTTATTAAAAGAAAATAGTCACAGAGGGCTAAATCTGGAGAATATTCTGGATGAGGTAGCAGTTTGTAGCCTAATTTATAAATTTTTGCCATGGTGAAGTTGGTTGCGCTTGTGCTCGAATGTGAGCAATCGCGGCAGCCATCGCGCCGATAGTTTTTTCATCTCCAAATATTCATGTAAAATGTGATGTACCCGCTCAGTTGAAATGCCCACAGCCTCAGCCACCTCACGCACTTTCATTATCCTATCGTTCAATATAATTTCATGAATTTTATCGACAATTTCTGGCATGACGACCTCTTTTGGGCGACCTGAACGTTCGACGCCATTTGTACTGGTACGACCACAACGGAACTCAGTAAATCACTTCTTAACCATTGAAATTGATGGTGCAGAGTCCCCATAATATTTATCGAGCTTTTCCTTGGTTTCGGGGATGGTTTTTTTACGCAAAAATTAATGATTAATCAGCACACGAAATTTACTTTTTCCATTTTCGTTAAAATTCACGAGGTAGACTGCTTTTAATGGCTGACAAACAAAAACGCAACGACGCAGCTTACTCAAATTTTGACTTTAGTCTATTACTAGATGTTAGTTGACGGGAGCAGTGTTACCATCAAAGTTACTACACGGGAAATTCGAAAAGTCACTGACTTATCAAACTGCCCTCGTATATTGTACCGTTTAAGAGTAGTATTGGGCGGGAGGTTATATTTGCTACATTTTGACGTTTGATTTGTGACACAATCCATAACGTATACTTTTAACGAATACGCTGATATGTGGACATGACAAAAGAAGAACATGAAACACTTTATCCAAATCGGCGATTTGATTCAGCGTTGCCAAATTTATATAGCTTTTAAAATAGCTCCTGTGGCTTTACGAAGAGTCGTACAAATTTTTAATATTAGGATTATAAGATTCGTTCTATCTGAAGTTTATCACCATTTTTCTGAGCAACCTGCTTTTTCAATAATTACGCCCATTGTCATATTCAGTAAAAGTAATAGCATCAAATTTAGACATATTTGTATTCTAATAAGAATAACTAAATTATTCACTCACGTTTATAGATTGTACTTACAAATAGAAATATAAGAGCAAAACGTGTAGATTATGTAAGATATTTACTATAATATCCGTTTTGAAACATAAAATACAAACATTAATATAACCTACGAATAACATTAAGCCTGTATATGTAGTTATCAGAATTTATATTATATCCTTAAAATAAATTACGAATATACGTCGTTCTTCAAATTCTCGCTTCTATCCAATAGAGCACTAAATAACGATTCCATTGCTAGTATATCCTTGATTTGTATAAATTACTATTGGAAATAATTTAAGATACAATTTGAAAAATTTATTTTTGTATTAAACACGCAAAATGATTCATTGTTATTCGTGTCCGGTAATAGTGCAAAAGAAAAAGAACATTTTATGCTCGTGTACACACAACTTTTTTTTTTAAACTTAAATATTCAATTTGTTCTATCTACTTATAAGAAATTTATATTTTATTTGTAAGCATGGGAATATATATTATCAGAGTTACCTTCAAGCAACGTTCTTAAGGTAGTTGTGATAAAATTATGAGCGTTAATCAATGGTCGAAGGTTACTCAGTGAGAAATATTTTTGCGATAATTATTATTATTTTCATTAACATACCGTGAAAATAATATTTTTAAATAAACAAATCAAATATTAAATTAACTGTTAACCGACAGTCAAGCACCATTACTTAGCAACAAGTGATAATTTCTCGGGAAAATTATCGGGGGTAATATCACAAGACCTTCTGATTTAATCGATAAATTTTTAATTTGCACCTATTTTTTTGTTTAGCATCAAACACGAAAGCAAACTGCATGGTAAATCTCGACTCCGAAGGAGGAGGGGTTTTACCAAATGTCAGTTTGCTTGAGTGTTTTTGCTTAAAAGCAAAAAAATATAGTGCTTAAAAATAAAAATTTATCTGAGAAAATCAGAAGGTCGCGGGGTATTTGAAGAGATAAATACAACGCAAAATGAAACGAAATATGATTTAACTGTCACACTGATAGTTATAAACAATAACAACTATTTGTTTATTTGGTAGCGTGATTTTATTGGAGTAACGAATTTTTTTCGGGGTAACGGGATTTTATCAGTATAATACTGTTCCCATTGGTTGAATTTTCAAATGTTTTGCATCATGATTGGATAAAAACTAGTGTAGGAATTTTTCAGTATAATTGTGACCTGATTGGTCACTTTTACACACGTAACTATAAATACAGGAATTCGATTTGATATTTTCGAATTAAAAAATAGGTATAGAAAAATAAATTTCATAGGAAAATTTACCCACGAGTTCAAGATTTACAAAGACGAGTGCGGTAACAGGCCTTATAAAACTTCCAATTTGACAGATACAAATTTAAAATGATTTTTTTCTTTTTCAAACTAACTGGATTCTAATAAATTGTTTATCCAACACCTCTCAGTAAATGCTCTATAACTATGGCGATTTTAAACAAGCAAAGTAACAGATTATCCACTAGTGGGTATAATTTTGAGGAAAGCCACTAGTGATTATTTTTTTATTTATAACAATAATAATAACACACAACACCTTGGTAACTACTTCGATTGACATTTTAATTTAAAAATTTAAAGTATATGTCCCTGTCAAATAATATTTATTTAATAAATTTTACATTTATTAAAAAGTGTTGGATAAAACGTTATACTTCACACATGGACAAAGTGGAATTACCCACTTGTAAAGTAAATAACTATTATTTATGACATCTGGACCCAAAATGGCGGACGAGAATACCTACATTCTTCTAGAGCTCTAGGTTTATCGGGAAAAGTGAGTACGTAGCGACATAACCTCTAAAAAGGTTTCTGGACAAAACACATTTTAGTGTATGTATCTCAGGTATTTAGTAGCACGAAACATTAGTATTCCAGTTCTGAGATAAACACGCACACGGCCCGGCATCCCAACTTGCCTTTCTGCAGCGTGGTGTGTCTGGCGCCGTGCATTAGCGTAAATTAGCAACCGCGAACGCGTACTGCTCCCAAGCGCCTTTGCATGGGTTAAATTAAATCTCGCTTTACAACTAACGCCGAATTAAATTCGAATAACGTATTTTAAAAGGCAACTCACCACCAGCAACTTCCTCAGCGGTCTGCTCGCCGGCTCCTGGGACGACTCTGCAGGAAGAAAATTATTTGTTAGTACAGTGGCTTAGTTAAAAACTAACTGCTTAACTATTTTAATTAACAAAGTTTCCATTCTGGTGGATCTCAATGGCTAGGTGCAACTCGGGGATAAGGAATGAGCAACAAAACGTTTCTATGTACAAACTTACTTGCATACAATCTTTGCTTAGTTAGGCACTCACTTAATATTCTTATCAACAACAACCAATAACTATTTCATTTCCGATAAATATGAATACATTACTTTTCAACATAAATAAATCACTTTTAACACGTAAGTACATCATACAATATTTTATATACGATCTTCCTAGTATATTAGTAAATACTAAAAAATGTAGAATGATATTTTGACAGGTAGGATTATATTTGTTAATTTATTGAGACAAATCGTTAGCAAATAAAAAAAAACTTTTAACACTAGTGTCAGAAAGTGACACTTTTAACTTGCTAAGCAACCGTTAATAGGGCCACTTTTAACAACTGTCGTAAATAAAACTCTTTAAACATTCATTATTCAATTTTTGATGTACCTAATTCTAATGCCCTAACCTTAATAACTTGGGATTATTTTTCAGTCTGATATACATACTAATTAAAATCATAATTTGATAATTGGAGATCAAAAGTTTTGAATTATCAAATTATATTATCAAAAACAAACTTCATTTATTTTACATTACAAATGTATTTATATTAACAGAGATAATATATTTGTATTACAATAATTAATGAATATATTTCAACAAATATCAAATGTTGAAAAATATATATGTGTATGTTGAATCAAGGGCATAGAAAAATCGTTTATGTTTTGTTTTCATGTTCAAGAATGGTTACAAAAATATAAATTAGTAAAATAACGTAATATTTAAGACATACTTTTTTGTTCCTATTCTAGTAAACTAAGTATTAATAGTGTATTAGATTATAAGCTTGAAAATAATATGAGATGAAGTCTATATACTACATATTTTGCATATTTATGCTTTTTTTTAAATAAAGAAAATTTAGGGAATTTTGTGTTAGTTGGTGATACTGATATAACGTATGAAAATTCAATTGTTTGAATTTGAAATTATCAACTTACTTAAATTAAAAATTATATTTTATGTTTGAGAATTTTTGACAATGATATTTCAGCAGAGTTACCAACATTAATAATATAAATTAACGAACTATTTATGGTGTTGCAATAGCATTGTTATAGACAATATAAACAACAAAGTAAAACTATGAATTTTCAAATAAACAGTTTATTGAAATTATACAGGTTATGTTTGATACGTTAAAATTATATGATTAATGATAAACTGACAATGATTTATTTAACCTGGTGTAATTTTAATAATTATTTTTACAAACATTTATATCGTTCAATATACATACAGGTATTATAAAAATTATTCTGGCCATGAGAAAAGACATAATATTAATAAGCTTTCGCTTTCGATGATAAATATTTTGTGAGGATGACAGAAATATTCGTTTATATGTTCTTTTCTAATAGAATTAATATATAAAATAAAATTGAAAATAAAATAAAAATCTGAGTAATTTTTACTTCATGATAAATATTTCATATAATGAATAATTTACGTTTGAAAACAAAAGCAAAATACTCAACCCAGTTAATTTACATTCATATAATATAAATTCATTTGGGATTCGCAACTTATTCAAAGCTATTCAAAATCAAAATTATAGAATTGCTCACAGTGAAAATTTGCATTTAACGGACTAAATTTTCAATTGAGTTTGCCATGTCATATTTAATTTTCTACGACATTTTTCATACATTATTCTACAGTACCTTTGTATATTAGAACAGCACTATTCCATAATAGAATAATTAGAAATGCGCGTTATCATTGTTAAAAGTCCTTAATAAAAAAAAAATAAAATAATTGGCTATCTAAAACCACCAAAAACTTAAACTTAAAAGAATTAATAAATAAACATTGCCTTGATAATTAACCGCTTAAAGAAAAGATATTATTACCGAAATCGATACTAAAGTGATATCGTGTATTACTCCGCGAAGTTACCTAAAATAGTAACTAAAGAAAAATTTTACTGACTCTTATGTCAAAATAGTGCACGATTTTACAGACTCATCTGTCAAACTTTTAGCACTACCTAAAATAATAAAGATATTATTCTATAATGCTATAGGTGAATTTATTTATCATGTACCTTTAATAATAATTTATCGGATTTATTGCAGATCAGAATATCATTTATACGAAATCAATACTAAAGTTCACGATATTATTATGCGAAGTAATCCAAAATAGTAGCTGAAGTTAAACTTTACAGACTCTTATGTCAAACTTGAATTACCAAACCAAAATAACAAACAAATTATCTATCCTACAATACTATTGCCGAATTTATTTATTATCTACCTTTTATAAAAATTTATCGGATTTAATATACATTACACGCAGACCACGTCTAAAAACATGTAAATAATAATGAAAATTATATACAAATATTTGATACTTTTGACAGTTCGTTTGTTATCACAGCTGAAGTTTTACAAAAAATACATAATCCTATTTATTTATGTTTTTTAATAATATTTTAACGATTTCGGAAACAATATAATGTATACCTCGGTACTAAATTATTTTTTGTTACTCATATGGTAATAAAAAAATATACTATAATGTTTTGATACACAAATAACTATTTTCAAATATAAATCATTAGCTGGGAAAAACTTTTTTGTAGAAACGTGTTTTCTCCACTGCTAGTAGAAATTCAATTCCAACAATTTCTAAAATACAATGAATTTCGAATAAATCGCAACATATTCATTACGTTTTTTTTTTTCAATTTTGCTGAGCTGAAACCAACACGAGAACTGTTTTTTATTAAGTGTAATTTTACTAAACTGTTCCACAGACTACTAAAATCGCTGCATTTTAAATCAATTAATCATAGTTAAAATTCGCAAGCCCGGCAGAATAAAACAAATGAAACCCTAGAAAATAAAAGGAACGAAGGAGAATCTGTCTGGATACAGCGAAAACCCATACACATAGAAAATAAATTCAGCACTGAGAAGTTCAGAAGCTTATAATCAAATCAAGCAGCGTAACGCAAAGTTTCCGGAATCGCTAAAGACCGAAGATCCTCCCTTTTCAGATCGACTTTCCGCGGTTTTTTGCTCGCTGAATGCCAACAGTGTACATGCAAATCATTAGAAATGCATTAAGACCGTCTTATCTGTCTTCTTCTAACTTTACAAGGACGAATTTTCAGTTGGTACAATAAATTGCTGCTGGATTAACTGAGCTTTGGATATTTTAATCGAACCGCGCGCTACGTCATCATTTAATCAAACTAGAAGATATAAAAGAGGTTTACTCATTTCCCAGAACTTTAATGATTTATTAAAGTCTGAATTCAATATATTTTACGATTGTATTAGACATTCACTTATTTGGCTTTCTACTTTCGATATATCTTCAAGTCATAGTTACGATATTTGATATAATATGTAACATTCGATAGAAAAATTTATAAATTATACATGGAATTTTAAATCATAAACTAAGAGGTCACAATACATTTCAAATTTTTCGACATTGCTTAGCACCTGTTTGTTAATATAATTTTCTATCACACTGTATTGGAAACTAAGCATTCCACAACTTACAATTGTATTGGATTAACTATCATTAACTATATTGAATAAATTCGACGAATCAGAGCCGCACATTAGAGCAATATATGAAGTATCTTGATTCAGTTACTATGGTTACGTCTGTTTTAATTTTATTTATTTGAGTTTGACGGTTTCAACAGTTTTGTATTTGTATTTCTTGTATAACTTCCAAAATCTTGTTATAGAAAGTTAGCCTACAATATGTAACGGAATTCTATCATTTTTACCCCCCGCACATTCATATGTAAGGGAGGTTTGTGTTTATGTTACGAATTGATTAGATATTAGGAATAATTCATCAACTATAAGTGGGGGATTATCTATAATGGTTTTTAAGGAAAATCTTAGTAAATAAATAAGATAGAATAAATTTCATTGGAATTAAAAAGAGGTAGAAAAATATTACCTACAATTTTTATTAGAAACACTTTTCTATATTTTGTAGTCATCAGATTCGAAAACAGTATCAGCCAATAACTTTGGGCCAAATGAAATCTTTATGTTAGTGATTTTTGTTAATTTAAGATACAAATAAATTGATTACAATGGGATCTTTCACCATTTTTTTTTATTTTTATTTGAATCTTTATCTATATTGAAGACTATCTACACTTTTAAAAAGTCTTAATTGTTATTCATTAAGCCACAATGATTTTTTTTTAAATGTTGTGACGTCATAGTAGAGGTGTTGCTGGATCTAAAACAGTAGAGATTTGAATAATTTTTGTGACATAAATGTTCTTTTTTATTGTAATAATAATAATAAAATAAGTAAAAACATATATATGACTACAATTATTTACAATCTGTACTGTTCCTTTGTAAGATCAGAACAAATTTTTTAAAAGTTATTCCAAAAGTCTTGGGCCAAATGATATGATTCCGGGTTCGTATGTATAAACATCTATGTTGCTTACAGTCCTAGAACAACTGCTGGCCTTGCACGTAAACATCCTTGCACACCTCAACAAATATGTAACTTTGGCCAATATTAACATGCTACTCTGGCTTATCATTATCCTTGGTAACATTTCGGCTGATCATTAGTAAGACATGCATGTAACAATTTCATTGGAAGGCCGCGGTAAGCCGTGGGAACACGGCGTTCAGGAGCGGCTGCAGGGGGCGCAATGCATTAACCGCAACACCCGCTCTAACGGTAATGACCCCGGTAAACACCGGCACTACAGCACAAAAGCGTTCGGTGCGTTCAGTTTCGGCCGATGTTTAGATGGACTGAAAACGAAACAATTTATATGGTAATTTATAGACGCGGCGCGGCGCAGCGGAGAACGCATGAAAACGATATTAATATCGTCACACACATGGAATTCTGATTGGGCCTAGCGCCCCTTGATATTCCATAATGGCGCTCGCCGAAGATAACGTTCGTGTTGTGTAATTGACGGCTGATTAGGAATATATTGCCGCGTAATATGATAATGATTTCACGCAAGGGACGTGACTAATTAAATTGGATTTTTCAACCGAGACAAGTGTCGATTTCGAAATCGCGGACAGTTTGCGCTGACGCTGACAGTCAGCAGGAAGTGGCAGCTTCAATTTTCCGTTCCCTTTAATTCTGTTTTATATGGAGCTATTTTTAAAAATTGTATTTGACACGTGTTTCAAATATAAACTAAAATGTTTTACTTATTTCCTCCCTATGATTACCCTATTATTAAACCGGGAGTTTTTTTATCAGTGTACATAGGGTGTATCATTACCATAGTTACAGTTAAAGTGATTGACAACAATGTAGTATTAAAGCATCTTTTTAAGAGTAAACTTAGGCATAACTTATATGGATTATTAATAATAACCAAACAAAATGAAACAAACAATGTAAGCTGAAACAAATAAGAAAATACTTTACTACTTAATAAATTATATTATATTAGTAGGAATTATTATTTTTAATTATTACAAGTTATCCCTATGTTTACTGATAAAAAAAAGTTTTATTTCATTGGTGTCTATAGTAATGACACACCCCTATGTATACTGATAAAAAAAACTACCGGTATAATTTAGTTTTTAAATAATAAATCACTTAAGAAGATATTGGCAAAAGACCTAAGAATCGATAAATCTAGACAACAGATGATACTACACGAAGAAAACCCAGTCACTGATTAGATGAAGAGATTGTATCGAAATATAGTAAGTATTTGTATATAGAATTTAGTTTTTTATTACTATAAATAAATGAAATTACTACATAGTAATGTAGATAAGGTAACAAATAAATATTTAACACTACTACTAAATATTAGATTTCCTTAAAATTGGAAGCAACTACAAAAAAATCTGGTGTGGACAACACACTACTTTCTTATACATATAAAACCAACTGAAAACATATGACTTGTTCCTTGCGTATGACTTTATTTTGACAATTATTTGATATATTACACCTGTACTACTAGTCAGTTTCATTCTAGGTATAAAGCGAGCAGCATTCTATGATCATACTAGTAAAGTTATACCTAATTTTTATTTTTCTGGTGGAATTATTTGCCGCATAATTGACAAAAATCCAATACTACTCTTGCAAATTTTGATTTATTATTCTCAAATGAAGTACAGCAGGTGTTTGTAAATGACATTCAATTTTGCCCAGTAAAATAATTTTTTCTTTTAGCCAGAAGAAACACAGCTTTAAAATCTCGCCATCATTTTTTGATGATTCCAGTTGTTTCTAATACTATGAATTCGAAAGAAAAAGTGTCAGTATTTTGTATTATTACTGTAATATTAATGGCTGCTTTGTGACGTAAATATATTATGTTGTCTTATATGTAAGGTGGAAGGAAATTAGCTCACATGTAATAAGCGCTTCTGCACCGAAAATTGTCTAACAATTTTCCCTAAACATGGCGTACGCTCAGTATTAATAATAATTACTTGTTCGAACCACATTTGCGAGCATGCAAGGCGCGTATTCCTCAACTGAAACACAACAGTTCAAACTTAACCTAATTATGTTAATTCGATTTAGTTTCCATTAACTTGTTAGCTTCAGCATCAGCACAATATCGAAATCATCAAGTTGGGAATGACTTTGATTAAAAGTCAACTAAGCAGAGACATACGTCAGCGAAACTAATTCCCCAACAAACCGAATATCATAACTCTATTATGTTAATGCACGCACTTTGCTTTTAAAGAGATTGTACCCTCATTAAAATCATGAAGATTTATAATTTATGAGACGAGAACCAAGGATCTCGGAGCCATTGTTAGAAGCATTAAAGTTAAAAGGAATAACTTTCTAAATTTATAAATATCTCAGCTTCAACGAAACTTTCAAACAATTCTGACATTGGCAGCCTCAGCCTTGTAACTACAAGGGTATAAGGTCGTAGTTCGTTACTCCGGCCATATAACAACGAATTGACAGCTGCCACTAATATATCCTTGACAATAAAAAAGTCTGATGTGTCAGCACAACTTTTAAATGGTACAAAATATAGAATAAGTTACCAATACAATAGAAAACCTGATAAATCTCCAAGTAACCTTCCACTTAATTTTCACTATTAAATTGATTTTATATTATTGTACTAACGACCAACGCACAGTGCCGTCATCGAAAAAGATTTAAATTGTATTCCAGAGACCCTAAAACGTGTATATCTATTAAAAACTCACTATCGAATATTTTGACGAAAAACCAGTTAAGTTATTTTGATACATATTTATGTATATTTTCATTTGATGACTTCAAAATAATGTTATCTGTTATACGTTTTATGTAATTAAACATATCCAGTCAAGTGTAATTTAAAAAAAAAACCCCAATGGTGTGACATTTAAAAAAAGCAATTAAATTCCATTTAGGTGCATGTTCAAATGTATTTACATCGATTTGTCATCATTCATGACTTTTTATACTTTTCTTTAAAATATAAATCAATTTTAAGGTATATATGAAGGTGACTTGTGAAAAAAATGTAATTGCAAAACTGCAAAAAAAAAAACAATGCCAAACAAAACGATGTGCCTGCTTCAAAGCAGGTATTTTATGAAATTCACGATGTCATTTGTCGGCACCTTGTTATAACAAATAAGTAAAATTTGTTAATAAAATTGTTTATAATATTATGAATGATTCTTCCAAGTGCCTAAACCGCGCCCGGCAAATAGAGAAATGCGCGATTTTTCGTCTAATTGCCTGATATCGCCAGTCAATTAGAAGAATGAAATAAAATTCATCTAATTGCCGGCATTTCGCTAAATGCCTAGGCATTTAGCTAAATGCCTGATTATTCTAAATGCCTACGACATATATATTTGTGATTTAAAGGCAAGAAGAAGACAATAATACATAGGTAAAATCATAGCAATGTTAGGCGTGGGTACCATTTGTGACCTAACCTAATAATGTAATGGAATAGATTTTAGTGAAAACACAGGCGTGATTTATATTGAAAATATGAGAAAGAAAATGCAATAAAGTAATACAGAATGAATAATTTATTTGTAATCTTAGTGTTACTCATATTTTACTGCACTCAAGTTTTTATTCACATTATTTTTGAATAATGTTGTACAATGTACCACTATTTTATACGTAAAGCAGTGTTACTTCGTAGTATATAAATTCAAATTACCTTAATTAGAAGTTTAATGTATAATTTATTGCGAGCATTTTCACTTGAAGTTTACGTTTACTTCCTTCCTACCTCAACTCTGCTTAACTTATTTACATGGAACACTAATTGTTTAGTGTGTTTTATTGAAAAAATGTTTTGATTATTGTAAAATTAGTAAAAGTGTTGTTATATTGGGGCAGGCACCAAGAGCTTAAATATATAAAGATGTTTACTTAAAACAGTTAAAACAGTTTACCCAATATGTACAGTCAAAATTGTCGATAGTGAATTCTTAACAGCTGAGCACATTTTGGATGAATATGATTTTACTATTTTAACAATGACGTCTGTTTGTGCGTGTGTGATTTGTGTGACTTTGACAATTTTTCGACCATGATTTAAAGAAATTATTAATCTAAAATTTTCATATTTCCATTTTACGTATATCTGTTACAAGTTTTTGGAATTGTCCAACAACCGATAGTGGTAGATTACTTCAGTTTTTTTTTTTTTTTTGGAATATGTCAGTAAATAATAGAGTTAGATTAAATTGTTTTATTCAAAAATATATAGAATAATATTAGTTATAATTTGTATTATATATATTTTGTATCGTTTAAAGAAGGTTATTAAGCCAAAAAATTAAACACTAGATAATTACATTTTGTAATATAACTTAATTGGTCGTTATATTAATTTTTTATAAACATAACTTCATTATATTCTATGACTGCATTATATATAAATTTGTAATTTTAATTTAGACCTGAAGATGGCTGTAATCATAGCCGAAACGTCGTCAACGACAATATAAGTTGAAATAAATTTATTAAAGCCATGATATCCAATAACACATAATGAATTACTTACAATTTTCTTGTATCGTTTAAGACTAAAAGTTGTTCAGGCTTTCTAATGCTGGCTGTTCAATTTAAATGCACTACCATTGCTATTTCAAGAAATTAAGAGTTGCAGGATTGGTTAAAGTAGCAAACAGTTTCTATTTTACAAGACTATTATGAGCAAAATAGATATTTGTATATCAAGGCATTAAAGTATATTTTTTTATTACGAATATGGAACTTATAAACCATATGAGTAATAAAAAATACTTTGGGGCCGAGGAATACATTAGATTTTTTTCCGAAATCGTTAAATTATTAATTAAAAATATAAATAAATAGCATTATGTATTTGTAAAACGTCAGCTAGCTGTAGCGACGGGGATGGTTGTGATAACAAAAGTACTGTCAAAGTGTCAAATATTTGTGTATAATTTTCATTATTATTTACTTGTTCTTAAACGTGGTCTGCATGTAATCTGCATTAAATCCAATAATTTATTAGCAAATGTAAATAATAAATAAATTCACCAAATATTATTATAGAATAATTAGTTTGTTATTTTAGGTAGTGCTAAAAGTTTGACAGTTGAATCCGTAAAGATACATTTTGACTAAAGAGTCTGTAAAGTTTTATTTTAGTTCCTATTTTAGCTAACTTCGCGGAATGATATCGTGTACTTCAGTAACGATTTCGGAAAAAAATATTTGCCATAATTTCCGAAATCCATTTTCGAGGGAATTATTTTTTGTTAAAGAATCGGTAAACTATTAAAAATTCTTTTGATATTCATCCTTTTCTTCCTTCTCTCATGTACAGATTAATGACGAATTATGTAGTTGAACAATCTGTATAGAATCGTATTTGTTTCGCCAAATTAACTTATCAGTTTGTCTTTATTAGATTTATTTCAGTTTTAAAGCAATGAAGTTAAAATTCAATGAGTACAATCGATTTACATTTAACAACGCACGAAAATTAAAAGCAATCCCTAAATTGATAATGGCACCTTTTCAACAAATCGTAGCAAGGCCAGATTAAAAGAATCTTCAACGCAGACGCAAATCCGTTTTGTTAAAACAAATTCAACGAATGTTCAGTGGGCGACCCATCAGCCACTTAACGCGCTGCCCGGCCTATTATGTTCGTTAGCAGAGCGCTTTGTTTCACTATAATCCTTAAAACTAACTGCGACATTCTATTTAGAGTTAATCCTTCAATGGTATTAATACAAATGCCGGCATTGCTGGCCCAGCTAATGACCCACACGTACGCGAGGGAAAAGGCCCACGTCAAAAATGAAACATGGCGCATACATCATGTCAAGCTGGACCATGAATCAGTTTCAAACCGGACTTGTATCACTGCTGGAATTAATTTTGAAATGTGTTTGTTACTAAACGCTACAGAACAGAATCGTTTTTAATCGCTAGTGCGGAAAAACTGATACTATGTTATTAAATTTAAAAAAAATTATAACAAAATTTATTAATAGTATATTGTGAGTAGTATGTGCTGAACCTATCTCCACCCGAGACAGTTTGCCTTTCACTTTGGCGTGGGTGTCCTTGAGGCGTAATTAATTAGTTTTTGAAATTTTTGGGGCATATAATTAGATTTATTTGGTAATTAGGTTGTGTTTTGGGGGCGTATGTAATTAGACTATAATTTGTTTTTGTACTTTTGTGTGTGTGACGTAGACTTGTGGAATTTTGTTTTTGGGACAAAAATTTTCTGGGGAATATATCTAATTAGGTTATAATTTGTTTTAGGGGCAATGTGGTAATTAGGTTTATAATTTATTTTTGTACGTTTACTTTTGTGAAATATCTGAGGTGTGTGACGTAGGACTGGAAATTTTTGGGGTTAAACTATTAATTAGGATATAATTTGTTTTTATTGACTTGGAACATTTTCACAAAAATCATTTATTAATAATAATAAAATACAAGTTTATTATTTGTTTTGCATGTTCACTTTTGTGAAATATCTGAGGTGTGTGACGTAGGATTCTGGAATTTTTTTTTGGAATAAACTATGAAATAGGATACAATTTGTTTTTATTGACTTAGAATATTTTTACAAAATTATTTACCTAATAATAATATACAACACAAATTATTATAAGAATAAGTGATTAGAACTAAACAAGTACATATGCAACAAATAATGATAAAACAGTGCAAAATAAACAACAAAGAAATCTTAACAAAAACACATGTAAAAACTCTACCACTGTTTCGTTATTGAGAATATTTACACAAAATTAAATAATGTAAAATGGATTCGAATTAATTATTAATTATATACAACTCAAATCAGTATAAAAATATGTGATTACAAGTAAAGAAGTATATATACACCAACAAACAGCACAGAAATACAGCACAAAAACTTTAAGATCATCACATGTAAAACTCACATCTCGATAACGTATGTACATGCTTCTACAGACAAAGAACGACTGATTCGCCTAAATCGCGTCCCATCCCTTCCACTTTCGTTCGAGCGCCAAGCGCATGCGCTACATCGCCATGATTTTAAAAATTTTCCGTTATTGTCTTGAAATTTGTTTTGGTAAATGTATAAATGATATTTTAATAGGTGTGTGCTATGAAAAGCTGATTTCACCTACCAGATTATACTTCGTAGATCATAGATAAACTTATTTTTAAATTAATCTGAACAATTTATTTTTAAACTTGAAAACTGAAATGCGAGTAAGTTGTATATAAATGGATGGATTTTGTTAAAATTTAAACAGTTTAAAAGTTGTTGTACAGTATACTTTGGTGTATTGTGTAAGACAGAAAGCAGAGTTTGATTAATTATTATTATTATTATTGCTATTTTTGAATAATAATATTGTCATCATGAATAATACTGCGAAATTGTACAATTCAGCATGTGAAGTAAAGGATCCTAGGGTGGTGCAGCCCTATTTCGTTGAATGTGTGGAAAATTGGGACGACGAAGCCATCACCAAGTCGAATTCTCGAGAAGCACAGCCGGACTTGGTCGCAAACTTTGAAAACAACGGCATCGCCGTGGGGTCTGACCCCCACAAACAATACAAGGTTGAGACAGCCGAATGTTGGGATGAATGTGACGAGCCATCCTATAACCCGACAGAGTATCTGGAAAATAATCCAGTAATTGTACCTCTGATGGGTTATAAAATGACTAAGACGGAAAAGAAGGCTTACTATCTCAAACAGCGTGAACGGATGGCCCGTCTCAACAATAAGAAAAAACCCCGTAGCTAGTTATGTTATATTTATAATAACTATTTATTTTATATTGTAATTTTAAAACGAAATAAAAATTTTATTTATATTTTCTGTTTTATATATTATGTTACTACATTACCTATCACCAGTAAACTAAAACTATAATCAGCTAAGAAAATGAGTTTTCTACAATGATTATTGTTCTTCAACGGGGTGGTTCGTCTCATTAAAAGAAGTTTGGAGAATTAAGTACGTATTTGAAAATGATGATAATTAGGAATAATTTTAAATAGGTACTTAGACATTGAAATTTTAATTGCTATTTGGCTTTCGTTTAATTTGAAATGTCTCCTGATAGAAGTTTTGATATCTAGAAAGAGAAACGTGTATCTTAAATCGTGTATAAATGCATGTTTGCTCGAAGGAAAAATTATTCCTTTGGGAACTACCTGTATGTACGTGTGTCCATCAGCGAAAATTATTGTTTGAATATCCGTTCGACGACTCAATAGTGAAAAGGTAAGAATATTTTTCACATTATTTGTTTATTATAAAATCGTGTTTTAGAATATTGTGCATAAGATTTATTTAATTGATATTGCATTTTAATTTAACAATATTTTTATAAGTTGATGTTATTGGAATTATTTGTTTGAACATTTTTAATAAAAGCAAATAAATCGTTTTATGTTGTTAACCAGAAAACTTATAATTCTTATATTAAAGGAAATATATGTATGTTTAGAAAATGGATACATTGATCATGTCCGTGGCCGCGCCATCACTAGGGGAAGATTTCGATGCTATTCCCCCATCAGGAACAGTCTCGCTCCCTCAGATGGATCCAAAACCTCAGGAGGCTGGAGAAGTAATAGTCATCGACGATGACGATGATGATGTTATTTTTGACGGGTTTATACTTACGAGTATAAAGCAGGAACAACCACCGGAGGAGGTGTCTTCCCTTCAAACTTTGCTGAAGGAGGTGCAAGAACTGATGGAAGATACTCTCAGTGTACCTTCCGAAGAACAGGAGACGGCAGCCCCAACATCATCTTCAGAGGCTACAGCCTCGTTGGAGGAGATTATCAATGAGGCTGTGGAAGATACTCTTATTGTACCTTCCGAAGAACAACAGACGGAAGACTCAACAACATCTTCAGAGGCTACAGCCTCGTTGGAGGAGATTATCAATAAGGCTGTGGAAGATACTCACATTGTACCTTCTGAAGAAGAGCAGACGGCGGCCTCAACATCATCTTCGGAGGATACAACCTCGTTGGAAAGTATAGCGGCGAGGAAGAGAAATTTATCAGATGATGAGGAAGAGGAAGAGGTCCATCATCCGAAGAAGATAATTTGTATTTCCTCATCGGAAGATGACGAACCGTGCGGTCAGCAGTTCGTCTACAGCGAAGAAGAATCGGGACCGGAATTTATTTTGAGCGATGATAACCTGGAGGTTATTCTAGGCGAAGCGGCCGTCACTAGCTTCGCGTTTCCGCGTAATAAAGATACACGCGACAATAACGACCGTCTGCTCGATGTTTATACGGTACCGCTGGATAGTGTTCGCAACGTGTTCATAGCCATAGGGGTTGACCCCAATCCTACGATGCATGTGGTACTTAGATTGTATAGCATAGTGAAGATAGATAATAAAAACATTATCAAATATTTTGACATTATAGATTTAGATAGGTTAGTTAGTTATTTAAGAAAAGTAAATTTAAAAAAGGTGTGTAGTAGGGAAGAAATGGATAGGGTGATAAGTTTATGTGGTGGTGTAGAATTTAGTTTAATTCCTAACGAACAGTTAAAGTGTAGAAGTAAGAATATGTTTTTAGTTTTAAATAAGGAACGTATTAGTAATTTAATTAGTGTAAGTGAAACTATAAAAAGAAAAATTAAAGTATATAATAATAAATATGGAATAATAATAAGTAATAAATATAAGGAATTTTTACAAAGCACTGTATTGTATAGTATTAGAAATAAGATAGATTTAGAAAATAGTTTATATAAAAATATTTATTTAAATAATGTAGATTTTAAGGATTTTTTTAACGACATGTATATATATTATAAATTTAAGATGCTTAGGGATTTAGTTAGTATTAATATATTTATTAAAAGAGAAAATAAATATATAATTTAAAAGAATATAATTTTATTTTATTTACTCTACCTATGTTTGAAAAATATTTCTACAAAAAAAAAAAAGCTTTAATGTGGCTGATACATCAGGAAAGCATACGGGGAATTCAAATTCAACATGCAGGAAAT
Organism: Poecilus cupreus; assembly: GCA_963942605.1. Lineage (NCBI taxonomy): Eukaryota > Metazoa > Arthropoda > Insecta > Coleoptera > Carabidae > Poecilus > Poecilus cupreus. The sequence continues at coordinate 2,097,796 of OZ012714.1, read as the reverse complement.
AGAACAGAAGCTTTTATTGAAAATAAATTTAAAGTTGACGGTTACTACGCACCAACTAAATTAGTTTTCGAATTTTTGGGTTGTTTTTGGCACGGTTGTGTTTTATGTTATAAAACCAATAGAGACAAAGAACTTTTTAACAGTAGTAAAGAAACTTTAGAACTTAGATATCAGAGAACCATAGAAAAATTAGACAAAATTCAAAATTTAGGGTACACTGTTATAAACATTTAGGAATGTGAATTTAGAAAAAAAATTAAAAGACGATAAAAATTTAAATATGTTGCTTAGTAACCATGACACTTTAAATAATTTACCTTTGCAAGCGCGTGATGCATTTTTCGGTGGACGGACGGGCAATACCATGTTGTACAAAAAAAATTGAGAACAATGAAAAAATTAAGTATGTAGATGTATGTTCTCTGTATCCATACATTTGCAAATACGGAAAATTTCCAATTGGGCATCCTAAAATTTTCATAGGTGAAGAGTATAATAATTTGTGTCCAAATAATAATAATAATATTGATAAAGTAGAAGGATTAATTAAATGTACTGTTTTACCACCTAATGATATTTTTCACCCTGTACTACCACGAAAGGCACACGGGAAACTAATGTTTGTATTATGTCGGTTATGTTGTAATGAATTAAACCAAAATGATTGCTCGCATACTGAATCAGAAAGACAATTTATTGGTACTTGGGTAGCTGACGAAGTGCGCTGCGCCGTCTCCGTCGGGTACATACAAATTCTAAAATAATTAACTTTGACTGTCTAAAATCATTAGTTTTTAATGAAAATATTAATAATGTTGTTTTATATTCCAATAATATTAGATGTAATGTTAATCATAATGTTATAACAAAAAAAAAAAGAAAAGAAAACATTTAGTATTAAGTTTATGAAGCGTAGGTTAGTAAATAATGTAAATAGTGTTCCTTATGGTAAGAAAATGAGATATATGTAATATATAATTTGTACTTTTAATTGGTTTTATGTTTGATAGTTCTTCATAAAAATCAATTTTTATAATTATTGTGTTAATTTAGGAATATGAATAATTAAAAATTATTACTATAACAAGTACTTTAATAAAAATTATCAAATTACGGTACAAAAGTATATATGAAATATAAAATTAGAAGTATTATTTATTAAATTTAAAGACATTATCTTATATTATAAAAATTATGGTATGTAATATTTTTTTATTTCATATTCCTAAATTAACACAATAATTATAAAAATTGATTTTTATGAAGAACTATCAAACATAAAACCAATTAAAAGTACAAATTATATATTACATATATCTCATTTTCTTACCATAAGGAACACTATTTACATTATTTACTAACCTACGCTTCATAAACTTAATACTAAATGTTTTCTTTTCTTTTTTTTTTTGTTATAACATTATGATTAACATTACATCTAATATTATTGGAATATAAAACAACATTATTAATATTTTCATTAAAAACTAATGATTTTAGACAGTCAAAGTTAATTATTTTAGAATTTGTATGTACCCGACGGAGACGGCGCAGCGCACTTCGTCAGCTACCCAAGTACCAATAAATTGTCTTTCTGATTCAGTATGCGAGCAATCATTTTGGTTTAATTCATTACAACATAACCGACATAATACAAACATTAGTTTCCCGTGTGCCTTTCGTGGTAGTACAGGGTGAAAAATATCATTAGGTGGTAAAACAGTACATTTAATTAATCCTTCTACTTTATCAATATTATTATTATTATTTGGACACAAATTATTATACTCTTCACCTATGAAAATTTTAGGATGCCCAATTGGAAATTTTCCGTATTTGCAAATGTATGGATACAGAGAACATACATCTACATACTTAATTTTTTCATTGTTCTCAATTTTTTTTGTACAACATGGTATTGCCCGTCCGTCCACCGAAAAATGCATCACGCGCTTGCAAAGGTAAATTATTTAAAGTGTCATGGTTACTAAGCAACATATTTAAATTTTTATCGTCTTTTAATTTTTTTTCTAAATTCACATTCCTAAATGTTTATAACAGTGTACCCTAAATTTTGAATTTTGTCTAATTTTTCTATGGTTCTCTGATATCTAAGTTCTAAAGTTTCTTTACTACTGTTAAAAAGTTCTTTGTCTCTATTGGTTTTATAACATAAAACACAACCGTGCCAAAAACAACCCAAAAATTCGAAAACTAATTTAGTTGGTGCGTAGTAACCGTCAACTTTAAATTTATTTTCAATAAAAGCTTCTGTTCTATTTCCTGCATGTTGAATTTGAATTCCCCGTATGCTTTCCTGATGTATCAGCCACATTAAAGCTTTTTTTTTTTTGTAGAAATATTTTTCAAACATAGGTAGAGTAAATAAAATAAAATTATATTCTTTTAAATTATATATTTATTTTCTCTTTTAATAAATATATTAATACTAACTAAATCCCTAAGCATCTTAAATTTATAATATATATACATGTCGTTAAAAAAATCCTTAAAATCTACATTATTTAAATAAATATTTTTATATAAACTATTTTCTAAATCTATCTTATTTCTAATACTATACAATACAGTGCTTTGTAAAAATTCCTTATATTTATTACTTATTATTATTCCATATTTATTATTATATACTTTAATTTTTCTTTTTATAGTTTCACTTACACTAATTAAATTACTAATACGTTCCTTATTTAAAACTAAAAACATATTCTTACTTCTACACTTTAACTGTTCGTTAGGAATTAAACTAAATTCTACACCACCACATAAACTTATCACCCTATCCATTTCTTCCCTACTACACACCTTTTTTAAATTTACTTTTCTTAAATAACTAACTAACCTATCTAAATCTATAATGTCAAAATATTTGATAATGTTTTTATTATCTATCTTCACTATGCTATACAATCTAAGTACCACATGCATCGTAGGATTGGGGTCAACCCCTATGGCTATGAACACGTTGCGAACACTATCCAGCGGTACCGTATAAACATCGAGCAGACGGTCGTTATTGTCGCGTGTATCTTTATTACGCGGAAACGCGAAGCTAGTGACGGCCGCTTCGCCTAGAATAACCTCCAGGTTATCATCGCTCAAAATAAATTCCGGTCCCGATTCTTCTTCGCTGTAGACGAACTGCTGACCGCACGGTTCGTCATCTTCCGATGAGGAAATACAAATTATCTTCTTCGGATGATGGACCTCTTCCTCTTCCTCATCATCTGATAAATTTCTCTTCCTCGCCGCTATACTTTCCAACGAGGTTGTATCCTCCGAAGATGATGTTGAGGCCGCCGTCTGCTCTTCTTCAGAAGGTACAATGTGAGTATCTTCCACAGCCTTATTGATAATCTCCTCCAACGAGGCTGTAGCCTCTGAAGATGTTGTTGAGTCTTCCGTCTGTTGTTCTTCGGAAGGTACAATAAGAGTATCTTCCACAGCCTCATTGATAATCTCCTCCAACGAGGCTGTAGCCTCTGAAGATGATGTTGGGGCTGCCGTCTCCTGTTCTTCGGAAGGTACACTGAGAGTATCTTCCATCAGTTCTTGCACCTCCTTCAGCAAAGTTTGAAGGGAAGACACCTCCTCCGGTGGTTGTTCCTGCTTTATACTCGTAAGTATAAACCCGTCAAAAATAACATCATCATCGTCATCGTCGATGACTATTACTTCTCCAGCCTCCTGAGGTTTTGGATCCATCTGAGGGAGCGAGACTGTTCCTGATGGGGGAATAGCATCGAAATCTTCCCCTAGTGATGGCGCGGCCACGGACATGATCAATGTATCCATTTTCTAAACATACATATATTTCCTTTAATATAAGAATTATAAGTTTTCTGGTTAACAACATAAAACGATTTATTTGCTTTTATTAAAAATGTTCAAACAAATAATTCCAATAACATCAACTTATAAAAATATTGTTAAATTAAAATGCAATATCAATTAAATAAATCTTATGCACAATATTCTAAAACACGATTTTATAATAAACAAATAATGTGAAAAATATTCTTACCTTTTCACTATTGAGTCGTCGAACGGATATTCAAACAATAATTTTCGCTGATGGACACACGTACATACAGGTAGTTCCCAAAGGAATAATTTTTCCTTCGAGCAAACATGCATTTATACACGATTTAAGATACACGTTTCTCTTTCTAGATATCAAAACTTCTATCAGGAGACATTTCAAATTAAACGAAAGCCAAATAGCAATTAAAATTTCAATGTCTAAGTACCTATTTAAAATTATTCCTAATTATCATCATTTTCAAATACGTACTTAATTCTCCAAACTTCTTTTAATGAGACGAACCACCCCGTTGAAGAACAATAATCATTGTAGAAAACTCATTTTCTTAGCTGATTATAGTTTTAGTTTACTGGTGATAGGTAATGTAGTAACATAATATATAAAACAGAAAATATAAATAAAATTTTTATTTCGTTTTAAAATTACAATATAAAATAAATAGTTATTATAAATATAACATAACTAGCTACGGGGTTTTTTCTTATTGTTGAGACGGGCCATCCGTTCACGCTGTTTGAGATAGTAAGCCTTCTTTTCCGTCTTAGTCATTTTATAACCCATCAGAGGTACAATTACTGGATTATTTTCCAGATACTCTGTCGGGTTATAGGATGGCTCGTCACATTCATCCCAACATTCGGCTGTCTCAACCTTGTATTGTTTGTGGGGGTCAGACCCCACGGCGATGCCGTTGTTTTCAAAGTTTGCGACCAAGTCCGGCTGTGCTTCTCGAGAATTCGACTTGGTGATGGCTTCGTCGTCCCAATTTTCCACACATTCAACGAAATAGGGCTGCACCACCCTAGGATCCTTTACTTCACATGCTGAATTGTACAATTTCGCAGTATTATTCATGATGACAATATTATTATTCAAAAATAGCAATAATAATAATAATAATTAATCAAACTCTGCTTTCTGTCTTACACAATACACCAAAGTATACTGTACAACAACTTTTAAACTGTTTAAATTTTAACAAAATCCATCCATTTATATACAACTTACTCGCATTTCAGTTTTCAAGTTTAAAAATAAATTGTTCAGATTAATTTAAAAATAAGTTTATCTATGATCTACGAAGTATAATCTGGTAGGTGAAATCAGCTTTTCATAGCACACACCTATTAAAATATCATTTATACATTTACCAAAACAAATTTCAAGACAATAACGGAAAATTTTTAAAATCATGGCGATGTAGCGCATGCGCTTGGCGCTCGAACGAAAGTGGAAGGGATGGGACGCGATTTAGGCGAATCAGTCGTTCTTTGTCTGTAGAAGCATGTACATACGTTATCGAGATGTGAGTTTTACATGTGATGATCTTAAAGTTTTTGTGCTGTATTTCTGTGCTGTTTGTTGGTGTATATATACTTCTTTACTTGTAATCACATATTTTTATACTGATTTGAGTTGTATATAATTAATAATTAATTCGAATCCATTTTACATTATTTAATTTTGTGTAAATATTCTCAATAACGAAACAGTGGTAGAGTTTTTACATGTGTTTTTGTTAAGATTTCTTTGTTGTTTATTTTGCACTGTTTTATCATTATTTGTTGCATATGTACTTGTTTAGTTCTAATCACTTATTCTTATAATAATTTGTGTTGTATATTATTATTAGGTAAATAATTTTGTAAAAATATTCTAAGTCAATAAAAACAAATTGTATCCTATTTCATAGTTTATTCCAAAAAAAAAATTCCAGAATCCTACGTCACACACCTCAGATATTTCACAAAAGTGAACATGCAAAACAAATAATAAACTTGTATTTTATTATTATTAATAAATGATTTTTGTGAAAATGTTCCAAGTCAATAAAAACAAATTATATCCTAATTAATAGTTTAACCCCAAAAATTTCCAGTCCTACGTCACACACCTCAGATATTTCACAAAAGTAAACGTACAAAAATAAATTATAAACCTAATTACCACATTGCCCCTAAAACAAATTATAACCTAATTAGATATATTCCCCAGAAAATTTTTGTCCCAAAAACAAAATTCCACAAGTCTACGTCACACACACAAAAGTACAAAAACAAATTATAGTCTAATTACATACGCCCCCAAAACACAACCTAATTACCAAATAAATCTAATTATATGCCCCAAAAATTTCAAAAACTAATTAATTACGCCTCAAGGACACCCACGCCAAAGTGAAAGGCAAACTGTCTCGGGTGGAGATAGGTTCAGCACATACTACTATTGTGTTATTAGGAGTAAATGTGACACTTTGTGTCTTCTTCTTCTTCAAATATAGAAAATAAAATTATAAATTATTAAAAAATACCCAAAAAAATATTCTATCTCTTCCAGCATTTCTAGTTGGCATAGAATATGCTGTTTCGATATTTTTGTTCATTTGTTTCATTTTTAACTGTCAAATTATTGAAATACAACCTAACTATTTTTCATAATATTTTACTTTGTCCGCCGTCGAAGTAGAAGTGTTACCAAGGAGACACTTTTACGCAGCGGGTGAAAATATTGAACTTATGTTTGTTATATAACAACGCACTTTTATGACGTTTTAAGAAAATATATATTCAACATTTCTAGTTGCCTAGAATAGGGTGTTTTCAAGGGGATACAAATATATAAACTTTTCAAGTCAGTAGTTTTTTAGAAACCGCAACTCCAGAGATCCACACAGGTCGACTGACAGACACACACACAGACATCATCGCGAAGCTATTAAAATCATATTTAAGAGATGCTCATCCACTGAAAACTCACTACCGAAATTTTAGCATGATTCCTATACCTCTCTTACAGAATGTGGCGGGAGGTAAAAAGCTTTCACTTTGATTTGCAATATTTTGTTTTAGAAAGATGGTTTTAGATAACATTTATTTAAATTAAAATACTTATAAATAAATCAAAATTTATATGAACTTTTAAATAATTGAATATATATCATCTACAACATTACATGGGGCAAATATGTCTGTGGTAACATGTCGGATTGTGGATCATAACATCCTCTGTTCGATTCTAACAGCCCACAAATTTTCGAATTTAAATTCTAAAAATCTTCACTACATGAATTTATCCGTTTGGCTCCTCCGCCATTATTCACTACCATCCTTGGAAAAACTGATTTGGCGGCCGATAACCACATATGTTTTTCTTCTCTAGAGAAGAAAATATAGACGAGTAATCAATATGAATGTCATATACAAAAAAATATATTGTAAAAATTATAAATAAATATCTAATTTTATTGAAAATGCTTATTTTAGTGATACACATACTTTAAATTATCTTACAATTATGTCGTATATTTTTCTATTTCTAGCTTAAATCACAATTTGACAACTTTAATTTAGATTTAAGATTAGTTCATTGGCAACACTGTTACATTGCCTTGCGTCTGATAACCCAACTTTAGACATGTCAGTTGTGTTGTCAAAGTGTTCAAGGTCCGAGCAAATCGTTTTTAGAAACATGTGAAAAAAATGTTGTGTATACCAAGAGAGGAAAGCGCTACTTCCACTTTTGCTCGAATTGTAAACATCAAAGTGGGAAAAGGACGCGCTTTCCTCTTTTGTTTGACACATAATTATTGTGTGATGAAAATTAACATTTGTCTAAGAATGCACAACTATATTTGTACAAGTATTCGTTTTGTACTTGGGTGAGTGTTTATATTAAAAAGTTTAAAATTGATATTGAGGCAATCAAGTTGCACCACAAAAATTGTACTATTTACAAAATTATAGCAATGAAAAGAATCTGCTCCAATATGCACCTGAATGCTCATTATGCATATAGCAGCGTTTAAAAGCCGCAGAACATAATTTGAGCGCTTTGTTACAGCGTCAAGTAGGTGGGAGGAATACATTATCAGCGGAATTATTTGCGTTAAGAGACAATTACTTTGGAAACGGCAAATTTGCAAATTACTTTAAATCTCAATGCAATATCCCGTGTGCTCAAGAAATGGCACCGCTCCAAACAAAAAGAGATTACACTCAAGTTTGTATGCACATTAACCTAATTCTTATGTTTGTATTTACAATTACAATAGTTGGCTTGGATTCAACTTGGGGCTTGTTAAAATTGCAGAAAAGTTTCACTGGCGATTTAAATAAAACAGCGAATTCTTGATTAGTGGTAGTCGTGACGGAGCTACATTGTCATTGTGTGCTCATTATTACGGAGAAATTATAGTCATTTGTTCGCATTGCTTGCGGAAACGGTGACGTGATTAAGTTGTTCAGCTACGAACATAGATAACATTCCGCGTGCAAATGGCTTATTATTTATCTTCAAACTGTTCAAACTATGTGGATATTGTTTACATGCTAACATCAAATTAATTAGTTCATTCTATAAAGTAGTGCGAAGAAGCTGCTGAGAATTACTCAAGAAAATACAAATATTTACATCTTGATTTCAAGATTTCAAGTTAATATATGTATTGTTACTATTTTTATTAAAACTTAATTTAATATCCTATTATTGTTCAAAAAATCATAAAATGCTGTGTTTTATGTAAAACAAAAACTTTTAAATAGCAATATGGAACTTCTAGTTTGTATCTTTACTAGAGGTTTCGCGGGAGGCAAACGTGCTGCCACAGACCTCGCTAACAAAATATTTCTCCTAAATGGTTTGACCAACTCTGATGAAAATCTCTTTTTTGTGCTTATGTGGTCACCTGGATGGTCAAATGCATAAGTCATGAATATAAGTCAGGATATACAAAATTTCGGTGTGCGTGTGTTCGTATAATTCTTTTCGTCCTAAACGGCTTGACCGATTTGATAAATTTTTTTTATACTTTTGTGGTCACTTGGATGGTTCTTAACTACAGTTGGGCCCGGTAGGTGGCGCGTGTTGTCGAGATCCAGATTTTTTAAATTTTTCTAAATTTTATTCATGATTTATTGATTTAAATTTTCAGGTGACCCCATAAGAACAAAAAAAAAATTATCAAAATCGGTCAAGCCGGAATTTTATAGTCCGGAGAAATATATTTTACTAGCGAGGTCTGTGGCAGCACGTCTGCTCACCGGGTCATTTGGGAATGAAAGTGAATAATAAATCAAAATTTGCAAGAGTACTATTGGAGTTCGTAGGGCGGTAAACAAAGTGATTACAGTTCAATAAATAATTATATGTTTGTAAATCAGTGAATTATGATGACGGATTAATTTAACTTTGATAACCTGTGTTGCATTTCATATGGAACAGCACGATAATGCAGATAGTTAGTGTCCACAATAATACATTAAAACTAGTAAAATAAATATTGCATCTTAGCAGAAACTCACGGTATAATAGATCTGATCAAAAATAACCATTCATCCCAATACCTCTTTACATAGGCATACAAAAAAAGGAAGCATGTGTATGTTATTGTATAGGATCTCATATTACCGTTTACTTTACTTCGGATGTACTAAAAGTACTAAATAATCAAGTACACTTACATTGTTATAATTCTGCTACACAATTTCTCCATTGGAACTCACAACACACGGCACAAATCACTGCGAAGGTCCCCGCACTACTGATTACAAACAAAAATTTTCATGTATTTTGTAGTGTCTTTGCTAGATATCCGTTTAAACAAGTTTATAAACTGCAAGAATAGATGGCTATTTATGAAATTAAATATTTTTATAGGTATTATTCCAGAAGTTGTCAAAATTTTATCTAAATAATATTGTAGAATGATTTAAAAATACTTCCTTCTGCAAAAACTACTAAACAGAAAATTTTGATATTTTGTATACATTAATCGTATTCCTTTTGGAAGAGCTGATAAGTTTTTGGTGATAATCCAATAACCGGAAGTGGTAGTTCTCTTAAAACCATCAACAATTTTTGTTATTAGAATAATGTTTAAAATATTATCTACAATTGTTTAAAATATTATCTACAATTGTTTGAAATAATTTTCTATTACTATTTCCATTTGCGAATTACAACACGTTATAGAAAAATAAAATTTTGACATTTTTGTTTAAATCTATTAACCTGTGCTTTTTAAAAATGTCAATTTTTAACATGTGTCATAATTTTTTTGAAGGGATGGGCATTTCTTGAGTTTGGTGGTCCGTGTTCCTACATTGTTTGATAAGAAATTTTAACGGGAGGTATTGTGGTGCCTACAACAGTTTTTTTGTCGGTATATTCGTACGTTGGCTCATTTCATACGTTACCCAGTTGCTCATAAAAATCAAAGGTAACTAACGAATCGTTACTTAGTAACTAATATTTACAGAATAGGCTAGGAAGAGTATGAAAATCTAAAACCACGTGTGGTTGGTCCGTGGTCAGCGGATGTCCTACACTAAGTTTTCTCATTAGTGAGGTTTGTAGCAGTGATTGATACGAACCGTTTGGAGGGCGGTTATAATGAGATTCTGGTAATTCGGGCTGGAGCTTCCATCAAAGGCGTTTGACTGAGTTAAGTTTTAAACTGGAAACAAACAAATTTGAAAGTTGCCACAAAAGACGCAGCAGGGAGAAAGGAGTTTGGAAGAAGTTTCGCGCAGAAGGGACGAGTATACTTGGCAGTTTTGATTACAGAAAGCGACTCGCTTCGGTTGTAAACGTGTGTCTCCTGTGTTTTGTCGAGACAAGAGCGCTCTTCCTCCGCTGTGTCTACTGCTACTCCACGAGTGTAGTCTTCGCCTTGCCGCACACGTTCCCCGCCGGGCGCGCGGGTCAGGGAACTTCGCTTAACTTTTCGTTACTCTGCGAAACACGTGTTACTTGACGAAAAACAAACTTGCGTTCACCATCATTCTAGTTTTACTTTTTAATGCATGATATTACATATTTAAATTATAACATACATAAGAAATATTCATGCAGACGCACAATCTCCAAAACTGCGTTAATTCTTGAGTGCATTCGTACAAACATTTCAATTATACATCGTGTAATAATTATTTTACTACGAAATATTGGAACATATAATTAAATTTCCAGCTTGTGTTAATATATAAATAAAACTATTTAGGGGAACGTAATAATAAGGAATACCCCCTGTCTCATATTGTTATTTAGAGTTTTATACAATTATTATACTGAAGACTGTTACTAAGTTAAGCAAAAATGTAGTAAAGTCTTTAAATTGTGCAATGTTAAAAGACGGTATTGCACATTAAGATCCTATTCCATATTCGCTTACTTTCCTTTAACAAATTTGCGGCAACGGCCATGGTAGGTAGCTTTGAAGCCGGTCCACGCGATAACGCAAGTTAAACACTCGTTATCGAGAGATACGAGATACCGAGGCGGCAAATAAAAAATAAACTAATGGATACTGTTTTCGGTGACATAATGGCTGCCACTACCTTCACTAGGGGTTGTGAATTTGAAAAGCATGATCGTTTCTGTTCACATAAATTTACAGGCATCCAATTATTAAGCGGTATATGATCATAAGTAGTTGGTCCTGACTGTTACCATCTTCTTAAAAAAAAAAAAACTAATTTGACATTCTTGTTCTTCAAATTAAAAGTGATTACAATTTACTTTTACTAGAGGCTTTAGTCGTATTTATTTTTCTAAATTTTGTTTATTTTCTAGTCCGAATGAGTATTCAAAAGATGAGCAATTAAATAATTATGAATTTTAAATATAATTTATTTTATGAAATATTAAAATTATGTTATGAAAATAGTAATTAGACTTCAGCAATGTTTGAAATGAAATTTCGTATTTAAAATTAAATAACTCATAATTTATATTTTAAACTCTTTAAATACTTGATTAAATTATTAATCACTTTATATTCATTTTGAATTTAAATGACCAAATTTACTTTATTTTGTATTTAAATAAATAAAGCCTTTACTTCAAAGTATGTAAATAAACAATGTCGATTAAATAAATATGCCATGTAATACTATTAGTGATATTTTCCAGAAAAGATTTCAATAATAATAAGAGTAATAGCATTAATATCCCTGTTATATGGAATACAGTTGAGTACTGGATAGTATAAAAAGGAAATCTAAATGTTGTTTTATTGTACATATATATTTAAATTATTTAAAAAGTATATTCACAAACAAGTACCATGCTGCGATTAGTAAATCATTAGAGTATTATACATATTTTATGAAAGGATCATTCTATCATAAAAACAAGCTAGAAAAATAAATACCAATATATTATTTATTAACAGATACTCAATTAAACATAAATTGTGTTTTCAGTGAGTTGTTGACAGTAGCTTTTACGTTTTATTTTATGATTATAGGAAAGTACACATAGTATATGCCAGTATAAATATAATATTCTAATTTACAGTAAATTTCCACACGCAAGGAAAACTTTTCAATTATGCACATTATATTAAAAAAAAATGTAAACATGAATATAACATCAATAACGCCATCAAATTATAAATACATTATATTTGCAAATTACTCATTTGCGATTTATACAGATAATCCTATCAACACATTTACCCAATCATAATCTGCGCGAGTATATCAACATGTATACTCGTACGTGAACAAAATTAAAATTACCGGAAAGAATATGTCAATATTTCATTACATATGTATATATTTTATTATGCTTGCATTGTTGATGACGAACGAAATTGTTTTATTCAAATGCAATAAATATTTTGTTTCAGCAGTTCAACGATGCAGATGTTTATCTAATTTTGATTAGAAATCTATACCGTGTGTCCCACGTAAATGTTGGCATAGGCAGTTAACATGTAAAATTAGTTTTTTGTAAATAAAAAGTGTCCGGCAAAAAATTATGCATCCAAATTTTATATCACAAAACTGTTAATATCCCTACATCTTATTTAATACAGATTACTTTATTTTGATACCGCAATTTAATGAAATTAATAATAATAATTCCTAATTTTCGCCTACTCTTTTTATTGCTAATGACGTATAGTACCTGCAATTTGTTTTAAATATTTTAATCTGTTACTGTCAATTTCTGGCGATGGAAATTATTCAGCGTTCATTCCTGTGGTGTATTCAGATATTTGTCTTGCACTGCGCCCCCATAATACATTCTAATAATATTTACACGGTTCTCGACATTTAATGTATTCATGATGACAGTGACAGATTAAAATATTTAAAACAAATTGCAAACACTCTACGTCAGTAGCAATAAAAAGAGTAGGCGGAACATTAGGAATTATTATTATTAATTTCATTAAGTTGCGGTATTAAAATAAAGTAATCTGTATTAAATAAGATGTAGGGATATTGGCAGTATTGTGATATAAAATTTGGATGCATAATTTTTTGCCGGACAATTTTTATTTACAAAAAACTGATTTTACATGTTACTTGCCTATGCCAACATTTACGTGGGACACACGGTATATTCAGAATTAAAACTGAAGGCGTAAGGCTGAACTAAATTTGCAGGCGGTAATGAAACCAAATCTATTAATCAATACACATTTCATAATTATCTAGTGTATTTTGGATTTTTTACAATGTTCAGGGTAATAAAATAAAAATACGGGAATTTGTATTGTTGTTTTTACAAACCACAAATTTAAATTTCGAGATATAGGTACCGATTGTCTGCTTTTTATAGGACATGGGAAATACAACGTTAAAATTTTTATTAGTCGATAGTACGTTGCCTATGAATTTTAAAACAAAAGTGTTAATACAAAATATGTTTAGAATTAAAAACTGTACCAAATGAGCCTAAATTTATTGATGTAATATATTTCTGTCATGATAGACGTAAAATAAAATATACGCTTTTTAGGTATTTCCAGACTGCCAGGGTAAACAAAACATAATGACAGTCGTATTGTTTGAGTTTGACAGATTGAATTTGGCATAGTTTGAATGATTATTGACTTGTTTAAATTATTTTAAATGGTAAATATATACATGATTACTTAGAATGTCATCTGCTAAACTCATATAGAGTATTAATATTTAGTAATATATTTTAAATTTCATCGTAGCTTGAAATTTTTGAACCAAGGAAACATGAAATATTTTTAATTGAAAATTAAATTAATTGTAAAAATAATTTTGATTAACATGGAACATTACTAGTTACTAACCTAATATTTGAACTACAAAGCTAATTACTTATTATAATTAATATAAATTTAGGTCAAATCTCAAACCTGTTTACCTAATGTTTTTTAGCACAGAACATTTTAAATTATCTGTAGATACAATTTTCGTTTTTATGGAACCAATAAAAAATTTATACAAAATTAATTTAAAAATTGTTAGAAGAATTATACGAAATTCACATTTACTCAAGCACTTTTCTCTATTACATTGTTAATGTTCGAGAACCAGCGTCACAAAATCGTCGGTCATACTAACATCATTCATATTTTGTCAATAGCTGGTCCACTAGGTGGGACACTCGGGTGCTACGGCCCCATGAATGTTGCACACTAGAATTATTTGGATATATCTCAGGAAATTATTGAGTTACAGTAACTTATGTTATATTAAAAAGATGTAGGATAGTATTGGCTACAATTTTTATTTGAAACTTTTTTCTATAGTTTGTACCGTTTGGGAATTAAAATTTTCTGGAAATTATGTGGTGCCCACATCAGATTTTAATGACAATATAATTTCTAAATTTTAAAAATATTAAAAATTACATTTTCATTAGAGTCTGATTAGATATATAATAATCTAAAACTATTTAACCAAATTTTTTTATATTGCTGATGTGTGTTCTTTTCTAAAAAGATTTCTAATTTTAAATCCTGAGACCTTCCAAATTTAAAAATATTTATCTACGATAGTGTGTAAAATTGATGTTTAACTGTTAGTTTCAAGTTTGTAAAACGGTTGTTTAGTAACACGATTCCATAAGTCACGGGCAGTCACGGGTTGTCAAGCAACGAGTGATTAAAATTTTTAAAACACGCCAAATTTGCAAAAATTTTGTTATCATGGAAAACTTCTCATTTAATATTGTGATCCTACTTCATTAATAAAAATATTTTTAAAATATTTTTTGGAGTTTTTCATTATATCGTAGATAAAATATTGTACGATACACATACGTAAAGCGTCTTTAGTCACTCAGGGGTCTTAAAACACTCGCTACGCTCGTGTTTTAATTGTCCCATTCGTGACTAAAGACTAGCTTTACGTACTTGTATCGTAAATAACTATTAACAAGGATCACATTTGAAAAAGAAATCTTTATATATAAAATTCTGGTGTGCGTTTGTTAGTAATTCATCCTAAAGGGTTTGACTGATTTTGATAATTTTTTTTTTGTACTTATGGGGTCACCTGGATGATTTCTTAGCTACAGTTGGACCCGGTAGACAGGCGCTGTTGTCGAGATCCAGAATTTTTTTTAAATTTCTTGACTTATATACATGACTTATGTATTTGAACATCCAGGTGACCGCATAAGTACAAAAAAAAATTCATCAAAATCGGTCAAGCTATTTAGGAAGAGAATTGCGAACACCGAAATTTTAAAGTGCGAAGAAATATATTTTGTTAGCGAGGTTTGTGACATGACAACGTCCGCTAGTTTTAAAATATATTTTCAATAAACGTAACATAACAAGAAATAAATTTGTACAATGGAAATAATCAAAAAAGGGTCAATTTTATTTGACAGTTAAAAGAAATATATTTGAACTCTCGTTGAAATAACACATCATCAGAATGCCCAAAGCAAAATAAAAGTACCATAATTTTATTGGCATCAGATTCCCTTAATGTGTTTGACAGGTCCTGCTATTATTAAATGATTTGAAATTAAATTTGATTTAAAATGTTGATGACGCTTGTGCTTTGATCGTTTTAATTTGACAGTACAAGTACATTGTATTCATTAAATCACCTTTGTCTATTTCAGTGTCGGTTTCCAGGGCAGCGAAGCTTCGATTATTCTCATTGCTGGCTTTTGGGCAGCCGGACAGCTGTCCATTCCAAACCGCTGCAGGCGTCGAATACAACGCGCATTTCGTAAATAAATCGGCTGAAGACGAGGTGCGCGGCGGCGCGCTCACAAAATCAAATTTAACTGCCAGATGAACGAGGCCCGGAAGTTTGACAACCGCTGTCTCGGCGCCTCCATGTTTTATGTATTTGGCGCTTGTTCAGCGGCGGTGCGCAGGGCCGGATCACCGGAGTTCCGGGCAACGCGAGCGCCGGATCGCAGCCGGATAGGCGGCTGTCACTCGGTGAATACTGCATGAGCCCTGTTGCTGTAATCTTACGGTAATTTGCGCAATTTTCGGCCAAAATCACCGCGTTCCCGGATCTGCCACTGATTTACAAGAGGAAATTTAACTCATTGTTTAATTTCGGCTCATGAGTAAACTGAAACATTTTTACAAATTTTATTTACTTAATCTCTTTTATTTGCATATTCACTTCAACCTTTATGGTACAAGTTCAAATTTATGCGAATTTTAAATAGCGTCAAATTTAATAAATATTACTCCGTGCTAACGTATCAAATTGGGATCATGAAATCTTCAGTTATGATAATTGTCATAACCTATAAGTTTTCGGTGTTCTGCGAAGTTTCCAATAATATTAGAAATAAGAAAAATATTGATAGGATCAATGATCAACCATGATAAGTAATTAAATAAAAGATTTATTGGATTGCAGTAATAGTTATTTAAATAAGAGTAAGAAAAATGGGACACATTACCGTCAAGGAAACAAATTTAATTGAAATTTAAATATTTGATTTAATTTTCTATATGTATCTAGTAGCGCATTTCTCTCGGTTTATGATTTTTTTGACTAGTCAGGGAGATACTACTTTCGCTGCGTATTGTAAGCGCAAAACTAGTAGATTTACTCCGGTTTCAGAAAAAAAATTGTTAATGTTTTAAAAATATTATTTATCCAACACCTCTCAATAAATGCTCTATAACTATGGCGATTTTAAACAAGCAAAGTAACAGATTAGCCACTAGTGGGTATAATTTTGAGGAAAGCCACTAGTGAGTATTTTTTAATTTATAACAATAATAATAACACAACACCTTGGTAACTACTTCGATTGACATTTTAATTAAAAAATTTAAAGCATATGTCACTGTCAAATAATATTTCTTTAATAAATTTTTCATTTATTAAGAAGCGTTGGATAAAACGTTATACTTCACACGTGGGCAAAGTGGAATTACCCACTTGTAAAGTAAATAACTATTATACCTTTCTTGTATCATCTTTCAATTTTGAAAATACTAAACAATGTATAGCGTTTTAGATAAGATACAACGTTTACTTTTCTGTCATTAATATATTATATTTGCTCAAAAATCGTCATTAAAAGCTCACCCATTACACGACGATTTTGAGCAACCCAGTGTTGGCAACCTTTAATAATTATTGCACAATTAGGTTAATTTTGGCAGATATATTAACGTATTATAGTAAATTTGCACGTAACATGAAACAAAATTTGCAAGAAGAATTAACTAATTAATTCCGATGACGAAAAACTAATTCTTACTGACACAGCAAGAAATACATTTTCTTTTTATTTCCATTATCTAGAAAATAATGAATAATCCATAATTAAAAGAAATATAAAGTAGATATTTCAGTTATATATTTGTACTTATATCAATCATGATTATTGAACAAATAGTTCAGCAAATAGAAGAAAATTACAAATATTGATTCAAGAAACCTCAAAACATGCATTTCCATAAAAATCTAGTCACCGAATATTTTGATAACACGTATGAGCAAGCCTCACTTAATAAAGATGTTACGGCCCATCCATTTTCCAGCAAGTGGATCTCTATTAAAAAACCACAATTTAACATGGTTCGTAGTGAAAAAAACAGCGCAGCGCCACTGGCAAGGGACGGTTGAGTAGATCGCCGCGACGTCGACGACGACGGGCGTATTTATGGTCGGAAACGTTCTTCCAATTTACGCCCAAGATGATGAATGCCGCGCGCTATGATTTCTGGTGCGTGTGGTTGAGGACTAAATTTCACGTAAAAAGCAAATAAATTTTTGGGTGCCCGAGGAAAATGGACGAAAACGAGAATTCGGAAGATGGATGCTCTAGTCAAGTAATGAATATTGCTTAAGTTTGTACATGAATATATTTCGCATCGTAAATTTTCTCGCTCATATGAAAAGCAACGGGTTTAATAATGATATATCGGCGAGAGAGTTAGGTGCTTCTACTTATCAGTCACGGATTTATTTATTCAAGTTCTATCCATTTTACTTTACACTTCTTGAGCAAAGTTGGAGCGCGGTTTTATGTTTTGATAAGCTG
Source organism: Poecilus cupreus (assembly GCA_963942605.1). NCBI lineage: Eukaryota > Metazoa > Arthropoda > Insecta > Coleoptera > Carabidae > Poecilus > Poecilus cupreus. The sequence goes on along the minus strand of OZ012714.1, from coordinate 2,079,474 downwards.
TCCTATTGAAGCTGAGACGTGTGAATCTAAATGCATATTTTCACCAAAGAAACAAGAGAAAGATAGGTTATACATACAAGTTTTAACCTCAGCAAACAATATTTAATAGTTATTTTTGTTTCGTCTCCCTTTGCAATCTTCCCCACTCACATATAAAATGCCACTTTTAACACATATCATAAATAATTATTATTAATTTTTTATTGCCTTCTGCCACATCCTGTAAGGGAGGTATAGGAATCATGCTAAAAATTCGGTAGTCCATTTTCAGTGGATGAGCTCGATTTTAATAGTTTCGCGATGATGTCTGAGAGTCTGTCTGTCGATCTTTGTGGATCTCTGGAGTTTTGGTTTCTCAAAAACTACTAAACTAAAAATTTTGATATTTTGTATATATCAAATGTATCCATTTGGGAAGAACTGATTAGTTTTTGGTAATAATCCAATAACCGGAAGAGGTAGTTCACTTGAAGCCCTATCAAGTTATTTTGAAATACATATCTCAGTAAATTATGGTTTAATGACAATTTATGTTATTAGAATAATATTTCAAATATTATTGTCTACATATTTTTTTAACATTTTAACAATGTTACCTTTTACGAAATACAACACGTTAAAAAAAAGTATATTTTGTTATTTTCGTTTAAATCTGCTAACTTGTGCTTTCAAAAAAAAAAAATGCAGCACAGTGCGCAACTGACAGCTCCAGTCAAAAATTATGCACTTATCTGACGTCGTCATGGAAATCAGTGAATGTAAAACATTGTTATTTTTGGCTTGTTTAATTTGACATTTTAATATTGTAAGATTATTGTTTACTCTTGTGCTAAATTAAACTGTAGTATTCAATCAAGAAAAGAAGATTAGGTCTGGATGTGTTAAATTGAATATTAATTTAGTTTATTATTAAAAGCGAATATTATCATACAATCACTAGTTTTACCACAGTATAAGAATTCACACAGTAGCGACACTCACTGTCCTTGAGCTGGAGCGGCCATATTTGCAGTCGCGGTATACGGCGGTAAATTTGAATAACTGTCAGTTGCAAAGGGGATAAAATCTAAAAATATTATTTCACCTGCACTAGAAAAGTTCTTACAATTTTTCATGGTACAAATAAGTTTAACTCTCTGTTTTGCACTCATTTTATGAACTAAACAGTACAAAAATACTATATTTGACAGATACATTTGACATTGACATATTATATTTTCTTTTCTATGGTTACTGAGAGAGCATATCAGCGAACACTAAACGGCCATCTTCCCGGCTGCGCACCACTGAAATATTGGGATCATGAAAATATTTGAAGTGTCGCTACTGTGTGAATTCTTATACTGTGGTTTTACCATGGTTATTGTTTATTAACTTGTCAATTTATTTTTCATAAAATTCTGGCAATTTTCAAAAAAAAAAACAACAAAATAATGGTTGAAAAATTTAATTTTTTGACATTTGTCATAAGTGAAAACTTATTTTTTTTTTAATTTCTTGGTAGTGGTGTTCCGTGTTCCTGTAATATTTGATAAGAAATCTATGGCGGGAGGTATTGTGGTGCCCACAACAGATTTTTGTTGAAAGTATCAAATAAGTTATGTACCAATAATAATGTTTGAAACTGATTGCAGGGAGCTGTGGATGTTGGAAGCATTTTTTCGTGGCATCAATCATTACCGAAGTAAAATGGGGCAAAGAATTGGATTTGAAGAAATTGAAGTAAGATAATCGTAAATTAAGTTTGAAGCACTTTGAAAGATGAAAATAGGCTAGAAAAGTGATGTTCGTTCATCTGTCGGATGCTGTATCAGACAAATGGCCACTAAATAACGGTCGCAGGTCGCATTTGACAAAGTCGACTTGATCCGAACGATTCTTATCTTCTAGCAATTGATTACGCTGAACCTTTTATTGACATCCCGCGTTCGGAATGGAAGCGCGGGGGGCAGGGGCTGCTCTCCAAAGCACGTTACCAGATATTTCTGACAACCTTATAACTAAACGAAATGTGGGGGTAGATAATTTGAAAATCGTAAAAGTAATCGTAAAACGAGCGGAAAATATCCGGAAAATTAATGAAATTTCTGTGTTCCCAACGCATCGCGATGATGTCTGTGTATGTGTTTGTCTGTCTATCGCTCTGTCTGTCGCTCTGTTTGGATCCCTAGAGTTACGGTTTCTCAAAAACCACTAAACAGATAATTTTGATATTTTGTATATGTCAACTGCATTTCTCTTGGGAAGAGCTGATTAGTTTTTGGTGATAATCCAATAGGCGGAAGTGATAATTTACTTGAAGCCCTATCAAATTATTTTGAAATATCTCAGTAAATTATGGTTTAATGACAAAATTTGAATAATGTTTAAAATATTATTATCTACAATTGATGTTGTGGGGTAAATAGCTCCGTGGTAACGCATCGGACTGTGGATCGTGAGATCCTCAGTTCGAATCCCACAGCCGACAGTTGCCAGTTTAAATTTACCCTTGTGGTTCCCCCTCCACTTACAACTTTGAGGGTTATGATTTGGCGGCTGGAAACCGCATTTCATAAGCAAAATTATCACCTAACGAGATCTGCGTAAGCAGAGTGCCACACTCATAATGGGTAAAAAGCGTGATGACATATTTATTTATATTTATTGTCTACAATTGTTGTTTGGAACATTTTTCTCTTACTGTCACCATTTACGAATTGAAACACGTTAAAGAAAAATTATATTTCAATATTTTTGTTCAAATCCGCTAACCTGTACTTTCTCAAAAAAAAAAAAAATAAAACAAGGATTGAGAAATGACATTTTTTGACATGTGTTATAATTGAAAACTAATTTTTTTTGAAGGAATGAGCGTTTCTTGATAGTGGTGGTCCGTGTTGTTTGATAAGAAATCTATGGTGTTAGGTATTGCCCACAAAATATTTTTTTATATTGCTATATCCTATATAAATATTAATTTCAATTTAATTGATATTTAGTGAAATATTAATATTTAGGTAAGTTGCCAAATGGGCTTTATTGCGTGAATTTTTAAAGTATGAACAACTATTGTAAGTACTAACATTTTTGTTGAAAAGTGAATAGGTAGAAATATAGAGCAATATACAACATTGAAACTCCTATAAGCCATATTTTAAATCCACGGCCTGTATGTAAGGAAGGTAGTATGATTGCGAATTAATTTTTATGTGCATTGTATTAAATAAGCAGAAAGTTAGTAAAATACACGTACCTATTATCGGCTACTTCGTTCGAAATTCAAACTGAACTACGGGATTGAAATATATACGATCATGCAAGTATATTAATCAAAGTTTCGTAAATACCATCTATAAACATACTGATTTCACATGTCATTCGCAGGTCTTCATCATCAGAAAGTTAATATTGAAGTTTGGTTGAATGACCAAGCAAGTTACAAATTTCGAAATCATGATTAGTATATATGCAATATTATACAGAATATTGATTTGCAAATATAATTTCATCCTTTTTATTAATTAGTCGATGGTGCTCTAATAAAACAAGAGTTTTTTCCAGACAACAATAACTTCTCTCATATGTTACTAATATTATATTATTATATGAGGTATTATAATAGTCATTATTCACGGAGATGAAGTTTGCGTCACGACTCGTTAGCGAGGCATACAAATCATCCGAATGAATAATGACCATAATCCCAAATATAATACTGTACTTTTTTTAATCCTGTAAACTCGGCAATAACTTTGAAAAAAATAGAAATCGGTTGAAAACAAACAACGAAAAATGACATCAAAATACACAATGACAACTGACTATATTGTCAACTGTCAGACGGCCGTTGCTTGGTGATCCACATCACGACTTTAAAATAAACAGGAATAATTGATTTCTGGTTCTGTGATTGGACGAGAAGAGTGAATTATGACTACCATAATTAATCAAAAAATTGAAATAATGGAGATATAGTTCAAAAGCAGGAAAAAAAAAATAAACTAAAGCTAAAGCTAAAGTAAAACTTTACAGAATCTTATATGAAAATTTTACTTTGCAATCTCATCTGTCAAACTTTTAGCACTACCTAAAATAACATATTCTATGATACTATTGGTGAATTTATTTATTATTAACTTTCGATAATAATTTATCCGATTTAATGCAGATTACGTCTAAGAACATATAAATAATAATGATTATTTTTTTGACGTTTCTTTAAACCAATGAAATGCTTCATTATATGTCACGTGTCTGCGTTTTAACCAATCCTGTCATTATTATATTGAGAATAATGCTCTTGCGATTATTCCCGGTAATATCCTCTGTAGCTTTTTTGTTATTGTTGACAGATGTCAGATGTCAGGTAGTTATCATCAACACAAGCAGGGCTGGATTTATAGCTTGCGGGGCCCCCAAGCACGAGGAAGGGATGGGGCCCCTATCTCTACTCTCTACTTTAAAAAATGTATCAAGGAAAAGAAAAGGTCTTTCATAGTTTACTATTATGATTATGCAATAATTTCTATTTAATTTATTAAGGGAGTAGTGGGGGTGGGGTGGGGGGTATTAATAATTAAGTATAATTAATATTTTTATGTGCAATAATGTAAGAAATTATGTTATATATGTTACGTTTATAACCGTTAAAAACGTTAGAAAACTTCATATAAAAAAATTTTTTTCAATAAAAAAGGCCCTGAACACAAGTAAAAATGAGCAAAAAAGATAGATTTACTGAAGTGTCTGATGATGAAATAAAAAAATAATCTAATTAAATATAACTGGAGAGTTCAATAAATTAGAAAATAATTCTCCAGTATCTTTCTCGAACTTGTCGCCATTTGGCAACAAATTTTCGAAATATATGTCAAATTATTTTCAATTTATTCTCATTCTCTTGTTATATTATTACTGAGAATTATACACAAATGTTTGACACTTTGAAAGTACTTTTGTTATCACAGCCATCCCCTTCGCAACAGCTACTGACGTTTTACAAATACAAAATTTATGTTTTTAATTATTAATAATTCAACGATTTCGGAAATATATAATGTATACCTCGACACTAAAGTATTTTTATTACTCATAAATTCCATATTAGTAATAGAAAAATTGTACTTTAGTGCCTTGATATGCAAATAATTATTATGTAATATAAATATGTTATTGGAAATTATATACTCATAATTGTTTCATTAAAGTTTGTGTATTCTACAAACAAGGAAAACTATCTAGAAATTTAACTATAATTACGAGAAGATAATCATGCTTAAACAATTATTAATTACACTACTTTCATAAAAGATAAGAAAATTATAGCGTGCAGTGTGATTCAAAATCTTGTTTACTTTAATTAGCGCACTCTTTCCAATTACAGCAGGGTAATGGGAAAATAGTTTTTTATAACAGTGTTCGGTAATTGACACATGTGATATACTGGTTCCAGCTAACGCATTATGGCATCTAGGGTGGAAACAGAGGGTGAAATATAGATGAAATTTTGCGCAAAAATTTCGGAAAATTTATATAGCTTGTTATAGCGGCTTTATGAACATTGCTATGAAAATGGTTAGAGTAGATTACACATGTACGAGATGAAGGCACATGAAAAATATTGTTCCCCCGGCCGTACATTCACGTCACAATGGAAAACTAAGATAAATTCTACCTAAAATTATTAAATAGAATTCTAACTAGAGGCAAATTATATTTGTAGGTACACAACTTTAATTATAATTTGGTACATTTCTTTGCAATATTCTACTACAAAATATAAAATCTGGTGTGGACACCACACTACTTTCTTATACATATAAAACCAACTGAACCTGTATGACTTGTTCCTTGCGCATGACTTTATTTTGACAATTATTTGACATCAACAGGCAGATTCATAAAACGGACTTTATTTTTATTATTACTCGTAACTTCATTTTCCATTTTCGGAACATAATTATTTTAACTTTGTAATCAAGATTGGTTAGCATACATTTTGACACATTTTGATAATATAAAGAATTTAGAAACGAAGTTAGAGATGATGAAAAAAATAGAGTTAACGCTAATCTCTTTTATGAATCTGTCTGATAGATGTTAAACCTGTTTAATTTTTCCTTCTCATTGCAACTATGATTTTATATTAAAATAGGTATTAATTAATATCTAGTCTTTAAATCTTTCTAACTAATAATACAAATTTTGCTTTTATAATATATCAAATGACTCATATTTTTGACACTTCACAATTATTTTGACATATAGATGTTACAAATGTTTTAGTTTTTGTTCACAATAATAGGTTTGTTCCAAGTGGTCACTTCTGACAAGTTTGTGATATGTTTGTGACAAATTTAAGTGCGCCTGCGAAAAATGTAACAAGTTAAGTTTGAAACATAGACTGGAACGGCGAATGGAATGAAGCGCAAGTGCATACTCATATTTTGCTTTGACAGCTAACCTTATATATAAATATAAATAAAGAAATTCATACATTTTTCGCCACAAAAAAGAAATGTTTCAAAGTTAACTTGTTTACATTTTTCGCAGGCGCACTGAAATTTGTCACAAACATGTCACAAACTTGCCAGAAATGACCACTTGGAACAAACCTAATTGTAACTAAGTTTATTGAAATATATAATTTATATGTATAAAATATTATTTTGAGATTTGATTGTACATTAAAATTTCTAATTTTAAGCAGTTTTAGTAAGTTAAGATAAATAATTACTTATAAATATATCAATATGATTACATAAATAAATATGTTAAAAAATTAATTGATATTCTTTGGGTCTGCATAATTTGCAGAATAGATCTGTTAAGCAGAATAGAAATTGACAATCAAATCTAAAATTCAGTATTTTCCATTTTTGAAACTTGAAATTTATATAATTACTGCTTTCTGAATAATAATTTCTTGAGTATGTTTCAATAGTTTTTAGTACTGGTAGAATTGATTGAAGCTAACTTCATAAATTTGACTAACCTGACATCTATTACAAGTTCACTATTTTGATATGATATAGAACTATATCTGAGATCTCGCACCGATTTCTATCATCGTGGACACAAGCCTTAAGTGAGAGAAGCGTATAATTTTTTTTTCGCAGAGTAAATTGAATCTTCTCTTCTCTACTGCGGTGTATATACTATTTTTTTTTAACAATGTTGTAGTCTACAGATAACCTAGAAGAAATTTTGTAGAATATTGAGCAGTACATAAATGTAAATAGTAGTTGTCAAACAGCAAATATCTGCTGAGCTTGGAAACAATGTTGGCATATTCAAAGTGAACATTCATCAAACTACCTTTGAATCAGGTAAGTCTGTTTCGTTATTCATACCAGGTGCGAGTGTGCAGAACTTACAGTTCCGGAGGACAAACTTATGAATTTAACGCGTGCGTGAGCGAGATAGCACTGAACAGCCAGACAAGGACAAAACATAACCTCTGTCTGCCGGCTAATGGATACTCCTATCGCAGCGTCTCTCTCTAGCGACTACAAAAGCACCACAAAGTGGACATAAAACTTTATATCTTTCCTTGTTTATTTTCATTTAATATGTGCTATGGTTTGTAGCTGAGACACCGGGATATACTGGATACTTGGTGGCTTTAGCGTTCCACTTCATGATTTATGGATGAGCGAATGGATTTTTGATTATATCTGCTTACGTTTTAAAATTTTTTACTACAAAAATTGCTGGGCGAAATGTCACACGATAGACTTATCCTATTGAAGAATAAGCACAAAATTATCTTTTTTATTCGTTCTACCCAGAACTCGGTACATTTCTCTGAAGCTGGTTTCAATTTATTGTTACATCAAGTCATAAAAGATTTGTCTGCACAATGTCGACTTTTATCTGCTTTATGAGCTACTACTGAAGCACAATTATTAAACGTAAAACATTTTCTAGAAATCTTTTCCACAATTAATTAAGTCTAATAACCTGAATGAATAACATATATAATAATCTATTCGAATAAATATTATTTGTATATCAAAGCACTAAAAGTATATTTTTTTATTACGAATATGTAATTTATTTGTCGATGAAAATTAACCATATGATTAATAATTATTTTTTTTTTTAATAAATAAAAATGCAGGATAGCGTAGTAGTAAGAGTGGTTACCTTTGGATATAGAAGTCGTGGGTTCGAATCCCGCTCAGATGTGAAAAAATTTCACGGCCTAATTTGGATCGGCACTCATTCTTGTCACCATTCCAGGTTGGGATAAAATTAACTTGGCAACCACAAAGCTATCGGGCACCAGCTAGTAGTTGTAACAAGGACTTGCATCGAATGAAATTTAAAGGTGTTAGTATGTCTGTCCATCCTAGGAATATAACCGAGGGTAACATTATATTTTTTCCAAAATCGTTAAATAATTAATTAAAAATATAAATAAATAGCATAATGTATTTGTTAAACTTCAGCTAGCTGTTGAGACAGGGATGGCTATGATAACAAAAGTACTGTCAAAGTGTCAAATATTTGTGTATAATTTTCATTATTTCATTTACATGTTCTTAGACGTGGTCTGCATGTAATCCGCATTAAATCCGATAAATTATTATCAAAGGTAAATAATAAATAAATTCACCAAGAATATAAGTTTGTTATTTTAGGTTTGTAATTCAAGTTTGACAGATGAGTCTGTGAAGTAAAATTTTGACATAAGAGTCTGTAAAGTTTTACTTTAGCTACTATTTTGGCTAACTTCGCGGAGTGACATCGTGAACCTTTATACTTTAGTATCGATTTCGGAAAAAATAAATATATCATAACGCTTTTTTAAATATAAAATAAAATGTTGTCATAAAGTTGGCAATATTAAACCATGTTACTTCAAAGAAATATTTAAAGTGTACAGATTACTTTTAAAAAAATCTTTAAAATATATTAAGAATTTTTCCGAAAATGTATAATTAAATAAAATGTATAAATACTATTATGATATTATTCATACTAATTACAGCAGCTGAACAATAGAAAATAAATCTAGAAAATATCTCGGTATTTAATTGAAATCGGAAAATAATTTTTACTAAAGTTCATAGCAGATTCCTGGAATTCTAAAACTTAAATTGAAATCTGTTGCTACGTTGTTCGCTTGTTCTAGTTTTTAAAACACTTGTGCTGCAACTATTTTTAACGAGAATTTATATCTTCTTTTTGTAATAATTTGTATCAATTGGAATTGCTATCGCAATATTCTACAGCTTTATTCAAGGGGCAACTGGAGAATTCACTTAATAGTGAATTTTTGTTCGCGATATCAGAGTTATCTGTCGGATGTGGTCCCAGTTTTATTACTTATAAAATAACATTCGCAAATTTCAAATATAATTTATAAATGTAAAAAACATATTTTTATATTTTGCCTTCATAAAAAAGTCATTATGAAACCCAATTGTGTATCGAAACAGAATTCATTTTAATATGCAATACATTGTTTCCGGAAGTTAGTACTAGATGACATTTACTTAAATATTTCTCTTAACGTTATGTTCGCAAATCAGAATTGACATCATTAACATATAAATTTCCCTAAATCAACTTTTATTTAATATAGCAGTTTTTTTATATATATTTTAATATACTAATGGACAAAATTATCGAAAAATTAATTATGCTGAATCAAGGAAAAAGATGGTTTTAGTTCACAAAATAAAATTTGCAGTCTCTGATGTTATTAATTAGTATTATAATAATTTATTCGCATAATTTTGTTGCGTTTATTTTATCCCTCAGATTACACATAATCCCGAAAAATTTTAATTTTGTTATTTATTTAAAGTATATAATATATTTTTGTATTTTCTGCATGTGTAATATTTCAAATAAAAATTTTGTATTACTTTTTCGTAGATGCAGCACGAAATCTATCCATCCACACAGACACCGTTGCAAAAAGCTCTAAAGTATCCAAAGGCCATCAAAATATGTCTACGAAAATATAATCATGTATTTCTTTCATAATTCGTATATATTTAAAAATAAACAAAATGTAAAATATCAAAACGACCTCCATTATTATATTTAATTTCCTTTTACGATTTGTGTTTTTCTCGCTACTTCTGACATGTACTGTTTTCTTTACTTTGTACATTAACAATTGTGTAAATATGTACTGTCGAAATATATCGCTTTTGATAGAGAAAACATAAAGGTAACAATCCCAGGGTGCTTATATGTATACTTGCTTTTCTAATTGACCTCCATTGTTGAAATAATACACCTAATCAAGTACTGAATAGTTTATAAGATCTGAAATGTATTCAGAATCCGCACGAGTGAACTTTCACTGCGCAAAAATTCGACCGATATTTCAATCGAATACATTGAAGCGTGAGACAGGATGCCAATACGTGTCCAGTTGTAGCCGAATAGGGAGCAGGACGAGCGAACCAGTGGCAACAGCCACTTCCCAACTTCGCTGTCCAAAAATAAACCAGATTCCGCAAAGTGCTCGGCGGAAACTTACTCCGCAGCTTTCTACGTCGGACTGGTCGTACGATGATGAACATATAGGCGAATTTAATAAGGATAAAGCAATAATTTCTGGCATGTGTGACTCCTAAGACGCTATTGGTTTCATTTAGAAAATTAATAAATCGAATCTTGAAACGAATATTTAAAATGTAGGTTTCCTCTCTAGTGTAAAAAAAGGTTTACTTGTTACTCACTTGTAAACACCATTTACCCAAGCCCTCTATTGCCTTTTAAAATAAATATTTACAAGTGACAGCTGCATTGTAAAAATTTTACGAGTTAGTAAACAAGGTAAACAATGCACGTTGCCACAGTAATGCTTACAAGTCTTATGCGAAATCATTTAAAATAATTTTTGACAAAACAGTTGTGTGTAACTGACAGGACTTGGTTATAATTTTAATTTGATTTACAAGTGAGTAACAAGTAAAATATTGTACAATACACGCAAGGTAACTATTTTACTGCTTCAAGGAGGTGACAGGCTCGCCTGATCGGCTCGCCGGTCATTTCCTCCATTCAGCAGTAAAAACTGTTTTACCTTGCTTATAATGTAAATAACTATTTCAGACCCATCATTTCTATTTGAAATATTTTTACGTATTTGAAACTATTCAAGAACTCAACTAAATACAAGTACACAACAAATAACGTTATCATCTTATTATAAATTTAAATGTGAGGATAAGATTTCTAATTTAATAAAATAAAAAAAAATAGTACATTATTGTATGAGGAATAATGACCATAATCCCGAATATTATACAGTGCATTTTCTACTCCTGCTAATTCGAAATAAACTTTATAAAATGATCGAAATTTGTTGAAAAGCGTAAACATAAAAATACACAATTACAACTGACTACGCTGCCAACTGTCTGACGGCCGTAGCTTGTGATCCATATCACGGTTTTAAAATAAACAAGAATAATTTTTTCCTGGTTTTGTGATTGGCCCAAAAGAATGAATTAGGAATGAATGAAAAAATGTTTACTTCAAGTAAACAACCCTTCACTTTTGCGAATTAAAAAAAATTTATTTGTTTTATAATCAGCACGTCGTACAGTATTATCAAGAGATAGCGTTGATCACAATTCACGAAAGTTACATGTCAAATTCATTTTGTATGGTATCTTATGATGGCGAATGTTTGCTTTAGTATTGGTAGTTTGCTTTTATTGGCAGCAGAACTGTTGCCATACACACTACAAATTTTCCTATTTTTATAGGTTTTTTGGAGAAAATTAAATCTTAACCTATAATCTACAAATACAATGTAACTTTCATTTTTACGTCTTATTTAAATAATACGGTTTAAACAAATCTTATACTTACATTGGAATACTCTTAAAATAACTACTATTGTTATTAATTTAAAAAAATAATAATTAATTTCAAAATACAATGAAATTTATGTACCTTATGGTTAGTTCAGCTCTCTACCACTAGTTAGCGTATTTTAATTTTGGATGCTCAATATGCCCTTCATTTTTTTTGTCCAAAGTTGTACCCTAATTAAAATTCACATTAATAAGAATAAGAGAGCTACTTTACACTGTGACTGAACTGCCATCAGACTTTCGTTTACTAGACTGCTAACTATTTTCCGTGATAAGTAAATATTTGTACGTCAACCGTCTGTAGCCGTCAATGTCTCACCTTGATTATTGGCCGCGCAGCGCTTTCGTGCTTCGCTGGAAAGAGCAACGACGTGAAATTAATTTTCGTCATTCTGCTATCGGCTGTTTCAAGTTTGCAAGATATATCCACAGTAATCCTTCCTAATACTTTTTAACTTAAGTGGCAGCTCAAAGTTTATCGTTGTATAACTAGACATATTCGGTATGAAAAGTCTCATTTCGAAATTACGTGCTGCGAATATAAAGCTCTTTTCTTACATTGCTTTATACAATTTAAAAATTACCATCTAGGTGATTACGTGGGGTAAATGAGATATTTAAATATTTTTATCAGTAAATCTTAGGATTAACCGACTTGAGTTAGTTAGAATACCATACTGTTAATATGATTTAACAGAACTAAACACGTAAGTGTTAATGGGTCTATAACAGCCGCCGTCCGTTATTATAACGGACGCTCGAACTATTGCAATGAAGAATCAAGTCCTCGCGATTTTCTGGTGTTTTTAATAAAAATCACAGCATCATATGAAATATAAAAATATATCTAATTACTCAATACGCCGCTAGTGGATGAATAAATTGTTTCTAAATATCTAAATTTTATGTTATTACGAAAAATTTTGAACGCCACACGGCCGATATGCAAATAACTGACTCGGCTGATTATAAACCTCGGCTATCGCCTCGGTTTACAAACTTCAGCCGCGTCTGTTATTTGCTTCATATCGGCCTAATGACGTTAATAACTATATCGGCTTTAGCAAGATAGGTTAGATTATTTACCTTGTCTTTGAGAAAAATCCTAGGATTTCACAAGGGAGTGATGGTAAAATATTTAATGAACGATGATAACAGAACTGCTGGACTGTTACCATTACGAAATTTAAATCTTAGGTTTTACTGGAATATCTTAGAATTTACCGTAACCCGGGCTTTTATAGTAACATATTTCAAATTTTTAAAATTAATTTTGAACCGTTTCAATTTGTTCAGACAAGTTATAAATAAAATAATTTTGCATCTATGACGATTTAATCAGCAAAATTCTCCGTACATACAACATTTTCATTATCAGAACACAGTTACATGAATAAGTAGCTTGTTCAATTAAATGATTTAAGCAATGAATACTACAATACGTGGTTGTACATATTTCAATTAGAGGTATTACTGTATGTATAGGGCTCTGCGGTCATCCAAAACATTTGGATATTGCAAAATGTATGCCAATTTACTCGAATCAAATATTTTAAGGTATTTTCCCTAATTCCACTATTAAGAGTTAATATTTAATACCTATTATAATTTAAAATACAGTTTACAGTATCAAAATATATAAAGACAGATTTTACATGCAGGGTGTTCAAAACATAGAGATCGCGGTTTGAAGGGTGGATAATATATCCCAAAACATTAAAAAAAAATTAATTAAATATATATTCGGAAATGCTTAGTTTCAGAACTATAGCGCTTTAAATATTTTATTTTTATCATATACAACTCATACTTTTAATTTTACTATAAAATCATAGTGGTCATTTACAATAGAAAACAATCAATTATAAATTATAGAAATTGTTCAAAATGTCCAACTTGAACTTCATTACAACATTCTAATCTTCGTCGCATGGACTGACGAATTCCATTGTAAACGGCCACTATGATTTTATTGTAATAATAGTTATTTACTTTACAAGTGGGTAATTTCACTTGGCCCACGTGTAGTCCAGGCAATGAAGACATAAAAATGGGCTTTCATTACAAAAGGTCAAGGAGTTTTCATCTTTGGTAGATTTGTACAGTTCGATGTCCTAATTAATATTCTGAGTTTGCGACCTTGAGCGACCGCCGCTCGCGCCGCCATATTGAAAAAATGGTACCAAAAATCAGTTTTTCAAAAATATCTTCTCTCCAGCGCCACTTAGGTTGAAAATAGTTATTACAAAAATTATAGAGCATAAAATTTTCAATAACTTCTGTCTTAAACATTTTCCAATAAGATGAGTATTTCACGAGTTATAGCGAAGTCAAACTAAGCAAATTTCTACAATTCACAAAATCGCTATATTTTTTCACGAAATTTAAGAAAATATCGATTACATAACACATACTACCGTTTTTTACTCATTTCCGCAGCACCATGAAGTAGAATGAGAGGCGCGTTTTTTTTTTTTTCATGTTGTATCCCCAGTAGGCCTAATACACAATTCGCTATTTACTATTTTCAACCTAAGTGGCGCTGGAGAGAAGATATTCTAGAGAAACTTTTTTGGTACTTTTTTCCAATATGGCGGCGCGAGCGGCGGTCGCTCAAGGTCGCAAACTCAGAATATTAATTAGGACACCGAACTGTAAAAATCTACCAAAAACGAACACTCCTTGACCTTTTATAACCCCGAAAGTACTCATTGCCTGGACTATAATTTAAATACAAAATTTTAAGAAAATTACGTTTTCTCGGGTAATACAGCTGAACTAGACTTGCCAAAAGTGTGAAAATTATGATGCTAATAGATATATGTCCGAGCAATCGATTGCCGAAAACCGGAAGTCACTATTTGATTCCGTTCGAGATTTACAGTAATTTAAACATAAAATTTTAAGAAAATTACTTAACTCTATTTATGTTTTCTCGGGAAATATGTATATTTTACAGCTGAACTAGACTTACCAAAAATGTAAAAAAAACGGTGCTAATAGATAAATGTCTGAGCAATCGAATGATGAAAACCAAAAATCGATATTTGATTCCGTTCAAGATTTACAGTAATTTAAATACAAAATTTTAAGAAAATTACTTAAATTTATTTACGTTTTCTCGGAGAATATGTACACATTACAGCTGATCTAGACCTCCCAGAAGTGTAAAAATAATAGTCCAAATAGATAATTGTCCGAGCATTCCAATGCCCAAAACCGAAAGTCGCTATTTGATTCCGTTCAAGATTTACAGTAATTTTAACACAAAATTTTAAGAAAAATACTTAAACTTACTTTTTTTCACGGGGAATATATATACATTACAGCTGAACTGGACTTGCCAAAAATGTAAATATAATGGTGCTAATAGATAAATGTCTGAGCAATCAAATGCTGAAAACCGCAAGTCGATATTTGATTCCATTCAAGATTTACAGTAATTTAAACACAAAATTTTAAGAAAATTATTTTAATTTATTTATGATTTCTCGGAAAATATGTATATATTGCAATTGAACTAGACTTCCCTAAAGTGTAAAAATAGTGGTGCTAATACAAAAATGTCCGGGCAATCGAATGTTGATAACCGGTAGTCGATATTTCAGTACGTTAAAAAATGTCAGCCGTTTTTGTGTATTAACACAAATTTATGACTTGGTTTACACAGACTGAGAATTTTATATTTTTATTTTCTCGATTTTCTCGAAAACTATAACACTTACACATAAACTATGAAGAACCTTTTCTCTAGAGAATTTTATGGTCTATAATTTTTGTAATAACTATTTTCAACTTTGGTGGCGCTGGAGAGAAGATATTCTTGAAAAACTGTTTTTTAGTACCTTTTTTTCAAGATGGCGGCGCGAGCGGCGGTCGCTCAAGGTCGCAAACTCAGAATATTAATTATGACACCGAACTGTAAAAATATACCAAAAACGAACACTCCTTGACCTTTTGTAACCCCGAAAGTACTCATTGCCTGGACTAGTGTGCAGTATAACGTTTTGTCCAACACATCTTAATGAATGAAAAATTTATTAAAGAAATATTATTTGACAGTGACATATGCTTTAAATTTTTTAATTAAAATGTCAATCGAAGTAGTAACCAAGGTGTTGTGTGTTATTATTATTATAAATTTAAAAAAATACTCACTAGTGACTTTCCTCAAAATTATAGCCACTGGTGGGTAAACTGTTACTTTCCTTGTTTAAAATCGCCATAGTTATAGAGTATTTATTGAGAGGTCTTGGATAAAAGTATGAGTTATATGATGATATGATGAAATAAAAATATATATACGTTACCATTTAAAAAAATAAATTTATTCTACCGTTTGAGAACCACTGGTTGAATTTTCTGTTTGTTATTCCTATTAAATGAGGCCCTTTCTCCTGGTCATTTTTTGTTTATAACATTTTCCTCTAAAGTTATTATTATACTCCAAAGAGCGCAGGTTGCTACGTAAAATACAAAATTTTTGGCGATTACTACGTACAAGTAAAAACAAAGAATAAGGACCTGGTGCACAGAGTACAGTGTTGACATGACGGCGTCGTTGTGTTCGTCGGCCAGATCCACTTGAAGATTCGGGAGCGACGCTGGGCGTCGCATTGATACGATGTGACAGCACAGATGTAACAGTTGCCAGGATACCTCGGCCCATCGCGCCCGTGCGAATTGCAAGCTGAGGCTCGCCCGTCGGCCCGACGGCCCCCGGCCCTGCCCGCTAAAAATAGGCCTCGGGAAATTGTCGGCAAACATGCGAATTGTAACAGTGTGTTTGCACGTGAGCCCAGGCCCGCCCTTGGCCCTTGCCCCAGACCGACTTGCCCGACCAACTCGAGAACATTCCAAATAATGACTGACGGACTGACAGCCACTCCAATATACTGAGTGGTTTTATTCATTCCTTGCCTACATTGTTTTCTACGTAATTGCCAGTGTACTTATGTTAGCCAAATTTACTGCAATCATAAATTTTATTCATTTTTTTATGTCTTAATACGATTTACGCCGCAGGTAAGACTTAAATGAAGTAAAGCGATTGAAATAAAGATAAATATATAGAACAGCACATACTGCTTTACAACAAAATGCAAAGTTAACCCATATACATATAGTAATATACCGCTGATGCTCGCCTACAACCGTGTACATCACTGGGGTGCAAACGTATATTCTGTCTCAAAAAATATTGGTATCAAATTGGAAAGGAAAAATAATGGGTAAAGGTCGAAGTTTCGGCCCTATTTGAGCCTTCTTAAAAGACCAACTGCAAAGAAATAAGAAAGTCTAAACATTTCCACAAGAAAATGGCCACACTTTACTCAAGCAAATTAAATAATTACGTTTGAACTATGTAAATTTTAAATAAAGAAACTAACAATTATCAAAAAGTTTGGTTAAGATCAACCATACGGGCTGAAGATAGCGCAACATGATCATGAATTTTTTGAAACAATATATCATTATTATAATAAATGAAACATATAATGTTTTATACCTACATTTGTAGATAAAAGTCCAATGTTTTGTAATAAATTTTAAAAAGCTAATTTTGTTTAAAAATTATACATGTACATAATTTTCTAAGTAGTAAAATATATGCCACACATTCCCATGAACGACTACAATAATGAAAATAATTCGTATATTTATAAATATGATCGTGTATAACATACTAAGATTATTTTTCATTTGAATTTACAGTTTTTGAGAAACTAATAAGGATTAATACAATTCATGCATGTAGCAATTCTATAAGACACATTGAAATAACTAATAAATCTTTTTATATGTATTTCTATTTTTAATATTTTCAAAGCCTAATAAAGTAAATTAGTTTCTGTATCTATTCAATTACTTATTCATTACCTCCTCACAAAATATTCAACACATTATGAAAACAATAACTGCAAAAAAATTATCACTAACATGGTTCAATTTTCATTATGAAAAAATTTAAAGGATACCTATATTAAAATTCCAATTTTAGCGCAGAATTCGTTGCATTTTAATTGGCAAATTTTCATCGTGATTTAGTGCTAGATTTTTAAACTGTTATTTAACATGTTTTCTATTACAAAAGAAATTAGTTGCATTGATGAAGTAATTAAAAATCAATTTATGGACACTTCCACAAAGCGCTGCGTTCCAACTAGCAAGTACAGTTGGAATAAATTTCAATTTGCCATCAAAACAATGTTTATATAAATAGGGGGTGTTAATTCATTGAGGGCGCATACATTTATATTGCCATAAATTAAAAATTTGTCTTTACTTTCTTATACAAAGCATAAGGAAATACTGGAATCATGAAACAAATCGTCGACTAGATTTTTGCGGAAATACTTATTTTAACGTGCACTGAATCTGGACCAATTTCTCAATCATGTCTGTGTGTGAGGATGGATGGATGAATGTTCGTGTGCGTAATAATTTTGAATGAAATTGAAAAACCGGAAGAGGAAATATACTTGACTTAAAAAACATTATTTTTTTTCTTAAATAGAGTCAGCTGTAGAAAAAAGTTTCAAATGAAAGATGCAAAAATATTTGGAATATAAAATGTTATTTGTACTGTTCTTGTACATGCTTCTAATTTTAAGAAAAACTGAATTATATAATTATACATATATTTCAATAATTTTAGTTGCAATGGGAACAAAAACTAAAATATTTTCAACTTATATGTCAAATAATTGTGAAGTGTAAAAAATAATTTACAAAAGGAAGTTAAATTCAATTTTTTTAATCCTCAATACTTTATTTGAAAGTATTAAAATTTTATTTTTGTGTCCTATTATGGTATATTTCTTCGTGTTGTAATCAAGTGATGTAATTAAAATTTATTGTGATATTACCATTGTTGTCAATTTACCTTTGGTAAATATTTTTCATTATCAGGTTGATTTTCAATAGATGATTAGGACCTCGATTCGCTGAATAATTATTAATTTAATCGGAAAATTATCCCTGTTTAATTTCCAAATGAATGAAACCAGTTAATTAGTAATGAAATAATTATCAGGATCAAGTAAGTACCTACTCTAAAATGAACATTGAAATAGGCAAGGTGTTGTTCAGTATTTGTAGTGAGGTAAATTATCGACAATAATGTGCACGAGGGATATTCGAAGGACTATTTCCCGATTGAAATTTAGCCAAACGCTGTTTCTCTCATGAAAAATAAAGCAAAATTTAAAAACATCATTTCACAGCAAGGCAGAATCACATTGCCACGCCGTATCCAAGTTGTTTTCAAATTGTTTTTAATAGCAACACATAAATAAACAAAGTGTGATTTCTGAATGGGGTCTTTCGCCATTTTTTTTTTATGAAAATTTATTTATATTGAAGACTATCTACACTTTAAAAAAGTCTTAATTGTTATTCATTAAGCCACAATGATTTTTTTTTTAAATGTTGTGACGTCATAGTAGAGGTGTTGCTGGATCTAAAACAGTAGAGTTTTAAATAATTTTTGTGACATAAATGTTTTATTTTATTGTAATAAAAATAATAAAATAAGTAAAAAAATATATGACTACAATTATTTACAATCTGTACTGTTTTAGATCCTGCAACACCTCTACTATGACGTCACAACATTTTTTAAAAAACATTGTGGCTTAATGAATAACAATTAAGACTTTTTAAAAGTGTAGATAGTCTTCAATATAGATACAGTTTCATAAAAAAAATGGTGAAAGACCCCATTGTATGAAAACGTGTGGCCGTTTCGGAAGAAGTTCTATTTATGGAATTGACCAAAATATTAAAAATCTTACCCCTCAGAATAATTTAAAATCTATATCATCAGCGTAGACAACTTGAATATTTTTGTTCTGAAAAAAAAAATTAAGTTAAATGAAGAAAAAACTGTCAAAGAATTGGCTGCAATAAAAAAGGATTTCGTGATACGAAATATATGGACCTGATTGGTTCTGTCAAAAAACAAATTCCATGATGAGTTTAAAGTTATGTGCAATTCACATTGTTCATCTATTATGAAGAGTTAAAAAATTCACAACAGTACACGTCCATATGCACATCGCTATGAAATTTATTCTTTCGCATATCATTCCTAGCACGCATTTGCCGGGAAACGAATCAACGAATGTCTGAAAAAGTTTGTATCTAGTTATCATTTGACGGTGGCCATTCCAGCGGATACCGTTAACGAAATATTCACAAAATTCGCTCGGCTAGCAGCGGCAACGGCAGCGCACTGATTAACTGGATTCGGCCATGCAATGTGTAATTGGCATTACGTACGAATACATACAGAATAAAACGCGCGGCGGGAATACATAATTGCACAGCTTGAATTGATTTTTCTGTTTTGTTCCGTGCCCGCTGTTTTGAGTTATTGTTTCATAAACGGAAGACGCGTGCAGTTATTTGCCGTGATTTATAGTGATGTACATTTCGAATGAGACACAGATTATGTTCGGACACGAACCGTATTTACAAATATTTGAGGTTAGCTTTTTTCAATTGTGCACTGTTAAACTTTTAGCCTCGTTAATGCGTAAATCAATACTTCATTGTTTGCTGTAATATTTAATACCAACCTGGATAGTGCTTTGTTATTCTATAGTTCTGTTTCAAAATAGTTTGTTTTTGTTATTGAGGTAGAGTTATTACAAACTATTAGCACAGGATTATTGCAAAGTTCTTCAGATACAAATGATATAAAAAAATCTGGTGTAGTCACCACACAACTTTCTTATACATACCGGGTGTCCCAATAATCTTTATTTTAATTTTATGTGATTATTATAAATAGAGAGCGGATTATATGCAAGGTGCATATATTTTAATTTTGGCATATCTTAAAATAAAATCAATTTTCTGGACGAAATACACTGATTAGAGTTAATTAATGCTAATTACTAATTGCATATATTGCATATTTGGGCATTCTTATGCATATTCTTACAAAAGTGGCATATAATTGCATATTTCAATATTTTTAAGACCTTGTCTAGTGTATTTCATGGTTTAATCTAATTCTGTATACGTTTTCTGTCCTATTAACTTCTTCTTCTTTTCTTTACATTGTCATAGTTTAAGTTTAGAACTTTTCAACTGATTATTTTTTGACGTTTATTTAAACCAATCAAATGCTTTATTGTATGTCACGTGTCTACGTTTTAACCAATCCTGTCATTATTATACTGAGAATAATGCTCTTGTGATTATTCCCGGCAATTTTCTCTGTAGCTTTTTTGTTTTTGTTGACAGATGTCAGATAAATATCATCAACACAAGTAAAAATGAGCAAAGAAGATAGATTTAGTGCTGTGCCTGATAGTGAAATCAAAAAATAATCTAATTAAATATAACTCGAGAATTCGATAAATTAGAAAATAATTCTCCAGTATCTTTCTCAAACTTGTCGCCATTTGGCAATAGCCACGAAAGCCCGTAGGGCTTTCGTGGCTATTGCCTGGCAACAAGTTTTCGAAAGATCTGTCAAATAATTTTCAATTTATTCTCACCCTCTTGTTATATTATTACTGATTATTTTGTTGTATTGTAATTCAAATTTTTGTTGCCTTTGAATAAATTTTGCTCTTTAATAGTTTGTTTATTAATATGCAAAGCTCTATTTAGTATAATTATTTTCTCTCTAATTCCTGCTAGTGTAAATTACAATTCGAGATATATCGTGCAGGGCGTAGCCCCTGTCTGTCAAAATACTTTATGTTTTTAAAAATAATAATATTTTATCAAAATATCCCGTTCTTTATCGAAGTACTTAATGTCAAATCATGCTTCAGTGCTTCTATAATTTAAATTAATTATGAAAATTTTTAATCACAAAATAAATTAAACATCACTTTCTTTGACCTTAAATTTCACAGATAAATCTTATACCTTTCGTTGTTTGAATTAAACTTTGATTAATTGGAAAATATCATTTTTTTTGGCAGATTGTAAATTGATATTCCATATTCATTCCAATGGCATTTTTTTGCATTATTAAAACATACTACATAATTCTTGTTTTTGTATTATTTAGTAAAGTTATTACCGAATTATTTTTCATTTTACTGGTACCGATGTTAAAGAAACTGTCTGCATAAATATTAATTTAAGAAATAATCGACAGTATTTAAATTAATATTCATAAAACGAGCTGAAGTAGTCAGCAATAATTAGCAAGTCTGTGTATTTCCAACATTGAAACTAATTATAAAATGAATACAAAATAACATGCACAAGGGTCGGCAAATTTCCGCAACGATAAATATGGAACAGCTGACTGTGACAGTGAAATAAATACATCATTGCAATCGTTTTCTCAAATTTCATCACGGTAGAAAGTTATATTCACTAACTTGAAACTAATTTTGCTTTACATTTTCATATAATAATAGAAGATAAATCTATCTACTTATTTTCAATGAACCTGTTAGAATAGTTTTTAGGGAATTCTGAGAATTATTATAATTTGAAAACTCGCGCATCATTGATTCAAACAAAATCTACGAGCACGCTAAAACAAACGAGTTAATTCGATAAAATATAGTTTTGTCTGAACAGGTATATTTGTTGTTTTTGGGTATACTGCAAATCGCAGCAACAGTAGGTGTTTTCACGTTCAGCGAGTAACATTTATTAGTTTAAAATTACAATTCGTGCGGTTTATTTATATGTGTACTTTTATCGCCCGTGCTTTCATTTTACTAATCATTGTACTTTGATGTCCTGTTTGTTTTGAAGTCGCAAGAATATAATTTATTTGGTGCCAGTGCTAACAATTACCTTAAACTTAGTGATAAACAATTTGTGGTTATATTTCAACATTTTTTCTTGTGATTGTATGTAAAAACTAGCAATGGACGTCATCGCCAGGGCATGCTTTTACGATCAGTCCACCAGGTCAGCATAGAAAGGATGTAAGGTAAGTGCTGCATGATACATAAATCGTATTTGACGTTAGAGAAATATGTTTTACTCAAATACAGTCTACACTCTACATTATTATAGCGGTTCTCAAACTGTGGGCCGTAATCAATATAATATTTTCAAGGAAAATTTGACTTTGACTTTGACTTTAAAAAGGTGACTTTTGCCACTGTGTAAACACTATCGACTAACTATTTTTCTTCCTAAAGTCAAATATAAAATAAATCAAACTTGACTCATATAGTGACTGAAAGATTCGTGTAAACGCATATCGACTTTACTTTGTCATCAGCAACAGTAAGTTCCCTCGTTATTTGAAATGTCAGCCATTATTTATATAATTAAAAAAAATCAAAATTACGTTGGTATTAAATATGTTTAATTTCAAAATACTGTCCATGGTTTTTCTATAAATAACATAAATACTGTGAGTTGCAATTTGTTATGCAATTAAATAAAGTATTTGTTGCTTTCGAAGCACATGCGAAATCATTTTATAGTTATTTACATTACAAGCAAGGTAAAACAGTTTTTACTGCTGAATGGAGGAAATGCGTGTATTGTACAACATTTTACTTGTTACTCAACTGTAAATCAAAATAAAATTATAACAAAGTTCTGTCAGTTACACACAACTGTTCTGTCAAAAATTATTTTAATTGATTTCGCATAGGCCTTGTAGGCATTACTGTGGCAACGTGCTTTTTTTACCTTGTTTAATAACTTTAAATAATCATTAAATTAAATTTGTACAATGCAGATGTCAATTAGTAACTTGTAAAGATTCATTTTCAAATGCAATATAGGGCTTCGGTAAATGGTGTTTACAAGCCAGTAATAAGTAATAGTTTACATTACAAGTAAGGTAAAACAGTTTTTACTGCTGAATGGAGGAAATGACCTGCGAGCCTGTCGCCTCCTGGAAGCAGTAAAACCTTGCGTGTATTGTACAACATTTTACTTGTTACTCATTTGTAAATCAAATTAAAAATATAACCAAGTCCTATTAGTTATACACAACTGTTCTGTCAAAAATTATTTGAAATGATTTCGCATAAGCCTTGTTAGTATTACTGTGGCAACATGCATTGTTTACCTTGTTTACTAACTTGTAAAATTTTTGCAATGCAGATGTCAATTAGTATTTTGTAAATATTCATTTCCAAAGGCAATAGAAGGCTTGGGGAAATGGTGTTTACAAATGAGTAACAAGTAAAATGTTTTACTGCTTCAAGGAAGTGACAGGCTCGCCGGTCATTTTCTCCATTCAGCAGTATAAACTGTTTTACCTTGCTTGTAAAGTAAATAACTATAAACGTCAACTTTCATACTCTAGTTAAACTATATTTAAAGTGGCTTCCGATAGGTACGGCCCGGAAGACGACTTTTGTAAAACTGTATTATACTTTAAGAACAGTAATAATACAGTAAACTTTCACTATACATGCAGTAGGAGTGGCTAGAACCCAAAGCAGCAATAAAATTTAGCGAAAATTAACCTGGTTCGCGCGAGTGTTGGAGTCGGACTTTATTATTTTCGTAGTTCCTTTTATAGACTCGTCCGTCGTCGACGCCAACGTCCCTTGATCAGCGCCGAGCTCTAAAAGAGAGCGGGAAATTTATAGGTCATAAAATTTTATTGCAACCGAAAGCGATTATTGAACAGCAAACGGAAATTTAGGGTTAACGCTTGAAGTTGGCGAGAGTGATTACAGACGCTCGCGATTTGACAGTTACTACAAACGCGTCATTTTTAAACGTCAACTGGAAATTGGTTCAAGCCGGGAAGAAAAAAGCGATAGATATATTTTCGGTAAATGCGTTCACCGCCGGTGAAATGAACGAGTGATTGATTTTCTACAACTCTTTTTATTGCTAAATTTCTTTATGAAATCGATTTAATTTCTTGTTTATAAATTGATGATCTTGCGAGTAGGTGTAACAAATGATACACTCACCGCTATGATAAATGATGCGACTGAGGAATCTGTTCACAACAAATTCTAAAATTATCTTTTTTGAAAATAAAAACTTCACTGAATACTGCATTAAACAATAGTATATTTTTAGGAGGAAATGTGATACTTCGTGTGTTGAGCATGTAAGTTACAATTACATACAAACAATCGTATTGTTTGAGTTTAACAGATGACATTTGGCACAATTTTAATGATTATAGACTATTGCTCAGTAATCATGGACACATTTACCATTTAGAAATAATTTATACAAGTCAATAATCATTAAAACCTTGATTAAAACTCTGCCAAATATCACATGTCAAACTCAAACAATACGACTGTTTGTATGTTTATTGTTTTGTTTACCATGGCACTCTGGGAATAGCTAAAAATTATGCACATTATTTTACGTCTATCTCATGACAGAGATGTGTCACGTCAATAAATTTAAGCTCATTTGCTGCAGTTTTTGAATCTGAATATTTTACCTGTGTAACAAGATGATTTTCATCGGTTACGCTCTGAGCTATCGCTATCTCGCGCTAATTTTAGAAACGATAGTTCAGATTCGATGATACCCCTGGCAACTCTAAGCCAGACGACCCCCTGGAATTTTGGGCGTCTAAAGTCAGTTCTGCGTTGGTCGTGAGCAGATACAGTTTTAAATCTAGTCGTACTACGTAAAATATGTATTTTTACGTAGATTTAAGTTATTTAAGTAGTTTCATCTATTATATAAGTTAGTGCAACGTTAAGTTAGTTATAAGAAGTTCTGCATTTAATAAATTCAATTTTTACAAGTTTTCCATTATTTTCAGTGTTTCGAGTGTCATGATTTACCAGCTCCCAATTCATTCGCTCCCAATTTAACCACAACTGGTTTTCCCCTTTCCTTCAATAAAGATTCCTTCCTTTTTATTATCCCTATCATATAGCAACCTCCGCATTTGCTACACCTGTTTACATTATTTCTATTAATAGGTAAAAACTTAGCATAGCTAAAAAAAAATGAGAAATTTTTTATTAGTTACAATTTTTCGCGATGACAAATTTTTACTGCTTTCGAATACCTGTCTGTACTTTCAACTCCTATACTCCTCTTATTAGTTACCTGCTGCGAGGGTCTACCAAGTAAGTAACCCATAGAAATAATAAAATGTATGGAAGGAGTATAGCCAAAAATAAACTGTAACCAGCACAGCGTGAGAGAGATAGAGAGATGAAAGTGACGTGATGGGTGGCAAGATGACAAGAACTTGGTTTGACGTTTGACGTGTGAGTAGAAGACTGTTTTGATAGACTTTTGTGCGAGCTTTTGTCCCTCACTTAGAATTTTGTCAATTATTTATGTCATATTTAAATATATCAAATATGGTAAAATCCTGTTGTGCATATAATTGTAAAAAAACAGGCTATAAAAGACGGTGTTCCATTTGACAGGAAAATATTTCACTTTAGGTTAGAACCTGTATATATATACATATTTATTACAGTTTTCCAAAAAATGTGGATTTAAGCAAGAAAAGGATATTAACTATAAAACGAGAAAATTTTCAACCTAATGAAACTACATGAATTTGTGGGTAACATTTTCTTGATTTTTACATACAGCAGTTTTATGCCAATATAAGAGAGAGATAGTCATATATAAAATTACGCAGTGGGAGAAGAACAGCACATTCGTACCACGTGCTAGGTGGCATAAAAATGTATTGTTCTTCTCCCACTGCGTAATTTTAGATAAGACTACCTCTCTCTTATGTTGGTTACAGATTACTGTATTAAAAGCATAGCCAACACTCCATCCATATATATTATTTAATCTATGAAGTAACCAATTATTTTGGCGAGCACTATACCAATTCTGTCAAAACGGAAATATTTTTTTAATAATCGTATAATCCAATTAAAGCATGCTATGAATTTATATTTCTCTATGATTTTTCATAATTATCCTGTTATATATTATTTCATACAATAGTTGGGAAGTATTTTCATAAATTGTATTCACTTCATAATCTAGACACGAATAGAAACGGTCTGAATTTTCAAAAGGCATATTTCAATGCTAGAGTTTTAAGTACGAATTACGTGCTGCTCCAGATAATAATTCAGCAGCTTTGTTGCAGACGTACAATGGTCTCTGATTCGGCATCGAGCTAAGTAATTAGTGCTGCATTTTATTCTAGTTTTATATACTCCCTATTTTTCAAATTCAATGCCATTCAAAAATAAACTATTGTCATCACGTACTATTTTTCATGAACATGGAAAAATAACAAGACCTTGTAAATAAATAAGACCTTGGTATATTTTTTATTTTTATATTTCTTTGCATCCACCATCTTTTCAGAAATGAAAGTTTTTCAAAAGTGGCTATCATTAAAATGTCTTACTTTTGCGGCAACTGAAAGTGTAGGTTATAAAGATTTAGAGATTGCAAATTGATCTGCATTGTATAACATTTTATAAAAACGTCTTGTTTATTGTTCTGAGATATCGAGTTAAACTCAACGGGGCTGTATTTAGGAAAGAAAATGCTATATGAAAAATGTGCCTTTTTCTATGCATTTTATTTCATTTTAAATTTCTGTACCTCTTAAAAAAATACCCGTTATAATTACTGATGATATATAGTCACTAGTCATTTCTTTATTCCGGTTATTACTACCTTCTGTTTATTACTGTGTTCTGAAACTTATCATTCATGTAAAATTTCCGGTTACAAGTAAAGTATATTTCACGGAAAACAACGTGTAAAATATATCACCCACTTAAATCTACATAATAGCAGAAGTGACCTCAGTAGAATCCTAAAAACTCCTAATTATATATTTATATATGCATGCTTCATGGCAAAAGTTGTTTATTGTTTTTGACTTCTTAATTTAATACTGTTATTGCGAACAAATTTTGATTTGCCTTAAACATGACTTCACCAAAACCAAATTATGTTTAGGAATTTTAAACGAATTTCTTTTAGCTTTACATTTAAATTGGATTAATTAATAATTACTACACTTAACACATGTTCAACACACAGAGTTGATGTTTCTGTTAGTTTCCTATTGGTGGCAACTATAATTATTGGAATACAAATAAACACACAAATGACATTGAGAACATTCAGGTAATCTCAAAATATGTCTGACACCCCAAAAAATTAATAAATAATCACGACGTGCCAGGAAACTCCACCTTTCTTCTCCCGAAATAGTGAGGAAAAGTGTTCTTTCTCTCTAGAGAGGAAAATATATTGTAAAAACTATAAATAAGTCCTAATTTTATTGAAAATCCTTATTTTATTGATATACATAGTTTAAATTATCTTACAATTATGTCTTATATTTTTCTCTTTCTAGATTAAATAACAATTTGAAAACTTGAATTTAGATTTAAGATTGGTTCATTGGCAACACTGTTACACCGTCTTGTGTCTGATACCTAACTTTGGACGTGTCAGTTGTGTTGTCTAAGTGTATTTAAGGTCCGAGCAAATCGTTTTTAGAAACATGTGAAAAAAATGTGTCTAACACGAGAAGAAAGCATTTCTTCTACTCTCGCTCGAATTGCCTCATGAGTTCGAGTGGGAAAAAGAAGCGTTTTCTTCTCTAGTTTCACAAATAACTATTCCCCTGTTAGAACAATCAAAATTTTGTATTTTAGTAGAACTCTTTCAGTGAGACCTTTAATTTTTTACCAAAGTCGACAAGATTCCATTTTACTGTAAAAAATAATTGACGACTGTTCAAAATTAGTTGTAACATTTCAGTTTAAATTTCCTTCAGAGACTTTTGAATTGATACGAAATTCGATAGTATTTAATTAACTTATTGTCTCATTTTTCCAAAAGGTAGATATTATTAAAATGCTATTTTTTCCAAAATCGGAAACAGATGCGAAAAAATTCCATCCATCCATCCACACAGACGTATTTGAGAAAGTGATCAAAACAGATTTATATGACTTCAAAATATTTACGCAAAAATCTGGCCATCGATTTGTTGTACTTCCTCTTACTTCAAATAATAAAGTATAAATACATATTTGCTTTCGATTTAAATAAATGGTTCAAATGTATCCAGTAACTTTATATTCACAATAGAATTAAAGAAAACTATAAATACATTTAATACAATAAGAATACAAAAAAACCTACGTTCAGATAAAAGTATGAAAAGGAAAAAAATGGTAAAAATCTTAAAATAGGGAACTGAAAGAGTGTAGCAAAGAGAGGATAAGAATGGAGAAAAATAGATAGTTATTTAATTTCATTATGATTGAATCAAATGGCAGGAAATATCATTTAATACGTTGAATCAATAAAACTAAACAAACTGACAAAAACAAAAACATAACTCATTAATATGCGTAAAATAATAATGGAACTATTGTAATTTCCATTATACAATTAACTACCTAGCCACAATGGAAATAAAATTAAAAAACTGTTTTGTCCGAATTTGGTGCATTACGTTTTACAGGTGTTTACATTTTACTAAAGCCATTATGCAAATTTGATCCGCAGAGTTCTCTCCCAGCACTGGTTTAACATTTCCATTCTCATTTTAACGAGTATTTTTCTCAATTAATTACTTTTTTATAACCGCAGAATTTTATCCTGCCGAATGCATTTCAACAGAAATACCTACCTACATGAAATGGTAAAAATATTACTGAACAACAAGAAACCCCCACATTTCTTTTTCCGAAATATTGAGAAAAATATGTTTTTCCTCTCTAGAGGGGAAAATATAGAAGTGTTACTAATATAAATATTATTTACAAATAATATATTTTAAAAATTATAAATTATCATAATTTTATTGAAAATTCTTCTTTTAGTGATATACTTCAATAATCTTAGTTACAATGGGAAAAAACGAAAACATTCTTAATATTTATGTGTCAAACGTGTCAAATAATTGTGAAGTGTCAAAAATATATGTCTTGTGAAATATTATAAATGTAAGTAATATTTGTATTTTAATTAGAAAGTTTTGCTGACTAGATATTAATAGATTTCTGTTTTAAAATAAAAACATACGCAAGCAACAAGTCATACGTGTTCAGTTGGTTTTATTTGTATAAGAAAGTAGTGTGGTCCCCACACCAGATTTTGTTTGCTTCTTTTGACAAAACTGAATTATATGTTTAATAAACTAATTTTAGTTGCTATGGGAACAAACAAATAACAGAAACTGTAATTATTATTATTCATTCCATTCAATACAGATTCACATACCGATAGAAAAATTTGACTCACGGAATATCTTCACTTAAAATTGTAATATTTTTTTATTACATTTCTTTATAATATAAGCGCTAAGAACCCCATTGTAGCAGAGCGCATCGTCAGATCTCTAATATTTTTCGAGATACGTCGATTTTTGGTATTTTTCGAAGTGCAACTTTAAGGGCATGTAATTCAAAAACTACACAAGATATCTAAAAATTCTCTGCAGTTTATCGTTTCTGGTGCCTTATATAACAAATTAGCAAATATTTTAAATTTTGAAATTTTTTTGTATTTTGTGTACATAAGTATGCAAAGTTTCATAGAAATCGCTATACGGGATGGAAAGTTAGAGGAAAAAGCCTGAAAATGGTGTTTTTTGTCCTAAAGGTCAAGGGGTACCCCTTGACGTTTGGCCTGAATTTGGCCATTTTCAGACTTTTTGCTCTAACATTTCTACCGGTTGTCCGAAATTTTCAGGGTTTATGTATTTCATCAAGCTGAATCGATTGGTGAACATTGCAAGTCTGTAACTTTCATACTTGTCGAGATATCTCCAATCGAAATTTTGAAAAAAAAATTCAAAAAATTTCAAAATTTACTAATTTATTATAAATGGCAGGAAAAACACAAACCTGGAGGTATTTTTCGATATCTTGTATAGTTTTCGAGTTACAGCCCCTCAAAGTTGCTCTTCGGAAAATAAAAAATAATAAAGAATAATAAAAAAATTTACAATTTTAAGTCACATTTGGGGAAATTCCGTATTTTGAAAAAATATTACAAATCGCCATATTTCGATCAATATAAGACATATTATGATGCGTACTACGTCAATGAGTTTATTCATGTTTAAATTATACATATGTAATAAATTTCAAGTTAAGTTTGGAGGAGTATTTAATTTATTTTCTAGTAAACAATTTATTTGTATAAGAAAGTAGTGTGGTGCCACACCAGATTTTTAATATGTTATTCTAAGCTTCAAATACATGGTAGATAAATTAATTTTTATTCAATTTTAAATATAATTTTATCCACCACCCAACAGCTTAAAAAAATGTATAAAATGATTTTTTCCATTAGGTTGTGCTACAAAATTTGATTTTAATTTAAATCAATTTTATTAATATAGTTAATATTGCTAATTTAACATACGAGAATTCCGGAATAATAATTCTTGTTCTACTCAAAACATACCTAATATTTACAGTTCAAATAAAATATAGATTGTATTATATAATTAAATGACAATTTAATATAATTTATTCTATATTATAAACAATTAGAACAATATTCCAAAGGATAGATGACTTAAATTACAAACGCAACTTTCATTTTTAAACTAATATGAAAGCTACAATACAACTATTCCAAACAATGAATTAAAAGTTTAATAATTATGTATTGAGACTGTTCAAATATAATAATATAATCACATAAATTGCAAATGACGTTTTAATTGAAACTAAATCATATCTAAAATAAACATACAGATGGTAGCAAAAGCTCTTTATATCCCGAACTATAAATAAAATTATGTTAAATTCTCTCCCAGTTTGTCATATGTATTCAAAGCTAACAAAATAACAATAATATTAAAAATTTAATAGTAACAATAGTATCATTATTAAACCCATAAATGGATTAGAGAGTTCGTAACAATTCAGGATTGAAATGCCAATCTGACTATTATATTTGATTAATTCATTCATTTATTATATTTCAATATTTCCTATCTATCATTTATAAATTCGTTACTTATAAAATCAAATACAAAGGAATTTTGAACACTAAATATTTAATTTGAGTTATAAGAGTTCAACTTCACCCATTTAATAAACCTGTATTATAATTTCATTTTTATCAATTTGACGTATATAGGATTTATAAACTTTTCTCTAGACAGGTAATACATTTTTATACACTATTAGTTCTATTTCAAAATTATAATATACTCAGCTGTGTTTCGCTTCCGAAAGATGTTAAAAAAGGGGGAATCACAGGGACAAAGTTAAAAATTGGTATTGTACGGTGTAGGATTCAAATAATAATAATTATAACTTAAGTGAGAAAAATAAGATTCTTAGATTTTATTCCTTACAAAAATTTCTACTATTCCTAACTATGAAACATAATAATTTGTTGAGTGTGAATATTAAGTCAGTAATATGCTGAGCAAATTAAATTTCCGGATGATGCCTAGTCACAGGCAAATTAATTATTTTTTTTCACAACCGGAAGAGAAATTCGATTTCTATGATACCAAAAGAATAATAGAAACAGCCAATTTCATATCTACGGAAATTTTGTGCACTTTTTCTCCCGTCGTGAAGGAAAGTGCTCAAAAATATGAAAAATGAGCAAAGTTAAACAAATCAAAGGTAACTATAATAAATTATATTACAATTCAAATAATTTGTAAATGCATAAAAACCAAATATTGGCGTCGTAAAAAAAATAGTATATACACCGCAGGAGAAAAGTGTATTTTTTCCCTTGTCGTATTATAGCCCTCGCCTACGGCTCGTACTCCGCGAGAAAAAATCATACACTTCTCTTCTTTAATGTATAATATATTATTATTTTTCCAGAGCAAAGAACGATTTAGGATCTTCTATTTCTATATGTATGTATATAGTAAGGTGTCTGTTATTTTAATAAAGTCGGAAATTTGATGCTCTTACCCTCTAAAACTACTCATAATTTTTTTTTAATTGAGCCGACATCCCAGGTCCGTGAAGTGACGTTAAAACATGCCTCAAGAGGGCTCAATATTTGCACGGCACGTAGTTTAAATGGGGAAATTGACTTTTCCTACACTGATTTAGTCAAAATTTATGTGTAAAATTTTAATGTTTTTCTTTTTCAACACTTACTAGAATTGTAATTTTTATTAATTTTACTGAAATCATTTTTGTCAACATGTTAAATCAAAATTGTTAAAACATTTTTTCCCTGATTCCCAAATGTGCTACGAAATATTGGAATTAAATAAAATTAACATTTTAATGAGTTTCAACCTTTTTTTATCTCAATGAAATACTGCCTTCATATCCGTGATATTCGTAGGCGTTACCTCTTTTCAACTTCTATTTAATGATCTATGCATTGCAAGAATATCTGATAATGTAGTATTTTATTTCTCACTGAAATGCTACCTTCAGTGATCCAAGTTAAATAGACAGCCTACATGAAACCTGATGAGGTTTCCCTTATGTCAGAAATATAAAAACCTTGAATAATATAATAAATTATACAGCAGGCACTCTAGAAACCCGAAGTAAATATTTCCTCGTGACTGGCGTCAACCATTTGAATAATAAATACCATATTTGATCGAGAGCTGACGCACTATTGCGTTGATTCTTGTATAACTGACGTAACATCACGCAAGTGCACGCTGTGCCGATGACGATGACGACGAGTGAGCCGAGTGCTTTGTGAGGCATTCCTGAATAATGCATCGCGATCCTGCGGGCCATTCCGAACATACGAACGTACTTGCGAAAGCAACGATTTCATAAATACGTAACATGCAAATGGAGCAGTGAAGATAATTGCAATGTCAATAATGCAACTCTGGCACGGCCGACTATTCGCGTTCGTAGTTATTTGATGGATGCGCCCATATTTTTAGAACTAAACAAGATGGAGCCAATGCGCGCACACGTTCATATTTTTACTATAATTTTAATGGCCTTGTGCAGTTTTTCCAGGTTATACGATACTGGTTTGATATATTTGGTAAATTCATAAATTCAAATTTTGACAGTCAAGTAGTCAACCGTTTTCGCCAAAAGTGATGCAATCTATACACTTTTAAAGCAAGCTTTATTGGGCGCTGATCACAAATCATGAAAAGTATATTGTCAAATTCATTTTAAATGCTGTATTATGGCAAATGTCAAGCAATAGTATTGTTAGTTTGTGTTTTTATTGACAGCAGAGCTGCAGCCAAGCAGCAAATTTTCTTGTTTCTACCTCACGCAACATCCTGTTAAAGAGGTAAAGGAATCCTACTGAAAATTCGGTATTGAGTTTTCGGTGGACGACCACAATTTAGGGTCCTTACAGTGTGATTTTAATAGTTTCGCAATGATGTCTGTGTGTGTGTGTCTGTCTATCTGTCTGTCAGTCGATCTGTCCGGCTGTCTGTGTGGATCTAAGAGACTAAAAATTTTGATACTTTGTATATATCAACTGTATTCCCTTGGGAAGAGCTGATTAGTTGTTTGGTGATAATTCAATAACCGAAAATGGTAGATTACTTGAAGCCAAATCAAGTAAATTATGATGTAATGACAATTTTCTTTCTCTGGTACAAAATTCCATGCGAGTTGTACATTATTCTTTTTCTACGGTATTATTTCATAATTAATTTATATTTTAATAATAAATTTGTCCCGCTTTCAAAATTCCAATATTTGACAATTTTAAATAAGTATCCTAGCAATGACAACTGTACTAAAATTAAATGTCCTGTATTGATATACTCATAAAACAAATTCATTTCGCACGATGCTTGCAATGTACCTCATTTCCCTAGCAACAACAAACAAACAATGAGCAGATTTCTAAGTGATCGTAGAAAATTAATACCTATATTGTACAACAAGCATGGAATGGTACTCATTTCTTACGAGTATAAAATGAACATTCCATGTGAGTTGTACACTATACTTTTTCTACGACCACGATATTATTTCCTAATTAATTTAATTATAAAAATAAATTTGTTTTTAAACAAATTTTATTTTATTTAATATGCTCATGTATCTGTAGTATAAGTTTTTCTACAGGATGCTCCCATTTCGCGCAATTTTTTACAATACTTATCGAATCACCACCGTACTTTATTCATGTAAATACCAGCAAAACAGACATGTAATATATGTATCGCGTTCAGTTAAACAATCTAG
The DNA here is from genome assembly GCA_963942605.1 of Poecilus cupreus. Lineage (NCBI taxonomy): Eukaryota > Metazoa > Arthropoda > Insecta > Coleoptera > Carabidae > Poecilus > Poecilus cupreus. The sequence goes on along the minus strand of OZ012714.1, from coordinate 2,044,595 downwards.
AATTATTCGTTCGAAATATCTAAAATGTAATCATAAATAAATTGAAAATACCACTACACCAAAATAAACAACGTAAAGTAAATATTAATAGAATATTTCCTACCTTACATTCAATGTAGTTTCTTGTTACTCGTAGTTGCGTATACAAAGTTCACTCACATTACCATTGCTGGCTTCGCGCAGTCTTCGTCTATGTAAACAAATAATTAGAATACCTACAAAGTCAATGTTTCTGTAACATTTTAACCTACTAGTAAATAAGCACAGTTCTTGATTCACTATTTTATTGAAAATGAACACCACAATAAACAAACACCCATCATTGTTAACAGCCTATAAATAAGTGACTGTCTATAACAGTACAATACTGTAATTCGATAAAAGTTAAATTAATTTCAAGTTAGTGCTTGGTTTGTCTAGAGCTCGCTCAACGCGCGAGTTCATAGATGGAAGAGGAACTTATTAATGTATTTATATATTTGCAAATAGACTAAATATCACAATTAGAAGCACAAGAATATTTTGTATTTTAAAGTAAATACTCGTAATTAATTTATATATACCTATAACAAAAGAAGACAAACAATATTAGCTACGACATTTATATGTACTCGTAATACTATTTAAAAGGTAATTTAATTAATTCGATCTTGACAGTTGACAAATATATCTACCGTAACCAGGGACCAAGATAAAGATAATAATAATACTTTTCTATAACACTGTTTTGGAAACTACGCATTCCACAACTCAAAATTGTATTGGAACAACTATTATTCTATTATGCTGCGTATGGAAAAAAATCGACGAATCAGAGCCGCATATTACTGCGATATATGAAGTATCTTGGTCCGGTTGCTATGGTTATGTCCCTTTGTTTGAATTTTATTTATTTGAGTTTGATGTTTTCAACAGTTTTGTATTTTACATATTTGCATAATTTCCAAAATCCTGTTATAGAAAGTATAGTCTACAACATGTAACGGAATGGCATATTCCACACTCGCAAATTATAGTCCGAGCCGAAGACGAGGAGTACAAACTTTTTGCTTGTGTGGAATATGTGCCATTCCATTACTTTGTGTAGAGTGTACTATGTCTACGCTTCTGTTATAATAATAGTATATTATTTTATGAGTAATCATGATAGTCATTATTCACGAAGATGAAATTTGCGTAATAATGACCATAACCCCGAATATAATACTGTACTTTTTCTACTTCTGTAAATTCGGAAATCACTTTTGAAAATTCATTGAAAACACATGTTTAAAAACGTCAACATAAAAATGCACAATGACAAATGACCACATGTCAGCTGTCAGACGGTCGTTGCTTAGTGACCGTGATCCACATCACGTCTTTAAAATAACACTGAATTATGGATTTCTTGCTCCGTGATTGGTCGAGAAGAGTGAATTATAAGTACTATAATTCAACGAAAAAAATTAAATAATGGGGTATATTAATACAGGAGTAGAAAAACATATTATTCCCAACAGTTTAGAGCAGTAATCTAACATATTATGGCACTCAGTGAGGTTTTTTGATGCGTTTTTGAGCATTACCTCACTCATTGAGGTAATTTGAAACGTTTTTGCCTATTACCTCACTCGGTAGCTCTACTTTACTTCCTGGAAAAACTATTACTGAGCTGTTATCAAAATTGTCATAGAAACAAACAAATTCGATCTATTTTGTTCCTTTGATTTTGAGTAAATAAATTATTGCAAGTAATTTTTATTTATTTATTTATTTTTGTTTAATATTTGTGGCGTAGATAAAAAAGACATAACCCATACCCAATTCGCTATCGCTCGTTGTGCATCCTACACCCTCAAGGGTTAATAAGGCCTCTACCTCACTAGTAATATAAATACCTATTATATACCATTGAAAAATCACAGTATAAACATGTATATTTTCACATGTTCACCTATTTTTCTTCTAAGTAAAACATAAAGTTATATATCAATCTTTCATATTTATAATTTGAGTCATGTGCGAGGTAGAGGGAGGTTTTGTGCTACATTTCATTTTTGTTATTGTTAATAATTTAATATCACGGCAGTGACTTGACCTGACTACAGTACAAAATTCGAAAGATACATTCATGAATGAATCCAATTAATGAATTTAAATCTAAATTAAAACTACATTATTCACAAATTGATGTTTAAACCAATGTACATTTTTCGTATTAATTACTATTATTTATGTTTTATATTAGCTACGGTATTTAATAAAGTAATTATTATTATTATTACCTCTTACATTAAATACTGAGCATTGAATATGACAGCTCTACAAATGTAAATGTACTTATTTGAAATATAAAATATTATTATGGTGGGTATTAGAGGAAAGAAGGCCGGACAAACAGCGATAAATTTTTAATATTTAGCACCGTTTAAAGTGAGAAGATATTGGAAGGGATATATAATTCAATACCATAAAACACTTGACTATGCATATCAATAGTAGTATGCTGTATACACATACATACTACTTCTTTATTATAATAGGCACCCACTTATATGCTATAAAAATTAAGTACTTCATGGAAAGCGTGACAATACATAATTTATAAAACTACGTCACGTAAAGATAAAGCTTATTTTATATTTAGTAGGTACCTATACTTGGATCATGATTTATGATTGTATAATTTTAAGTAGATGTACAGGTAAAACTTGTAGAAATATATCAAATTTATTTTAAATCTATATTCTTAAAACACATGACATAAAAACTTTGTTGTATTGAAGTTTAATATGAATGAATTTTCCTAAATGAATCTAGAACCAATTATATCACTAAAACAAAATAAAGATAGATGTGAATGTTGTTATTGCTAATAACATAATTTTGAATGAATGGAGAATAATAAAGTTCTCAAGATTAACTCCCGCATTAACCACCCTTTTTAAACGTTTCAATTATCCTTTACCACTTTTTTTTTATTTATGAAGATGAGAGGCGGACTAACTATTATGGTCATATGCCGCCTCATGAGTAGATGAATATGAATTTATATGAACAACACAAACGACCATGCTCTTCAGTGGGATTCGAACCCACGACCTCTGGCATGCTAGACTAGCGACATAGCCACTACACCACCGAGATCGGCCACTTTTAAATCTTTCCACGTTCTATGCGCAACCGTGTGTAATATATTTAGAACAAATAAATAATAATAAATGAAAAATATATTTTATCCAACACCTCTCAATAAATATTCTATAACTATGGCAATTTTAAACAAAGAAAGTAACAGGTTACCCACTAGTGGGTATAATTTTGAGAAAAGTTACTACTGACAAATTTTTTATTTATAAAAAATAAAAATAACACACAACACTTTGGTAACTACTTCTATTGACATTTTAATTTAGAAAAAAAAAGCATATGTCACTGTCAAATAATATTTCTTTAATAAATTTTGCATTTATTAAGAGATGTTGGAAAAAACGCTATACTTCACATAATATAAATAAAATTGGCTACAAATTTGACACTTTTTTATATAATTTGTACCGTTTGTTTAGAGATTAAAATTTGCGGGAAATTATGTGGTGTAGAAAGATTTAAATATTCAAGTTGTTATTGTAGCTGTTGGACTCGATATTAATATTGTTAACTATAAAATAAATCATATTGTACAATATTTGTACACACCTATACGCATTACAATATTAAATATGAAATATTTGTTATATATTATTCCAATTTAATGTATTTTACAATTGCATGACCTACTTTCCAATTCCTTTTATAAATCATTTCCTCCTCGTTTACCTTCCTTTCAATATGAACCAATTCAACAAAAAATCTTGTTATGGTATTAAGAATTCGTATCTCATTAGCAGTGAAAGGAAGCCTCAAACTGCTAGCATTTATTTCACAAGGCTTCTCGTTCAAAACCTCCAAACTGGCGCCCGAGCCCCGTTCCCGCTCCAGGTCTCCGGATGGCGCGTGCCAACTCGCTTATGAAAAACTGGGTTTGTTCAGCGAACCGTGTTTAAACACAACCTTGCGCTTCGCCCACACATGCACGTCGCATGCCGGATATTGATCAATACACGAGACGGACAGGTATCCATCCATCAAATATCGCAAGAGGTAGCTTGTAGCTGATAACCACCCACGGCTCACTTCTGCCAATCCTAATCCAAACGCCGACAAAATGGTTGGGTGCAAAAATGACACGATTAGTGACTGCAATGTATACTGAACTGTACTACATACTCTGTGTGTTGCTTGATTAAACTACCTATAATAAATTAAATTTTTTTTTGATCAAAATATAGAGGAAAGTGAGCAAATATGGAATACCAGTTTGTCAATTCTTACAGTTATGTCTTATATTTTTCATTCTCTTATTAAATCACAATTTGACAACCTATTAAAGATATTTAAGATTGGTTCATTGGCAACACCGCCTTGTGTCTGATAACCTAACTTTTAACTGTCCGTTGTGTTCTCAAAGTGTATTTTAGGTCCGAGCAAATCGTTTTTAGAAACATGACGTGAAAAAAATTTTGTGTAACACGAGAGGAAAGCTCTTCTTCTACTCTCGTTCGAAATACCTCACTCGCTGCGCTCATGAGGCAAACTTCGAACTCGAGGGGGAAAAAGAAGCGCTTTCCTCTCTAGTTTGACAAATAACTATTAATGTTAATTATAATCAGTCATTTTTTTGTTTAACTCAGTAGTTTTTCTTTTTAAGTGACATTAAAAGTTTTCTCTCTCGCATAATGACGTAAGTGTAAAAGATATAGAGGAATATCCATTAGGGTGGATCGAAAAATGGTATTTTTCCAAATCGACGATAATACACAACAACAAATGACTACATGTCAACTGTCAAACGGCCGTTGGTTGGTGATCCACATCACGTCTTTAAATCATGGATTTCTGGTTCTGCGATTGGTCGAGAAGAGTGAATTATGGGTACAATAATTCATAAAAAATTGAAATAATGGGGATGTATTTATACACGAGTATAAAAATTTAAATTTTTTGCGAACAACAATAGTTATTTAGTTTACAAGTGGGCAAAGTAAGGAATTACCCACGAGAGAAATTTTAGCACACGAAGCCGAAGGCTGAGTGTGATAATTTTATCGAGTGAGTAATTCCAATTTGCCCACGTGTGAAGTATAACGTTTTATCCAACACTTCTTAATAAATGAAAAATTTATTAAAGAAATATTATTTGACAGTGACATATATTTTAAATTTTAGAATTGAAATGTCAATCGAAGTAGTTACCAAGGTGTTGTGTGTTATTATTATTGTTATAAATAAAAAAATACTCACTAGTGGCTTTCCTCAAAATTATACCCACTAGTGGATAATCTGTTACTTTGCTTGTTTAAAATCGCCATAGTTTTAGAGCATTTATTGGGAGGTGTTGGATAAAAGAAATTTATTTTTTTATTAAACTAAAATTATTGTTTTTTGCGTAATTATAACCAACATTGAGAATTGCCATGAAACTTATAATTTTGAATATGCGATTGCTAAATCTGCGTAATATCTGAAACTTATAATTATTATGATTCTTTACTTTATCATTTCTCGTTCGTGAGTAATTACATATATGGGCACACAACAATTCATTCATTCAGTATCCACACACATAAACATCACTGATAAAAAGGTCAGAACGATTCTGGGGATCTCAAAACACGTATTTCCTCGCAAATCTTGATATCTTGACAATTTATAGGTTATCGTATACTCTTAAAGGTGGAAGAAGGAAATGCCGAAATGAGTAGGCACCGTTAGCAACAACCCACCTTTGCCGTCGTCAACATCAACAGCCGATCAAAAGCCGAAAGACGAGATAGGGCATTGATTTTCACACTGAAAGGCTTTTGTGTCACTATATATCGCTACGACGTCTTTGTAAGATAGTACCCTATATAACACCGATCCCTAGAGGTCCTACAACACCGTGCACTTCAAATTCATAATAAATAAATGAATATCAAGGCCTGCTTAATAAGGACCAAGATAAGTTTACGACTTTTATGATCGTAGTCATTAAACTATATACAAACGAATCCTTTCTAAATGAACCGTTTAGGAAACGATTCGCTATTTTTTTTGCAGTAAATTGTTTTATTTTAACGAACAGTTTTCTCTCTCGCACAATGACTTAAGTGTAAGATGAGTCGACTTGTCACGTAATACTTACAACGAAAATCTGTTATATGTGGTACTTTCTCTTTAAAGTTCCTAACAAGCAGATTCATAAAAGGGATTAGTGCTAACTCCATATTTATTATTACTCGTAACTTCATTTTCCATTCTCAGAACATAATTATTTTAATTAAAGTTGTAATCAAGATTGGTTAGCATAAAATTTGACATATTTTGATAATACAATTAATTTAGAAACAAAGTTTCAGATGATGAAAAAAATGGAGTTAACGCTAATCCTTTTTATGAATCTGCCTGTAAAACATTACATCTTTTACAACACTACCAGCTATAGAGCTCTAGAAGAATAGGTATTCTCGTCCGCCATTTTGGGTCCAGATGTCATAAATAAAACAAGTTATTGGAATCCAGTTACTTAAAAAAAAAACATTTAAAATTTCTATCTGTCAAATTTGAAAACATATTTCTTGAAATTCTGTAAAATCCAACTACACAAATCATACGGTAATATATTAGAAAGTATTCTGTACACTTACCTGTTAGATATGAAATATAATAATTAAGAGAATGATATATCACAATTATTAATCAATATCAACTTCAAATTTGACAGAAAAGAATTAAAGTAACTGGATTCCAATAATTTGTTTTATTTATAACACTTGGACCCAAAATGGCGGATGAGAATACTCATATATTCTAGTGCCTTACCAGCTAAAAGAAGTGACAAGTTACTGTCAAATGTCATTATTTTTATGTTTTTGATGATACAAGGATTTAATTACTAATAAACTTACACATTGGAGTAGGTAAGAAATTGAAAACTTAAAGGATATGTCTCTAAAAATTTCAATTGATGTAAAATCAATTAATACATTTATGTTGGTATAACTGAACTTTTGACAATTGGTTGTTTTAATTCATTAAAAACTTGATCATGTAAATAAACTGATAAGTTCACTTAATTCCAGTAATTAGGAGTAACGTTGACCAATTAATTTATATCACTATTACGGTCTACCAAAGAACCATTGAAGTAAAAATTATAATTTAAAAAAAATTCGTTGCATATAATAAAGAAACCGCCGTGAAACATTAAAAAAGATACCAGTTTTCTAGATCAACAATTATAGGTATAGGTATTTAAAATAATGAAATATTAAAAAATTTAGTAAAATTCATCCTAAAAAGCTCAACGTTAAGAAAAGTGACATTTTTATTCGGAAATAAAATCGCAGAATTTAATTTTATTATATTATGTGTCACTTACTTAATTAATTTTACAATTAACAATACTTATATAATCAACTTAAAACTACTTCCATAAACTTACAAAAAAATTAATAAAATTCTCTACAACAAGTATGAAAAATAAATAAAAATAATATAGGTTCTCTATGGAAAATTCACAAAAATTCCACTATTTTAAACAAACAATTTGTAATTGTGAAACGAGATATTAAATTTTCAGCGAATTTCACGGATTTCATTTCATTCAATGTTTTCTAATTTAAGTGGAGCAAACCCTTCATTTGCTGAATAATCTAAAATATTCACGTTTTTTATTGTTGAACATTGTTCAGTTACACATTCGCTTCCATAATAAACTTTTCTCCCTTCGTCGCATACTTTTCACTGGGAAAAAGTTATTGTTAATATACAAGAATTCTCTAGCAAAATTATATTAAATATGAATTAAAAGAAGTTATTAAATTTTTGCGTGGGTAACCCTTTATTAAATATTTTAATATTAATATTACATGTTGATTATTAAATTTACTAGTAGACAAAAATAAAAATAGTAAAATATTATTTGTGTCACATTGTAATACAGCATAATTAACTAGAGGAATGTTGGCTCATATTTAAGGTTGGTACTATTGATTCTTAAAAGAAGGCTTCTTGTGATAAAATTTCAATCGTGGGTAATTCCTTACTTTGCCCACGTGTAAAGTAAATAACTATTGTTTACGTCTATAACCTGATCACGTTTTGTATTAAATCAAATTTCATATTGAAAATACAATAAAATTATAAGATTATATGTCGTTTTTATTTTAATATTATCCCTGGAAAAACACTAGTTCAAATATAATTTTTAATTTCTAAAATCCAAGATATAGAAAAAATTAAGTTTAAATTAATAGATTCCGTTGTGCAGCAAAGAAAGGAAACATATAACAATGTTCCAGAAAAGTTCTTTATAAAAAGTGAATAAATTATACCATAAGGAAATATTGTAATATTTTATCCCGCAGCTAAACACAACATTCTCATTCTTGTAGAACCAGCCCTGAATCCTGGTTAGAACATGACCGGTTTATACCCGGTAAAAAATGTAGTTAGGTGCGGAATACGTAATGCTTTACCGATATATAACATTTTAAAATTCCAGTCAGACAGTCTAACCGCTGGTGAAACAAGTTTTTCCTGCACCCCTCTTTCTTACATGGTTACGTCACTGGGGCGAGGAGTCGAGGACGATGGCGCAGCGGTTGCGGTAACGGGCAACGGGTACCGGTAACGGAAAATCATCATGCGTGTTATACCGGTAAATCCGTTAGCGCGGTAAGCGGCACGCGGCATCCGAGCGAACGACAGCGGAAAGATCTATGCATACGTAATTCTTGCGATCGACGGGCGCTCGCTTTTTCTCTTCTCCGTAGATTTGTTGTTTACATCCACTGCCAACGAATACTTTTTCACGGATTGTTTTTTATGGATTTGTTCAGACTCTATGGATAGCCGCACTTTTTGTAAATGTTAGTTCTAGATTTGCTAGCAGAATACTGGCTGGAGATACGGACAAAAACTTGTTTTAGTTATTCATATCTGGCATGCAGTGTGGAGAAGTAATCTTCTTATAAATTGTGTTTTACGAAGAATGCACTGTTATTTTTACCACATAAAATACTCGCTAATCCTTTTTTGAACGATATTTTGAAACCTATTAAATTTTACAATCTGAAATGATCACAGGCGCGTTTTTAAGTGATCAAAGTACATATGATTAATGTTTTTACGTTCATGATCCCTTCTCCAACGACAATCCTTCTGAATAAGTTTTTTTTTTATGATCAGCTGAATTTAATCGCAGGAAAATTGATTTAAACCACTCGCTTTCGGCTCTTGGTTCAAACTTCACACTCGTGTGAAATATCCAACTTTCAGCACTAGTTAAACAATATACTATTGGCAAACTAGAAGACGCGCTTTTTTCTCGTGATAGCCACAATATTTGCTTGGACATTAAATACACTTTAACAACACAATACATAACTGACACGTCAAAAGTTAGGTTATCAGACGCAAGGCAGTGCAACGATGTTGTCAATGAAACAATTTTAGGAAAATGTGCTTTTCCTCTGGAGAGGAAAATATAGAAGTGTTACCAATATGAATGTTATTTACAAAAAATAAATTGTAAAAATTGTAAATAAATACCTAATTTATTTGGATACATACTTTAACTGTCTTACAAATATGTCTTATATTTTTATTTAAGATTGGTTCATTGGCAACACTGCTACTCCAGCTTGCGTCTGATAACCTAACTTTCAACGTGTCAGTCTATTTTAGGTCCGAGCAAATCATTTTTAAAAACATGTGAAAAAAATATTGTATCTATCACAAGAGGAAAGCCTTCTCGCTCGAATTGCCTCATTCATTGCGCTCATTAAGCAAATTCGAGCTCAAGTGGAAAATGAAGCGTTTTCCTCTAGTTTGACAAATAAGGATTTTCAATAAAATGTGAATTTATTTACAATTTTTACAATATATTTGTTGTAAATAACATTCATATTGGTAAGACATCTATATTTTGCTCATTATTTCAAGAGAAGAAAGGTGGTATTTCGAGACATGTCGCGAAAAAATAAAAATAGACATGTACAGCATTCTTTAAAAACTAAAACGTAAAAGTTCAGTTCTTGATCACAGTGTTCATTTGGTCCGGTGGTCACGTGATTTGAAATATATGATGATAGGTTTCCTCTCGGAAGCTCGAGCGCTCGCAGATTAAATCTGGTGGAGTTGGAACCTTTAATAGAAATTCCGGATGTCATTGCTTAATTTCCAAGCACGCTGCACTGCTCTCTAAAGTCTAAACGCCCCCAGTCGATGGTTACATTTTGCGGACCTTTGATGTAGGTGGCGGTTGCTGAAACCACTGACCTAATAACCAAATATTTGTTTTTGGCTATTTAAATGGCTACTATGTTTGATGTTAACCACTCTCGAAAACTCTATTGCGCATTTCATAAATCTCGCTAAAAAATCTAACATTTTTTAATTTGTTATTTTGTGCCAAACAATAAGGGTAGTATTTAATTAAACCTAGAATATTAAATAATATGTTTTTGTTTTCGTCTGAAAGTCTTTTAATTAATAATGTTTTGTTCATCACTTTTCTTCTCATGGCATTGAAAACATTTATATTGTGAGAACTATATAATTTATGTAAAAAGAAAAATTTTAGTGCAGTGTACCCAAATCGATATAAAATATATTTAAATTTAATTTAAATTTAATTTTTCAACAATTTATGTTATTTGAAAATTGTTGAAAATTTAATTTTACATGTGTTTTGATTACACTAAAATGTAAAGAATTTTTTTATGTAGTATTGAACTCGTTAATTCAAATATAACTTGACTTCTGGAAAAATAATTTATGTACTCTTTGTCATACGAACAAAAATTAGTATTTAATTATTTTCGCGTAAAATATTATTAGAAATGTAAAAAGTTATACATTAAATTAAAATCGAAAAAATAAGCATTCTTACTATGATAGTTTTGACTATTGGTTCCATTTAAAAATTATGTTTGTGTCATATCTGGAACATGACTTACAGAAAGAAATTTGTTTTTTTTGTCAGTGATCAGACTGTAAAAATATGTAAAAAACACAATTAAATTGCCTATTAGTGTGACAACTCCACTAACATCTTTTAGAGGCGAGATTTACATTTGGTTAACGGTAAAAATATGATATTCTAAGCAGAAATGTAGAATGATTTACAAATGTCCCGCTTGCGACGCTCGTGTCTAATACAACGTACATTTCTTCACATAAACAGCAGCATTCAGTGACACAGAAACAAAACATTTCACAAAAAAATGTTCTGAATGTCACATGCAAACAAAGCAGTCAATATTCATCATTAAAATCGGAACAAAGTAACATGAAAACGGGCTCGGCAGCTTGATGGGGAAAACGCCGAATGATGATGAGATTTTAATCACAGAAGACGTGCAAGTTCATTTGTGTCCAGTGACCCAGACACGGCCGAACACGCAGACATTTGCATTTTCCGAGTGCTCCGGGAAGATTTTTTACGTTGCAGCAGATTTTTACGGCACAATAATGCTGCAGTAACTGAGATGGCTCTTCGTTTCACTTAATATTATGATTACCTTTTATGAGGTCGTAAATATAACACTTTATTTCAAAGCTTCCTGCGTTTTAGTTTTATGCCTAGTCGTGAAATTTTATCCGGTTGTTCCAATCCCAGATTTTATAGAAATTTTGCAGTATCAAGAAAGAATAAGTCCATAAAAAAGTTTATATTTTATAACGAACTAAAATATACTAAAACACTATTATGAGGTAATGTTTCTTCAATTACATTTTAAACTAAATTTTAAAATTGAAATGTAAAGTTACCGGACCGATACAATAGTATATTATTCAATGAGAATGTAATGTATGCTATTACTCATGAGATTAAAGTTTGCATCACGAGCGAACGCGAGTGAAGTAAATCATTCGAATGAGTAATAGCCATTATATGCGATTAAAATACTATACTTTAGCCCCTACATTTCGTCCAATATTTGTTTTGAAATTATATGAGTAGAAATTTTGCTCTTACAAATACAAAAAAATATTTGTTTATAAACAGACAAATTGTAGCAACCATCACTAGGCTACAATAATAACAAAATTTTGAAGTGATTTGACATTTAGCAGAAAATCTTAAAACTAAAATATGAAAATGAGAAAACTAGTGTCTTTTGGCTTTTTAAGTGGAAAAATTACTTAGTAGTTATTTACGATACAAGTACGTAAAGCTAGTCTTTAGTCACGAATGGGTCAATTAAAACACGAGCGTAGCCAGTGTTTTAAGACCCCTGAGTGACTAAAGACGCTTTACGTATGTGTATCGTACAATATTTTATCTACGATATAATGAAAAACCCCAAAAAATATTTAAAAAATATTTTTATTTATGAAGTAGGATCACAATATTAAATGAGAAGTTTGCCATGATAACAAATTTTTTACAAATTTGGCGTGTTTAAAAATTTTAATCACTCGTTGCTTGGCAATCCGTGACTGCCCGTGACTAATGGGATCGTGTTACAAAACAACCGTTTTACAAACTTGAAACTAACAGTTAAACATCAATTTTACACACTATCGTAGATAAAAATCATTTTGATTTTACTCTTTGGACAGGTAAGATTTGAATTTGACATAACGAATGAATAATATTAATTCATTGAACTGTCAATATTATTTCATTAGCAATAGTAATAAAAGTTATTAATTTGTAATTTGGATTAAAAAGTTTATCTTAGGATTAAGTATTTTCAAATTATTATCTAATTAGTCAATTGTAATTATAGAAGACTATAGTAACTGAGTAAATGTTTCTTTTCTTTATCATATGATCTTTATCACTAAAATTTACTAAATATCTGTATATAGATAGATTGTAATTGTAAATATGAATGGGGTCACAAAAATAAAAATGTGCAGTTCTATTAGTAGCAAGCCTGCCATCATAGGCGGAGAATACAGGCATTCATTTAAACATTTCAAATTGAATGTATGAACAAACAAGGATCATAGACAGGCACTAATAAAAGTGATATTGAATAACTTTTTATTTTGAATTCCAATTATTGGCGAGATACAAAAAAACAATAAACTTAAAGTTGAATTTAAAATTTCCGATAGTCCGTTAAGCGTCAGTGCAGTTCATGTTCTCGACGCCCATTATTGACGTCGTAAACATCAAACATTGTTAATTAGAAAAAGAGTTAAAATTCGTGGAAAAACAAATGCTGTTATAATAATACTTCCTGAAACAAGTGACACAAGGCAACAAATTGGACGAACGGAACGACCGCATATTTGAATTGCTTTTCTGTCAGGAGTACGTAATTTTCTCAATTTTCGCTTTAGTTTGCATTATTATTTATAAAAGTTAGATGACAGGTTTTTTCCGTTAAGGATATTTTAAGATTGGTAATACAAGAGGTCTAGATCTAGAGTGCTACTGAGATCTGCGAAAGCAGAGTGCTACACCAAAATTGAGTAAAAATAGTTTTGACACATGTAATTAAATATTGAACAAAGCTTTCAGAACAGTATAATAATAATATATAATAATTTGGTAAAGTTCTGTATAATTTTTATGAAATAACGACGTTCCGACAGCTAAGTGCTGCCTTCTTCAGGTAAATACAAAATCAATAAATAATAAATATGTAGTCAAGACTACGTATTCACAAAAAGAGTATAATAACGGGGTGAGAAGACTAATTAGAGAAGCTATTGGAATCAAAAAATCTTCTGACATCTTAATTTAATTACAAGCTTTGAACTTAATAAGTCGGGGTTAACTGTTGTTCTTCCTTAATTTGTCTATCTATATTATTTTATATAAGCTTGATCCTGTTACTCTTTTTGTAAATAAGGAATTTTGACTACATATTTATTATTTATTGATTTTGTATTTACCTCAAGAAGGCAGCACTTTGCTGCCGAAACGTCATTATTTAATAAAAGTTATATAAACATTTCAAAAGCATGTTAAGATTTATTTATTTATTTAACAGGAAGTAATGAAATGAAATGAACTCTAAAATAAACCATTATATTATTACAATCTTCTACGAAATTTCCACGGGAAATTATATAACATTGCAATAAATAAATCTGAATCTGTTTTCTGAAATGTCAAATATTTTTCGTTTTGCTGTACTTTTCATAGTCGTATTACAATTTTTAGAGGAAAGTAACAAAATATGGAATAAGATCCTAATATGGAGTAGCGCCCTTTCTCTTATTGTTATTTTTTACAATTATTATACTGATAATTAATTTTTAAAACATGACTGTTACTAAGTTAAACGAAAATGTATAATTGATTATGGTTACTAATAAGCGTATTTATTTTGTTCAATGCTAAATGACGGTATTCCATATTAAGATCCTATTCCATATTTGGTTACTTTCCTCTATAATTTATATTAATTTGTTTGATATATCGTGAAATACCTAATAACATTTAGGTAAATTCTGAAAAAAAATTGTATTTACACTTTTACTGTAAACTGAATAGGTGAAAATTTACAGCAATATAAAAAAATAGCATTGAAATCTCTATATTCCACATTTTATTTCTACACCCGGTATATTGGAATCTCTTTATTTGGTATACTCGTAGTCATAGAAGCAAGATCGGATATTCATTGGTTTTTCATTGTAAATATTATAATACAAGTAGGAAACAGTAAAATTCGAGTTATCTTCGTATTTTGTCCTATTTAGAAAGTCTCCTTTATTTTAAAATTTTATTGTCCATTCCTGGTTTAAAATACGCATGACATTCCCATAGCTCATGCTTTTTAAACCGTTCAACATAAAAACAAACGAATCTAATGACGGATTACCCCAACACAAAAAACAAAACAGATCATCAGAGGATTTAAGCGCAATCAAGTTTTTAAAACGTACAGTGTAATTACACGTCGTTGGCGGCGTGCAGGGTCGCGGGCCGCAAATGATACGGGCGGTTGACCGCCTCCACCGCCGCCGCTAACATTTGTATTTGCAGCCGCGACGTATGATTCCGCGTATAAATATCACATTTATCCCGTAAATGGATCACGTACGGTGTAACAGTTTGAACGTAAGTCAGCGACAGTTGTTCAGTGGCCGCCGCTGCGTATTTCTTCCGCTAGTCCTGCTTCTACCACTCCTATTGTGGACCCGATACACTTAATTACTTCCGGTTTGTCATTTTCATTTTTAGCACTGTTATATTAAGGCGAGTTCTCACTATGTATTTTTGTGAACCATTTTTAATGATTCGCTGAAAATGAATATTGTTTCATAAAAAGTATCACGAAAATTATGCCTTCGTTAAAAGTGAAAAGCACGTCTTCTTGAACATTTTTTATGATCATTACTAATGAGGAAAACTTAAAAAATATAATATGCTGTTTTGTTATTTTTGTTTATTTGTTTCAATTTTGACATTTAACTTGCGGGCGTAGATAAAATATTTGACACATAATTACAAATTCTGGGCATTAATGGGTTAGGCAGATTTAATTATTTAAATTAATAAAATTATTTAAATTAAGAAAGAAACGTATAATAAATATCAAAAGGTTAGTACTAGTAAATTGTTTACTAGAAAATAAATTAAATACTCCTCCAAACTTAACTTTAAATTTATTACTTATGTATAATTTAAACATGAATAAACTCATTGCTGTAGTACGCATCGTAATATGTCTTATATTTATCGAAATATGGCGATTTGTAATATTTTTCAAAATACGGAAATTTCCCCAAATATGACTTAAAATTGTAACTTTTTTTTATTACATTTCTTTATAATATTCGCGCCAGGAAACCCATTGCAGCAGAGCGCATCGTCATATCTCTAATATTTTTCGAGATATGGCGATTTTTTATATTTTCCGAAGAGCAAATTTGAGGGGCTGTAACTCGAAAACTATACAAGATATCAAAAAATATCTCCAGTTTTGTGTTTTTCGTGCTATATATAATAAATTAGTAAATTTTGACAATTTTGAAATTTTTTTGAATTTTTTTCAAAATTTCGATTGGAGTTATCTCGTCAAATATGAAAGATACAGACTTGCAGTGTTCACCAATCGATTCAGCTCGACAAAATACATAAACCCTGAAAATTTCAAAAAATTTGGACAACCGGTTGAAATGTTAGAGCAAAAAGTCTGAAATTGGCCAAATTCAGACCAAACGTCAATGACTTTTTGAACAAAAAACGCCATTTTCAGGCTTTTTGCTCTAACTTTCCATCCCGCAAAGCGATTTTTATGAAACTTTGCATACTTATGTATTTCAACGAGCTGAATCGATTGGTGACCACTGCAAATCTGTATCTTTAATATTTGTCGAGTTATCGCCGATCGAAATTTTGAACAAAAATACAAAAAAAATTCAAAATTTTAAAAATTTGCTAATTTATTATATAAGGCATCAGAAACGCTAAACTGAAGAGAATTTTTAGATATCTCGTGTAGTTTTTGAATTACATGGCCTGAAAGTTGCACTTTGAAAAATACCAAAAATCGACGTATCTCGAAAAATATTAGAGATCTGACGATGCGCTCTGCTACAATGGGTTTCTTAGCGCTTATATTATAAAGAAATGTAATAAAAAAATTTTACAATTTTAAGTGAGGATATTCCGTGTCAAATTTTTCTATGGGTATGTGAATCTGTATTGAATGATTAATAATTACAGTTTCTGTTATTTGTTTGTTCCCATAGCAACTAAAATTAATTTATTAAACATATACATAATTCAGTTTTGTCAAAAGAAGCAAACAAAATCTGGTGTGGGCACCACACTACTTTCATATACAAATAAAACCAACTGAGCACATATGACTTGTTCCTTGCGTATGACTTTATTTTAAAATAGAAATCTATTAATATCTAGTCAGCAAAACTATCTATCTACCTATATTACTTACATATATAATATTTCACAAGACACATATTTTTGACACTTCCCAATTATTTGACACGTTTGACACATAAATATTAAAAATGTTTTCGTTTTTTCCCATTGTAACTAAGATTATTGAAATATATTCTTGAATATATAATTTAGTTTTTCTCAAAATTAGAAACATGTACAAGAAAAGTGCAAATAACATTTTATATTCCAAATATTATTGCTAACATCTTTTATTTGAAACTTTTTCTGTAAGCTTATTCTATTTTTGAAAATAAAATTGAATTTATTGTTTTGTGTCCAGTAAAGTTCCTCTTCCGGTTGTTCAATTTAATTCAAAATCAACTCAATTCTTCTTTTTTTCATAAATCTTATAAATTCCAAGTTTCGTTTACATATCTTGTATAATTCAGGAGATATTGCGCTCACGGACATCCATCCATCCTCACACACAGACATCATTGAGAAATTGGTCTTAACGGATTCAGTGGACGTCAAAATATGTATTTCCGCAAAAATCTCGGCAGCGATTTTTTTCATGATTCCAATACTTCCTTATATAACATATAAGAAAGTAAAAATGTATGTTTTTTTTTGTTGTTTATTGTTTTTACTTTATCGGACAAATCCATAAAAAAGTTACTTTATGACGCTAAACAATATCATAAACCATCAAATCGCGCTATATCTATTGCATTCCTATTTGGAATAGACAATAATATGCCATCATCCATCTGAAAGTGTGGACGGTTTGAACGAAGTGAGAAGTATCCGCGATGGGAATGGACGAAGTGAGAAGCCAGCACATCTTCGCTCCACTCGCCACGTGCGCGCGGACGGAGTGCAGAGTTCATTTTATTCCCCGCACAGGAAATTGCTTCGTATAAATAACACGAAGTTTGAATGTTACGCGATACTTGCACATGTATGTACATATTGGTGGGAGTTTCAGTTTTATCGATATGCGGCACAATCTCGTCGCACCGTAGCGAGTTCGGATTCTCCAAATATCACGGGCGGAGGATATCAGGATATCGTAAAGTAAGTGAGAGGATATCTGCAGCATGTGTCTGATATAAACTAATAATTATGTTTTAGTGTAACGTAAGTTTTCTTCCTCAAAAGCATCCTACAGTTCTTTAGTTTCCAACAATTATTTTCTTTTCTTTTGTTGTTTTACAGGCACTTTGGCTATTGTGTGCGATGAACAATGTACATTGAAATGGTGAACAATTACAAAGAGAAAAACAAACATCCATACCAGCATGGATTTAAGGTCGAAGCCTACAGTCTTGCCATTGATTTAATTTATTTTAATTTTACAGACAAAACAAAAAAAATAGTTTTTAAACTGGGAGTAATAATAGCATATTATACATTAAGGGAGAGAAGTGTATGATTTTTTCCCGCGGAGTTAAGTTGAAGCTACAATATGACGAGGGAAAAATACTTTTCTCTCCTGCGGTGTACATACTATTTTTTTCAAACCCCAATAATTCACATGATTTTAATGTATTTCAAAATTATTTGAATTTTAATATAATTTATGATAGTTACCTTTGATTTGTTTAATTGTGTTCATTTTTTACAATATTTGACAGTTTTCCTCACGACGACGGGAGAGAAAGTGCATAAATCTTCCGTTGATATGAAATTGACTGTTTCTGTCATGATTTTGGTATTATGGAAACCGAGTTTCTCTTTCGGTCGTTAAAAAAAAAACATTCAATGCATAAAATATCACAAAACTAATAACGATAAATTCTTGTCTCTTGGTATATTACCTATACTATAGTATATTGTACAACGAGCATAGAATGGTCCTCATTTCCTACGAGTATGAAAGCTTCGGCTCATGCTGTAAATCATACGAGTATGAAATGGACATTCCTTGCAAGTTGTACACTATACTTTTTCTACGACCAAGATATTATTTCTTTATTAATTTAATTTTAATAATAAATTTGTCCCGCTTTCACCATTCCAATATTTGACAATTCTACGAGTAAATAAGTATCCTAGCAATGGCACCTGTACTGAAATGAACTGACCTGTATAGAAATACTCACAAAACAAATTCATTTCACACGATGTTTGCGCGATGTACCTCATATCCCTAGCAACAACAAACATACAATGAGCAGATTTCTAAGTGGTCCTAAAAAAAACATTACAGTACCATCTCTTTTTCTTGTAATTTTTTATCTTTCCCTTTCCTTTCACGCGTCGCGTACCTCATCAACCAATTTTCAATAACTTCTAAAATATGGACCAGACCCCATTTAAAATAATGTTCAACCCTTAGAATATAGTTCATAAACCTCTATGTTCCTACAGTAAAATAATAGTTAGTAAGACAAGTAACATTCTAAAGGGTTTGCAACAGCAAAGTAAATTTCATGAATGAAGAAGAAAGACACATAACACAACATTGCGGCATCTAGTGGCCAGTGACTGCAACATACAGCGAATATATCTGCGTTGTGCGGATATATAATTTTATCAGGATGGCTGTGCATATCAGCACGGCATAGGAACATCGCACATCGCACATCGCATCTGTTTATAAATCACCCGGCCGCGAGTAATTCAGCTCAGGTCGCACTATCGTGTTCCAGCGCCGCCATATTGTGCAAGTTGATTGATGAATTGAGATATCCATGCTGTGCCTACAAGTGTTTCGCTCTGATACACGGAATTGTGGTATACGTTGTCTTTGTTAAGAGCTTATTACGTCCCGGGTAGAAACAATGTGCATTAATGTTACATGATTGGCTATTATTGGAACTATTTGATATGATCTTGTCGGGTCTTCTTGGAAATTACCAAACTGTAACGCGCTTGATGACCTATTTACGCAATACATGTACTTTGCATGTATATGGATAGAACATTCGACACCACAACCAAGACTTTAAAGGTTGGGTATCTATTACATCCTGCAATTGGGGATGAATATCCATAAATATGATATTACAAACGATTCATATTGTTGATCTTTTATTTTACATCGACAGTTACTGTAACACACTGAAAATAAAATTGTACGGTGTTTTTGAAATACTAATAGTATATTATCATGAGAGGGATTATCACAGTCATTATTCACGTAGAATCATCCAAGTGAATAATTACCATAATCCCGCATTATAATACTGTACTTTTTCTACTCCTGGAAATTCGGTATTCACTTTAGAAAATGATCGAAATCTGTTGAAAACACACGTTGAAAAACGACAACATCAAAATTTACAATAACAACTGACTACACTGTCAACTGTCAGACGGCCGTAGCTGTGTTTGGCCGAGAAGAGTGAATTATGAATCCATAATTTACTATCGTGAATTATAACTACTATTATTATTCGAAAAAAATTAAATAATTGGGATTTATTTACATAGGATTAAAAATATATTTTTGTATCATTTTTAAACAGTTATACAAAGAAAGATGAATTTGGTTGTTTTCTTTAAATAAATTAAATAGTCGTAATTTAATTATGATATAATATATTGAACCTAAAATATATACATAGCGGTCTCAGAAGTCATATGTCTTAAGAACGCAGCAGGTTAGTTCACCTCTAGCGAAACATCATTCACAGTTTATCAATCAACATCTCAAAGAATTTCTGCAAAACAGCTTTAACTAATTTAACGCCAAATTTTATTAATTTGACCTAATATTGTCGCTAGATGTTATACTATTTATTAATGAATATATTATTTTCTACTCTTATATAAATATATCCCCATTATTTCAATTTTTTCGATAAATTATAGTTCCCATAATTCACTCGTCTCGACCAATTACAAAGCCAGAAACCCATAATTCATGGTTATTTTATAAACGTGATGTGCATCACCAAGCAACGACCGTCTGACAGTTGACATGTAGTCAGTTGTCATTGTGTATTTTTATGTTGACGTTTTCAACAAAGTTCGATCATTTTCAAAAGTAATTTTCGAATTTTCAGGAGTAGAAAAAGTATAGTAGAATAATGACTATAATAATCCTTCATACTATTATTATATTTGATTTTTATTGTATTTGAATTTTAAAATAACGTTTTTATTTTTCATAATTATATTTTGTAAGTGTTTTTTATTTGAAACATTTTCATTGTCGTAGCTGAAACATTATTCGCAATAAATTGTATTCATTGATTTGTGTGGCAAGTAAATTTTCACTTATGAATTGTCAGAAACTCATTTCGCGTTCATGACTTAATTAAACAAATTGACACACATTCATCTAAACACACAGACGTCATTTGTACCACAAAACATATATTTTATCGAAAATCTTATTTATTTTTTTTAGAATTCCAGTACTTCCTTATAAACGTATAATAATGTAAGAAGTTAATATTTAAATACGCAATTTATTTTACGAAATTCATCTCTTTTGCAAACTGTATTTATTAATATTTCTCATTATTTATTTAATATTTTATACATAACATATGAAGGAAAATCAAATTTTGATGCAAGCTCCCAGGAGAGTACTGCTTCATTTCACTGTAACAACTACATAAACTTTAAGTATACACGTAAAAATAATAGTTATTAGTGTTAAACATCATACTTCATTCTCGGTTAATTACATATGTATTAATCTTGAAACTGTAAGGAAGTATACGTCACGTGAAAATGAAAAACAGTTGCAATAAATAAAAGAAACCATTTTACGATTTGAAGTTCCTTGGTAAATTTATTTCACAGCAGGAATATGTCCTAGCCATTATTCAAAATGTCTTATTTACCGGGGAATTTCTTATGCAGCCAGAATTACATTTACGGTGTGCAGGTGGCGAGCTCACAGCGTATTTATGAATATTCTATAAAGGAAGCAGCGGCACGTGTTAATTTGAAATGTTTACCGTTAGTTTGTTTCAATATAAAGTAGAGTGATGTAATAATGCTTTTATATAAAAATAATCTTCTTCGTCGCGCAAATTTTAATTAAATGAATTATTAAAGACTGAAGAAGCATTCCTGGAAAAAATATTTGTTTTTCGACTCAAACAGCGATTCTTTGTAGAAACAAAGAAAAACCGATTTAGAGTATAATGCTTATTTTTATTTAACACGTAAATACTAACGTAAAAATCTTATATAAAAAATAGATATGTATTAAAGATTATTATTATATAGGTTTGTAATCTTTGTACAACTATTCCAAAATATTCAAATGTATAATGTAGACATTTTTTTACATGTACTTATGGGGTCACCTAGATGGTTCTTAGCTACAGTTGGACCCAAAAGTACAAAAAAAAATCATCAAAATCGGTCAAGCCGTTTAGGAGAAGAATTACGAACACTGGATTTTATATAGTACGAGATCCACTTTTCTTAATTTTATTCTTCGTTATCTAATTACATGAGTGTATTTGAGGTATTTCAATTATACTGAATAAAAGATTTTATTTCAAGAAATATATTTTGCTAGCGAGGTTTTTAGCAAGATAACGTCTGCCTATTGGGTCTGCCAGAATCTTCATAGATTTGAAAAAGAATAAAATAAATAAACACGAATATTAAAGTTGCTTAATCGGGAGGTTTTATACTGGGCGCAGAATATTTTTAACGTTTGCTATTTTGTTTAGTAGTGACATTTACGTATATTTTGTATTTTTTTAATTTTCTCACGACCAGGAGAGACAATCGGTTTCTATGATACCAAAATCATGACAGAAACAATCAATTTCATATCTACAGGAGATTTGTGCATTTTCTCCCCCGTCGTGAGGGTAAGTGCTTAAATAATGTGAAAAATGAACTAAACAAATCAGAGGTAACTATCATAAATTAAATTACAATTCAAATAATTTTGCTACACATAAAAACCATCATGAACATTGGGGTCGTGAAAAAAATAGTATATACACTGCAGGAGAGAAGTGTATTTTCCCTTATCATATTGTAGCCCTCGCCTACGGCTCGTGCTTCAATTTACAGTACTATATGTATATGTAATCGCAGTTAAAACAGCAAGTACACAGAAAATAGTTTTTTTCT
Source organism: Poecilus cupreus (assembly GCA_963942605.1). NCBI lineage: Eukaryota > Metazoa > Arthropoda > Insecta > Coleoptera > Carabidae > Poecilus > Poecilus cupreus. The sequence goes on along the minus strand of OZ012714.1, from coordinate 2,021,644 downwards.
GACAGTTCAAAATTACAATACATTTATTTCATATTTTCTGTAACTAACAAGATAAGCATTACTCAAATAATAAGTTATAATTGCACTGTAAGAATATCCACATATTTGTCAATACATTTTCGATATTTTCTTTATTTAAAAGTCAAAATTATGGAGGACTGAATGTGTATTAATGGACTGTCCTCCATCCGGATTACGACCTGTGGAAAAATAAGCAACGGAAAATCAAATATGAATAGGAACTAACAAAAACAGACAAGAGAGAATAGTGCTTATTTTTATTGAACACGTAAATACTGAAGCAACAGTGTTTTTATAAAATATTCGTGTACCGTACTTATTAACATTCTCGAAACAAGCACCTCTTTTATTCCCTTAGTAAGAACTCAATCTTCCCATCAACACCCAAGCTCAGCATCCTTAACCTAAGATTGAATTTTTCCAGCTCATTACCCGAAATTAAACAAGCATCTCAACGTCGCACACTTGGCCTGCTTGCACACCACACGCGTTGCAAACAACCGCACGCCGACACACAACTCGCGATTTTGACGCGCGGCGCCGCTAAATGTGACATCTCATTCGGGCCACAATGGCGTCCATTGTCTCGAAATGAATTCCATGCAGCTGGGCGGCTGACAGAGACGGCAGCAGAGAACAACATCAAGGGGACATGTCGCGAGCAGAACACTGCCATTGCAACTGCTGTTGCCTTGTAGCTGCTGGATCGTGCTTTTGCTTCTGCTGTCTGCTACGACTGCTGTAATGTAATATCCATTTTGTTTTATGCTCCAACTCTGCTTCCAGTATTTACAAGGCATGTGAAAAATACTTTGTATACCTGCCACTGACAATTTATTATCTTGCACTTCAATTTAATGATGGTTTTACCTCCCGCCGTATCCTGTAAGGGTGGTATAAGAATCATGTGAGTTTTCAATGAATGACCATGTTTCGCGATGATGTCTGTGTGTGTGTCTGTCTGTCTGTCTGTGTGGATCTCTGGAGTTATGGTTCCTCAAAAACTACTAAACTGAAAATTTTGATATTTTGTGTAAATCAATTGTATCCCCTTTGGAAGAGCTGATTAGTTTTTGGTGATAATCCAATAACCGGAAGTGGTAGTTTACTTGAAGCCCTATCAACTTATTTTAAAATATTTAAGAACCATCCAGGTGACTCCATAAGTAGTTACAAAAAAAAAAATTCATCAAAATCAGACAAGCCGTTTGGGGGAAGAAGAATTACGAACTCACGCACACCGAAATTTTATATACAAAGATATATAATAGTATATTATGATACAAGTGTATAAGTAAGCTTTTAAAGCACGTACGAAGAGTTTAAGAGCACGACGCGAAGCGGAGTGCATTTAACGTCGCTAGTGCTTTAAAAGCACTTATACACGTGTGTCATACGCTATTTTTTATTATACCTACATTATACTCTGGAAAAAATTGGAAAGCAACATTTTGATTTTGATTCATTTCATAATTTTGCGCGTGTGACGTATATCGTTTACATGGAGACTGGTTAGCATTTGTTGTTTACATTTACAGTTTTGACAGATATTAATAGTAAATTTTTTTTTGTTGTTTAGTAACCTTTAAAACTTAAATCTTGCGTTTACGAACACTGTAGCGTGTTTTAAACACAAATTATGATGCAGGTATAATAAAAAATAACTTTATTTAAATAAAATATTTTTACAAAATTTAAACCGAAAATCTTTTATTTATTATGAGTTCTGAAAGTTTATTTATTTAAATTAATTATTTACACCATTTAACCACTTTGTAAGTGGCACTCTGCTTTCACAGGTCTCGACTTTATCGACTATGGGAATTGATCTGAAAAACTTATGATTCACCGATGTGTTAGAATGAAGCTGTTTAATTTTAAATAAATCACTCAAATGGATAGTTTTTAAAACATAAAATTTATATGACGCTAAAATGCATATTTAGTAATATTTCAAATTTAGTTTACCGTAATAATATTTGTAAATAAAGTCACTGATATTGAATATCCCACATCAATTGCATGATATAACGCAAACAAAATAAAAATTGAAATCAGTGGTATTAAAATTACAAAACATACAAAAAAAAATTCGTTTTAATATATAATAGTGCAGTGAAACTGGTGTACATTTAAAATTAAAAGCTTAAACAGAATTATATTGCAGGTTGAATGTGTATTATTCTCATGTGGTTTAATTTAAATTGATTACATACTCTTTGCTTAAATTTCTTTATTTTTGTCTGCCTTTTTAACGAAACACACTTTTTATAAAATATATTGTATATTGATTTGTTTTATTTCAAAATGAAAAGTGCGAATTTTTTTTTACCTTATTTTTATGAAGTATGTTACTAAATCATTTACTATTAAATAATTAGTAACGCTTTTTTTGTTTAATTTAAAATAATTTTCTACTCCTGTATAAATATGTCCCCATTATTTAATTTTTTTAATGAATTATAGTACCCACAATTCACTCTTCTCAACCAATGACAGAGTCAGAAATCCATTATTCACGGTTATTTTAAAGACGTGATGTGGATCACCAAGCAACGGCCGTCTGACAGTTGACATGTAGTCAGTTGTCATTGTTTATATTTATGTTGACTTTTTCAACGTGTGGTTTCAACGAATTTTAATCATTTTAAAAAGTGATTTCCGAATTTACAGGAGTAGAAAAAGTATAGTATTATATTCGGGATTAAGGTCATTAATCACTCGGACGATTTGCATCACTCGCCTACAGCACATGACGCAAACTTCATCTTCGTGAACAATGACTCCTATAAAAATAAATTAACTTACTGTTTTTAATTTCACAGACAAAAGCTGTTAATTTATTTAGAAAAAAAGGAACGTTTGACAGCGCAAATGAATTAGTTTAAAATATTATATTAGTGGTCATTATTTTAGTGTCCCAATTTTGTATACATATTTAACTGTTTTGCAAATTTTGCAAACAAGTTAAATATATTTTCATAGATAATATTTGTATCATCCACTTCTAAATATGTGTTAAAATTTATTGGTAAATATGCAAATACAGCAATATTATAAATATTTATTTAATTAAAATTAAACGTATCAATTAGTAGCAGTCGTGACGAAAATCAAAGCAAAATAAAGTAAAACAATATTTGCAGAAACAATAAGTGCGGGTCTTGTTTAATACGAATGTACCAATACATTTTGCATACGCCGTTACCTGCATTCACCATTCGAGGTATAATACACAGCTGAACAGAATCAGTAATTTGGTCACTGAATTAGAGCTAGTATCAGATGTTTGTCCACTCGCATTATACATAACAAGCAGGAAAATACGATACGTAACTACGAGCACAGAATCATATCATTTGGCCCAATTAATGTCCGATATTATAAAAAAAAATAACTGTCACTTATATTTACTTTTAAAGCAGGTAAAATTATTTGTTTTTAATAAGTGCACATCACTTCAAATTATGTTATGACTAACATAACATTGCTGTCACAAATTGCATTGTCATTTGGATAATTTGATGGACTTTAAATGTCTTTTTTAATACTGGGCATAAGACTTTTAAAATAACTTAAAAAAAAGGTTTTGATCTTACGAAGGGGAAATTGTACTAAATTTATTTGTTCTGTTAGTTTTAAGAATATTTTAAGGGAAAATTACAACTGAAATAATAACAAATTTACAAAAATCACTAACATGAAGATTTCATTTTGCCCAAAGGTATTGGCTGGTGGCCCGAACACTGTTTTTGCATCTGATGACAAAATATAGAATAATATTTCAACTAAAGATTGTAGGTAATATTATTCTACATCTTTTTGATTCAAATGAAATGTACTCTATCTCATTTATTTATATATGCCCAAAAACCCGATAGGCCTTCAAATAATCTACCATTTACTGTTGATGAATTGTTCCCAAAATCTAATCAGTTCGTAGTATAAACATAATACCGGGAGGTAAAATGGTAAAAATGAAAGAATTTAAGCTCGTCGTTCAAACTTACATGCTATAAGATGTTCGATTGTCTGCCCTTTAACATCAATACAATAAACTAAATAATATATAACAAAGAAAAATAGATAAACTATGTGAAAGAAGCCAATAATATTTATTAAAGATCTGACAGCAACTAATCTATATAATAATAATTATTTTAACATTCACACACAATTCGCGGAATACCTTTTGTGTGTGATATTTTATTAATAAAGACGTGAATAGTTTCTGTACTGATTATTCAAGCACTAAAATGAATCAGAACTGTTTTAAAAATAATCAATAGATCTTTATAATTTTGCTAAACCATCCTAAACATTTAACGTTTTTCTCAAACAAATAATTGACATCGAAATTAACTTCCAAATAATCAAATGAGGTAATTACAAAACAATAAAAAATATTTTTCATTAAAGGGAAACTAAAATTTAATTGAAAATCTGCAAATGACATTCACTTCTGTTAATTAGTACTGTCTCTGAGACGAGAATTTTCTCATTTCATTCGTATTTCGCATAAAAAATACGCAAAGAAAATATCTTTATTTTCACCTCAAATGAACGGGAATTTGTTACAAGGAAACGAATTGCAATGAGAAATGAAGATTCAAGGAAACGTCAATTTAAATTGAAACTATTAAAAATATATAATTTTCTTAGGAAACTAAATAAGTAGTAAGTGACGAAAAATAAATTGTTAGCAACGCACGCAAAGAAAAAAAAAATTTTTCGTACGAAAATAGATAATTTCTTGTCTAGTTTCTTCTAACATGTCTTATTTTAACTTTTATAATTTTACAATATATTTAATTTTGGTATTCTATAAGAAATATATTTAAATATAAATACATTGTTATATCACTATCGGTATTTAATACAGGTTGGTTTTTTGTCAAAAATTTAAAGGTAAGTACCAAGTTTGAAATGTGTAGAATACAAAAGATTTTTTTTATTTCGCATATTTAAGAGTAGTTTTTATGAAATTAACATTTTTGGTATAATTGGACCACTGATAAAGCATTTATTTTCGTTAAAAATGCTATTTAATTTAATAATGATAAATAATTTCTTATAAAACTAATTTTGAAAGTTTAAAAGTTAAATTTCCCTTTTTCGAATAAAAAAAATTCATTTAGTTTCGTGATCTATACAAGTCATACTACTAACCCTTAAATTTATGACATTATTTTTAAAACCACCCTGTATATACTGATTAAGTTTTTCACATATTATTTCATTAATTATTCATTAAAAACACGGTGTTTGAAAATTATTAAACATAAAATTATATTAATTTTGATTTAGTTTCAAAATTAAAAGCTTTTCATTAGCAGACAAAAAGTTCAAATTGTAAATAAAAAACATGATTGTAATTTATAATTAATTAATTAATTATATAACTAATAAACACAAATATTTACCTCTATACATTTTATAACTGACACAAAATTAAAAATATTAATTAGGTAGGTGTATAAATATTAATTATAAATTTTGTATATATTTCTTTGGAAATTAAACAGGTAGACATGACATATACTTGGACAAATACATGTATTCGAATTTCAAATCACAAAGCCTATTTTATATAGCAATTAAATATTTAATCAAAATATCTTTTTGACATAATTAAATTTACAAAATTAAAAATAACAATACAATCAAAATATTTCTTTTAAAATATAAATGGAAAATGTCATCTAAGTCGTTTATCAAAAATCTCGCCCCAATTTAGTTTAGATTATGCGGCATAATCCTTTAAACAATTCAATTTTAATGAATTAAAAATTTATCAAACCAGGCTCAATACCAACTTTATATGCAAATTTAAACAAATTTTATTCAGCATAAGCCTTGGAGCTATTAAAATATACATAGAATTAAAATCTGTATAAATCACAAGAAATATTTGAAAACTTACCAGTTTCGCAACTACTCCAAAACAACTCAGTGTTAAAAGTTTGTTGTAAACCAGTCACTTGTCACGAAGAACCAAAGTTCACATTTCGCACACACACCTTCAGCTGAATAAAAAAAAAATGAACAGCACTTCCAGCTAAGAATAATTGATTGTCCACAGTTTGTGTAAGTTCGCACTGAGTCGCAATCGCAGGAGACTCCGGGTCCGGAATAACGTGTCCGCCTGCTGGCTTGTACCGCGCGCAATGTTTGCAGACTGCACGGCTCCGAACAGACAACTCACTCCTGTCGGAAACTGCCGAAACAGTGCGGCCACTCCCGAACACAAGGGGTTGTTGGGGTTGTTGTGTACAAGCTACCCTCCGTTCTAACCAATAGAAATATTAATACATATTATATTGGAATTTAATTAGTTCATTCGCATTATGTTTAAAACGGTAATACATAATTAGTATATTTCGAACGACAAAAATAGTATATTGAATAAATGTATGAGATTGGTGACGACAAATTTAGTACATACACGGAAAACATGGATTGTTACAATAGCAAAATTTTATCTTACGTATAGTGACAGCAATTTAATATGATATTATTTAGTTTGTTAAAGCAGCAATCGAAATTTATATCATATTACTAATATAAATATAAATATTGTTACTGTAAATATCTAAATTGCTGTCACTACATTTTTACCTCCCGCCTACCTCAAAGTAAGGGAGGTATTGTTTTTGGTCAAAAACTTGGGTAGTGAGTTTTCAATGAATAAGCACGTTTTAGAGTCCCAACAATACGATTTTCCTATTTTCGCCATGATGACTGTATGTATGTATGTATGTATGTATGTATGTAGGTATGTATGTGTGTGTGTGTATATGTGTGTGGTGTGTGTCGATTTTTCGTCTCGCATAACTCAACACTAAAATTCAAAAAAATTGACTTTTTTGTATTTTTGTTTCTTATATTTATATGAAGAGCTGATTAAACTTTGGATAAAATTGGTCAACCGGAAGTAGCAGTTTACTAGAAGCCCTTAACAGTTTTCCGTGAAAAAACACGGTTACATTAAATTTTTCAACAATTTATGTTATTTTGAAAATTGTAGAATATTTAATTTTACATCTGTTTGGTTACACTAATTTTATTAATTTTCATTAGATTTAGATATAATAATATATAAAGAAATTAAATTTTATAACACATGTCATTGTGATTGAAAAGCTGTTTTCTTAGTGAAATATATTTCAAAAAATTTAATAAATATACGAAAGAAAATTAAATTTCTCAAATATAAATAGAAAATAAAGAAATACTGTATCCAAGTAAGAAACAACAAATTACAATTCCAGGATTGAACAAATAAATATTATAATTGAAATACATATGTAAAATTTTAAAATCGTAGATTATAAAGCTTTTACGGTTGTAATGTACATATAATAAATAAAAAAGTAACAAAAGCTTATAAATATGCAGAACAGCAAATAGCAAATGCATTTAAATTACAAGTCATTATAAAGTCGTAAACAGAGGCCAAAGCGAAAAACATATATTCAACATTGTTATAATAACGTATTAGATACGTATGTAAAGTTACATGCATGCTTGTAGCTCGTATGCGAATAAGCGCTAACATAAATTTCACGAATCAGGCAAGACTGCAGTGAACCTTGTAGCGAACAAAACGACTTGTACGTTTATATTTTTGTTGGGAACCGCTACCCTAGAGCATTCTAGTATAGTAATGAAACTGGCAAAATTGAAGACTAAGACTACGGATGATCCAACAAGAGTGGATCTAGAAAATGTTCATGGCTCGCATTTTCCCTTTTTTTAGAATAAGTACATAATTATTAAAAAGTTTTAAGCCATTTATAAACATAGCTGTACGCAAATGGGTTAATAATTTTTGTGTGAAATATATATTTATATGTATTTTGTAATATTCTTATAGTTTTTAAATTTTAAACAGTCTGAAAAACTGGGATTTTTTCAATCCAAATTTTGAAACCTTTTCAGAGTTGTTTCACAAAGTTTTTCGGCAAATTTATTTCTATAATGTTTATCTAGGTTAAATTAAAATGAAACTGAAAAAAAAACTCTTCCCCTTGGATCCGCCCTTGATTTTCAGTGGCAATACTTTACTATCGAGCTATTAATCCATCCAATAATATTAACATTTTGAAAATGGTAATAACTCCGAGTACAACTTATAGTTTTTCCACAGTATGAGAATTCATAGGACACTTTCATTTCATTATCCCAATATTTCAGTGGTACACAATCGAGAAAATGGTCGCTCAGTGTCCGCCGATAGACAGATATCTTAGTAGTTAGTAACCATGGAAAAATAATGCACTGTTCAACAAGCATGGAATTATACTCATTTCCTACGAGTATGAAATGGACATACCTTGCGAGTTATACACTATACTTTTTCTACGACCATGATATATAAAAAAATCATCACGCCTTTTACCTATTACGTGTGTGGCACTCTGCTTACGCAGATCTCGGTAAGTGATATATTTTATGTATGAAGTGCGGTTACCAGCCGTCAAATCATAGCCCCCATAGATGTTAGTGGAGGGGGAACCACAGGGATAAATTTAAATTTGTAACTGTCGGCAGTGGGATTCGAACTGAGGATCTCACGATCCACAGTCCGACACGTTACCACGGAGCTATTTACCCCATGATATTATTTCCCAATTAATTTATATTCTAATAACAAAAATGTCTTCATTTAAATACTTCAGTATAACTATGAGTATCCTAGCAACAAAACAAAAATTAAATACGTAATATTATTTTTCATATATGTCATGTTTCAAAATATCATACGTAAGATAAAAATAAAAAGTGTGCAAAAATGTGCACCTGTACTGAAATGAAATGACCTGTAATGAAATACAAAACAAATTTATTTCTCACGATGCTTGCAATGTACCTCATTTCCCTAGCAACAACAAACATGAATTGAGTAGATTTCTAAGTGGTCGTAGAAAAATGTATTATAAAAACAGGAATAACTATAAACATAATATAATTTGGATTATATAAAAGTTAAAAAGAAATACAGTAAAATACAATGCTTTTAATTTCAATACCTTTTAGTATATACTGTTTACACTCACCTGAATTATAAAGGAGAGATTTTGGACTAAACGTTCATAGCAAAACTACGAAGCTGCAGAGCTGCGGATGTACATAAACATAAAAATTTACAATGTAAATTACAGAAATAATATAATTTTGACAGTATGACAAATCACTTAAGTTACATACGAAATCAGGATTGGCGTGCGCATGGATGCAAAACACGCTGTCTGCAAACCGCCTACACAAGTATGTACATAACATTCAGTACGTTCACGTGTATTCCCTAAACGTTCATTACAGCAGTAAAACAAACCCTTTTCGTGTCAAGGGAAGCGTGATGAACAACTATTTCCCTGAGACGGTTATGGATAGGTACATCATTTAGGTACAGCACGGCATTGCTAAACAACTAGTACCCCAGCAGAAGACGTACATACGTACACATGCATAATATGCGTGTCAACATATTCCTCGCGCTCTGTAACGTTCGTCGCGGAGTTGAAATACACGAATACACTCCTCAACTATCCTCCAATGTACACATTTGTTTAAGTAGGTATCTACGAATACCCAAATGCTTTATTGCTTTTAATATATTATAGCTAGTAATATGAATAGTGCCGTCGCATTACTTATGTTGTACTCTTCATCGACTTGAAGATAACAGTATTCTAGAAAATATATACGCAATAAAGTGTCAATGTTTTATCATATTCAATCTCTTCTTATTGGAACTCAAATATTTTTAAATTACCTTATATTCAAGATTATTTAATGGTTCCGGAATGTATTGATTCAAACCTATGGCGTTAAATCTCTACACTTTAGGATACAAGGGTATACAGGCGGGTATTGAATCAGCTGATCATAGGTGTTTCACATGTAAAGTCAACCATACGGACTGAAGATAGTGCAAGATGAACATGACTTTTTTGAAACAATATATCATTATTATAATAAATGAAACATATAATGTTTTATACCTACATTTGTAGATAAAAGTCCAAAGTTTTGTAATAAATTTTAAAAAGCTAATTTTGTTTACAAATTATACATGAACATAATTTTCAAACTAGTAAAATATATGCCACACATTCTCATGAACGACTACAGTAATGCAAATAATTTGTATATTTATAAATATGATCGTCTCTATAACATACTAAAATTATTTTTCATTTGATTTTACAGTTTTTGTGAAACAAATAAAAATATACCAAAAAGTATGTTTTTTGTTATATTTTTATTTGTTTCTCAAAAACTGAAAATTCAAATTGAAAATAAACTTAGTATGTTATAGATGATCATATTTACAAATATACGAATTATTTTCATTACGTAGTCGTTCATATGAATGAGAGACACAGTATCAAAGTTCTGAATTTTTGACCAACTAGACTTCAACGAATATTTTTTTATAGTTTAATGTTTCAGTTATACTTTTCATCCACATATATAAATACTAGAATGTTCAAAGACCTTACTGTAATAATTGTTTTGTTTTGCAATGCGAATAATTGTAAGAAATAATTTATTTAAATTTGAATTTACAAAACAAAATTCATGGGATTAAACGAACCCAACGAAAATATGTACTACATTTGACATTGCAATGTGCAAGTCTCTGTAAAAAATCCATGAACGTTTTCTCTAAATTGATAAGGGAAAATTGCATAAGAATTATTTAACATGCCAGTCACCATCCTGTATAATAAATAATTATGTACATTATTTTCTCGATAAAAAATACAGCGAAGTTCTCTGTGACAAAAAAAGTTAAGTTGGTAATAATAGCAGTGAAATGTTCCTACACCCTGGGTTTTCAAATTGATATTTCCCTAGTTTATTGTTGTTTGAACGTTGTGTTTTAAAAATACTGTTTTGTAACCCACGCTAACGTGAAATAAGACACGAAAGACACGAAGTTACGGTTTCTAAGAAACCAATGAACTGAAAATTTTGATATTTTGTATATATCAATTGTATCTTCTAGAGAAGAGCTAATTATTTAGTTTAGTTTGAAGTCCTATCAAGTTATTTTGAAATATCTTAGTAAATTATGGTTTAATAACAATTTTTGTTATTAGAATAATGTTTCAAATATTAGTGTCATTTACAATTTTGATTTAAATATACGAACCTGTTCTTTTTGGAAAAGCCTTTTGACATGTGTCATAATTGAAAACTATTTTTTTAAAGGGATGTGCGTTTCATGATAATTCTGATGTTCCTGCATTGGTTGATAATAAATCTATGACGGGAGGTATTTTGATGCCACAACAGATTTTTTTTTTTATAATTTGAAGTAAAGCTAATATACCCCTTGCAATAATAAAAATAAACTCGAAATCCTTGACAAACAAATGAGAAATGTTACTTCCTCAGAACCATAGATTATTATTATTCATTAAAAATTATAAATATATACCTGTGTTATGTATATATTTTAGAATATAAGCAGCAGGATGTTAATGAATTTCTGAATTTCAAAGAGCAGACTACTTCGCAGCCAAGTCACACTACCGTCGCAATTAAAGCGACAGGGAATTTCGTTAAAGTAGGGTATTTTTACACACAGAAGTAAAGAGCAGTCTCTGGGTCAGGACGAAAATGTACTAATTTACATTACATATTAAAGCATATGCACAATTTAGAATATGGCGCCATCTCCCGTCATTATTTATTAATTCGGTGTTTGCGTCACCCTGACCTAACTCGTAAAGTTCTTCCGAGCTTGAAAGTAAATTTCAACGTGTTTAAAAAGAATATGTTCCGCGTACGTATATGCAGTGTCTGATTCTATACATCGTATATACTTATACAGGAAGTTTCATTACAGTACATACGTTACTGGTATATGTTGTTTGGTATGCTGATTACGAATCAAAAAGAATTTTTTTTTAATTCGAAAAATTAAAGATTGTTTTGTAGTACTGCACTGGATTCGCTTTCCTATTAAACACAAACAATGATGTAGGTAATCAACAATTTAAATTACATAATACTAGTAAAATAAACAAATAAAATTTAATTATTTTTAATGAAACGATAATTATTAACATAATCATCCACCCAGTGGCAGTGGCAACGAAAAATTTTGGACTGGAAAGCATGGAAAATAATTTTGCTATTTAAAAAAAATTCTTTTTGATTCGTAATCAGCATATCAAATAACATACCATTAACGTATGTACCTGAAGTTATGAAACACCCTGTATATTTAGTTTCTGCTGAAATTTTACTCGAATTAATTTTTAACAGCAAAATACATCAAAGTTCATAAATAATTAGGTTCCTTTCAAAATTAAATACACGGTGAAATGATTAATTTTTAAAAAGCAGTTAATAATATTTATTAAAATTAATGTAGTTAGGAAGCTCTATAGGGGAGACCGGGGTATAGTTGAAACAATTTTGCTTTTATCGACCAAATCGTCTTTACTATAAAACGGATTATTTATAGAAACACATCGAATCAAAGGGTGTTTATCTATCTTTAATAAGATACAATAATTATTCTTCCAGATACAATAGTTACTCTGCTAAAGTAATTCAAACAAAAGTCTGTTTTAAGTTTTAATAGTTTCGTAAACTTTTAGGTTCAATTTACAAGCAAGAAAACATACAAAATATTATTTTTTATGGTAATTGAATAATTGCAAAAAAAAGTAGTTACTTTTGCTGGTCAAAACACATTAAAGGCTTTTCTGCACAGCACAGCAAGTTCAGACTTTCAAGCCGCTTTTTTTCTTCCTTTGTACCCTATTCTTACCATTAAATAGCGAGTTATTAACGCTGTTTTAATCGTACCCTGTTTCTATCGTACCCAGTCTACCCTACCGATATTTCTTGTTTGAAATAAAAAAATCTGACATAACCTCCCGCCCAATACTAATCTTAAACGGTACAAAATAGTATTTGATGATATAGAAACATACCTTCTTATTTGTTTATTTTCTATGTATATTTGAGAATTTTAATTTTCTTTCGTATATTAATTTAATTTTTTGACATATATTTCACTAAGAAAACAGCTTCACAATCACAATACCATGTGTCACATTTCGTAACAAATTGAAAATTTTTAAATGTTTCCATGGTGTACTAGGAATGCAAGATTTTTGTGAAATCTAATTTCTTTATATTTTATTATCTCTAAATCTAATGAAAATTAATAAAATTAGTGTAATCAAAACACATGTAAAATTAAATATTCTTCAACTTTCAAAATAACATAAATTGTTGAAAAATGAAATTTAATTGTGTTTTTCACGAAAAACTGTTAAGGGCCTCATGTAAACTGCTACTTCCGGTTGACCAATTTTGTCCAGAATCTCTTCAGCTCTTCATTTAAATATAGGAAGCAAAAATTCACAAAATTGTATTTTTTGGTATTATAGTATTTGAATTATGCGAGACGAAAAAATTACCACAGACTACACACATACATACATACATACATACAGACATCATCGCGAAAATAGTAAAATCGTATTGTAGGGACCCTAAAACGTGTTTATTCATTGAAAACTCACTACCCAATTTTTTGACCAAAAACAATACCTCCCTTACCTAGAGGTAGGCGGGAGGTAAAAATGAATGTTTTTTTGTCAACCCTGCGATTTTGTAGTTTATTTTGCACATCAATACATAAGCCAGAAATAGTCACAACACTAATCAAAAACTATGGAAGCATAGGTTAGGTATATGCACATTGCAAATACCCGCAAACTAAACTCGTTTAACGCCAACACCACACAATACAAATTACCGACTCGCTCTGCGTATGTAGAACGGGGAAACTAGTCGCTGGTTTATCTAAAATAAACCTGCGTTCATAAATTTAAAGAATTTTATGTTTATTTCATTATAATTGTGCTAAATTCTTTTGGTTATAAATGTAAAAAATGATTTTTATGTATACTGCCTACGCAGCACCTATATAATGTAATACTAGGGGAGGGATTGGGATACAGAATTTTCTCTAAAAATATCGCTTTCACTGATACATTATTTATTAATAAAAACGCACTTTATATTTTACAATCAATTTCCTTTCACTGCTGGACCAAATTATCACTTCGAATTTTGAAATTATTTGTCAATTTAAGTACACTTTTTAGTATAGTATTGCGATTTTTATAATTCTCTTACAAAAAGTAAAAAAAAAAAAAACATGTAGAAAATTACACGACATATATCATTTAATTAAAGAATTACAATATTTACAATTCCTCTTAGGCACGAAGTAATTTATTGATCAATAAATTGGCCAAGTTTTCTAGTCAATTTATTGTTGTGTGTAGTACGATACTTTGCGTCAATTTTTTCTTCATCATTTTATTGTTGAATTAGAACATTTTTCAACTAATTTTTAGGGAATTTTAGTCCTCGCTAATCAGTCGAACTTTGTTTATGTTTCGGGTTTGTATTATTTTTGTACGTATATTTTTACTTTCTTATACAAATTATAAGAAAGTATTGGAATCATGAAAAAAATCGTTGACGAAATTATTACAAAAATATATGTTTTGACGTCCACTGAATCCGTTAAGACCAATTCTCAATAACGTCTGTGTGTGAGGATGGATGGACGGATGTTTGGATATCTCATGAACGAGACAAGATATGTAAACGAAACCTGGAATTTATAAGATTCATGAAAATATGAAGAGCTGAGTTAATTTTGAATGAAATTGAAAAACCGGAAGAGGAAGCTGGATATACAAAATAATAAATTCCATTTTTTCGACAATAGAATTAGCTGCGAAAAAAGTTTCAAATTAAAGGTATTAGCAAAAATATTTGGATTATAAAATATAATTTACACTTTTCTTGTACATGCTTCTAATTTTGAGAAAAATTGAATTATACATTTAATAATATTTCTCGTTGATATGAAATTGACTTTTTCTGTCATTCTAATGTTTCTTATTTTATTAGTTATAATTCATTTTCTTATCTGTTCGGCCCGCTCAAATTACTCAGTTGGCTCAAGGATATAAAACGTTGGGCATCACTCTTTTATTCTATTTCAAAATAAATCGAGAAAGAAATAAGTGATGCAATAATAACTGTGTATACGAGTATTTATTATAACATTTATGTTTCTTCTATGTATAATGTCATGTACATAAATTAATTAGTTTTAAATTATCAAGTGTAGATCACAATACATTCCAGTAAAATCCCTAATAAATTTTTAAAAAAGTTCCCTGTAATTAAATTCCGCATACTAAAAAAATGTAATCCAATTTACAACCCCAAACTTTCTTTTTAAGAAATTAAAAAGTTTCTAAATAAACTTGAATAAATTGCTTAAAATTATGAGCCGAATTGAAATCCAAAGTCATAATTTAATTAATTAATAATAGCTATCTTCGCGTCTGTGTTACAGTAATTACATCTGTAATCCACAGCGAGGTACTGCACGTTTCACGCGAGATTATATAAGTGTCATTAATAATTCGAGATTGCCAAACCGCAAGCGGCACACACGCGAACGCACGCGCACTATACCTACAAATATGGGGTATTTTCGGTATTACCACGGAGCCGGCTCATAAGTTGTAGATTTGCATTTGTAATTTGCATGACTCAGGATGATTGCAGCGCTGCGAATGCCGGAAAAGGGTATCTATTTGTAACGAGCACTTTTGTAGATCAATATTTAATCCGTTCGCTGGCCTCTACTTGTTCAAATTAGCCTAGGTGCTATGGTGCTAATTTTGCTTCTACATACGAGGTTTCAATGTGTAGTTCATAAATATATCCAGCTTCCGATAAGAGCTTTGTGTATTTGATATGTTGCAATTGACTTGTTTAAATATAAAACTAATAAATACTTTTTTTCCCGACCGGGAAAGAAACTCGATTTCATATCTACGGGAAATTTTGAGCAACTTTCTTGAGGTAATTTTGTTAAAATTATAAGTATTTATCAATGGTCGAGGGATATTCGATGAGAAATCTTTTTGCTATTATTATTCACATCAAATATTTAATTAACTGTTAACAACTGTTACTTAGCAACAAGTGATAATTTTTAAGGAAATTTATCAATGGTCGAAGGATATTCGATGAAAACATTTTTTGCGATACTATTATTTTTATTAACATACCTTGAAAATGACTTTTTGAAATAAATAAATCAAATATTGAATCAACTGACAACTGACTATCAACAACTGTTACTTAGCAACAAGTGATAATTTTCCGGGGAAATTATCAGTTTAATTGTGACCTGACTGGTTACTTTTGCACACGTGATCAGAAATACGGGGATTCGATTGGATATTCCTTTAACCAAAAAATTTTCAGCTATAATATCCCTAGGCCATTGATAATTGTGAATTAATTTTATCACAGTTACCGAAAGAGTGAGAATAAATTGAAAATAATTTGACAGATCTTTCGAAAACTTGTTGCCAAATGGTGAAGTTTGAAAAAGATACTGGTGAATTATTTTCTAATTTATCGAACTCTCGAGTTATATTTAATTAGATTATTTTTTGATCATCAGGCTCGTCACTAAATCTATCTTTTTTGCTCATTTTTACTTGTGTTGATGATAACTACCTGACATCTGACATCTGTCAACAAAAATAAAAAAAGCTACAGAGAATATTGCCGGGAATAATCACAAGAGCATTATTCTCAATATAATAATGACAGGATTGGTTAAAACGCAGACTCGTGACATACAATAAAGCATTTCATTGGTTTAAAGAAACATAAAAAAATAATCAGTGTAATTGTGACCTGATTGGTAGTTTTGCACACGTGATCAGAAATACAGGTATTCTATTGGATATTTTTTAACCAAAGAAATTTGAGGGTTGGATAATTTTATAACCAAATAAATTTCAGCTATAAAATCCTTAGGGCATTGATAATTACGAAATAGTAGTTAATAGTTAAATTAAGGCAACAATTCATTGATCTCCGACAATTTCCCTAGTCCTGAGTATAAGATTTCGTCAATATATTTGAGGAAGAGTGATATTTCGATTCAATTTCTAGATGTGTGTTTCGCCGAAGTATTTCCAAATCAAATTAAGTTCTGTAATTCTCCACCCCTCTTCGAATCACAGTAATGAAATTTCTCGATATTTTCGTTTACTCTCCACATAACTCTTCGGATTCAAAGTTGTCTCAAGGAGCCGTCTGATCAATTCGTTGTTAAGTTTGGAATTAATCCGAGATTATCCGCATCTAAGTAGTGGCTTGCTATTGCGGAAGTTTTCGAACTGGTAAATCCAGCGTCTCTCGCCTTTCACGCCAGCGCCACGCAGCGCACAACGCTGAAGCTCGAGCACAGCGAAGCTCTTGAAGAAGGATTCCGATGCATATTCGCTTCCAAGGTGGACACCAATTATACTTCATTCTCGTAATTAATAGTTTTAGAAGCAATAATTAATAAATAATTGATTTTAATGTCAAAGATGGGTTTTATTTTTAATAGCAAATTAACTTTTTTCCTTGTTAGAAGAAAAATAGTTATTTACATACCAAATGCGGGAACGCTTGGTTCGCAAGCTCGCGCCGCCATAAAACGCGATTCCGGGAACCGAGTTCACGCAAGAGGTTTGTACAATATTTTTTGTACGAAAAGTATAGAACTAATAACAATCCATACAAAGAAATGAAGTACTTCAAGGAGTTCTTCTCTAATATATTATAAAACAATTAAAATATTTATAATATTTACCGTATTCATTTGTAAATTTATTATATTTCTTATTTCCGTAAAACATTCTTACTCATTTAAACACTTCATATGTTGTACTTCAATTACACGAAATATCAATAAAAATTGGCATATATTTTTATTGTATTTCTATATAATATATACCCTAAAAAACTCACTGGTGCAGAGCGCATCATCATATCTCTTAAAATTTTCGAGATATGGCGGTTTTTGATGTTTTTCGAAGTGCAACTTTGAGGAACTGCAACTCAAAAATTACGCAAGATATCGAAAAATACTCTGCAGTTTTGTGTTATTCGTGCATATTATAGCAAAATAACAAATTTTTGAAAAAATGAAAATTTTTGAATTTTTTTTTAAATTTCGATCAGCGATATCTCAAATAATAAACAAGAAACGAACTTGCAGACTAAAACATTGGATTCAGCTCATCGAAATACATAAACCCTAAGAATTTCAGAACATTCGGATGGTGGGTTGAAATTTTAGAGCAAAAAGTCTGAAAATGGCCTTTTTCAGGCCAAACGTCAAGGGGTACCCCTTTGACGTTTTTCACCAAAAACGTCATTTTCACACTTTTTGCTCTAACTCTATAACGCGTAAAGCAATTTTAATGAAATACATACTTATGTATTTTGACGAGCTGAATCGAATGGTCCAGTCTACGAGTCTGTATCTTTTATAATTTTCGAGTTATCGCCTATCGAAATTTGGGAAAAATATCAAAAAATTTCATAATTTTCAAAATTTGCTAATTTGTAATAAAATGCATGAAACGCACAGAACTGAGTCTATTTTTTCAATATCTTTAATAGATTTTGAGTTGCAGCCACTCAAAGTAGCATTTCGAAAAACATCGAAAATTGACATATCTCTCTAAATTTAAGAGATATGACGATGCGCTCTACAGCATTGAGTTTCTTAGGGTTTATATTATATAGAAATACAATAAAAGTATATGCCAATTTTTAGTGATATTTCGTGAAATTCACCTTCGGCTCATGCTACAAACTTTCATACTCGTGGGAAATAAGTACTATTCCATGCTTGTTGTACACTAAATTTCGTCCATATCTTTTTCTGGAAAACAAAAACATCATTAAAGTGGCTTGCTGTCTGGAAACTTTTGTCTATAATTTAACCTAAGTAGTAGTTCTTATAGTTTACAAGATTCCAATGATGAGCCTCGAAATTGAAACTCTATATACGTATTTCGAGAACTATGTTCTCATTCTAAGTAGAATTAAGTCGGATCAGTCAAGATTACATAACTTGTTAACCAAGCTAGGGGTCAAGATCGAATTCAACTTAGCAAAATGAAGATACCTATATTCACTTAAGCGATGCAAGGAACCGTGTCCTAAAAAATAGCTATTACACTTGAGTTAACCTAAAAACGAATACCTTGAAAAGAATCAAACAGGATAGATTTCATGAGCTGATGTTGTATAATAATAATTAAGTTCATTGTTTTTCAAATATTTGAATGATGTTATTTAAACATATGAATGAAGAAATCCATTTATCTTGTAGCATGTGTATAAATATGTAGATGTTCGCAGTAATGAAAATAGCAAACTGACAGTCAGCCTGTGGCATCCCCGCCGTAGTGAAGCACAAAGGAAATTCATTCTTTTTAATTCGTTTCACCGAGTGGGTTACGTAATACGTTGAGTACAGAGTCCGACATTTCAGAGAGTTCCAGGATAATCCAGTTATCCCGTGACATCATGAGACAAGAGCGACGGCGCACTACACAATACAGTACCAGGAATATAAATTATCCGGATTCCAGGCTCGCGAATAATCTTTTTCTCTTCCGTCCGATGCAGCCCGCTGCCATCAGTCACGTGACAAGTAAAAGATGTTTGCGCCCGCCGCTCGACGTTTCAGAGAGTCATTTTTGTCGGTGTCGCGACTCAAGGATTCCCAGCGAGGGAGCCAGACTGTATGATCCCTCAACCATCTACTTCTGCGAATCCAACATTGTTGTTTGTACCTTCTAAGAGAAATCGTATTATTTGTAATACGGGAATATTCATTTGTCAGACAACTCACACATTTTCCTGACATATTGTTCATTGTAAAATAAAATATTATACTTGGATATAGGATGAACAAACCGATATATGTCTGAAACTTCGTTCACCCATGTAGGTACACAACGAATAGTTTAAACGTCATCTTGTACAAGTTTAAATTGTACATTTTGATCCTATAAAAAATACTCGAAATCTGTCATACAGCTTTTATTCTTATTCTTTTCTGAAAAGTGAAAAAGTTCGAAAAGGAAACGCTAATTTAAGACCGAATCGAGTTTATCTCTCTGTACATTTTATTTAAATGTCTACATAATGTTTACTTCCTCGCTGGTTCTTCCAAGTCCACCAATAGGAGTTCATTCCAATGATGTCATCCGGAATCTTCTAGAATTCTGTTTCACTTGCCACTTCCCGCTGTTTCCGGTTTCATTTTGTTGTCAGTTTTGATATCATGAATGTGTTATGGTTTTGTAAGTTTTAAAAAACGAGTACTTCTGCTTACACACAAGTACATTAATCATGGATATGTCTTGTGCACTTAAAATTTGTCCGCCAACTTGGATCGCCATTTTGAATTTTACAATTTTGACATCAAATTCGTAATCAGCGACCCCAAAAACCTAATTAATTCGATGGCTGAATTTAGTGAACTTTTCCAAAAGAGTCAGCCATATTAAATCTGCCATTTCAAATTTTACAATTTTGACATCAAATTTGTAATCAGCGACTGCAAAAAATTGTGGACTTATCCTGATTGCACTTTCGTTACGTACATTTCCGTGGTTACTGCCCGTATTAGTTAAAATAAATTAATTAGTTATTATCACAGCATATTTTTCGATTTGAAATTATACTAATAGATGTAAGATATTATACAATGTTACGAAAAACTTATGTAGAGTTTTCACATAAAATGTCTAATTAATTGCTTATACAATTATAAAGTAAAATGTAATTAAAAATATACTAGTGAATTTATGTTAATTAGCTGTTAGATGTAATTAGTTATATCAGCGCACATATAGAGATATGCACAGATTGTCAATTAGTTATTAGTTTACATTAATGATAGTGTCAATTATGCTTTGGTTTAATTTACACCAACCATATTGATTTCATGATAACAGCGGTCAAATGAAATGTTTATTTGTAATTCTAACATAGTTACGACTTACACTTACGTGTCAAATTTTCTTACTTTAATGGAATCTGTGACAAAAAAGGAACGTTGCATTTATTAATTAGCAATAGTTACAAACTATAGCAGCATAAAATTAAAAAAATTAGTAGCATGAACATTACGGCAATTCAATTTTTCATTTTTGCACCAACATTGTTGTCCACGTTGTTGAGAGTATATTTAGTAACAAAACACTATTAGAAAACGAATTTCATTTGAAATTTATTTAAAGATAAATTCGTTTTTACATCAAAGTTAATTGTTAAATGTATTTAGTTTTTGTTTTTATGAATTAGAGTAATAATACAATTATATTTTGCAACATAAATTTCATTTATTAAAGATTTCCCTTTGATGCTAATTATTTATTGTTAAGTGCAAGAGCGAACTATCAAATTTTGTATGAAATAATGATATTACTTATTAATTTCACCGGTACACAAAAATTATTGAGTTACTGTCAAAAATAAATTAATAAAATAAACATATCAGCACGCCTTTTACCCATTATGGGTTTGGCACTCTGCCTGTCGTTAAAAGTTTATTTAATTGTAATTTATACATTTATATTGCTGACGTTTCTATCTATTCTTTATTATACCTTTTTAATGGGTATTTTAATACTATTATATAAGTATACGTTTTATTTTTATAATTTATAATAACATTAATTATTTTTAAATGAACTATGAGCGAACCATTTCGTTAAAAATTTCATATCTCACCATTCTAAGTAGGATATGTCATCTGATATCTAGCATGCGTCAGCGTGACGTACATCAATTTATGGCGGACGTATCGAATGTTACGTCTATGATTGCTACTTGCATTAAATTTAATATCAAATTCAAAATACGATTTAATTATTAAGTTGAACATAGTTTTCATAATTTATTATTTTTTTTATGAAGATGGGCAGCGGACTAACTACTTCGGTTACATGTCGCGTCATGAGTGGATGAATTTATGATGACCATGCTCTTCAGTGGAATTCGAACCCACGCCCTCTAGTATGCTAGGCTAGTGACATTGCCACTTAGTAAAGACCTGTGAGTAGCAGCCAATATGTTTAACTTATTTATTTCATAACTGTCTTCTTTAAATTCTATTATACCTTACATATTTCATTATAATATTTGTAGATTTTAATCCATTCTGTGAATGCATGTTTAATTATTAAACTTCCATAAATTATGCTTGGCATATTTCACATATTATTGGACTGACTAATTAACTTGATTGCATATACTCGTATAATAAATAGCTAATTGTCAGTCTATAATTAGACCACCGCATCACATTTCAATAGGTCCAGTATGACCAGTCTAAATACCAATACAATTCAAAATCTGAATGGACAACTGATTTGAATTAGGTCCCTGAGAGATGTAGCTTCCGAGACTACTTGTCGCCTGTCATTCGGTAATAAAAATTAAATTGCGATTTGTTTAAATGGTCAATTGTTTACTACAACATTTACACGCAGGGTGGTTAACATGATGCGATATAAATAAGTACTGCTTTTGTATAAATACATTTTATTTTAATATACTCAAGTCCATCAGTTCCTCTAGCCCCATCGAATTTCGCAGACAATATTTGTTAATTTTCAATTTTAAAAAGGATCCCTTTGTAATGGAAGCCGTCACGGGAATAGTTAAAAACAGTAAAATTACTGAGAAAAGTCCGGCAAGCTTGCAGAAAGAGTAAAATACTCAATCAGGACTAAGATTGCCAACTCCCTGATGGATTTCTCTTTCGAAATTTGATTTTTCAGACATTTATGCAAGGACAATATTTGATTAAACAGTTGATCGGTTACAATTGGACCAAATGCTATTGCATGCGCTAGACCGGCAGTTTTTACTCCACTGGTTTTACATGTTAAATCGTAGTTATGCAATTTCCCGTTTCCCTAATCACCAAACAATACAAAATTGAACATAAGAATATAAAGATCTTATTTTATAATAGTCGATTATTTTTTCAAAGCCCCCTTGATCCGGCTCGAAGGACCAGTTTGTTCGATAGCTCAAGTATTGAAGAGCTATTTATATTTCAGAAATAAGTATTGCAAATCTACAAGTTATATTTACAATACTAACAACTTCCTATTTGTAGCATAACATCCCTTAAATACTATTGGTGTAAGTGGGGATAATGGTAGGGAGTGAGGGTTCTATCAGCGGTTCTCAACCTCGGTCGTAGCACCCCTTTTTCACAAAATAAAATAAAAATTATGAAACACATATTCTTGAATAGACTCGTACTATTATTTACGTTCATTGTATTGACGAAACTGTTTGAAAAGCACCGGAAATATTGTAATGTCTTTTTCTTAATCACTTTGTATGTGTTTATATTAATTACTTGTATACTACAAAATATGTTCGCAAATAGCCTAGGTATATTGAGATAAAAGGGAAAAAAATTCAGTAGTGGGGATATTTCATCGTCGTGCAGTCCTGCTCTAAGTGAAAAGTTCGTATCAACGAACCATAAGAAAATATTATAAACGAA
Source organism: Poecilus cupreus (assembly GCA_963942605.1). NCBI lineage: Eukaryota > Metazoa > Arthropoda > Insecta > Coleoptera > Carabidae > Poecilus > Poecilus cupreus. The sequence continues at coordinate 1,998,147 of OZ012714.1, read as the reverse complement.
ATCCGTCATTCGTAAGATAATCCTTTGCAGAAATCGGAAGTAAAAAGAAACCCCGAAAGATAAGAGAAACGTTTTCGCATTTTTCCAAATCAGTGTCTCCAATTCCCACCAGCTTACGGATATGACGGCGGCGGCTGCGACCGGGGAATGAAACAAGAACAGATCCAAATTCGACGGAACTTCAGATGTAATCAAACTTTGTTCGTACTGTGTGTGCGTTATCCGTCATCATGAATGACCGTCAAAAGGAATCGGGGCATGCTTAGTCGGCACTCGCTGTGAGAGCGACGCGAGCGAGACGCGGCGCGGCGTCGCGAGTTGCGTCGCGGCGCCAGTGTTGTGCTCCTGCCTCGTGGCCATGCCCTTGCTGGGAACACACGCGCCAGAACTGTACCAGCCCCTATGCTCACAAAATTACTTCGCATTTTTCATACGCATTTAGTGAACAGCAGTGAACATCTTGACTTGACTTTACTGCTGTCAAAATCACTTTTCATTCACTAATTTAATCATTTATATTGTAACGTTTTACTCGTTACTCGAGTTTGGTGAAGTTTAAAGTCTACACAGTAGTTTAATTAAAAATTAGAATTAACAATAATTATTTATTTATTTAACACTAATAACTACATTAATTTTCATCCTTATTAAGTTATTATTTATTTCTACTGATTATTTATTTTTACTGAATATCCATATGTTCAATCTTTATTTAAACACACGCTGACAGTTTATTGGTCACAAACTCACAGTTTATCACATACTCCCAATTTATCATAAACTCACGGTTTATCACAGACTCGCTATTTATCACAGACTTACTGTTTATTACACACCCACCCTTTATAGAAGACTAACCGACGGCTCACCATAGACTGACTAGACTGACTTCCGTTAGCCCGGCAACCCTTTACATACTCCTATATGGCGGGTTCTCGAACATTCTATTTTGCCTTATTATATACATCAACATATTAAATAAAATCACGTAAGTTAAAATTGTTAAAATATATTATAAGACATAGTTTAAATTTATGTACAATTATACATTACTGTGTACGTAGGTGTTATTTACGTTAATTCTAGTAAATTGAAAAACATTAATGAACGAATGCTTGCATTCGTATTGGTAGTTTGCTTTTATTGGTAGCAGAACTGTTACCATACACACTGCAAATTTTCCTGTTTTTATAGGTTTTTTTGGAGAAAATTCAATCTTAACCTGTAATCTACAAATACAATGTACCTTCATTTTTACATATTATTTAAATAATACGGCTTAAACAAATGTTATAATTACATTGGAATACTCTTAAAATATCAATTAATTTAAAAATACAATGTAATTTTTGTATTTTATGGTTAGTTTAGCTTTCTACCACTAGTTAGTGTATTTTTTTTTCAAAAAAGATTTTTATTTGCTTTACAATGATACTAATAATAATATGTACTTAATTGTTCCAAGACTAACATCAGACCAACTTATAAATACATTTCTAGCGCTAGGTAAATTATAATATTATTTTATTATTATTATTATTAAGAATCAGCTAAGGTTAGGAGTACGAACCATGTAACATCCATAATAAATTCCGGATATGAAATTATTTAAAATTATTTGGAACAATAATCTACCTCCTAAAATTTTTAGGTAAACAATAACGAAGTCCTGTCTAGAAAATTGTACAGCGCTAAAACACTTCTCTTAGAACCATCAAATTTTATTAAATTTTTGTCTTAATCACTCCTTTCATGCGATAGTAATTTTAGTATCTCTTTATTTATTTATCGATAAATAATCAGGGCAGAAGTATTTTTCGTGAAAGTGTAAGACCGGCCCTGCGCGTCCTCAGCACAGCGCGTCTTGTACATTCGCTTTCACCGCCAACTCCACTCATTCGCAAACTGATATTGCAGGAATTCGTTGTGACAATAAGCGTTAATGTGATTATACCAACGAGTGCTGCGCTGCCTTGCTCTTCTTCCTCCTCGCCCCTGCTAATGTACTTTACAGCACTCACCTTCCTTTGCATGCGATGCTTCTGTCTGCTTTCAATGTCTTCAGTATTTCACCTTCAATATCGCATTTTACTTCTTTAATATTTCAGCCATCAGTTCTTCACACAGTTTCATTTAGATCACGAAAATTGTTATATTATTACGTGTAGGTGTATTTAATTCTTTTTTTTTAAAGGATAATTGAACTACCTAGGAGTTATTATACATATAAAACGATGGATGACAAATAGAAATCCCGACAAAACATAAATGTGAAAAAGGAGTAATGTTCTGTAGAAACGACTTTCGGGATAGTTGGTGTCACCGATAAAAGTGTTGAGATCCAATGGGAGCCAAGTTCCATAACTGGAGGAATGTACAACGTTCTTCAATTCATTTAAAAACAATTTGTTATTTTCTTTTATATGGTATTTGGTATTTATAACTTGGCAAGTTTTTACTGTCAATAAATTACGTTCAAAAAATTTGAAATTACTTACAATGAAATATAGTATCATAGGTCAAAATGAAATATCCCAGAAGACCAAAATGGTATAAAGTTCGAATCCGCAACAAACAAAACGAAGAGCTTCTAAGCCTTAGAAATAATGAAGTACCTAAGAAAAGTGAAAGAATTAGAAGTAAATCCACTGTTAGAATAGGTATGTAAAGACAGTTAGAATGGTGGGGACACATACAAATAATGGAGGAAAATCGATCTGCTAAAAGGATATGGGAAACATGTAATTATGTAAGAAGAACCAGAAGCATCAAAATAATTACAACGAGAGTGAAAACAATATCAGAATCCAAAAGGATTACAAATACAGACAAGCGTAGAAAATTTTTATATTGAAATGAAATATAATACGTACGAGTAAATTCAATTATTAGATAACTAAATGAAATGTAGCAGATTTGTAAAGGACTTAAACCCTGCACCGGAATGTAAATGGGAAATAGATTAAATAACGTAGAAATGAAATTATGTGTTTAGGGAATTCAACTAGCGGTTCGACATGCTTCGCATGTCTAACCCCTAGGCTCCGCGACACATAACTGAGTTAGTCTCTTCGTTACTCGCTTCCATGTCAGTACATTGGCGAAGAATGCTCGTCACTTCGTTCCTCGCATCCATGTCAGTACTTTGGCGAAGCAAGCTCGTCACTTCGTTCCTCGCTTCCATGTTAGTACTTTTTGAGCTTAGAGTGTAAATCTCCTCCATGAGACCTTTAATTTGATACCAAACAGGGTAGGATTTATATAGTATTTATTAATGAAAAACAATAGACGATCGTCCAAAATAACTTTCTGACACTTTAGTTGAAATCTACTACGTGAAACTTTTAATTTGATATCAAACACGGTAGGATTTAATTAATATTTATAAAAAAAACAATTGACACTCGTCCAAAATAATTTTTGATACTTTAGTTTAAATTTCCTCCACGAGACCTTTAATTTGATACCAAACAAGGAAGAATTTAAATAACATTTATAAAAAACAATTGACAATCGTTAAAAAAAACACTTTTTGACACTTGAGATTAAATCTCCTCTGTAAAACCTTTTATTTGATACCAAACAGGGTAGGAGTTAAATAGTATTTATGAAAAACAATTGACGATTGTCCAAAATAACTTTCTGACACTTGAGTTGAAATCTACTCCATGAAGCTTTTAATTTGATACCGAACACGATAGTATGTAAATAACATTTATAAAAAAAATGACTATCGTCCAAAATAACTTTTAGACACAAGTTTAAATCTCCTCCGTGAAACGCTTTAATTTGATACCAAACACGATAGGGTTTAAATAACATTAAAAAAAAAAACAATTGACGATCGTTCAAAATTACTTTTTTTTTAATTTTAGATTTAAAAGAAAATTCTGAAATTGATTATAAATATTTAAAACTATCTTGCAAATAATTTTTAACCATTTTATATTAGATAAGTAATTAAATTATTTAAATTTTACCGCCTAAAAAGCTTAAAAGCAACAAAGTTGTCGAACAAGGGTATCTTTTATTTTTACCTCCCGCCTACCTCTAGGTAAGGGAGGTATTGTTTTTGGTCAAAAAATTGGGTAGTGAGTTTTCAATGAATAAGCACGATACGATTTTACTATTTTCGCGATGATGTCTGTATGTATGTATGTATGTATGTATGTATGTATGTATGTATGTGTGTGTGTAGTCTGTGGCAATTTTTTCGTCTCGCATAACTCAAATACCATAATACTAAAAAATACAATTTTGTGAATTATTGCTTCTTATATTTAAATGAAGAGCTGATTAGATTTTGGATGAAATTGGTCAACCGGAAGTAGCAGTTTACTTGAAGCCCTTAACAGTTTTTCGTGAAAAACACGGTTAAATTTCATTTTTCAACTATTTATGTTATTTTGAAAGTTGAAGAATATTTAATTTTACATGTATTTTGATTACACTAATTTTATTAATTTTCATTAGATTTAGAGATAATAAAATATAAAAAAATTAGATTTTACAAATCTTGCATTCCTAGTACACCATGGAAACATTTAAAAATTTTCAATTTTTTACGAAATGTGAGACATGTCATTGTGTTTGTGAAACTGTTTTCTTACAGGCAGATTCATCAAAAGAATTAGCGCTAATCCTATTTTTATTATTAGTCGTAACTTTAGTTACCATCCTCAAAACATATTTATGTTAACTAAGGTTGTAGTTACGATAGGTTAACATAAAATTTGACACATTTTGTTAATTTAATTAATTTAGAAATAAAGTTACAGAGGTTGAAAAAAATGGAATTAGCGTTAATTCTTTTGATGAATCTGCCAGTTAGTGAATTATATGTCAAAAAATTAAATAAATATACCAAAGAAAATTAAAATTCTCAAATATAAATAAAAAATTAACAAATAAGAAGGTATGTTTCTGTATCAAGTACTATTTTGTATCGTTTAAGAGTAGTATTGGGCGGGAGGTTATGTGCTGTGCACATCAGATTTTTTTTTTTTTGAGATGGAAAAAGAAATCATGTATGATGTGAAATGTGAAATATAATAACACGTATATAAAAAAAATCACATTTAAAAAATTTACAAAATACTAAACATGTTCGCACAATTATTCTAAACACAAATAAATTTACCAAACTTATCTACCTTGTCTACAATTAAAGTAATGTATAATAAAAATTTGAAACTGAACTGTCAAAAATGACAAGTTGTTCAAGTGAACTGTCAATTCAATTGAAATCAACAAAAATTTCACAGTGGTAACTACGGGTTTGATTCAACAAAAGCTACACACCCATACTAGATTTAAAAATGCCCGCCTTATTTATTTAATATCTCGCACATCATGTGTAATAAAAATGTAAATTCATAAAAAGCACGTGTTCCCAAAGGATCTTTAAGTGCTTTTGTAGGTTTCACTCGAATCCGTCAAACCGTGTAGGCTCTAGGTCTGTGTACAAATGGTTCATAAGCAGATGAATCTATAGATCCGGAATTAAGCCTTTTAGTATAAAGGACTAGCGGTTCGACATGCTTCGCATGTCTAACCCCTAGGCTCCGCGACGCTGAAGAAGATTACAACTAAAAATACAGAAAAATAACTTGAGTTAGTCCCTTTGTTCCTCGCTTCCATGTCAGTACATTGGCGAAGAATGCTCGTCACTTCGTTCCTCGCATCCATGTCAGTACATCGGTGAAGCAAGCTCGTCACTTCGTTCCTCGCTTCCATGTTAGTACTTTTTAACCTAAGAGTGTAAATCTCCTCCAAGAGACCTTTAATTTGATACCAAACAGGGTAGAATTTAAATAGTATTTATAAAAAACAATAGACGATCGTCCAAAATAACTTTCTGATACGAGTTGAAATCTACTCCGTGAAACTTTTAATTTGATATCAAATACGGTAGGATTTAAATAACATTTATAAAAAAACAATTGACACTCGACCAAAATATCTTTTTGATACTTTAGTTTAAATTTCCTCCGCGAGACCTATAATTTGATACCAAACACGGTAGGATTTAAGTAACATTTATAAAAAACAATTGACAATCGTCAAAAAAAAACTTTTTGACACTTGAGTTTAAATCTCCTCTGTGAGACCTTTTATTTGATACCAAACAGGGTAGGAGTTAAATAGTATTTATGAAAAACAATTGACGATTGTCCAAAATAACTTCTGACACTTGAGTTGAAATCTACTCCGCGAAACTTTTAATTTGATACCAATCACGGTAGTATTTAAATAACATTTATAAAAAAAAATTGACAATCGTCCAAAATAACTTTTTGACACTTGAGTTTAAATAACATTTATAAAAAACAATTGACGATCGTTCAACATTTCTTTTTGACAATTTTAGATAAAAAGAAAATTCTGAAATTGATTATAAATATTTAAAACTATCTTCAAAATAATTTTTAACCATTTCATATTAGATAAGTAATTAAATTATTTAAATTTTACCGCCTAAAATGCCTATAAGCGACAAAGTTGTCGAACAAGGGCATCTGTTATTATTTTTTTTTTCCAGATGGAAAAAGAAATCATCTGTGCTATGGAATGTGAAATATAATAAATACGTAAATAAAAAAACTCACATTTACAAAAATTACAAAATACTAAACATGTTTGCTCAATTATTCTAAACACAAATAAATTTACCAAACTTATCTACCTTGTCTACAATTAAAGTAATGTATAATAAAAACTTCAAACTAAACTGTCAAAAATGACAAGTTGTTCAAAGTGAACTGTCAATTCAATTGAAATCAACAAAAATTTCACAGTGGTAACTACGGGTTTGATTCAACAAAAGCTACACACCCATACTAGATTTAAAAATGCCCGCCTTATTTATTTAATATCTCGCACATCATGTGTAATAAAAATGTAAATTCATAAAAAGCACGTGTTCCCAAAGGATCTTTAAGTGCCTTTGAAGGTTTCACTCGAATCCGTCAAACCGTGTAGGCTCTAGGTCTGTGTACAAATGGTTCCTAAGCAGATGAATCTATAGATCCGGAATTAAGCCTTTTAGTATAAGGGATATTATCCTTTTTAATATTGTTATATCTTTTTACCTATTGACTTTACAGTAGTAGTTATTTATGATATAAGTGTTAAAAGTAGCATTTCATGAGAAAGTGGGGAAGTTTATGAAATGAGGCGATGCCGAGTGAAACAACCCCACGAACGAAATAAATCACTTTTAACACGTATATCATACCAAATTTTTTCTACGATTTTCTTAGTGTATTAGTAAATACTCAATACTATAGAATTATATTTTGACAAGTACTGTTACATATATTTGCTGATTTATTGACACAAATCGTTAGAAACGTGTTAAAAGTAACATTCAAATCACTTTTCACACGTTGCTATGTTACTTTTAACACTAGAGTCAGAAAGTAACACTTTTAACTTGCTAAGCAACCGTTAAAAGGGCCACTTTTAAGAACGGTCGTAGATGAATATGAGTTGTTCAAAATTCAAAATTACATGCAATAAGGCTTAAATATTTCACGATAGATCAATCAAATTAAAATTAATATTTTTTAGAAAAAGTGTACGGCCTTTGAAAGTAACATTAACGAAAAATATTTAAATTTTAAAAAAACTGGTTTTGATTCATTTGTTTCAGTGTTGTATTATCTTCTGTAGAAATTTCGTAGAAGATTTTAATGATATAATAGTGAAAGTGAGAGTTAATTTCTTTCTGTTAAATAAATAAATAAATCTAAAACTATTTTCTGATTTGTCAAATATATTTCGTTTTTGTTTAATTTTTCTAGTAAATATTAACTATAATTTGATTGATATATCTTCAATTTTATTATCACTATTGCTAAATTGCACAAGTGGTATTAAAAAGTTTTATGAACTACATAAAAAAGAAAAAGTACTATAAAAATTCTTTAGAATCAGCTGCGGACTTAGAGACACAATCGGAATATATTTTTTCCGGAAACTTCTGGTGTTCTATTTAAAACAGTTTTAAAAGTATAATAATTTGACACTTTCCTTATTTCAGAAACTTTTACTACTAAAAGTTTTACTTTAAGAATACTAATTTTTAACATTTTATAAGTTTAAATAAATTGAAATATAATTTCAAACAGGTGGCTAAATTATTCAGAAATTGCAGCTGAATATAGTTTTTAATTTTTGTTAACGCAAATGTTTCGCCAACGAACTTGGCATCAAGTAGTAAAATAATTATGAACCATTGAACAGCGTCCATTCGTTAAAATAAACAAATAGTACAATTTAAGTCCGCAAAATGATGACACCCTCACAGAAGAAATGAACAAAGCAAATCGCGATCAACATCCATTGAAACTTTATCTTACAATGATGTCTTATATATTTCTTTCTCTAGATTAAATCACAATTTCACAACTTTAAGATTGGTTCATTGGCAACACTATTCGCCTTGCATCTCATAGCCTAACTTTTGACGTGTCAATTGTGTGTTGTGTTGTCAAAGTGTATTTAAATAAGGTCCGAGCAAATCGCTTTTAGAAACATGCCGTGAAAAAAATGTGTCTAACATGAGAAGAAAGCGCTTCTTCAACTCGAGCTCGAGTGGGAGAAAGATGCGCATTTCTCTCGTTTGACAAATAACTATTGTGTTATTCTTTCAACTTCACAGAACTCGAGTAACGAGAAAAACATTACAGTATATATGTCAGCAAGTCAGAGATGTTAAAAATGAACAATAAATATTAAACAATAAATACATACAAAAATATATCTAATTAACTACTTTCTGTATCATCCTCAGCAATAGTATCTTCATCTCTAACATCTATTATAAATGTATCAAGAATTTCCTCGATTTACGATACAATAAATATCATTGCATCACAATATTGACACTGCAAGCATAACAACTAAAACAACAAAACACCTTGTTATTGGTGTTGCTCACGCTATAAGCTGCGCCCCGTTCAATAATCGATGTATTATAAGTACGAAGTAATGGAATTTAAATACTGTATTTAAATGCGAGTGACACGATCCACGATCGCCTGATCCAAGTGACCCTTGGCTGGCACGGAATAAGATCACGTGGCAGCAAACCATCAATCATACAAGGGGACAGGGGACAGGGGCGCAGGGGGTGCCATGAAGGGGTTAACTTGGCGTCGTGGTGTCGGTAATACGGCTAGCGATGCAGCAATGTGTATTAAATAGGATTGAGGGGGAGTGGATTGGCAATTATTTTGCGAGGTAATTTCTGTTATTAGTGCGTGCCATCTAGTGGGTGCATAGTATTTATTTAATTGTTTTTATTTGAAATCGGCACTAAAGTGTTCAAAAATCGCCATTAAAAGCTCAGAAATCGCCAATGTTCATTTTCCAACTTTTAATACATAATACATTAGTCTTACAAGTTATGTCAGTAATTCACTTCATAAATAAAGACTCCATATAGAAACGTCAAATTGCCAGTTTGACATCGGATATACAAAGAAGAAAATTACATATTTACAAGTGAATAAACTTTTATTTGAAATCAGCACTAAAGACCTCAAAAATCGTCATAAAAGCTCAGAAAACGTCACTAAAGTAACCCATTATACGACAATTTGAACAACCCAGAGTTGGGAACCGTTATATAATTATTGTACAATTAGAATAATTTTGGCAGATATATTGACGTACTATAGTAAATTTGGACGTAACATGAAACAAAATTTGCAAGAAGAATTAACTAATTAATTCCGATGACGAAATTGAGGACAAAACACATAATTTTGAGTGTTATTTACGATAACTTCACATCTCGAGGTTGGCAACACTGACTGTCAGTTTCAATTGACAACTGGCAGATGTAAAAACTTAACCTTCATTGTAATTTTTTTACAGTTTTTTCGAATTTTAGGTTTCAAATAAAACTTAATATGTACCTCGGCACTGAAGTTCTTTTTTATCACTCACATGGTTTATTTTCCACAGCCCTTACGGGCCTCGGCAACTAAATTCCATATTCGTGATAAAAAATTGAACTTCAGTGCCTTGATACATAAATAACTATTGTGTTAATTTAATTTAATATTTATGCTATTTTCTGCATTGTGGTTTATGTAGCGTTTTCGAACATAATACAAATGAAACTATGTCGACATACCTATATCCATTCCAGACAGGAATGCACTTTAACTCCACCAATGGCGTTAACATCTACTTGTTCCAGTTTAATTTATACATACTGGGTCAACATTTCATTATTACTACAAACGAGCAACAATTTTCATGTGAATATAAAAGACTCTTAGATTAAGTTCAGTAAAAATTTAATAACGTAATATGTTATTCATTTGCTTTCCAGGTGAAGAATTACCTGCATGATGTCTGTGTGTGAGTATGAATGGATGAATGAGACAAGATATGTAAACGAAACTTGGAATTAGTTTTGTGAAAATATGAAGAGGTGAGTTGATTTGAATGAAATTGAAAAACAGGAAGAGGAATTTTACTGGACACACAAAACAATGGAATTTTCAAATATAGAATCCGTTGTTTCAAATGAAAGATGTTAGCAAAATATTTGAAATATAAAATGTTATTTGCACTTTTTAATTTTGAGAAAAACTAAATTATATATTTAATAATTTATTTCAATAATTTTAGTTACAATGGGAACAAAAACTAAAACTTTTTTAACATCTATATGTCAAATAATTGTGAAGGGTCAAAAATATGTGTCGTTTGAAATATTATAATAGCTATTTACGATACAAGTACGTAAAGCTAGTCCTTAGTCACGAATGACCATTGAATGACTAAAGATGATATACGTATGTGTATCGTACTCAATAAATATTAAAAAAATACTTTCATTTATGAATTAGGGTCACAATATTAAATGAGAAGGTTGAAATGATAATAAAATTTATGCATGGCGTATTTAAAAATTTTAATCACTCGTTGTTCGACAACACGTGACTTATGAAATTGTGTTATTCTAAACAACCGTTTTACAAACTTGAAACAACATCTAAACATTAATTTTACACAGTACCGTAGATAAAGGTATATGTAAGTGACAGTTAAATTTCTTAATAAAATCGAGCATAAATAATCTACTAAGTTTTTTAATAGATGTAGTATTCCATGAAATCGAATAAAATTTCTAGGAATGTTATAATATTTAATTATATTTTATTCCTCACCCCACTGTCAAGATTAATGGACAGATTATACGTTTTAGTGCTTTTGTGAACCCTTCACTTTATCTTAATGGTGAATAGTATTTTAACTTTATGTTCATTTACCTTAAGTGTAAAAGATAATAGACACAGTATAGTGTCTACAGTAAATTAGGGTAAATACTTGTCCTTAGTTGGAAGCCTACCCTAATTCGTAAGCTATGTCAACTATGTTGAGTTTGAATTTACAAGAAATACAAAGTTGCGTGACCGAGCGTCGTCAAGTTTCAAATATATTAAAACCAAATACTTCAAGTTCTTTGGAAAATCTGTACTTATGTAACGTTACATACAAATTACATGCTGCTACATACGTGTATTATTCACGTTGCCACTATTGTTGTAGCATTTTTATTAAGTTACGTGAATTTGTTTATTTCTCAATTTAACCTAATCCAGAATACACAGATATTAGTCTCCTAATCTTTATCTCATCCTCATTAGTGTTGAATGATGCTTTATCTACGATATTGTGTAAAATTGTTATTTAGTTGATAGTTTTAAGTTTGTAAAAGGGTTGTTTAGTAACAAGATTTCATTAGTCATGGATTGCCGAGAAACGAGTGATTTCAATACCTACGCCAAATTTGCAAAAATATTATTATCATGACAAACTTCTCATTTAATATTGTGATTCTAATTCATATATTGTGTTATTAGGAGTAAATGTGATACTTTGTGTGCTGAGTATGTAAGCACCGAAAGTAACATTTACTCTGAATAACACCGTCTATTTTTTTTTCAAACGTAGAAAATTAAATTGTATTAAATTGTAAAATGAAATTATTTCGAGTATTTTTTACACTATAGAAAATACAATTATAAATCATTAAAAAATACCCAAAACTACAAAAAATATTCTCTCTTTTCCAGCATTTCAAGTTGCCATAGAATATGCTGTATTGTTATTTTGATTTATTTGTTTCATTTCTAACTGTCAAATTATTGAATTACAGTCTAACTATTTTTCATAATATTTTACTTTGTCCGCCGCAGGAGTAGTGTTGCCGGCGGAAACCATATTGAATTTCTGCTTGTTGAATACAAATACATAACAACGTAATTTTATTACGTTTGAAAAAAAGTAATGTATTATTATATGAGGGATTATGATAGTCATTATTCATGAAGATGAAGTTTGCGTCACGAGCCCAAGTGAATAATGGCCATAATACTGAATATAATACTATGCTTTTCTACTCCTGTAAATTCGAAAATACTCGAAATTCGTTGAAAAACGTCAATATAAAAATATTCTATGACAACTGACTACATGTCAACTGTCAGACGACCGTTGCTTGGTGATCCACATCACGTCTTTAAAATAATCGTGAATTATGGATTTCTGACACTGTGATTGGTCGAGAAGAGTGAATTATGGGTTCTATAATTAATCGAAAAAATTTAAATAATCGGGATATATTTATACAGGAGTAGAAAAAGTATTTGTTTATATATGTATTGAGTTTCTTCTTTATATCGTAGATAAAATATTGTACGATACACATACGTAAAGCACCTTGATTCACTCAGAGGTCTTTAAAGACTGACTACGCTCGTGGTTTAATTCTGGCCCATTCGTGACTGAAGACTAGCTTTACGTACTTGTATCGTAAATAACTATTGTCAAACTATCGCTTTGGTTAAAAATTCCAGAAGATATTATTCTTAATTTAGGAACTATTTGTTCCACTCACATGAAATCAGATCGATAGTCTTTTCCGAGACAATGGATTCAGTTATTTTTATTTCCATATACTACATAAATCATTTTACGCGTATAAAAATATGTCAGTTTTATAGATGGTTAGAAAATTCAAAAGGCAATCTCGAGTTCCTTGGTGCCCATGCCCAACCTGATACCGTATGACGAAGATGAGAAAGTTGCAAGTAATAATAACATTCACATATTTTACTTTTTATTATCCAAGTTTTCGCACAAGTCTTGTTACAAGCGTGACGGAGCGACAGAGAATTCTCCATTGGGCGATTTTCGCCGGCCGTTATTAGCTGATGAACATTGCGTGGCGATTGAAACAGCACGTGCTCCACGCCACAAACGGTTCATAATTTAACAGTGTCATGCGCTTGTTGGCTCGTTGAACACTCCAGGAAACGGGAAGCACTTTGTTTTGAAATATGTTGACGGATCGATTTTCAAACAATCATTGTCAACTAACAACAAATTTATTATACAGATGCTTATGTTTATGAGCTTTTGTTTGACAACAATAAGCAATAACAATCAACTCAACACAGCTATCATTTTACTAATGCAATTACAGTTTTTAATTTATTTATATATAAATCTACAAAATGATTAGTAACCTTGTCAAATTTACAATGTGCTTATTCGCCTCCGATTTTAATGAAACTTTTGCGTAAAACTAGAGGGAAAAAAATGTGATGTGGCAGCTCATAACCTCCCGACTAATACAACTCTTAAACGGTACAAAATAGTATTTAATGGTACAGAAAAAAAAAACTACTTGTTTGTTTATTTTCTATTTATATTTAAGAAATTTAATTTTCTTTCGTATATTTATTGAATTTTTTACATATATTTCACTAAGAAAACAGCTTTACAATCACAGTGACATGTGTCACATATCGTAAAAAAATTTTAAGTTTTTCCATGATGTACATTTAATTTCTTTATATTTTATTATCTCTAAATTTAATAAAAATTAATCAAATTAGTATAATCAAAACAGATGTAATATGAAATATTATACAATTTTCAAAATAACATAAATTGTTGAAAAATTAGATGGGTTTCTAATGAACTGCTACTTCCGGTTGACCAGTTTTATACAAAATGTAATCAGCTCTTCATATAAATATAAAAAGCATACATAAAATTGTATTTTTTGTTATTAGTATTTGAGTTTCAAGAGACGAAAAAATCGACACAGACCACACACACACATACAGACAGACATCATGGCGAAAATAGTAAAATCGTATTGTAGGAACCCTAAAACGTGTTTATTTATTGAAAACTCACTACCCAATTTTATGACCAAAAACAATACCTCCCTTACTCAAAGGTAGGCGAGAGGTAAAAATACTAATAAGTAAGTCGTTCGGACCCGGATGATTTTTGAAACACAGTTTAATGGGTCACTTTTCTTATTCATCGTGGAACGTGAAAGCTAGCTTATTTTCAGATTAATTCCATTAAAAATGAGAACTATGATTTGAGTTGGAGAGGCTTAGGGTTTGTTTGCGAAAACTACGAGCTAAGCTCGCCGTAGAACCGTCTTCAACACAATGAAATATATCTTGTTTCAAAGACTGTTTTTGTATTTAATAAATTTCATCTTTCAATACAACTCATAAAATTAAATTTGTGTAAGATATAATTATTAAATTTATAATAATTAATTTTGATAAGCAAAAAGCAATTAGGGAATATATAAATATTTCATAATTACAATTTAGCAAGCTGTCTCCTTTAACGTACAGCGTTTAGCCATCTATGGACTAATTTCTGAACTTTATTGGTTCATGACTGCGCGCCTAGGTTTTCTAACCCTTGCTCTTACTTATCGATACATTGCACACTGAAAAATTAGGTTAGACAGTACAAAATCGCGATATTTACTAGATACTTTACTGAACTTGCTTGCAGCTTTATATCACATAATTATGGAAATTCTAAGACAGGCTCGATTTTTCACACAGAAATCAAGTTATTTACGTTACTATTGCAAGAAAGTGATTTCACAAGATGAGATTAAGAAATTGGTATCTAATAATTCAGTAGTAGTATTTATGAAAGGTATTCCCGAAGAACCACGGTGTGGATTTAGCAACGCAGTAGTACAAATATTACGAATGCATGGTGTAAAATACGATTCGCATGACGTGCTAGCAAATGAGAGTTTGCGACAAGGCATTAAAGATTTTTCGCAGTGGCCCACTATTCCGCAAGTAATCATTGGATTTTCTTATTAAAAAATTATGTTGTTAATATAAAAATATTGTTTGATAGGTGTATATCAAGGGAGAATTTATTGGAGGTTGTGACATTATGTTACAAATGCACCAGTCAGGAGATTTAATTGAAGAATTAGAGAAAGCTGGAATAAAAAGTGCACTCATTGAAACCAAAGAAGTAGAGAACAAGAAAGAATAATTTTATTTTTAAATTACGTATTGTACATATTGTAATTATTTAAATATAACATATTAGTTTTAACCTTAACTTTTTAATTCATCTTGTAGTATTTGTTGGTACAATATTTTCTCAAACTGCTCCATTGCAGCATCCTTAGTAGACACTCCGAAGTATTTTTGTACGAAATTGTCTCTACAATTATTAGTCGTATCATAAATCATTATCGTTGTAATACACTCACCAATTGATCTAATACATTTCTTTATTTTCTCTTCTTCTTTCCAGTACTCATCGCTTCCAGTAATTTTAATTTTTATGTCAGTATGTTCTTCAGCGATATCTTTAATGTATTTACTTATGACTGGAAATTTATTTCGAAGTGTTCTTTTAGGAATATCGAAAACAAAGCTCACATAATATTCACAATCGTTAACATATGGTTCTACTTCATTTTCTAAAATAATATCTTCATCTACTGTATAGACTCCAAAAGATTGTATGTTACTCTTCCCATAGTGAACAAAAATCTTTTTTGGAGTCTTGCGCCATACATCAGCTTTGAATTTGCGAATGCAAAAATCTTTTATCCACGTTCCAGTAGCATCAACTAAAAATGGTAAATATCAATAAAAATAATAATTTAATACTAATAGTAAACTATATACTTTTAATGTTTCCACCATCGAATTTATTGTTGTCATCTATCTCAATCTTTAAGTGTTTGCTCTCAGTACTTTTTTCATTATACACGTTTAAGAGATGATTTATTATATTACTTATTAGCCTATTCATTGTGTTAATTAAGGAGCAAATGTTAATATTGTTTACTTCGTTGATTAAACTACATTCAATGTAACAATTTCTTTAGCAATCTGGATTTTCATTTGTTTTCAAATTTAAAATGATTTCTTCTTCTTCTCAAAACACCTTGGATTGGTTCGGCAGTACACTCTCCTAAAAAGTACTAAGATGTATCTATAATTTTATAATCGTACAGTTTTTAAAATTATATACAAGTTATAAATTCCCGAATTAAGATGAAGTAAATACGGTAAAGTAATATGATATAGTGTGTATAAATTAATTTAATACAAATGGAGCATTCTTTGTGGTGCAGAGAATTTTATTCATAGTAATAAGGTTTACTTTGATTGGTTGAACTTTTGCATGTTTATGTTTATGCCAAAGCAGAAGAGACGATGCGCAAAAAAAAAGATATTCGCGCATGTGCAACAAGCAAATATGACCATGGTTTGTGGCAGTGTGGTGTTTACATGTAGCAGAAATTATTGCTGAAGTTTCCAGACAACTATAATAGCTTGTGTTAACAAATTTTTTTACTTAATATGTAAGTTTCTATTATTTTATATGTTACAATGAAGAATGGTATATGAAATATATGTTTAAAATTTTACCATAACCAAACAGTCCTATGCACACTCTATTAACTATCTAGTCAAGATTCCGCAATTCTATATTTTATTTTATGTTAATCTATAGAGTATATAGAAAAGTTAAAATTAAATTGAATACACAACATGAGTTCTACCTTTCTCATGACGTGTAATATAACTTGTTTGTACATGTACGCAACATAAAATTGTTTTAAGATTTCTTAAATGAATTATCATCAATAGATTATTCTAATGGATGAATCAAAACCATTACCTGTGAGAGGACGTGGAGCAATCATTGCTGCAGCTTTAAAGAAGGCGCAGGAAGCAAAAGCTGCACAAGAAGAAGTAAGTTATTATAGTCTTTTCTCGTTCTCGATATTTTTTTACGATGTTTATTTTTAGGCTCCTCGTCCTAGAGGTAGAGCTGCACTATTAGAACAGCTCAAAAGAAAGAATGTATCAAGAGTTGGGGAATCAAGTCAACAGCCACCAGCAGTTAAGCCCGTGGAACAAGTTACTCAACAATTTAAAGAATTAGAAATAGAAAAGCCTGAACAACCTGCTCTAGAATATAAAGGCGAAAGTGGGTCTACAGTTCCAGCATCTGCGAATTATATTTTATTGAAAATGTTACCAAATCGTGGAGTATTTGAGTACGAAGTTAAATTTAAACCTGACGTAGATTCGAAATCAGCACGTGCCAAAATGCTTAATAAATGCATCGATAGTTGCACTGCAAAGACCTTCGACGGTCACATATTATATTTGCCAGAAAGAATTGTGGAAACTACAAAAAATTTCGACGTGGAACACCCTTTTAACGGAAATCCAATTGTACTTACAATGATATTCAAAAAGCAAAAGAAAATGGTTGATTGTGTACATTTGTACAACGTTTTGTTCAAGAGAATTATGTACATATTGCAATATAAACGAGTAGGTCGTCAATTTTTTGATAATAGAAACCCATTTTTGGTTCCGCAGCACAGATTAGAAATCTGGCCTGGATATGTAGTATCAGTAAATGAGTTTTCTGGTGGGATTATGCTTTGCCTGGATGTTCAGCACCGAGTCTTGCGAACACAAAACGCATTAGACTTTATTTTAGAAGTTATTGGCAGTAATCGGCAACGTTATAAACCAATAGTGGAAAAGGCTTTCATAGGGGCCGTTGTTTTAACTCGCTACAATAATAAAACTTATGTCGTGCATGACGTCATGTGGGACGCTAGTCCCAAGTCCAAGTTTGAAACATCGGATGGAAGTAAAATCTCATTCATCGATTATTACAAGAACCAGTACAACCTTCACATCCAAGAACACGATCAGCCCATGTTGGTTCATCGCCAAGCAATCAATGTCCCAGGGAAAGAAGAAAAAGAAGACAGAATTATAATGTTAGTACCTGAACTTTGTTTCTTAACTGGCCTGACAGACGAGATGCGTGCAGATTTCCGTGTTATGAAAGATGTTGCTCAATACACTAGAGTCACCCCTAACCAAAGAATGAATTCCCTAAGAAAATTCATATCCAGCGTGAACCAAGCACAAGAAGCGAAAGATGTATTAAATTCGTGGGGTTTAAAGTTGGACCGGGCAACCATTGATTTACAAATGCGAGTGCTACAGCCGGAAGATATTTTATTCGGCAACGATGTCACCGTACATGGAACTCCACAGGCCGATTGGACAAGTGCTGCTATGAAAAGTAGAGTTATAGTTGCAATGGATTTTAGAAATTGGGTTATACTTCACACTAGTCAAGATAGAAGACCAGTTGAAGAATTCGTACAAAGCATTCAAAGACTTGGGCCAAAGATGGGCATTTCTATTAACGCACCTCGTCTCATTTGTGTACCAGATGACAGAAATGAGACCTACATAAAAGTGTTACAAGAAATTATTAATAATAATCTACAGGTAAGTTTAACCAAATTAATTATCAACTGTTTATATTCATGAGTTTCACTTTATTCAAATTATAACACAGAAAATAAATATATTTTTTCTTCATAAAATCAATAAATAGTAATAAAAAATGATATACATTTAAATTCGCACCACTAGCAGTAATGGCATTCGTTTTGTACTATTTTTGCTAGTGTATACAAAATAATATTCCAGTAATCAAAGTCATCAAAAAGCTGAATATTAAATCACGTATTTATACAAAGTTCGAGTTCAGATAAGCCTTGCATTATTTTTTAATATTCCTTTTTTTATTAGTTCTATGAATTTCTTTTTCATTTGTCTTGATAAATAAAGAATTTAAAGTAAATTTTACAATTATGATTAATGAAATACTTTTTAATTCAGTTAATATGAATATTTTTTAAAATTGTAATATCGAACCATTTCATTAATTCAAAACTTATGTTTTTTGTCATAAATTTGAAATTTTTTTTAAACATTTAAAAAGTTACCTGCATAAGCAACATGTTCTCTGGTTTTATCACACTTGTGTTGAGATTAAATTAAGCTACGGGATCTGTTTCTGGGGCTCTGCACCTCAAAAACGGATAATTCGTACCTTGGCGGAGGTCACAAGTTATTCTTATTGCAAAAATTTATTTATTAACATGAGAATTCATATTCTTCCTTCCCTATTTATCTTAGAAATTGTCTGGTACATTTACGTAAATAAGAATTAATTTAATTTAAACAGTGACTTACATAGCTATAATACCAGAAGCAAAACGAACTTCTCTATTTCTAAGTCAAGAATTAATATTGTTAAATACTCTCCTAATTTTCTTGGATGGATTAAAGATGTTCAATAAATTACTAAACCATATTAAGGATCGGAGTACTCCTTCCAGTTTCAAAAAGCACTTAAAATTTTCCTGTTGTTTAAAGCAATTATTAATAGAATGATCTCAATTTCAGATTATCGTTATTGTCTGCCCAACTAATCGCGACGACAGATACATGACAATAAAAAAAGTCTGTTGCGCAAAAAATCCGATTCCGTCACAAGTTATTAATTCTCGCACATTGAAGAATCCGAAGAAATTACCTGCAATAACCCAAAAAATTGCATTACAAATGAATTGCAAACTGGGCGGCAGTTTGTGGTCGTTGCGGTTCCCCTTTAAAAAATGGATGATTTGCGGAATTGATGTTTACCACAGTAAAGCACAAAGTGTCCGAGCAGTAGCAGGATTCGTCTCAAGTATGTCTGAAACAATGACCAAGTGGAATAGCCAGTGTGTTTTTCATGACACAGACAAAGAAATTGGCGACCATTTAAAAATCATGTTCTACAAAGCACTGCAAGAGTTCTTTGGTATGAATTCTTTCTATCCAGCACAAGTCATCATATACCGAGATGGCGTTGGCGACGGACAAATGGATGTTATCAAGAACTTCGAAATTCCTCAGCTGTTAAGTGTGATCCAAGACTTGGGGTATCCAATTAAGTTGGTGTATATTATTGTACAAAAACGTATCAATGCGAGGATTTTCATGATGAACCGCAATGGTCAAGAAGAGGAAAATCCTCCTCCTGGGAGTATTGTGGATGATACAATCACGCGTAAATATCTTTACGATTTCTTCTTAGTTGCGCAACAGGTAAGGCAGGGTACTGTCACCCCTACACATTACGTGACTTTGTTTGATAACGGAAATAATAAACCTGATCACATTCAACGGTTAAGTTATAAAATGTGTCATATGTACTACAACTGGACTGGCACTGTCAGAGTTCCGGCGCCATGTCAGTACGCTCACAAACTGGCGTATTTGATTGGCCAAAATGTTCGGTCAAACCCAGCGGCAGAGTTATCTCACCTTTTGTTTTATTTGTAATTTGTTTCGAGTTACCAATATGGAGAAATCTTCTTTTTTTTTTAATTATATCGACCTCAACGAATTTTTTTTCTTTTCATACTCACTTAGTATTATGTAAAATACACAAATGTCAATATATATTCCATATATCGTTATTATATATTTTAAGTTTTGGTTTATTCTTTAGACGCTAAAGTTTAAAGATATTAATTACATAAGATCAAAACCGGATCCCTTTCCAGTATTACTTAAACCAAACTGACAGTTTGAAAATTGCCATATTTATCTCTAAATATTATTACATTCGACTGACTTAAAACTATAATAATGTTATTATATTTAAGAAAATATATATTTAAAAAATATTGTTTGCATACCACTAAATATATTCTTGTTTCTACTATTTAATTTTATAGTACTAGTGCCTTCAGTACATTTAATGAATCATTTTTGTTTATGTCATGGATAAAAAGACAAAATTACTTATGTTTACAATTAGTCTTTATAAGTTTAGTCAATTGACTTAACTGCAATAAAATAAATCGTAAAATTATAGTGATCAATAAATTTAACATTTCTTTTTTCTGAAGTTTTTTTCTTTGTGTAATATAAAAATTTGTTCTTTATAAAATTAAGTAAAACTATTCAAACTCCATATTATAAAAAGAATTAATGTTACGATTTTCTTTAGCGGTGTTATTTAACTCAGCTGACTATGCTTTTATAGATCATTGTTATGTTGTCAAGCATGGACTCATCTTAAAATAAAAGTATAAATAGTATCAAAAATGAAAATAGTTTTATATTTTTATAAGAGCACTTTGTTAAATAACTACAAAGTTTAGATTTTAGAATTTAATGAATTTTTCTATTGTGATTTTTGAAATAAAAGTTTATAAAATTATTTGTTAATTTAAAATCCTTTAACTTTTTCCAGAGGGGAATAAAAACAAATTTGAAAGAAATACATCACAGTTTATTTAAAATATTAAACTATTCGATTTGTAACATTAGCAATAACTTTACAAATTATACAAATATACATAAAACTCAATAATGCAGTGTATATTTTTTCTTTCATAGAAACAAATATAAAATGTGATATTTGGTACCGCTATATAATAATTAGTTTATAAACCTATGAGGTTATCATCACTATTTTTGGTAGTGTCAGATACAGGCGACGTCATAGTGGTAACCGCACCGTAAGACTGCAAAGAATCGTTGTCGTTCTGGTAGAGGGCCCCAGTTCCTGCAGGAGCACTGGTTGAAGCTCGGGATTGCATCAAACTAGCCCATTCGTCGTCTCCGCGCGCCATTTGATACATACTACGCCCGCGAATTCTGCGACTTATCGAACTCCCTGAAAATAACATTTACCTCTGTAGATATTTACTATAACCCAAGGTAATGTTATTTTTATAAGAACAATAACATACGTGGCGGGAATATAAATATTTTATTTGACGAAAAATTTCATGCGCAAATGACTCAGAATTTAATTTAAATAATCTGATGTGTCTTTCGCCTAAACAATTTTTAAACGGTACAAAATAGAAAAACTGGTTGTATTTCAAAGTTGATTTGGGTATAAGCTGGAAATTGCATAAATATTACTTACTGACAATTCCTATGTGTTCCTGTATGTCTCTATGCATGTCGGAAACATCCCACATTGCTAAAAATGATCGACAACAAGATTGATTTTCAGATCCAGGTTGAACATATGGCTCGAAAGAAAAACTATAATGATGGGCTATAGCAGCCATGCACATTTCAATGCAGATTAGCAAATCCTGTAATTTCAATTAGCATAACTCATTTTATGTTTAATCTAAACCAAAATTATACCAAACCTGAAGTCTAGCAGATATGCTAAGTCCCCCGTCATCATTATTGTTATTTGAAATAAAAATGTGAAAATAAACTAAGAGGTCGATGAGAACACCTTGACTAAAATGACATATTGCGCAATATTCGTAATTAAAAAAAAAGTTAAGGTAACTTACAAGAATGAGAAGAAAACCACAGCTTTGATACACAAGAATTTCGGTAGTGGTTTCATAGGACGCAACTCTGCAATGTTCGCTTTGTAAAATAATACTAAACAATACATTGCAATAAATTGTGATAAATTATTTACTGCTATTAGATACGGAAATGCAACATCACCCTTGAATGTTCCTTCTCCGTACACTCCCGATAATTTACATATACTTAAAAATAAATATATTAATACGTATTTTAATAATTATCAAATCACTGTTGACTTACAATGATATGAATGTTGTTAAAGGCCTAACTACAGTATATTGTAAAATGCCATGCTTGCACATATGGACAAATTCTCTGAAATGCTGAACCATGAAACATATTTTTATAGCAGTATATTTCAAAATACCTTCCCATTGCCCACGGCGGTAGACAACAAAGCGGAAATATATGATAAACTTGTGGCTTCAATTCTAAACTAGCTTCCAAATCCATCTCCATATTTAAGTAATTTAATAAATATATCATAAAATTGTAAATAACATAGGCCTCATAACATTCTCTGGCACTATCTAAGTATACAGCTTGTTCAGGATAAACTAAACCAAGCCACTGTAAATATTATAAATATTAAAACAAAGCATCTGTTTTCATTTTTAAGTACTTACTGCGTTGATAGCGTAAATAGGCACCATCCAGAGAATTCTAAAGAATATAAATAATAGCTAATAGTAAATAAATTATGCTAAAATTAAACGGTATACCTTATTATATGTTTCTGAAGTTTTGGTTCTGTAAAATGAATAACATGCTGAAGAATTTCCCAGAAAGAAATTGGCAGCGCAAACATAACAAAAATACCCCCAACAAATATTTCTTGATCCCTTCTATTAAATCCATCTTTTACAGATTTAGTAAGAAATAATGGTACAAAAATAAGTACTCCCAAAGCGTAGACAAGGATTGTAAATGGGAGAATCCAAAGCCTCCATTTCGCTAAAAATGTAAAAAATCCGTCTGCACACATTTTAATATCATGTTAAAATTACTTCTGTATATCTAAATAAACTACATGCTCTCTTCAACAAAACTGATAACTATTGTCTTTAGCGTGATAACTAATCAAGGTACTCGAAATGTCATCCTCAAACAACAATCTGACAGTTCCTTTTGTTTGGTACATGCTGCCATCTGGTGTATTTTATAATTACACAAAATTACTTCTATTTGTTTTAAATTAGTTTAATTTTATGACAACAAAGAAAATTTTGTATAATGAGCGAAATAATGTATTAAATATTTTATTATATCATATATTTGAATGAAAAATAAATAAGGTGGATACATTCTTTATACAAGAAAATATAAAACAATAATAAAACGTATCAGCTAAATGTGGAAAACTTAGATAAATAATTACACAATAAGGAGAGCTGTATAAGCCTTATGATTTCAGAATTCTATTTGATCATCTTCATGTCTTCTTATTGGATCTCCTTTTAAAAGAGCAATTATCATACTGCGAATAAAAAAATATGTTATATTCTTAAAGTTTTGTATTAAGGTAAAAGAAAACTTACCAGTATAAATAGATGAAGAAAAATATTAAATAATATCCTAAATTAATCATGCAGTCTCTCATGTGTCGTTTTAATTGCCCTCTGTTATGTATTTCTGTTGGATCGTACACGCCTAAATTGCCGGTAGGCACCATTGCTACCTCATAACCCATCCATATAGCCATTGGTAAATTAACCAACATCAAAATCCAGTGACCGTGTAATAATAAAAGACAAGTTAAAAACACATGTGCAATCAGTTTTGGTAATACCCATGTATTTAGCTTGGAACAGCATTGCTGAGCATTTAAATAATCACACTCTAAGTCAGAGAGCGTTATTACCTGCATTTCTTATAAGGAAATTATATATTAACATTTATTTATAAATGAACATGTAAAAGGATACAAAATATACTAAAAGAAAGAGTACTGCGCCCGTGTTTGCTAATGCAATTGCAAATAAAAGAGGATCTGATATTATCATGATACACTTATTTCTATTCTGGACTAGTTTTTTGAGGTTACTTTGCACTGGAATACTGTCAAATAATATTAAGAATAAAAAAACGAATAATGATATTCCAAACTAGAAAAAAAGTAACAATAATTACTAGGTGTGATTAATGATTATATCTAAAAAAGTATCACACCACTTTAATTTCTGTCCGTTTCTATTCAAAGAAATGAAAAACAAAACAATAGAAAATAATTTATAAGTATAAAAAAACGTACCTGTTGTATGTCAATTTGACGTTTGTTTGATTAAATTGCTAGGTTTTGTCCATTTATTTACAATGAAAAATCTGTCTTGTAATTAAATGAAGTATATTAGCAATGTTTATAAAAGATCCTTGTGGAATTGTTTGTATTCTTGTGACTTACGCAGCAGTGTTTTACGCAGACTACGTGGTAATAAAATGGATCATTTTACAATCCATGCAAAACAGGTAATTATCTATAATTTAATTCTAACATGTTTAGATTATACATAATTCATATGAATGTTTATTATATTAACAGTTTATGGGGCCCAATAAATGTAGTGGCATTCAATACAGTGGTGTTCCTTTTGGCAATGGCTCATTTGAAAGCTGTGTTATCTGATCCCGGGACTGTGCCACTTCCTCAAACTCGTTTAGATTTCTCAGATATACATTCCGTGGAAACAGGTCACATATTTTCTGTATTGTTTTACTCATAGTTAATAACTTTTAGAATAATGTAATCTAGGTTGTGAACATGTGGATTGGACAGTCTGCACTCGTTGTGAGACATATAGACCACCTCGAGCCCATCACTGTCGCATATGTCAAAGATGCATACGAAGAATGGACCACCACTGTCCTTGGATAAATAACTGCGTGGGTGAACGCAATCAAAAATATTTTATACAATTTTTAATTTATGTTGGAGTGCTATCCTGCTACGCTATAGTATTAGTAATAGTTTCTTGGATATATGAATGCAAAGACTGCATTCAGGAGATTTCGGTGAAACAGTCAAAGCTGTAAGTTGAGTTTTATCTAGCATTCAGTTGTGAGAAGTTCATTGCTCATTGATGTGATTTTAATGTTATCTGTTTTGATAAGTGCTTGTCATTGGTACAATTCAGTTTCCAGTACTCGTGACCTTGTTATCATTAGAGTACAAACTGATTAACTTTTTATATGTTTTGTTCCAGATTACATTGTATTATATTACTGCTGGAAAGTGTATTATTTGGGATGTTTGTCTCTGCCATTTTAGTGGAACAAATTCAAGCGATATTAGGAGACGAAACATATATAGAACAAGTTCAGCAGCAGGGGCCTTATAGGCCTCAAAAACCTAAACTAACTCTACTAAGCGAAGTTTGCGGACGCCATCATCCGCTACTGTGGTTGCTACCTTGTACGGGAGTCCATCGAAAATTGGACACCCCTCTTATAGATCATCATGTGTAAACGACTATTTGAATTTAGTCAATGTCCACGCACATTGAAAAATTTGTAAAATTTTTACTCTATTGCAGTACTTATACGATTTTCCATTTCGTGAAAATATTTTCAGCACGGTATTTTCTATGAATCTTTTCGGTTTTGCTATCCGAATATTTCACAATATTCTTATGATATTATGTCCGTAGAATTATTTAAATACTTTAACAGTCTACTGTTGACTACATAATCGTTTTGAATGTGCAATGTGACGTGTTTACAAACTGTGAATGTACAATATTTGTGTCGTTAATAACTTGAACGCCATTATTCAGTAATAAAATTATGTTGCAACGAAGGTAATTGTTTAAAAGTTTCCAAATTAATAAATTCTTTAATTTTTGTACAACAAATTCATTTTGCTGAATAGTAAACAATTTTATTTTTTATCACTCTGCTTAACTCATAATATTGATATAAACTTTTTATAAAATTATGTAAATATTTTAAGAATTACCTTGACAAAGCACACAGCTGTGAGATAAATGGAACACATGGCGTCTATTTATAAGTAGATAAATTCTAAACAAATAAAAATATTATTAAATCATAGATTAATTTATTTGTGTGTACATTTTTCAAATACAAAATTATTTATTTCATTTTTTTTTTTTTTTTGTTGTGGGGATCTCAGGTATCATTTTTATTATCCAAAGAATGAAAGGCGTTAAATATGTTTTTTTTTTTTCAGTGCTGGGGTATATTTTATAGGAGCAATAATTCTTTATACTATTGTTATGTTATACATGTATAAAATCTTAAGACTGTTTTTAATTATATTTTTTATTATGAAATTTAAACTAATATATTTTATGTAAGTTTAAGTTGAAATAAATTACTATTTCAGGCTTTTTAGAGGAGACACTAGGAGTTTTAATTACGCGCGTTTCCCTTAAAAATTGGCATATTTTTAGATTTTCATGACTGAAAATGATTGAGACTAATTAATACGATTTTGTAAACTATCTCTGTGGTGTAGCTTGTCAAATAATCAAGATTAGTAAGTTAAATATTATAGTTAATATCAGTATATGTGAATTATTTCAATGTAGTTTCTAAAGTTACGAAGAGACTTTTTGCTGTGTAAGTATAGTGTTAAGGGGGAATCTGCTATTTTTATGAAGTCAAATCCGCCGGAAATAACCGAGCTATAAGCTGTCACTTGCAGGAAATGTGGAAGTCGCAATTTCCATCTAAAATCATTACGGTTTTATAAATTCATTAACATATTTTTTTAAGAAAATGAACTAAACTCCAATCGAAAAAGTTGAAAATTGCATATTTTAGATATAATTTTTCACAATTTTTTTGTAAATTATTTTAGATAAGTATATCATCCCAGAGTTCAGGTAATGTCGAGCGTAATTGAATAAAGAATCCATGCAAATTTTTAGAATTATAATTGATCGATAACTTTTTTAGTTAGGGTTCCCGCATGTTAAAAAAAAACTTGTTTTGAGAAAAACGCGTTTGAAATCAAAAGTTACCGAATGCGAGAAATTCAAAGCAGTAATAAACAATACAAATAAACGATTAATCAGCTATTCCAGCACCATACAGCAATGCTTTTTCGTGATGACTTGAAAAAATTACTAGATGTACTTCGCAACATGAATAAAATATTTTGCAAGTTTGAAGAAATTCTAATTATTCCTATCTTGTAGTGCTCATAACATAGGAATGAATCGAAATTATGTTATAAAACTTGAAGGACATATTCTTGAATAGTTATACAAACAATATATGGTATAAAAAAACTGTCTGGGTTCTCCCATTTGATTGTACAATCAAAAAGGTTCCCTGCGGAATATACAGGATCTCGGGTAAGGAAGATTTATAACAAAAAAAAATAAGGAATAAATAGTTTAAACTATTTTATTTGAAACATCTCAAATAACCCTTAGTTTCAGAATAAAATAAAATTAAACAGTCAACCCACATAACTATTCACAGCTTTTTTATTGTTTAAAGATTTTTGATTTATTTTAGAGAAAAATGCTTCGCACAGAAGAAATTGAAAATTTAATTCTGTACAAGTTATACTTGAAGCAAACACACATGTCTTACCTAATCTATAACAGTAATATCGTTAATCAATATAGCTACATCAGCCTCTTCGCCGTACAAAGCGATTTTCATCTTCTAATGAACTTATTAGTTTCTGCATCAAGTCAGTTGATAGATCGATGCCATGTTGGGATTTCTGTAAAGAAGAAACGAAAAATGAAATGTGTGGTCATCTAAAAAAAATTGTTGAAGAAGCAAAACTAAAAGCAAAATTACTGTTAATTCAATAATAACTGTCAAGTATTTCATTCTTTGAGACATTCAGCAGTTCTGTATTTTCTTGTACCTACAGTCTACACAGATGAAGTTCATGTGTCAATATAGAAGGTAAATCTGTTTATATGTGTCTTAAATTGTGATGAAACCAAATCATCATATTAAAAATGGAAGTTTTCTTCCCAGTGAATTGTGTTTTACACTGATAGTGGGTTATTTGTCATCTCTTAGGAGTTAGTAGAAGGTAAAATATACTATTGTGCTATATAAATAGTAATCTGGTGATTCTGAGTAAAAAGATACAAATGTTTGTGGTGTGCAAGAGCTTGGAAATTGATTACTACTGAAATACAAATTCTGGTCATCAAAATACGATTGCCAGAAGTGTTATCAGACAATGTTATATTCTTAAATAGTATTTTATTGCATTCTGGAAATAAATAAGGTTTTAAAACATGTGTGTCAGTCCATAATTTAATATTTGTACCAATATAGAATGCTACAACTTACATGTCAAATTATTTCTGTGTTACTAATATTGCTGAAATTGTGTTTCCTTTTATTTTGGAATGTAAAATGTTCTTCAAATTCATAATTATTTTTTATTAATCCATTAGTAAAACAATAATTAATATTACAAAGGTATGAATAAACTTTTGTTTTTCGAAAAAAAAATTACATACATTATAATTGATTTAAATTATGAAATACGTAATAAATAGTACTTATTTAATTATTTTATATTTGAAAATATTTGTTTTAAGGTTTTGGTTAAGTTTAAATTACATTTCTGAATAAAAATTTGTAAACAAATTTTCGGTGTTGGCGCCTTGGGTTGAGAGCCACTGGAATCAGCGGCCATGACGCTTGCATTAATTCATTTGTTTCTGGCGCGAGTCTGACAACTTGCGTATGTGTCCGTACCAAATTTGAGTTTTCACCTAAAATTTTTTGATTTGAGTATGTAAAAAGTATATCAATCGATTCAGTATGTTCTACTGGTCATTTTGATATATAATTTATCTACTAAATCAAACAATTTTGTTTGAATAACTTGAAACATATTTTGGCTTGGGCGGACATATGCAACAATACTATGAAAAACATTTTTTTCATATTATTGCTACAGAAACTATAGAAATGGTCAATAATTACTAATTTCATTGTTAATATTGATGAAATTAATAATATTTACCATTTAATGTTAAAATTTCAACTTTTTTCAAAAAATTGTATACTTGCTTATATGCAATATACAATAAATTTTTTATTTTGGAAATTAACTTGAAAAATCATAAATAATTATCAAACATTTAATGAAAACTAATAATATTTTTATTTTTTTTCAGGTGAACCCGGGACATCTCATCCAGTCTGTCAGTCTTCACCACGGAGTGCCCTCCAGGTCTTACAAAACACTGATGGTAAATCATTTTAATTATATTATTTCAATTATTAATTGAAATAAAATGGTTAAAATTATTGGATCTTTCTGTTTTCAGATCGCAGTCTTCAGAGCGCATCTAGTTCCAACCGACTCCTGGAGCAGTTCGGGCGGAGTTGCTGATGCAGTCTGAATTGGTAAGACCCCTACTCAATTTGCGGGTAGCTACAGATCTGTCCTTGCAAATTTTGGTGGAAAAGAAATAAATATTGGTATGATGATACCATTTATTTATTTCTGATGGACATCAGTTCTGTAGTTCACCCAACTCTACTTTTGTAAACAGCAAAAGTTGGTGTAAAAATATTTGTTTACTTTTAGTAACTAAATAGTTATCACCTACATGAGGATATCTGGGATCGAACCCAGATTCCTATGTTTATAATTCATCACCCAATGTACATAATATATAATAATTTAAAAAAAATTGTTCTTAATTTTTGTTTTGTATTATGAATACAGGAAGTTGTCCAAGGGTTCGGTGGAGTTTCATTGGGGCGCAATCCAGGATGGCGTCCACGAGGGGCCCAGTTGTTCCCACAACAGTTGTGCAGCAACGTGGAGTTGAAGCCAGAACTCTGCATGAGCAGTCAGAGTTCAAAGGTATGTGAAGGTTTTCATTAGCCGATTTGTTGTTCCCAGCCATGTACTCATGTGTGTTTTAGCTCAATTTTGGGCTCAATGTTTTTTCAATTTTGGAATTAAAATTTATCTAGTTGCTATTATATTTTTATCCTTAGTTTTAGTACTAATATAAACTGTTGCTTTCAGCTTCATATTTTTTTACAGCTCGTTTGTGTTTCTCTTTCAGCTAGATATAGTTTGATAATTATGTAATAGCAACTATTTTCAAAATTCATAGAATTAAGTCTAGGTCAGATACCATTGCCGAGGTCCCATGGTTCCCCAGGTCCCTATGGAGAAGGTTCCAGTTCCAGTGGCACTCATATATTTTCATGTTTTAGAATAAAGTATTTCAGTTGTGTTTCATTTTGTTATTGATTTCAATTGATTAACCTATTAATGCCCAGAATTATTTACCTTTAAATAGAGAGTAATATCAAATGAATAACCTAACAAATTTGATCCAGTTTGAAATGCTATAGTCTGGCTGAAACATAATCTTAAAGTGATACATCTTAACGTATGATCTGTCATACGCTGGCCATGAATGGGTTAATTAATTAATCGAATTATTTAAATATGTTTTATGGTATTTGTCGTGATTATTATATGTCTCTTACTTTGGATTCGTAAAAATATATTATTGTCATTAATTAAATAACTTTTTTCAATCATATTCAGCACTTTTATTTAATTATTAGACTATACTGCTCCAATTAATTTTATTGTTACAAATAAATACTTCAGTCTAAATAAGAATTAAGACATATAAAATCACAAACGCTGGGAACACAAAAACTTGTGACATTTTGAGTATTATTTATTAATGAAATTAATGAATTAATAAATAATGATTCAAGATATCACGAGGAAGGCACCATGTTTATATTTTGTCCGTCCTTCCGTCCGTTGCACACAAGCTAGAAGTCCTGATTTCATAAAATTAGTTTAGCTTCACTCGCCGTCAGGACGTTGGCCCCGGGGCCCTGCGGTCTCTTCTATTGCCGGTGTATTCTACAACATACTAGTTGTAGACTATAGCCTGGTAGTATCGAATGATTCGGTTATTTTTTATTTCAGGTATAATATGCAGCTTATACACGTAGGTTTAAAATCGCGAAGTACACTCGAATAAAAAATTATTTCAGATACATAAGTCACAGTTTAGAGTTTATAGGTAACACATTCTGATTCGGTTTTCAGGTCGGTTGTACTATATATTTATTGTGTTTGACTTTAGTTGTACCTAACAAATGGTTAGTTAGTGTACGGCTAAAATATTTCAGAAGTATACCAGAAGTGTACTTATCGACGATACGTAGTGGTAAGTTGCGGAAAAAATTTTCTATTCTACGAGCGATAAATCTTCTCTCCGCAACTAAGTAATTTTCGCATTGGAAAACAAATATAAATATTTATTATTTATCGTATACAAATAAATAATAATCACAAAACATTTTATACGACAGAAAATGAAAACAGTAAATATTAAAATTCACTGTAATATAATATTTTGTCCACGATATTTCCAGCAATGTTGCTAGGGACACTGTTTACATAATTCTAAACATACTTTACATTTATTTTGTCCTGGTAAAATCTAATAATAAATTATTAATAAAAGGTTTTTCAAAAATATCTTCGAATATAATAATTAACAATAAATGTATTTTTGTCCAGTAATACATGCGTTAATTATAAATAGTTACCAGATCATTATAATAATTCTTAATATTTTAGTACTTCGAACATAACGGAATCAAATCAAGGGCACTTTTTTTTTTAAAATAACAGTATAAATTAAATAACAAATATATTTACGGTTAATATTTTTTTAAATACCATTACAATTTCACATAATAAATTTTTACTGTACATACGTTTTCATTACTAAATATTGTTCAGCTGTAGAATTCGTTACTAAAACACCTACGTTTTAACACAACCCCCTTAAAATAAAAAATAGGTTTCAATTATTTAAATTATAAAAAAAGTAAAGGCATTATATTTTCTTTACTCTTATACGTATTAAAACTTACATCCTTTATATGTAACATATTGATGGTAGACTTCTCATTCGGTAGTTGCTTTTCATTAACCAAGCATCACCATTGATGAATTAATTAAATTATAGCGATCAAGTGTTTGTGATAGATATCATATAAAATAAGAAATTTATTGTGTTTCAACTTTGAAAAATTTAGTTTAATTTTTATCTGTATTCAGTAAAATATTGCGATATTTTACCTATAGTGGCTGTTAGTATGAGCGCTGGTTGAGTGTGGCGGCTTCATTTCTCTGTTGTCAAACGTTCCTTGATTATTTTGGAGATGAATGCTTGAAATAAAAATAATACAAAATTATTTGGATATATTTGGATAAATTAATAATGATTATATTCAGGGCATATTTTTTACTTCTCGTACATCCTCTGATGGGGATAAAACTAATTTCTTTTCAGTAATTTAGCTATGTTTTTATGAATTCGCTGTTCCCTGTATTTATATATTTAGCTACCCCCGTTCCGTAAACACATTAGTTTTAAGTTATGCGAATTTATAAAACATTAATTATTAACTAACATAAAGTAAATATCCCCTGAATTTTTTTCTAAAATTATTCACACAATTTTTATTTTTGATAACGTCTCTCTGTGTAGAGAAATGTATTAAAATTTATTAGTTTTATTAATAGCATTTATCTTTAAAATAATCGAGTAATTTTTGTCACCAGTTAAATGAAGTTAGTCACCTCTGATCAGGGTTTGCACTACCAGCCATTGTATGTAGAATTCTTGCGATATAATTATTGAATATAGACGATTAAATTAAAATGTTTTAAGTTCGAACACAACCAATATTTTGAATTTTATGTGATACTGATTATAATTATTTGGGCGATATAATTTCGTTGATTTATCGAAGATAAAATTAGGGAAATGAAATTAACTGCCTAGTGTGATTGTTATCATTAATTTGTTAGATATTAAAGGGTGATTTTAGAGTACACCAAAGTGAATTTAAATAATTCATCAACAAATTTTCATTGGTTGTAGCCTTATTTAAGTAATTTAAATAAGAGAAAACAGTATGATTTTTTATTGAGAATGGAACATTTAAAATATGAAAGAATTATTATAATAATTAATATTTTATTTTTGATAGTTATATTTTAAATTTTCAAAGAGTTACTAAGATTTAAAGTAATAATATTCTACATAACCACTTTTACAAAACGGTTTGAAATATTTTAATAGTAAAAAAAGTAAGGAAATAATTTGTCTCACTCAGTTTTGGTGTGTAACATTTTGAGGGTAGTCTTCTCACTCGGAAGTTCATTTCATTTATCGGGCATCACCTTTGATGACTTAATTAAATTATAGCGATCAAGTGATTGTGATCGATATCATATAAAATAAGAAATTAAGCTTATGTTTTAACTTTGAATAAGTTAGTTTAATTTTTTTCTATATCCATATTGCGATATTTTACATATAGTGGCTGTTCGTATGAGCGCTGGTTGAGGGTGGCGACTTCATTTCTCTGTTATCAAACGTTCCTTAATTATTTTGGAGATAAATAATTGAAATAAAAGTAATACATTTTTTTTTGTATTTCTACAAATTAATCGACATATATTCAGGGCATATTTTTTACTTCTTGTACAATCCTCTGTTGGGGATGAAAACTAATTTCTTTTCAGTAATTTAGCTATGTTTTTATGAATTCGCTATCCCTGTATTTATATATTTAGCTTCCCCCGTTCCGTATACACATTAGTTTTAAGTTATGCGAATTTATAAAATATTAATTATTAACTAACAAAGTAAATATCCCCTGAATTTTTTCTAAAATTATTCACACAAATTTTTATTTTTGTTAGCGTCTCTCTGTGTGGCGAAATGTATTACAATTTATTAGTTTTATTAACAGCATTTACCTTTAAAATAATCGAGGAATTTTTGCCACCAGTTAAATGAAGTTAGTCACCCCTAATCGGGGTTTGCACTACCAGCCGTTGTATGGAGAATTCTCGCGGTATAATTATTGAATATAGACAATGACTAAATTAAAATATCTTTAGTTCGAACCAGGGCCGGATTTACGTACAAGCGGAACAAGCACGTGCTTGGGGCCCCCAACCCAAAAGGGCCCCCGGTCAACCTTTTTTTTTATTAATTATTCTTTTCCTTGATACATTTTTTAAAGTAGAGAGTAGAGATAGGGGCCCTTCCCTTCCTCGTGCTTGGGGTCCCGCAAGCTGTAAATCCGGCCCTGGTTCGAACACAATCTATATTTTGAATTTTATGTGATATCGATTATAATTATTTGGAAGCTACAATTTCGTTGATTTATCGAAGTTAAAGTTTGGGAAATAAATTCAACTGCCTAGTGTGATTGTTACCATTAATTTGTTATAGATTAAGAATGGGGATGATTATACTGTATTTCGAAGTGAATTTAAATATTTCACAAACTGTTTTTCGTGAGATATTGTTGCTAATTTTGATTGAGAAGTTTAAATCATGAACAGCTGGTTTGCTCACTGATTAAGGGTGGAACAAGTGATAGCCTATTTTTACAGCTACAGAGTTATTAATGAGACCAATAGGAAACAAATTAAATAAAAAACAAATTATAATAATTAATATTTCATCTCAAATAATTTTTCTTATTTAGTTTTTTTTTTTTAAATGAAACATTGTATCAGTTAAACTGAAAACGTATGTATACAGCTTGTCGAAAACATAACTGTTTTAAAATTGTTGAAATTTAGTTTAATTTTTAAATTATTTAATTATCTTCTGTGTTCAGAAATAATGGCACCACGATCTTATGCGCACTGGCTGCTAGTATAATTTTTATTTAGAAATTTATTTTCACTTGCAAAGGCATGAACAAAACCAAATTTTTAAAAAATCGTTCACCGTCCCGCGCCAATTTTTTTTTTTTTTTTGGAAATTAATTTCACTTGCGTATACATTAACAAAACTAAATTATTAAAAAAACGTTAATTAAATTATAGCGATCAAGTGTTTGTGATCGATATCAGATGAAATAAGAAATTTAGCTTCTGTTTTAACTTTTTTTCTGTGTCCATTAATAATATTGCGATATTTTATAAATAGTGGCTGTTAGTATGAGCGCTGGTTAAGGGTGGCGGCTTCATTTCTCTGTTGTCAAACGTTCCTTGATTATTTCGGAAATGAATGCTTGAAATAAAAATAATACAAAATTATTTGTATATTATATTTGGGGAAATTAATAATGATTATATTCAGGGCATATTTTTTACTTCTCGCACATCCTCTGATGGGGATAAAACTAATTTCTTTTCAGTAATTTAGCTATGTTTTTATGAATTCGCTGTTCCCTATATTTATATATTTAGCTACCCCCGTTCCGTAAACACATTAGTTTTAAGTTATGCGAATTTATAAAATATTAATTATTAACTAACATAAAGTAAATATCCCCTGAATTTGTTTCTAAAATTATTCACGTAATTTTTTTTTATAACGTCTCTGTGTAGAGAATTGTATTAAAATTTATTAGTTTTATTAATAGCATTTATCTTTAAAATAATCGAGGAATTTTTGTCACCAGTTAAATGAAGTTAGTCACCCCTGATCAGGGTTTGCACTACCAGCCATTGTATGTCGAATTCTCGCGATATAATTATTGAATATAGACAACGATTAAATTAAAATGTTTTAAGTTGGAACACAATCAATATTTTGAATTTTATGTGACACCTATTATAATTATTTGGGCGATATAATTTCGTTGATTTATCGAAGATAAAATTTAGAAATTAATTTCCCTTGCAAATCTATAAACTAAACTGAATTATTAAAAAATCGTCCACCGTCCTGCAAAAATTTTTTTTGAAATTAATTTCCACTTAATGCATGAACAAAACCAAATTATCAAAAAATCGTCCACCGTCCCGCGCAAATTTTTTTTGAAATTAATTTCCACTTGCAAATGCATGAACTAAACCATATCAAAAAATCGTCCACCGTCCCGCGCAAATTTTTTTTTTGAAAATAATTTCACTTGCAAATGCATGAATAAAACCAAATTATCAAAAAATCGTCCACCGTCCCGCGCAAATTTTTTTTTTTTTGAAAATAATTTCACTTGCAAATGCATGAATAAAACCAAATTATCAAAAAATCGTCCACCGTCCCGCGCAAATTTTTTTTTTTTGAAAATAATTTCACTTGCAAATGCATGAATAAAACCAAATTATCAAAAAATCGTCCACCGTCCCGCGCAAATTTTTTTTGAAATTAATTTCCACTTGCAAATGCATGAACTAAACCATATCAAAAAATCGTCCACCGTCCCGCGCAAATTTTTTTTTTTGAAAATAATTTCACTTGCAAATGCATGAATAAAACCAAATTATCAAAAAATCGTCCACCGTCCCGCGCAAATTTTTTTTTTTTAATTAATTTCCACTTGCAAATGCATGAACAAAACCAAATTATCAAAAAATTGTCCACCGTCCCGCGCAATTTTTTTTTTTAAATTAATTTCCACTTGCAAATGCATGAACAAAACCAAATTATGAAAAAATCGCCCACCGTCCCGCGCAAATTTTTTTTTTTGGAAATTAATTTCCACTTGCAAATGCATGAACTAAACCAAATTTTCAAAAAATCGTCTACCGTCCCGCGCAAATTTTTTTTTGAAATTAATTTCCACTTGCAAATGAATGAACAAAACCAAATTATCAAAAAATCGTCCACCGTCCCGCGCAAATTTTTTTTTGAAAATTAATTTCCACTTGTAAACATGAAAGTTCAAGGTAGGTCATATTAAATAAAATTGTGTCCAGCATGGTAGGTTCTTTAATTACATTATACATTATTTATCAGAGATACATTTGCATCAAATAATAAAATAATATGGTTTTTGCAAAATCCCATACAAAATTCATTTCAAACGCACGAACAATACCAAATTATCAAAGAATCGTCCACCGTCCATCGCAAATTTTTTTTTGAAATTAATTTCCACTTGCAAATGCATGAACAAAAACAAATTATCAAAGAATCGTCCACCGTCCCGCGCAAATTTTTCATGGTAATTTTAGTGTGTAAATAATTATTGTT
Source organism: Poecilus cupreus (assembly GCA_963942605.1). Lineage (NCBI taxonomy): Eukaryota > Metazoa > Arthropoda > Insecta > Coleoptera > Carabidae > Poecilus > Poecilus cupreus. The sequence continues at coordinate 1,960,604 of OZ012714.1, read as the reverse complement.
AAAATCAAAAATTTTAGTTTGGAAATCATTCAACACCCCTTCAATTGTATGTATTGTTTATTGTATTTTTATTACTGCTATACAAGTTATCGATAAGAACAATAATGTTTATTTCTAAATATACTAGCACTAAAATGTAAATATAATTATAGAATTTTAAATGTAAAAATAATTGTAATATTTGGTTGCCGCGATTTGGATTCAACATGTGTATGTAGTGGATATGTGTTCATGGATTTTGATGACAATGTATTGATGTTAATAAGTATTTTGTCGCATTTCAGGTTTCAATAGCCAATGTTGCAAGGTGAGATTCACATCCGAGTAGCCTAGATTTACTACAGAATATGCCCAGGCAATGAAAACATAACGAAAGATAAGTTACTATTTATTTATTTGACTCTTTCAAATTATAACGATTAATTGTTTCATGTGTTGAATTATACCACGATATTTTACTACATATTGGCGGTTCAGAGAGATTTGGGTTAGATGTTCCTAATTGACAATAAATGCTTCAAGTATTCTCTATTTTATAATGTCAGTAATTGAATTATTATTTATATAGTCGCTATTTAGGTTAAGTTAGTTATAATTAGCTACCCTCCGTTCCGAAATATACACATGTTAGTTTTAAGCCAGGCGAGTATATAAATGTTCTTTAGCATTTAGTTTAACAACAAAAATATGCAGAAATATTAAAATTGTAATAACACTGCACATTTTATTTGAAGCATTGTTCGGACACAATATAAATTCAGTATATATTTCAAACGTTACAATTATTTAAATGTTATAATTTTGCTAATTATTGAAAAAAAATGTTGCAGATATCAAGTTCACGAAGCTCTCAGACAGTTTCGTCCAGAGAAGATGATGGTTGTCAGGAGGTCGTGGAGGTTTCTACCTAGAAAAGAGACCATCGAGGAGGATGACAGAAACAACGTTCTAGGAAAGTAGATATTTCACTTGACTATTGCTTTCTGCATCCAGTAACTATGCTTCGATAATATTTATTCCACACTTTGTTGCTTTTTCAATCATTTTATTATTAATTTTATATGTTCGTTACATTTATTTTATATTTGTTTAGCTCTTTCCCATCCGTACCGTTTACACATGATAGTTTTTAAGACAAACGAGTATATAAAATTATTTACACATAAAGAATGATAAAATCAATATTTAATTGTGAAAATTAATATCACCTATACTTTGAATTTCGATAGATATAGTAGAGTTAATTACTTAAGAGTTATGAAACATTTTGTTCAGTTTGGCTCCACGTTTATCGACTCGAAACTCAACCAGCCGTCACAAATGCGCCCTGTAAGAACTTCCGGTGATCTGCGTCCACCATCAGGAGTAGAATTTGGCCCTCGAACATGCACGTCTTCAGAAGCCCGAACGAAGAAGAAAATTTACACAATAAAATGTATTGTATTATCTTATATTTATTGTAATATTTGTTTGTAAAAATTATTGTATTCGACAATGATGGAGCGATCCAAAGAAGAGATCTAGTCTGATATTCGAAAATACTTAGAAAAAAATAAGAAATAATATTCTGGGGGGGTGATGGGATTTGTGTTTTATTGATTTGCCTGTGAGCAAATATGCATGAATCAAATAACTTTTTCGGAATTAATTTTGCGCCTCACGCAAACATTTTTTAACTTAAATTTTCTCGTAAATTCATAAACAAATCCATTTTTGAAAAATCGGCCAGCGTCCTACTCAAATTTTTTTTTAATTTTCACTCGAATTCAATTTTTTTAAATGTTTTACTCACAAAAAATTTGCGAGTATTTTCTTTCATTACTTTTTTGTAAAGTCAACCGTTTGTCTAAAAATCGCCAGAAACTTTTTTTGTTAACTTTAGGACGAGATTCCTACTGCCATGTTCTGCCAAATTTATAAACAATACTTGGCGCTCCACTTCCGCATATTTAAAATTCCACAGTAGTTTCGTGGGATCATGCGCATTGATTATTTATTTTTCAAAAAATCAATAATTTGGATTCGGCGCAATGCGTTTTAATTTGAATCGATATGATTTAAAATCATTTATTTTACGTTGAAATCTCCGGAAAGTAGAGCAGAGCAGAGGGCTAATTCAGTTGCAAAATAATATTTTTATTGTCTATTTTTTAAATATGTTGAAATAAATAATTTATCTTATTGTTTCAAATACCCTAGCCTAGCGTCATCTGTTGGATTGTTATTATTAATTAACCATTTCCTAATTAGCAATGACACTTCATTGCAAATGGCTGCGTTGTTTATCAATTTCGTTACAGTTTGACGACATTTTAAGCGTTTTAGTTGTATTTATATTTGTTTGGCATTGAAAGTGTGCTTTAATGTTGTGCAAAGACTGCAGCAATAATTAAAAAATAGGTCAGATATACTAATATTCCCATATACCGTAAGTACTCTTTATAACTGTTATTATTTTGTTTCTAGTTATTGCTGCAGAATGGTATTAAATATTAGAACAGGCAATCCATTTGCTTTTAGGGTTCATTTTAGCACAGTAGTCGAACTGTCAAATAAATATATCATCACGTAATTCACTCGAATGTTAATGTTGCAAGTTTACAACTAAAGAACTCAACCAACAACATCTAGCATCATCTTCATCTTTAGCTATCATCTGTCAAATTAAAGTCTACGAGATGAGGGGCAAGAATGATTTCATAACTGGTATTAAATCCAGAGGAATTAATCAGTCAAAATATTGCTTGACTGTCTGCTTAATAGCAAAAGGATTTAGGTAAATAAAACAAAAGGAACATTTAACCTATTTTTTTATATAAACACACTAATTTACTATTATATTTTGTAGATTACAATTACAATCACTTCTGAGAAATGGAACCATCTGGTAGATCTTCTATGGCCACAATGTTAGTTCTAGAACAGTCTGGAATGGTCTTCAGCAGAAATTGTCAAATTTGAAGATTGTTCTGAATCTTCTGCTTACTTCAAAATATAATTTATTTATTTATTTCAAGATACATTAACAAGTAATTAATTTGACTATACAACTCACAGGAAAATAGACCAATCATATAGCTCAATTTTTCTTAGTTACCGGTTATTTGCGTTGCCAAGTTGTGTTTCGCGAATCAAAACTAGTTGTGTTTTGGTCGTAATATAATATGGACAAATAAATATATAATATATTTGGTTGATTCGTTGTATAGTCTTATCATATACAACTCTAGCTTCGAAAATCACCTGAATATACAGTTGCGGACTCGATGTGTTGATTAGGAAACACAACTCGTCCTCTCAACTGTATATTCGATTATTTTCGAACTTCTTGTTGTATAACTACTGAATATTGTTTTAATATATGCATTTATTTATAAAATTGTTTATATATATTTGATTTATACTTTTCAGGTTGCAATGGTACTAACATTGTACACTGGGTTCCTCGGGATTCTATTGAGTTCTGGCGATACAGCGAACCACACGACCAACCAAACAGCTACAGCATCTTCGTCAAGAATCAACGACTGCACATCTGGAAGAATGTCAAATTCTTTAATTTCTCATAAACTATTTAAGTTATCATATCACGGATTGAAATTGTAGATTCCTTGAGAATAATAACAATAATAATTGTTAAATTTACTAATATTTTGTAGAAAATACTTAACATATTAACGAAATAAAAATGTACGATATGATTTCGTACTGAGTTTTTTATTTTGTTAATATCATCAAAACAATTAAAGTAATGGCGTCTATTCTGACAAATATAGATGGAACACGGTGCCTAGAAATAAGAAGTTTTAGATATGTTAAAATACTGCAAAACATTATTGACTTATTGGCGAAATAAAATTGTTTGATGCGATGCCATTTTGAAATTTTAATTTCTTAAAAACTGTTTAAGTTAAAATGTTCCAGTCAAAAATTCTGAACTCTAGATTTATTATACAGTTAGAAAATATTAGATTCGTTAATTTATTATTGTTAATTAAGAAGATACAGATGATATAAAAATAGTTATCTGTCTATCATGACAGACATTTTTCTATTGTTATTTATTCTTAAGCTTTTTCAGATAAAATTGTCTAATATCAATTGCTCAACTTAGATTAATTTAAGAATTAGGAAATATTTTAATTGTTAATTTTTTATTGTTAATTAAGAAGATACAAGTGATATAAAAACATTCATCTATCTATCATAGTTTGCATTTTTCTATTGTTCATTATTCTTAAAGTATCCGAGTTAAAATTTTGTAATATCCAATTCTCATCTCTAGTTTAATTGTAGAGTTGGGAAATGTCTTATTTGTTAATTTATTATTGTTAGTAAATAAGATATAGACAAATAAAAATAATCACGGCAGACATTTTATATTGTTTATGATATTTGTTGTATATGTGTATATTTTGTATGAAATATTTAATTTATTGCAATAAAATATTTAAAATTATACTTGTGTTTACTATATTTATCCTTTTCCTCCCTTATTTTGTTTAATTACCCTTTAGATTGACGAATGATATCTTCCCGTGCAGAGAAAATGACGTCATGTTTGGCAGAAAACCCCGGAATGTTAACTTTGTATCCGGGCAGCAAAGACTGGCAGAACCCTCGGATAAGATAAAGTTGTCCATTTTTGCTATCGTTGGCAACATTGATTTTATTCAGTGATGCCAACGATAGCAAAAATGGACAAGTTCTACTTATCCAAAAGAGTGCTCTTTCAATCCTTGCTGCCCTGGTACGAAATCCGATATTCGCCAGCGTTCTTCTGCCAAGCTACCGGCAATGAACCAAAAGTCAGCAGTGAGCAGTGGGTCATAACATATAAAAGTTAAATGCGAATTACGTAAGAAATACTAACCCTAGGACATTTTTAATCACAGATTCGGAATCTATGGGCCCTAATGAAGGGTGTCGCGCCCTTATCTCAATTTTTTTTATCCCTAAATTTAATCGTAAAAATACCAAGACTATAGTCCAACTTTTTTTTGGCAAATACCCAAAAAAATCGAGTTAGGGGTGGATACCTATAGATTCAGCCCTAAAAACTCCAATGGTGATCTCGAAAATTGGCGCTCACCCTTAAATTTGGGTTATTTCATATCCAATTTTATGTGCTTTATGTAGCATGTATATAAGGTTCATTATTGCATGTCACATTTCCTCAGCGTACCGGCAATTTTATATATTATGAACCACAAGTCAGCAGTCGGTCATAACATATAAAAGTTAAATGCGAATTACGTAAGAAATACTAACCCTAGGACATTTTAAATCACAGATTCGGAATCTACAGACCCTAATGAAGGGTGTAGCGCCCTTACCTCAATTTTTTTACCCCAATATTTAATCGTAAAAACATCAAGACTATAGTCCACCTTTTTTTTGGCAAATACCCAAAAAAATCGAGTTAGGGGTGGATTCCTATAGATTCAGCCCTAGAAACTCCAATGGTGATCTCGAAAATTTGCGCTCACCCTTAAATCTTACGTAATTTAATATAGCAATGAAAATACTGCTCTAATTATGAAACTATGAATCCTATCGCAAAATGGTTTGCGAAATCGTATTCAGCACACTCAAATAATGGACATACAGTCACTTCTAGCCCTTTAAAGTTAATATTAAGGGTGGTTTTTAAGGGAAACTACTTTGAAAACATTAAAGCGTCATATCTCGGAAACGGTAAGAGATATCGCAAAAATAACGAAAAACCGCGGTCCCTCTATTAGTACCCTGAAGAATCGACCCTTCCCTACAACATATGTGAGTATGAAGAGCGTAGGGTCAAGGGTTAAAAAACCGCTAATTAATCAAGGTCACAATTTCAAAATCGAAAGAATGGTGTCGAGTTACCGCATCGAGTAGTGCTGCCATCTCTTACAAAATTTGTGAACTAATGTTGTGAGTAAAAGGCAATAATATTTTCAAACTGCAATGATTTTTTGTAGTTTAGGAACCTATACTTATAAAATAAGATAATAGATGGCAGCACTAAGATTAAAATTGAAAAGAATAAATTAAAATTATGAATTTTCATTTTACTAAATGGCAATACACATTTAAACTATTTTATTGCATATTTTACAGTAAATAAAACAAATTGTTTCTGTTATAATTTCTTTATTATCTCTTATGGATAAATACATGTTATTACATTTCGTTTATTAACATATTAATGTATGTTATTTATAAGATAAAAGCCTACTAGGTTAAGAATAACATATCTACAATAATAATAACTGTTAATATGCTGTTATGATCTTAAATTATTATAATTTGATTATGGTATAGTACACGTTCATTTGTTGTTAAATTATTTTAATAGTAAAGTACATTTTACAATAATAAATTTCTTTATTTATATTTGTATTACAAGGCTGGAATCAGCCTCCTGGATTGACTCTGCGAGCAAGAAACTGATCGCACCCCCGGAAATTCCTTCTGCCGCGTCAGGGAAACTCAGAAAAACCTTAAACAGGGATGTGGCCTCGTCGTCATAGCAACTGTGACCTGTAACAAACAAAAACTAATTAACAACAAATACAAACACAACACGAAAATATAATTCGAATTAGAACATTATTTTGCAGAACAAATAAATTTTACTAATTATTTTCGTTACAGAAATATTTAGTTTTTCTATAAACTAAGATTTTAATTGTTGCAAGTATAAATAAAGTCGTCAAGCGACAATAATTTTCTTACATTGATGGTGCTAGCAGCGGACGTCTGTCTCGTGAAGTTGTCCACGATGATACAGGATCCGGCGAAACTTGTCTGAATACTAGCAGCTCTACGGTGATGTTGCAATAGCAAAAGATGGATCCAGGTTCCTGGAGGTTCCATATAAAAATACAAAAAAAGTATCAATATAATTGTATTGCTATAAAATTTATTTACTTACAATTTCGTCGTAAATAATATACCTCAAAGCTGATATCCGCACCGAAGACACTGTTGAAGGTGATGTCCACGAGTCACTATAAACATAAAAACAAAGTATTAGATAAAAGAATAATTGTGAACCTGGAGTTATAGTACATATTTACATACATATTTGTAAAAAAGGTATTAATGAAAAATTATAATGTGAATATTTTCAAATTGATATCTATCTTGCGTGTTTGTAGAAATATTTAATAGATGTATGTAAATTCATTTGCACGACCTGCATTTATTCTGGCCTATTGACAGACCAATTCTCTCCTGTATAGAGATATTGCAATATTTTAAAATATTACACAAGATACATATGCTTTTAAATACATGTATGTACATACACTTATCTTACTTTGAGAGCTGATGATTTGGTGAATGGACTGAAGACAACATCAAAGCTGAAGCATAACGTAATTCAATCTTTATACACAAACAAAATGAACAAAAGTGAAACACAAATATAATTAAGTTAATGTTACTAATAAAATAATAATCTTAATATTTGCAAATATTAAAAAACATATTTTTTAAAAATCATGAATAAATGTTTGATCTAAATTTTCAACATTTAAAAACACTTTACAATTTAATACCAAAAAAACTTTTGATAAAATTTCTGAAGTTACATTTTGGTTATAAACTCAATTTTAAATAAAATAAATGATACAATCATAATTAAATAATTTATATATTCCAAATCTACCTAACCAGTATAAGAAATAGTAGTAGTTTATTTATTTATTATTTTAATTCGTATATTTTGTACAATGATATTTTTACAAGTCATTTGAATGCACAGTTTCATTTACGTACATATACTAGAAAGTCTTAACTATTCCGCTACATGGGTGGTTTTCTGAGCACACTGAGGGAGTCGTTGCAACCGAAAAGTGAAGTCGGACCTTCGAGACACGCACAACAAATAAATATTAATTTAATAAAACGAACGAGATTCTAAACATAATTTTTGGCCAGATCTTCATTAATCGCTGACTCTCCCGCGAATTCACTTAACATAAATGATGGCGTAAGATGGCTGTCGTAACGTACAACGTTCTACATCATTGCATTGACAATATTTACAACAATTTGTTAATTTTAATAATATGTACATTTCTTAAAAAGTTTATTAATTCACTAGAAATCAAGTTCATATTCGTAACTCAGCTTCAACAACGGTTTTGGCTTGTCTGGGCTGCGTGGCTTGGCGTAGCACCGGCAGGCCGGGCGCGACGAGCGGCGAGATGGACGGCGACTTGGTGGCGAGCGGAGACAACGACGGCGAAAAGCTGGGCGACATGGCGAAGGCCGCGCCCGCCGCGTCGTGCGAGATGGGTGAGCGCGGCAGCACGGCGTGATGACTGGACGCCGGCGCCTTCAGCGTGCGCGGCGCCACATTGGTGAGCAGCGGCGGCGGTACGTTCTTCACAGCTCCCGAGCCTTTGCTTTTCACGCTAGATCCGCCACTCGCAGCACTGGCAACACTCGCGGAATCGTCCTTCAGTCGCGCTATCTCCGAGAACACATGCGCCAGTGGCTGGTACTGTGGCCCCCAGTCCAGCAGATAGTCCCAGTTGTAGCTGCCGGTGAGCTCCTCCTCGCTGTGCACGATGCTGCTGAGCGAGCCGTTCATGGATGGCTGCGGAGCTAGGACCGCCACGGCGCCCTCGTCGGCCGAGCTGGCACGCTCGCTGCCGCCACCCACGTCCTGCAGCTTCGCGTAGATCAAGTTCGTAATGTCCGGCTCGCCGGCGCCCTCCTCGTCGAACATGTGCATGTGCGCGTCCATTGCTACCGGCACCGCACTGTGATGTGATTCTTTATCTTTCGCGCCCGGACCTACTTGGCCTGACGCACTTTGTCCCGCGTTCACTATACCTAACCGTGCTAAATATTCCTGAGTGTTGTGTACAGATACATCCGATAAATTATCATCATCCATCTCCACATCATTATTTCGATGCCCAATAATACCAGAATCCCGCTGTAAAGGCCCTTCGTTAATCATTCGTATCTCTTCGTCATCTCCATCGTCTCCGTCTTCCGCGGAACCCCGGCCACTAGAGCCACTTTGTTCGGAACCAGATAGCTCTGACGTTGTAGCAGCGCCAGAGTTCGAGCTTGCGGGATGATGACCTGGCCCAGGTCCGTACGGAGGGATCTCGTCATACTTGGGTGGAGCAAATTGTCCGCCGCCCCCAACACCGTTACCACCGCCACGGATTGGGATAGTATCAAACGCACTCGGATCTACGTAATTATTCGTACTAGCCACTGAGTCTGGAGCACTTAAATTTGGTTTATTCACAATTTTATTTCGCCGATTTCGCATGTGCAGGTACAGGAACACGCCGCCGAAACACAATACTACCAACACAAGGGCGATTAATAGTCCAAGAGCCCAGTCAGCGAGTCCCCCACTTGCAGCAGCAACCGCTGTGCCATTATTTGGAGAGCGATCATATTTTGGATCACCACTTGCAAGATTTGTTCCCGGATCAGCTAATGGGTCAAGAATTATTTCTACAACAGTCATGTTTGTAAGAGAACCTTGTCGCCCCGAACTTGCAGTCACTACTAAACTTATATCGCGACTTGCGTCTAAAGTCACAGCAGCATTATCCAATTTCTTCTTTACAGTAACTGCTCCAGTGGTTCGATTCATTTTGAAGTAAGGATGCTGAGTAGTTAATTGGTATACGACTCGACCATCAGGACCTTTGTCACGATCAGTTGCTGTTACATGGCCAATTACATATCCAACTGGAAGATGATTGGAAGATGGTGTTGCAAGAATGAATCGATAAGTTCTTTCCGTAAACTGTGGATGGAATTCATCACGACTTTCGATTTCAATACGAACTTTTACATTAGCTGTTCGACCACCAAAATCACTGGCACGTAATGTAAATATGTATCGATTTCTTTGTTCATAATCGAAAACTGCTGCAGTACTAACTAAGCCAGTAGAAGGATCTACTCGGAAGAGTTTCCATGACTCATCGATCCCTCCGTATCCTGACGAGGTAGCAGATGTAATAGAATAGTTTAACATTCCAAAAACTCCTTTATCTAAGTCGGTAGCGTGAGCGGTAAATACTGCTGTTCCTATAGGTTCATTTTCTCCCACAAATTCCAAGTATTCGGTCACAGGGAATCTTGGAGCATTATCATTTTCATCTTGAAGAGTCACCTGAATGCTTGTCATTGAACATAACTGATTTGGTGCTTGATCGCATGCTCTCACTACTAAATTATGCTCGATGATGCCATTGTCATAGTCCAATGGGTTCTTCACTGACAAAACTCCGGACGTCGGGTTCAAAGCAAAGCTATTTAAGTCGTTACCAGATGTTATATCATAAATTATCTCTGCTCCAGAGGTTCCTGGTTGATCAGCATCTGTGGCAATAATTTGAAGAACAGAGGTGGTTACTGGAGTAGCTTCACTTATTGTGACTTCATAATCAGTTTGTTGAAACACCGGTGCGTTGTCGTTAGTATCATCTACGGAGATTTGCACCGTGATTATGCTGGCGTTTGCTTCAACCATTCGAATACCCGATTCACTGGCGACTAGGTGCAGTATGTACGAATCTTTAATTTCTCGGTCAAGGGATCGTACTAACATGATCACTCCATTAGGATTCGCCACTTCAAAGTTTCCATCTTCATTACCATCGACGATAAAGAATTGAGATGAATGCTTGCGGCTACCAAATATGATCTCTGGTGGGGAAATTTCCACTACTGTTGTACCTTTGGGTGAATCTTCTGATAATCGTACTCTGGAAAAATTCAAAATGTGTAAGATTTTATTTAATATTCAAGCTGGTGAATAGTAGGACGCATCACAGCGTTTTCATGGCTATTTTTGAAATGTTCAATTATTGGCCCAAATAGGTTATTGTATTATTTCACTTTTTACATACATAACATCATGCTATATTCCCCTCAATGGGGTAGCACGAACCCAGAAACACAATCAACCATCAATCAAACACTCCTATCCTGACATACCACTTTCGCTCGTCTATTCTTCACTCTCGAAATTATTCGTTCACGCAACAAACCATCAATCATACCTAACCAAAAATAACATTGAAAACGCTATAATAATGTATTTGGATGAAACTTACTTGTATTCTGTATTAGTGAAGTATGGTTGAATTCCATTGCCGCTGTTGACTTTAATTCTAACAGAAGCAACTGACTGAAGTGCAGGAGATCCAAAATCTCTGGCGACTACGGCCATCTGCGCATCTTGCATAGATCGAGGTAGCTCACTTTGGTTTACATAAATAATTCCAGATACTTCACCGATAGTGAATCCACGAACTGGGTTCAAAAGAGAAAAGCGAATACGTGCATTTTCATCACTATCTGCATCACTTGCGTTTACTCTCAGCACTTCTAAATTCAAATCTAATCGACCATCTGCAAAATAATAAAAGCCATTTATAAAAAGTTTATACAACAATAAATGTTGTATAATAAAGATTTGTCAATTAATTATTCACCTGGCAAAAGAGCGTGGTAAGCTGGTTGTTGGAATACTGGAGCGTTATCATTAATATCTGTGACACGAATGGTGAGCATTGTATTAGCGGTGTGTGCTGTATCAGAAGCAGTGACTTTCAATTGGTACTCTTGCTGCGTTTCATAATCCAGGTTGTTGCTTAAAATAATTTTTCCGCTGAAACGGTCGATACTAAACATTCGAACAGAATTTGAATCGCTATCAGAAGAGAAGCTATATGTTAACACAGGATGAGTATCGACATCATTAGCTGTCATTGAAGTTAAAACTGTTCCAACTTCAGTACCTGGAAAAACATAAATAGATTAGCACATTACATTAATTTGTAAGAAAAGTTAATGCATACCTTCACTGACTGTTATGACACTGTGTGGTGGAAAAGTAGGCTGATTATCATTAACATCAACAATATTAATTCTAATTCTCGCTGTGCCAGTCATTTGTGGTACCCCTTTATCAGTAGCAATGACAGTCAATCGATAGGTATCTCTGATTTCTCTATCCAGAACAATATTCGTCTTAACAATTCCACTGAAAGCTGGTTCGATTATAAAAGCGTTATCATGGTTTCCATCGACAATATGATAGAGAATCTTGGAGTTCTGTCCTTGATCATCATCAAAAGCGGCAATTTGCATGACGAATGTTCCTTTATTGTTACCCTCCCACACCGAAGCAGAGTATTGTTGCTGAGTAAATTTTGGTGAGTTATCATTCTGATCTATGAGTTGAACGGTTAAGTTGCAGTAACCATATAAGGTGGGCGAACCATCAGCTTTTGCCTCAACCACAAGTCTTAGCTCCGCGTTTCTTTCGTAATCTAACAATGTTGGATCATGGACCCAAATTCTTCCTGTTTCAGAATCAATTGAAAAAACATTACCCTCGTTGCCACGCCCAAAAGAATATGTTACTCTTTGTCGTCGGCCATCGCTTCTTACTGCTGATAGTTGAATTACTTCTGTAGAGCCAGGAGTGTTTTCTGGTAAAGTGATTGTGTACGTTGTGTTTTGAAAGCGAAGTCTTGGTGTAGTTATGGGAACATCTCCAACACTGATCTCCACCAGGCCTATGGAACTTCTAGAAGGATTGCCTTTATCAGTAGCAGCAACATGGAGATAAATAATTTTCCCATTTTCGCTGGCTAGACTCTGTGAGGCAGATAGGACACCAGAGTTTGGATTTATCCGAAATTTACTATTAATTGGTTCATTATGTAAGCTGTACACTATTTCAGAGTTAATTCCAATGTCTTCGTCTGTCGCAGAGACTTGCAGTAATGTTTGACCCGGCTGAAGATATGCAGGAATCTTTTCTTTGAATGGATATCGCGAAAACACTGGTTTGTTATCGTTGACGTCTGCAATTGTAATTTTGACTGGAACTTTTTGTGATCTAGCATCATATTTGCCTTGATCTGTTGCAACAACCAAAAATTCGTATGAATCTTTCTTCTCTCTGTCGAATTGCCTGAAAATACATTTACAAATTATACAACTTCGAACAGTACAAGATAAATAATATTCAACTTACCCAGCAGTAGTAATGATTCCAGTTTTGTTATCAATTCTAAACAACCAATGACTTTCATTTGCCAAAGAATAAATGATTCTAGCGTTTAAACCCATATCAGGATCAGTAGCATGGACCTTCAATACTGAAGTATCACTTGCTGCATCTTCTGAAATAGTTGCGGTATATCTTGGACTATCAAATTTTGGATCATTATCATTTTCATCGTCTACTCGAACAGAAATATTACAAGATCCCTGCAAAGTCGTCGGCCTGCCTCGATCTTGAGCAGTGATGGTTAACGTGTATCGACTTTGTGTTTCCCTATCTAAAGATTTAGTGCTTAGTTCTCCAGTTCTTGGATCAATGGAAAATTTATTCCCTATATTTCCAGCTGATATTGAGTACATGATTTCTCCGTTGGGGCCAATGTCCAAATCCATGGCTACCACTCTGTGAATGACAGCAAGTTCTCCATTTTCTGGTACCAGAAGAGGGTAACAAGCACCCGGTCTAAATTCGGGTGCATGATCGTTTACGTCTGTTATTTCAATAGTTAACATAGCAACGTCAAACTGTGAACTGTGCTCTTGTGCGTCTGACTGACGACCAGAAAAATCTGTTACGTATATTGGTATTGTGTATTCATCTGTTTTCTCTCGGTCTAGACCACCTTTTGTTGTTACAATTCCGGATTTTGCGTCGACAGTAAAGAGGTCATCGGCTACTCCAGCTGGGATATAATAAGATAGATTTCCGTCTGAAATAATTTTAAAATTGTTACATTTATCGTTATAAATGATTCATAAACTCAATAACAAAAAAATTAATGATTATTTTCGGTGGTATTCAATAGGTGGGCGTTAATTTAAAAGAACTTTAATTTTCTGTAACTTTTCGGTTAAGTTTATTAAGGAAAAAGCATTATTTTGGGTCCCCTTAGCTACACTTTCAATCTTTTCCGAACGTTATTAATCACTCTGTACTTAAATAATAATAGAATTGATATTTACCTGAAACCATTAATGTAGCTTTGGCTGTAACTTTGACTACAAAGCTTCCAACAGCAGCATCTTCAGGAATTTTAACTTTGTACACGGAATTCAGAAATCTTGGTGGATGTTGAGAAGAACCATGTACGTGTAACTTAAGTGCTATATGCGCTTTATTTGTTGGCGTTCCGTGATCACTAGCAGTAACATTTAGCGTGTGAAATGACTCATTTTCTTCTCCCTCAGACATTATACTCTTGGCAAGAGTCAATATTCCAGTGTCGTAGCCTAAAGAAAATCTTCCGTCTTCATTTCCTCCGGATATGACATATGTAACTCGACCATTGTCACCGCTGTCTGCATCGACAGCAACCAGATGAGACACCACCATGCCTACGGTGACTCCATTGTTGACATTAACCACAGAAGATGCAGGGAATACAAATTTTGGAGCGTTATCATTTGAATCCGTTACTATTATTCTAGCTGTTACGGAGGTGCTTAATCGTTCTGATATATTTTTTGATTGATCAGTCGCTTTTATTATCAAAGTATATTCTGGTAAAGTTTCATAATCCAAAGATGAAATTAGGGTTAACGTTCCTGTTAATACATCTACATTAAAAATGGGTAGACCCTCAGGAAAAGTTTTTACAAGTGTGTATCGTATCTCTCCATTAGGACCACTGTCTGAATCAGTAGCTGAAAAATTGTACACTGAACTCCCAACCGCGGTGTCTTCAGCTACCGGAACGGTAATAGGATCCTGAGTCCATTTCGGTGCGTTGTCATTAGCATCTAAAATATCAACCCGAACAGTCACAGCGCTACTTTGAGGATTGTTCATTGCACTGGTATCTAAAGCTCGAACTTCTAGGCGATATTCTGATTGTGTTTCTCTGTCAAGTTGTCGAGCAACTACCAGCGATCCTGTGCTTCTGTCTATATCAAAAGCTCCGGCAATATGGTCAGATATAAGGGATGTTAAAGAGTATGTAATATGGCTCGCGCCTCTGCTGTTGATTAAGTTGTCATTGTCCGTGGAATCAGATGTTGCAACTGAACCAACTACATGTCCTACTCTGACGTCTTCTCGAATACTGAAGACCAAACTAGAACTGGTGAACGTTGGACGATTGTCGTTCAGATCTAGAACTTCTACACGGAGTAGACGTATAGTCTGTCGCGGTGGTTTACCGCTGTCAGTCGCAGCAACTGCTAGCCGGTAGATGGCGCGTTCTTCATGGTCTAGTACGAGTCTGGTTCGTATTACTCCAGACATCGGATCAATTGTAAACATCCCATATCCATCAGAATCTCGACCTTTCAATATTGAATATGTGATGGATGCATTGTAACCATTATCCGAATCGATGGCTCTAACACGAACGACTTCTGTACCTGGTGATTGTTCTTCACGTACACTTACTACGTCTTCTTGAGGATCGACAATGATTGGTGCGTTGTCGTTGACGTCAGTTACTTGGATTCGAACCGACACCCGAGAACTTCTCGATGGAGTGCCTTGGTCACGGGCCTCTGCGATTAAGTCGTACGTTGCTTTTGCTTCACGGTCTAGTGGCTCTCGAGTTACTATTTCACCTGCAATCAAACCATTTACATTTAATAAATCTTGCATGTATGATCAAACAGTTATATGAGAACAGAATCATATCATTTGGCCCAGTTAAAATCATACAAAAGAAAATTATTTTTATCTTTAATTCTATTATTTTTATCTCCTGCGCATATATGTATTATGTTACGAATTGATTTGATTTTCTAAACAATTCATCAACAGTAAGTGGTAGATTATTTGAAGGCCTATTAGGGTTTTTTTGGCATATCTTTGTAAATAAATGAGAGAGAAAATTTCATTGGAATCAAAAAGATGTAAAATAATATTACCTATAATTTTTATTTGAAACATTTTTCTATATTTTGTTGTCATTACAAAAACAGTGTTTGTGGTATCAACCAATACCTTTGGGCCAAATGAAATTTTTATATTAATGATAATTTGTTATTTTGTTATTATTTCGATGTTATTTTTCCTTAAAATATATTACAATAACATAATTTAAGATGCAATTAAATTCAGTACAATTTTTCCTTTGTAAGATGATAACAATTTTTTTTTTAAGTTATTCTAAAATTGTGCCAAATGATATGTTTCTGGGCTCGTATATAAGCACAAAAACTATGTGTTAGTAACGTTTAGTTTTTCTATATCTCAATTAGTTTTCTTGTTACATGAATCTGATACAAAGCTAATCCTTTCAACACTTCCGTAATATCTGTCAAATCAGGAAGGCTGAAATATTTTGATCGCGTGAACTATGTTAGTGGAATTCTGCGGTCGTAAACATCAAAGAACTTGGATAGGTTGCATTCTCCACAACCAAAATTCATTCACGTAGTACGTAGTAATTTAAAATTAGTTTGTGAAGTTAAACAAATTGTAAACACTTAAAATATTAATAAAAAATACATAATCTAATTGTTCACAAATATTAACGCGTTATCCTTCACCACGAAAAAATTTAGATTTAAATTAAAATTTATAGGCACTAATTATTAGAAATAAATATATTAAAATGTGGTCGTATCTTTCAAATTGATTTGTCCAATTATTTGCTGTCAAGTCAAGTCAAGTCACGTTTCTCGATTTGATCGGGGTTGCTCTGCACGAGAAGTAAGGGGACATCAGAAGAATGCTGTTAACATTCCGTGCAGAATACAAATAATAAAGAGTTAACACTTTCTATTTTCATCCAGTATATTAAATATTTTCAATGTTTTATTTTGCATCTTGTATTATTTTATTATTATTAACTACAATTTCATTAAAAACAATTACAAGAAAATGAGGATGAAAAGACAGGGAGAGAATGCAGACAGAAAAGAATAAACACAAAATTTAACTTCACTGAGACAACTTATTAATTGTGTATCTCTGGAGTTACGGTTTCTGAAAACCTACTAAACAAAAATTGGTAATTGGTAAGAACTAATTAGTTTTTTATGATAATCCAATTACCGGAAATGGTAGTTTACTTGAAGCCCTATCAAGTTATTTTCAAAGATCTCAGTAAATTATGGTTTAATGACAAATATTATTATCTACAATTGTTGGTTGAAATATTTTACTTTTACTGTCACCATTAACGAAATGCAACACGTTACAGAAAAATTATATTTTGACATTTTAGTTTAAATCTGCTAAATTGTGCTTTTTTAAAAATAACAACAGTTGTCATAATATAATTGAAAAGTATTGTGCATTTCTTGATAGTGGTGGTCCGTGTTCTTGCATTGTTTGATAAGAAAACTATGGTATTGTGGTGCCCACGACAGATTTTTCATACGAATGACTAACTTGGTAAACCGAAAAGAATTTCATTTGAATGTTAAGGGGCAGAGACCACCTCGGCACAGAGCAGTGTCTAGTGAGGTGTCGTGTAGCTCAGCAACACCACAGATCGTTATCGGTGTCTACAAGACAAAAACTAAATGCCCGAGTAATTGGGCTTATTACCCAACCACAGCCCGGGGCCGCGTTGATTCGCACGCTACGTGCCGACACTGCACTCAAGGATCTGTCACCGTGTCTCAAACAAACAACATTACCATTACATCACGGATCACTTTCAGTTCACTTCGGTCTGTCTCATCTACATAGATAAATAGAATGTGATATCTTTATTCTCTCTGCTTTCATATGAAAATGTGTCACTTGATAAAAGAATTATGGAAGTAGGTGTGACATTATCTTTTCTGGTTTAATAAATTATCTTCTGCATTTCAATATTTGGATTGCATTCTGAGAGGCACGGTCGGCCAAGTACGCAGGTGCAAACGCTGCTGCTAAAGAAGAAGATGATCGTTTCCAACTTGAAATATAATAATTAATTGTAATCGGAATTGGGAAAACGGGAATCAAATAAATATCACTTTATTTGGATTAACGTTTCGAGTATAATATATACTGCTGCTAAAGTTTATATTAAATAATAAATTTTTGAATATTGGCATGAAGCGATAGGGAAATATGATATGAAAATTAATACTAAAAAGACAAAGGTTATGATAGTGAGAAGCGAACAAATAATTGTTAACTTGAGTAATAATATTGAAAAAATAGAACAAGTCAATAAGTTTCAGTATTTTGGAACGGTTATAGAAAATAATGGTAAACATAAATGACAGAAAAGAAAAATGAAAACGGCAAGAATCTTGCGTGCTTTATAGGTAAAAAAAATCAGTACTAAAACAAAAGTAACATTTTATAATTAATAGATACTAAGTACAGATCTATATTGAGATATGATTGAGAGTCATGGATACTGTTTAAAAGAATGAGATGCTAAATTCTTGTGATGGAAATAAAATATCTAGGGAAAATACAAGGAATAACAATTCTGAACAGAATAAAAATGAAATAATAAGAGAACTGCAATGCAAACCAATATTAGACTTTATTTAAACTAGACAATTAGCTTGGTGGGGCTATATGATAAGAATGAATGAATCGAGACCGGTGCAGCAAATTTGGATGACAAACGGAAAGGAAAAGAGAGATCGTGGAAGACCAAAAGACACCTGTAATGCCATCATCAATAAGATTCTGAAGAAGAGGAACGTTACACTGCAGGATGCTTAAGGATATGAATAAAAAACAATGGGCGAAATTCGTGTACGACTAAGAGATTTTTTACACCCTACACCTTACGGTAGAAGGGCTCTTGACTATATATAAATTTTTGGTCCGGATACCTTCAACCGCCGCGCCCTTCATTTGACCGATCTAGCTAAAAATAATGTTTGAACATACAACACAATACTACAACACATAAATTAGAAACTGTGAGTACGTATACGTAACTACAAGTAATTAAAGAAAATTAATGAACCTGTTTAATAATAGTTGTAAATATTAAAACAAGAGTAAGAACAAATAAGCTTTATGATGTATTTTCACATTACTTATTTAATTATTAATTATAATAATAAAAAAATTGTTATGAGAAAGTAGAACCTAATAAAATAAACAAGAAAATTTATAGCTTATTCCTATATTTGTTTGCAGCATTGATAGAAATCAAGCTTCGCAGTTTGAGATAAGTGCATTATAAACCCTGGAATGCTACACTGGGGTCTGAGAAACTGGAGAAACTCCACGATTCTCATTTAATTTTCGATGCTACCTCGTTGTAAATTCAGTTTCTATAATCCTAAACAAATATTAAATTAAAATTCCTCTGTTTGTTCTCATAGTTTAGTTTTGACAAAATGCTGTGTTTTGAATTAAATATATACATACATACATACATAACATCATGCTATATCCCACATAATAGGGTAGCACGAACCCAGAAACACAGTCAACCAACAATCAATTTCCTCCGTACATTCCTATGCTAACACACCACTTTCGTCTCTTCCACATTTATAGTGCGATTCATACATGCTCGTTTATTCTTCACGCGGAATCATTCGTTCACGCAAATATATTAACTGTTTGATGTCTTTCTAAAAACCTAAATAAATATTCCATGGTAAACTCCCTAGAAAATTTACATCCGGTTTTGGGAAAGTAGTTTTTCTTTTCTTGGAGTATCCTAGACCCCAGTGTGAGGTTTGTGTAACTGTTGAACAAGTGTAAGTGTCCAGGGTTAATTAAAGACATTTGGAAGAAGACGTAGCAACGAAACATCAACACAACGTGATGTAACAGAATAACACAGCGTATAGTTAAGGTGGCTTTATAATATGGGAAACCGTGCAACAGTCGCTACCGTATTATTAAAGCGCTTTCAGCATCGATTTTTTCCTGTGTTCATTCTTTTTGTTTTCTGCCTTTATTTTTTGTAATTCTGAGAAAACGTATCGCTCTTATAATTGTGAAAAGGACGATGTAAATAGCAAGATGGCGGCTGGCGCTGGCACGTTCGCCCAATTTCCTGCGCAAGATTGTGTAAATCATTCAAAGTTCACGCCTAGGCTGTCTGCAAGCGCAGCTAGCGTTATGTGACGAATGCGCATTGTTGAGTCCGGCTTGTCCACCGCTTGAGCATGCCACAGCGATGAGAATTCAATTCTGTGGCCAGAGAACAGTCATTCTCAAACTGCATACTTACATTACTCATAATTTATGCAACATTACTAAATAAATATTTTAATAACTTTTCATTCACAAAACTGGTCATAAATAAAATACAAAATAATTGTGTTTAAATTAACATATTTGTATAAATTTAAATAAGTAAACATTATTATTAGTATATCATTATATGAAGGATTATGATAGTCATTATTCACAAAGATGAAGTTTACGTTACGAGTCCTAAGCGAATGAATAATGACCATAATCCCGAATATAATACTTTAATTTTTCTACTCCTGTAAATTCGGAAATCACTTTTGAGAATGATCGAAGTTCGTGAAATGACAACTGTCAGACGACCGTTGCTTGGTGATCCACATCACGCCTATAAAATAACCGTGAATTATGGATTTGTCGAGAAGAGTGAATAATGAATCTTAATTCACTGTTGTGAATTATGGGTACTATAATTCATCGAAAAAATTGAAATAATGGGGATATATTTATACAGGAGTAGGAAAATTAATTTGTATACTCCTGTGTGAATAAATATATTCCCATTATTTAAATTTTTTATTTCAATTATAGTAGTCATAATTCACTCATCTCGGCCAATCACAGAACCAGAAATCAATTATTCCTGTTTATTTTAAAGACGTGTTGTAGATCACCTAGCTACGACCGCCTGACAGTTGACAGTGTGGTCAGTTGTCATTGTGTATTTTTATGTTGTCGTTTTTTAGCGTGAATTTTCAACGAATTTCGATCATTTTCAAAAGTTAGAGTAGAAAAAATATAGTATTATATTCGGGATTATGGTCATTATTCACTCAGATGATTTGTATCATCGCCTGCGGCTCATGACGCAAACTTCATGTTTTTGAATAATGACCATTATTATTCCTCATATAATAATTTACTATTTTATGAAAGTAATGTAATTTATCCAAAAATGTTAAGAATATATACGGTATAATGTTTGAAGGTAAAGTTTGAGATTCTCTGGTTTGTGGGTCCAAGCGTTTGTGGCCTTGAACTTGGATGAAACATCCATCTCATTGTTACCATATGTGGTATTTTGTTGTGTGTACACACGATATTTCGTCGGCACAGTCAACTCTACTTATCACACACGAAAAGAGGAAATACCTATTTCTAATCATTTACATTGGTACCATTACCACTTACTCTTCAGAGCATATTAAATAAGTTGTTAGATGGAGTGTTACAGATACAAAAAGGTGAAGGAACTTTTTCTTGAAAATACTGCTTCCAAAATATCGACAATCGCGAAAAATTAAAATAGTGTACTGTATCAGTATCACAAAAGTATATTGAACAACTAGTGTTACAATTAGAAATTGTAACACGTATTTTTCATATTATTTATCGTATTTCACGTTCATAAAGTCAATTAAAATAATAATAAATAAGTATCTTTTCCTGTAATATTAATTAAACAAAGTGCTTTACAGTTTGACTACTGGTGTTATTACTTCAATAAAAATAATTGCAATAATTTTACGTGAGCAATGACAACTCCAAGTTTGACAAACTGACAATTTTACAAATAATAAATTCCTCAAAAATAGTTGTATAAATTCAATTTTCTAGCATTGTTTTGGAGCAAAACAGTGTCACAAAATTTACTTTGTATATTTGTATATTTAGAGCGCAAAGTTAGGCGAACTTTGCAATCGTGTGAGAGCGACATACCTAAATACTCTGCGCTCGAATTATTATACAATATTTTTTCGACGACTAAAAAGAAAAATATTGATCTAATTTCATTTCAATAAACGCATGTATGATATTCCTGTTTTATTTTGATGTAACTGTTCTTTTACTTCGTATCTATGGTTATGAAATAGTAAAAAAGAAAAAAAAAAACAATTTTTTGTCGCTCGTTGCTATAGGAAACGAGCGACAAAAACTTTGTCGCTTGTTGCTATTGGAGACGAGACGAAATAAAATTCCTCAGAAAACATCAACTTTGCGTTGATAAATGCAAGTGTCAAAGGCAACTTTCTATAACAGTCGTCGGAAAATCTATTTTGTGTGTGGAAATATTTGTTGATACTAGCTCGTGTAAAAGTAAATTAAATTAATTATAAGAGTAATAATAACAATATAGTTCTTGGCAAATAAATAAACAGCAATAAAACAACAGTTAATAAAATCATAAATCTCAAACATATTTATAACGAAATAAATCAGAAAAGTACTTTCAATTAGAGATGACAAGTTAACATATAACCCTCTTGGTTCCGCTGTATGCTGTATGTATTGTATTTATATTGTATATTAGTAATGGGGTCCTTCACTAAAGTCATAAAATAGAAAATAAGTCACATATACTATAACTAGACCCACAAACAGCATGCTAGATATAATAGAAGTTTAAAAAAATATTAATTATTAAGATATTTGAGTTTTAAAGATAGCAATTTTGGCGTCAGAGTATTATGTTTCTCTGTTTAAGTTTGTCTTTCACACATCTATTCTTTCCAAATTCTCTGTACTTCTATTATTATTGAGCTGTTAGATTGTCGAAATGTCAAATGGTTGGTACCTACTTTACAGATTTTTGCTTTGTTTTGAATTCGAAACCAAATAATACAATTCCACAGCACACAACAACAGTGGCGCCATAACATTTTTAAAAAATCATTGCGGCTTAATGAATAACAATTAAGATTTTCTAAAACTGCACATAGTCTTCATTTTAGATAAAGTTTCATGAAAAATTTTTTTTTTTAATAGTATAGGACCCCATTCGGTGTCATGTCTATTTTGAAATATGAAGAAAATAAAATATCGCAGTACGATGAGATATGCGAGAATTTGTAAAAGATCCAGTGAGCGATGTCGGTGGCTTTAATTCTACGTATTCTCGTGGCTGCGATGCCTAATGGCCGTTCCATGTACAAATGTTTGTCCGGAGAAACAGTGTAGTGTACTGATGTTGCACCTCAAATATGGTAAATGAAATGCAAACAAACATGCGGTCGGCTCTGAGCTCGGCGCTCGACTCCAGATAGATACGAGTGCAACTCAACATCTTTGTCACTCACTCCCACTGCCTCGACGCTTCCTTCGCCTCGCCAAACCTTTATTAATCCATACACCGTCTAATTAATTACACACATTTTATCTGAATTATTGTTTGAGGTTTCTATCCACGTTACTACAAAATCATACATCATAAATTGTTTACAAAACCTTCTTATATTGATTAATAAATTTCCAAACTAGTTTATTACAAGTAAGAGGAAAATATTTCAAACAATAATTGTAGATAATAATATTTGAAACATTATTCTAAAAACCAAATTTTCATTAAACCATAATTTACTGAGATATTTTAAAATAACTTGAAAGGACTTCAAGTAAACTACCACTTCCGGTTATTGGATTATCACCATAAGGAATCAGCTCTTCCCAAGGGGAAACAATTCATATATACAAAATATCAAAATTTTAGTTTAGTAGTTTTTGAGAAACCGTAACTCCAGAGATCTACAAAGACTGACAGACTGACAGACAGACAGACACACACACACAGACATCATCGCGAAACTATTAAAATCGGTAACCATAAAACTTGCTCATCCACTGAAAATTCACTACCCAATTTTTAGCATGATTCCTATACCTCCCTTACAGGATGTGGCGGGAAGTAAAGAGTTAAGTTTTGGCAAAATGATGTGTGTAGTTTTCTGTTCTTAGGGTTTCTCAGACCCCAGTGTGACGTTTGTATATCTGTGAAATAAGTGTAACTGTCCAGAGTTAATTATTTTCATGGGGTAGTACAGCTAGCTAAGTTAAAGTTATAGCTTGTTATTCTTGAGACACCCTTAAAAATGTTCCCCAAAATATTACAATAAAAATACAGTAGTTCTGTTCATACTTCATAGTAAGTTGTAAATAAAATGCTATTTAACTTGTCAACTAGTTAGATTATTTTGATCCCAGTTAGAAATAGTGATAGTAATGTAAGAATTTATTACGCTAAGTAATGTTTAAAAATCAATTTGATTTGATTACAAAATGTATAGAGTAACTATAATAGTCCGAACGATGTAACTTGGTGAGCAAAAGGAATGCAGTTAATCCACTATTCCTATGATACCTTTTGCCAAAAATATGCTTTTACTTAGATTTCGCACAGCTTGAAAATTTCAACTAAGGCAGTTGTCTAATAAACTAACACTCTAGCATTTCTGTTTGCAAAAGGCGTGCAAAAATTTCTCTGTTTATATTTTAATATTTATAACATGTTAGTTAGTTAGTGGGGTAAATAGCTCTGTGGTAACGCATCGGACTGTGGATCATAAGTTCCTCGGTTCGAGTTTCACAGTCGACAAATTTTCGAAATTAAATTTCAAATATTTTCACCACAAAAAAATCCTTATGGTTCCTCCACCACTGACACATCCTTGTAGGACGTGATTTGACGGCTGGTAACTGTATTTCCCCCGCAAAAATATATAATAAATACCAGCAGAGTGCCACACCCAGTAAAAGGAGTGGTGATATATTTATTTTAGTACCTTTGATATGCATTTCATACCTGACTTTTTTTGTATTTTTTGTACGTAATAAATAAATATTTCTTTTCTGTAATGTTCGTACATTCAAATTGAATATTTTCTGACACGACTATGGTTTTTATAAATTTTCTCTTATAGCAGAGAAATTCTAAATTAGTTCAACTTGTCAAGAGATATCGTACGGATAATAAATAATTATAAACAATGAACT
Organism: Poecilus cupreus; assembly: GCA_963942605.1. Classification (NCBI taxonomy): domain Eukaryota; kingdom Metazoa; phylum Arthropoda; class Insecta; order Coleoptera; family Carabidae; genus Poecilus; species Poecilus cupreus. Next base: position 1,935,736 of record OZ012714.1, on the reverse strand, counting down.
TTATCTGTATGTAATGTGTAAATATTCTACAAATAAACTTTTACTAATATTAGTATTTTGTGAGATATTCTTAATTAAAACTGAATAGATCAGGCCATTTTATCTCCAAAAGAATGTGTGAGAAGCACTGACGTATAGGATGTTAATAGCTTTGATTATATAAAGACGCGGCTCAAGTTCAAAGGGTCCGTCAATGGATGACTAATATTTATTCTTTGGATTGTTCTATACAAACATATTTCAAGAAACGTACGCTTGAGCTTGAAAGTTGTCGTCCGGCCAATGTCTGTCAGTTGTTTTTTATGTAGTTTGTGTACAAAAAATATTTGTATTTAATTGTGTAAGAATTTGTTTACTCAAGAAATTTAAAATTGAAGAGTATGAACTTACCAGTGACTGGATTGATCTGAAAGCTGGTATTTCCGGGAATCAAGCTGTATTTGACTATTGCATTGACATCGAGATCTGCATCGGTCGCAGAGACACGTCCTACGGCAGCACCACGTCTTAAGTTCTCCTCCACTGAGAATTCGTACGAATCCTTCGAGAATTTGGGATCGTTGTCATTGGCGTCCAGTACGAGCACTACCACTTGGGTACTCGCTGTCTCTGAAGGAGTCCCGTTGTCGGTTGCGGCCACTGTCAAATCGTATCTACAACAGAATTCAATAACGCGTTAGAGAACATTCTACAAAAAGAAATATAACTTATTTATATGTATATTCGTCGTTAAATAGGTGTACAATTTTATTTTTTTAATGAAACTTTATCCAAATTGAAGACTATCTGCAGATTTAAAGTCTTAATTGTTATTCATTAAGCTGCAATGATTTATTAAAACTGTAACATCAGAGTTGTCGTTTGTTTGCATCTCAAACAGTAAGGATTGTAAATAATCGAAGTCATATAAATTGGTATGAATCCCCATGGGACAAAACTCAACACCAAAATACCTCTCAAGTGGAGGTGGTATATAAAGAGCCTGCTGAGGCAAGGGGCATAAGTCTTTAAGTATTTGTCTACAAGTTAACATAAGTCAATACAATTCAGCACAATTCAGCCTTTAGGCAGTGCAGTAATCAACATACAAATATTCAATATTCAGACAATCAACTGTTAGAAATTATGAGAAGTGTTTAATCAATGTCAATGATTTTCATTTAATATAATAAATCACAATTATTAAAAGTGTCGTGTTTTATTCAACAAACCACTAACAAACATAAATATTCCATTTTATTGTTTTGAAAATTATTTAAGGGTCTGTATTTCCAATCTCAGACAAACTAGAGAATACATTTATCAGTGGAATAAACAAAACAACAACAGTATCGCATCAAAATCATAACTTAAATAACAGAATATTATATATTAATAGAGAGAAGTGTATGATTGTTTCCCATGAAGTAAAATTCTCTTCTGCGGTGTACATACTATTTTTTTTTTCACGACCGGGAGAGAAACTCTGTTTCTATGATACGATATTTTTTGTTAATTAATTCTCTAGTTTATCTGAGGTTGAAAATTAACGGATTTAAAATAACTTTTCGTGGTAAATAATGAAAATATACATCTATTCCAGGAAGAAACATAAATAAACTAAGTTTAGTTAAATATTTGGTTACCACTGCTAACCTATGATTAGAATAGATTTGACATGGAAACATAATGACGCCAGAATTGCTATCTTTAAAACTCAAATATCCTGATAATTAATATTATTCTTATTTTTTACATCTAGTGGTAGGATGTTTTTGGGTCTAGTTATAATATAAATAAATTATTTGTCATTTTGTGACTTTAGTGAAGAACTCCATTCCCACCATTCTCAATCTGTTTAATACATACTGTCCTATTTAATAAAGAACGGAAAACATTAAAATTACCTGTCTCGATGTTCCCTGTCCAATGTCCCGCGTAAATAGATCCAGCCACTGTTGGGAAAGATGCCGAATAGCTGCAGTTCTTCGGATGTTGCACTAGTGTTAGACGATGGCACCAGACGGTATGTTAACCGGGCGTTGTTTCCCGTATCCAAATCCACTGCTGTTACTTCGAGGATCTGTTAGTGGAAATAAAATAATGTTAGTTTTTCTTTCTGCAAAATATAATTAATGTTTAACCGTAGTTGCAATGATGTAACTATTATAACAGTAAATAGATCATTCCGGCATTTACATAAAAACAATTAGTTATTTTGAAATAGTGGAACAAACATGAGGAATTCTTCGTGTAATTGGTTTGATAGAGAATTCGAGGAGGAGTACGAGTAATTAATCCCGGGAGTGTGAACAGATATCGTTTTTTCGGGCAAGTTGAATGTCGAAGTGAGTCCAGCGGACAATAGCGAAGTGTCAGGCGTAAAATGCGTGACCACTATAACCGCGGTTACATCAGGCTCCGGTACAGTTACTGATTGTTACCGGTGCGGCTGCTGCCTTACAACCTCACTGCTGCTAGAATGCTGATCAATCATCTCGGCCATCGGAGACGTGCCAGCCAAGGTCACGCCACCAACAGACGATGAACTTTCGAGAATTTATGCTTATTTATCCTAATCCATTGCTGCATGCATCCAAAGGAAACACACTTAACATCGCCAATAATTATTACCTACTTCAACCAGCCTGCATCTCCCTTAAAAATACTTTCGCAAAATTGCCCAGGTTTTTAAGCTTACATAAACTTTACAATATTAAATCAAATTAAATAAATTGTGAAAATCTACGGCTAAGAATAATATAAAAAAACTTAAATTTATCCCTTAAGCCTTATGGTTATAAAGAAATCTAAATACGTATTTCGACAACTAAGTTGTCAACATCAGTAGAACAAAAAGAGGGATACAACCAAGATTACACAACTTGTGAACCAAGCCAGTGGTCAAGATTGAATTGAATAAAAATTATAACCGTTTGACACTTTGACAGTAGTTTTATTAGCACAGCCATCCCCGTCGGAACAGCTAGCTAACGTTTCACAAATACATAATGCTATTTATTTATGTTTTTAACATGGTATATTCGTAATAAAAAATTATACTTTAGTGCATTGATATACAAATAACTATTTTGACGATCACTTAGAAATCTGCTCATTCTATGTTTGTTGTTGCTAGGGATATGACGATATGAGTTACATTGCAAGTATCGTGCGAAATGAATTTGTTTTGTGAGTATTTCAATACATGTCACTTTATTTCAGTACAGGTACTATTGCTAAGATACTTATTTAGAATTGTCAAATATTGGAATGGTGAAAGCGGGACAAATTTATTATTAAAATATAATTTAATTAGGAAATAGTATAGTGTACAACTCGCATGGAATGTCCATTTCATACTCGTATGATTTGTACAAACTTTCATACTTGTAGGAAATGAGTACTATTCCATGCTTGTTGTACAATATACTATTATGTCAGTTGCAAATGAGGTAAATCTAAATATTATTTAACGTGCACTCTAAAAGTTCCTACAATTTTCATAGTACAAATAAGTCTCTGTTTTGCAATCATTTTATGAATTTCACATGAAATAAATATTGTGGCTTGATATTTGACAGATACAACTGACACTTACTCTGACATACTATAGTTACTAAGATATCCTATCAGTGGACACAAAGTGGCCATCTTCCCGGTAGCGCACTACTGAAATATTAAGATCATGAAATATTTGAAGCCTCGCTACTGTATGAATTCTTATACTGTGGTTTAATCAAAGTAAAATTGCAATCTGTGTATAAAATATTTGTTTGGTACATCTTTATTATTCCACGTGACAAATCTTGGGTGAGTGCAAAACTCGCTTAAAATATTTCAAAGGATTCGAGATAAATTTTAAAGTAAAATTTTTACGTCGTCGGAATAAAAATTTAATGACGCAAAAAATCAGCAAATAAAAAAATCACATAAAGCGCTAGAGTCATAAAAATTCATCATCAAGTTTATCATAATAAAAATGTCACTATGTCCATAGGAAACCATTACGCAGTTCGGTAGCGACTACAGAAGGTCCTTTACTACTCCCTTGTAATTAAAAGTTCGTGATTTAACGCAAATAAACCAAGGATTTAGTAGACAAGCTGACGCGAATTTGTGTGCTAAATTTTCCAGCCTATATCGTTAACGTGCTTTGTTAATAATTCGTTAAACTATTATGCCACACGGAGGTTCGATAAAACAAAAATTAAAATATTTTTCGTCGACATTTTAATCTGCACAAATATGCAACTATCGTCTTTAGTAAATAGAGTAAATTTCTTTAGCTTAATGTATACTAAAAATGTTTAATGACAAGACACACGTCATCAAAAATATTACTCGATAATGACGGCACTATGCAACAACGTTTATACGGGATACAAATTTTTGTTCAAATCATCACATGTGCTGCGATTTTTAAACGCGATTTGTTGCAATGAACACAAATTGCTATCAGTATATATTATAAAACACTGGATAACGAGGAGCACACATTTAAATCAAAAGAAAGTCTAACAGTAAATTGATAGATGCTAGATTGATATGGACGTAGCAAACAAAAATGAATTGCAATGCCGCAGCGCGCCAGTTCCTGTAATTCTAAAAAAGCGCGCATCCAGAAGGTTGATGTAGTTGATGGCAAAGGGGAAACGTAAAACTATGCTAGAGAAATAAATGATTACCTGCGAGTTGACAGGCATGGTCTCCAGCACCTTAACCGTGTACTGCTTCTGCTCGAAGACGGGCACATTATCATTGACATCCTGCACCTCGAGGAGCACGGTGAGGTTGGCCTCGAGCGGCGGCTGCCCGCTGTCGGCGGCGGTGACGACGAGCGAGTGTCGCGGCTGCGTCTCGTAGTCCAGGTGGCGCGTGAGCGTGATGTGGCCGGAGCGCGCGTCCACGGCGAAGAGCGGCTGCTGCGTGGCGGGGCCCCCCAGCCGGTAGCGCACTTCGCCGTTCGCTCCCGAGTCGCGGTCGCGAGCGTGAGCAGCGTACAGTGCCACGCCCACCTCCACGTTCTCTGGCACGGAGATGCGCACGGTGTGCGACTCGAACTCTGGAGGGTTGTCGTTTACGTCGAGGATGTCGATGTTCACCTGAGGTAGAATATAGAGATATGTTAAGTATTTATTCGAACAGTTAATGAATTGTAATATTTGTTGTAACGGGTGTTTTTTTTTTTTCGAATTGGCTACACTTTTCCAGCTGCCTCGAAAAGTGATCGAAAATTAGACTTCCTTATTGCGCTTAATACACAAATGGCATAAAATTATCTTTTTTCCAAAAAAGCCAATACTACGGCCATTACCATGATTTTAATGTGTTTCATTTCATTTTAAAGTTATATGCCTCTAAAAAAAAACACCCGTTATTTGTATTTCTGCTATAAAGTGAATAGGTAAAAAGATACAGCAATATAAAAGGCATTCAAACAAATAGGATGCAGCAAAAAGATTGAGGATCTTTACAGCTTTTGAACTCAGAAGTGGATATTCATTTTTGATTGATATCTAGCCGCCCCACCAACATATTTTCGCGAAACTTCGACAATGTTTGATAAATACTAGAAAGTTCTATAAACTTTAGTCCCAATTCACAATGAGCATAAGCATAAGAACTACATAACATAAAACGTAATAAATATTACGTATGTTCACAATGAACATTAACATAAATAATGAAATTTAGTTATTTTAGAATATTACGTTGTTAGTGTATATGGTTTAATCTTGTTTTCTTGTTGGATGTACTAGCTGTCATTTATTAATATTTGTTATAAAATGTCAGTCAGAAAACAATTTTGCCATCTTGGCTTTATTATTAAAACTTAAGTAACTCATGATACTAATTGTAATTTTTATAGAAGACAACGATATTGCTATTGTATTATTATTGTTAAAACTGAGTAACTTTATAAAATTCATGTTTTTGTCATATAGTCAAATGACCGAAACAAATGAATAAACAATACATTAAATATTAAACATTTTTTAAATCAATTTTATATATATTTTATTTGGTCTGAAATACTCAATTAATGTTTGACGTTTGTTAACGAAATGTAACGCATGCGCAATATTCCTAAACATACGTAATTTTTAAGTAAAATTGAACCGATTCCAACTTTACGTTTTTCTTACGGATGGTCTTATGTACCTACATAAACGTAAGAAATACATAACGGCATTGTGAACACGGCCATTGAAAACCATTAGTTCAACTTTACGTTTATATATTTTCTTATGTAGTTCTTATGCTTATGCTCATTGTGAATTGGGACTTACGAAAGTTCCTTACTTTTCTGGAATATTAAATCTGTCATATCTTTCTAGAAACTATAGTTCTACAGGCTAAGGTAGCGATCTAGTCTAGATAGAAAGTTCCATTAGTTTCGAAGCCATTTCGAAATGTTCATTCTAGAATATTCCATACAGCTCGCGTTACTTTCTGTGGCGCACACTTTTTAAATCCCTGGTTTAGAAAACTGAATTTCCCAGTTCGTAGTTAGTGAATATTGCGATTACATTCACAGTGCGCGGATATTTAATTTTGTTGCTGCATGCATGCATGAATGTGAGTGATATGTGATGGGTAGTGACTGACCTGGGTGTGTCCGTAGGTGGGCGGGTCGCCCGCGGTGGCCTGCACGTTGAGCAGCACCTGGGCGCGCGCCTCGCGGTCCAGGGGCGCCGCGGTGCGCAGCGCGCCGGTCGTGCGGTCGATGCTGAAGTAGCCGTCCGGGTCTCCGGAGTAGATCGAGTAACGCACTGGTCTCCATCCGCCTGAAACACAATAAATATTCACTTTAATGTCATTTACACACTAACAAATATTTACATATTTTAAATCACGATTACTTCGAATAACTTCTACCAAAGTATACAGACATACTTTAGTCCAATCGTCAATGCGATTTGCGACTTTTGAGTGATAGTAAAAGATAATAGCACGATTAGATAATAGTGATTTATTTTGTTCGTGGAGTTGTTTCATTCGGCTTCGCATAGTTTCATAAATTTCACCACTTAATCATAAAATGTCACTTTTTTAACACTTACATCATACAAAATTGTATCTACGATTGTCCTAGTGTATTAGTAAATACTAAAAAATGCAGAAAAATATTTTGATATATTGTTACAAATCATTAACAACATGTTAAAAGTAACAATAAAATCACTTTTAACACGTTGCTATGTTACTTTTAACACTAGTGTCAGAAACTGACACTTTTAACTTGCTAAGCAACCGTTAAAACGATCACTTTTAACAACAATCGTAGATAAAATTTATTTTTAACCTACGAAAAAAATAGGAAGTTGGTCCTATTTAAAGTTGAAAAAAATTCCACCACTAAGGGTATGAAAATAGGGGATAATTGATTGTTCACCCACTGAATGTTTACCTGTTAACCGATTCTACCACGCATAACTTTGTACTGGGGTTACCCGATTACAATTATTCTTTTTTGATTGAATAGAGTTCCATTTGAATTTAAAAAAAAAAAAAAAAACTTTTTAACACAAAATTAAACCGACGAAAAAAGAAACTGAACAGCGAAAAATAACATGAACCTTTTTAGTCTTAATAACTAAGCTCCTAAAAGTAAGTAACTAATTTTGAATCGGCACCAAACAAAAAAAAAACAAGCAAATTAATTACATCGCGAAATTGGACCATATATCAGTATTGAAAAATATGTATTCTATGACTCCGAAACGTCCACGATAACTCAAATTCTAAAAACGGTATCATTTTCAAATTTCATATTTCGAATTTAGATTTTGGAACCAATACTTGAAGACCTATCATGTTTTTTGAGGTCTGTATATAATGAAGATAGAATAAATTTTGTTATTTTCAAAAAGATGTAGAATATTTACTTGAAACTTTTTTCTTTATATTGTACCGTTTAGATGTTCAGATTATTTTGTTTTTGAAAATAAGATTCTCATTGAAATCAAGTTGAAATAATATAATTAAGGGTGCTTCATAATGTTTACAGGAGTATAGTGTTAGTTATATTCAGTAGTAATTCCAGATTTAAAGATTATGTTGAGTTGTGTGAATAATACAGACATTTTCGCTGTCATTGCAGAGAGAAAACGTCTAGTTTACTCATTCAACCTAGGATTATAATAAGTACTATATTTTCGAAGGAGACTGGCTGATTGCGAAACCTGATAAAGAATGCATTTTTGTGGGAAAGCGCGTATGAAATCGTCGAAAACCTAGATTATAATTAATGATTTTGCGGTAATCAGAACAAAGCAGGAATATTGGTGTGAATATGTAATTACATGGTACATTTTTACTGGAGATAATAAGCCAGGATCATTTATAGCGTGTATTGGCGTTGATGAACTAAAACAAAGCGAAATGCAAAACGAAGACGAGGCCAGGGAGAACGAAATTGGCAATGTTATTACAGTTTCTTTCATTGCAGCGTGGCTGCGTGCCGCCGCACCAACAATGGAGAATCGAATGCAACGCCTCCCGCGATGTCCTTAATCAAAACGCGATTGTCATTAATTAATCAACTTTTGTTTCGCTATGCCCCACGCCGCCTGGACCTCGACGGCCACTTGCGTCGCCCATTGCACACTCTACGCAAATTTTATTACATACATTCTATTTTCTAATGTATAAACTGTGCTATGGAAATTAGAAAATTCATGCATAATAGTATATTACATAACGAGAGATGTAAGAAGCAAATTACGCACGAGTGAAAAAATTTACACACGAGCCGCGTACTGCGTATTTGCTTTACATCTCGAGTTAATATACTATACTTTTTCTACGACCACTCAATACTATTTCTAAATTAAAAACAATATTCAAATAGTAAGAAATTTATTATGTATTTTTGTATTCTCCAATCCATGAATTTTTGGTACACATTTAGTAATCGTTCTCGAGATTTAGTCGCCAAAAAATTATTTGTTACACTTTTAGCTTTAGCTTGTATCTCCAGTGGTTTTCCAATTGAAATATCACTGTTGCTTGGCATTTCTTACTTGAAATATTAATAAATATAAGTAAAGGATAATAATATTTAGTAGTATATATTTACCTCACTATAAAACACAGATTATAAACTATAGATGCAGATGGGACACTATAAATTATGACCAATATACATGTAATAGTCACACACATTACCTAAATGTCAAACAAGCTTTATTTTTGTTTATAAAAATAAACGACAATTGAGCGTAGGGATACATGATGAAACATAGTTCCCTCTACATTATATTTTATTGAAATATTTATTGGTGTCCCAATTTATAATAAACCCAGCAAAATATGAAATTAGTTATAAAATTTGATCAGTTAGCCAAATTTGAATCCATAACATTTAAATTTAAAATTTGATGCATCAAATTTTAATTATTTTGGTAATGTGACAGCCAGTAGAGCCAACTTAATTTCATTTTCAAGTGTAACGTAATAAACATTACGTAACACTATTCCTAACAACGCACTTGCATTGATTGTAGTTTGTTCTGTAATGGAATACTTACAGTAGTGGTCGTAGAAAAAAAACTTTACAAAATCAAAATATGTTGATTTATTTATTGGTAACAAAATTATAAATGGACAAAGACAAAGAAATTTTAGCTTTGCATGCGAAATTTCAACACGATTCGTTAGTGATTAAGCGAGTACCGGTGTCATTTTCGTAGAAGAGCCTGAACCCTGAAGAAATGATAAATGCAGTGTAAATAATTTAAAACGCAAACAAATAAAATATTGCATATGTTAGGTCTCCGTGTATTCGTCTTCTCTGAATGTAAAAAATACGAAAGGTATGTAAACGGAAACAAGAAAGAAAAATAAGAAGAGTATCTGAAGCTGACGAACGACCCGCAGTTACGAATTTTTCTTTATTTTTTGATTTAATGCCGGGATCAAATTTTCTGAAAATTCTACAAATCCACGTAAATATATATTTCACACTTGCAGCTATCATGTGACCTATGGTGGCCTGGAGGTCATTTCCGGGTGTAAGCACATTGCTAATAGAGAGAGATGGACACAAGTGCCTACATCACGCAAGACGTATCGACGGAATGACACGGCACTTTAGAATGATTGCTTCAAAACTTTTTACTTAACATAAAGTATATATTTTTAAAATATTTCATACATATTTATATTATAGCTACTCTTTTAGTAAGTAAGAAATATTTATTGGACCATCACAATAACCAACTCTTAGTTTTTAGCCGGACACTAATTGAACATGAAAGAATATTCTATAATTTTAATTTTGTACTAATTAATTAAAAACTGTTAACGTTATAGATAAGAAATATATTTTTTTCATCGTGCTCATAGATATTTGGGACAGGATTTTAAGTAATTTTATCTACATAGCGTGTGTTGTACTTAACAGGGTGTAGAATTGAAATGTGCAATATTGGAATGTCAATGCTATTTTTTATATATTGCTGTAAATTTTTACCTATTCACTTTACAGTAAAAATGCATGCAATACGGTTACCTACCTAAATGTTGGTATTTTACGATATTTCAATCAATTTAAAATTAATATTAATTAGAAAAATTGTAAAACGGCCATGGAAAATTAAGCAAAAACAGTGGTATATTATTTTCTGCAGAAATATCATAAAAGATTGTAATGATATAATGGCGAATCTAAGAGTTCATTTCTTTCTGTTAAATAATTATTTAACCCTATAATTGTTGTACGAAATGTTATAGATATTTATGATATTAGTAATAAAAAAAAGCTTTTGGATAAAATTTTGTAAAATATTTAATAAATACGTTTCGAATTACTACGCGTAAATCTTCATTAGGTTATAAACAAATGAAAAACTATGAGTTCTGAAAGCTTTTGCAACTTACGATATAAGTGTTAAAAGTGACATTTTATGAGTAAGTGAAACTAGGCGAAGCTGAGTGAAACAACCCCACGAACGAAATAAATTACTTTTAACACGTATATCAAACAAACTTTTAACTACGAACTTCGGATCTTCCTAGTGTATACTAAAAAATGTAGAATGATATTTTCACAGGGTATTTGTTGATTTATACAAATTGATTGATACAAATCGTTAGCAACGTGTTAAAAGTAACAATAAAATCACTTTTAACACGTTGATACGTTACACTACTTTCAGAAAGTGACACTTTTAACTTGCTAAGCAACCATTGAAAGGACCACTTTTAACAACGTCCGTTATTTTCGTTTTGTTTAATAATATTTAATTTTGATTGATATATCGTGAACTACTAATATTTAGGTAACTAAATGAAAATACGAGTATTGCGTGCATTTTTAAATTCTGAAGAACTTTTGTATTTATACTTTTGCTGTAAAATGAATAGGTAAAAATTAATAGCAATATAAAAAAATAGCATTGAAATTCCTATTTTCACTTTTCAATTCTACACCCGTTATATGAAAATTATGCCTTTTTGGAATTTCTATTGATTTCTAAAAATAATTTTTAGAAATTGCTGTTGACTGAAGTTCCAAAGAATTCATTACTAAATCTCTATGCCACAATCGATCATCGATCCTATCGACTATTTAAATATTCTATTGGCAATCTAGATCCTCATTTTGAGAAACACCGGCTTGAGGGTTACTAGCCGACCGAGGGGAAAATGGCGAGATGTTGTCTACATAGGTATATGTTACTCGATATGAATAATTAAAGAAAGACTCCCTATATAGATATAGAAATCTCTTGAAGTCATAAGACATTGACGATGCATGTACGTAGAGTGCAGAGGGGTGGTGGGTAGGGCGCCGTGATGGCGGGTGTGTACCACGTGGGCTCAGGACCATCATTCACCCGGCGGCCACAACACGATGAAACAAATGAACGTGTTATAAAACAATAGACGCTGTAATGCGCTGCATACACACGCACGGCGCAGCGGCGGCGGCGGCGGCGGTGCCGGCCGCGCGGGGAGCGGGGCGGGGTAAACGACAGCACAATGGTGACTTGACGACGCGCCGTCCTGCTTGTACAGCACACACACACACGCACACACACGCACACAACGCACTGCGAGGCAGCCGCAACCAGAGCATTCATTTTCAGCAGACTGGCCTTGGCTGAATCGAAATTTCACAGTTTCAATCTTTATATTGCATGCAGAATGTGTTAAATTATCCTCTTGTTGTATTTATTACTATATCTTGTTTCAATCATGAATGCTATTGATTTTAAACATGGAGAACATTATATATTAATCATTTACAGGTAATATCAATTTTCTTCATAAATATATGCATGGAGATACTATGCATTACTCTGGTAATTTTACAATAAGAAAAATACAAGTATTACAGCAAAACCGTCTATTATTCCCCGCAAACTGATTTATTATACATTAATACTGAGTACTACTGAAATATGGTGTAAATAGCTCTGTGGTAACGCATCGGATTCTGGATTATCAGATCCTCGGTTCGAACTTCACACCTGACAAATTTTCGTAATTAAATAAACACTAATGGCTGGTTTATACTGGATTTAATTTATAAATTTATAATTTAAATTTGCGATTTACCTCTTGGTTCATACTTAATTTATAAAACTTGAAATCTGCCAACCAAGACTAAGCCTCAGATTTTTGGCAGATTAAACAACAATAAAATAACCCAGAACTTGTCATATGTGAAGTTCTTCAATCAAAGATAATAAATTAATATCATATTTAACGCTCTCCACATCCATGTTACAACAATATTTTATGAGAATCATAATCATAAATCAGTTCAACCGACAATTTTGACACATTTTAGTGCTACAGTTGTTCCAGTATTATTATATTTCCGTGCTGAATATACACGTATTTCTGAACATTATTTTAAATTGAACATCAGTGCCTTGATACATAAATAACTATTTTTTTATTTCATTGAAATAAACTCATGTATAACAATCCTGCCATAGATTGTTGTAGCTGTTATTTTGCTTCGTATCCAAAATGATGAATATGTAAAAAAAAATCAAACTTATACCGCTCGTTGGTATTAGAGACGAGTGACAAAGTAAAATTCCTCAGAAAACACCAACTTAGCGTTAACAAATGCAAGCACAAAAGTACTTTCTATAACAGTCATCAGAAAATAAATATGCCGTGTCAAGAACATAGATCTTTTACAATTTGCGATATATATTTTCGTAAATGACGGTAATGAACATCCGGTGAAGGGGTGGTAGACCATAAAGCAAAGAAGTCTCCTCGCTGGTCTCACAGCACTGAGTCGTGAGTCTCGCAGTCGCGGTGACGCGCAGTAAATTCCGCGTTTCTGCATTTGTGTATAAATGGTGGCAGACGCGAGATGCCGCGATACCGGCGTGCGTTTCGTTTTCGCCAGAGGAATCCGAACATTGAACACTCGCAACTCCGCGCTCTCTGCTTATTCAGATATCGTCCTGCCTGCGCACTGCGGCTTTTTTATCGCCCAGCCATCTTGAATGTTTTATATAACTTGCTGCTCAAATTGAAGTTGAAGATTCTTTTTGCCTGCGACGCTCATGGAAATTGTTACTTTTCTTTGTTTTATTTACCTGCAAATGCTAACTTGTGGCTTTGATATTGGCACTTCGTACATCTCATAAGAAAACTCTGTATTACACCAAGACTATTTTTCATAAATTTGCTTATAAAATCCATCAAGCACAATATCCTCTGGCGATTAACCTAATATTTATATTAATATTATGTTTCAAATTTGTTATAAAATATAACAGAGTTCTTTATTGAATAAATATTTCATTGTATTTTTGCCTTGCTGAAACCTGACAGAAGTACAATTTTATTACTATATTAGTTTTATTGGGTTTCGTCAACAATTTTGACACACTTAGGGCAAAGAAACTAAATAAATTATTTTTTCAAGACCGGGAGAGAATCTTGGTTTTTACGATACCAAAATCATGATAAGAGAAACAGCCAATTTCATAACTACGGGAGATTTGTGCACTTTCTCTTCCATCGGGAGGGAAAGTGCTCAAATAATGGTATTTGTTGTGAAAAATGAACAAAATAAAACAAATCAAAGGAAACTATCATCAATTATATTACAATTCAAATCATTTTAAAATAATTTCTAAATACATAGTAACTATTGGGGTCGTATATAGACCGTTGAAGAGAAGTGTATTTTTCCCTTGTCGTATTGTAGCCATCGCCTACGGCTCGTACGTTAATTTACTACGCGGGAAAAAAGCATACACTTCTCTCCCTTAATGTATAATATACTATTTTGTGCTTTCGTCCAAAAACAGTAGTTTTACATATCTTAAAATCGTCCAGGAACTGCTTGTGTGTGGAACTATGGACATTTATAAGGTTAGTGATTGTATGTATTAAGAAAGTGCACAAAGGAAAAAATAGAATTCTCGTTGAAAGAGTATTGTATGAACATAGCTCCGAGTATATGATATATGTATGTATGAGTGCATGTGTGTGCGTCGCAGGCCCGCCATCCTCCATGCGTGTCCCTCCCCCCGCCCCACCCCGCCGCGCACAAGTCGTTTGGTCGGATTTCGTAGTTTTCTGCAGAGCTCGCTGAATTTTTCGGCATCGCAATAAATTGTATACGTCGTACCAGATGCACACGGCAGTAATCAGTTTTTTTGGTGATATTCTTTTTGGTCTTTTTCGCGAGACATTTTATTTTATTGCATTCGGTTCTGATTAAAAGGCGTTGTATGCAACTTTGTTAATTAAATTGTTTAAAATGCCTATATACCTATTTAAATGCTGATAAAGAGACGTTTAAGAAATAACTTTGTTAATTTGTTGATCTGCCGGTGAAAATTCCACGGTGCATTCAACTAATTTACTTTTATTGACACCCAAATACCGGTACAACATTTGAGCTTGACAATAAAATTCGCACAATATTTCCTTGCTACACTTGACACGAATCTGCTATTTTCACTTTTACTAATAGGTGATTATACCACGATAAAACTGGGAAACTTTTTTTTACTATTGCAGTTAATTTTTAATAAAATTCTTGATGATACTCAGTGAAAAGTTTAAAAACATATTAGATCCACCATTTTGAATTTTATAATTTTGACATCAAATTCGTAATCAACGACCCTAAAACTCATTCCTCTCTCACTTCCGGTCCACGCTGAATGCGTTTCCATGGTTACTACCCGCTCGCATTTCCGTTACATGCTGAACGTGACATACATTTTTCCATATGCCAGCGGCAAGACATAACCATGTCAAAAGTAAAACTTCAATGCCTTGATACATAAATAGTTATTTATGATATGTGTTACAGTGAAATTTTATGAGGAAGTGTGGATGTTTGAGAAACGAGGCGAAACCGAGTGAAACAACCCCACGAACGAATAAATAATTTTTAACACGTATATCATACAAAATTTTATCTACGATCTTCCTAGCGTATTAGTAAATACTAAAAAAATGTAGAATAATATTTTGACAGGTAGAGTTATATTTGTTGATTTATACATCGCTAGCAACGTATTTCAAGTGACAATAAAACCACTTTTAACACGTTGCCGTTACTTTTAACACTAGTGTTTACAAAATGACACTTTTAACTTGCTAAGCAACCGTTAAAAAAGTCACTTTTAACAACGGCCGTATATAATAACTATTTTTTCACGACCGGGGAGATACACGGTTTTTATGACACCAAAATGATGACAGAACAGACAATTTTATTTCAGCGGCAGATTTGAGCATTTTCTCTCCCGAAGGAAGTAATGACATTTGTAAACAATAGTATATTGTGTCATTAGGAGTAAATGTGATACTTTGTGTGCTGAGCATGTAAGTTTGAACGACGAGCGAAGCGAGTCGAACAATTACATGCGAAGCACCCAAAGACACATTTACTCCGAATAACACATGCTATTTTTTCTTCAAACATAGAAAATAAAATTATAAATATTATAAAATGCTCAAAACTTCAAAAAATATTCTGTCTTATCTAGCATTTCAAGTTGCCGTAGAATATACTGTTTTGTTATTTTTGTTTATTTGTTTTATTCTAACTGTCAAATTATTTAATTACAACCCCACTATTTTGCATGATATTTTACTTTGTCCGCCGCCGGCGTAAATGTGTTGCCGAGGAAACACTTTTACGCCGGCGGCGACAATATTGAACTTCTACTTGTTGAATACAAATACATAACAACGTACTTTTATGACGTTTGAAGAAAAAAGGTAATTATATCAAATGTAAAATTTTTTTAAGTATTTTCCATCGTCGTATTGCTGCCCTCGTCTGCGGCTCGTACTTTAATTTTATTCCTCAGATTTTTATTTTCTATGTTTTATCAAATGGTAAGATGATGCTTTATTTGTGATAAGTACTAGTTGAGAACCTCTGATTGAACGAGTCTGTTGTCTGTTGAAATTGTGTACGGTGGAGTTTGATATATTTAAACGAATACAATGCCCGCAGCATTGGCTCCGACTTAGCATACCGCCAAAATGCAGACGATGCGTCTTTTCCTTTCATCGGCTTAACACAAGCAATGCAAAGATTGCAAAGCATTGCAACTCAGCAGCACTAGCCCCTTACTAAGCTACCTACTAAATGGGGACCTTCACTACAGTCACAAAATGACAAATAAGTCATTTATATTACAACTATACACAAAAACATCGTACGAGATATAATAGAAGTTTAAAAAATATTATTATTTATTAAGATATTTGCGTTTTACAGTACAGATAACACATTCTGGCGCATGTTTCTCTGTGCTTCTCTTTCACGTCTATTTAGGTTAGCAAAATTTATCAGAGGTAACCAAACATTTGACTAAAATAATCGGATGTAATTTTTCTGGGAATTTTACCTATGGAATAATTGTTTATGTTTATTAAACAGTTAATAAACTTGCAGAACCATATATTTATGTGCTAGCCACATCAGATTTTTTTATTTTGGACTATGAGAACACACATATAGGGATTTTACATATTAATATTTGTTTAGGATTTTAGGATTATAGAAACTAAATTTACAACAAAATAGCATCGGAGCTAATGCTGCTCACGAGGAAAATTAGATGAAAAACGTTGGGTTTTTTAGGACCTCAGTGTATCTTTCCAGGGGTATAAAATCATTACGGCTTAATGAATAACAATTAAAACTACAGATAGTCTTCCATTTAGATAAAGTTTCATATGTTTTTAAATAATGAAGGACTCCATTATCAGGTTATATAAGTAAATTCACAGAAGACACCGTTTCTTTAAACTTGCAATTCATAAATAAATAAAGATTCTCCTGGCGGGCACGGACAAAGACGCAAAGCCAACAAACGTGGATGTCCACATTCCTGGGGCAAACGGCAAGGGGTGAAGGGGCGCGGGCTGCTTTGGGAGGTCCGGACGAAGACGCAACCGGAGCTGAAGCAGCCCAACCCGGACCAACAGAACAGCAAGGTAAAGAACAGAAAGAGACGAAAGATATATGGTAAGCAAACGGTGATTATGCACAAGAGGTGAAATTTATTTGGTCCTGCCTGTTGATACATGTCTGTTGCTTTGTGCTACAAATTGTGGGTTTGTGCAGAGCTTTAAATTTTCAGCGACAGGCGATTATTTTCATCAGAGGGGTAATTAAAAATATTCAGTCACCATACATAACTATTGATTTCCTTTTGCTAACTTACAGTGACATTTGTATTATTTCATTATATACGCCGTCTATATTAATCCTGCAGTCTTAAATAATTTCTTTCAAAGACAGGACACTATTTATTACATAATGGAAATAATAGCATAAATGTATTCGTACCACCAGAAAATTTGATGAAATGTAATTAAATATTTTTACACTGTTATTATCATTACATTAGCTAATAGGTTTGTTCCAAGTGGTCACATCTGACAAGTTTGTGACATGTTTGTGACAAATTTCAGTGCGCCTGCGAAAAATGTAAACAAGTTAAGTTTGAAACATAGACTGGAACGGCGAATGGAATGAAGCGCATGTGCATGCTCATATTCTGTTTTGACAGCTAACCTCAAATATAAATATAAATAAAGAAATTTATACATTTTTCGCCACAAAAAAGAAATGTTTCAAAGTTAACTTGTTTACATTTTTCGCAGGCGCACTGAAATTTGTCACAAACATGTCACAAACTTGTCAGAAATGATCACTTGGAACAAACCTATTGTCAGAGTGTACGAAATCTGAATATATTATTTATTATAAGCGCGAATATTTTATTCAGAAAAAATCTGCGTCAAATAAACCTACATATTCGTATTTACCTTAAAACAGATCTCACGTAAAAATCTAATCATTAAATAATTGATAATTCTTTTTAATTATTTCATATTCAGTATTATAAATAATATCGTTGAAAAATATTTTCATTCTGGTCCATGTACAAAAAAAGTATTTTGATCCAATTAAAATTGCAAGACTTATAAATATCTTTCCGAGTATAACATTTACCTAAAAGTACAATGCAATGCATAGATGACGTAATAATTTAGACTTGTATAGTAACAATGACAATGTACAATTTTATTCAAAAGTGGTAAATAATATTTAACAATGTATTATTCAATTATTTGAAAATTCATTTAAGTTCATATACATAATAGTTTCTATCAATGTATTATTTAATTGTTATATTAAACATTTTATTTCAAAATCATGAATATTAATTTCATTATATTTTCTTATCAACTTGCGGACTGTACAATAAAGACTGGTGGTCCAACAACTAGCTGTCTCTCTCCGTATTATCTACGATGAATGAATAAAAAATTTCTTTAAAGTTATGTACCTTATTAACCTAAATTAATGTAACTAATTTTGAGTCGGCGGCAAACAAACAATCAACGAAGGATTACTCAAAATTAGTTGCTTAAATTAGTTTAGGAGCTTAGACTAAAAAGGTTTATTTTACTCTTCGCTTTTCAGTTTCTTTTTCGTCGGGTAATTTTTTTTTTTCGATCGGACGAAAACTGATTCCTTTCCGGTATGTTTTCGAACCGCAAAGTGCATTAATTCGGTATTTTAGTGTCGTTGCTGAGTTACAATAAATAATAGTACGGGAATATCTTTTTCGGACACTGGCAAAGTATTCCCGTATGATTTAGCTTTAGAAATAAATTTGACGCTTGTAAAAATATATAAACAAAACATGGATACCCTATCCTCAGATATTTTTATCAAAACAACGCAATATTTTTATGTCTTGTTGGTTGTCTGACGTTTATAAATGAAATATAAAATAACTAATTATTGCATAGAAACCGATCGAAAAAGAAAAAAAAAATATGTGTACCACGTAGAAATAGTAAACTTCCCGGACTCCTAGTGTTGTACCATCGTCCTGAAATATATCCCTTTTCCTACTAGATACACAATATACTATTGTTACAAAATATTTATATTTTAAAAATTTTTAAGGCTACCTATTTTTTTACCTTTAGGGATGCAATTTTTTTTCAAATTCAAATTGTACCAACTTCGATGTATACCGTATTCAATAAAAAAGAATGATTGAAATCGGATAACTCAGTACAAAGTTATGCGTGGTGAACAATTAATCATCTCTATTTTTTTACCCTTAGGAATAAAATTTTCTTTTCATATTTAAATGGAACCCACTTCGAGGTATACCTTATCAAATAATAAAACAATCATCAAAATCAGAATACTCTGTAAAAAGTTATGCGTAGTCGGTCAAAAATAAAAAGAAGAAATAAAACTCACCAGACTCACTAACAGTCGCCTGCACACTCCCCAGTGTGGTCCCAGTCTGCACATCCTCCCGCACCGAGTAACTATACTTATTCTGCTGAAATATAGGCGGCCTCTGCGCGGCATCCACCACGCTGATGAAGACCTCCGCGTCGTGCTCTGCGCGCAGCCCCGCGCCGTCTGTCGCCGACACCCGCAGGCGATGCTGTGGCAGGGTGCGCGCGCTCAGCAAGCTAGGCCGCGACACGAACAGCTCGCCGGAGGAGCGGTCCACGCGAAACAACCCCGCCTCGTTACCCGCCACCAGGCGGTAGGACACCACGCCGAACCTTCCGGAGTCGGCGTCGGTGGCGGCTACTACAGCGACGGCGGAGCCAGCTAGACCGCCCTCGCGGAGTGAGACGTTGTATTCTCGGGGGTAGAAGATTGGACGGTTGTCGTTTATGTCGGAGAGCTGGATTTTTACCATGGCTGTTGTACTCAGTCCGCCTGAAAAACAAATTAATTATTATATACATAGTAAAGCAGCATCCATTTAAATCTAAACATCACAGAAGGTATTAAATAAAAAATACCACATTACCCCCGGCTGTAGATTTTTTATCGAATAAAATAATGCAGAAATACGGACTACCACTATCAAGAACGCTCATTCTTTCAAAAAATGGTGTTTTCAATTATGACATATATAAAAAAAATTACATTTTTTTCATT
This sequence comes from Poecilus cupreus, assembly GCA_963942605.1. Classification (NCBI taxonomy): domain Eukaryota; kingdom Metazoa; phylum Arthropoda; class Insecta; order Coleoptera; family Carabidae; genus Poecilus; species Poecilus cupreus. Next base: position 1,915,299 of record OZ012714.1, on the reverse strand, counting down.
TTTCAACCGTTGTTTTGTTTTTATCAAAAAGCATAGGTTTGCAGAACGAAAATGTTAAAATATATTTTTCTATAACATTGTTTTGAAAACTACCTATTCCACAACTAAAATTTGTATTGGAATAACTATCATTCCATAGGCGTATGGAATAAATTCGACGAATCAGAACCGCATATTAGCGCGATTTATGACGTATATTTACTAGCTACTATGGTTACGTCTCTTTGTTTTAATTTTATTTATTTCAGTTTGACGTTATCAACAGTTTTGTATTTGTATTTTTTAGTATAATTTCCAAAATCTTGTTATAGAATAGTATATTCTACAACTAATGGAATGGCACATATTCCTCACGAACAAAAAGTTTGTAGTTCGAGCAGAAGGCGAGTGCTACGGTTTGCGAGTGTGGGATATGCCATTCCGTTACATGTTATACATATATTATAGTTTCTATAACAAGATTTTGGAAGTTATACAAATATAGTTGTTCCAATACAGTTTTTACTTGTTGAATAAGTAGTTTCCAAAGCAGTGTTATAGAAAGTATAGTCTACAACATGTAACGGAATGGCATATCCCACACGCAAACCGTAGCCCTCGCCTTCGGCTCGGACTACAAGTTTTTTGCTCGTGTGGAATATGTGCCATTCCATTACTTGTTGTAGAATTTGCTATTTCTTTAGTGTGTTGTAATTCGTAAATGGTGTCAGTAAGTTAAAAATGTTTCAAACAATAATTATAGATAGTAATATTTGAAACATTATTCTCATAACAAAAAATGTCATTAAATCATAATTTACTCAGATATTTCAAAATCACTTGATAGGGCTTCAAGTAAACTACAACTTCCGGTTAATGGATTGCTCCCAAAATCAACTAATATGAACATCTAATATAAATTTGAAATATGACATTGATAACTCCATTACATTTTGAGTAATCGTGGACGTAAAAATCGCGGAGTAATAAATTGATAGATGTCAAACAGTTAACATTCCTGCAGTATTACCGTATGAAATTTGGCGCAGGTAAGGTGTTATCATAACTCGTTACGATGCTTCAAACACTCCTTAATCTAATGGGTTTAACATCACATAATATGAAACTTATCACGATCAGTCTATTGACCTAAAAGCAAACCGGCATTTGACTTTCTCTCACTCACAAAGTAACTACAGAGTAATTCACGATCACGTGTATTTGTTGTTTGTTGTCAGCTAGCAGCAGTGTTGCTAATATCTTGGATGTTATATATTGTAATCATAGTTTAATAATAGAACGACAAGCTAAGCTGTGTTGTTAGCACGCCTTCATTAGTACCGATTTACATAACTTATAGTACTTTATTCCAAATGATAAATGGCTACGCGATACCAGATATGCGGAATTTCTAGCAGCTATTCTCTTCCCGCTATTCAGCTAAATTAATCGCACAACTATCTAACATTACTGTTTTAATTACTAATGGAATTCACTAAGAGACGTAATGGAGAAAAAAAAGGAAGAAAATTCTTTTAACTTGCTACATTTTATAAAATTTAAACTACCACTATCTTAATAACTTGAATCGAAGAAGTTGTAGGTTCTCGGTGAAACATTATTTTAAGAAATTAAAATTAGTAAATAATAACACTCGGTGTAGTTTCACAAATGATGTATATTTTTTCTTTATTGCAATTTCGGCTATTAGGTCATCATCAGAAGAATTCTTCTGATGATGACCTAATAGCCGAAATTGCAATAAAGAAAAAATATACATCATTTGTGAAACTACACCGAGTGTTATTATTTACTAATTTTAATTTCTTACCACTATCTTCTAAGTTAGTGGATTTCTGGAGTGTCTAAAAAAAATACTGAATTGAATATTCTGATATTTTATATAATATATTTGTATCCCCTTAGGAAGAGCTGATTAGTTTTTGGTGAAAATACCATAATCAAAAGTGGCAGTTTACTTGAAGCCCTGTCAAGTTATTTTCAAATATCTCATTAAATTATGGATTAATGACAATTTCTGTTATTGGAATAATGATTCAAATATTATTGTCATCAATTGTTGTTAGTAACATTTTTCTCTAACTGTCACCATTTACCAATTACAATTTGTTAAAGAAAAATTCTAATTTGACATTTTCGTTTAAATCTGCTAATATGTGCTTTTAAAAAAGCAAAAAATGTTATTTTTAACACGTGTAATTTTTTTGTAGTGATGAGCGTATTTTGATAGTGGTGGCATTGTTTGATAAGAAACCTATATAGAAGGGGAAAAATTGTTTAGGTTGGAATTTATGTATACAAATTATTCATTATTTGGTATGAATTGGTATACAGTCTACACTAAAGGGACTATTTTGTTTTTAATTATATTAACATATTCACATAATTAATAATGAAATAAAATAATGCCTGAAGAATACAATATAACCACCAATCAATAGTACCAATTTGATGAAAACTCCAGTTTCAGAGTTTGTAATCAAGTCATACGAAAGGGAAGATAATATAAACCCTATAAAAATAAAAACGCAGACATAGGAAAAGATGGAAGGATAACTTTAGAAAATTACAAAAAGAATGAATGAATGGAAGAGAAAGTTGTTAGAGAAAACTTCCAGAAAGACACAAAAAATATTTTATCCCCTTTCACTGTCGAATTAATTATTCATGTTAATTATTATCCATCACAATTATTATTCGACCATGATTTTAGTGTTTAACCTATGTGATGTATGGAAATGTCTTTGTCTGCGCAGTGCGGTGGTTGTTTCTCTGTCGCTGTCGGTCAACGCTGTCTCTGTCTTTGGAAGAATCTGTCATTTTCGTGGCATGTGTGCACGCACATAAATCAGCCCATTGTCACGGCAGGAATTCCGCCCGGGTTTGGCCATGTGACTGCGCTTGATTTGCGCTTAATTCGGCCACAATCCGCAACTGCGTTTGTGTTCTGTAACTTCCCCGACACGATAACACTCGCAGAAAAAAATTCTCTCTTATTATTTTAGCGAACAACGCCATTATTAATTTCATGAAAACTGCGCGCCAGGTTGTTACTTCAGAAGCGGGAATGTAACGTAAATTTTATATATTTAACTTCCTTAGTTGTTCTCTCGAAATTTCTTGTTAATTATCAGTTGTACTATAGTATAGTATATTGAACAACTAGTATTACAATAACCTTTTCTGAAATACGAGTATTACAATTAGGCAATGTAACACGGACTATGCATAATTCATACTACTTTTCATATTTCACGTTCACAAGTCCAATATTGTCGCCGCCGACGTAAAAGTGCCTCTTTGGCAAGACTTTTACTCCGGCGGCGGACAAAGTAAAATTTTATGAAAAGTAGTTAAAGTTGTAAATAAATAATTTGACAGTTAAAAGTGAAACAAATAAACAAAAATAACAAAACAGCATATTCTATGACAACTAGAAATATTGGATACAACAATATTTTTTTAAGTTTTGGGCATTTTTTAGTGATTTATTCTATGTTTGAAGAAAAAATAGCATGTGTTATTCGGAGTAAATGTGACTTTGGGTGCTTTGCATGTAATAATTCTCTGACTCGCTTCGCTCGTATCACATTTACTCCTAATAACACAATATACTATTCTATGTTGACAGCTGGAAAACGATTGAACGCCGAATTAAGTCGATTATTTTTTGACGTTTCTTTAAACCAATGAAATGCTTTATTGTATGTCACGTGTCTGCGTTTTAACCAATCCTGTTATTATTATAATGAGAATAATGCTCTTGTGATTATTCCCGGCAATATTCTCTGTAGTTTTTTGTTTTGGTTGACAAATGTCAAATGTCAGATAGATATCATCAACACAAGTAAAAATGAGCAAAAAAGATAGATTTAATGACGTGCCCGATGATGAAATCAAAAAATAATCTAATTAAATATAACTCGAGAGTTCGATAAATTAGAAAGTAATTCTCTAGTATCTTTCTCAAACTTGTCGCCATTTGGCTATTGCCTGGCAACAAGTTTTCGAAAGATCTGTCAAATTATTTTTAATTTATTCTCACTGTTTTGTTATATTATTACTGATAATATTACCCTTGAATATTTACCAACATACTTCGTAGTTTTTTCACTGGAGCGCGGTAGATTTAAATTTGGAACAATTCTTTTTTTTTTGACATAACTTTTAGAAATGAATTTGTGTTTACAATGTACTATGTATTCCATAGCAATAACAAACATGTAGCAATCGAATATCTTAATGGTCCTAGAAAAGCAATATTAAAATTGGCTTGCACAAGAATTATTGATGTTTCTGTTTCATCTTTAATGAATTATGACATGTGTATAATTGAATTGCGGTAAGTCGTAAAGGCGAGTAAAAGACATAATGAAGAGAATCAAGCTTATGATTTCACTTTCTCGCATGACATTTTGTATTTTGCAGCCTTGCTGTTTTATAGACTAACAATCCTGTTTTATTACTTCATTATTTTTGAATAACATACATAAGTACTCGTGTTTATGCTGCAGCATGCAATGAGTAAAACAGATAAAGAGGACAATGGAAATAGGTACGCTAAATTACCGAGATACCAGACGTAATTGCTTTACTATTATTATGAAATGAATAGTGTACCTCTGTCCGTAGCAACAACCGGAAACTCGTACATGTTCCTCGTTTCGTAGTCGAGGGGCGCCACGATGCACACTTCGCCACTTCCGGACCGCACTTCGAACTCCCGGAGTTTTCCAAAGCCTTCTCCGATTGTGTAGTTTACCATGGCGTTCACTCCGCAGTCTGGGTCTGTTGCCGACACCTGGAAACATAATAATAAACAATTAAAAGTGGTCAAGGAAATTAATAAAGGAGAAAAAATATTCCGTGGTTTATTTTAGGTTACTGTTGCCATCACATAACAAAAATAAAATAGCAATTTACAAAATTGCAGATGAAACAAGAAGCTTAACTAAATTTGTTTTTAAAAACATGATAGAGCAAATGGGCACCAGACTCAATCTTTTTACAACCCTCATCCTGAAAATGAAATATAAGACTTAAAATGCCACAATTTAAACTAGCCGTGAAACTCGTGCAGTGTTACCACCCTTTAGGTAGTCTAGGTTTACTGGACCGATATATGTAGCTAATCTTAAGATTAATTATCTACTTCATCTTCATAGTATTAATCAATTGTAATTATAATAATTACGTAAATGTAAGTAAAGTACTGACAATGGACAGTTACTTTCTCGTATCAATAATATTTTATTACTCAATTTACTTAATATCATTGTATAGATTGATTGTAAAGAGAATGGAATCAGAAACAAAAACTAAATTTGTTATTTTGAAATAGCACTAAAATATAAGAAAAACTTATCAATTTCAATCATCCATTGTCCAACAAGAAAATTCTTATTACATTTGGTTTTAATGAACTTTCTTTTAATTCATTATTTTATTTCATCTTTCAGAAATATCATTATACAAAGTATATGCTTATACATTAGCAATTCACCGCCCTTTGTGTCGAAAAGGTCTTGATTTGTTTACAATACGGATAGTTGTAAAAGGGTTTGTGATCAAATTTTGGTTGTATATGATTCTAAAGAAGAAAGTAAAATACTCATATTATTTTTAAATTGATGAATTATTTTTAGTTTGCGAGAAATTGAATATAAAAAATTCGAAGAAGGAATAAATGACGCAGTTTTGGTAGAAGAAAGATGAACATATTGAAGAGGAAGAGATAGATATAATTTTATGTATTGTCGAGGTAGGTAAGTTTTTATGCTTTTCTATTAAGTTATAAATAATGTTTAATCGTGGAAACTTTAGTTATTTGTCAAACTAAAGAGGAAAGCGTTTCTTTTTCCCCCTCGAGTTCGAAGTTTGCGTCATGAGCGCAGCGAGTGAGGCATTTCGAACGAGAGTGGAAGAAGAGCTTTCCTCTCGTGTTAGACACAACATTTCTTTCACGACATGTTTCTAAAAACGATTTGCTCGGACCTAAAACACACTTTAAGAACACAACTGACAGACTGACACGTTAAAAGTTAGGTTATCAGACACAAGGCGGTGTAGCAGTGTTGCCAATGAACCAATCTTAAATATCTTTAATAAGTTGTCAAATTGTGATTCAAAAAGAAAAAGAAAAATATAAGACATCATTGTAAGATAATTTAAAGTATGTATATCACTAAAATAAGGATTTTCAATAAAATTAGGAATTTATTTATAATTTGTATAATATATTTTTTTGTAAATAACATTCATATTGGTAACACTTTTATATTTTCCTCTCTAGAGAGGAACAACACATTTTCCTCACTATTTCGGGAGAAGAACGGTGGGGTTTCCTACCATGTTGTAAAAAAATGTCTTTTTTTAATTTGTGCTTCATATCAATTGTACTTAAATGTACTTGTACAATATAGGGTACATCACCAGGCGTTAGCATTACTGCGTTTTGACCTATCTTATTTATGCTCTAGAAATATGACATCACGTCAATGGTCAATAATAATCGGGGATACAGTCAACATATCTTTATTTCCTATAAGGCTGACGATTCAACACCATAATATGTTTGTTTAAATTTAACTAAAATTCCATGTAATTGATTCATGCCTTGTGCCATGTGCCAGTGCGATGTGTTTTACTCCTCGAGACGGTTGTTGAACCGCGCGAATGCACCCGCCCCCGAATCTATCTGCTTGGTTCTGTGAGCTATCCGAGTGCCTGACCCTGCCTCCCGATAGGTTCTCCGCGTGCTGTGAATAACATGTAACGCAACTGAACTAGAAGTTGTTATGCAGATTTGCTTCTAATGATTGTGCATCTAACTGAGAGTGTTTGTTCTGTAAGAACCCATATGCTGGGACTGTGATGTCTCGGAAATTCTCGGACGTTTGCACCTAGTGAAGGTATAGTGTTGTCCTCCAAAACCCAAAGGATCGAAGTAAAACGATTAAGTATCCCTCAAAACAAAAATTGTTTGTATTTGGCAGAATACTTGCGATGCCCAGTGTTAAAGAAAAAGATTTGCAATAATGTTATATAATTGGCATTATATTACATATACTCGTAAATGTTATATTTATTATAGTTGTATTAAATTGTCATTGTTCGAATGTAATGAATTTATCTTGAATTAAAAATTTCAATTTAAAATATCATTTGATTTATCATTAATATCATTTGATATTAATATTGAATTTGTTGAATAATAAGCGCAGGTAGATACTGTCTTTTGCAAATAATAATAATATTATAATAATTGAATATTAATATCAGCATAAAATTATAAACAAAATTAATCTGAATTAAAGCATCCCGTTAACATTTCTTATCACCCCTATAAATAAAACTAGTTATTATTAAAATCTTTCATTTGATTTTGTATAAGCAAGATTCAAATATTTTTTCTACGACCACTTAGAAATCTGCTCATTGTATGTTTGTTGTTGCTAGGGATATGAGGTACATTGCAAGCATCGAGCGAAATGAATTTGTTTTATGAGTATTTCAATACAGGTCAGCTCATTTAGGTACAGGTGCCATTGCTAGGATACTTATTTAGAATTGTCAAATATTGGAATAGTGAAAGCGAGACAATTTTTTTATTAATATTAATTTAATTAGGAAATAATATCGTGGTCGTAGAAAAAGTATAGTGTACAATTCGCATGGAATGTCCAATTCATACTCGTATGATTTGCAGCATTCGCCTTCGGCTCATGCTACAAACTTTCATACTCGTAGGAAATGAGTACCATTCCATGTGAGTTGTACAATATACTATAAAAATTATGTAGCTGCTCTGTGTTTCCAAGGATGATGAAGTTACTGGCGCAAATAATAGTATTAGTGAAAATGCTCAACAAAAAAATATAACAAAAGTGGATCAAAATAAAAAAGTTGAAATAAGCTGAAACAATAACAAATAACCTGATAAAAATTAATCACGAGGAAAAGATAGAGACAATAATTAAAAGACTAATAGACATTAAGAAAGCTACAAGGAAATATAACAAGGCAAAACTTAAATTTCAATACAGCAGGAAGAAGATGCGTGAGTAGACCAATAGAAACATGGAGAAGAACTGTTGTCAGAAAATTGCAGAGATCTTAAAGGCAGGTTGGACAAATGGCAAGGAATAGACAAGAATGGAAGAAATTCATTGCGAAAATTGTACCCATCTAATCACCAAGCAAGACGAGATGATTAAGCAGCAATCTAGATTTGTAGGTGTAGCAAAATCTTATTATCTGCTCGCCTTATGCTCCAAGTTCACATAGGAGTAAGAGGAAAAAGAAGAAGAAGAAGATGAGACTGGGCTAATATTCACCAGGAGTTGCATATTCATAAGCCTACTACTAGCAGATGCAATAAAATTACGGGGCCTATCTGACCAAGCATTGATAAATTAATTGAAGAAAAATTCCGGCACCCGAATGAGTGGAGTGACTAATAACGAATCGCATAATATCAAACAATCAGAGAATGTTGACATCTTTGTCTTTCCCGTTGGGAGCGGGTTCGCGTCGTCTGCGTCACACCCACCCACGGAGCCGGCCCTGTAATCCATCATTTTGCTACAGCGGGCCTGACAACGCTCGCCAGCCCATGTTTGCGTATGGCTTTGATATATTATTTGTAGGGGAAACATGGCTTTAAAAACTGGGAAGATTTGTTTCCTTAAGGTGTTGTCGTTTACTGTCTTCTACTTTTTTCTTACTACATTTATAAATGTATGAAAAACACCTCTACTAGTTTCTTTATGGTTAATAGTTTAATAAAGTAATTCTATTATCGCCCAACAACATTTTTCAAATGGTTCTTTTAATGGTCGTATCGCTGTACCATATACTTGTTTTGTTTGCAAATTTTGCAGCAGCCATTTAGATGTACGCTCGAGAAATTTGAATACAATTTTGGTACATGCAAATTCAATCCAGAACTTATATGAAACTGTTTCTTTCTTGGAAACATACTTGCATGTTTTAAAACAAAAGGCAAATAGATTCTAATATTTTTACTAGGTTTTCATAAATTTTCTCTACGTGTTCACGTGTTTCTATAAGAAACAATAGCGAAACAAATACATTCAACCTATAGTAAAGCGAAGCATATACATACACAGTTCCTCTATGCTATTTACATTATTTATTACTTAAAATTACACCTATCAAATATCTGTGAAAGCAAAATGCCACACCCAAAAATCTACTACTTTCTTATGCGTATGAAACTTATGACTTGTTCCTCGTATATGACTATATTTTGACAATCATTTGACATATAGAAGTTAAAAATATTCTTTTCACGACCAGGAGATAAACTCTGTTTCTATGATACCAAAATCATGACAGAAACAGCCAGTTTCATATCTCCGGGAGATTTGTGCATTTCCTCTCCCGTCGTGAGAAAAAGTGCTCAAATAATGTGAAAAATGAATAAAATTAAACAAATCAAAGGTCAATATCATTAAAATATTACAACTATAGTAATTTTAAAATACATAAAAACCATCATAAATATTGGGGCCGTGAAAAAAATAGTATATACACAGTAAGAGAGAAGTGTATTTTTTCCCTGTCGTATTGTATTTACTCCGCGAAAAAAATCATACATTTCTCTCCCTTAATGTATAATATACCATTTTGTTTTTGTTGTCATTGTAATTGTTTCTTGAAGTATATTATTAAATATATAATTTAGTTTTACTCAAAATTTGAAGCATAACAGGTAGAGTGCAAATAAAATTTTATATTCGAAATATTTTTGCTAACATCTATCATTTGAAACTTTTTTGCTGCTGATTCTATTTTTGAAAAAAAAAAATTGTTTTGTCTGTCCATAGTAAATTCCCTCTTCTAGTTTTTCCATTTCATTCAAAATCAACTCAGCTCTGCGTATTTTCATGAAACTTATAAATTTGATGAAATATTATACACATAGATATCCATCCATCCATCCATCAATCCTCACTCTCAGATTTCATTTAGAAAGTGGTCTTAACGGATTCAATGGATGTATTTCCGCAAAAATCTTATCAGCGATTTTTTTCATGATTCCAATACTTCCTTTACTTTGTATAAAAAAGTAAAAATGAATGGAAGTAGGTTTTTAATTCATATCTAGTAGTTTATGCGTTTGTTTTGGAAACACAAACCTACTACTCGTGCGGCAACTTTTGTCTAATTTAGCCAAACTCTTTTAAATCCCATATCCTCGAAATTGAAACACACTTAAAATTAAATATTGCAAACTGTAATCTGACGTGACGATATATTATTCAGTACTTTTTACTTCCTTGTACATAATTATTCGCATTGTAGAAATAGAAAGCTGGCATCGTATAAATGATTTAAAATGGTTATAACTAGCAGAGTTATAATTAAATGGAATAGGAAATGTTTTTCTAGATGCACTATTATTTTGAAACATAGTATCTTACGAAGAATAATCCATATAAAACACGGATTATAAGAGACAAGAAAACCGGTGTTTCCACTACCATATCAATCCGTCCAGATCTGGTAGGAAACGTAGATCAAAGAAATGTGTACTTCTACCAATGATTTTATGCTCCAATGGAGAAAATATTTTAATCGTTTATACTTATTATAATTCGCTTAACATATATACTATTAGAGTTACTATGTATTATTGATTCTTTTGTTTATCGAAACCTCTTTTGCATCGTCTGTTCGAGGTGAACTTGCAGCACGTGAGGGTGAGGTCAATTATAGCTGTGCAAAATTTACGCGCACTCTCACAAATTGGTAAATTAGGTACGTAATTAAGAAATTCCTTTCATTTAATGGATTTTCTTATAGTAACAATAAAATCTCCGTGTTTAGAAAGATTTATTTATAACTTAAATAGTTTTTTTTTACTTTTAAGACGATATCCATAAAATAAATTACATGCACGGAATCCTGTTTATTTATTTATTTTTTGCTAATTTGAACATTTCTGGTGTTTCTTTTATAATCACATGGTTATTCGCTCTGGGAGAAATATTTGTTCTTTTTTTGTAATTGTTCTTCACTTCGAGAAATCAATCAGAAAACAAATTTTATGCTGTTGCATTTCCTGGTAATGTTTTATTTTTATAAAGTTCTTAGACTTCATTTTCATTTCAGTTAAGAGGAATCATAAGGACATTCCGATTTAAAAAAAAAAAGACATACGATACGCCAGTCGTTAATGCTTATGTGTGATAGTAGAAGATAACACGATTTGACAATGTGCATGCAATAAATAAAGTACGTTCGCAATTTATTGAAAGAAACAGTTTTAATAATGTTTTTCGTCTATGTTACAATCAGAAATTGAATATGAGGTTAATTTTAATGCTTGGTTGGTTTTGTTCAGTATTTGAGTGCTTGAAGAATAAAGATTTCATCCAATTTTAGAGCTAAATTGTTAATTGTAAGCTCAAATGTAAATAATTATAATTGAATTTTCAGTTGGAGTGCATAACCAATATATAAATATTTAAACTAAATAAATGTCAGCGAATTAAAAAAATATTCTATTGAATTGTTTATATTTATAAATCTCCCGTATTCTTGTTTACGAATGATTTGATGTTACCAACATAAAAAAATTGCTAGAATTTGAGAAATAAATCAGTAATTTCATTTAATAAATTTATTTAAAAATTGACCAGGAAAATAATGTGTATTGTACGCCTAGAAATAGTGCTCGTAATTTGCAAAATTGTAGTTTCTGGATTTGATACAAATATTTATTTATCTATTAAATACTACTGAAAAGGTTTTATTAAATATTTTTCATATATTATGGAAATGTAAAATACGAAATAGTTATTTACGTAATCAGTTATAAAAAGAGCGATATTGTTTAACGAGCTGCAAATTACGCGTTTTAAACAATATCGCTTTTCATAACGTATTACGTACAATATTTTATCTAATTCCGTAATTTCATTCCTCTACCTTCCAAATTACTCATTGTCAATATTTGACAAGCGATAAATTATTTTATTTATTATTAAAGTGGGGAACTACACGGTATTTGATTAATCTGAATTTCGGTTGTGTTATATTCTTTACGTAACAATTTTATAAAAAGTGATATTTCATAACGTCATAAGGTTAGGTAAAACTCAGCTTTACAAAACGGAATTAGATAAAGTTATTTTAACGCTCTGCAAAGTTTTAGATAAATTCAGAAGTGGAGAAATATGCTTGGTCAAGTAGTAACAGAAATCTGAATGTGCGGACATCTCCAAATGAAAGGATAAAAGTAAATAAGGTGTGGGCGTCCGAAGCAAGTTGGTTTTTGATGCGAAGACGTTCCTTAATGCAGTTTGAAATAAATTGGTCTGGTGCAGTGGCGAGTGTGCTCAAATTTAATGTCCAAATTATGCGAGCATACCAATAATCATTAGCGTATTTTAAACCCACACACTATAAATATTTATTCACAATTTAAAACAGTGATTTTTGTACTTTTAATTAGTAAGCGCGATGATCGCGACATGTAAATGAGGCGTATTGAAATATCGTCGATCGAAAGCTTTAGTGATATCCTCAAAAAGGACTGCAGCTAACATTGACCGATCATCGCGTTTTCCCTGTCGCTGGTTATCTCCTCATCTTCATCGCGTCGCCCACACCGACCAAATTCCCAACGAAAAAGAAAAGGCAGAAAATTTCAACATGATATCATAATATCAGCTGCGAGATTGCGTCTCGCTCCAGCGCACGGGTGGCGCGATGGCTCTGTCTCGGTCTTGCGCGTGGTGGAGGGCGTGTCCGCACGGTAGCGCGAACGCCCGCGGCCCGCCGATCGCTTTATGCAAACCATGGTAGATAGCGCAATTATTAAAAAGCGGAACTTACAAACGATGCTCCTAAACCAACACTTTATATCGCATAAATCTAGATTCGTTGCTTCGGCCACTATCAACCCAAAATATCCCGCAAAAATTAAATTAAATTGAACTGTCTGCAAGATACACATTATTGGTATGGTTTTGAATGTTGGGTGTGGATGAAGAAGCATGAATGACGTATAACTGCTGTGGAGGAATAAATGGTTGGGTATGACTGATGGTTTGTTGCGTGAACGAATGATTCCGAGTGTGAAGAATAAACGAGCATGTATGAATCGCACTATGAATGTGGACGTGGCGAAAGTGGTGGAATGTTTGGAGGAGATTGCTTGTTGGTTGACTGTGTTTCTGGGTTCGTGCTACCCCACTAAGTGGGACATAGCGTAATGTTATGTATGTATGTATGGGTATATGAAACGTGATCGTATCCGAAGTATGTTGGTGATTGATGAGAAGAATGTTGTTAAATAAATTGTTGTGGACACCACAATACCTCCCGCGATAAATTTCTTATCAAACAATGCAGGAACATGGACCATAACTATCAAGAAACGCTCAACCCTTCAAAAAATTTAGTTTCATATTTTGATATGTCAAAAAATAAGATCTTTCAAGCGTTGTTTTATATTTTCAAAAAGCACAGATAAGCAGATTTAAACGAAAATGTATAAATATAATTTTTCTATAACACTGTTTTGGAAACTATGCATTCCACACTAAAAATTGTATTGGAATAACTATCATTCCATACGCCGCGAATGGAATAAATTCGACAAATCAGAGCCGCATATTAGCGCGATATATGAAGAAGATCCTTGGTTCAGTTACTATGGTTACGTCTGGGTGTTGTAATATTATTTATTTAATTTTGACGCTTCCAACAGTTTTGTATTCGTATTTTTTGTATAATTTCCAAAATCTTGTTATAGAAAGTATAGTCTACAACATGTAAAGGAATGGCATGTCCCACATTCACAAACCGTACTCCTCGCCTTCGGCTCGGACTACAAACTTTTTGCTCGTGTGGAATATGTTCCATTCCATTACTTGTAGTGGAATGTATTATTATTTAATGTGTTGTATTTCGTAAATGGTGACAGTAAGAAACAAATGTTTCAAACAACAACTGTAAATAATAATATTTGAAACATTAAAATAAATAAATTATTATTAAACCATTATTGACTAAGATATTTCAAAACATGTAATCTTCCACTTCCGGTTATTGGATTATCAGCAAACACAAATCAGCTCTTCTCATTTTATATAGATAGTCAGAAAGACACACACCCAGACATCATCACCAAATTATTAAAATCATATTCTAAATTCTAGGGACCCTAAAACGTACTCATTCCCTGAAAACTTACTACCTAATTTTTAGTTCCAATACCTCCCTTAATAGTATGTGGCGGGAGGTAAAAAGTGAGTGGTGGTGAATGTCGAATGAAAGGTTGATGAAACAAAGATATGCGGGCGTGATTGAGAATAAATGATTGTGTGGTCGTCCGAGGAATAAATGGTTAGGTATAATTGATGGTTTGTTGGAAAATGAATGATTTCGATTGTGGACGAAAGTAGTGTGCCAAGATAGAAATGTTTAGATGAAATTAATTGTGTTTCAGGATTCGTGCTACCCCACTGTGTGGGATATAGCTAGATATTATGTAGGGTTAATTTTTGTTTGTTTTTAAAAAGTGTAAAATTTAAAGTACAATACAACTTTTTTTAAATAAGTAATGAAATAAGGACAATTTTTTAAAAAGTTTTGCATCTTTAAAAATTTAAAATAGATTTTTGTGAAAACTTTCAGTCTGTCTACAAAAATAAATGCAATATTCAATAAGTTTCATTCAAACAAATTATGTTGTTGCAATCATCATAGTACAAGTATATGATTCTATTTAATTCAAGTTTACCTAAACTAAATATGCAAAGTATAACAAGATTGAAGATTTCCAAAACTCATTACATGTCCATAATGAAGCAAGAAAGAAAAGCAAGTCAGATGACACCATAGTACATAGACCCAGAAAGTGAAGAATAGTAACGTTTGGGCCGATCAGTCTATTAGGTAAATTCGTATTCGTATCTAATTTCAAAGCATTTTAACTAGTATAACAGATATTTTATACCTTTTTACAACAGTTATAAATAAGAGTCAGAATCTTAAAGAATTGTGACAGATGTGTTTGAATGTAATGCAAACATCAGTCGAATCAGATCTTTGGGCGAGCAAATGTTGTCCATTGTTCGAAGCAACACACTCGGTACATGTAGACTTCCTTTCCCTCGTTTTATAGCATCGGGCATCTTATAATTACACTTCTCGCAATCGGAGTTTTATGGTGAGAGTTAAATGTTGCTCTTCAGTTTTTATTGTTTTTCAAGTCGCCTTAGAAAAAAGTTTATTTATGTCCAAAGAAAAATAAAACTCAAGACCTACAAGATTGTTAACTAATCAGGAAAAAGATATTTTTTCGAAATTTTTGCAGTGTTTTCACTGATTCCACAATAAATTAATGACGCGAGAAATAAACATCATTTTCCAGGAACAAGCAGTTTAATGATTCTTTTTCATTAAACGACTTAAAAAAAGGAGGGAGGTTATTTGTTTCATATGTTTGTTTGTTTGTTTGTTTGAAACCTTTTGTAAATCAATAAATATCTTTCTAGCTATAAAGCTATGTAAATAGGCTTTCCTAGAAACTGCTTGAGCAGTTCCCACAAAATTCAAAAAGAATGAAAATGAAGAATTAATCGTCTGGCTTGGATATATGAGAGGTAAAATATACTCAGGACTGTAGATGTATTTATTAATTAAAAGCCAATGTTTCGTCATCATATTTGGCGTCTTCAGGGCAAATGATTAAAAAAATTAATAACCTATTAAAACTATATAAAAATAAATTAACATAAAATAAATTGGTACTTTCGTAATTATATTATATTATTATATTTTTACTTATGTAACTAAAAATGTAAGAATTTATGTTATGTTGATTTATTTTTTATATTGTTGTAATACGTTACTATTTTAGTTTTTTAAACTAAAGAAGTCAAATGTGATGAGGCAATGTCTGTTTGATTAATAAATATATCTTGACTACAGTCTTGAGTAATTTCTTCTTCTTTAAAAAGCACATCTTTGTTAAGTATAAAATAAGGACTTTTACTCAAATGTTATGCTAATTTCTTGAGTTTATCTCAAATAACTAATTTATTTTTATTATTAATATTAAAAAGAAATTCTTCGTCTAGCGAAATCTCCATGAACAAGATTTCGAACGATGTTAACTATATTTACCTCCCGCCACATCCTGTAAGGGAGGTATAGGAATCATGCTAAAAATCGGTAGTGAGTATTCAGTGGATGAGCACATTTTAGGGTCCCTAAATTACAACACGTTAAAGAAATAGTATATTACGTACCGTGAACTGTAAGTGATAGTTTTTAGGTCGAGAATGTAGTTTGGGATGTCGAGACCCGTAGGGTCGAGATTTCCTAAACATTCGAGACCTAATAAATCACTTACAGTTCGAGGTTAGTAAGATATTTTTTCTACGCTCACTATCGAAAATCGCATTTTCGAAATATCACTGCTCACTCCGAAAATCGATTATTACAAACAACAGAAAAGAGCATGAATGTAAAATGCACGAAAGTGCATGTATGGACGCTTGTAAAATGCACGAAAATGCATGTGTATCTATTCATCTTTGTAGGCTTTGTTTTAGTTACCTAGGTTACCTTGATATCCTGTTTATTTAAATGTCAATTTAAAAACTTTTCACTGAAATAAGAATAACAAGATAACAAGAAAATGAGTGATACAGAAGAAATTTTTGAATGTACACCTCCAGAAATTATTGCAGCAGCCAGCAATAGCTGCAATAATTTATTGCCCGAAAAATCCCGCAAAAGGTACGATGACATGACAAAATCATTTTTGGAGAACGTATTTAATACATAATTTAAAAAAATGATCGTAGAAAAAGTATAGTGTGCACCACGTGCGAAAATGCTCTTACATGCTCATGTTTTTCTGCAGCACTCCCCTTCGGGTCGTGCCACAAATAAAACACTCGCATGTAAGATGCTATTTTCGGCACTTGATACACAATATACTATTTTGCAATACCTGCTTAAATATAAGAAAAGGAAAAATAGGTATCAAAATTAACAGCTGACAGATTGAGGTTAGAAATAAAATTTGAATGATATATATTTACTTACCGTCCACCTTGCACGGTAAGTTTCACTTACCATCCACCGTGGACGGTAAGTAAATGATGTAACCATGGAAACCAATTGTGCAATAAAAGTTCCACTTACTGTGTTTAAATTTTGTTATTAATGGGTAACTTACAGTACAGGTATTGCAAAAATTTAATTTGATATGTGTGCTTTTTGAAATCATAAACCAACGCTTGAAAAATGTCTATTTTTGACATGTGTCATAAGTGAAAACTAACTATTTTGAAGGGATGAGCGTTTCTTGATAGTGGTGGTCCGTGTTCCTGCACCATTTGATAAGAAATCTATGGTTGCAGGCATTGACGGAAATATGATTTGATGAGTAATCGAAATAATTACCTATTTTGAAACGGTAAGATGGTAAGAATGTGCAAACAAATCTTGTATAAATAGCCGTCGCCTGGAGATGGTGTGAAGGTATCGTCTTTCGGCAAGGTGTCGAGGAACAGAACAAAACAACAGAGAAACAAACGCCGCACGGCACGACAGAGTGCAACATAACGCAGTGCAATGCAATGCAATGCAATGAAATCCGATGCACAGACCTTCCTGCATATTTGACTCTTACGGCAAAACTACAAACCTGTTATGAAAATGATCCGGTTGCCTTACAATGTTTGTACGTACTGGAGTATGTGTGTGTGTGTGATTGTATGGTTACCGATCGAGCGGATGTGAGTGCCCTTCGCAGTCGCCCAACCAGACTACAAAAGGGACGCATTCTATCATTTCATTACTAAATCACTTTTCGAAAATTATTGAGAGATAAAGTATAAAACGTTTTCTTTAAGCTCCAGCACTCTTACTCATCTATTTTCGACAGACATTTCAATGGAGGGTTATGATTTTGACGTCACAGGCAAGAAAGAGAAAGATGAGGTAAAATTTGAGATGGAAGTTCATAACACAACCATCCATGTTTCGACGTTTGAGATGGTGTTTTAACAAGGTTATGTTTTTATTTTTGAAGATTATCATTTAGGAAACTTAATAAATTTAACACTGGCATCGATTCTTTATAGTAATACAAGAAGTCACTATTGCACAAACCACACACACACTTTATTTTTCATATTTAGCATCATTTCAAGAACTGTCATTTTGACAGCGTTTTGTTTGTATTTCCTCCACGTGAATTTCTTCGTAGTTCAATGAAAACATCAATAGATGGCAGCATGAAAATTTGCTTCTGTATAACCCTCCATTGACTCTATGATATAGATGACGACATAAAAACAATGGATGAAAAGACCTGAATAGAAATAGGGCGGAATGAAATAAAATTACTGAAAAGGCTACAAGACAGACACACAGATATAGTGCTCGCCAAAATAAATGGTTACTTATCTGCTAGACCCTCACAACAGTTACCTAATAAGACGATGATTATACGGGTTGAAAGTACAGACACGTATTTGATAGCAATAAAAATTAGCCATCGCTGAAAATTGTAACTAATATAAAATATCTTAATACATTCTTTATACAGGGTGGTGCCTTGGACGACGTAGCATAGGGATTTCAATGGTACATTCTAAGTTATCTATTGATACAACTGTTCATCAAAAATTTTTATTGTTCTTAAGAAGATAAATAAAAGAAATTAAATTTAACATTTTTACAAAAATCAATGATGTCATGGAATAATTAAAACAATAAGTAAAAAACAAGCGCGCAAACATTTGCCATATTATCCCATTTGTCATATTTCATTGTTGTAATCAGCTATTGGTTTGTTTTAATTTCCGCCATAAAACCTTTTAATCATTTCTACTTTTTCTTGTATTGAGTACATTATAACAACGGTTTTTAATAATAAGTTTAAACGATTTCTCCTCTTTCGGACAAGGGAAATTTATGAACAATGGTATTAATAGATGCAGAATTTTTTGCTCTAGATAAAATCTAAATAAATATTTGCTCTAAAATAATTAGGAGAGCAAATAATTGCACTGTAATAATTTACCATTGAAATCCTCATGCTGTGTCGTCCAAAACACTGTATAGTACTAGAAAACTACTATTTACCTTTTCTTTTACTTTTCAGATTATAAATTTTGGTGTTTCCATAGATAAAATTATACCCATTTATTTTGTTCACTATACACAGATACACCTCTCTTTTGCGTCGGGGGTTAAAAATGATGATTATGATTCCAATTAATTTTTCGATTTCTACTATGAAATCTCTTTAATTATTATAAACTGGCTCTAACAATTTATTTTCCATGTTCATGGTTATGAATTATAATTATCACGACTTTAAAAGATTGTTGGAAATGTTCTAAAATAATATATCAAAATATCGGTCTTTTCGATTAGCCTTTAGCAAACAATTATTGGCGCGCCACTGGAATCTCCTTGACTGATTGATTTATAACTCCAGCTCATTTTTGAATGAGCTATAGGCTATAGTACACATTTTGAAACATTTAGCGCATAAAATTGGATCACATATTCTTTGAGTCCGATGCATTTTTATGCATTGTTAGCTAGTATTGTGTTGAAAGTTAACAATGGTCAATCATATTTTGCATTTACTAAGATCTGCGGCCCAGAAAAATGGGAAATGACATGATGATATTAAAGGTTCGTGGTGTGTAATAAAAAATATGAAAGCGCCGCTATTTTAAAATAAGATAATAGATGTATCAGTATTATGTGGAATCTATTAGATCTATTATAAATAGAAATAAAAATGTATGAATTATTGCTTTGTTGCATCATAAATATTTAGAAGCCCACAAAAATTAAATATAGATGAATTCGTGACATTCTTAAGTAATATTGTATTACAAGTAACTTGTAAACTGTATATTTGATTTCAACTATTTGAAATTTATATAACAAGTATTTATTGTAGCTCTAAATGTATAAAATTCTAGTATTCGTCTAAATCAACGCTATCTGATATTCTTCGTCTTGTACGTCAATTACTTGGTAAAACGGTGAACCAAATCAATCACAGTGAATCATGAGCACTGGTCACACTTCATGACGTGATGTGCTGAGCTGCAGGACGATGTGTTATACACAGCACCTGACGGGGATGCCAACATGGCCACATAAATACTTCATTGATAAGATTCGTTCATATATTACGCGCATTTTATGGCATATAGTAGTAGTTGTGCAGAGTTAACTTTAAAAGATTATCCTGAGCTCATTTTAAACAAAAAACTCCTCTAGTTATCAAAATACAAGATATTTAAATATTATAAATAACACAAAATTTTCCAATTGTTGTAATCAAGATACTTTTAAAAAACAAGTTTTATAGTCATATCTATCTACTGGCCTCCACTCTCTCCAGATTTAAATCCTCTAGATTTTTATCTATAAAGAAATTTGAAAGAAGAAGTGTATAGATTCGCAACGATCAAAATGTAATTTACCGTGTATATTTTTTTTAAGGGATGGACGTATTGACCAGGAGACTGAAAGGCGCGTGTCTGCAGGGTAAATTTGCTCGAAACGTGAATGTGTCTAGAGATTCTTGATTGAGTGTTTATTATGGTCTGTTAGTGCCTACATTGATGTATGGTTCTGAATGTTGGGTATAGATGAAGAAGCATGTATAAGTGAAGTAGAAATGAGATATTTGAGAGGAGTGTGTGGGTATACGAGACGTGATCATGTGCGGAATACTTTAATGTATGGTGAGATTGAGAAGAATGTTGTTAAGAAAATGGGAGTGAGTCAGTTGAGGTGGTTTGGACATGTAGAGCGAATGTCGAATAAAAGGTTGGTGAAACTAATAAATGTGGGTGAGATTGAAGGTGAACGATTGCGTGGGCGTCCGAGGAATAGTTGGTTGGGTATAATTGATGGTTTGTTGCGTGATCAAATGATTCCGAGTGTGAAGAATAAACGAGCATGAATAAATCGCACCATGAATGTGATGAATTTTGAGCACTACTGTAAAATATTTATAATTCTAATAATTTGTTCTGTATTTAGAATTTATTCATCTGTCTGTTTAAATATATCATCTTATGTTCATTTCCAAATCATATTATTTTTTCCATATTTTTTTACTATTATACATTGATATTACATAATAAAAATAATATGTAAGATAAATAAGGTTGTTTTTCAAGAGTCTTAATTACAACAATTAGAAAATTTTGTGTTATTGAAAAAACCTCAACTTCTTGTATTATGGTAGCTAGATATAATAGGACCTATGTCCAATGCTCAAAATTTCCTCAATAATAAGCTGCTAGTCCTGAATCACCTATATGCTTAACGAGGAAAAGTAGAGTTTCATTTTAAACTTGAAAATAATACTTAATAGACGAAGAACAATTAAAAATGGTACGTACATAAATGCTAACAAAATGAGACGTACCTCCTGCGTAAAAAATAGATGTTGATCTCTTCAAGGTCGTGAAATGACGAGAACTCCGTGAGCAGAATTCCAAAGTGACTAATTAGGTAAGCGACAGGAGGTATTTATAAAATATGTAAACTAGATTCAATTATGTCAACACATTGTAAAAGAAAAAAGCGGAGTATAAAACTTCGGAGACCATCATCGTTCGATCTGGATTAAAAATGGCCGGACATCCAAATAGCAGCCCGTGTTCATTTATCATAGTGAAAACCGTAATGATTCTTATTCGAACGTATTCCTCAAGGCGCGTCCATTGACTTCAAATTGGGGTGCTAGAATGTAAACGAATGTGCATAAACAATAATTTAAGTCAATGGATATTCGCAGAAACATATGTCTAGACGTACGGACGCATACAAAAGAATTTTCTTACCATACATATTTAAATACCTATAAAACAGGCAGAAAGTACCGTAAATAATTGCATAATTACAAATGTAGATAAAATGAGTAGGTAATAAAAATATCAGGGTTCTTATGTTGGGACTCGCGCTTCACTATATATTTCGCAACTGGATTTCCGTGAATCTACTTCCAGATAATATTACCTCAAGTAGACTTTCTTCATTGCCATGAAGAATTTTTGGCAACGGGGTAGTTTATGTAGCGTATACTTTTCTAATTAATTAAATATTACTGTTTAATATATTTGTTGTATGATAAGCTGTAGTATCTCCAATATATTCGTATGATTAGTACAATCGAGGAAAGTTTTTAGGAAAAACAAATCACTAAAATTATTTCATATTAAAGCGTATTACCAGATATTTTTGTAGCTTGAGGGGACGCAATGAAAATATATAGGATGATAAAAAGTGAATATTTAATAAAATGTTAAAAGATGAGTTAAACATATGACAAAAGAAAATTAAATATTACAATAGACAACAATGTACGAATATGTTAAATAATTTAAATTGTAGAGCTCTGCAGACGTCAGCACGTTTCAAAATTTCTAAACCAACTGTCTGTATTCGTGTTGGCCATGCACACCCAACAACCCCATAAGCGGGTAGGTGCGGGGCAGGGAACCTCTTGCAGGGCCAACACAAAAATTGCATAAAAACTAAAAACTACTTAATCTAGGGTTCGACCAGGCATATCTGTGAATATGTCAATCCTAGATGGCATTTTAAGTTGATGTTTCAGAATATTTGCCGCGATAATCTCAAATGACTATTTATGAAAACTAAAAATCTAACAAAGTTCCTCACACATGTAGGGCAATAAATTTAACAGAAGAACTCCTGTAAAAACGATTTTCGATGCCTTTAAGTACCGCAGTTTGAAACTTGATATTTTAAAATCGTTTTGGCAGTGAAACAATAAATCCTATTCTAAATATTAACCTTGTTCATTTTAAAATAAATTTTCCGACTCTGCCTTGAAGATTTCTTCAAAAACTTTGTTCCTGGTGATCTCTAGAGCAGCAGTTTTGTATAGCTTTTATTAAAAGTATAGTGTGTTATGACCTTTTTAATAGGACTACTGTTAGGTATTTAAGTTTGATTTATGACCGTGAAAGAACAGAAGCGTATTAAATGTTTTCCTATTTTAGTGTAATTTAAAATATTAATGAATTAGTAATATTTGTAAAATATAATCTTATTTTATTTGAAAATCTTTCAGAACTTATAGTAAATTAAATAAAAAAAATATGTATGTTAAAAATGGTGCTCTATGCCTTAGTAAATTATCACTTTATAATATTAAAAAATCTGATGTGGCCAGCACATAACCTCCCGCCCAATACTACTCTTAAACGATACAAAATAGTACTTGATACAGAAACATACCTTCTTATTTGTTTATTTTCTATTTATATTTGAGAATTTTAATTTTCTTTCGTATATTTATTTAATTTTTTGACATATATTTCACTAAGAAAACAGCTTCATAATCACAATGACATGTGTCACATTTCGTAAAGAATTGAAAATTTTTAAATGTTTCCATGGTGGAGTGTAAGATTTGTGAAATCTAATTTCTTTATATTTTATTATCTCTAAATCTAATGAAAATTAATAAAATAAGTGTAATCAAAACACGTAAAATTAAATATTCTTCAACTTTCAAAATAACATAAATTGTTGAAAAAGGAAATTTAACCATGTTTTTCACGAAAAACTGTTAAGGGCTTCAAGTAAACTGCTACTTCCGGTTGACCAATTTTATCCAAAATCTAATCAGCTCTTCATTTAAATATAAGAAGCAAAAATTCACAAAATTGTATTTTTTGGTATTATAATATTTGAGTTATGCGAGACGTAAAAATTGCCACAGACTACACACATACATACATACATACAGACATCATCGCGAAAATAGTAAAATCGTATTGTAGGGACCTTAAAACGTGCTTATTCATTGAAAACTCACTACACAATTTTTTGACCAAAAACAATACCTCCCTTACCTGGAGGTAGGCGGGAGGTAAAAATGAAATGTATAAAAAGTGTATGTACATATGTACCTATATGATCTATGCCCGCCCGGTGATGGAGCATATATGAAATAAAAATAAAGTGACCCTAAATATATTATATAATATATAAATTGGAAGTAACTAAAGAGCAGGTACATAAATTTATTGCCCAATGATATCCGAAACAGAAAAATAAAAAATGGCTGTCAGATTACATTGCACATTAAAAGCGAACCGATTCATCATCGAAATGATGCTAATTAAATAATCCGCACTCGTGTTCTTATTTTTATCCTGCACACATGTTCGCTGGAGGCCGACAATGGCACTACATACCTTCTTAATATGCAGTAAATTGTTCAGAAAGACCGACACTCTAACATATATTATTTATTATAGGTACACCTCAAAATTCTAATACTGTTTCATATTTAATTCTTCCTTAATTTCCATTAACTCTTACAAACTATATACCATACATAATTAGTTAACATATAATGATACATATAAAATAATCAGCTCGTTCCAAAGAGATACAAATATAATATATTGTATAAAAATATTTTATCAAAAAATTGAACCGACGAAAAATTGTAAAGTGTAAAATAAAATATACGAACAATCAGTGAACGCCGATTCAAAATTTGTTTTCGTGGTTATCTATTTTTCAACCCTTAGGGGTGGATTTTTTTTAATCGGGTGACCTGGATAATCAATTACAAAGTGGTCATACATAAAAAAAATATATTTATATACCTCCTCAGGTTTTCTTCGGTTAAAAATGTTACAATAGCAAAAATTTATCTTACGTGTAGTGACAGCAATTAAGATATTTACAATAACATTATTTATATTTATATTAGTAATATGCTATTATTTTCGATTGTTGTTACAACAATATAAAAAAAAATATCATATTACTAATATAAATATAAATAGCGTTATTGTAAATATTTTAATTGCTGTCACTATTCTTAAGATAAATTTTTGCTATTGTAACAATACATTTATTTCCATGCAGAGATATCATCGCGAAACTATTAAAATGGTATTCTAGGGACCCTACAACGTGCTCATCCACTGAAAACTCATACTACCAAATTATTAGCATGATTCCTATATATCCCTTACAGGTAAAGTCGCTTTAATAAATAGTTCTCACTCTTTTTAACTCAAACTATGATAAAAAAAATTCTCGGTGTACTGCTAAATGTGATTTTTTATATTCAAATGCAGGCTGTTTGTGAAATGTTTTTTTTTTGCAATACCTGTACTGTACGTAACCCATTAATAACAAAATTTAAACACAGTAAGTGGAACTTTTATTGCACAATTGGTTTTCATGGTTACATCATTTACTTACCGTCCACGGTGGATGATAAGTGAAACTTACCGTTCATGGTGGATGGTAAGTAAATATATATCATTCAATTTTTTTGAATTTTTATCCTCAATTTGACAGCTGTTAATTTTGATACCTATTTTTCCTTTTCTTATATTTACGCAGGTATTGCAAAAAATATCTTACTAACCTCGAACTGTAAGTGATTTTGTAGGTCTCGAATTTTTAGGAAATCTCCACCCTACGGGTCTCGACATCCCAAACTACATTCTCGACCTAAAAACTACCACTTACAGTTCACGGTACGTAATATACTATTTCTTAGTTTCTATGTACACGTAGGTAATGCGCTTCTGCTTCCATTTCACAAAATAGAACGTTGTAACAATGATATGCGCGAGTGGTTGGCTGCAATGGACGCTTGGTTTTTGAACCTGTTCACACCCACGGCCAAGCGAGCGACGCAGTAATGAATATGTTAACAAGCGACGCCGCTGACACGCAGATAAGATAGAGTTGGTAATTTGTGTCCCATTAAAACCATCGCGGTCGAACTCGCCCGGCCACCTTCCTTTCCCATCACGCTACAAGTTTCTCTATTTCTAACGATATTCTATTTCATTCATTTCCACTAATCCTAATTGTTTTAAACCGTCATACCGGGATAGCTGTCAAGAAAAACAATCAAAAGCAAGCTCACGGGCAGGGAGGGAAACTTCAAGGCGAAAAAAACATAATTCTAATAACAAAAATTGTTATTATAACATAATTTACTGAGATATTTCAAAATAACTTGATATGGCTTCAAGTAAACTACCACTTCAGATAATTGAATTATCACCAGAAACTTATCAGCTCTTCTCAAGGGGATACAATTGATATATACAAACTATACAAATTTTAATTTAGTAGTTTTGAGAAACCTTAACTCCAGTGATTTACACACACACACACACACAGTCAGACAGACAAACAGAACACACACACACACACACACACACACACACACACACACACACACACACACACACACAGATACACTGATAAAAATGTTTTCTTGGAATAAACAGATTCCTCTGAAATGAAGAGAAAAATTGATTTACATAGTGCCAATCCGATTTTATTTTCATTGAAAACTTTTGTAGGGTTAATAAATATTCTTGTATGAAAATATGTTTAATTTTGAAGGAACATATGAAATTATTCAACTAAGACTCATTATGGGGACGAATGAGTTTGAATAAGAGTTGTTTTAATTCAAAATGATATCATTTTAAATAAAAACGTTTTAAAATTGAGAGAAAACACTTGGTAAGTTTCAAACAAAATTTATTTATTACGATCG
This sequence comes from Poecilus cupreus, assembly GCA_963942605.1. Classification (NCBI taxonomy): domain Eukaryota; kingdom Metazoa; phylum Arthropoda; class Insecta; order Coleoptera; family Carabidae; genus Poecilus; species Poecilus cupreus. The sequence continues at coordinate 1,888,673 of OZ012714.1, read as the reverse complement.
TATTTCGGTTTACAAGACCATCATCAAGTATACGAATGAATTTGTACATTTGTGAAGTTCTTATATATAGTGTAACAAGCTTATCTTTGTATTTTAATCCCCTTTAGAACCGTTACTTCTGCTTGTTACACTATATATAAGAACTTCACAAATGTACAAATTTATTCGTATACCTGATGATGGTCTTGTAAACCGAAATACGTATCGTAATAAATAAATTTTGTTTGAAACTTACCGAGTGTTTTCTCTCAATTTTAATTTTTCAATATGTTTCAACGAGAACCGACAGTGAAATCCATTCATTTTTTAAAAAACGTTTTGTTTAAAATTAAAACGACTTCTTTTTCATTATTTTTATAAACAAAATTTAAAATGTATTCATTTACTTTCAAAGCAGAAAAAAGAAGATAAATAAAATTTATATTAAAATTAATATTTTTTGAATTGAAACTAATCATTTTATAAGAAAAAAAATTTCTTCAACGAACGCATACAAAAGAAAAACTGAAAATTTTCTTGAAACTATTAAAATCGTATTCTAGAGATCGTGATAACCTCAGTTCAGCTGTTGCCAATTTAAATTTTCCCTTATGGTTCTCCCTCCACTAACATCTTTGGGAACTATGATTTGACGGCTGGTAACCACACTTCAAGCGTAAAAATATATCATTTACCGAGATCTGCGTATGCAAATTGCCACACCCATAATGGGTAAAAGGCGTGATGATATATTTATTTATTTGTTTTCTAAAACGTGGTCATCCACTAAAAACTCACTACCGAATTTTTAGGATGATTTCCTTACAGGTATGTGGCGTGAGGTAAAAATAATTATTGTACATTTATTTTCAATCACATTGAGTTGGATTTTAAAATAGTTCGCCAATGTTTTATGCATAATAATGACCTCTTATCGTTTTGTGATAATTACTGTGTGAAATAAATTCAAACATAAAATGAAATGTATAGGTAAGTGAATGTTTGTCGGGTATAATCTACAGATAGAAAACAATTTGAAATTTAATTATCATGTAAACATTTCAAATATCAAAGATTGTTAAAAATAATAAATTAATTTTAAATCTAATTGATGTTGACATTTATGATTGAAGTAATAAATAATATACTTTACGAGCGATTTAATCATAATAGAGTTCATGTAATGTCAAGTTTTTTTAACAAGAGATGATTTCAACGAACTCGTCAACTAGTAACACAGACATTCATGCGAACAAAACTGTTTTAATATCTAGTTTTTATTTAAATAAGTTGCTATGGTATTCATAGGTATTTTTCGGTGTAAGTGATGTTAAAACTCACAAAATACATTAACAAGTGAGACATAGAGAGTGTTGAGTTATACCCGTGCTAAAATGTCGTCATTTTATTATCTGACCAGCGCTTAACAGCTATAACTCATCTATGACCACAAAGTGGGATGCAGATAAACTACAATACAAACACCATACAAGAGTATATCAACAATCACACGGTTCTCGCTTTACTCTATTACTATCTGCACTAATTCGTTAGGTTGGTTATTATTACGTGCATATGCGGTTAATACAAATGCATATTATTACTGGTGATTCTTGTCTAAAAGTCTAAAAACCATTAAGGAATTTTGGAAAGTAAAATTAGATGTGTAATGTGTCACCAGTCCAGAAACTACACTTTTACAAGTAGGAGGCTTGCAAATTACAAGCACTCGCAAAACAGTTTCTGGACGTGTGATACACATTATTTTTCGTACCGTTTTTGTCATAAAATTATTTAATGAAATTACTGATTTATTTGCCAAATACTAGAAATTTTTTATCAGTTTCTACTGATGATGACAACTTAGTTGTCGAAATACGTATCTAGATTTCTTTATTATATTTCTTTTAACTTTAAGGCTTAGGGGATAAATTTAAGTTTTTTTATTATTCTTAGCGTTAGATTTTCACAATTTATTTTATAAAATAACTAGTTATTAAATATAAACCGATCGAAAAAAAAGTAGTTTATGTACCCCATAGGAAAAGTAAACTTCCCGGACTCCTGGTGTTTTTCCACCATCGTCTATATTGTTATTTAAAAACTCGTATTTGAAAGTCATTTGAAATATTTACAGACAGTCAAAATGATGACAAAAGATAAAATAGAAAAGATATTTCAAGAATCGTTCGCGGCCATTTGGAATGTACATATTTATGGAGGAATTGATGAGTTGAGATCACAAAATTCAAGTTGTCTTTCCACCTATGTTCTGCCTACGAGTGACAAATAAATGACAAATAAATATCAACAACACAGGACACTTAATCTGTGTATTTACGACATACTATTTAGTTTTTGTCTCTGCTATTCTAAACGTTCCGAATTGAGTCATCTATATTCAAATTCGCTAATGGGAATTATGCATTTGGCTATTTCATTTCTTCATTAATTAACAAACATTTTAACAACTGTTAGCCAAACTGGTTTCCTAATCAACCATTTTAAGTTTCCTCGACTCGTGATATTTAAAACTATTCTCAAATTCTAATGTGATGTATAAGCTACTATTTGATTGTTTTGTATGATGTATGTATCTTTAATATTACCAATCAAATAGAATGAAGTGATCCATCTATTGCTTTCCATTCAATTCAAATCGATTCGTCGCCTTGCGAATATCAATTCTCATCTTTAGAAAAACACGGTGATATATATTGTGTACGATGTAATTAATTGTGCGTTTTTAATTGCATACGACGGGCATTTGTTACAGATGACGTCACTAGTTCATTTCTGTAAAACCATAAACGTTGGTGACAAGCAAAACCGGATACTGCTGATGTAGATACGGATGTATTAGCGTAATTTGTGACATATTTTATTCATTACCTTGTACTTGAACGACAGTTTTATTATTAAATTATTATTTATGATCATCCGACTTACTGCAGAAATAATCTTTACCTATACTATTCCAGACTGGTCTTTCATATTTACTATTTCCTCATTCCAAAATAGAATTGAAATATAAAACTAAATACATAAATTTACAATCAATTTTAATTCAATCATCCACTTACATTAGTGGGGTAGCACGAATCCAGAAACAGTCAACCAATATTCAACAGTCCTATCTTTACACACCACTTTCATCTCGTCCACATTCATACATGCTCGTTTATTCTTCACACTCGGAATCATACGTTCATGCAACAAACTATCAATCATACCCAACCACTTATTCCTCGGACGCTCACACAATCTTTCACCTTCAATCTCACCAGCATGTATAAGTTTCATTAATTTTTCGAGATGGCCAAACCATCTCAGCTGACTCACTCCCAGTTATTTAACAACATTCTTCTCAATCTCACACTCGCCATACACCATGTATATACGTCTCGTATACCCCACAATCTCCTCTCAAATATCTCATTTCTATAGCAGTTATTCGTCGTTCATGCTACTTCATCCACACCCAACATTCAGAACCATATCAGTGTGGGCACTAACACACCATTATAAACACTCAATCAAGAAATATTTAACCCATAGCGCCCGAATTAATTATTATTTTAATTTTCTTGAAATTTAGCTAATAAATAAATAAATTTTTGGCAACGATCAAGTTAAAAGAGGAATTATTTTAAAATTATTAATAAAAATGTTCAAAACATCAAAGTATTGTTCATACTACAGTTAAAAAATTATATAAAAAAAGGTAAAAAGAAAAATGTTCTTACTCAAATACAATATCCATATGGCAACGCTGGGCGCTAATGGGTAAATAAAGCAAATAATAGTTATTTACTTTACAAGTGGGCAAGTAAGGAATTATCCACGAGAGAAATTTTAGCACACGAAGCCAACGGCTGAGTCTGACAATTTTAACGAGTAGGTAATTCCACTTTGCCCACGTGTGAAGTATAACGTTTTATCCAACATCTCTTAATAAATGCAAAATATTATTTGACAGTGACATATGCTTTAAATTTTCTAAATTAAAATGTTAATCGAAGTAGTTACCAAGGTGTTGTGTGTTATTATTATTGTTATAAATATCAAATTACTCACTAGTGACATTTCTCAAAATTATACCCACTAGTGGGTAATCTGTTACTTTCTTTGTTTAAAATCGCCATAGTTAAACAGCTTTTATTGAGAGGTGTTGCAAAAATAAATTTCTTCTACAAAAGATACAGAAACATATCAAGTAAAATGAATTCATTTATTGTATTGTTAACTTGGCCAATAGATTATATAGTATAGATACAGAAATAATTAAATAAATATGTGATATAGTCATGAGAACGTTTCGTTTCATAGTGCAATCTAATCTATTTAGTAACTGTAGTACATCAATGGCTGTATCATTTATTTATATTTATGAATTGAGTCATCTTGGTTGTCATATTTTTTAATCACTTTTCACTTTCAGCTGGTACGAACCACTGAACCAGCACTCTTATAAATAATTCAAACGACAAGGAAATATTAATGATACATATTTTACACCTACATGAATGCAATAAGCATCACCAGAACTGGCGCATGAGAAAAGTCATTGTAGAACAAAAGAATGACTACAGCATAATTTTTAACAGCATATAGTTACTTCAGATCACTAGAGAAATAATATTTGAAGTCTGAGTCACTGACAGATTTTTTAAAACTTATCTTATGAGTTTGTCATTGATATATTTTAAACTTACACCGACAAATTTTCATTTAATTATTTGTAAGAAAGTTGTGTGGTGGCCACACCAAATGTTTTAATATCCAGTATTCTATTTGTTACTAGAGGCCGTAAAATTACAGAAAGTTATATAAAAGCCGAGACCTCCAGAGTTTGAAGCGTCGTATTATAATATTTTTTGTTAATAAAATAAGTGATTAGTCCAGTTTGAGTGTGCAGATGAATGATTTGTCTGTTTGTTGGTATGTGTATATATTTATGACAGTGTTTGTTGCGCCATTGTGTTTGTGTGTTGTTTTTATGTTGGATGGCAGGGACATTAACATCGCACCGCAGACACAAATGATACCGGCCAGCTGAGGTGTTAGATTCTTCTGTGATTGATGGCCCGGCCGGCGATGGGTGTGGTCAACACATACGCACTCGCTCACACATTCACGACTCAATCCACGCTCACAATTATCCCTTAGAATGCCTTGGATCATCTTCTTGCAGGGATGTACAACACGGTATATTCACTTTAGTATATTGTAAAACTGTCATGGAATGGTACTTATTTCCTTCGAGTATGATATGGATGTTCCATGCGAGTTGTGCACTATACTTTTTCTACGACCACGATATTATTTCCTAATTCATTTATATTTTAATAATAAATTTGTCCCGCTTTCACTATTCCAATATTTGACAATTCTAAATAAGTATTCTAGCAATGGCACATGTACTGAAATGAACTGACCTGTATTGAAATACTCACAAAACAAATTCATTTCGCACGATGCTTGCAATGTAACTCATATCACTAGCAACAACAAACAGAATGAGCAGATTTTTAAGAGATCGTAAAAAATAGTTATATGTATATCAAGGCACTAAAGTATAATTTTTATTACGAATATACCATGTTAAAATCATAAATAAATAGCATTATGTATTTGTGAAACGTTAACCACCTGTTGCGACGGGGATGGCTGTGCTAACAAAAGTACTGTCAAAGTGCCAAATTTGGTTATAATTTTTATTATTGTTATTGTAAGTTTGTAATTCAAATTTGGCATAAGTCTGTAACGTTTAACTTTAGCTACTGTTTTGGCTAAACTTCGCGTAGTAATATCGTGTACTTAAGTATCGATTTCAGAAAAAATATATTTTTCCAACGACCACTACGTTATTGGTCATTCATTGCATATCACTAGCAATGCTGTGTGATATGAAAGCTCATTATGCAGTCAGATGCGTCCGCAACTGTGTGATATGATTTTATCACACGCTGCGATAATTGAGCAAACTAACCTAAAAATTTGTATTTAAAAGTTTAACAGTTAGTAGATAATTTCGCTGAATTTATACGAATTAAGAATGATGGACCCTGATTTATCAAATTTTAACATAATTTTTTGGTGCTTTCTGATAGTAATGATGATAACATAATCTGTTTTAATATTTTTAAGTAAATTTTATATTGTTTTTTTTTACTTAATTGTGGTCGCCAGAAAAGTATCGTGTACAACGCATGCTGAAAGGCTATTTCACATTCATGTGAAATATCCAACTTTCAGCACTAGTTATACAATATACTATTCCCTGTAATATTAATAAAATAAAATGCTTTACAGTTTACTATTTGTGTTATTACTTCTATAGTAAACTAATTGCAATAATTTTACGTGAGCAATGACAACTCCAAGTTTGACAATTATACAACTAATAAATACCCCAATAACAGCTGTACAAAATTCAATCTTGTAGCATTGTTTTTTTTTTAGAAAAACTGTGCCTTTGACTTTGTGTACGTGAAATAGGAAAAGATTATTATGTTAAAAACCCATAAAAACCTTGCTTTAAAAGTGTATGAATGATCAGTGAGAACGAATGTGCGGCTCGCGTCAGGTTTTCACACCCCTGGAGGCGGCTGCAGTGCGTTATCAGCGGTGCGCCGGCACGTAAGTGGCCCGGCGTGTCGCTGATAACGTCGCAGACGGAGCGAGTGAAGCAGCCGCGGTCCTCTGTCACTGGCATCCGTCTTCATTTTACCTGATGACCGTAATTACAGTACTAACACCAAGCACCAATGTCTACACTATGTTGCATTTGTCACCCGACAATTTTAGTTTTAATTAAAGATAATGGCTCACTATTCCTACACCAACCAATAATGATAACAGTTGTTCGAAATATTTCTACAGTGATTGTACTTTCTAGAGTAGGTTAACTTTGCTTGGATTCCTTCAGTGGTAAGAAATGTCGGACAATTAGAATTATACTCATATTGAAAATGATTTAAGATCCGCAAAAAGAATCAGGGAGTCTACATAGTTTAACTTAGAGTATGAAAGTTGACGTTTAAATTTCTTTACACGGTTCTGTTTCCAGATACCCAGATACCCAGTCAAGAACTGAATTTGAAAATTCCAGAAATAAATAGATGGATCAGTGCAGTAAAGTTGTAATACTTGGCTAGTTAAAGTAGTTTAGAATTTCTCTGCGGTAATGGAAACGTTATAAAAAACATAGTGGCCCCCAAAAATATTCAATTTAAATGTACACACGTTACAGGACAGAAATAGTACATTGTGTTATTAGGAGTAAATGTGCTGAGTATATAAAATTGAACGACGAGCGAAGCGAGTCGGGCAATTACATGCGAAGCACCCAAAGTCACATTTACTCCGAAAAACACATGCTATTTTTCTTCAAACACAGAAAATAGAATAAATATAAATCAATAAAATATGCCTTAACTTCAAAAAATATTCTGTCTTATCTAGTATTTCTGGTTGCTATGGAATATGCTGTTTTGTTATTTTTGTTTATTTGTTTCATTTTTAATGGACAAATTATTGAATTACAACCTCACTATTTTTCATAAAATTTTACTTTGTCCGCCGCGGGAATAGAAGTGTTGTCAAAGAGTCACTTTTACGCCTGCGGCAACAATATTGAACTTCTGCTTGTTGAATACAAATAGATAACAACGTGCTTATATGCCAATTGAAGAAAAAAATAATAACAATATCTTTTAATTTTTTTTTTTTCATAGCACAAACTTATGAAAACCTAATAAAATAAATAAATATACATTACGCCATTTACCCATTTCTAGGTGTGGCACTAGGTGTGTGCGGTAACCAGCCATCAAATCACGGCCTCCAAGGATAGTAGAGGACCACAGAAGCAATTTTATATTTAGTAACATGAAAATTTTCGGAATTATTTCGAGAATTTTTCGGCTGTTTAACATTAACTTTCATTCTTTAGTTAAACTATATTTAGAAAGGATAGATAAAAATTTATAACTTAACCATTTGTTAAACATAGCTTTATTAAAGTCTTTGAATTTAACCTAAATTAGTGTGGGAACTATGTCGATTGTGCTTGGAAAATTAATATTCGAAATTATAATTTTTTGTAGGTACTTCTTAAAGTAACAAATTATGAATTGCTGGTCCAGTAATCATTCATGTCAGCAATAATAAAGCTTTTGAGTCTGGCTCACAAAAGAGAAACCTTTAAAATTGTCCATATTAAAAACTATTATGTTAAAATTAATGATCAAATAACATAATCTCAAACAGTAACACAAAAAACTGATTAATCTTTTGCAGAATTAGGTTGCAGATTAAATTATAAACAAATCGACTATCGTGGGATAAAATCATAATTGAGTTATCCAAAGTAATTTCATGATTGTTTCTAACGTGGCAATATTTCAAATTCCCAAGTAGTAGTAGGCCTAGGAAGGTATTTGCCGCATTCTGTCGGCAGCGACATCGCGAGCCGGGGAAAAAACGTGAACATCGGACCGGTTCGGCTCGATTATCGAGGCCGGCCATGTAACGAGCCCTGACAAGAGTGACAAGGACAGAAACAGTCCGCCCTCTCCCCACGGCAAAGCACGCGAGGTGACGAAAAACTCAAAACACATAAATCATTTATTTTAAATCCTGGCGTTGTATCAGTCCGACGATTCGGGAGATTGTCGCGAATGATAAGAGCAGTTTTGGGAACTCACTCACACTTGGTCGCGACTCGCGCCTGACACCAAGGAGTTAATTAAAAAGGAATTTTCATTGGCGCTGGTGGTAATTTTGTTATTAACACATCTCTTCATCCTCATTTGATATCACTTTAAACTTTTCATTGCTACATTATTTTATAACACAAGATTTTATTATTTACATTCACAACTTGGAAGAGTAATGATAATAATGAACATGTCTTTCATAAAGACTTTTGCATTAATTTCTGTAATAGTTATTTATGATATAAGTGTTAAAAGTGATATTTTATGAGTAAATAAATAAATCATTTTTAACACGTATATCAGACAAAATTTAATCTACGATCTTTCTAGTGTATTAGTAAATACTAAAAAATATAGAATGATATTTTGACAGGTAGGGTTATATTTGTTGATCTATTGATACAAATCGTTAACGTGTTAGAAGTAACAATAAAATCACTTTTAACAAATTGCTATGTTACTTTTAACACTAGTGTCAGAAGTAACACTTTTAACTTGCTAAGCAACCGTTAAAAGGGTCACTTTTAATAACGGTTGTAGATAATAGTATATTATGTTACTAGGAGTTGAAACATGACTTTTTGTGATGAGCTTATATATTTGCGGCAGAGGCGTTAACCAAAGCTCTGCAAATTGAGTAAAACATAAAAAGACTGTTTAACTTCAAGTAAACTTGAAATATATGAAATACAATATAACTTTTTCTGCCATTTTAAACAATAAAAAATCTGATGTGGCCAGCACATAACCTCCCGCCCAATATCTACTACTCTTAAACGGTACAAAATAGTATTTGATGATACAGAAACATACCTTCTTATTTGTTTATTTTCTATTTCTATTTGAGAATTTATATTTCTTTCGTATATTTATTTAATTTTTTGACATATATTTCACTAAGAAAACAGCTTCACAATCACAATGACATGTGTCACATTTCGTAAAAAATTGAAAATTTTTAAATGTTTCCATGGTGTGCTAGGAATGCAAGATTTGTGAAATCTAATTTCTTTATATTTTATTATCTCTAAATCTAATGAAAATTATTAAAATTAGTGTAATCAAAACACATGTAGAATTAAATATTCTTCAACTTTCAAAATAACATAAATTGTTGAAAAAGGAAATTTAACCATGTTTTTCACGAAAAACTGTTAAGGGCTTCAAGTAAACTGCTCCTTCCGGTCGACCAATTTTATCCAAAATCTAATCAGCTCTTCATTTAAATATAAGAAGCAATAATTCAAAAAATTGTATTTTTTGGTATTATAGTATTTGAGTTATGCGAGACGAAAAAATTGCCACAGACTACACACACACACACACACACACATACATACATACATACATACATACATACATACATACATACATACATACATACATACATACATACATACATACAGACATCATCGCGAAAATAGTAAAATCGTATTGTAGGGACCCTAAAACGTGCTTATTCATTGAAAACTCACTACCCAATTTTCTGACCAAAAACAATACCTCCCTTACCTAGAGGTAGGCGGGAGGTAAAAAACTGTTACTCGTCGAGCTGCCCTTGTAGGTGCTGCCACCAGTGGTATATAAAACAACTAACAAATTATTGTATTAGTAACAAAATGATTAATTTCTATATCGTACATATAGAAGCAAACTATGAACATTATAATATGCTCGAAGAAAAAATGTTTTATGTTGGTCTGTACTATAATCACTTGTTTATAATATTGTTTAGCGTTCATAATATGGCTCTTTATGGATTAGTCTGATAAAGCAAAAACAATAAACAATAAATCTTGATAACCAAACAATATAAAAGAGCACACTTTTAAATTATGTCAACGTCATGTAACTAATATAATTGTCATATAAGCTAAGAAAAATAATCTGCTATGCTGTCAAACATAAAATACTGAATGTAACATGTACATAATAGGATTTTATTGACTCGCCTTTTTATGTGCCTCGTCTATAAAATCCTACATTATGTACTTGTTGCAATTCTTCATCAAGAAAACGAATGAATAAGTAACATAAAATGTTTCCGTCAGTTTTTCTTTCCAAAAACACATCAAGAAAAGGAATGGTACCATTTTCTTTTATCGATTATGTTAACTATTAAATTGGTTAAGAGAGTTTTAAATCTACCTTGCCCATATGTTGTCCTGATAATGAATTGTGTGGAATAATTCGAAACGTTGTTATAGAACTTATTCCAAAAGTCTTTATAATTTACTATGAGTTCTGAACATTTTTTCAACTTGGTCAATATTTTATAAATTGTATTACATATCTAAGGATAAGATCTCACGGAAATTCCTTACAAGTCAACATTTAAAAAGTTGTAAATTTTTGAGTAAATGTTAAGAGATGTAAATTGAAATTTTTATTATCAAACTGAATTATTTATTTGATTGCTGTCAATAAGTAATTAAAAAACAATTAAACTTTTAAGTTGTAAAATAATTTAATGTCACTCTGTCAAACATTTACCAAAAATATACAAATAAACAAGAAGGTAATAATAATTAAATTAGGTTTAATCAATTAACATAAATATTACTTTCAAATTTTAAGTTAGAAAGCTATATCAAAATATTTGCTACAAATGTTAATATGTCATTAGCAAATTGAATAAATAATACGACTTGTTAAACAGTTAACAGTCAAAAAAATGACAAGTGTCAGACACTACTTCAAATCCGTTTCGATTAATTACTTTTCGTTTAATATCCTTTCAATCATTAATTAGTTCCTTGAAACCAAATGATCTCAGCGCGTTGTTTAGTATGACTTGAAATTAAACATGCCGTACATAACTACATCCATATATTTTATTTTTTATTTACGCTTTATTTTAATTATCATGACTTCTATATAATAACATATTATAGTCGTATATCTAGAAAGGATCAGAAAAAGAGAGATTGCATGATTTCTTTCAGAGGTACTTCTTTCACGAGGTGTATTATTTTTTATTACAAACGTATTTTCGTACTTATATAGTTATTTGTATCACTAGTCCAGAAATTGCACTTTTGCGAGAGTAAGTTCCTTCGAGCATACAGTAAGTGTATGCTCGAAGGTAAGTTCATTTTGACAGGCCGAGCAAAAGCGAGGCTTGCACATTACGAGCACTCGAAAAACAGTTTCTCGACGTGTGATACACATTTTTTTTCTGTCAATTTTATCATAAATTTAACAAATGAATTTACTGATTTATTTGTAGATATAAATAGGTAATATATGTTTTTCACGACTGGGAGAGTAACTCGGTTTTTTAAATACCAAAATCATGACAGAAACAGCCAATTTCATATTTATGGGAGATTTGTACACTTTCTCTCCCGTCGTTAGAGAAAGTGCTCAAATAATGTGAAAAAATTAACAAAATTAAACAAATCAAAGGTAACTATCATAAAGTATATTGCAATTCCAATATTTTTCAATTACATAAAAACCAAAGAGGTGTATTTTTTTCATTGTCGTATTGTAGCCCTCGCCTTTGGCTTGTGTTTCAATTTACTCCAAAACACTAGTTTTACATATTTCTAAATCGTCCAGAAACTGCTTGGTTTCAGGCCTAGACCGGTAAGAAATAGAGACTTTTGTAAGATTAGGTTTCGCTGAGAGGTTGAAAGTTAGAGATTTCCATCAATTTTAGTTGTAAGCAAAAATGTAAGAACCTAATTATAATTATCAACTAAATAAATGTCACCGAATTTTTTAAAGAAAACAAATGAATTGTTTATATTTATAAATCTCTCGTATCCTTGTTTACGAATGATCTGATATTACCAACATAGAAAATTTCTAGCATTTCATATTTGATAAATAAATCAGTAATTTCATAATAAATTTATGAGAAAATCGTCACGAAATATAATGTGTATTACACGCCCAGAAACTGTTTTATAAATATATTCGCACTCGGAAGAGTGCAGTTTCCGGACTAGTGATACAAATAAATAACTATTATTGTAAGAATAGATTACCAAAATCTAATTTGACTAAAGTTAGCAACAATCGACAATGAATGAAGTTAGAATAATTGCAAGAGAACAGATTATTGATAGCTAATAAATTAGTGAGTTTTTGTCTATAAAACTGTACACAGTCAATAAACTTGGCATTATGTGTGTTGTGATTGCAAGGGAAATGTTTCTTAATTGTGATAAACAACCATTATTGCCGTTAAAAGAAATAAATTCTGCGCGTTAAATCCTAACTCACATAAATTTCTCCATCACTGCGGAAAAAGTGAGTTGAAAGCTGGGTTTCTACAGAGAAATTTGCCATATTAGTGATGTTATAGCCGCGAGATTGGAACTTGTTTACCGATGCGTGATAGGATAAGGATGAGTAAGTTTGATTTTTCCACTTCATGCAGTTAAAGGACCCCGCACATTCCAAATGGAATAGTGGCTTCCGTAAAATTGACTGAAATTTTAAAATTATGCATGCATGAGTGTGCGTGAGTGCATGAGTGTGTGACTTTTGGATAACTATATGTTTTATGAGAATGGAGGGTTATACAGAAGCAAATTTTCATACTGCCATCTATTGATGTTTTCATTGAACTACGATGAAATTCACGTAGGCGAAATACAAACAAAACGCTGTCAAAATGACAGTTCTTATAATGATGCTAAATATGAAATAAAAGTGTGTGTATGGTTTGAGCAATAGTGATTCCCGTTATTACTATAAAGAATATATGGCCAGTGTTAAATTTATTAAGTTTCCTAAATAATAAACTTCAAAAATAAAAACATAACCTTGTTAATACGCCATATCAAACGTCAAAACATAGATGTTTGTATTATGAACTTCCATCTCAACTTTTACCTCATCTTTCACTTTTTTGCCTGTGACGTCAAAATCATAACCCTCCATTACGTATCCAAAACTCGGTGTTATATTGCTTAGATGTCATACTACATTATTATTTTCTATCGCATTTTGCCGTACAATCATTAATTAATTTAAAGGAAATCATATTACAAACTTCGTAAATACATTTGTCAAATATCACAAATATCGAATGTAACAAATCTCGAAAATATGTACATTTGTCGAAAGCGAACAATACCATATGTTGTAGTTGCATCTAGTGAGGCAGTGCCAATGATTACAATACGACATTTGGTAATGTTCGCTTTCCACAAATATAAATGTATTTCTATAACACTGTTTTGGAAACTACGCATTCCACAACTAAAAATTATATTAGAATAACTATCATTTCACGTGTGGAATATATTCGACGAATAAGAACCGCATATTAGCGCGATATATGAATTATATTGTTTCAGTCACTGTTTGTTTTAATTTTATTTATTTGAGTTTAACGTTTTCAACAGTTATTCGTTAAACAAGTAACATTTTTGTATAATTTCCAAAACCTTGTTATAGAAAGTATAGTCTACAACTTGTAACGGAATGGCATATCCCACACTCGCAAACCGTAGTTCACGCCTTCGGCTCGGATTACAAACTTTTGCTCGTGTGGAATATGTGCCATTCCATTACTTGTTGTAGAATATACTATTTCGAGATTTGCAGCATTCGTCATTTGTAATATTTCATTTCCAAAAATTGATTTTTGTATTTTGGTAAATATACAATTCCTCATCGTAATTTTCAACATTTGTATAATGTATTTGTATTTTCGTGAAATGTTTTATTCGAAAAATGTGGTGTTTTCTATTACCACGATTTTTATGTTTTATTTTATTTTTTATTATACCTGCATCATAATCCGTGTTTAAAACACGCTACAGCGTTCACAAACGCAAGATTAAAACACGCCGTACTTTAAAGGTTGCTAAGCAACAACGCAAATAATTACTGTTAATATCTGTCAAAACTGTAAACGTAAACAATAAATACTAACCAAACTCCATGTAAACGATATACGTCAAACATCACACGCGTAAAATTATCAAAATCAAAATGTTGCTTTTCAGTTTTTTCCAGAGTATGATGCAGATATAATAAAAAATTGCGTATGACACACACGTATAAGTGCTTTCAAAGCACTGACGACGTTAAAAGCACTCCGCTTCGCGTCGTGCTCTTAAACTCGTCGTACGTGCTTTAAAAGCTTACTTATACACTTGTATCATAATATACTAAAGTTCTACACCCTTCTGCATAGCAAATGTAATTAATTTTCAGTATGTAAATATTAGTTTTGTGTCAGTGGTGTAATATTTGGCTTGTGCGTCGCGGCGTAATTACGGCACGTTGTGCGCCGGCGACACGTGCTCGGAGCGTCTAGTTTGACGGTCGCCGGAGTCGCGCTGCGCGGGTCCGGAGCGTGGTTCGTTGCCCCGGCCCTAGCATGTCACTGTTAGCTGGCATTCTTGTCTGCAGCGCACTCGATGCCTCGATGGCTCACTGAGAGCCTCGGAGCTCTGGTGGGCGGTTGACGAAGCTACACCACCATTCTATACACTCATTATCCATTTTATTACGTACCTACAATGCTAAAATCTTTATATCGTTGTTTTGTTATATTTGTAATTATTTTTAATCAGTTAGCTTTGTTGTCTTCATACTTAAATTTTAAATCTCAATTATTTGTTGCTTATGGTACCAAAGACTACAGGGGTGACGTTAAAATAATAGTTCTTTTAGGCAATAAAATACCAGATATACAGCAGAGGCTGCCGAAGTGATTGCATCCGTCAGCCTATATCCTCAGGATTCAATCTTCGCTCTCGACAAAAAATGACGAACATTACTCCCTCGATGTATAAATTACTATTACATCATGATAAAAAATGACACTTATTTCAGAAGTTGTACAAAGTTTGTACTAGGTAGTCCGAGCGCGAACATTTTGACGTCCACTGATTTTGTTGGACCGGTTGTCACCATTAAAATAGTGTCGCAAGAGTAAACAACATATTCGGAAATCAGTGACATCACAAAGTTCTGGACTCAATCTTTTCTAGCGGTTTTCACGACTAGTTTTGACTAAAAACATCAAAAAATTATACTGTATCACGTTATTAAATGATATTTAATATCTCGTATGCGCCGTTAATATTGCTAAATGATCGTTTATAAAAATATTCCTGTCAAATCACACTATGCTATAAAATATATTTTTATTTGTCGGTTTATATTAATTAATAAAAGAACAGCTGCTCTATTAGAATAAGCCGTTGTTCAAAAAATATAGATCTCATCCAGGAACCAAGCTCTCTGTCAGAATTTCGTAGAAGATTGTAATGATATAGTGACGAATTTGAGAGTTCATTTCTTTCTGTTAAATAAAATAATGATGTTTAACATGCAGTTGTCAAAAAAATATTTTGACATGCTTTTTATTATTTTTTTGACAACTAATAATATTTTAATATTATATTTGTATTTTATATTGATGCTTCATTCCTGAGGATAACTTATCTGTAGATCAGTAAATTGTTACATTATCTGGAACTACACAATATGGCCCAATTATTTAAACGAGGATTGTGCTTATAATTTGAAAAATGTTTATAATATCTATACAAATAAGAAAATTTAATACAAGTTCATTTACCATTGACAACAAATACATGTTAAGAAAGCACTGCACAATTTCAGAATTCACGAAATATCACTAAAAATTGGCATATATTTTTATTGTTTTTCTATATAATATAAACCCAAAGAAACTCAATGCTGTGGAGCGCATCGTCATATCTCTTAAATTTATAGAGATATTTCAATTTTCGATGTTTTTCGAAATGCTACTTTGAGTGGCTGCAACTCAAAATCTATTAAAGATATTGAAAAATCGACTCAGTTATGTTCGTTTCATGCATTTTACTACAAATTAGCAAATTTTGAAAATTTTGAAATTTTTCGATTTTTTTCCTCAAATTTCGATCGCCGATAACTCGACAAATATTACAGATACAGATTTGCAGTGTACACCAATCAATTCAGCTCGTCGAAATACATAAGTATGCAAAGTTTCATAAAAATCGCTTTACGGGATGGAAAGTTAGAGCAAAAAGCCTGAAAATGGCGTTTTTTGTCCCAAAAGTCAATAGGTACCCTTTGACGTTTGGCCTGAAAAAGGCCATTTTCAGACTTTTTGCTCTAAAACTACAACCCACCATCCGAATGTTCTGAAAATTTTAGGGTTTATGTATTTCAATGAGCTGAATTCAATGGTTTAGTCTGCAAGTTCGTATCTTGTTTATAATTTGAGATATTGCTGATCGAAATTTTGAAAAAAAAAAATCCAAAATTTCCAATTTTAAAAAAAATTGTTATTTTGCTATAATATGCACGAATAACACAAAACTGAAGAGTATTTTTAGATATCTTGCGTAATTTTTGAGTTGCAGTTCCTTAAAGTTGCACTTCGAAAAACATCAAAAACCGCCATATCTCGAAAAATTTAAGAGATATGATGATGCGCTCTGCACCAGTGAGTTTTTTAGGGTTTATATTATATAGAAATACAATAAAAGTATATGTCAATTTTTAGTGATATTTCGTAAAATTGAAGTACCTACAACATATGAACTGTGTTTAAATTTTTGAAAAATATTAATTTAATTTGACTGATATATCGTTAAATACTAACATTTCGGTAACTAAATAGGCCTTATTGTATGCAATTTTCAATTCTGAACAAGTTTCAATATTCGTGTTCGAGCGACAAAATATAACTTTGCGCTTTAAATATACAAATAGCTATTTCCATAAAAATTCTAACATTAGCGAATATATTTGTAATAATATTATTGCAAATGTTATTGTAATCAAACCAAAGTTAATAAATAAATAAACAAAGTGTATAACAAGCATGTTCAATTATATTGTTCATGTTTCAATATCAAGCAGATATAAATAATCGTTGTCAGTATGACAGTGGTCTCGGTTTTTTCACACATCTGATATCTTCGTAATAACAAGTGAATTAATGGTCCAGCCGTCAGAAAGGCCGAGGATAACTCTATTTCACTGAGCGCGGCACCTATTACATAATACTGCAGCGGGCACTGCGCCATATATTTCACCTTCGCTAATCTGGAAATATAAATATCCACACTCCACATATCACTTCTATACAGTTTTATTGACAATGACGTACTGAATTCTATGGTTATTATAACCATTGTATCAGTGTAAACTGAGCGAATCTCCAGAAGGGAACTTTAGTTTGAAAGTTGGTCGAAAGAATACTTTGATGACACGCTAACATTATTGTTATATATTGAGTTTGAAGATAAAAACGAACTACTAAGAAAGCTGAATATTGTCTATTAATAATGGTACGGCCAATGAATAGGAAATAATCTATTTGACATAATCGAAATAGGGATTACACCTTTTCTATGAGAAAAATGAATTTCCTTTTTATACTCGTACAGGCTGGCGACTAACTTAGATTTAAATAATACTTTTCAAGTAATGCTCGGTTGCACCAATGTTAGTTAAATTTTAAACTTGGTATAAATAAATAAAAGCAAATCGAAGTTATATGTCATATGGAGTAATTGACATTGATACGCTTTTATTTATTGTTCCACGACATGGTAGGAAACCCCATCGTTCTTCTCCCGAAATAGTGAGGAAAATGTGTTGTTCCTCTCTAGAGAGGAAAATATAGAAGTGTTACCAATATGAATCTTATTTACAAAAAAATTATTATAAAAATTATAAATAAATTCCTAATTTTATTGAAAATCCTTATTTTAGAGATATACATACTATAAATTATCTTACAATTATGTCTTATATTTTTCTTTTTCTTATTAAATCACAATTTGACAACTTATTAAAGTATTTAAGATTGGTTCATTGACAACACTGCTACACCGCCTTGTGTCTGATAACCTAACTTTTAACGTGTCAGTTTGTCAGTTGTGTTCTTAAAGTGTATTTTAGGTCCGAGCAAATCGTTTTTAGAAACATGTCGCGAAAAAAATGTTGTGTCTAACAGGAGAGGAAAGCTCTTCTTCCACTCTCGTTCGAAATGTCTCACTCGCTGCGCTCATGAGGCAAACTTCGAACTCGAGGGGGAAAAAGAAGCGCTTTCCTCTCTAGTTTGACAAATAACTATTAAACCAAGTTTAAAATTTAACTAACGTTGATGCAACCGGGCATAAGTATAAACAGTTGATTCATTTAATTTTAATATAAGAATAAAAATATGCTGATAATAAAATTCAGTTATAAGAAACACAAAACATAAATCTAGAGTAGATCATATGTTAGGGAAGTTGGAAATTGCTTAATCATTATTTAATATGTAGAACGTATATGATCGGCTGAGTCAGTCACTACTTTGTTTATATGACAAAAGCAAAAACAATATAGTCGTAGGTACTCTGTATTATTATATACTAGGTATACTGTTATATTAATTGAATGTCAATGGTTAACATTATTTAGTATAATCCTAAAAAACTAAATAATCAAGTGCACTTACATTTTGATAATTTTTTGTAGAAATATTCCATTGGCACACACAACACACGACACAAATCACTGCAAAGATCTCCGCTCTACTGAATACAAACAGAATTTTTCGTGATTTTGCAGTGACGTTGCTAATTAATATGTTCGTTACAAGTCTATAAACTGCAAGAACACTGGCTATTTATAAAACAAAACGTTATTAGGTTTTATTCCAGAAGTTCTCAAAATTTAATATATTATAAAACATTTTTGTGAAAATGCATTTCCCTCACTCGTTTTAATGATGGAAATAATTTTTTATACGACCAGTTAGAAATCTGTTCATTGTATGTTTGTTGTTGCTAGGAATATTGCAAGCATCGTGCGAAATGAATTTGTTTTGTGAGTATTTCAATACAGGTCAGCTCATTTAAGTACAGGTGCCATTGTTAGAACTTATTTAGAATTGTCGAATATTGGAATGATGAAAGCGAGACAATTTTTTCATTAATATAAATGAATTAGGAAATAATATCGTGGTCGTAGAAAAAGTATAGTATACAACTCGGCCTTCGGCTAATGCTACAAACTTTCATACTCGTAGGAAATGAGTACCATTCCATGCTTGTTGTACAATATACTATATTGTGCGATATGAACTCGTATACCGGACGTAGAATTGATACGTGGAATATAGGTATTTCAATGCTTTTTTTTGATATTGCTATAAATTTGTACCTATTCACAACAAAAGTGTAAATATAAAAGTTGTTCAGAATGATAAAATGCATGCAACAAGAACGTTGCCCGTTGTCATGATGTGCTATGCTGTGCTGTGTTGTGCTGTGTGTCTGTGTGTCAGCAGCCGCTCAGCTGATTCGAAGCGATGTGGCTGTCATAATACATAGAATAAAAATTAATTGATACGATTATGTGTTACGACAGTGGCGCGACAAGTGTGACGCGTGAATTGGCCGAGCGTGTGATGAGCGTGCCCGGGCCAGGGACGGAATCTACATTCACACATACATTCCAAGAGCTTTGTGGATGGATGGATGGATGTTCAATGAACAGAGTTGCTATAAGTTTCAGAACTCAGCTGATTTTGATCATAACTATAAACAATAAATAAAAGCACTCGCAAAACAGTTTCTAGATATTATTTTTAGTGTCGAATTTGTCATATATTTATTAAATAAAATTCTGATTTATTTGTCAAATATGAAATACTAGAAATTTTTCCTTTATTATACAAAGTATAAGGAAGTATTGGAATCATGAAAAAATCGGTGACGAGATTTTTGCGGAAATACATATTTTGATGTCCACTGAATCCGTTAAGACCAATTTCTAAATGATGTCTGTGTGTGAGGATGGATGGATGTCCGTGTGCGCAATATCTCATGAACGAGACAAAATTTAAACGATACTTAAAATTATAGTTTTAAGAAAAAACGGAAGAGGAAGTTTACTGGACACTCAAAACAATAAATTCCTTTTTTTTCAAAAATAGAATCAGCTGTGGAAAAAAGTTTTTAAATAAAAATGTTTGTTTTTTTTATTTTATTGTACATGCTTCGAATAGTATATTATTATATGAGGGATTATAATAGTCATTATTCACAAAGATGAAGTGATCATCCGAATGAATAATAACCATAATCCCGAATATAATACTATATTTTTTCTACTCCTGTAAATCGGAAATCATTTTTGAAAATGATCGAAATTCGTTGAAAACACACGATGAAAAATATCATCATAAAAATACACAATGACAACTGACTACATGTCAACTGTCAGACGGCCGTTGCTTGATGATCCACATTACTTCTTTAAAATCACCGTGAATTATGGATTTTTGGCTCTGTAATTGGTCGAGAAGAGTGAATTATGAATCTAAATTCACTGTCGTGAATTGTGGGTACTATAATTCATCGAAAAAATTTAAATAATATTTAATAATTATATATTTTCAATAATCTTAGTTACAATGGGAACAAAAACTAAAACATTTTTAACATCTAGTTGTCAAATAATTGTGGTGTTAAAAATACGCGCCGTTTGAAATATTATAAAAGCAATATTTGTATTATTAGTTAGAAAGTTTTAAAATAAAATCATGAGAACAAAAATTAAACAGATTTAATATTTAATAAAATAAAGTCATACGCAAGGTACAAGCCATATGTATTGAGTTGGTTTTATATGTATAAGAAAGTAGTGTGGTGTCCACACCAGATTGTTTATGTTGATTTACTGACATTTTAAGTTACAGACGGTATGAAAACCGGCACATGTAGAACCTTTTCCCCATTGTACAATTTCCTGTTGCAATAAATTATATATTATTATTATTATAAATACATTTTGTTGGTACGGATCTGACGGTCAGTTATCAAAGCTGCTAATCGTCTTCATCTGTGAGTTCTTGGAGTGTCGAGTACTGGATCCAGAGTGCGTTGAAAACATGCTAACGATATCCGTTATCAAACCTTATCGATCACTAAGCTAAACCTCTATAATACACAAGCCTTTCAAGTATATTCCAGTTTCCTCTCATCGCAGACTAACTTTGAAAAAGATACGTTCGTATTAATTTAATTTAAAGCTAAAGAAATTTGTAGAGAAGTTGTATAATTACGACGATACAATTTTATGACGAATGAATATGGTTTTATTACAATTTTAAGTTTTTGAAATCTCGTTAGTGAAGAAACAAAATACACAGAGAAGGCATTCCAGTGGTATCAAACAAGTATTTAATTTTGAACGTGTCTAGGGCACTAATGACTCCAGCACCATTAGTAACACATTTTAAAAAACAACTATAGTCGTCGATAATAGAAGAATAAAAACTAGATAATAAGGTGAGAGAAAAAACAAAAAGTAAAATATTTGGTGGGACAATATAGCAGCAATATTCTTGAACTGCGTGGCACACTTGATGATTGTAATTTATGATTGATTAAGCAGTGAAAAGTGATAATGAATGTGACAACGAGTGACGTGTGATCCATTATATGAGGCAAGGCGATCGGGCGCCGCAGTCAGCCCGACGGGCGACTCGGGAACTACTACACAAACACACGCACGAAAAGTATTACAGGTTAACTATTGCTTAGTATTTATTCATTTTTGTACTTTATTCGTACCACCGGAAAAATATTCTATAGTCAAATATAATAATTGTTTTCACGCACTATTGTTGCTATACAAGTCTAAATTAATACGTCATCTATGTATTGTACAACACTCTTAGGTAAATGAAAATTCTTCAAAAGATATTTAGAAGATTTAGCGTTTTAATGGGATCACAATACTTTTTCGTAAATCTGCACCTAACGCACTTCCACGAACCCTAATGAAAATATTTTTCAACCATATTCATAATATTGAATGTGTAATAATTGAAAACAATATTTAATTACTGAATAACTAGATTTTTACGTGGGCAAATAAATTAGATCTGTGTTTATTTGACGAAGGTTAATTATTTTTGAACCACGCATAAAATTTCTTAATAAATAAATTATTGTGGGCACCACAATACCTTTCGCTATATCAAACAATGCAGGAACACGGACCACCACAATCAAGAAACGCTCATCCCTTCAAAAAATTTAGTTTTCAATTATGATACATGTCAGAAAATGACAATTTTCAAAAATTGTTTTTTTTAATGCACAGGTTAGCTGATTTAAAATGGTAATATTAAGAGAGAAGTGTATATTTTTTCCCGCGGAGTAAATTAAAGCACGAGCCGTAGGCAATACTATTTATTTACGCCTGCAATATTTATGATTTTTATGTGTATTTCAAAATTATTTGAATTGTAATATAATTTATGATAGTTACCTTTGATTTGTTTAATTTTGTTCATTTTTCACCTTATTTAAGCACTTTCCCTCAAGACGGGAGAGAAAGTGTACAAATCTACCGTAGATATAAAATGGGATGTTTCTGTCATGATTCTGATATCATAGAAACCGAGTATCTCTCTTGGTCGTGAAAAAAATATTTCAGACTACAATTGTAGATAATAATATTTGTAACATTATTCAAATAAGAAAAACTGTAAATCCAGAGATCTAAACACACAGACAGACAGACTAACTGACAGACAGACAGTCAGACACACACATACAGATATCGCAAAATTTTAAAAATCGTATTCTAGGGACCCAAAATCGAGCTCATCCACTGAAAACTCATTACCGAATATTAGCATGATTCCTATACCTCCCTTACAGGATGTGGCGGGAGATAAAAATATATTTAGATTAAGTACACTCTGATAATAGTTAATATAAAAATTTAAACGAATATAGCAACAATAGCAGTGTGAAAATAATTAATTATAATTCATTACAGCAAATTTTTCAAGTGGTACGAATACATCTGGGATTGAGCTCATATATTTCTAGAAGCAAATGAAGCAGAGAACAATTATTTTAGTAACCCCAACTGTGGAAGAGAATAAAAAATACGCACAGTGGTCGAAGAAAAAAGCCCGAGCACAATAAAAAGAGTTCGGCGAACAGGCGCACAAGAATAAGCGAACGCGACTGTCAACGCGACGAGTTTATAAATGAACCGCGATCGGTGAGCCTGAGACCCGGTAACCGGAGCCGGCGAGGCAGCGGTCACCGGTCACCGCTCCAGCCACGCGGTTATAACAGCGGTTATATATATTTTTGGTGCCATTCGGAACTGCGTATATTCAACTATACGGGAAAGCGACAAAATAAATTATCATCGCTGTTACAAGATGAGATTAATGAATGTTGCTTCGTCGCCTTTGCATGGGCGTGCGCGAAAAAATCGCCCGGGGTCGGGGTTCACGCACATTTATATATTCCTTTACAAGAATTTGAACCCGATCTATTAGCACTCGCTACTTCCTTTAAGACTTCAACAGCAGCAATTTTGACTCAACAAAAATCATTAATTTTTTCTAAACTTATAAAACATTGGTTTAACTACTTTAAGAATTATTTTTTGTGTTTTGAGATTTTTCACGCTCGATTTAATTTCTTAGAAATAAAATTTTCTCCCTATCTTCTACCTCTCCACATATACCGTGATTTTCAGCTAAGATGCAATATTTACTTTTCCGTTATTAAAGTATGGATACCAATTACATGTAGAAGTGTTCCAGATAAAATGTAATATAAGATGTCAATGTCATACTTTAATAGTTGTTTATGTAACAAGGCACTAAAGTTTTACTTTTTATCACGAATATGTAATTTATTTGCCGAGGCCTACATGGCCGAGGATAATAATCCATGTGAATAGTAAATAAGAATTTCAGTGCCGCGGTACATATTAAATTATATTTGAAACATAAAATTAGAAACAACTTAAAAAAAAAGTTTTTTTCAAAATCGAGACT
Organism: Poecilus cupreus; assembly: GCA_963942605.1. Classification (NCBI taxonomy): domain Eukaryota; kingdom Metazoa; phylum Arthropoda; class Insecta; order Coleoptera; family Carabidae; genus Poecilus; species Poecilus cupreus. Next base: position 1,864,160 of record OZ012714.1, on the reverse strand, counting down.
AAAGTACAGGGTATTATTACGTGAAGTTAGCTAAAATAGTAGCAAAAGTAAAACTTTACAGACTCTTATGTCAAACTTGAATTGCAAACCAAAAATAACAAATTATTCTATAATACTATTGGTGAATTTATTTAACATTCACCTTTGATAATAATTTATCGAATTTGATGCAGATCATATGCCGAACACGTCTAAAAATATATAAAAAATTTAGAAAAAAATAACTAAATTTGACACTATGACAGTTCTTTTGTTTTCACAGCCATCCTCGTCGCAACAGCTAATTAAGTACATAATGCTATTTATATATGTTTTAAATTAATAATTTAACGATTTCGGAAAAATATAATGCATACCTCGGCACTAAAGTATTAAAGTTATCGTAAAGAACACTAAAAATTACATGTTTTGTTCCCAACTTTGTTGTTCCGATGAAGATCGGAATTAATTAGTTCAGTCTTCTTGCATATATTGTTTCATTTTACGTAGGTATAAATTTACTATTATATGGCGTACATCTGCTAAAATTATCTTATGTATAAAATAATTATTATTCGGTTGCCAACACTGCGTAGCTCAAAATCGCAGTATAATGGATTACTTAAATGCCGATTTTAGAGCTTTTAATTACTATGTTGGCATTCTTTAGTGCCGATTCAAATAAACATGTTTTATAGAGAAGGAAAAATTTGAATGATTACTTGGAAAAATTCTGGTTGTTTTTTTTTATGAAACTTTATCTAAATTGAAGACTATATGCATTTTTAAAAAGTCTTAATTGTTTTAAATAAGCCACAATGATTTTTTTTAAATGTTGTGACGTTATTGTAGATATGTTGCTGGATCTAAAACAGTAAAGATTGTAAATAATTGTAGTCATATATTTTTTTACTTATTTTATTATTATTATTACAATGAAATAGAACATTTATGTGACAAAAATTATTTATATCTCTACTGTTTGAGATCCACCAACACCTCTATAAAGAAATCACAAAAATTAAAAGAATCATTGTGGCTTAATGAATAACAATTAAGACTTTTTAAAAGTGCAGATAGTCTTCAATTTATATAAAGTTTCATAAAAAAAATTTTTTTTAATGGTGAACGACCCCATTGATTGTGATATATTTGCTAATTTATTTCCTGAATGTCGTAGACCAAATATTATCACAATTTCGAGAATATTTACAAAATTTTAAATGTGATGGATGTTTAGATATAAAAAATAAATAGAAAATAAAGATGGCGCTAACCTTCCATAACGTGCTAATCACTGTACTCTTAAATTCGGTAAATCGAGAATAATTCAAAATCAGATAATTCGCAAACGCATGCGATGCCAATACCGCCGACATAAATTGGCGCTAGCGTAACTTAACCCGATATGAATGTAATTCTCTCGTAAACGATGTGACGACGTAATGTAACGACACGTAACGTTAGACGTCCGACTAGGACATGACGTGACGTCGCGCTAGGATCTGTAATCCGATGAACGCGCACGATACGTGTTGTGTGTCACCTTTATTACTTCCTCTTTCACTCTGATTGCTTCCTTTTATACCATCGTATTTCATGACAACTGGCAATGAATGCGAATCGTATACTTTCATGTTTATATTTCTAATTTGACGCATAATTACTGTCACGGGAAACAATGCAGATTTAAGTTTATAGCGCATACACGACCTTTATTAAATTTGCCAGAGGAATTAAAACAGATAACCATATAGTGTACGTACATGTATTACACATGAAATTGTACATATATTAATCTAATTATATATTGAAACTATAAGTGTCAGAAGAGCTAATGTCAAATGGAAGGTTAACGATTTGAAGGTTAGGTGATACCCCCCGCCATAGATTTCTCATCAAACAATACAGAAACATGGACCATCACTATCAAGAAATGCTCATGCCTTCAAAACATTTACTTTTCAATTTTATGACACATGTCAAAAATGACATTTTTCAAGGGTTGCTTTGTTTTTTGTTTTGTAATAATAATTCGGAAATTGTGACAGTAAGAGAATAGTTATTCTACAACAAGTAATGGAATAGCACATATTCCACGCGAGCAAAAAGTTTGTAGTGCAAGCCGAAGACTATACTTTCTATAACAAGATTTTGGAAATTATACAAAAAAATACAAATATAAAACTGTTGAAAACGTAAAACTCAAATAAATAAAATTAAATCAAACAGACGTAACCAAAGTAATTGAATCAAGATACTTCATATATCGCGCTAATATGCGGCTCTGATTTGTCGAAATTATTCCATACGCGGCGTATGGAAATACTTCCCTTAAATAATTTTCTACACAATAAAATAGTATATTAAACATTAAGGGAGAGAAGTGTATGATTTTTTCCCGCGTAGAAACTGTTTAAAAATGTCATAGCTTACTTTGACATCCACATTAAAAATAAAAGTTGATATCAGTAACTCGTAAATGGTTAGATATAATAAAGAATTGTGTACTACTGCAAATTTTCCATTAATAAATATCTTAAACAAGTGTAAACTAGATTCTTGTATTATTTCACATAATATAGTTATACCGCTAAATTTTTATTTTGGCCAATATCTAGTGATCTATGAATTTGATTGAAAAAACAATTGCATGGTCAAACTTCTCTACTAATGGGGTAACTATTTTATAATTTAACCAGCTTTGTTGCTCTTACGATATGTAGAAATCAAATAACAGTTAATTTTCTGGACTCTATTTTGTGTACAGATATATTTATTATTAAAAAGGTATATGAAATGAAAATGACGTTACTCGTAATATTTCAAAATTGGCATATTAATTAACAATTATTAATTTACGGAGGTTAAAACAATGTTCCATAAAATTTCGCATTAAAATATTAATTAACTTCTTCTCTATATTTATATACTCTTATATTTATTAATAAAACATTTTAAAATATAATTATGAGTTCCAAATTACGTCACAAAATGGACTCATACTAAACGATACTGACACGCTTGTAACAGAAGATATAATAAATAAAAATTTTAATTACGATTACTAAAATTATACCTGTGTTAATAACCACACAAATGTGTATGGAAATAATTTATTGATTTGTCTTGAGGCTAATTTATGCTTAAGTTGGTACATCTGTTCGAGGAAAAAACAATCATTGAAATTCTATTGTTCCTTGGATGATGATTAGAAAATAATGAAAGATATTTTAATATGTATAATTGTATTCGCATATTTGCAGTTGCAATTTTATTTTACTAGTGTAACTGTTGTTGGCAACAAATTACAAGTAGATTTTATGCAGTTGAAAAAACTCGAAAACCATTGGTGTTTTATTATTGTTATATAAAACACAAGTTCATTAAATTTAACACTGATAAACCAGTCGAGAACAACAATAATTTTAATAACTTTTTCTTTTTCTTCTAAATAATTTTTTTACAATTTTTACCACCCTTTAAATTATCAAGTCGTTTACGCACTTTCATAACAATTTGATTCATATCAATTCAGTAGCATTAGCAGTTTACTTAAAGCCCTATCAAGTTATTTTGAAATATCTCAGTGTATTATGTTCAATTGTTGTTTGAAACATATTTCTATAACAATGTTTTGGAAACTACATATTCTACAACTAAAAACTGTATTTGAAAAACAAAAATCTTTAAATTAGGTGCCAACCATATTTAACACTTCAACAGTATAACAGCTCAATAATAAGAGTAGTACAAAGAATTAAGAATAGAATAGATGTATGAGAGAGATGCTTAAGCAGAGAAACATAATACTTTGACGCCAGAATTGCTATCTTTAAAACGCAAATATCCTAATAATAATAAATATTTTTTAAAATTCCATTATATCTAGTACGATGATTTGCTTATTTCAATTCATACCTGTATCGAATACACACAGCTATTTCCTCAAGTTACGTAAATCGGTGCCTATTTACTAATTAAGTCTTAAATAAAAACTAAACAATGTCTCAACGCAAATATTTTGTTGAGATCATACAAGCAGCACTTGAGGCTTTATGGAGATACGTCGACGGTCGGCGATCGTTTATAAAAACAAAACTGAAGCGTACCGCTTTTGTAGAATTTTAAACATTTCTTTAAATTTGACAAACACAAATAGCGAGTATTGTATGTTGTATGCCCACTTGTCAGCCATCTTTCGAAATGCAAACATGCGACCTCGGCAATTATATGCTCAGTGCCGTAACTATGCCAATGTTAGATACGCTATTACCAAACTTTTAAATTCTACTCGATGTTGGCACGTACTACTTCTAGAAATTAGAAGATTTTTCATTTAGCAGCCTACGATGCACTTTTTTCAATTACATTTTATCATAAATAACAAATTTGTTAATTATAAAAATATATTATTACTGTTTTGTACCGTTGCAAAGTAAAAAAATCTGTTGTGGGCACCACAATACCTCCCGCCATAGATTTCTTATTGAACAATGCAGGATCACGGATCACCCCTATCAAAAAACACTCAAAAAAAAACACCCTTACTAAAATTATGACACATATCAAAAAATGACATTTTTCAACTGTTGTTTTATTTTTTCAAAAAACAGGTTAGCTAATTTAAATGAAAATATCAAAATATAATTTTTCTTTAACGTGTTGTAATTCATAAATGGAGACAGTAAAAGGAAAATGTTTCAAACAATAATTGTAGATAATAATATTTGAAACATTATTCTAATAACAAAATTTTCATTAAACCGTAATTTACTGAGATATTTTAAAATAACTTCATAGGGCTTCAAGTAAACTACCACTTCCGGTTATTGGATTATCATAAAAAACTAATCAGCTCTTCCAAAGGTGATACAATTGATATATACAAAATATCAAAATTTTATGGGGTAAATAGCTCCGTGGTAACGTGTCGGACTGTGGATCGTGAGATCCTCAGTTCGAATCCCACTGCCGACAGTTACAAATTTAAATTTACCCCTGTGGTTCCCCCTCCACTAACATCCTTGGGGGCTATGATTTGATGGCTGGTAACCGCACTTCATAGGAAAAAATATATCACCTACCGAGATCTGCGTAAGCAGAGTGCCACACCCGTAATGGGTAAAAGGCGTGATGATATATTTATTTATTTTATTTATCAAAATTTTCAGTTTAGTAGTTTTTGAAAAACTCCAGAGATCTACACAGACTGACAGACAGACAAACTGACAGATAGACAGAGAGACACACAGATAGACACCATTGCGAAACTATTAAAATCGTATTCTAGGGACCCTAAAACGTGCTTATCTACTGAAAACTCACTACCCAATTTTTAACAGGATGTGGCGGGAGGTAAAAATAGTATATTATACATTAAGGGTATATACTTTTTTCACGACCTCAATATTTATGATGGTTTTCATATATTTTAAAATTATTTGAATTGTAATATAATTTATGATTATTTGAGCACTTTTCCCTACGACGGGAGATAAAGTGTACAAATCTTCCGTACATATGAAATTGACTGTTTTTGTTATGATTTCGTAAAAAACTAGTTTCACTCCCGGTCGAGAAAAATAGAACATTTATGTGACTACAATTATTTACAATCCCTACGCGACAAAACTGACATTACAATATTTACAAAAAATCATTGCGGTATAATGAATAACAATTAAGACTTTTTTAAACTGCAGCTAATCTTCAAGAACCTATTTTGTAGTTTGCAGTAAGATGCTTCGTTGGCAATGCACATAGAAGCAAAATCTGCACGTACGAATAGACAGAAGAGAAGAGACAGTGGCTGGCGGATGGCGACAGAGGCAGAGGACAAAGTGGAAGGCAGAAGAATCCAACGTGTTTTGCATTTCAAATTGTTTCATGTGTTGAACGTGAACGAACGCAGTCGCGTCGTGCCAGATTGGCCGCGCAGATCGCAGATACTTTACATGAGACGCGCACCCATCTCCGTGGCTCACCGTCGCGTCCCCGTGTCACCGCCAGGCCGCGTGAAAACGAGAACAACAAGAGCTGCTGATATACGGACACCGAGGCCCACAGCAACATAATGCTGCGATTTCGCATGTCAGATTGCGGACCACGGTTCCCACAGGCTCAATGTCATGTCGTCGACGGGCTTCAGGGTTAGCCAACTCCTATTTCCAATTTCTATGTTTTATAAACACGCCGAAAAGCCGCTAATGGGCTGCGGTGTTATGTTTCATTCAAGATTTGGCAGAACATCTACGGAATCGCGAAATATGTTTAGTTTGCTTTCTAATTATTTACAACCCGTTTTCATAAAAATTGTTTGGAATAAATAATTTTTGTGTCGAATGACATTAAATTTGACACTTTACTGCTATGATAGCAACCGAACCGCTCAACAAACGTGCAGTAACCGTTAACCAACGCAATAGCAACCGTTCAAGAAATACATGGCAACATAATTTGTTGAAAATTTGTATTAAAAAATAAACTAAATTATATACTATTAATTTCAAATCGCCAAAAAATAATGTGTTCAACACGGTACCAAACACAGTTTTACAGCTTCGGTAGCATTAATTGACAAGGCAGTAAATCTGATATTTTGGTGCCTAGTTAAATAAATAACTATTTAAAGATGCAAAACTATAATTTTCAATTATTGGCTTCCCTAATTACTTTACATCAAAAAAATTAAATTGTTTATTGCAGAGGAAAAGTTTATGCATTTTTTAACACTAATATTTATAATTTTAATCTTCCTGGAGCCGGAATGTCATTTGCTGATACTAGTGTTTGATTTTAAGTATCTTTATGGTCAAAATAATGATCGACAAAAATGTATTAAATAAAATAAACTCTTAATTAATATCACATTTATTTTGTTATTTAAAGCACTGATGTTTTAAGAAAATTACCAATAAACATTTCCGTCTTTTTTCCGGTTTCGATAATTTAAAATAACTAAAAATAACAATAATTCCTACCAATTTAATGTAATTTATTAAATACTAAAGTAATTAAAATAATTTCTTTGTTTATTTAAACTTGCATTGTTTGTTTAATTATGATTGACTACTATTAATAATCCTTATAAATTATCGTTATGTTTAATTAAAACAAAAGTTTTAATACATTGCTGTCAATCACTTTAACTGTACTTATGATAATGACACATACCCTATGTATATGTTTATATAAAACAGCCTCATATTTAAATGCACTGATAATTATATCACTTGTAGGGATAACAAACTTACTATAAATTAAAATTGTAATTAATAATACAATTTAATTATAAGGAAATAGATATTGGTAATGGCTGACAGAATGAACAAACAGAAGAACCTGCAGGGTGAAAGAAATAGGTGAATCTTACATGTATGAATAAAGAATGATCATCTATAAATTCATATTTATTCAACAAGGGAACAAATTCCCAGCATAAACACACATATCTTAATTCAGCGCTGAAACAAAAGAAGCAAAATGCGTGTTCGGTGCAACAGCCAGAATGTAGAGCTGTGCGAAACCGGCTTCACGTAGTGCTGAACCAAAACCGACAGTGTTGCATGCGATAGTACATTATTAATAAATTGTGGTATTAAAATACCATTGCCGGCGGGCGCCTCTGCCCCCGCCGACCCCTCGCGGGGCCCGCGCGCCCCCGACCGCGAAATGGCGCGAATAATATTCGCTGCTTATGACTTTATTCATAAATATTGTTAAAGCTCTGGACCACTTTGTAAATTTAACTTAGTGCGAGTGAGCCTTTTACTCTGTCTCGCTCCATCGTCGTAATACTCAAGACTTTGTTTTATTTTCACTTGATACGCGATTGTTTTGATTCGATTTACTCATTTATTTTTGCATTTGATTAAGAAACTAAAAAATCTGTTGTGTACACCACAATACCTCCCGCCATAGATTTCTTGTCAAATAATACAGGAACACGGAAAACCAGTATCAAGAAATGCTCATCCCTTCAATAAATTTAGTTATCAATTTTTCAAGCGTCGTTTTTTTTTCAATATACACAGGTTAGTAGATTTAAACGGAAATGTCAAAATATATTTTTTAAAGGTGATGTACCTAATTGGTAAATGATTACAGTAAGAGAAAAATATTTTAAACAACAATTATAGATAATAATATTTTAAACATTATTCTAATAATAAAAATTGTCATTAAATCACAATAATTTACTTGATAGGGCTTCAAGTAAACTACCACTTCCGGTTATTGGATTATCACCAAAAACTAATCAGCTCTTCCTAAGGGGATACAAAATAATTTTTTCAAAGAAAATAATTGTTTATATTTAATAAATTTATGACAAAATCCTTACGAAAAATAATGTGTATCACACGTTTAGAAACTGTTTTTCGAGTATTCGTAAAAGTGCAGATTCTGGACTAGTGATACAAAAAACTATTCCCTTTAAGCCAGTAAATCTCGTTCAGAATTTCATTTAATACATTTATGATAAAATCCTTACAAATAATAATGTCTATTTACACATACAGAAACGGTTTTGCGAGTGCTCGTAAAAGTGCAGTTTCTGGACTAGTGAAACAAAAAACTATTCCCTTTAAGTCAGTGAAGCTCGCTCGCGTCTCCATCGGCGTGTTATTGAACTGAACAGTGAATACTGAACGCCCGTGAATAGCCATTCTTTGTTGCACAATAATTTGTGTTTATAAAGAATAGTGAATGATTGACTCCTGTAAAAATGGGCTCTCTTTAAAACAGCGGGCAACAGGTTATGAGGAGGCAGGCCCTCCCACTGTAACTGTAAATTCTTCTGAAGTTGCGTCTATAATGAGTTTGCAAACATCACAATCTTGTGCATGCATTGCGTACGCGCCGACTGCAAACTACCTTCGCTTCATTGCTTCTAATTATTACCATATCATAATGAAGTTATTATATTTTTTGCCAAATAGTTATACGACTATGCCATATAACTGTTTGTACATATATACCTTGCATATATTGAATATTTTATTATTTATTACTAATTACTATAATTCCGTATAATCACTTTTTTCACAGTTTTCTTTAGGATAAATAGACAAGTCTTATGCACAGTTCAATATTATGATGACTATTGTGAAAACATCAATTAAGTTATTTTTATTTTTTAATATTTAGTAATTCTGTTAAAATTAATACAATTGAATCATTAATAATTAGTGTATATATTAATAATAATATCAAGCCTGTAGCAATTTTGGTTGCGAAGTGTGGTTGGTTATCAGCTGTCAAATGCTAACTAACGGCTGTAAGATTTTAACTAAGGATTTCATGTGTATAAAATCTATGAAAGAAGCCATAAAAATGGTCAATTAAGATGGAGAAGACATAGGATGTAGAAAGGAAGAACAGTTAAAAGAAGCCAGAGCAATAGAAAAAGAGGAATGAGACAAACTCGGAAAATATGGGAAGAGCTAAGAAGATCATGGAAGATAGAACAGCCTGGAGAGTCTTGTATAACCCACTACTCTTTTCAAATTGGTTTATCTTCATTTATTTTTTTTATAAAACGACTAATTAGTCAGTAAGATTTTTTTTATGAAAGAAGCCAAAAATATTTCTTGAAATATAAGATAGAAACAATAGGTTTGTCTAAATGTCGTCAGTAAATTCATGAATTACAAGTGACTGTATTTGTTAAAGTATAATTTTAATTTAGTTTAGGTATAATTAAAAATTAATAGAGCCCAATAAATCCTTGTAAAAGTGGGCTATAAATCTATCGTATCACAATTTTAGGGCACACATGTGTATAATTTAGAAACATTTTTCCATAATTTATTATTTAAAGTTTTCCGCTTGCCTCCGTGCTGTGTCGAAATCTCAATAGAATCCATATTTTTGCCCATTTATTCCAAGAATTTGAGTTGCAAATGATATGTAACAAGGACAATATGTCACATGGCGTTATTTATGATATTTACATATTTAATCTGATTTTAAAACAGATATCGTTTGAATTTGGTTTTCTGTTGTCGAAATTTACTTGAAAATGGCAGCAATAGATCACATAGGAGGTCACAGGCTTTTAATTAGAATTAGCAATTATCATGTAATATTTATACACTATATACTTATACATATTAAGTTGAACATGTTTAATTAATCACTTATTGATTTATTAACGAGAAAATTAGCAGCGGTCACACCAATTAACATACCAGGATAAATACTCTTAACAATAATAATTGTATATAATAATATTATTATGACCACAAAAGTAAATATTAAAATTTATTCATCTTTCAAATAAGGTATAACAGTTCGTTTATGTCTCTTCTTCCTCGTTTTTATGAAGTTGACTTATTTTTTATTTTTGCTTTTCGTATGAGTTTGGATGGATATTTATATTCTAATTGTTCCCTCCATTATTTTTCTAGTTTTTATTAAGTCTATTGTGGTTAAATTTAACAGTCACTTAAATTTACTTATAAAGTAAATTTGTTTGTCTTTAACAAGTGCTTATCGTTCAAAATTATTTTGACTTGCTAAACATTGATGTCAAAAATTTCAAAATTTTATTGTCGTTTTGATAATTTGATGTAAAAGTATGGAAGTAAATTTAACTGGACAACTGGACTTTAAATTTCTTTATAATACCGAGCATCTACTATTTGGCCCTTTCCAGTGGATAGAATATAGTTATGTCAAGTAGTGAAAATCTTAGGAAGTATAAAATTATAGGTAATAGTATACTCTTAGTTTTGAAGTGTTATGTTTTATATACATACTACTGAAGTTAATCAGTGCAATTCAAATAAAAAAAAATGTGTACAAAGGATACTGGAATTATATGGCTGTGTGCAAAGAAAATTGAAAATACGTACCCATTGACCCATGGAAGGGTTACGTAAAAATGCAAAATGAATATAACGGTATAAAGAGTTATTAACTTATTTAATTACCTATCGTTTCTTGAGGTATTTAAACGTACATGACCAGAAAAACATCTTCAGAAAAAGAGAAATTTTATTATTCGACACGGACGATCATTATATCTATGTAGGTATGTACCTACTTAGTACATGAAAGGATCTCTTCTTCTCTTTGATACACCGAAATGGTTATTTTACATTCAGTGATCTTACTTTTAGAAAGATGCAAAATCAATCTTTGATAGGAATTATTTTAATTAATCCGCCAATGAATAAATAATCCAAAAATCAAACACAATATTTGACTATCAGGTTTATCAATAAGTCAGATTCATTCGGTTTTCAGTGTTTCCTGATATTCTTTTGGATGAAAAAATACAAATAATTTCAAAACATACTTAGTATACTTTGTCATTGTCTTCTATAATCACTGCAATTAAGACTATAATAGCGAAAACCGTTTATGGCGGACTTATAGCAATAGAAAATAGGTTTTATTTACAAGCTCTTTCGACTATATAGAGATTTGACCCAAGAAGTTCTCATTGTGAAAATTTTCTTAGTATAAATGCCTTGCAAGAACAATCATAAACAAACTGTTTCACTGGATGCTGTTACTCGTGGGCCGTATTATTCTATTTGTTGATAATTTTATATGATAAAATTATTTTTTATATATTTAATATTAAGTATTAATAGAGATTTTTTTGTTAAAAGCAGGTGTTTGATACTCCACAACTTTTGATAAATGTTCTGTTCTCATTTTTACAATTCGCGGGTCTTCCATAATGCTCTTCCTATTATCTAACTTTTATAAGTGTACCCCATCGTCTTTAAACTTCTTAGTAATGAAGTCGCACTGTATGGGAATTAAATTTCATTGTTTAGTGTTGCCAGAGTGATTCTATTGAATGAAAGATATTTTTTGAATATCCAACGTAAATGGTTTCAATAACATCTTTTGTAAAATCGTCCATTTCACTTGAGCCAAAATCTTTTCTTGTTCTTTTATTCGATACACTTCCTCTTTTTACTATGGCCTGAACCGTACATTTACTCACTTTGTTAGAATTGATGTATTTAAGAAATACCGTAATCTATTTCATTTGGACTAAATAATCCGGTAATAGCATTACGAATTCCATTAAAAAAATGTCTATGAACATGGTTCTTCGTTATGTATTTTGATATTGATATTGCAATATTAACAATTACGGTTTTTGTAAGCATACCTAGAAAAATCAGTACGAATTGTAAATTTTCCAGGTCAATTATCTATATAGCAGCCTATATTGTAACTTACCTGTTAATTTTTAACGGCCTGTTATAAATATATATTTTTATTGGTTAAATTTTTAACAGGCCGTTAAAAATTAACAGATAAGTTACAGAATAGATCTTATCAATAAAACCTATTTTCTATTGCTTTAAATTCACAATAAGCGGTTTTTGCTATTGTAGTAGAAATTGCAGGGATTATAGAAGTCAAATTTATGAACTTGGCGTCTGGTATACTACCCCTACAAATTAACTGACAGGGAAAACCTATTAGAGTCGTACCGTAATTGGTTATTTTTTCAAATTTTTCGATGGCATTTCGAAATGTCAAAATACACATGAAGAATTCCAGGAATCAAGTTTGGGCAAAATCTGCAGCCTGTACTGCGATCAATACAATAAACGAATTATTATTCGCGGTGTTGTGAATGATGAGCCGACGCATCTGTTTTACATTCAACACGACTGAGCGGTGCCCTTTTGTCCCAAGCGTCCATATAAATAAACAAGCTCCCTCTCTCTCGGTGCCTCGTCGCTCTCTGTTGCCTGCCGTAGTCCCGCACTCCCGCGAGCATGAATTAGCCCATACTTTTATTTGGTTTAAATATTTGTATATCACTTTTATTTATTTGCAACGGCCGCGCATACATCCTGCCCGCCCCAGTGACACGCCACTGCCTTCGCCACGGCCTTGTTCTTCATTTACATACGCAAATTTTGACATGCATTGCGATTCTATAAATTCATCAGCCATTCTCTCTTTTGCTGCTGAATACAGGACACTGTTTATAGTTTTGTTATGTTCGGACGCAGATATTGTTTTCTTTGTGTCGAATAAGAAAAAGTTTACTCTACTCTCTAAGGTAGGTAAAATAGGTAAAACATTCCAAAACAAATGAATTAAGCGGAGGATAGCTGTCAAATTAATAGTGGATAATGTTCACTGTTTTACTTTAACCTAACATTGTTTATAAAAATATAGACAATAAATTGTCAATGTTTCATAAAAATTAGTCCCTTAATAATAACTAGGTTATTAAGTCACAGAGACCGGCCAATCCAATCAATCCGTAACTACGAAAGCGTTTCGTTTTTGTTGGAACTCATCAGCGTAGTGTAACCCGCCAACTGCTGTGACGAAAAGATTGAAATGTGTCAATGGCAGACTAGAGAAGAGAAGAGAAACTATAAAAAATCTGTTCGTAAATCTGAATGAAGAAGATATGACTTCCATTGTTTTATTAATCATAATTCATAATTGTAGTAAATGAAAATTACAATAATTTATTACATCAATTTTATTTAAAATCACTGAAACACCGCATAATTACAAATGATATGCTTCTTTTATACAAAATTATAAATCATTCTATTGACAATTTTTCTATCTAGATAAAATAAATTTTCATGTTCCCTCATTGAAATGCCAAACTAATAACTTCAAAAATTCAGCTATCAATAGAAAGATGGAAATCTATCATCATTTAGATCTTAATTTATTTATAAGCTAATTAAGAAATAATTAATAATCTCCCACAAATTAATACAAATTTTTGTTACTTAATTATAATGGTTCTATATTCTTATATAACGGATGTCTAATTATTTTATAGGACATAGGAAATACAATGTTAAAATTTCCATTTCGCCTTAGTTCGTTCCCTAAAAATTTTAGAACAAGAGTGTAAATATAAAAAATGTTCAGCAATAAGAAACTGTACCAAATGACCCTAAATTTATTGATGTAATACATTTCTGTCATAAGATGGTATCTAAAATAAAATTTATAATTTTAGCTGTTCCAGCGTGCCATGGTAAAACATACAAAAAGTCGTATTGTTTGGAAACCAGAAAATAATGATTCTTCCCAATTATTTTCAAAGGTATTCAATAATGCTATAAATGTTGGTTTTTGAGTTTTTGTCAAAAGTTTATTTTGAGCCTTCCTATATACACTTTCAATCTTTTCCGTATCAGCCTGTATATTTTCATTCCAAGCATTAGAATATTATAGTTCTAAAATGGCGTACAGAGAGTTTATTTCTGAAACGTTATTAAAATTGTCAATCAAAAAGAAAGGAAATATCAAAAGATCCGATCAATAAAAATGACTATAATTAGGTGTGTGCGGTAGTCACAGTATGTAAATATTATAATTTTCGCGTAATGACGGCGCAGTGCCGCGGGCGGACAGTTAAGCGAGCGCAAATACAATCAAAGTGTAATAACTCACGCTCATTTCAGAGACGATAACATGCTGGCGACCGCGACCGGCCGGAGATTTCAATGCGCGCTAACGCTGCAAGTGCCCATTTAATTGCAATTTCGTCTACGCGCAGAGCTACATTAATTTTCAATTTGAACGTTTCATATTTGATTCAGAACATGGAACAATTCCCACAATTATTTCTCATTTAAATCGGTGCAATACAAAAGCAATTGTGTATGACACACTTCTATACTATCGATATCTAATCAAAACAGAATTTGCAATTGTACAAATGTTTTTGTACTGTAATTTCTAGCGAAACTACTTTAATTTTCTATTGTTTCATTATTAGAAATATTTCAGATTGCGTTACTACCTACAGCACACCGAACTAATTCATAATTTGGTCTTTTCACTCACAAAATATCCGGGCTTTGAGTAATGGTAATTGATAACTATTTTCTTTAGAAAATTGCAGTATTCGTTCTACCTATGTCAGGTTTTCTTCAGCATCTATACTCCGCCGCTTTATAGGCGAAACGTTGGAATTTAAATACACGTAAAATTTAAACAGATAATAGTTATTTACTTTACAAGTTGGCAAAGTAAGGAATTACCCGCGAGAGAAATTTTAGCACTTTATTTCCACCTTCTAGGTAAACGACATTTTACATGTACTTTGTTAACTAAGTAAATGAGTAAATTCAGCGTATAGATCGACAATGTTTTACAGGCTACTGAAAGTTGAAGAAGAGACTAGTAAAGTTTTACAGCCTTGTTGAAGAGACTGGTACTTTACAACTGGGCAAAGTAAGGAAGTGTGATAATTTTATCGAGTGGGTAATTCCACTCTCGCACATGTAAAGTATAACGTTTTATCCAACATCTCTTAATAAATGCAAAACTTATTAAAGAAATATTATTTAACAGTGACATATGCTTTAAATTTTCTAAATTAAAATGCCAATCGAAGTAGTTACCAAGGTATTTTGTGTTATTACTATTGTTATAAATAAAAAATTACTCACTAGTGACTTTTCTCAAAATTATACCCACTAGTGGGTAATCTATTACTATCCTTTTTTTAAATCGCCATTGTTATAGAGCATTTATTGAGAGGTGTTGGATAATAGTTATTTACTTTACAAGTGGACAAAGTAAGGAATTACCCACGAGAGATTTTTAGCACACGAAGCCGAAGAAAAATACTTTTAATTTCTAGTAAATAATAGTTTTTAGTCTCTTAATTGCTAAGAAATTTTCAGAAAATGCATCATAAATCCTCAACTTATCGAATAATTCAATGGATACATGGTACTTTTTCCAATAAAGTAGGTATTGTACCGAACAAATGGCAATCAAATACAGCAAGCAGTCGAAATGTCACTTCCGCCTGGTTCACCAGTAGGTGAATTTTACTGTGTAATAATTGTGCAAAAATAAATAAAATAGAAACTGAAATAAAAAGGCAGCGAAGAAGACAGCTGAATGTGGGGAACATTAATCAAAAGCTGCCTCATAAATCACTGGGAGGTGTTACCTTGGCAACGTGCATTCATCTTCGCTATGATTTCCTTATCAAATTAGAATTGTAATTACTCGTTCAAGATTCTACATAATTGGACTGCAGATCTTCTCTTGCCGTTCACTACACATACACGTACCACCAAATAGAAATGTAATTAGTTTTTCCATACGCCATATAAAGTAAGGGAGGCTTTTGTGACGGGGATTATTAATAATATGTCTGTTTTACACCAAGCTTTATTGATCAATAAATTGGCTAAGTTTTCTATTAATTCATTGTGACAATTCAACTCATATGTCATCTGTCAAAAATGGGCCAATAGATTTTTCATTAGTCAGCTATTCAACTTTTTTTTCGACAATTTTCAGTAGTGATCCCATCGACAATTTTAAACAAATGAATTGTTACATTGTTGTAGTGGAAGTGAATCTATTTACAAATCAGTTTAAAGAAAGAATACATTTTGACTCGTTGAATTGTCATCCGAATACCATTCGTGTTACAAGTTACGTAGACAATTTTTGGGGCTGCATCACTCATGGTTATTACGCTTGAAAATATCACTTGTGCTACGCATTATTGTTATTTAAAATCAAGCGTAATTCCCATTCGTGATATAATAACAAAAATTGTCGGCATAACTTGTAACAGTAATGGTATTGTTTATGACAAATTCAGTAGTACCAACACGATATTAGCTGTCAATTATGTTACTAATATTTTTGGTTTAAGCTATACGTACAAACTAACCTAAACATAAATAAGTTTAAGTGGTTGGCAATAACTAAAATCCTCTAGAATTCCCTAGAAATTGCCCGAAAATGGAGCATGTACTAATTCGTCAATAAATTGATAAATTTTTTGGTGAGAAAAACCTGAGGCACACAACAATAAATTGATAAAAAAACTTGGCCAATTTATTGACCAATAAATTACAAAATAGGAATTAAATATTAAAAATAAACATCAATTGATTAGCCAATTTGCCTTTTTTGAAGGAACAGAAACTAATAAGAAATGAATTTGCTGAGCTGGTTGGTAAGAAATAATAATATTTGTTCATGTTTCTTATTCCAGGATTGGTTAAGCGATTAACGGCGCATTTGACGATCTTCGTCGAATCACAGTGTATTTTCATACCCCGACAACAAAATGGCGTCGTCTTTAAGTGTATAGCAAACGAATGTAGAGGGGAGTTAACAGGAATTATTTAATTACATGCTAATTAAAAGCAAATCTGCAAGGACGATCGTCTGAGTTAAAGAATCCATTGGACCGAAGTATGGTAATGTTATAGCATGTGCCGATGTCGGCGCCAAAAGTCCTACACGAGATTGGCCACACCAAAACCAATGAAGTTGCAGAAATTGCAATTTTACTACACATATTTGTATTTGAGTAAGCCATTGACATCAAAACTCATTCTGCACATAATCGTAAAAAGTACGCAATATATAAATGAATAATAATGAGTATAGGTATGTTTGAGTGTTATCTCAAATAGTTGACTATTCCGGAAACAGAATAATAGAAAGGTTAGTATGCAAATACAAGTTTCCATAATGTCCTCTTGTATTTCATTGTGTGTCTATATAATATCAACTATAAAAGGTATTGTAATACAATGCTGAATTAGGAATTATGCCTTTTCAGCATCGATTCAAAATGTATGCACCTTCATTCCAAACAGCATTCATAACGTACAGAAAAGATTGAAAGTGTAGGGGCCCAAAATAATGTCTTTTTCTAAATAAATTTTTGATAAAAACTCAAGAACAAAGACGTTACAGCAAATTAAAATTGGGTTAATTAATAATTAATATGCAGACCTTGCAAAATACAGCAGTTAATTATGTTTTAAATAGAAATTAGGTACAGGTACTTTAAAATTAGATGAACAATATTTATTTAATTTTTGTTTTCATAAATAATGTCGTTAAATTATCTCGCCGAATTACACTCAAGTACTTTATTTTCTTCGGACAAAATTCAGTTTGACAACTCAGTATTGTCACCTGTCAGCAATTTTACTCGAAAACTATTTAATATTTATTTATGTATCAAGACACTGAAGTTTAATTTATCACGAATAAGGAATTTAGTTGCCGAGGCCCGTAGGGCCGAGGAAAATAAACCATGTGATTAAAAGGAACTTCAATGCCGAGGTACATATTAAATTTTATTTGAAAATAAAATTCGAAAAAAACTCTAAAAAAATTACAATAAAGGTTTAGTTTATACATCTGTCAGTTGTCAATTGAAACTGACAGTCAGTGTTGCCAACCTTGAACAGTGAAGTTATCGTAAATAACACTCAAAATTATGTGTTTTGTCCTCAATTTCGTCATCGGAATTAGTTAATTCTTCTTGCAAATTTTGTTTCATGTTACGTCCAAATTTACTATAGTACGTGAATATATTTGCCAAAATTATCTTAATTGTACAATAATTATTTAACGGTTGCCAACACTGGATAGCTCAAAATCGTCGTATAATGGGTTACTTTAGTGACGATTTCTAAGCTTTTAATGACGATTTTTGAGCACTTTAGTGCAGATTTCAAATAAACTAACTTATACATGATAGTTTAATTAATAAAAATTGATCGTTCAGATGAAAAACAGTCACTATTTAAATGAGTACAATTACAAAAGTAAATAGTAATATGTTAGATATTCCAAATGCAAGTATTACATGTTCGAAGTATATTGCAGTAGTTGTGAAAACATTTATCGTCGATAACTTAATATCTAAGTATGCAGTAGCAGAAGAGATGATAGGTCAGTGCAGCAGCAACACGCCAAGTATTCTAGGTATATCGGCGCTCGCGAGGTAAATAGATTAGACAAAGGCGAGTGTTGGCGGCGGGTGCGCGGGGCGGCGAGGCCAGCAGGAGTCCGAGTGTGCACCGGAACGCTCCGGAGTACACCGGAGCATGGCTGGCCTGATGTATGGCCTGGGTAAATTGCACGTCAGCGATACAGTTGGTTTTATTCTCGTTCGTAATTAGCTGAATGCCCCGCGCAGAGAATTGCGCGTACCACGACAACGTATACATGCATCACCACTATTCAACACTGAAGTTTACTTTCATTTATTTTGGCAGGGTGTTGTAAATTGAAATAGTTTTGAGTGAACGAATTATAGACATTAAAATGGTTTGCAATTTTGATTTTGTCCACTTGACTTTAGAGAAGTATATTGTATTTTTAGGAGTAAATGTGATACTTTGTGTGCGGAGCTTGTAAATTTGAACGACGTCTATGTGCGCAGTTCAGTAAATATATAAAATAGTAAAAGAGTTTTTCGAGTCAGGCATAATACGAGCCCAGATTCATACCATTTGTCCCAGTCAAAATAATTCAAAGGAAAATTGTTTAATTCATTATATATTTATCTTAAATTCTATCATTTTTACCTTCCTCACATACATATGTGTAAAGGAGGTATTATGTTTATCTTACGAATTGATTTGATTTTGGAAAGAATTCATCAATAGTAAGTGGTAGATTATTTGAAGGCCTATTTAGGGTTTTTGGGCATATCTTTGCAAATAAATGAGATAGATTAAATTTCATTGGAATCAAAAAGATTTCTATAATATTTATTAGAAACATTTTTCTATATTTTCTTGTCATCAGATTCAAAAACATTATTCGTGGTACCAGCCAATACCTTTGGGCCAAATGTAATCTATATGTTAGTGATCCTTGTTAATTTGATATTAATTTATTTGTTATTTTTCCTTAAAATCTTCTTAAAAATAACAGAATTTAAGATACAAATAAATTTTCCTTTTATAAGATCAGTACAATTTTTTTTAAGTAAATCTAAAAGTCTTAATTGGGCCAAATGATATAATTCTGGGATCGTATAGTAAAAAACACTCCTCTTCTCTTCTAATTCAGTCTGAAGAAATTAAAGACGACTCTTCTATTTCATTAAGAAATATATAGCAGATACGTGTTACCGTGAACTTTCGTAAAACAAACAAAAATTTACGTCATAGTCCGGTAAATTAAATTTTACTGTATTAATTCGACAATGACGAAGGAACCGAGTTAGGAATTTCGAAATGAGCAGCGTGATTCATTTTGTTCACAGTATTGAGTGGCTCCTGTATAAAATAATGTTGGTGTAATTTTAGGCGCCCGAAAGTCTGGTCCAAATTATTTCGCAAATAAAAGTACGTGCATTAAATTGAATTAAGAAACAGATATTTGATCGCAGCACAAGTGTCTGATATTGAGTTGCCGGCAACTTTCTCGTGTTTGGTTGCGGTGAGAGCATTAATAAAATTTAACGGCATACTTGAACTCTGACCCAGTAATTCATCTTTTGCTAATAGAAAATCGCTGGTGCTGGTGACCTCCTTCGTAGTATACAGCTTCCTCTTCGTGCGTTCGTTTCTTTCGTTGGCATTCCAAGCAATAAATTTCTTTTATACACGCTGATCATACCGATTTAACCCGGAAAAATACATTAATTTTGATATTTTATTTTTGAAATTTGTCCGGAAGCTACTAACGAAACGAAATATGGTTATACGTACGTAATGGGGTCATTTATTTATTTATACACTAGACTCAAAAATATCGAACTAGGTATAATAGAAGTTTAAAAAATATTATGAATTATTAAGTTATTTGAGTTTTAAAGATAGCTATTACGCGTCAGAGTATTATGTTTCTCTGTTTAAGCTTCTCTCTCGCACATCTATTCTATTCTAAATTCTTTATTGTTTTTTTTATTATTGAGCTATCAGATTGCCCTGGTGTCAAATGGTTGGCACCAAATTTGAAGTGTAAAAAGTTCAGATCATTGGTCTTATTTTAATTCATGAAATTAAAGTTAAAAATGAGACCACCAATAAATGTTGACAATTTTTTTTATCTTGTAGTGTATTTGGATTTATAATTGTTTTACGCGTTTATCTACAAATGTTATGTCCCTAATTATTTTAAAGAATAAAGCTACAAATAAAAATTGAGGCGATTTAAATTTAAAGAATAAAACCAAAAAGCCACAATAAGAATTAATATAAATAAAATACGGGATTTGGCGCAATTTGCGGCATGATAATTGACAATTTTATTTTAAATCTCCGCTAATAGTGGATGCATCCGCGTGCGCAAAGCCCACGAAATGAATATGGAAATGAGCGCACAGTCGATTCGTAGTCAAGTCGCCTGTGACCGAATCTTGATCGCAGAAGTTGTTTTCGCGACGAAAGAGTCAAGACTTTATCCGAAGCTCTGAGTCTGAGCATCACATGACTTCGTTAAGTACGTACTTTATGGGCAACTAATAAATTGACGGATTAAGCTGCAGAGTGCATGCCTGCGTGATTCAGTGGCGTAGCAGGACCCCTTGCAAAGGGGTTAGCAGACCGTACAAATATTGGAAGAGAAAACAATATGGTTTTGTTTGAGAATAGTAAGTTACCTGATCAAAACGACAGAAGATTAGAAACTCATGAAGTTGACTTACCTGTAACAAAAAAAAAAATATATTAGTAAGATTTAAACCTGGACAATTACACTTGTTTCACAGTTACACAAACGTCATACTGGGGTCTGGGAAATCCCAAGAAAAGCATGAACTATTTTCCCATAACTGGATGTAATTTTTCTAATGATTCTACCTATGAGATATTTGTTTAGGTTTCTAGAAAGACATTAAACCTTTTCTGAACCATATATTTTATTCAAAACACAGCATTTTGCCAAAACTTTGCATTTGTATTTTGGACTATTGAAAACAAACACATAGGGATTTTACATTGAATATTTGTTTAGGATTATAGAAACTGAATTTACAACGAGGTAGCATCGAAGTTATACGAATGCTGATGTGGAAAATTAGGATGAAAATCGTGGGGTTTCTTAGACCCCAGTATAACGTTCCAGACAATTTAAAATATTAACATACATACATATGTAACATCACGCTATATTCCACTCAGTGGGGGTAGCACGAACCCAGAAACACAGTCAACCAACAATCAATCTCCTCCAAACTTTCCTATACTGACACACAACTTTCGCCTCGTCCACATTCATAGTGCGATTCATACATGCTCGTTTATTCTTCACATTAGGAATCATTCACCTTTTTGTTCTTATCAAATGACTTCTCAACAATCATTCGAAGAGAAAACAATTGATCTACACAAAATACAAATATACAAATATTAAATATAACTTATATTAGAATCACAGCCTGTAGATTCTATTTGAAGACCTTAAACGCATAGATTAGTTCGACATTTTACTTTAAATTTATTGTTTTATGCGGGTGTTTGTAGGGTGCAAAGTATTGGGTGCTCTGGGTACATTTGCTCAAAAGGTGAATGTATCTAGAGATGCTTGATTGAGTGTTTATAATAGTGTGTTAGAGCCTACTTTGATGTACGGTTCTGAATGTTGGGTGTGGATGAAAAAGTATGAACGACGTATAAATGCTGTAGAAATGAGAGATTTGAAAGGAGTGTGTGGGTATACGAAATGTGATCGTATACGGAATATATTGGTGTATGGTGAGTGTGAGATTGAGAAGAATATTGTTAAGAAAGTGGGAGTGAGTCAGTTGAGGTGGTTTGGACATATTGAGCGAATGTCGAATGAAAGGTTGGTTGTGTGGGCGTCCGAGGAATAAGTGGTTGGGTATGATTGATGGTTTATTGGGTGAACGAATCGCACTATGAATGTAGACGAAAGTTGTGTGCCAGGATAGAAATATTTGGAGGAGATTGATTGTTGGATGACTGTGTTTCTGGGTTCGTGCTACCTCACTGAGTGGGATATACATTGACGTTGTGTATGTATGTTTTTTGAATTCATATATTCGTAAATACCAAATGAACCAAGCAATTTTGCACAAAATGCTGTACTCAAGTTCTTTACGACACATTGTAAGATTAATTAATAGATATTTGTTTAACTAGGCACCAAAATACTAGATTTACAGCAAAGGCTACCGAAGCCATAGCAGATGTTTCGATTAAATGTTATGTAAGTTAAGTTTAAAACAGTGATAAATGTATTTGAATAAGTGAGTGTAAGGCATAAAATTTCCACGGAGTAAAACACAGTGATCTTTGGGTGCGTTCACAATGCGCAGATCGTCACCGCTACCACTCGGTAATCATACGTATTCAAAAATAATAATGCTAGCGATGCGGAAGGCGCAGGTGTGTAATTTGGACGACGAACAACAAGAGTGGAGCCGCGGTAACCGCTCTAACCACGCGGTAACGCTGGGATAAATGAGTGCCTTTACTTACAAGTACCGTGCATAACCACCGACAACCGTATTAACCTGGTCAGAGCGTTTTCACTAAAAATCTCCGCTTAATCAATAAATGCATTACCATTAAATTACATGCCAACGCCATCCTTATCATTTACTTATTCCAAAAGCAACAAATTTTACTTTGAAATTAAATACATATGAATTAGTGCATCCTACACCAGGATATATTTGTTAATACGAGTAATATCTACTATTTATATTTACAGTTCATATTTGAAAGAAAATTAATAGTATATTGTAAAACTAGTGTTACAATAACCTTTTTTGTTATATGAGTATTGTTAAATACAAGTATTACACTTAGGTATTGTAACACGTGCTTTTAATTTGAAAATGTTTATATCTGTACAAATAAGAAAATTTAATACAAGTTCATTTACCATTGACAACAAATACATGTTAAGAAAGTACTGCACAATTTCAGATTTCACGAAATATCACTAAAAATTGGCATATACTTTTATTGTATTTCTATATAATATAAACCCTAAGAAACACAATGCTGTAGAGCGCATCGTCATATCTCATAAATTTTTAGAGATATGGCAATTTTCGATGTTTTTCGAAATGCTACTTTGAGTGGCAGCAACTCAAAATCTATTAAAGATATTGAAAAATAGACTCAGTTCTGTGCGTTTCATACATTTTATTACAAAATAGCAAATTTTGAAAATTTTGAAATTTTTCGATTTTTTCCCCCAAATTTCGATAGGCGATAACTCGATAAATATAAAAGATATAGACTCGCAGACTAGACCATTCGATTCAGCTCGTTAAAATACATAAGTATGTAAAATTTCATTAAAATTGCTTTACGCGTTATAGAGTTACAGCAAAAATTGTGAAAATGACGTTTTTGGCGACAAACGTCAAAGGATACCCCTTAACGTTTGGGCTGAAAAAGGCCATTTTCAGACTTTTTGCTCTAAAATTTCAACCCACCATGCGAATGTTCTGAAATTTTTAGGGTTTATGTATTTCGATGAGCTGAATCCAATGGTTTAGTCTGCAAGGTCATATCTCGTTTATTATTTGAGATATCATTAATCGAAATTTTGAAAAAAAAAATCAAAAATTTTCAATTTTTAAAAAATTTGTTGTTTTGCTATAATATGCACGAATAATACAAAACTGAAGAGTATTTTTCAATATCTTGCGTAATTTTTGAGTTGCAGCTCCTCAAAGTTGCACTTCGAAAAACATCAAAAAACGCCATAACTCGAAAAATTTAAGAGATATGATGATGCGCTCTGCACCAGTGAGTTTTTTAGGGTTTATATTATATAGAAATACAATAAAAGTATATGCCAATTTTTAGTGATATTTCGTGAAATAATAAGGCGAGTCTATAAAGTCCGCGATTATGTATGTACGAGTTGCATATAACGTTTTATGTTCGACTGTATGGAAAATATTTTCTCTTAAAATATGATTATGTCAATACCTATATTTAAAACATTTAATTGCGTCTCAAACTGTGCTTCGTTGTTATGCATTTTCTCCAAAGAAACCTATAAAATAGGAAAATTTGCAGTGTATATGGCAACAGTTCTGCTGTTAATAAAAACATGCTACCAATACTAAAATTCGCTATCATAAGTTATTATACAAAATGAATTTGACGTGTACCTTATGCGATTTGTGATTAACGCCATCTTTTGATAATTTGGAAACCCAATAATTCCTATTTTAAATATGCAGAGAAACTCTTACACTTTATAAAAACCTCTAGTCTTACAAATAACATTATAGTTTATCTCTTTTCTTGTCTTCTTCTTTATTTTATATATATAAATTTCTTGTAACATTTTGTTACTAACTTTTTAGTCAACTTTACAGCGGTATTGACCCAAGTAGTCAATCCGCTTAAGTTAAATATAAAAGAAAATCGGCAGTTTTAAAATGCTCCAATCGCCTGTTAATTGTTAAGTGATATTAATTAGCTCTGGTATAGTGGGGGAAGTCAAAACGTACATAGGGAGATAACGTCAACGGAAGAAGAAAAAGAAGAAGGTGTGTGTTCCCATCGTAAAGGGACTAAGAACCTACGCGTTACAAAACATATAACTGCGTCAAGATTTTTAACGCGCCCGGATAATTTGTGCTTTCAGCTAACTATTAAGTGCAATATTGCGTTAACTGTAGTTTTAACTGTGTGAAATTACATCACTTGTGATTATCTCGATATGATGAGTGAGAAGTTTCTACGAAACATCTAATAATATCACATTGTTGTGAACACTTTGTAGAAATATGTTCTCACTCACCATTACAAATTATAACTCTACATTGAATAAATCATTTTAATTATTACTGATCGCGTTTTATGTTCAAACAGAAAATTACAGAGTAACTGGTTAAAATAAAATTACAAATACATATTTCTCATAATTTTACGGTGTGATTGTTCGCGCCGTTGAGAATGAGTTCATTTTGTTGAGTAAGTACGGAGAAATGATTTTTCACTATTACGTCCATTAAACTTGTAGTAGAATACTTCCTTATTTGAAGTAATTAATAACTTTTTTTTGAAACCACATCCTTTTGTTGCTTTGGTACAAGTTCT
The DNA here is from genome assembly GCA_963942605.1 of Poecilus cupreus. Taxonomy (NCBI): domain Eukaryota; kingdom Metazoa; phylum Arthropoda; class Insecta; order Coleoptera; family Carabidae; genus Poecilus; species Poecilus cupreus. The sequence continues at coordinate 1,838,379 of OZ012714.1, read as the reverse complement.
TTAACATCTACTAAAAAATATATTTCAGTGTAATTAAGCGTCATTTACACTAGCGAAGTTCTACAGTTATCCACCAAACTTTTAATTAGAACGATCACGCAATCTCAGAGCTGAACTGATTTTATCTATTTTAATTAATTTCTTATTAATTCATTTTCAAATTCTGTTTCTTTTTACCTTTTTATACCAATCTACATATTACAAGGAAAAGAAAGTATTGTCATTCTTATCAAGACACATTAGTTTCTTTTTCCTAAAAACTTAGGAGATGCAATAAAAAAGTTATGCGTTACGAGTTCACTGCAATAGATTAATCTTGTCTGGAATGATTTAATTGAGTTTTTTTTTGTCCCTCGCTATATTCTAAATACTTCCAGGAATAATTTAAATGTTCGTACATTTTCTTGATCCGGTTATCACGTGTGCCAACATTTCTATCCGTAACAACAAAACTAAGATAATTGTGTTGAAATTGAAGCTATTGTGCTTGAGTCCGAATAAAAAACAAACAACGAAGATGAGGCTAATAGATAAAGTTACGGAACAAAGAGCAAGATTTTCTAAAATTGTGAAACTTTGATCGTTATCAAATACTTCATTTTCGCTTCCCACGAAACTAGGAAGAGTGACGGATCCTTTTATGAAGCATCGCCCAGGAACAATATAATACGAAAGCTTAAAGTACCTTATTTTTTACCTTTTAAAAGTAAATCAAAAAAAAATCTTGGGTTTTAATTTCATTCAGCCAATCATAATAAATAACTCGAAAAATTTAAACGAAAAAATAATTTTTTCTCGACCTGCAGAGAAACTAGGTTTCTATGATACCAAAATCATAACAGAAACAGCCAATTTTATATCTACGGGATATTTGAGCACTTTCTCTCCCATATTCAGGGAATCAAAGGTAACTATCATAAATTATATTACAATTTAAATAATTTTGAAATAAAAATAATTATAAATATTGGGGTCGTGAAAATATAGTGTATACACCGCAGGAGAGAAGTGTATTTTTCCCTTGTCGTATTATAGCCTTCGCCTATGGCTCGTGCATTAATTTACTCCGCGGGAATAAATCATACACTTCTCTCCCTTAATGTATAATATACTATTATCTATACGACTATTGTTAAAAGTAACGTAGCAACGTGTTAATAGTGAATTTTTATTACTTTTAACACGTTGCTAACGATTTGTATCAATAAATCAACAAATATAACACTACCTATCATTCTAAATTTTTTAGGATTTATTAATACACTAGGAAGACGGCAGATAAAATAAAATGTACGTGTTCAAAGTGACTTATTTCGTTCATCTTGTTTCACAAACTGTTCCACTTATTCATAAAATGTCACTTATAGTTTTAACACTTATATAAATAAATATTACGCCTTTTACCCATTATGGGTGTGGCACTCTGCTTCCGCAGATCTCGGTAAATGATATATTTTTTCGTATGAAGTGAAGTTACCAGCCGTCAAATCATAGCCCCCAAAGATGTTAGTGGAGGCGGAACCAGAGGGGTAAATTTAAGTTTGTAACTACCGGCAGTGGGATTCGAACTGAGGATCTTACGATCCACAGTCCGACACGTTACCACGGAGCTATTTACCTCATAACACTTATATCATAATAGTTATTTATGAGATTTTATGAGGAGAAGTTTGTGAAACGAGGCGAAGCAGAGTGAAACAACCCCTTGAACGAAATAAATCACTTTTAATAGGAATATCATACAAAATTTTATCTACGATCTTTCTTATTGTATTAGTAAATATTAAAAAAAATTACGAATGATATTTTGACAGTTAGGGTTATGTTGGTTGATTTATTGACACAAATCATTTAGCAACGTGTTAAAAGTAACAAAAAATCACATTTAATATGTTGATATGTTACTTTTAACACTATTGTTAAAAAGCGATACTTTTAACTTGCTAAGCAACTGTTAAAAGGGCCACTTTTAACAACATTCGTAGATAAAAACTATTGTATTAAATGAAATGTACAATTTGGAGAAACCTCGACAAAACGAAATGACAAAATCCCATGCCTTCGGCTTTTTATTTTGATCATATCATTTGTCTCGAAATATTACCAAGCAACAAATCTTTCGAAATATAAATTTTGCTAGCAAATTAATGTTCCCTTAATATATTACTACTAAATACTTGGTATTGATATGAGGCAAAGGACAACTGAGTATTTATTTTGCAATAACTTAATGTATTGAGGTTATGGTAGAAATATCTGTCAAAACATGACAAGTAGACATACGTTAGCAATTTGATCCCCGTGTTAGAAGTCGAGCATTGGAGGTGTGAAGAGCTGTGAACAGCGGTTGTGGCTCGGTTGTCGGTATTAATATGTTTCATGTTTCATTGGTGTAGGATGGACGGCGGACATTTATGCGAGACGAAGCGCCAAGCGCCTCTTTTCCGTAATCGTTACCGCGGTCGTCGGTCGTGCTCGCGGTCTCACCTGGCGTCGACACTACTCGTGTTTACGGCTTCTCTTGCGTTATATTACCCGAGGATCATCTAGCAGGCTATACGCGCATTCTTACTGCTATAAAAATTACCTCAACTAGAAGATACTTTGTACTGAGTGTAACTCGCTCAGAAATGGTTCATATAATTGTTTATCGTTTTTTTTTTCTTACACAAAGTTGATAATAGAAAAAAATAAATATATCATCACGCCATTTATTCATTTCTGTTTTCGCAAATCTGGGTAAGTAATATACTTTATCCAACACCTCTCAATAAATACTCTATAACTATGGCGATTTTAAACAAGCAAAGTAACAAATTATCCACTAGTGGGTATAATTTTGAGGAAATCCACTAGTGAGTATTTTTTTATTTATAACAATAATAATAACACACAACACCTTGGTAACTACTTCGATTCACATTTTAATTTAAAAATTTAAAGCATATGTCACTGTCAAATAATATTTCTTTAATAAATTATTCATTTTTTAAGAAGTGTTGGATAAAACGTTATACTTCACACGTGGGCAAAGTGGAATTACCCACTCGATAAAATTATCTCACTTAGCCTTCGGCTTCGTGTGCTAAAATTTCTCTCGTGGGTAATTCCTTACTTTGCCCACTTATTATGAATTATTTATATTCCCTCGTATTTGATATTGCCAAAATAAAAAATTCCTAGTGTTTAATATATGACAAATAAATCAGTTATTTTATTTAATAAATTTGTGACAAAGTTGTCATGAAAAATAATGTGTAGCACACGTTCAGAAACTGTTTTGAGTGCTCGTAAAAATATACTCACACTCGCAAAAGTGCAGTCTCTGATAGAATAATTATTTATGTACTATTTTTGGTTAATATATAAGTAATGTGAAGCAAAAGGTAGAAGTTAGTAATGGCTATGCGCAAGTAAATGTAATAATTACAAGAGTAAACCTTCATGTGCACAGTCTACGTTTACTGTACGGTATTATGAAGTATTGTTGAGTGCCGTTATTCCATTTTGCTGCGCTGAGAGTGAGTTGATAACCCTGCACTCGGCATTGCAACAACAAACTGATGCTGCATGGAACGAGGAAGAGCGTGTCAGCGCGCGTGCGCATGCCTGACGTCACATCCGGCAAATAAACAAACAGAAGAACGCGCAGTACCAAAGAAATCGTGCGCCCCCCGTTGTACTTCGCGGCTGCATCTGGCTTCTAAGATAGGACCGCGGGTCGCTTTGTCTCGCTCTACTATCTACTACCGCTGCCCCGACAGATAGCCAGCAGGTCAGAGGTCATATCATATCGAATCTACTTACTTGCCTGTCTATTGTTACAGATTAATTATTATTTTATTACCACAACCATTTTAGACACATAACACAATAGCGATATTTATTTTTCGTGCACTGTCCGAAAACTGTAGTTTTACACATCTCAAAATCGAACAGAAACTGCTTGGTTTCCGGCCTAAGCTGGCAAAAACTAGGGACTATTATAATTATATGATTAGAGATGGCATTAACTGGCTGTCAATTTTGTGCGTTAGTTTTGTTCAGTGTTTCAGTGCTTGAAAGTTACAGATTTCTTTCAGTGTTTGAGCTAAAATGTTTGTTGAAAGCTCAATGTAAATAAAATTTAATTAAATTTTTCGGAGAAAACAAATGAATTGTTTATATTTATATATATATCCCTCGTATCCCTTGTTTACGAAATTTCTGTTGTTACACAATTAATTCCTAGTATTTAGTATTTGACAAATAAATCAGTAACTTTATTTAATAAATTTATGACAAAATCATTACGAAATAGTATATTGTACAACGAGCATGGAATGGTACTCATTTCCTACGAACTGCAAATCATACGAGTGTGAAATGTACATTCCATGCTAGTTGTACACTATACTTTTTCTACGACCACGATATTATTTCCTAATTAATTTAATTTTAATAAAAATTTGTCCCGCTTTCACCATTCCAATATTTGATCATTCTAAATAGGTATCCTAGCAATGGTACCTGTATTGAAATGTAACCTGTATTGAAATACTGATAAAACAAATTCATTTCGTATGATGCTTGCAATGTACCTCATTATTAGCAACAACAAACAAACAAAAAGCAAATTTATAAGTGGTCGTAGAAAAAAAAATGTGTATCACACATCCAGAAACAATTTTACAAAAATTTACTCGCACTCGCAAAAGTGCAGTTTCTGGACTAGTGTTAAAATAAATATTGTATTGAATCTTTTGAGCACGCGCTGGTTTCTGCGTAATGTTAGTATGTAAATTAACATGATGAAGTGGAAATATCATTAAATGCATTTAATTAGTTTCGAAGTTTAATAGTATCTACCTATATTATAAGAAAATATAGTTGCAAAGGCAGTATAAATTTAATGTCCATGAGTTGAATTCCGCTGTTGCGCTGTTGGAAAAAGTTCTTTCCATTTGAATCTTTTCCTTCTATTAGTCATAGAAAATACTCGAATCTTTACAAGCAGATTTCCCTAATAGGACAAAACACAGCTGTTTATATGCAAAAAGTCTCCGAATGGCTGGATGCAAGATTTTATAGGCGTCATTTGTAAGTTGCATTCTACCCTACAGCATTCCTATTTCTTACCGGAAATAAGCACAAACGATTCCTGGAAAATGAGGAGTAGATTTTGATATTCTCAAAACTACGTTAGTAATTAAGGATGTTATACAAACAAATAGAAAGCTAAAATGAAAACTGGCAGGTTATTTGATGAGAACAAAATACGACCAGAAATGAACAACAATGTGGAATTATCACTTGATGGTGCAAGAAAAAGAAGAAGGTAATGCACGAGGAAGAGAGACGTACGGACGTACCATTTCGATATCAACACTAACCGAAAATGAAGAAGAATAGAAGAGAGAAAAGGCTTGTGCTTCATAAATATTGATACTATACGAATTGTTCATAATACACATTTACTCGTTTTAGGTTAGTTCGCCCAAGACGGGCTCTGTCAAACGCGCCCTTTGGCGCTCACCCTTTATTCTAACATCCCTATATTTTCGGGTTCCAGTGTCGCTGCGCAAGCTACGAGGTTTCTCATACGTTCAACTCATTCATACCACATTAAAACAGAATATTATCATTACACACCTAATGGCCTAAAACAGCCAGAAACCCTTAAAAATACCACAGTTCCGCATCCAACTTCAGAGGTGTCCGTCAAATGAATTTTAGCCAAATATATTATTCTGCCATTTAACTACTAGGCCCCTAAAGTGGAGGACGAACCACAGGGGTAAAATTTAAATGGCAGCATTGGCAACTGTCAACTGTAATATTTGTTCCCATAAACTACAGAACTATTATGAAAGCCTGAAATCTCTTCTGGTTTGTGTTACACGATTAATTATTATTTTTCATAATACAACTGTAGTTTTTCTGTCAGCACTTCATATTTATTGAAGTTTTCCCACGAAAGAAGAGCGCCAGGATAAAAGTACCCATACAAGAGTCCTGATAATAGTCCTCGCGGCTTACAACATGGCAACATGGTATAAATCACGTCGTAGTCGCGAGTAACACAATTAATAGCACGCATTCCATTAATTCGAGTCCGTAAATAAATTAGCCTTAATGATGCGTGCGTCATGCGTCGTGCCGTGCGTTGTGCGCATGCGCATGCGTTAATTAAACGCTGCGGAAGATGCTAGCGCAACAGATATAGCGCATAAATCATTCTATACCGAAGGGAAATCACAAATACGAGTACGAACTGCATGAGAGAGAATGGCTCACAATTGTCCTGCAATGATACGATGCAGGTGCTTTTGTAGATCCTACATGCTCCGTGGATATCCTAAAACGAGCCCAACCCCCCAAATGTATTTATACCATTTGAAAAATATTTTATAATCAAATATAATTTTTTTCAACCTATTGCATTGTACTCTTACTCTTAGGTAAATGATAATTCTCTGAAAGATATTAATAAGATTAACTGTCGTAATGGGATCACAATAAATATGCACCTAACGTTCTTCCATGGACCAAACTGAAAGTATTTTTCAACTACCTATATTATTTATAATATTGAATGTGTAATAATTAATAACAATATTAAATTATTTAGTAACATTTTTTTATTCCTCTATAAATATATCCGAATTATTTAATTATTTTTTTAGATGAATGGGGTCATACACCTTTTTTCATTTTATTTTTTTTTTTTTTTTCAGTAAGTTTGAATATATAATATAGATACTAATTTTAATATTAAAAGGCATTTAGTTATTAAGACAAGATTTTTTGAAATTGGTATCCCATTTCAAATTTTTCGCTTGTGACGTCATCTTGTAATTCTACGACACGCTCTTACGGAGAGCGAGGAACTACACCAACTGTCAAATTGACTGTTATCTGTCATTGTTATTTACTGAAAGGTTTTTACAAATGTAGTTTATTCACATTACCTGGGCAAAATAATATAACAAATATAATAAACATAAGTTTAATTTGAAAATCCAACATATGACTTGAGATGACAGGTGTGATAATGAGATTACCGACATTACCGACAAGCGACAAAATATAGTACATTAAAGTATTTTTATTTTAACACGTCCTAAACTCTTTGTCTAAAAACGCAATAATTAACGAATACCTAATTTAATTTATCGGAGTGTTCATTTTAATAATAATAAGTAATTATTACAACCCTGAAATGCAAATTATTATTTGTTATCAACATCTCTTTTGCCTTGCCATGCTGTATATTCTATTACAAAATGACGTCACGATTTTGCTTCATAAAGGAAAATATGAATGAAAAGTTAAAAAATTATAAGAAATTTTGAATAATATGTGACTGAAATGATCTAAATTTTTAAAATTTCTAAAAAAACACAACTTTTTTTTATAGTACCCATCACGATTGTGAATTATGATTCATAATTAACTCTTCTCGACCAATCACAGAGCCAGAAATCCATAATTCAGAAATGAGAAATTTCTTAACAACATTTAGATTCAGTACATTCTGTCAATAGCTTATGTAATAATTTAAAGGAATATAGTGATAAAAGCAGAATGAAAATAATTATATTTCATTACTTATCAACTTTTTTAGGTGGTACTAATACATTTGGTGTTGGTAATATAATATTAGTCAATTATGCATTTCAATTTTCCGCAATACTCGAATAGCCTTTACAATAAATATATTAATATTCATGTAAGTGAAGTAATTTTCCGCCTACTAGATTTAAAGTCTGTATTGAATGTCCTCGACATGTCAACTGGCCCGATGAAATACAAAATACGAGTAATGTATTACGAGATACAGTCAGCTGATTGACACTAAACTGTATCTAATCTCGCAATATCGACTGGGATTTATTTACTGGTCGAACACAGTGCATATAATAAGCGATTAACATATGAACTGATCGGTAGCCGATGTCTGTATAAATCGTTATGTGTTAGTAGTAATGGCTTTGTTCGCACTGCGAATTAAGCTAGCCGCAAATTACCGTTAGATTTTATACTATTATAGTTCTAAGAGGAAATATTGAATAAAGCTTATCTCAAATTTAAATTGTATTTGCTAAAAACAATAGTTTAATCTTCATTAAGTTTATAAATAGTATTCGATTCGTACTGCTTGATAATACAACCTCTATTTATGGGTATAGGTACTAAAATAATTATTTTAGATCTTTTAACATATTTTATTTTCTATTAGCTAAAAAGATTTAAATAAAAGATTCAGATAATGTATTATTTGAAGTATTTTTCTATATTGTAATTGTAGAAGAAAAGATAAATTTACAATAAGTTTTAAAAGCTTTCAAAACTTATAATATAGATATAATATGACATTTGAAAATAGTTCTGTAGATATAAGTTTATTTAAATTCAACGCTCAGAATTATTAAACATAATTCTTCATCAAGATACAAAACTTATAACTGCAGAATTAAATATGAAAGTCTTATTATTTCCAGAGATAGAATACTCAAAATATAGAAAGAAGACCCCAGAAAAAATATAGAAAACAAGATCTAGGAAGAAAGAAAAGAAAAGAAAAAAGAAACCTCAGAAAAGAAGAAGAAATTAAACCAAATCATTACTTCCAAATGTAGATTTTTTCGGAATCAAGCAACGGATCGACAAATTTCCGAAGAAAAAATTCTGCACTAAATGTAAGTATTTCACGATATATCAATCAAATTAAAATCACAATTTATGAGGAAATTTATAATATGACCATGGAAAATTAGACAAAAACGAAAAATATTTTTTCATGGCCGGGAGAGAAACTCGGTTTCTATGATAACAAATTCATGAAACAGTCAATTTCATATCTATGGGAGATTTGAGCACATTCTCTCCCGTTGTGAGGGAAAGTACTCAAATAATGTGAAAAATGAGCAAAATTAAACTAAGCAAAAGTAATTATCATAAATATATTACAAATACATAAAAACCATCATAAATATTGGGGTCGTAAAAAAATAGTATATACACCAAGGGAAAAAAATATACACTTCTCTCCCTTAATGTATAATATACCATTACATTTCATAAAACAGATTTTGGGTTATTTATTTATTTATTTAACATAAAGAAATGAACTTTCAAATATGCCATTATATCATTACAATCTTCTACGAAATTTCTACAAAAAAAAAAAATACAACACTATCACAAATAAATGTAAATCTGTTTTCTAAACTGTCAAATATTTTTTCCTTTTGTTTAACTTTCTACCGCCGTATTACAATTTTTCTAATAACTGTTAATTTTAATTTGACTGAAATATCGTGAAATACTAATATTTATAACAACATTTGTATTTAATCCTTTGGTGTAAAGTGAATAGGTAAAATTTAACAGCAATATCAAAAATAGAACATATTCCACATTTCAATTCAACACCCTGTATATATTTTATATCTTACAAATGAGTCAACAAAAGGTATGAAGAGAAACAAATGATTCTAATGATGAATATTTTTCACAGTCGATGTAAATGTTTCTGGCAACATTATTTAATTATTTATAATTAGACAAATCTGTAAATGTACAAAGTGTTCTTGGAATCGTATAATAAATCAAATTTAAGTTCTCGTGCGTTTCTTACTCAGTACCTACGGTATTTGTTGATAAATGAACGCCGCGCCGGTGACTAAAGTCCTGTGAATTCGACGGTCCACCCACGCTGACACGGGCACGCAGCTCCGAGGCTGTACTGATTTGATCTGTGGGTCGAAGTGCGATGCCACCCAACCCCACCGGACCGTCCCTGAGTGCTGTGTCATCCAGCACTCTTTCAGTCTACGTCTTCTGCCAACTTCATTTAAATATTACATCCGTATTATGAGACTGAATTCACTTTACGAACTATGTATGTACAGTTCAAGCCGCTGTTTATTTATTTGCTGCACTCTACAACAGGAAATTATTCCTAATTGCAGTGTACAAGATCTATAGTTCATAATGGAATCTGAATCACTTTATTGTAAGACGTAAAACAAAACGGAGAATGGATAGTGTGTTGATGTTTTCTAATAAAGTAAGATCAGGTTAAATAGTTACCTATTTGTGTAGCAAAGCACGGAAATTTTATTTTTTATCACGAATATACAATTTAGTTGCGAAGGACTGTAGGGCCAAGGAAAATAAACCATATGAGTGATAAAAGGAACTACATAGTTAATTTTATTTAAAATATAAAATTAGAAATAACTTTATTAAATAGCTCCGTGGTAACGCGTCGGACTATGGATTGTGAGATCCTCAGTTCGAATCCCACAAGTGACAGTTGCCAATTTAAATTTACCCCACCCACTAACATTTTTGGGGGCTATGATTTGACGGCTGGTAACCGCACTTCATACGCAAAAATATAGCACTTACCGAGATCCGCGTAAGCATAGTGCCACACCCATAATGGGTAAAAGGCGTGATGATATTTTTTTTTTTATTATATGAGGGATTATGATTGTCATTATTCACGAAGATGAAGATTGTGTCACGTACCGTAGGCGAGTGATACAAATCATCCCAGTGAATAATGACCATAATCCAGAATATAATATTATACTTTTTCTACTCTTGTAAATTCGGAAATCACTTTTGAAAATGATTGAAATTCGTTGAAAAACGTCAACATAAAAAGACACAATGACAATTGACTACATATCAACTGTTAGACGGCCGCTGCTTGGTGATCCACATCACGTCTTTAAAATAACCGAGAATTATGAATTTCTGGCTCTGTGATTGGTCGAGAAGAGTGAATTATAAATCATAATTCACTATCGTGAATTATATAATTCATCCAAAAAATTTAAATAATGGGGATATATTTATACAGGAGTAGAAAAATTATTTTAAAAATGTAGTTTACACATCTGTCAATTGTCAGTTAATCAAACATTGGAACTTGCACTCAGTGTTGCCAACCTCGGAGTTATCGTAAATATCACTCAAAATCTACATTTCGGGTATATACCTCCGTGGTAACGCATCGGACTGTGGATCATAAGATCCTCGGTTCGAGCCTCTCAACCGACAAATTTTCGAAAATTTTCACTACATAAAACTACTCCTATGGCACCTCCACCACTACCATCCTTTGAAATTGTGATTTGACGGCTGGTAATCGCCCTTCACGCGCATAAATAAATATATAATAATACAGAAATGGGTAAAGGGCGCGATAATATATTTATTTTATTTACACTCAAAATTTTATGTTTTATTCTCAATTTCTTCATCGGAATTAATTAGTTCATTCTACTTGCACATATTGTTTCATTTTACGTACAATAATTATCGTACGGTTGTTGCTCAAAATCGTAGAATAATGGATCACTTTAGTGCCGATTTCAGATCTTTTATTGACTATTTTGACGTTCTTTAGTGTCATTTCATCTTTCTTTGACTAGAGTTAAGTCCTTGTTACTTTGATATATTAATTTCTTGTAAGCTATGTAATTTTAAATTCATCATTCTTTTTCTAAATTATATATTTGTTAAAATATTAATGTTTATGCATGTAACTTGATGTATATTTTGTAAACAATTTGTCAAATATTTCTGTATAATTTGTGGAAATCTGTTATTGGTTCTTTTGTAGTGTTGATTTCCTTCATCAATAAATAAATAAATAAATACCCATCACATCATTCGCATAAGCTAACGCAGGTGCTATACGTCCATCAATTCATATTTAATTAATTACTTTTGAGTATTTTTAGAGCAGAGCTCGACCCCCAAAGGTGTGGATGAAATGATTTCATGATCCACTGATCGATTAATATTGTTGCGTTTTAAACTGATAAATAAATACGCCCAGGAGAAGTGTAAGTATATTAAAGTATTGGTATTTACAATTTTTATCGAAAAAAGAAGCAATGAATGGTGACAAGCATGGGGATTAAAATATCCAGACGCAGTCTAATTTACTCGATCGTAAAGTGCAGTGTTTTATTGCGGACAGATTGTGACAAATCCTCGAAATAATGTCAGCCGTAGCTTTATCCGCTCATGCCGAAGATTGTTTGTGCCCCACGACTTAAATAATTTGAATAAAAATTTATATAAATACCTACTCGTGAATTCAAGAATTAGCTTCATATTTACTAGTAATATTGACAGAGTATAATACATGCTCGCTTGTGTGCGTTTATCTGCATATTGTTACTGAGTAATATTTTGAAATTTTAAATGGTAATGCTTCTAGAATGCATTGCGGAGCAATTGTAATAAAATTTAAATGACTAATTGATCAGAATCATAATTCAAAATCAAGGTGAAAATGTAATAAAAAATTGTTCACGCATTCGGTTATTTTGAATGGAATTACATATGTAAATATGCGGACTTGCGACTGTGCAAATTAACAATGCTACACTATTTGTCAGCCGGCCTCGCCAATCACATTGGATACGTGTTCACACTTTGTTGTAGACGCAGCTACTATTTAATTTATAACAATAGATGCTGTTGAATATTCAAATTTTTATTTGTTTTGCCAGATCGTAAACACAAAAACAACGACCAGAATTCGATAGCAGATAATAGAGTTTAAAACACGCCTAGATATACTGGGTGTAGAATTGGGGATTTCAATGCTATTGGGCTTCCAAATTATCAAGAGATGGCGTTGATCACAATTCCCAAGAGTACATGTCAAATTCATTTTGTATATCTTATGATGGCGAATGCTTGCATTAGTATTGGTAGTTTGCTTTTATTGGGTGGCAGAACTTTTGTCATATACACTGCAAAAATTTTCCGGTTTTTATAGGTTTTTTAGGAGAAAATTCAATCTTAACCTATAATCTACAAATACATGAACCTTTCATTTTTACATCTTATTTAAATAATTCGGCTTAAACAAATGTTATACTTACATTGGAATACTCTAAAAATAACTACTATTGTTATTAATTTTTTTAAAAATTATTTCAAAATACAATAAAATTTATGTACCTTGTGGTTAGTTTAGCTTTCTAACACTAGTTAGCGTATTTTAATTTTGGAAGCCCAATTGACTTTATAGCAAAAGTGTGAATACAAAATACATTTAAAAATGAATAAATTCCATTTAGTTACTTAAATGTTAGTATTTTACGATATATCAATCAAATTAAAATCAGCATTTATTAGGAAAATTGTAACAGGGTCATGGAAAATTAAACAAAAACGAAAAATATTTGATTGAGAAGAATGTTAAAAAATTTGACCGTACAAAACAGTATTTGATGATACAGAATAATATCTTCTTATTTGTTTATTTTCTATTTATATTTAAGAAATTTAATTTCCTTTCGTATATTTATTTATCTTTTTGACTTATATTTCACAAATAAAACAGCTTCACAATCTCAATGACATGTGTCACATTTCGTAAAAAAATGAAAATTTTTAAGTGTTTCCATGGTGTACATGGAATGCAAGATTTATGAAATTTAACTTCTTTATATTTTATTATTATTAAATCTAATGAAAATTAATAAAATTAGTGTAATCACAGCACATGTAAAAATAAATATGCTACAACTTTAAAAATTACATAATTTGTTGAAAAAGGAAATTTAACCGTGTTTTTCACGAAAAACTATTAAAGCTTCAAGTAAACTGCTACTTCCGGTTAAACAAATTTTCCAAAATCTATTCAGCTCTTCATTTAAGCAGAGTGCCACACCCTTAATGGGTAAAAGGCGTGATGATATATTTATTTTATTTTATTTAAATATAAGAAGCAAAAATTCACAAAATTTATTTTTTGGTATTATAGTATTTGAGTTATGCGAGACGAAAAAATTGCCACAGACTACACACTCACACACCCACATACATACATACATATATACATCATGACGAAAATAGTAAAATCGTATCCCTACCTAATTTTTTGACCAAAAACAATACCTCCCTTACCCACGGGTAGGCGGGAGGTAAAAAATGGTGAAGCTAATATAGGCGGGTGAGAATGCCGGATTACGGTGAGTGTAAGATTGAGAATAATGTTGTTAAGAAAGTGGTAATGAGTCAAGTTAAGTAGTTTGACCATCTTAAAAGGTTGGTGAAACTAATATATGGGTGAACGATTGCGTGGGCATCCGAGGAATAAATGGTTAGGTATGTATGAATGATGGTTTGTTGCGTGAACGAATCATTTCGAGTGTAAAGAATAGACAAGCGAAAGTGGTAATGTATACGAGAAGATTGATTATTGGTTGATTGTGTTTCAGGGTTTGTGCTACCCCACTGTGTGGGTTATATCATAACGTTATGTATGTAATAAATTAAATTAATTTGTACTATATAATAATATACGAGAATACATTCGCACGATGCAATAAATAACAGTGTAGCTATAGAAAAACTATTGAAATTTAATTATTCAAACAAGAATATTAATATGAATAAATTGAATGAGTAACATATGCCAAGATGTTTAACATTGGCATGAGTATTTTTTTACCGTGATATTTGCACACCTCTAAGTAACAGCGTATTTTTTCTGGTATTGTTGATTGGTTACTGATTTGGTGACTTGCAAATTAGATTCTTAATACACCAGAAAACACACATTTAATTGTAAATCCGCCCAGCGTAGCGTCACTCGTGGGCCGAGAAATATTCTTAAAATGCTGTACGCAACGAACTCGATCAATCAACTTTTTTTCTATTTTTTTGTGTCCCAACAATCAAATGTATAAAAACGTTTTATACATCTGTGACAAATGGTACAAAAAACACTTGTGTGAAATATCTAACATCATTTTCTTTATAATTTATAATTGATGGCCAGAAAAAATTAACATCTTTTACGAAAAATCACAATTAAACTGTAAGCGACTGCTCGGAGACACCATTGGAAGATTCAAAAAGTAATTAGTATGTACAGAGTTATTTTGCTAGAACAATGAACTTCTGATGCTTTGGACAATGTTGTTCTGATTGAATTAGAAACAAGACTATTTTATATCTGCTGATTTTCTTGTTACTATTCTTTCTATTCAAAAAAATATTTTTATTTTTATTATGCTATGATTATGATAAAATAAGAGGACATTACAAAATTAATTCCTATAATTTTAACTTTGTATTGCCTTATATATAGTATTAGGAAGTATAGGAATAATAAAATTTTACCATTTTCTCATTTACGTCTGTGTGGATGAATTAATGTGTGTCCGTATATTCAATAATTCACGAACGAAAAAATATACAGGAACGAATCTGACAATAATTACAAAACTGGAAGTGGAACTATACTGGACACACAAAACAATGAATTTAATTTTTTTGTGTCTTCCACTTTGAGAAAATAGTTATTTGTATATCAAGGCACTAAAGTATAATTTTTATTACAAATATAGAAACATATTAGAAAGAAAAATACTTTAGTGCCGAGGTATACATTATATTTTTCCCAAAATCATTAAATTATTAAATGTATTTTTCCTTGTCGTAATGTAGCCCTCGCCTACGGCTTGTGCTTTAGTTTACTTCGCAGGAAAAACATCACACACTCCTGTACCTTAATGTATAATTTACTATTATATGTAATAATTTCAATAATCATAGAGTTGATATCAGAACATACTAATATCTGAGGGGGTAAATAGCTCCGTGGTAACGTATCGGACTGTGGATCGTGAGATCCTCAGTTCGAATCCCACTGCCGACAGTTGCCAATTTAAATTTACCCCTGAGGTTCCCCCTTCACCTAAAACTTTGGGGGCTATGACTTGACGACTGGTAACCGCATTTCATAAACAAAAATATATCACTTACCGAGATCTGCGTAAGCAGAGTGCCACACCCATAATGGGTAAAAGGCGTGATGATATATTTATTTATTTTATTTACTAAAATCTGAAGCATCTATTCGTTATGTCAGAAATATTATATACGTCGTTGATGAAGACAACACAGAAATTATGATTTATGAGAGCGTATTTTAATGGAAATGTTAATTACATTTACAATTATGTGATCAAAATTCTTGAAATAGATAAAATACCGAGTTTCGCAAAAATAATTCATTAAATTTTATCTAAAAACATAATCAACAAAATTAATACCGTCTAATTAAGTGGTCCCATCAAATCGAAGAAAACTTCGATTAACACTTACAAATGTACACTGTAAAAAATAGTAATAAAAACCAGCAACTGCTATATTTATTTTCCTGTACGTTAATGTTTACAGCACTTAATTACAGTGTGCTCGAACAAAAAAGGAATTTCGTACACTATTCGTTACATTAAAAACTAATTTCAAAATGTATTTTAAATTTATATGCTTTAATAATATATTGTCTTGTGGATTAATAACAGATAGAGGTTGATTACGCGAGCTCCCAGCCTGACGCACCGTCGAAATCTCTCGGCCGCTTCAACAGTGCTTATGCTCAACTCGCTCGATATACGACGACGCGGTAACTATACACGATGGCGCATTTTAATTATTGACGGATTCGGTTCTCATTCCAGATTTATCTCACTATGAATTTCGGCTTCATGTATTAATAACACGGAATAATTA
Organism: Poecilus cupreus; assembly: GCA_963942605.1. Classification (NCBI taxonomy): domain Eukaryota; kingdom Metazoa; phylum Arthropoda; class Insecta; order Coleoptera; family Carabidae; genus Poecilus; species Poecilus cupreus. Next base: position 1,821,828 of record OZ012714.1, on the reverse strand, counting down.
ATTTAAATTAATATGACATTTAAATTGCCGCAGATTACTTCATAGCAAGATTTACTCGTTTACTGCCATCAATGAAATATACCACCTGTCTTTCTTGTAAATTATTCCCATGCAAAACCAAAACAATTGGCCAAATTTAGAAGTATAACATGTGCTTTAACATATAGTACGTTCAAAAATGCATTGATTCATTTTAAATGTAAGTTAAATTGTTAATAAATAAACAATAATGATGGGAGATTCCGACATATTTTGTCTATTTTTTTTTACTTCCCGCCACATACTTGTAAGGGAGGTATAGAAATTATGTTAAAAATGAGTTTTTAGTGGATGAACTGAACTGTATTGAAATTTTCACAAAACAACATTTCGCACGATTGCAAGGTACCTCATTTTCCTAGCAACAACAAACATACAATAAACAGGTTTCTAAGTGGTCGTAGAAAATAGTTATTTGTATCACTAGTCCAGAAACAGCACTCGCAAAACAGTTCCTGAACGTGTGGATACACATTATTTTTCGTGTCGATTTTGTCATAAGTTTATATGAATTCATTGATTTATTTGTCAAATATGAAATACGAATTTTTACCTCCCGCCACATCCTGTAAGGGAAGTACCTATGAAATAACACTTTAAATTATGTCTTTATTCTTATAGAAACTAAGACTTTAACTTTTACCAAACATATAATTTAGTTTTTCTCAAAATTAAAAGCAAAAATAAATATATCATCACGCCATTTACCTATTTAGGTGCGTCACGTTGTAAAAAGTTTCAAATCATATTTTTTATTATAATTAAAATTTATTTCGCGAAGAAGAATTATGTACATAAATTCAAATCGTATTTAAAAAAAATATTTCTACAGATCTTAATCCTAAAGTTTTTTTATAATTTTACTTCAGTTTTAAAAGCTTTTTCAACTTATTTCTTATTATTATTACTGCTTTGGTCATATGACGCCTCATGAGTAGATGATTGTGTTTACTCAATTGAAATATTCTTCAACTATTTTTGTTTAAAATGAGTGAAACAAAGCTGAAATGAGCCCAGACACTCAACCAGAAAAACAAGAAAGCAAACAGATGAATACGTGGCGTCTACAGCAACTTGACTCATTACGTACATACGGCTGTCCAATTAAATTTCAACGAAAATGATGGCTGTAATTTAGTGATGAGATAAAAGTGTGAAACGCAGACAGAATTTCGGTTCCAATTTAGGCGCATTACGTATTAATTAACTCACTAGAAACCAAACAAGAAATTTATACCATTCTATCTTACAATACCGCAAAACTACAGATAGATACTATAGAAAATAGAGTTGTTAATTTAAAGTTTTACTACCTTGGGATATTTTTATTTTATTGGAAACAAACAAGTGTTAAATTACAAAATTACTGATGTTTTATTGTTTATATTTATTACTAATCAACCGTTGTAGTAGTTTCATTTTAACAACATAATGAAATATGGAAATTAATCTAACTGCACTTTCAAACGTGTACTAAGAATTTTTGATTACAAGGATATCAATGAAATTAATTAATACATACATCAGTAGATAATCTATGAAAATTGCCAAAGGCAACGGTCATGGTACGTAGCGTTAAGGTCGATTCTTTCGATAACGCAAGTTAAGCAACACTGCCCGCCGTCAGTAGTTGGGTGGGTGACCCCTTTGCAGTTTCGACTGCTTAAATAAATGAATAAATAAAAAAGGAAAATAGTAAAACACCTAAGAAAATATTTGACAATAATTTCACAGTACAAGAATTAATATAGCAGTGACACTTCAAATATTTTATTATCTCAATATTTCAATGAGCATGTCTCAATGTGCTACTGAGAAGATGGCAGCTCAGTGTCCGCTGAAAGGCTGATATTTTAGTAAGCATAGAAAAGAGAGTATATTATTACTATATCAGTGATGTTTGTTCTAAATGTCAAATGTCAAGCAAGTGTAGTTCATTTTTGTTTGGTTAAATACTGTAAAATGAGTATAAAACAGAGAGTTAAGCTGGATTTATAGTTTGCATAAAACACAGGCATAATTTAACACAGAATAACCTAAAATTTTGATCATTAAAAAAATGCCTAAAACTTGAAAAAATATTCTTATTCCGCATTTCTAGTTGCCATATCATATGTTGTTGAGTTAATTTGTTTATTTGTTTCATTTTTAACTGTTAAATTATTTAATTACAACCTCACTATTTTTATTTCCCGCCACATCCTATAAGGGAGATAGGGATCATGCTAAAAATTATGTAGTGAGTTTTCAGTGGATGAGCACGTTTTAGGGGCCCTACAATACGATTTTAATAGTTTCGCGATGATGTCTGTGTATGTATGTGTCTGTCTGTCTGTCAGTTTATCAGTCTGTGTGGATCTCTGAAGTTATGGTTTCTCAAAAACTACTAAACTTAAAATTTTAATATTTTGTATATATCAATTGTATACCCTTTGGAAGAGCGGATTAGTTTTTGGTGATAATCCAATAACCGAAAGTGATAGTTTACTTGAAGCCCTATAAAGTTATTTTAAAATATCTTAGTAAAAAATGGTTAATGAAAATTTTTTTATTAGAATAATTTTTCAAATATTATCTACAATTATTGTTTGAAACATTTTCCCTTACTGTCACCATTTATAAATTACAACAGGTTAAAGAAAATTTATATTTTGATATTTTCGTTTAAATCTGCTAACCTGTTTTTTGAAAAAACATAACAACGGTTGAAAAATGTCATTTTTTGACATGTGTCATAGTTTTTTGAAGGTGCCCACAACAGATTTTTTCATAATATTTTACTTTGTCCGCCAAGGAGACACTTTTACGCCGGCAGCAACAATATAGAACCTCTGTTTGTTGAATACAAATACATAACAACGTACTTTTATGAAGTTAGTAGAAAAAAATATGTTTCTGCAAAGAATTGCTTACAAAATTTTTGGTTAGCTAGAAGTCATTTCTACCCAACTAGTTTTCGTTGACTCGGAAGGTATTTAGGTGTAAGAATAGTGTTGGTGTCGTTGGCTGGAATAACGTCACAACAGATGCGTGTTTGTTGGGATCTATCGATCAAGACATGCGCCAACGCCCATCCAGTCCCGATCCACAGATAACAGCACACAGCACACTGCCTGGCCGCTCGGCCTGAAGCTGTAATGACACTTGGTGGCGGACACGGCCGCCAGGCCACGGACACACCAACGAAGGCAATCAACTTGGTACTCCCGCGTGTATTAGACACCATTCACACATACACCATGTGAAGATTTTATTGCCATTGGGATAAATAAACGCTGTGACGATATACCGCAACTTTAATATGCATAGGGTGTTTCAGGACTAGTGTAACAAACTTTAACAGCTTATTCCTGAGGTCATTTTGAGCCAAAAATGTCATATGGAACATATGTCCTATTCCTTCTAGTTACCAAAATACAAGAGGTTGAAGTTCTACAAATAACACGAAATTTTCTAATTTTTGTAATCAAGGTACTTTCGGAAAACAGGAGTTTTATTGAAAAGTCATACCTTATTTGTCTAAATTAAAAATTGTTGTACTTTTGATTGTATTTTTGTTTCATAATGGATGGTTATAGTACTGCTGAATATGCAGATATGATTTTTATTTATGGATTATGTAATGGTAATACTCGTTACGCGTCTAGAAAATACCAAAACAGACGCCAACCTTCCCATGTTGTTCTGTGTTTAGAATTTATTTATTTGTCTATTTAATTGTGTTAATGTGTGTTTTGTTCTCTAAATTGTATTCGTTAATATTAATAAATAAAATTAATGAAGACAAATAAGGTATGACTTTTCAATAAAACTCTTGTTTTCCGAAAGTACCTTGATCACAAAAATTAGAAAATTTCATGTTATTGTAGAACTTCAACCTCTTGTATTTTGGTAACTAGAAGGAATAAGACATATGTTCATATGACATTTTTGGCTCAAAATGACCTCAGAAATAAACTGTTAAAGTTTGTTACACTAGTCCTGAAACACCCTGTACACACATATTAAGACAATATAAACTCTTGGATATCAACCACTAGGTTTATTTCAAAAATACAACCTCAACTAGTTTCGACGTCTCTTACGTGTTCTTGAAGAAGTGAATTTTTCTCATTTACAATTAAAAAACATTTTAAAAACAATAAATACATAGATAATTATAAACACAAACGCAGATGACTCTCCTCGTCAACAATTAAGGAGTTATACACTTTTTGTAATTGTGCAAATTATTAATGTCCATGTATTGTAGTTCCTGATGTAAACATAAGAGACCTCGAACCTAGTTGAGATTGTATTTTTGAAATAAACCTAGTGGCTGCCATCCATTACTTAACCAAAAAAGTCCTTATTCATAATATATTATCTTGAAATTTAGATTCTAGAAAATAAGTTCTTTGTAACAAGGCGAACATTCGGAATACGATTTATTGTTTTTACTGTCAAAATGATTTTAAAATATCAAGTTTCAAACTGCGTTTGGACTTAAATGCATCGAAAATCGTCTTGAGAGGAGTTCTTGAGTTTAATTTATTGCTACACATGTGTGTTATAATTTTAGTTATTATAAATAGTCATTTGAGATTATCGCGGCAAATATTCTGAAATATCGGCTTGAGATGTCATCTGGGGTTGACAGGTTTACGGAGAGGCCTGGTCGCACCCTAGATAAGTTTTTAGTTCTACGTAATTTTTGTGTTAGTTCTGTGGGAAACGTTTTCCCTCTCCCTGCACCATAACCCGTATGGGGTAGTTGAAATGGACATTCCATGCAAATAGTACACTATACTTTTACTACGACTACGATATTATTTCCTAATTAATTTTGTCCCGCTTTCACCATTCCAATATTTGACAATTCTAAATAAGTATCCTAGCAATGGCACCTGTACTTATATGAATTGATCTGTATTGAAATACTCACAAAACAATTTCATTTCGCACGATGCTTGCAATGTACCTCATATCCCTAGCAATAACAAACATACAATGAGCAGATTTCTAAGTGGTCGTAGAAAAAATTATTAATTGTGAACTTTTCAACAACAACTTTAATATCAAAAAACAATGTAAACATACAACAATAAGACAGCTTCAGCAATATGACTATGGTTTGTTTGTATTTTGTTCATTTAACGTTTGACGAAAATGTGATACAGAGAAGGATCACCCGCACTAACAAAACATTTACATTTATCCCATAGAATAACACTTGTAATTGTGAATAATTAAGTACATACGTTCTAGATTTATTGCAAACACCTAATAAAAATATAACTTGTAATAATAATTAAAACTATGCAACGACAGAAAAACTTAATAATAATTGCTATTAAAACATACAGTCTATTTTCCTCTTGCGTGGAGATTAATCATAACTATTTATTTATTCCCGGTACTGGACATAACTCACTCTCAGCAAAAAATCTAATCGAACATTACGTAAACAATAATTTACAACTCCAATAGTATCGATCTGATAAATCTATAATACGGCAAAGGCTTAATAAGAGGAAATGCACGCAATCGCATAATTAATACAGAAACAAAATGACTACAATTAATAATAAATGATTTGTAATGATCTGCGAAACACGTGCTGTGTAGGATAAATAATTATTCCGCGAAACTTGGAATCCACGTGAATGGAAGTCCAGACTGCCTGTCTCCATCGACCAGACTTCGCAGATATTCAATGACTGGGTTCTTGCGTTTACCGCACGGGAACACAATGATTTGTGCGTGAGATTCGACGGAATCCTGCTCGATGTATCCTTGAAGAATGATATTATATCATGTGAATGTTGAGAGTTTGATATTTAGTTTTAGTTTTTTGCTCTATGCTGTTATCTTTGCGTGGTTGAAAAATGGAAATTTGTTCGTTTTTTGGAGGCCACTAAGAATATTATTTAATTTCGCAGCAACTTAATTTGAGTTTAATTGATTGATTTATACATTTGTTATGAAAATTGACTTGTTTAATTATCTGTAAAATTTATAATTACTTACTTATTTACTTCTTAAAAGTAATAAATTTACACTAATTTTATTAAGTACTATTTATAATCATATTTTAATAAATTAATTATAAATATATTCATCCATTTTATCAATGAGACTCAAAATGTGTCGTTGGAAAGGTTAAACGTCAAATAATCTAACATAATTATTCAGACATTTAAAATATATTTTTATAGTTGTTTAAAAAATAGCAGCTTGATGGGATGTGAAAATGCCAATTGTACTCGTAAATATTAATTCTTAAAAGTGAAACTAAATCAGGGATGCCCAAACTGCTGTTGTATAATTATGCTTTAAATTTTTTAAATTAAAATATCAATCGAAGTAGTTAACAAGGTGTTATGTGTTATTATTATTGTTATAAATAGAAAATTACTCACTAGTGATTTTTCTCAAAATTATACCCACTAGTGGGTAATCTGTTACTTTCCTTGTCTATAATCGCCATAGTTATAGTGCGTTTATTGAGAAATGTTGGATAACATTTTTTTTATTGCTTTAAAATTGCTGTCCACATACCTAGTTGAGAGCCATTTAAAAACAAAAACACAACTAGAAAACAAGTTGCCATTGAAAATCATTTATGTCAATTCATTGAACGTCAAAGTATTTAAAATTCAAAATGGTTAATACTTTCAGTAACGAGGAATATGTAGACACGATTATGGTTTACGGAATATGTTTCATTAATTAAAAAGGTTTTTACAATTCACTGCGTTTGCCATTATTTTTTGTTGCGTGCATAATTTAAAATTAAAATAACAACAAATTGTCAGATTTGAAAAATATATATTAGAAAAGTGCATTTTATTAGATTTTCTTTTATCAGGCTCGTATCCAGAACTTTATAGCAACAATCTTCTGATCTTTTTCCCCGCCTTAATATGAATCACTTTGTCTGAATCCTCCGTTACATATGGATAAATTTAAACAAAATTCATTAATCCTGAGCTCGGATTGTTTATTAAATCCCCATGGATACCAGATCATTTTAATCCTCAATCTAAAAACAAGTATTATTTAAAAAAGTGAATAATTCATAAGTACATGTTCGCAATAGTTTCAATCGCTCTAATAGCTGTGAATGTTAGAGATAATCTAAACACACCCAAAGCAGTGCGTGAAGGACAACAGCTTACGTAAAACGCCCTCTCGCTTTGTATCAGTGCATGCACTTGCTACTCCAGCCAGCCTGGCTCTGGGTTCTGCTTCTAGAAGCCACAATCACACGCCGAACGCCTGAAAACTGCGATCTTGGGAACTGTGTTGGTGTAGGAAAATCGCACTTTCTAATCTGTACACTTTACCCAATGATTAACTGGCACATCACATAAATTTCATTTTTATTCTTCTGTTAATCATCGCTGGAGTTATACTTTCAAATCCTTTATGAGATTTGTTTGTTTTAAGTTCTTGAATATTTTGAATTTCTTGGCCTTGCACGTGAAACGGATTAGGTGCGTACTGCATAATATTAAACTTATTAGAATTGTTTCTTGATACAGGTTCTAAACTAGAAACTAGAGTCTTAAATTACCTATGGGTATACCTACTTATACTTAGTATCTGTTACAGTTTAAGATCCACCAAAATTGTTAGATGAAAACAGATTAAATTATAATTCCTATCGGTATCTGAACTATTTTTTAAATATATGCCAGTTGAAATACTTCATACGATTCCTCAGTTCTCAAATATTTAACCCCTAAAATCTCTAATAATTAGAGTATCATTGTACGAAATGTCAACAATAATATTAACTCTCGTTTTTCTGCAAAATCCATTTAAGAAATCGACCAAGCACTTGATGGTACTACTCGTTGGAGAGATCAGAATTGTGTAGTTAATTGTTATTCCATTAATAATTAAATTTCTGGACATTATTTTTACCCATTACCTACATCTAGTCAAAGTGATTTCCAAAAATTATGCACGGTGTATTTGAACCAATCAGAAGTGAGAATTTTTACGTATCTACCAATGAAATTTTGATTATACTGGAAATTATGCACTGTGCATGACAAATCAAATTTCCATTAAAATCGAAATTTCATTGATAAATACGTCAAAAATTCTCACTTCTGATTGGTTCAAAATGTATAATACGATTTTCAGTGAAATTTCTTTTCCCCTAGAACTCCTTAAAATTCAGTTTTTATTGTTGTAATTAGTACATTGTTGTTTATGCTGTAATCAGTGTATTGTTGTAATCAATGCCAAGTGCATGTTTCAGTAAATAATCTGAAAAATTTATAGAAAATTTGTAGAAATATTTACATTAATAGAAAAGCAATTATAAGATGCTTTAAAAGCGTGAATTCAAACGACGATTGCATGGAATGATAAAGATATGGCAATATGTTCACAAATTTAATTCTCAAGGAAACTTCTATGCCCTAAAAACTCTTTTATTGTTGTAATCAGTACTGTATTAGTTTTTGAGGTACATCGCATCAAAGTTTTGTGTATTGAATAGATTGGACATCCCTGAGCAAAACCTTCGTGTTTTTTGCAAGCGGAACTGTAGTCCACCAGATGTTAAACAGTTTCCTACACACGACTTGAACTTGCAAACACATAAATATAAATATGACGTTCACATCAATGCGCGAGTGGCATATCACGTCCAGTAAAAACTGCCGCGTGCATTTTCATAAATCTAATGCATATTAATAGCGCAATGATTTGAACAAGTAGGATATTAATTAATGGACAATTCTATTAATTAGCGGTGTGGGTTCTGCGAACTGGCGGCGAGCGAGAGTCGTACTACGAGTATGTTTCGCAGATGACAGACTTCAAGAACACCAGCAAGGTGGACCACTTTTCCTGTGCTACGCCGCAACCAAGAGGGTGGAGATTCAAAGCTATGAATGAAAATTCCTAACAACGAAAATGTACAAACAGAATTTATAGTTACATACTGTGAGTATCAGCGAAGATGCAACATTTACTTTTCTTTCATTTATGGATTAGTATGATGGATATATTTACGTAATTTGGAAATGGAAATTGTTTGATCAGGGATAGGCGAAGAGACTTAATTAAAAAGAGCTCCGTTGTAACGGATCGGACTGTGGATCATAAAATAATTAATAATTATTTCAGAGTTTATATAAATCTTCGTTTTCAATATTGAGATTACAAAGAAAATTCAATAACAATTTTTAAATGAAATATGTCTTTAGTTTCTATATTACAATCCATATATTTGTAGTTGGTAATTCTGTGCACATCTGCGCTTGCTGTAATCATAAAAAAAATTCTTGTTTTTAAGAGTAAGAATTATTAATATTAAATCTTGAAAAAGTGTGATCTTAGAAAAAGTATAGTGTGCAACTCGTGCAGAATTACCTATTTCAAGATTCGTCTCGTGCTAAAACTCTCACAACTCGCGTGAAATAGATAACTTTCTGCACTTATTGCACATTATACTACTGTCGAGTAATAACAAATTAAGAAAGGGGAATGTTAAATACACAATGTTTAGACCATACACTCCCAACTATTATAGGACTTTAAACAAGGGCTTAACACAATATAACCCGGATACATAAACATATAAAAGTACAAATCATTATATTTCGTATCTATGTATTTAAAACATTAAATAATATTTCTTTAATATATTTTGCATTTATTAAGAAATGTTGGATAAAACGTTATACTTCACACGAGGTCAAAGTAGAATTACCTACTCGATAGAATTATCTCACTCAACCTTCGGCTTCGTGTGCTAAAGTTTCTCTCGTGAGTAATTCCTTACTTTGAACACTTGTAAAGTAAATAACTATTAACAGCTTTAACTTTTATAATAATACATTACTATTTTTTTTAAACTAAACATTGTGCAACTGTCTTTAAAATATTACTTACTTCAAATTAAAACATTATTATCCTCTGTAGTTTGTAACGATTTTATTATATTGCTGAAATTTTTTTGTTATTGAGTTTTTGCTAAAAGTTTATTAAGTAAAAGACATTATTTTGGCCCTCCCTTGTTGCACCTTCAATTGTTTCCGTTCGTTATGAATCACCCTGTAGAATAATAAAATGGAGGGGTATAGGAAATTTAAAAATTTGTAATAATAATAATAATTGTCCATATATATGCTACCTATACATTTCATGCCATTAAAAGGATAAAAAAACAAAATAATTTTCCATAAAAAAATAGTTAATGATAAGTTGCTTGGTTGTACACTTGGTATTTAAAGTTAATTAATACACGGAATCATTTCTATCTTATTAATTTGCATGTGTGGAATTATATCAGAATAAAAACTGCCGGCCACACGTAATATATAAATCGGCGAAATATGTCCGCTGTCCTCATTAATTGAGCCGCGTTTTGATTTATGTGCAATGACAACGCGGCATTTGGATTGTTATTTTACATTATGAGAATGCGGTCCGCCGGACCCGGGCCGGTCCCGGCCGATCCTACCGACTTTCGGCGCACGGCAACGCGACGGCTTATTAATGACATGAATTGCAAGGGTTGCAGCGGGACATTTTTTTATTCCTGTCGCAGTTATGTTTACAAGACTAAGACCGTGACATTTTCAGTTCATAAATTTTGCAAATATGGCACAGATTAATATCAAATTTATAGTAGTTCTTATTTTTTTATAAAGTTTATTAATTTAATAAGTAGACGCCTACTAATATTTTTTTTTATTATCCCATTCATTTTTACAATTTAATTGAACAGAGATATTCAGTACATTTTAGTGGTTAAATGACATGCAAAAGTAACTTGCCATTGACAGTACTTTACTTACATTATACTTATTATAATTATGTAAAATACTTAATCCTGTGACGTCTAGGCCTATTAATAAGACACATTTTTTTACTTGATTTTTACCTCTAGCCAAATACCTGTAACCCTGTAAGGGTGGTATAGGAATCATGCTAAAAATTCGAAAGTGAGTTTTCAGTGGATGAGCGTATTTTAGAGTCTTTTACGATTTTGATGTCTGTGTTTGTGGATTCCTGGAGTTATGGTTTGTAATAAAGTACTGAACTAAAAAATTATAATAATTTATGTTATATTTGTATCCCTTTGAGAATAGCTGATTAGTTTTTGGGTGGAAATCCAATAACCGGAAATGGTAGTTTACTTGAAGCCCTATCAATTTATTTTTAAATATCTCATTAATTAATGTTTCTATGACAATTTGTGTTATTGGAATAATGTTTCAAATATCATTATTTACAATTGTTGTTTGAAACATTTTTCTCTTACTGTGACTATTTAAGAATTACAAACAACATGTTAAAGAAAAATTATACTTTGATATTTTCCTTTAAATCTGCTAACCTGCTTTTTAAAAATGCAAAACAACGCTTGAAATATGTATTTTTTTGACGAATTGAAAACAAAATTTTTGAATGGATGAACGTTTCTTGATAGCGGTGATCCTTGTTCCTGCTTTGTTTGATACGAAATCTATGACAGGAGGTATTTATTATATTTATTCTAAATTTCAATTTTTGTAAATTGAGGTTCCAGCCACCGAAGGTGTATGTAAATTCCACCTATTTCTTAACAGATGTACCCTACAAATTCAAATTTTCAAATTACTAAGAACACAACCAATAGTCTTAACCAATCAGAGAAATTTGCTGAGGCTAGTCATGACATTTGAGAAACAAAGTTTATAACAAGATCGAAATGTGCCAATTTAGACTTATGAAAGAAGTTATAGAAATCTCTCAGTGAATCACAATAAAGTTGAACAAGATGGTTCTCTGTCAAGTCATAATTTGTTGTTACTTAGTTACTGTTTTATTTACTTGTTTATGTTGTTCACTTGTGTCCAGTTAAAAATTATATGCGAAATAAAATCTCTGTTCTGAAATATATGAAACATATGTATTTGTATTTTAGTATGATCCAGTGTATATGTGGTATTCACATAATATAATTTTATAAACTATATGTCTGTTTCCTTTTCGTAATTAATGTAATCCCACAAGTTGAATGCAATGTTAAATCATATTTTTAATGGTATGAGCGTAACGTTTTAAATTAACAACTAGTGAATTTATCATCATTAGTAAAATTTATTACGAAATATAATTTTTATTGATATAAGTATATTAATCCCCCCAGGGATAAAACGAGTAAAACAAAATGTAATTATATTAGATTTTTCTACACGTCAGTAAATCTTTCTTAACACATAATAAATTGTGTGTGTTAATTACAATGATATTCTCTAATTACGTTTCATATCAAGGTTACACTTTCTTGCTCTGAGAGCCTCAAGATGCCTAGAAATATTTGGTGCAAAAAGGCAATTGGATCACAAGTAATATTAAATTAAATAGAAAAAGAAATTAACTACAAGGGTCGTCCAGAAAGTAAAAAATAGATTTGGCATAATTAAATAAAAACGAGAGATACCAATACAAAACTTTATTTACAAAGACACAGGACATTACTCTATTTTTCAACGCCCATAGCTGTTACGACATTTATTGTTTAACGTGATATCAGTTTTTCAATGCCAATGTTATACTTTTCTACTGCCAAAAATCTGAGCCAGGATGTCACTGTTTCTTTGACGTCCTCATCGTTTGTAAACTGTTTTCTATCCAAATATTCCTCTAGTTTTGGAAACAAGTGAAAATTAACTTCAACGTCTTAAGTGGGAAATTTTTTGACATCCTCCTAAAGAAATTTTTTGGTGGAAAACAGGGACTCGAACCGTAACGAAACCGTAACCGAAAACCGCACCGATATTTGACTTTTTATGAAACCGTAATCAAAAACCGAAATATATATCTTATTTCTCAAATATGGAAAATGAAAACCGATACGAAAAATAAATTTATTTTGAATACATAAACATTCCTAAACCGAAATAATATCTGTATAAATGAAAATAACTATATAACCATAAATTTTACATATTTTTATAAAATTCTAGTGTAATTCTTAATTGTAATCACAAACATTTTTCAATTATTCTTTTAGTTGTATTACCATTCGAATTTCGAACAGAATAATGATTATTAACATTAAATGAAAGTTAATAATTAATTATTATTATTATTAATTAAATAATTAATTTATCTAAATTATGTTACTAAAATAAGCGCAATTATAATTTTTAGATCACAATTTAAAAAAAAGTAACTATATTTTTACTTAAAATAAGAAGCCATTTTAACCGAAACCGAAATAAATCACAATCGAAACGTATTTGTTTATTTAAACCGAAGCGAAAACCAATATTATAATTTCAAAAAACCGTTACCGATAACCGAAACCTAATTGAGGTTAATGTAAAACCGTTAATCATAACCGAATCCCAATATTTTTCGGATCGAATCCCTGATCCTGGTTTAGAGTTTTGACGGTAGAAGAGTAGTTATAACATCGACATTGAAAAACTGGTATTACGTTACAGTAAATACCTTGACAATTTTGCCGATTACATTGAAAAATGGAGAAATATACTGATGTAACTTGTGTTGTTTTGTGTTATCTTTCGCTTTTATTTAGTTTGCCAAATCGATCTTTACGTTATTTATTTATGACTTTGCACAATACTAAATTAATTCAAAACACTTGGGAATTAATAAAATTTTGGTTAACTTAAATCAAAGAGAAGTAATAGTTGAAAATTTTTCTGCGTTTCTGCCAATTCATACCAGTTGGATTTCAAAACAATTTAATTGATCAGATGTAAATAACGCACTGGGTGTGAAATAATATGTATATTGCTGTCATTGAGACTCGCCGTGTTTGTATGTATGTGTGTTCTACTTGTGGCCAATCACAGCGCGCCGACAGCCATATTGTGTGACCGACTCAGTCACATAACAAACTTGTAGGTGTTTATGCACAAAGTTATTAACTGTACAGGGTGTTGAATTCTAAACGTACTATACTAAATTACAGCTATATATTATATTTTATTATGTGTTTATTATCTAGTAATTTTACCCTAACCATAACCTATAGTAAAACATTCGTACTGTTTTTGCCTTTTCTTTACTTCGTGCTTCATGACGCCTTAATCTGCGACTGCGACGTGTTGGCTTTGAACTTTCTCACGGCAATACACATATACTTATAGCAGATTGATTTTATCGGACATCTTCCATTCGGTTCTAATATTTCTGTGTTTGTTCTAATCGGGTACTTCACTAGAGTCACAAAAATAAGTCAATTATATAATAAGTAGACCCAAAAACAAGGTACTACATATAATAGAAGTTTATAAATTATTAAGATATTTGAGTTTTAAAGATAGCAATTCTGGAGTCAAAGTATTATGTTTCCTGTTCAAGTTTCTCTATCACACATCTATTCTTATTCTAAATTCTTTGTACTTCTCTTATTATTTAGCTGTCAGATTGTAGAAGTCTCAAATGGTTGGCACCTAATTTGAAGATTTTTGTTTTGTTTTAAATTCGTAACCAAATAACAAACACTTGTTTGACAATTCGCGAGATAATGAAATCACGTGGGTAAGTCGACACAGCGAAATTAAAGACGTGTTGAATGACATAGGTTATCAGTAGTAATCAAACATTTGACTAAAATAATCTTACAGTTTATGTTGTTTTTTTTTCTGGAATAAATAGTATTCATGTATATTTTAATTATTTACTATGAGAAATTAATTTTTCTATTCCTGTGTAAATATATTTCCATTATTTATTTATTTTTTATTAATCATAGTCACAATTCACTTTAGAGAATTATGGATTCATAATTCACTCTTTTCGGCCAATCATAGAATCAAAAATCAATTATTTCTGTTTATTTTAAAGCCGTAATCACCAAGCTACGGCCGTCTTTAGTTCACAGTGTAGTCAGTTGTCATTGTATGTTTTTATGATGACGTTTTTCAACGTGTATTTCCGACGAATATCTATCCTTTTCAAAAGTTAATTCCAAAATTACAGGAGTAGAAAAAGTACTGTATTATATTCGGGATTATGGTCATTATTCATTTGGATGATTTCGTGCATAATCCCTCATATAATAATATACTATTAAAATAATATAGACGTCATATTCTTATAAATCCGAACTTTTCTGACAATCACATTTTACACAGAGAAATGTGAAAACTCGAGGATTCACTGATTTTAAATTTTCTTCATATTTCATTGTTTAAAGGATTTTAAAATTACTAATAATTAATAACATTCTGCTGATAACCTCTTATGCTACTCTTATTATATTTTTATAATCTTTAAAACAGTACGTATTCAAATAAAATTAAAAGCAATTTTTTTAAGCAATAAAATAGAACATTTATATGACTACAATTATTTATAATCCATGCTGCTTGAGATGTACAACAGAGGACAACACTGAAGTTACAACATCTTTATAAAATTATAGCGGGTTCATTAATAACTATTAAGTCTTTTTAAAATTGCAGATAATCTCCAATTTAGATAAAGTTTCATAAAAAAAATCCTGCTATCTTGCTTCCTGAGCCCAAATAAAAATAATTCGTTATTTTTCCTTATACATATAAATATTAAAAGTGAACCAAAATAATTGTGTTTCTTCCATATGATTAATTGATTTTGAAAGTAAACAATTTAAAAAACCAAAATTACATCCTGAATGTAATAGCAGCAAGTCATTCTAGTATCAAAAATAAATATGTCATCGCCAAATCAGTTGTTACGATTATGCTGAAGGTCAGTAAATGAATCACTCCATCCATGTTCATTCCAAAACTGAATATTCCTCGCATACCACGTATACGTCGCATGTCCGCGCGTACGTGTGCGTGTGTGTGTTCCACCTGTTAGGCGGAGTGACAAAGAAAGCAGATACTTTTCGTCTTGGGTTTGTCATTACCACACGCCGGGGGAGCTATTAGTCTTCGCTTCATATTTACAACATATTACAACATTATAAATTAATTCGCATATTTTATACACTTCACCGTTAAGCGATAAATGTGCTACCAAGCGGCGAATTCGAATATCTGTATCGAATTAGTTTCTGTTAATGTTTATCGAATAAACACGGGACTTAATAATCCAAAGCGGAATTCATTCCAAATTTGACATCAACTACATTTTTCATTATACCTCCAACGACTTCAACTGTACGACTATTCTTCGTTAACTTCTATACCTACTTTTTAATATAGACGAACAAAAATACATAGAATATTAAAAGTTAAATTTACTTTATCAAAATGATTTTCGTGAGCGAGCGCTGGCTCAAAAAAGGGTACACCTATTTATAAGAGAAAGACTATAGAAACAGTCAATTCTTTTCAAAACTATTTATTTATGAGATATTTTCAATGTGATATTTTATGAGTAAGTTTGGAAGTAAAAGGACCTCAAGAACGAAATAAATCACTTTTAACATGTATATCGTACAATATTTTATCCAACATTTTCCTAGTGTATCTAATAGAAAATATCTACCAAAAAGTGTAGAATGATATTTTGACAGATAGGGTTATATTTGTTGATTTATTGACACAAATTGTTAACAACATGTTAAAAGTAACAATAAACCGTTAAAAGGACTATTTTTAACAACAATGTACAATGTTTTGATATTATTTTATAAATAAATACTTGACATGAAAATGGTAGATAATATATTAGACATCGCTAAAACATTTCTTTTAGAATACCCAAAAACTATGGTATCAGCCAATATATCGTTTTCTTTTTCTAACGAATATAAAATCGCTGATAATCTAGCACTCGTATTTTCATGCACTAATAGCATGAGCTTCTCAATTTGATATCGTTTTTCACATGTTTAGAAAAGGGTAAACTACGTGTGTATTTAAAGTAAACAGAGTTGACAAAAAGGAGGTGCAGGTCTCAAAACTGTTTTCTGTAAAGCAGCACCAGCACGTCTCGTTGCTTATCAGCAGCATCAGTATTTCGGGCGGTGTAGCATTGTAGCATTGTAGCGACTGTTGATTGCTGCTGTCGACTGTGACATCATCATAACGCACGTGCAGCGCTGCAGCCTCGGTCACGAGCTCATAAAGCCGCAGAGGTTTACAGAGCAAACGCGGAATACAAATACCCTCATTTCCACCGCTTCAAACGAAAACTAAGCGACCGTTTGTTGCTGCTTCGTGATTCGTGATCTGCCTATGATGGACTTTTCCTGAGATTCCAAATTGCTGCATTGTATTTCGACATTTTCATTTTACATCACTATTCTTCAATATGTACATACATACATAACGTCACACTGTATCCCACTCAGTGGGGTAGCACGAACCCAGAAACACAGTCAACCAACAATCAATCTCCTGCAAACATTCCTGTCCTGGCACACCACTCTCGCCTCCTCTACATTCATAGTGCGATTCATACTCAAAACCATCAGTCATATCTAACCACTTATTCCTCGGACGCCCACACAATCGTTCACCCTCAATCTCACCCGCATATATTAGTTTCACCACCTTTCATTCGACATTTGCTCAATATAACCAAACCACCTGTTATGACTTACTTCCACTTTATTAACAACATTCTTCTCAATTTCACACTCACCATACACCAATGTATTCCGGACACGATCACGTCGCGTATATCCACACACTCCTCTCAAATATCTCATTTCTATTTCTACAGCAGTTATAGGTCGTTCATGCTTCTTCATCCACACCCAATATTTAGAACCAAACATCAATGTGGGCACTAATACACCATTATAAACAATCAATCGAACATTTCTAAATACATTCACGTTTCGAGCAAATGTTCCCACAGCACCCAATACCGTACATACATCGTGCAGACACCTGCCTTTCAATATGTATTATAAGTTATAACTCTTCAAAAGACCTATTCTTATTATTAGCGATATTAAGTTATTGAAATGAGATTACCATAGAAAACAGAATTATCACACCGATAAATCGACTATTTTTACCTCCCGCCACATCCTGTAAGGGAGGTATAGGAATCATGCCAAAAATTGGGTAGTGAGTTTTCAGTGGATGAGCACGTTTTAGGGTACCTAGAATGTGATTTTAATAGTTTCGCGATGAAGTCTGTGTGTCTGTCTGTCTGTCAGTCTGTGTGGATCTCAGGAGTTACGGTTTCTCAAAAACCACTAAACTGAAAATTTTGATATTTTGTATATATCATTGGTATCCACTTTGGAAGAGCTGATTAGTTTTTGGTGATAATCCAATAACCGGAAGTAGTAGTTAACTTGAAGCCATATCAAGTTATTTTACAATATCTCAGTAAATTATGGTTTAATGAAAATTTTGTTATTAGAATAATGTTTCAAATATTGTTTTCTACAATTATTGTTTAAAACATTTTCCTCTTATTGTTACCATTTACGAATTATAACACGTAAAGAAAAAATATATTCTGATATTTTCGTTTAAATCTGCTAAACTGTGTTTTATGAAAAAACAAAACAACGGTTGAAAAATGTAATTTTTTTGACATGTGTCATAATTTTTTGAAGGGATAAGTGTTTCTTGATAGTGGTGGTCCGTGTTCCTGCATTATTTGATAAGAAATCTATGACGGGAGGTTTTGTGGTGCCCACATGAAATGTGGAATATAGGAATTTCATTACTATTTATTTGCATTGCTCTATTTTTTTTGCCTATTCATTTTACAGCAAAAGTATAAATACACAAGTTATTTACAATTTAAAAATGCATGCATGCAATGAGACCAATTTGGTTACATATATTTATACAAGTATTTCACGATATATCAATCAAGTTAAAATTAATATTTATTAGGAAAATTGTAACACGCCACGACAAAAACAAAAAATATTTGCTATAAATAAATAATTAAACTTGAGTTGTTAACTAGGATAGTACAAAAAATACGTGACAATTTTAATAGTGGAAAGCTACAGGTAATTTATTATCTATTACCCGATTAATAGCAGCAAAATATTCGCTTTCAAATAACGAGGAGTAAATTTTACTACGATAGATGTGAATATTTTGTGTTTTATGTAAATAGAAAGATGAAAAAGCAGTATTTGATTAAATGACTCGACACAGATCGGCGCGGCGGCACTCCTAGAGGCGCAGGTGCCCTACTTACCCACATGCAAATTGCGCTACGCGGAAAAACGCACAAACGCTCGTTCTTGCTGTGAGCTGCGCATATTGCGCCATAGTCACAGATTCAACGGATACGGGTTAACTATTACTAATCGAGGTACGAAATTTAATTAAAACAAATCCAAAAACCTTAAGAGAACTACAGAATGATTCATAACATACGGAATAGATTCAAAATGCAGCTAGGGAGGACCACAATAATTTATTTTCCTTAATAAACTTTTGGCAAAGATTCAAAAACAATAAAGTTACAGGAAATTAAAGTTGAATCAATTAATAAACAGTCAATAGTTATTTGATCATTGTTTAGTTAAAAAAATAAAACATATTATCTTGAAAGTTACGGCTATTTAAATTATTCTTTTATTGCTCAAAAACTGCTGTCCACATTTAAAAACAAAAACACAATAGAAAACAAGTTAAAGTTGAAATTCATTTAAATGTCAATTCATTAAACGTCGCAGTAATTAAATACAAAATGATTAATATTTTCAGTAACAAGGAATATGTAAACATGATTATGGTTCTTGGAATAAGTTACATTAATTAATAGTTATTTACTTTACAAGTGGGCAAAGTAAGGAATTACCCACGAGAGAAATTTTAGCACACGAAGCCGAAAGCTGAGTGTGATAATTTTATCGAGAGAGATTTTTTATACAGAGTGAAAAAGTTATTATATTAAATTGTTGTAGGAATAATAAATATTTAGATTGTAGTTATATTACATTTTTAATTTGTTCTTAGCCTTACTATTTTACAATTTATTTTAAATACTTTAAACTTTACAAAAGTTGAGTCCATATAAAATGTACGAGCAAATGTAATATAGGAACGTTTAGTGTCATTGTTGTGGCATTTCATATGCAAGAACCTTGAACAATTAAGTTTCACAATCATTATGTTTGCAAATTCATTCGAACAGACAGCGAATTAAAATTCAAGTGCTAGTTGTCTATTCCACCCCTGCAAAGCTGGAAAAAGTAACAGGCATGATAGCAAATTATTTATCTTCGTTCTCGCAATAATTTCACAGTGTGCTGTTTGAAATGTCTGCACTTTCATTTCAACAGTTTTTTTGTAAGATAACATCTCTATTATGGTATTTTACAACTGTTTGTTAATGATACCTTGCTGTAATGTATTTGTTTTTCTGTAAGTATAGGTTTATAATTAATTATTTTTCGTATAGCCTTGTCAATATTCATTTGTAATTTTTTATGCATTCCCAATTGTTTGGGCATTTGTTAACAGATGTTTTCTAATATTAGAAAATAATACTAGTCATGTAGAAAAATTACAAAATTACGTTGGCATTTAAAATTTATTTGTGTACGTTGGTAGTTGTATTAAAACAATTATCATTTTCAATCGATTCTGTTAAATTCCAAATTCTATTGTGAATAACAGATCAGGAAATTTAATTCACAAAACAAGGAATTTATTAATAATAATGTAAACTTAAGTACAGGTATTGTCTGAAATGTATTCGCACAAGTAGACAACATTTGTGAAACAGATTGAATTTATGATGCTAAATTCTCTGAAATACACTTTCACAAGTCGCATCATAAATCTAATACGTTGAGTTGAACATTAACTTGAAAAATGTTTATAATATTACCACCTGCGCAGTATTGCAGTTTAATGCAGTGAATAAATACCACTTACATTCAATTCAGAAGAATAACAAAGGGCTTGATTTCAGTTAATCTTATTGCACAACAATCAATGAATATATCTTTATTTCTATTCGATTATATCAACAGAAGAATTTCTTCGCCGTTGAAACAAAGATGAATACATTCTAGTTAGATTTTAGTTTGTTTAACTACTACAAAATTTTAACAACTTCGATGTCTGTGCTCTTCAAGCAGCATGTTTATTTTAAATTATTATATTTTTAAAAATGTTGGAAATGTATTATAAATTTTTGGTCAATCTTGAGATATGCTACTTCACCTTCGATTTGGATGAATGAATTTATCACATTTTGCGTAAAGGGCAAATACTAACAAACAAATACTATTCTGCCCTTTCATAGGGAATAAAGTAGGACACAAATCAAAAGGAACCAGAACACTTAATAAATTTAGGAAGTTGTGGGCTACCCACAGCAGTGTCTAGTTGTAAAATTTATGATTGTATTAAACTAAAGTCGAGCTGAGAACTCTGAGATTAGAATTGTAAAAATATGTTATATATTTATTATGTATTTCTGATAAATATGAAAAAATAAACTGTAACAAGTCTTTTTTATCTGCAGCTACTAATCTATGCGTTTAGCGGGATACTGATTAATGAATTCACTCACCAGAGGCTGCAGGTGTCGAGATAATCAAGTAGGTGTACGTGATGACGTCATATCACTCTTACCTGGAAAAAACAATACATTAGCTGTACACGCAACAATAAAAAAGTACATAAATTATCATGGCTTTTTTCCAGTGCTCTTTGTATCAAGATTTGGTAATGACATAATTCATAGATAACATTGATTAAAATTCAGTGTTAAATAATATTTTTTGCTTTAGAGCACCTTTTGGTAAATGGCAGAATATAAAAACATATTGATACCATGTATTTTACAAAAAAAATATTAAGTTTAGTACCAAATTGAAGGTTTCATTGAAGATAGCTGGACTTGAAATATACTTCAGATTACACTGTATATATTATATACAAATACATATATTTTTCGTGTTTCCATCCAGAAACACTAGTTTTACACATATCAAAATCGTCCAGAAACTTGGTTGCAGACCTAGGCCGACAAGAAAACTAGGAACTTTTGTAAGATTAGGGTTGGCATCACCTGACTATCAATTTTGTGTGTTTTTGTTTTGTTTGAGTGTTTGACCATCAAATTTAGAGCTAAATTGTTAATTGTAAGCTCAAATATAAATAATTATAATAAAATTTTCAGTTGCAGTGCACAACCAATAAATAAATATCAACTATATAAATGTCGCCGAACTTTTCGAACAAAACAAATTAATTGTT
Source organism: Poecilus cupreus (assembly GCA_963942605.1). Classification (NCBI taxonomy): domain Eukaryota; kingdom Metazoa; phylum Arthropoda; class Insecta; order Coleoptera; family Carabidae; genus Poecilus; species Poecilus cupreus. The sequence goes on along the minus strand of OZ012714.1, from coordinate 1,799,677 downwards.
TATATTTATGAATTCCTCGTGTCCTTGTTTACGAATGATCTAATGTTACCAACATAAAATATTCCTAATATTTCATATTTGACAAACTAATCATGTAAAAAATTTATGGCAAAATCGTCACGAAAAATAATGTGTATCACACGTCCAGTTTCAAAAAAGTCTAATTTCCTAATATTTTTTGATAGTTCCTTATTTAAAACAACATTACATGCTTCTAGTTTAAACTGTCAATTATTACACTACACTAAAGTGAAATGATACAGATTTTGACACCGCTGTAAATGTAGCATCCCCAAAGTTAAAATTATATTGCAGTGCGAAATTTGCGCCCAAATAAATGTAGCCTGTGGGTGGTAGGTACCTTTATGGTGCCAGTAAAACTAAAAGTGGGAGTGTTTGTAAAAGAAGAGAGCGTTGTAAGTGCTAATGACAAGAATGCCGCCAATGCAATCTTCGCAGCCTCTTTCCTCGGTTTCCACAAAGCACATCTTTTTCTCACCATTATTTCGCATCCGTAATTTTATACCTGGAAGTAACTGTCGGTAAATTTGTGGTTTCCGGTTCGAGGATTTCAATGTTTTCTTAGAAATTAGACTTATTTAATAATTTTTATAAATTATAGGGTTAGGGAAGTTTTACTATTATACTCGAAAATTAGATATAATTGAAAATTGGGTAATGTCCATTTTTGGCCCACTAACAAAAAATATCCCTTTGGGTGATATCCAAACATTTATTTTTTTAATACTTCCATGCAATTTCTATGTGTAAAACATATGCTACTTCATAAGAATTTCAAATAATCAACATACATACATATATAACGACAGGCTTTATCCTACTCAGTGGGGTAGCACGAACCCAGAAACACAGTCAACCAACAATCAATCTCCTCCAAACCTTCCTATCCTGACACATAACTTTCGTCTCGTACACATTCATAGTACGATTTATACATGTTCGTCTACTCTTCACACTCGGAATCATTCGTTCACGCAACAAACCATCAATCATACCCAACCACTTATTCCTCGGATGCCCACTCAATTGTTCACCTTCAATCTCACCCACATATATTAGTTTCACCAACCTTTCATTCGACATTCGCTCAACATGTCCAAACCACCTTAACAGACTCACTCCCACTTTCTTTCAACATTCTTCTCAATCTCACACTCATCATACACCAACGTATTCCGTATACGATCACGTCTCGTATACCCGCACACTCCTCTCAAATACCAATTTCCACAGTAGTTATATCGTTCATGCTTCTTCATCCACACCATACATCAATGTAGGCATTAACACACCTTTATAAACACTCAATGGGGTCTTTCACTATTTTTTTTTAATGAAAATTTATTTAAATTGAAGACTATCTACACTTTTAAATAGTCTTAATTGTTATTCATTAAGCCACAATGATTTTTTTTAAATGTTGTGACGTCATTGTAGAGGTGTTGCTGGATCCTAAACAGTACAGATTGTAAAAAAATGTAGTCATATATTTTTTTCCTTTTTTTTATTATTATTATTACAATAAAATAGAACATTTATGAAACAAAAATCTCTACTGTTTGAGAACGAGCAATACGTCTATAATGACGTCACAACATTTAAAAAAAATCATTGTGGCTTAATGAATAACAATTAAGACTTTTTAAATGTGTAGATAGTCTTCAATTTAGATAGTTTCATAAAAAAAAATTTTTTTAATGGTGAACGACCCCATTGGGCATCACTAGATACATTCACGTTTCGAGCAAATGTACCCAGAGCACCCAATACCTTGCACCCTGCAGACACCCGCCTTTCAATCTCCCGGACAATACGTCCATCCCTCGAAAACATTTTACTTAAATATACAAATTCATTCGCTTGTTCCAGTCTCACACTATTCACTGAAACATTACAATCTGTCACAAATCATTCTTCTCAAACACAATATGTCCTAGATAAACAACTGTAAACTAAAAAATATTTTAAAAATAATAAACGTAATATAAAATTTCAGATCCGTATGAGAGAAATATGATTTTCGTGTGGGGCTTAACGTATTAAAAGTGTAACAGTCCATTGACAATCCAATACTATTCTTGCAAATTTTGATTTATTACTGTCCCATTCTCAAATGCAATATTCATAGCTAACCACAATACTCCACAAATGGGCCGATTCCGAGTCCGTCCCTGACCTAATTCACTTAGTTGCAGACCGCGGTGCAACGTCAACGACGCACTTAGTGGAAAAAAGCTCAACAAGTATAATTTTTGAAGTGCATCATGTTATTAGACTTATTTTTCTTGCCTCTTCTTTGAAGTGATTATCATTAGCTGGAGAACTTCGGGCTAAACCTCTGAACTTTTTATTTCGAATTTATTGTCATCTTTCTCATCTTCTTCTTCGTTTTATCTACCTGAGAATAATGCATGATTTTTTCCGCTGATTGCAGATTTTTCTGAGCGGTATAACGCTTTTTATTTTCTGTACGTACGAGTATAAGATGTCCTCAGAATTACATGGCCACCTACTATTAAAGAATTTTAATATGCACGCTTAGTTGTGTTGTATACGCGTGTGAGCCGGTAAGGATGGCTGAGTAAAACACTGTATACTATATACTATTTATTAAAAATTGTTGTAGTCTGTATCTATTACTGAACGATGTTGACGGTTTTAAAACGTGAAATCGAATGGATGTTTCTGGAGAGGAAAATCTGCGTCTGGCGACAGCGGCAGAGGCGGGGGAAGATTTTTAAGGGAAAGTTTGGGGTTTTTGGAATTCCCGGTAAACATGTTTTCGGTCTTGAGCGAGGGTGAATCATGGGAAAGGAATTTTTATGAGGGTTAAGTTTATTTGTGAGGACTTGGAACATAACGGGAATATAGCACGTTGTACAGTTATACATAAAATTTACATTGAAATATAAGAAAACACACAGAGAAATATTACTAACTAATTATATTTATATAATGAAAAACGCTTATTCTAAATATTTATTATAGGAAAAAAAGGAAGAGAAAATACTTATATCTAAAATGATCGGGTACACAACACCTTCCCCCTTAAAAGAAATTATTTGGGGAAGTAATGAAAATAATTTCTAACTGAACTATAGGGGCGTAGTGGAACGCCTGGCCTGGATACGTTGGCGCCTCGGGAACGAGGAAGTCGGTTGGGCTACGGTGACGCCGCGTTCGGAACTTTGTTCGTGTAGAGCCAACGCACCTGGGAAGTTGTGATGATTGATGAAATCCTGAGAGTTTGAATGGTCTTCCACACTAAAATCTGAATCAAATGTGCAATTTACAAAGTTTTTAATAATGGGGGGACACATTTCATCATTACGAGGTTTACGGGTAAAACAACACAGTCTTTTAAAAATGTTACAACATCCGCACCATTGACAAAAGTTAAAACACAATGCAACAATTACTATCGAACCGATGATGGATAATGCAATGGTATACCAATGTGTATGGGTCACGATAAATGGTTCTTTCAGTTGGTCGGTCAGAATCTGGTCGAATGCTTCGAGTTTCTTGCTGGCATAGCGTAGATCATTTAAATCGATGTTAGTTAATTTAATTGGGTTCAGCAAAATCGGTTCGGATTTATTTAATTTTGTATTGAAAATACAGCAGGCGTCTATTGTAATATCTAAACTTGGAACTATATGCGAAAGGTTTTTTGTAATTTCACTTGAAGATTTTAAAATATAATAGTCCGTGTATCCTTTGCAAGATGTATGCATGTGAAATATTCCGGTATTTTGCAGTACTACGTCCTCGATGTGGCCTGGGGCATCTTCACAGAGGAGGGTGACTGTGATTGGTTTTGTCAATACATAGATCCAATTGTTGTTATGAATACTTTTCCATGTTTCGATATCAGCTTTAATGTTTGTAGTTTGACAGTCTTCTGGTATGGAACGAGCATGTGCTGCGAGTAGTTGGGTCTCACAAGTGATTTGGTCGGTTCTTTTGACAGTGTCGATCTCAGTGCAGATAAATTCCTGCGATCTATATTCCCTGCAGCTGTTTAGATCTTGCAATAGGGTAAAGTAGGTTTTAGACTGAGAAAGGAGTAAGAAGGGTTTTCGTGGTTGTATGTATGAGAAAATGGAACTGTTATCATGTTGGACCGGAAGTGGAATTAAATTAAACAGGTTATAATTATCTTTGTTTACTAAGGGTATCTTAATAGCGAAAATGATAATTCCACTAGTGGAGAGTATTTGGATGTCTAGGAATTTATAATATAAATGAATATTATTGCTATCAGGATCCACGGGTAAATTAAATTCGCCTTTATACGTACGTAATTCATCAAATAGTGATTTAGGTGTAATGATTTGTGGGGACAAGATCCCATGTTTTCCCAAGTTTACCGAATTAATAAATTTGTCATAATCGTTTAATACTTTGTTAGTTAGGGAAGAAAGAGTCGTAGCTTGTTGGGTAATAATAGATTCTATTTTTAATCTATTTATAATAGTGTTTGTCGCGATACTAAATTTATTTATTTTATTTATATTCTCATTCATTTCATCCTCATTTTGTTTCAACGACATCACAGATCTATTGAAGTTGGTTATTGTACTAGATATAATCTGGATTTGTGATTTCAGAAGGGTTTGCGTTTGTGTATTATCACTTACTAGTTTATTAATACTGTCTGTGTAGAATTTTGCGTCCGCGGAACTTGGAGTGCCGAAAAGCCATTTTAGACCGTACGAGATGCCGTTAATGAGCCCTCGGCGGTTGCGCGGTAATGGGTCTTGACCACACATTTCCAATAAAATATCATTTTTATTTTCAATTTCCTTGATTTGATCGCGAATGATATTCAGTAGTTGCTCGCAATGAAAGCTAACGTGATTGGATTTTGTTCGTTCGTCCAACGCGGAATTACATAGATCTGAACTGGCTTGATAATAATATTGTATTGTACTATAGCTGTTATATAAATGTGTGAGATTGATATGTGTGATGAGGGTCAATTTGGAATTGGAGATTTTACCTGACCCCATATTCAAATAGAAAAGACCGCTTGTTTTGTTAAATTCATTATTGTTATATAAGATTAAGGGTAAAGTATAAGGTATAAATAGGACTAAACAGAGCTTGAGATTATGCGTCATCTGAAACAACATGTTTTAGTAGATTAGTATGATATTTTTTTCTTTTTCTACCTATTAATATTTCAACAGTTTTATTTGGGAATACATTAGTAATTTTGAATGGTCCTCTAAAATTTGAAGTTAGTTTCTTTGAAAGATTTGATTTGATTTGTTTGTTGTAGATATACACTAAATCGTTCACCTTGAATTTTTTTGGATTTAATTTCTTATCATAATATTCTTTGCTTTTTTCTTTTGAATTAATTAAATTTTCACGTGCCATCTTGAATGCAGTATTTAATTTATTCCCAAGCGATTGGACGTAATCATCATAAGTATATAAAAATGTTGGATCTTGGGAAATGGAAGATGGGATATAAGCTTTGCGGCCAAATAATAATTCATATGGAGTGAATTTTGTTGATCGATGAATGGAGGTGTTATAACTAAACATGGCAAATTGAATGTATTCATCCCAATCCGTTTGGTTTGAATTAATGTAGTGCTTTAAATAGTCTTTTAAGGTTAAGTGACTTCGTTCTAGAGATCCATTGGACTGTGGGTGATATGGGCTAGATGTGATATGTTTGGTTTTAAAAAGATTGGTCAAATTTTTCATTAGTTCGGACATAAAATCACTACCTTGGTCAGAAAGTATAATCTTGGGTATACCAAATTCCATCATTATTTTCACAAGTTCTTTGGCTACGGTTAACGCTTCATGATTCGGAATGGATTTTGCAAAGCAGAATTTTGTTAAGTCGTCCTGTGCAGTTAAAATAAATCTATTTCCAGATTCCGTTAGCGGCAAAGGACCTACGATATCTAATGCTAAACGCTCGAATGGCTTATATGAAGTGGTTGTAATTTCCATTGGCTGTTTGGTTGGTTTGAAATTGGTTTTATTGATTTGACATGATGGACATTCTTTAACGTATTTCAAAATGTCGCTTTTCATCGTTGTCCAATAAAAATTTTGTTTAATTTTATTATAAGTTTTATTATAACCATAGTGTCCTGAGAGCTTACTATCGTGATTCTCTTTTAGTATTTTGTGAATTTCGTCTTTAGTTTCCGGAATGATTTTACTGTTGTCGTAAATTTTTATATTATTTTTATCAAAAATGAAATTTATTAACGAAAATAAATGTGGTTCGTTTAATTTATAGCGTTTATCTGGGGGGACTAAAACAAAATTATCATGTTTTATAAATGCTTTTATATTTTGTAGGCATTCAAATAAATGTTTATACTCTAGTTTATCAAATTTAAAATTAATTGGAAAGGTTAAATATATCGTTTGTTTATCATTCTTCAATTTACATACTCCGTTAATATGCGGGCTTAGCCTTCCTATATCAAAATTTTGTTGAATATATTTAAAATATTGATTATCTTCGTCCAAGTCTAACGACCAGAATAGAATAATTGGATCCTTTATAGATTTGATCTGTCCATCAAGTTTTTCAAAATTTACAGGTTCGGAGTTTGTTTTATGGTATTCTACATAGTCGTTATATGATCTAAATGGTTTGAAAGTAACATTGATATTGGTTTCATGATCAGGAATTAGTCTAGATAGCCCATCAGCGTTTGAATTGATTCTTCCCGGTTTATATCTAATCTCATATTTGTAATCACCGAGACGAAGGCGCCATCTAAGTAGTTTTGAGTTTGGCTTCTCACAATTAAAGAGCCATTGTAAGGGTCGGTGATCGGTATAAATAATAAATTTTTTTCCATACAAATATGGTCTAAAATGTTCTATTGAGTTAATAATTGCTAACAATTCTTTCTCGGATGTGGAATAATTTTGTTCTGCTTTATTCAAGGATCGAGAATAATATGCAATAGGTAAATCAGCATTTTTGTTTGTTTGCGAGAGAACGCCGCCTATTCCTACATTAGAAGCATCAGTCGTTAAAATAAAGGTTTCATTAAAATTAGGAAATTGCAGTATGGGTTTTTCTATTAATTTTTGTTTTAGAGTTTGGAATGCATTTTCTTGTTCAGGTTCCCAATTAAATGGTTTATCTTTTTGCAATAAGGTTGTTAGTGGTTTAGCTATTGTTGAATAATTTTCTATAAATTTTCTATAATATCCTGTTATTCCTAAGAATGCCCTAATCTGTTTTTGTGTTTTTGGTTGTGCAATTCGCTTGATACAATCAATTTTGTTTGGATTAGGCTGAACACCTTTGTCTGAGATAACGTGGCCTAAATACTCGCAAGACTTCTTTAAGAACTCACATTTGTCAGGCTGTAATTTGAGATTATGTTCACGCATTCGAGAAAAAATGTTTTGTAATTTCCGATTGTGGTCTTCTAAATTACTACCATATAAAACTACATCATCTAGATACACGAAACATTGCGTATTTGTTAAGCCGCTTAAAACATTATTCATCATTCTCTGGAAACAAGAGGGTGCATTTTTTAATCCGAAAGGTAATCTTGTGTATTCATAATGACCATGAGGTGTGCTGAAAGCAGTTTTTTCCATATGTTCGGGGTGCATCGGAATTTGATGAAAGCCACTTGCTAGGTCAAGAGTCGTAAAATATTGGGCATGGCCTAACTGATCTAAAATGTCTTCGATGTTTGGTAGGGGGTACGCGTCACCAATCGTTTTCTCGTTAAGTTTACGATAGTCAATCACGATTCTCCATTTTCGTTCGCCTGAAGCGTCTGCTTTCTTTGGTACCACCCATAAGGGGCTAGACCACGGACTAATGGAAGGTTTGATTATACCGTGTTCTAACATTTGCTCTATTTGTTTAGCTACCTCTTCCTTATGAATTTGCGGATATCTATAAATTTTAGCATGAACAGGGATGTCATTAGATGTTCTAATCTCATGCGAAGTAGCTATTGTCTTTGATAATCGATCAGTTGGAAGGTGAAATATATCATTAAATTCAGTACAAATGTTTGATACTGATTGCTTTTCCTCTGAATTTAGATGATCTAATCTAAGATTTTCAAACAAAATATCTAACCTTTTCTTACTATCACATTTCTCCTGATTAGTATTTAATTTAAAAATAAAAGCTTCGTTCGATAGAGGTTCAATTAATAATTCGGGAATCTTTATAGTTTGTTTTTTATTGGAAGTATTAACAATTGTGATAAATGATTTATTAAGTTCGTTTGCTTTAACAATGGCATTTGGAATTATTACTGAATCGAATTTTTGGCCGGATATTAGACCTTCTTTTACATTATATGGATTTATTAAATTTATTGGAACGACTGTTTCACTTCTAGCATTTATAGTGATCGTTAATGCGGATTGTTGAGGAGTATTGTGATTCAGCGGAATAGGAAATGGTATTGTATTAAAATGAATTGTGAAATTAGAATAATTAATTTTAGTTCCATGTTCCTTTAAAAAGTCGTCACCCAATAACCCATCAAATGGAATATTCGTGTCGGTGTTTAACAATTGAAATTTAGCCTTTAATGATTTATTATGAATTTTTAATTGGATATTTGTTTCGCCAACAGTGAAAATAGGAGAATTTGGTGAAACTCCATTTAAGGTTATTTGATTATAATTATCGATTTCGTAATTAATTATGCTTGAAGATTTTATGAGAGATATCGATGCTCCTGTATCAATTAAAAATCTTAAAATGTTGTCGTCCGATTTCGCTTTATCACATTCAAAGTTGACATATGTTAAATCATTGCTATTAAAAAATGAATTGGAAAAAGTTACAAAATCATTTGGCAAAACTCCTCCGTCGCGTCTTCTACCTGTATCGGGGGTCTGGGAGGTAGGCTGGCTATGGGAAAATTTTGTTGACAATACTGAATTGTGCTTGGCTTATTTTGGTTATCGTCGTTAAAACCAGGATTAGGATTACGTCTGTCATTAAATCTAGGATTGTTTTTAACATAACTTTGTGAATGAGAATTATTTGGAAACGATCTAGGTGCAAATGAATTTTGTTTAGAGTTCGGCTGAAAAGAATTTTGATGATATGAGTTTTGATTGGATTTTGACTGAAAAGAATTTTGATATGAATTTTTATTAGAATTTGAGTATTGTCGTTTCCTACATTCCTCGATAGTATGGTCTAGGTTCTTGCAATAATTACATTGTTTTCTTGTAGACATCTCAGGCTGATGTCTTGTTGAAAAGTTAATTGATTTATTTCCGTTAGAAATTTTTGATCGATTTTGGAAACAGTTATTAGTAGAGTGATTCGTTCTATGACAAATACTACATTTTTGATATTTATCTTTATTTTGGAGGTTTAACGTTTTTTCTTCGATTAATGAAGCCGTGAATGCCTCATTTAGGGTTTTGAAATTTCGATAACGGAGCATCTGGGAAATTTGAGGATGGGAATGATATACAAATCTATTCAAAGTTATCTCGTTGATCATATGTAAGCGACCAGGTAAAGTTAAGTCGTCATAGCCGGTAGCATGAACAGCACCTAATGCTTCTGAGCAAACATCTTCTAGTCTTTGATAAAAATTTGAAATTGTTTCCCGATGTTCTTGTTTAGTGTTGTTTAAAATTTCTAATAGTTGGTCTAAAGATTTTTTGTTCTGATACAATTTTAGCAATAAATCTGAGATTTCGTTCCACGTTGTGAGGTTGCAATGAATATCTATCTGTTCTCGAGCTTTTCCCGTTATCTTATTTCTTATATAGACAAATAAAACATGATGTTGTTCGGGTTGTGCTAATTCAAACACGTAATCGACTTGTTTGATGAATTTTCGTAGTTCGATTTGAGAGCCATTAAAATTATCTGGCATTAATTTAATTAACGTGTCTAGGGATAAATTAATAGGAGTTGGAGTAGAGGCTGCAGTAGAGGTTGTAGCAGGAGTTGTATTACCAGGCATTTTGATAAAAGAGTGATTTAAGTAAACTAATGATAACAATATTTGAATAGAATAAAGAATTTGGTTTGATAGGGATCGTGCAATATCGTAAACAGCTCAGGAGATAATAGAAAACAGGACTCACCACAATTGAGATCACAAAGCTCTGGACTCGTGTTGTAGGCCTTGGCTTGGAGACTTGAAGAACGATGTGTGTAGATCTCTTCTTTGGATTGTTCGATGAAACAATTAAAATTGTCGTCTTCTGTGTGTACTACGTTAATAGTAAAAGACGTCGAACATCCCACTTCTGACACCAAATTTATGTTGTATACGCGTGTGAGCCGGTAAGGATGGCTGAGTAAAACACTGTATACTATATACTATTTATTAAAAATTGTTGTAGTCTGTATCTATTACTGAACGATGTTGACGGTTTTAAAACGTGAAATCGAATGGATGTTTCTGGAGAGGAAAATCTGCGTCTGGCGACAGCGGCAGAGGCGGGGGAAGATTTTTAAGGGAAAGTTTGGGGTTTTTGGAATTCCCGGTAAACATGTTTTCGGTCTTGAGCGAGGGTGAATCATGGGAAAGGAATTTTTATGAGGGTTAAGTTTATTTGTGAGGACTTGGAACATAACGGGAATATAGCACGTTGTACAGTTATACATAAAATTTACATTGAAATATAAGAAAACACACAGAGAAATATTACTAACTAATTATATTTATATAATGAAAAACGCTTATTCTAAATATTTATTATAGGAAAAAAAGGAAGAGAAAATACTTATATCTAAAATGATCGGGTACACAACAGTTGCATTGTAGGTGAACCGGATGACGTAGTTGACATGGCAACACAAAACACTAATAAACATTTCATGCATATGGCCGTCACTTACCATGTTCTTTGTATTCATTCATATTACATGGCTTTTAAATAATAGTTTTTGACAACTGGTATTACACCTACAAAAACAGTGACAGTACCTACAAGACTACAAGACTGTAAATCGTTTTCCAGATAAAAGTTCTATAATACAAAATTGTATCTTTGTGGCAAACAAAACAATTTCTTCTACATTTCATGTCAAACTGTTGATTAAAGATCCTCAGATCTTTCTGTACTGACATAGAATTTTAAAAAATAAATAATTATTATAGTTAGTTTATTATCGATATTTGTTAATTATTTTGGAGATTGAAAGGCGGGTGTCTGTAGGATGCAAGGTATTGGGAGCTCTGGGTACATTTGTTCGAAACGTTAATGTATATAGAGATGCTTGATTGAGTGCAAATATTAAACATTTTGAACAGTTATAAAATGAAGTAGGATAAGGTTTAAATCTATTATTGAATATCGATAAAAAGTATCGGTGTGAAATGGAACAAATGAAACAGTTTGAAATATAATAATACTAGGAACGCTAACTGACGTTAAAAATGCGAACTGAGAGAGACATCTAGTTTTTAGGCAATGTTTTTACGTAGCAGTAAAGAACGGTGGCCTTAAAAACTGTCTTGGGCTCGTTTTTCGGTTTTATAAAAGCCTACAAATTACCGTTTCAGTATTAATATATTTCAGTGGTTTGGGTAGTATGTTTTCGAGAAATGGTCGTATTGGGTGCTCTGGGTACATTTGCTCGAAACGTGAATGTATCTAGAGATGCTCGATTGAATGTTTATAATGGTGCGTTAGTACCAAAATTGATGTATGGTTCTGAATGTAGGGTGTGGATGAAGAAGCATGAACGATGTATAACTGCTGTGAAAATGAGGTATATCAGAGGAGTGTTTGGTGTGTTCGGAATAGGTTGATGTACGGTGAGAGTGAGATTGAGAAGAATGTTGTTAAGAAAATGGGAGTGAGTCAGTGAAGATGGTTGGTGAAACTAATATATGCGGTGGGATTGAGGGTGAACGATTGCGTTGACGTTCGAGGAATAAATGGATTGTGAAGAATAGACGAGTATGTATGAATGTGGAGATTGATTGTTGGCTGATTGTGATTCAGGGTTCGTGTTACCCCACTGTGTGGTATATAGCGTGTTACGTTGATATTTTAACAAGGTTTACGCGGATGAGCTAATTTCCTGTGTTAAACGTTTCCGTAAATTAAATTAGCTTCCTTTTTCGATTGGCTATCTCTAAAAAGAGAAATATAAATATTAAAAGTACGTACACACAATTACGAAATGATTATAAGTCGTTAAATTGTATGCACAAGATTGCAGCGTACAAGCCGCCATCTTTAAATATCTCGAGTTGTACGTGAGTTCTATGCGAGTGTAAACGCTACAGCTTTGCAAGTGGCAAGTGAAAGGCGCAGAGCTGGCAACAATGCGTAGCCAGATAACAGCGATAAAGCCGCAACGTAAGTACGAGTATGTTATAGATTGCAACGTTGCCATTGAAATTACTTATTGATTCCGACGTATCGAGTCTGCATCGAGCCGGGAAGTGACCTAAAACAGTAACTTCACCTCACGCCGATACCATCGCTGTGTTGATGGCTCGAGAAGACCGGAAAAATGTTAACAGGTGGCGCTCATTTATTTATTCAAGAGAAATCACCATTATTTAAATATTAGAAAAACGATTAAAACAGGAATGAATATTTTTGTCTCATTCCTGCATGAAATAAAAATGCAGCAGCTCCGAAAATCTTTAAAAATATAAAGAAAATTAATACAAGAGCAGAATCTTATCATTTAGCCCAATTAATGTTCGACATTATAAAGAAATTTAAACTCCTGTTAAATTTATTTCCATACTAAATTTACATCAACTTATCTAAACGTCAATTAAATTTTACATAGCAATGTTAAAGTAAGTCAAAATAATTTGAAATGATGTACACTTATTAAAAACAAATAAATTTACTTTAAAAGTAAATTTAAATGACAGTTAAATTTCTTTATAATACCGGACATAATACTTTTAGAATAACTTAAATAAAATGTTGTATTCAATTTATTTGTATCTTATTAATTTCTGTTATTTTAAAGAATACTTTAAGAAAAAAATAACAACTGAAATAATAACAAATTGAGAAAAAACACTAACATAAAGATTTCATTTGGCCCAAAGGTATTTATTAACTGTTTTTGAATCTCAATTATTCTACTTCTCTTTGATTCTAATGAAACCTACTCTATCTAATTTATTTACTAAAATATGTCCAAAAACCCTGATAGGTCTTCATATAATCTACTACTTACTGTTGATGAATTGTTTCCAAAATCAAATCAATTCGTAAAATAAACATAGTAGTACCTCCCTTACACACAAGATATAAATATGGTGAATTCTTTTGTATGATTTTAACTGGGCCAAATGATATGATTCTGGACTCTTAGATGTGGATTTTTCTTCAAAAATTATTTACAGGTACAGTTTTTATAATATTACGTAATTTATGATGTAAGTATATTTATATAACTGTAATTACTTTAGTTACAAGAACTGATGACTATCGATTCAAATATTTTATATTTGAAAGTAAAATCTTGTGCACATTACATAAGTACATATTTGTATAACTTCTAATTCTTGTTCCAATATAAATTCCTTTTCATTTCTATAAAACTTCTGGTATTTTGCTATCAACTGTACAAGTATTTTTATTACCTCCCGCACATTATATTGGCTGTCTACTTTAATATAGGACATAAGAAATACAACGTTAAAATTTTCAATAGACGATAGTTCGTTCCCTATGAATTTTGTGTTACTCATTATTAAAACTGAATTTTTTATATTCCAGGACGTCTACTTAGCCTTTATCAAATAAATAAAATGATATTTATTTGAAAACTCTTTCTTTAAAATGATTAAGGAAGCATAAATTGCATAAGTATATCGTATGAGTCAATCACCTCCCTGTATAATATTGTATAGTTTACAAAATGGTTATGTTTACAGGTATTTTAGTGAATATACCATAATTTTTCAAGGAAATGTCTTTATTATTAAGACAGTGACGAACCACATAAATAGTGGTGTACACAGTAACCATAACCGCTGGAAATTTTGGTGATTTCAATGCTGGGTGAAGCCACAGTCACTTTCAATTACCACAGCAATGCGAAGACGTTTGTTGTAAAGTACATGAAACAATGACATCTATTTTATGAGTTAAATGAGACGATTTACATGACGTACACGTCCGCTAAGCTACGTGATCATAGTCGTCACGTGGTCCATTCAACTAGGTATGAGCCAGTGGAACTTCACATGCGAGCTACACTAAAAATAACTCCCACTATAACAAATGAAACGGGAAAACAAATTTTACTTTGACTGAAAAATGTTTGCTATCAAATTTTAAGGTTGGATCCGCAAAATTAAGTTAATGTTTTAAATTATCTAATAATCTTAAATTGTTTTATTTGAATAGCTACAAATTATGTGAAAATACCTCCAAAAACATACATACATCTCAAAATCATGCAGAAACCGCTTGATTTCAGCACTAGGCCAGTAAAAACTAACAATTTATGTAAAATTAGGGTTGGCATCTACTGGCTGTCAATTTTGTACGTTGGTTTTGTTCAGGGTTTGAGTGCTTGGCGGTTAGAGATTTGCATCAATTGTAAACTCAAAATGCAATTATAATTAAATTTTCAATTGCAGTGCACAACCAATAGATAATAATAAATATCAACTAAATAAATGTCATCATTTTTTTTTAAAAGAAAACAGTTGAATTGTTTATATTTATAAATCCCTCGTATCCTTGTTTACGAATGATCTGATATTACCAACATAAAAAATTCCTAGTATTTTTTATTTGACAAATAAATCAGTAATTTCATTTAATAAATTTATGACAAAATCGACCCGGAAAATAATGTGTATCACATGTCCAGAAACTGTTTTGCAAAAATGCAGTTTCTGGGCTAGTGATACAAATTATATATTATTATAAGAAGGACTATGATAGTCATTATTCACAAAGATCATTCGAGTGAATAATGACCATAATCCCGAATATAATACTGTACTTTTTCTACTCCTGCAAATTCGGAAATCGCGTTTAGAAAATGATCGATGTTGATTGAAAATGACAACATAAAAATACACAGTGACAACTGACTACACTGTCAACTGTCAGACGGCTTAAAATAAATAAAATAATTGATTTCTGATTTCGTGATTGGCTGAGAAGAGTGAATTATGAATCCATAATTATTGTTGTGAATTATGACTACTATAATTAATGGAAAAATTGAAATAATGGGTAGAAAATAACTATTTATTTTGTGATCTCGAAGTATAGAAACACATTGGGAATGTAAAAAATGTATGTTATATTTTTGCAATAGCATCAGCCGTTGCCTCGGTATTGGTGATCATAGTTTATTTCAGTGGTAAATCACAAAAATGTTAAGCTAAATATAGTTTTTGTGTCAAGTACGGCTGGCAAAATTTCCCCAGTATATCTTCAGTAGGTACTGTTACAATGAAATAGTAGACTAACAATTTGCAGCAGCCGTCGAGTGCTCGCTAAAAATATCGGTTCCGTTATGTGTTCTGTGATCCGCAACTCGATGAAATCACAAGTATCTAGTCGGCCGCGATAAATACGGAAACAACTGAGCCCTGAGCATGCAGCTCGCCGAATACCTCCTAGCTTAGACAATGAAATTCCACAGAAAACAACACACAATCTACGTGCCGCGCATAAAACTCTTCAGAACAGAATGCAATTAAATCTTTGGTAAACAAACACTATCAGAATAATGGCTACGAGTTGAACAAGACATGTCTTCTTCTGTTTTACAAATCATAATTTGTTGTTTACATCGTTGTTGTTTTTATTTACTTATTAACGTTATTCATTTGTTTTCCTGATGAAGAATTATGTACTATAATTCGAAACGTCGTATTTGAATATTTATTGAATTTAATCAAAAATTCTTTTATATGTTTTTAAAGTAAAGGAACTTGAATAATTTTCTACAAGATAAATTAGAGGCGTTTGACAGATAAAGAATAGTTAAAAATGTTCTAGTTTATAATTACCTTTAGTCAAGTGTAAATATTACTTAAAAGTTTCTTGATGAAATAAGACCCACCGAAATATTAAGTGGTGATAATGCAAAAAATTTGTGTGGCCGTTCACAAAGCCACACAAATCCATCAAACTTGTAAACATGTGATTAGAAATAAGCTAATTATTTAAATTTTTTGTGGAATATCGTTGCTGTTTACATTCAAGAAGAATTGTGTAAGATTGCGTTGATTTATTTAATCGTTTAATACCAATAAGTACTTTATTTTTTTTACTTTTTACCTCCTGCCACATCCTGTCCTGTAAGGGAGGTATAGGAATCATCCTAAAAATTAGGTAGTGAGTTTTCAGTGGATGAGCATGTTTTAGGGTCCCTAGAATACGTTTTTAATAGTTTCGCGATGATGTCTGTATGTATTTGTCTGTCTGTCTGTTTGTTTGTCAGTCTGTCAGCCTGTGTGGATCTCTGGAGTTACGGTTTCTCAAAAACTGCTGAACTGAAAATTTTGATACTTTGTATATATCAATTGTATGCCCTTTGGAAGAGCTGATTAGTTTTTGGTGAAAATCCAAGTTATTTTGAAATATCTGAGTAAATTATGAAAATAATATTTCAAATATTATTATCTACAATTATTATTTGAAACATTTTTATCTTACTGTCACAATTTACGAACTACAACACGTTAAAAAAATTATATTAAGACATTTTCGTTTTAATCTGCAAACTTATGATTTTTGATAAAAACAAAACAACGATTAAAAAATGGAAAAAATCTCAAAATTAATCAAAAAATCAGCTTATTATCCTGTAAAGTACACGTAAAAGTTAGAAAAGCTCCAGAAACTGTATCCCAGTTACAATTATTTCTTAAAATTATTCGCAGCTGTGTTAGGTTCCAAGTTGATGTTTTTACAAGAAAACAAGTGTAATCAGAAGTGCAGAGATTATAATTTGCTAATCCGTTAAGCGCAATTGTTATTACTCGTGTTCATTAGTATGTATATTGGCAGGATGAAGCTGCTAAGTTGAAAATGAACAGTTTACTTTTGAATGCAATTACGCGGTAAATAGACATAATTGCATTAAAAAGTAAAATTGAAAAATGAAAGAAAAAGTGTGGTGTTCTTCGGGACACGACATTTCTATTTAGCAATGCGAGTCAGAGTCGCCCAAGTCGGCAACTTGACTAGATATTATAACATCCTCAATTTACTAATCAGCCAGCTGCGATTACGATCTTCCTGTCGTGACTTATCAGATGAGGTATTTTTACAGTCGCGTGACGGACGCTAGCGGCGTGGGAATGATCCCCCAAACCCCCGACGCTGCCCTACAGACCCTCTATCTGCCGCAATTATAAAATAATTAGAAATGAACGACTACGTTCAAATTAAAAAGCCAGAATGAATTTGCTAGCGTACCTCAACATTGCCATAATTAAATAAAACAATACACAGCTTAAAAGTTTCTCTTAAAATTCAAAAATGTAAAGTAACAAAAGATAAACCCAAACATGTACTTCAATAAAAAATTATTAACAAAATATTAGACCAACGAAAATAGAAACAGAAAAGCTAAAAATAAAATAAACCTTTTTAGTCTTAATAACTAAGCGCCTAAACTAATGTAAGTAACTAATTTTGAGTTGATTCATTCTTACTACTCTGTAAAAAAGTTTTGAGCGAATACACATAAAAATATATTCGCGTCGACTTGAGAACACACAACAAACTAAATAACATTTCATTTCTAATAGCTGCATAGCGGTTTTCAAAATATAGTTCGATATTCTCAATTGTAATGATTAAACTAAAGGATAACTTACATTTTACTGTTGTTTGCCTATCACTATGTAATCGTCGCACTACCGTAAACACTATCACATATAATAAATACATCAAAAGTATCACAGAATATCACAATGCTCACACATCGGTGGATAATAATACACTGTTGCTACTTGGTTTCTACCAAAATCGTTTCGTTCAGATTGGAGGAGTTCGTAACTGCTGTGGACAAGATTCAACTAAAATGTTTGGCAAAAAGTATGAGCAGAATGTTAACAAGCACAAAATAAATAAAAATTAAATTGTATTAAGAGACAGATAAAATAGTTTGATTAGTATTTTCAAAAGCATTTCTTTTTCAGTATATACATGAAGGTGGTTGAGGCTCTTGGTCAACTTTATCAATTAAAAATGATTTTACATTTTTTCAACCACTTAAACTTGACCTACCTATATTCAATTAATAGTATATTGTGTTACTATAAGTAGGAGTAGATATGATACTTTTTCTACAATCGTTGCACAATATCGACATTGTCATTTCATTTTTGGTTAGGAAATGTACAAAATTGTCGCTCTAGGGCGACAAAGTGACATATTGTCGCACTAGCGCGACAAAAACAAAACAAAAATAAATTAGATAAAAGTTGTAAATGATCCATTGGATTTTTCTGGTAATAACCTTGCTATTGCAAATACAGTTGGCATATACGTACGTACCCTTCAACTTAATCACCATAAACGTATTCACTCTGTAGACTTTATGTCAAATGTACTCAATATGTCAAATGTACTCCATGTGTCAAATTATGATTTCTTTGAAAATGTTTATTTTGTTCATAAACGTTGTCATGATTACGGTGACATGGGTAACTATAATTTTACTGAATTGTTATAGGCGTGACCAAAGATAATTTTGAAAATTAATTTTTTTTCTACAGCTTGTCATTGTTCAACGATTGTAGAAAAAATATTGTGTGTATCTCGTCGGATAGAGCTTGTTCGGTGCACTTGTCGAGTGCAACAAACAATGCTCTATCCGCACTTGATACACAAATAACTATTGTGTGCTAAGGATGTAAATTTGAACGACGAGCGAAGCGAGTCTGCCAATTGCATGCGAAGCATAAAAAGTCACATTTACTCCGAATAACACATGCTAGTTTTTATTCAAATACAGAAAATAGAAATACAAATCATTAAAAAATCTGTTGTGGGCACCACAATACCATCCGCAATAGATTTCTTATCAAATAATGCAGGAACACGGACCAGTATCAAGAAAACATCATCCCCTCAAAAAATTATGACACATGTCAAAAAATGTTGTTTTTCAATAATATTTGAAACACTATTCTAATAACAGCAACTTTCTGTTTTTAGATTATCGCCAAAAATTAATATACAAAATATCAAAATTTTCAGTTCAATGTTTTTTGGAAACCGTAACCTAAGAGATTATATGATTCTTTACCTCCCTTATAAGATATGGCGGGAGGTAAAAATGCTTAAAACTTCAACAAATATTATTCAGAATTTCTTGTTGCTTCGTTATTTTTGTTTATTTGTTTCATTTTTAACTGTCAAATTATTAAATTACAACCTTACAATTTTCCATAATACTTTACATTGTCTGCCGCTGGATTAAAAGTGTTACTAAGGAGACACTTTTATGCCGGCAGCGAAAAATTAAACTTCTGCTTGTTAAATACAAACACATAATATAACAATGTACCATTATGACGTTTGAAGAATAAAATGTTTGTTAGAAAGTTATGTTTATTGACAAATGAAGAAAAGCAAGGAAGCAGGGATTATAAAATATTAGAAATATCGCTATTCCTGGAATTGACACAAACAATGAAATATGATGATGGGTACTAGCAGTAACTCTTCATAATTTTATTTGTTTTCGTTGCTTTGTTTCCATTTGGAGAACCACCACAGTTTTAATGTAAAATCCGTAATTATACAATACTTTTCACAATTATTTAGTACCAAAAGACTGTACGTACAGCAAAAGTAATTTTCCTGCGGAGAAATAAATACATCAGAGCGAGTAATCAACATTTACTGGCATTTTAGTAAGTGTCACATAAATAACAGGTCATTCAAAGTAGCAATATGGTATAAATCAATACCTAAGTGGGGTCTCGTCTTGAACATTGCGCTAACAATGGCCACGAAACAATGCGTGTGTTGTGTGGCACCGAACGCCGCGGTACCTGCTCGCTGCTCCTCCAAGTGCCTGGTCATCCGACTCTTCATCTTCACTCAGCCAAATAAAACAATTTTTTGCATGCCGAACGCCACTACGCTGAAAATCACAATGAACATTTCATTGCGCTGCTTGCTACTGTGTTAGCTTTTAAAACTTATCGAACAATCTTGTAATCTAATTTAGGCTCCTGGTTTTCATTATGATCTATTTCTAAGATTATTGATGCCCTACTTTTCTGAGGAACTGTTTTTATGCACAACTCAAGTCAAGATATACATAGTAGTAGCAACAAGAAGAAAAGAGGATGTGTATTTTGTAGCTATTGATAATAGCAATTTTTCCGAGGGAAAGACAAAAGTTACACACAACTGTTCTATCAATATTTGTCAAACAAGAGAGGAAAGCGCTTCTTTTTCCACTCGAGCACGACACACATTTTAGACACTTCACAATTATTTGACACATAGATGTTAAAAATGTTTTTGTACTCATACATTGAAATGTATTGTTTAGCGTTGCCTAAGCAACGTCCGAAATGTCCATTTCCCAGGTCTCCACCAGATAGACAACCGGGAAATTTCGACGAAAACATTCCTATTTCTAAAGCGTTTATTAATAAATTAAATTTATAATAAAAAAATATAGTATTTCAAACATTCCTTTACTTAATATTAATATAAACAATGATTGAATAAGAATGAAATTGAATTTAAAAATAACAAATTTAGTGCATTTGGTTACCAATGTTGGCAATAAAATCTGCCCGATATGACAGCTGTAAAATACATAACCTACAAATGTAATGTTAGTTATCTCAATAAAAATAAGAAATATAAAAAATTTACAAGTGAATACGGTAAATATTATAAACATTTTAATTGTTTTCTAATATATTAGACAAATTAATTTGTGTGTTTATATTTATAGTGCAACTTTGACAATTATCAAAATAACTACTTGAAGAACTTCATTTCTTTGTATGGACTGTTATTAGTTGTATACTTTTCGTACAAAAAATATTGTACAAACCTCTTGCGTGAACTCGGTTCCCGGATTCGTTCTATGGCAGCGCTCGCAAGCTCGCCCCGCCAAACACTCATCCGGGAACCAAGCGTTCCCGCATTTGGTATGTAAATAACTATTCTGTTTTTATTTCCATTGTAACTAAGATTATTGAAATATATTATTAAATTTATAATTTAATTTTTCTTAAAAATAGAAGCATGTACAAGAAAAGTGCAAATAACATTTTATATTCCGAAGATTTGTGCTTTAACATCTTTTATTTGACATTTTTTTCACAGCTAATTCTATTCTTCATCTTCCAGTTTTTTAATTTCATTCAAAATTTACTCAGCGCTTCATATTTTGATGAAATTTATAAATTCCAAGTTTCGTTTACATATCTAGTATCGTTCATGAGATATTGGGCACACGGACATCCATCCATCCTCACACACAGACATCATTGAGAAATTTGGTCTTAACGGATTCAGTGGACGTCAAATATGTATTTCTGCAAAAATCTCGTCAGCGATGTTTTTCATGATTTAATACATTGCAGTCAATCATTTTAATTGTAACTATAGTAATAACACATGACACATCCCTATGTATACTGATAAAAAAGAAAACTCCCGGTATATCTATGAAAATGATTGTGTGTTGTTATAATCACAAATAATACAAACGTCAAAAACTAATAATCCCAACCAATATACTCGTCATTTCTGGGTTTAGCTGAACGGTAAATTTAGTGGTTTATGCAGTCTATTGTGAATAATACTTCGAGTATCTCAACAGCAATGTTAATCGAATCAAATGATCAAATAGTGAACAGTGCAAACCTTCATGACCTATATCTCGCGTAATTCCTGCATTCTTACGTCGAGCGGCTTCATTTATCTTAATATTTAATTTTATCTGGCCAATTAAACGTGCGCACAATAATAGAAACGATAAATTGTACATATAGAGACTCTGTCTGTTATATGAATGCATTCAGCTCTCGACCTTTCGTAAATCAATTTATTTTAAATGTTAGTGATTGCAAAATGCAATAAAGTAATAGTTTTATACACTTGTTGCACTGCGGAATTATTCTAGTAGATATGTAATATAGGTTGAGAATTCTTATAGCTCTTTCACGTACAAATTAACTCGAGGAATTTTTATAAGTTGCTTATAATAAAGGCAATTTGATTCGGATATGGTACTTATTTTTAACACGACTAATAAAATGAAGAATTTTAATACAAATAATTAACAGTAGTATATTCATGTTTTATATGAAACATTTTCAAACATCGAAAGTGGATTGATAAAAATAGTAAAACATCTGAAATGAATCTTCCACCTAAACAAATTTTATACGATACAAAGTGAAGAAATATTTATTTATGATATAAGTGTTAAAAGTGACAATCTCTGAGTAGATGGGAATGATTGCGAAACGAGGCGAAGCCGAGTTAAACACCCCCACGAACGAAATAAATCACTTCTAATACGTATATCATACAAAATTTTATCTACGATCTCTTTAGTGTATTAGTAAATACAAAAAATGTAGAATGATATTTTGACAGGTAGTGTTATATTTATTGATTTATTGATACAAATCATTAGCAACGTGTTAAAAGTAAAAATAAGATCATTTTTAATACATTGCTATACCATTAACACTAGTGTCATAAAGTAACACTTTTAACCTGCTAAGCAACCGTTAAATGGGCCAGTTTTAAAAACGGTCGTAGATAAAAATGTTTTAATTCTTGTTCTCATTGTAACTAGGATTAATAATAGTATATTATTCAATGAGCATGTAATATATGCTATTACTCATGAGAATGAAGTTTGCATCAAGAGCGAATGCGAGTGATGTAAATCATTCGAATGAGTAATAGCCATTACATGCGAATAGATTACTATACTTTATCCACAACATTTCGTCAAAGATTTGTTTCGAAATTATAAGACAAGTAGAATTTTTGCTCTGGCAAATACAAAAAATTGTTTGTTTATCAACATAGACAAATAGTAGCAACCATCGTTAGGCTACGTACTGTTGTAACAAAATTTTGAAGTAATTTGATATTTAGCAGAAAATCTTACACACATCCATCCATCCAGAGACATATATAATTGACATATTATCCACAAAAATATCGCCATCGATTTTTTTTCATGTCAATTAATTAATAGACCACCATAAATTAAGCGGAGTGTTTAAAGTTAGTAAAATAAAATTTGAGCGTATCAAATCGAATGACCATATCATCATACAATACCATACTTGAACAAATATTTTTCTGTGCATGTTACTAAATTAATAAATAAAGTAAAGTATTGTTATTCTTCAAACTAATATTATATTAGTATTAATTGAGGATGTTGTCGACATTTGGTGAAACATTTTTCAAAGGGTATAGATTCCTGAAGATAGCATGTAGCCGAAACTAATACTAGTTAAATAATATCTGTTTTTCGTGAACATCACCAAGTATTTTAATCTTTACCCTTTAATGTTATATTCAAATCATTGATATTAATATTCGTAAAGCACTTTGCCGCATTATACTTCATTTCACGAACTCGGCAAAGATGTCACTGTTGTAGAATTTCTAATAGAGGAAAAACAAATCATGTTGAAAATTTAAAAAGACAAATGCATGCATTACATTAATTCCACCAATAATAATTTACACTGTAGTTTTCTAGATTCGTGTAAATATTTCTATACCTAAACATGTTCTCATTTAGAGATTTTCATGTTCGTCATGTTCATCTCTCTCGATACTATTACTCGTCGCTTGATAACATTAATTAATTTCTAGGACCCGATTGCTAAACACAATTTTCCAACATCCATGTCGATGTTGGTGTGATTATGTGTGGTCCGCTCGCATGCGTGTGTGCCGGGCGGGTCAGGGCCCCGAGGTGGAATGAGGAAGCGCTTCTTGTTCCCTTAACACCCGCTGTTGGCGCTGCCATCGCGCAACACTAACCTCACACTTACACCTTACCACCAAATAAATCACTTAACAGTATCAATTAACCCGCCACCTGCCTTAATTCTTTTTCATTATCAGTACTATTAATTAGCATCTAACAATTGTTATATAATAAATGTTTTTTTGGCTGAGCAATGGATGACAATGAAAACTTTTAAAAATTAGCCAATAGGTTAATAGGTTAACAAACAATTGCCTTTAGACGTATAGAAAGAATACAAAATATTTTTTCATAAATGGTAGAGAAACTCGGTTTCTTTAATACCAAAATAATGACAGAAACAACTAATTTCATATATATATATGGAAGATTTGTGCGCTTTCTCCCTTGTCGTAATAATGTAAAAAATCTGTTGTGGGCAGCACAATACCTCCCGCCATAGATTTCTTATTAAATAATGCAGGAACACAGACCACCAATATCAAGAAACGTTCATTCCTTCAAAAAAATTATGACACATGTCAAAAAATTACATTTTTCAACCGTTGTTTTGTTTTTTCAAAAAACAGGTTAGCAGATTTAAACGAAAATATCAAAATATAATTTTTCTTTGAATTTTTGTAGTTCGTAAATAGTGACAGGAAGAGGAAAATGTTTCAAACAATAATTGTGGAAAATAATATTTGAAACATTATTCTAATAACAAAATTTTCATTAAACCATAATTTACTGAGATATTTTAAAATAACTTGATAGGGCTTCAAGTAAACTACCACTTCCGGTTATTGGATTATCACCAAAAATTAATCAGCTATTCCAAAGGGGATACATTTAATATATAAGAAATATACATTTCAGTTTAGTAGTTTTTGAGAAACCGTAAATACAGAGATGTACACAGACCCTAAAACGTGCTCATCCATTGAAAACTCACTACCTAATTTTTAGCATGATTCCTATACCTCTCTTACAGGATGTGGCGGGAGGTAAAAATGAACAGAACTAAACAAATCAAAGGTAACTATCATAAATTATACTACAATTCAAATAATTTTGAAATACACTTTCATAAATATTGGGGTCATGAAAAAAATAGTATATACACCTCAGGAGAGAAGTGTATTTTTTCCCTCGCCTACGACTTGTGTTTCAATTTACTCCGCGGAAAAAAATCATACACTTCTTTAAAAATACTGTTACTATATATAATATACTATTACATGTATCAAAATTACAAATAATGAATATCACGTACAATAATAAGTGAATATCTAGGATATTCTACGAGATAGAAATCAGTTTGTAAAAACTAGCTGCATCAACTTCTGAAACGAATCCACAAAATTATAGATTGTAAACAAACGCATACCATCTCACACAAGTTCATATATATATTCCACGTAATAAAACTGTATTAGTTATTATATGTGTTCAATGACTGTGATTTTGTATAATTATCAGGTATTAGACATAGGCATACGTACGTAGTTCGTTTCGTACGCACTCCGATCTACGAATGACGGACAGAGCCGGCGGGATTTGGGCAGTAACAAACAAACGTTGAAGCATCTTTATTATTGCGATTTCTTTACATTCACTTATTATACTCCATTGAAAAATGAGAAATAGCACATAACCAATACAATTCTTAAACGGTACAAAATAGTATTTGATGATTTAGAAAAATATCTTCTTGTTTGTGTTTTTTCTATAAATTATATTTGAGAAATTGAGAGCTACCAGTTTGTAATAGGTTAATATTAATTTTTTTTCTAGTGCTATGTTACATTTACTTAATTTTTTTAACAGGATTAAATACCCTTGGCTTTTCTGTAAAATTAAATTTGTTTCAAGAAACTCCACCTTTCTTTTCCTGAAATAGTAAGGAAAATGTGTTTTTACCTTTTGTTTTTCTTCTCTACAGAGGAAAATATATAAGTGTTACCAATATAAATGTTATTTACAAAACATATGTATACAGGGTGTTTCATAACTTCGAGTACATACTTTAATGGTATATGTTGTTTGATATGCTGATTACGAATCTAAAAGAATTATTTTTTTAATTCGAAAATTAAGGGTTGTTTACCTAAAACATTTTTGTAGTACTGCACTGGATTCGCTTTCCTATTAAACACAAACAATGAAGTAGGTAATCAACAATTTAAATTACATAATACTAGTAAAATAAACAAACAAAATTTAATTATTTTTAATGAAACGATAATTATTAACATAATCATCCACCCAGTGGCAGTGGCAACGAAAAATATTGGACTGGGAAACATGGAAAATAATTTTGCGATTTAAAGAAAAATTCTTTTTGATTCGTAATCAGCATATCAAATAACATATACCATTAATGAATGAACCTGAAGTATGAAACACCCTGTATAAATAAATTACTAATTTTATTGAAAATTATTTTTTCAGTGATATACATACTTAAAATTATCTTACACTTTTCTTTTTCTAGATTAAATCACAATTTGGCATCTTTAATTTAGATTAGGTTCATTGGTAACACTGTTACACCGCTTTGCGTCTGATAACTTTTGACGTGTCAGTTGTGTTGTCAAAGTGTATTTAAAGGTGCGAGCAAATGGTTTTTTCAGAAACCTGTCGTGAAATAAATGTTGTGTCTAACACGAGAAGAAAGCTCTTCTTCCACTCTCGCTCAAATAGCATCATTCGCTGCGCTCATGAGACAAACTTCGAGCTAAAGTGGGAAAAAATAAGCGCTTTCCTCCCTAGTTTGACAAATAACTATTTACATTACTTTTTCCCATTTTCTCCAAGAATTAGTGTCAAAATTAATACCTAGTACGAGATTTACAATATATCAAAAGTACCAACAATGGTAGAGGGTGCGTATTAATATTTGCATTATAAGAACTACGATAGTTTGTGTCGTCCCGTAGATCCGGGGTTAGCTTCACTAGTGATTAATAGTTGGTGGTCGAGCTCAGCCGGTGATTTTTCTCCCGTACATTCACTAGAACGGTACCAGACATGAGCGATGAGCTTGTTGGCCGGGCATCGGAGGCGTTTGGTGAATAGCGTCGCGTGGTGAGCATCTGAAAGCAGCCGCGGTGATCTGGCGCGGGCCGGAGCTGCTGTCGGGAAGTAGCTCACTGCGGAGTCCCGCGCACAACAACGAGGAAACCGGGAATTGTGGCTTTGTTGTTTGCGTCGTGTTATCATTCTTGTGGCCGAGCTTCTGTAGCGGTGTACTGGACGCCCGGTGTGATTGAAACTTGTAAGGACTGCATATTTATCCTCGGATTACTGCAAACTGCTACGAGAAAGAGATTGAATGTCGAGAATTATTCATGCCCATATCCATGAAATGGATGTATGGTTAGTTGTTTCAGAATATAAGGTATTCTGAAAATCTTATACTTAACCTCGCTGACATTATGCCCTGGGACAAAATTACAAACAATACCAATTTCGCTGACGCTTTCTATTTTATCAGATAAAAATGCTCAGGTTGACTGTATTTACACTGACTTTGCAAAGGCCTTTAATCATAGATTTAATAATATATATGGATGGAGCGTTGGCTATGCTTTTAATACAGTAATCTGTAACGAACAGAAGAAAGAAATAGTCATATCTAGAATGACGCTGTGGGAGAAGAACTGCACATTTTTATGCCACCCGTCACGTGGTATGAATGTGCTATTCTTCTCCCAGTGCGTAATTTTAAATATGAGTATCTCTCTCTTATGTTGGCATTAAACTGCTGTATGTAAAATGTTTCCAACAAATTCATGTAGTTTCATTAGGTTGAAAATTTTCTCGTTTTATAATTAATATCCATTTCTTGCTTAAATTCGCATTTTTCGGAGAACTGTAATAAATATGTATATATACAGCGTTTTAACCTAAAAGTGACATATTTACCTGTCAAACAAAACACCGTTTTTTGTAGTCCGTTTTGTACAATTATATGCACAACAAATAATAATAATTGAAAAAATTGTAAATTAGGGACAAAAATTCGCACAAAAGTCTATCAAAACAATATTCTACTCACACATCAAATGTCAAACCAAGTTCTTGTCGTCATGAGATGAAAGTCACGTGACGAGTGGACTTTCATCTCTCTATCTCTATCACGCTGTGTTGGTTACAGACTGTCTTTGTCTGTACTCCTTCCATACATTTTATTAGTTCTATGTCTTGATAGACCAGATCACGGCATCTTAATCAATAAACTGCAGCATTTTTTCTCTTTTCTCTTTCTGAGCCTCATTTCTTCGTATCTTTTTCATCGCGATGTCTTCGTCAGTTATAAAGATTTCAAGTTCTACTATTTTCATGCCACTTCGAGCGTTCCTCAAGGCTCCAATTTAGGACCTATTTTGTTCCTTCTATTCATTAATGACATCACGAATGTACTGCTATGCGATAAACTTTTATTTGCTGATAATCAAAATATAAATGGAAAATACTATTAGCTTCAATTTCAAAATCCAACGCTTTGAAAACCAAAATGTTTTAAAAACTATAATAATTGGATGTCCTTACAAGCATAAATCATTCGAGTATAATGTATAGGAGCTTTCATTCGTAAATGGATAGAATGAACATTGAAGATTCCAATCAATAATTCTGCAAACTTCAATATTTCGTTAGCGAAAATATGAACAATAAATCTAAGTAAAGGAAGATTAAATTGAATCCAGAGTTAGCGAGATGTTATCCTAGATATTTATTTAAATTGGCTGGGTAAGTAATACCTGTCGAATTGCATTAAAGCATTATCGTAGTCTTGATACGTAAACGATGCGGTATCAACCATCGGACTGAACAATGTAACAGAAATAAAATACGGTCAGATGATGCAAAATCTAATTTAGATCGTGTTGCTACAAGCTACACCCATTAATAACGATAAATCAGTGCCTGCCGCCATTATATTTTCTCTTCTTCACCTTTAGCTCACCGCGAGATATGCCGGCGCGCGATTATTTAATATCAGCTAGCTACAATTTAATAAAATCTCCCGACAATTTACAAAATTTATTCCTAATCATATGGGAGGTAAAAGTGTAGTTGACGCACAGAACTGAAGTTGCTATAGAAATCTATCAGCGAAACAGAATGAAAGCTACGAGTTGAACAAGACATGGCTTTATCTATTTTATAAATCATGATATGCTACTGTTTCTTTACATGTTTATGTTGTTCAATTGTTTTTTCTGACAACAATTGCGAGCATTTCGGTAAAAGTGTAATTGACAGACAAAACTGAATTTATTGCGAATGGCTAGTGATTTTTTACTCACTTCTAAACGCCATTTAACTAAGCTCTCTATTGCCTTTGAATATGAATCTTTACAACTTACTAATCTGTAAAATTGACAGCTGCATTTTAAAAATTTTATAATTTAGTAAGTAATATTTCCAAGGCTTATGAAAAATCATTTTAAATAATTTTTGACAGAACAGCTGTGTGTATTGTACAACATTTTACTTGTTACTCATTTGTAAACCAAATTATAGTTATTTACATTACTAGCAAGTAAAAACAGTTACCTTGCGTGTATTGTACAACATTTTACTTGTTACTCATTTGTAAATCAAATTAAAATTATAACCAAGTCCCGTCAGTTACACAACTGTTCTGTCAAAAATTATTTTAAATGATTTCGCATATGCCTTGTAAGCATTACTGTGGCAACGTGCATTGTTTACCTTGTTTACTAACTTGTAAAATTTTTACAATACAGCTGTAAATTAATAACTCACAAAGATTCATTTTCAAAGGCAATGGGGGGCTTGGGTAAATAATGTTAACAGGTGAGTAACAAGTAAGCTATTTTTACTGCTCCAAGGAAGTGACAGGTTCGCCTAATCGGCTCGCCGATCATTTCCTTCATTCAGGAATAAAAACTGTTTTACTTTGCTAGTAATGTAATAGTTATTTACGTGGCGAGCGTAGTAAAGGAATTTTTACGTGCGAGCTGGAAAGTTTATTGGACGAGCGACGGAGGAGTGAGCCTCCATAATCCTGTGAGCCCAGTAAATATTAATTGCAAGTGTGCAGCGTACTAAGTTTTATTTCTAGCTTCACAGCATTTTTAAAATTATTTTTATTAAAATATAATTTTACTAGTCCCTTCAGCAAACCTTTCCAGGTCTTTTCTACAAACCTGTAACACTTTACCAAAGTACCTGTAAAGTGTCAACTACACTTTTTCCGAGCGGGATATCGCTATCTCTGGAAACAAAACGTAGTCATCACAATGCAAAACAATAAATAAACACACAAAAATTCAGTGTCATCATCATCAATGTCAAAATTTCATAAGTACAAATGTCCATTCATTCGGTGATGTTAGCGGCAATAAGAACAAAGAGCGTACCACTTATTCAAAACCTAGTAAAAAGTGCGAGCCAGCACTGTAACATCAGAATTACAAACCGGGTGACTCCAGTGTACGAAGAATTTAATTCAATTCAAGTCGATGGTAGACTAGGAAGAGAACCAATTCGGATATCCCTGGAACGTATGAGAAACGCTGCATTAAATGGAATTAGATTTCATGAGAACCAAATACAAATGCACCAAAACGAACTGAAACGTCAGAAAGTTAATTTGGCCAGGACATTAGAAATGATACGTAAACAACACCGACCCATTAACTACAATCAAATTACAGTCAACAGAAGAATGCGAACCGTAATGAAACAGTACAATGTATAATTTCGTAAATAAATCATTTTTGTGCTGAAAAATAGTTTCATTGTTGAAGGTGTTAGCAAATATTGACACATATTGTAAGATATATTAATTTAGTAAAGCGACTACAGCGTACCGTACGGCACGATAGATAGTCTGTAATTAATAACACATGAGGAATTTTATAATTTAAACTTTACCGGTTTGAGTAGCTGAGATATCCGCGCCCGTTCAAGATTACGATCGAAACATTCTTCCAGAGCTCGCAAACGCTTGAGAACGAACGCGCGCGTGGTGCCCGCCAGTGGCGTATGCGGAAATCTTTTGTGACGGACATATTTTACCATACAAGATTTGTTACTGACACACAAATATTAAAAACT
The DNA here is from genome assembly GCA_963942605.1 of Poecilus cupreus. Taxonomy (NCBI): domain Eukaryota; kingdom Metazoa; phylum Arthropoda; class Insecta; order Coleoptera; family Carabidae; genus Poecilus; species Poecilus cupreus. The sequence continues at coordinate 1,768,647 of OZ012714.1, read as the reverse complement.
AGTTTTTAACTCGTCATGCAAAATATACGAAATCGCTGTGGCAAGATTTTATGGTCAACAGATTCTTTAATGAATCACAACTTTATATTTCACAAGTTTTTTTTTTAAGAGGCAAAGCATAATTGGAAAAACACTGCTCTAAGAAATACTTATTTTACAATATACTTTTACTTTCTTATATGCATAAACGAGTCCAGAAGCATATCATTTGGTTCAGTTAAAACCATGTAAAGGAAAATTGTTTAAATCACCATATTTATATCTTAAATTCTATCATTTTTACTACCTGTACGTGTACATACATATATGTAAGGGAGGTATTGTTTATGTTACGAATTGATTAGATTTTTGGAACAATTCATCAGCAATATGGATATATTTTGGTAAATAAATAAAATAGAGTACATTTTATTGGAATCAAAAAGATGTAGACACTCTTTATTTAAAACATTTTTCCATATTTATCAGATTCAAAAACAGTGCAGTACAATGTATTAAAATTATTTTGTGAGAAAGTGCTTCGAATAACAGTTAAAGAGAAATATATTATCTACCAGTACAGCGCTAAAACCGAAGCTAAAATATTTCTCTTATCCTTGGAATGCTGCACTGAAGTCTAAGAAACCCTACGATTTTCATATAATTTTCCACAAATGCAGCATTCGCATAACTTCGATGCTACCTCGTTGTAAATTCAGTTTCTATAATCTATAATCTTAAACAAATTTTTAATGTAAAATCCCTGTGTTTGTTCTCATAGTCAAAAATAAAAAGTTAAGTTTTGGCAAAATGCTGTGTTTTGAATAAAACATACGGTTCAGAACTGTTTGATATATTTCTATAAACCTAAACAAATATTCCATAGGTAAAATCCCTAGAAACCTTGGGGTTATCCAGACCTCAGTGAGACGTTTGTGTAACTGTGAAAGTAGTGTGACTGTCCAGGGTTAAAACACCAAAACCCAAAAACAGAGCTCGGGGTAACCTGAATTGATTTTTGTTTACTTGACACATAAAACAACACAGCAGAGTATCACGAACCATTAAACACAATCAATCAACAATCAATCTCTTCCAAACAATACCACTTTCGTCTCGTCCATATTCATACATCCTCGTCTATTCTTCACACTCGGAATCATTCGTTCAAGCAACAAACCATTAAACATACCTAACAATTTATTCCTCGGACGCCCACGCAATCGTTCACTGTCAATTTCACCCGCATATATTAGTTTCACCAACATTCTTCTCAATCTCACATTCACCGTACACCAACGTATCACGTATTTCGGACACGATCACTTTGTCTCAAATACTTCATTTCTACAGCAGTTATACGTCGTTCATGCTTCTTCATCCACATCAAACATTTAGAACCATACATCAAAGTAAGCATTACTAACACGCCATTCTAAACACTCAATCAAGCATCTCTAAATACATTCATATTTCCAGCAAATGTACCAAATAATATGTGACATTTTCTTCTTCAATTGCGCGCCTACCATAGTTTAAAATATTGTTGTAACATCTGTCTAATTAAAATTGTAAGAAACAACGATTCGTCACGTTTCTCCTATTGTTGATTTTAAAATTTATACTTGTACTTATAAATAAATATATTTAAGACGTGTTATTATATAAATAATAATATTATTTTATTATATGATCGAGCATTCGAGCATGGAAGTTGAACCGCAGGTTGAGCCAAGTGCTACTAATAAAAATATCGCGACATTACTAAATCAATTCTTATTGAGTGTGAAGTTCTCTCGTTTCAATGTTAATGTATAAAAAATAAAAGTGTTAAATTCCGTGGCACTGCACTGGCTCGAGTCGTTGCGTAAGCGAGTCTAGGATCATTTAAAATGGTAGAAACGATGTGAATATATTCCTAGAAACATTCGTTTGGAGTTCGAGTTGTGTTTTATGTGAATCGGTTTGATTTCGCAACGACTTCGAACAGATTAAAACGTTCCCGAATGTTACAGTTACCCGCGGACTTTTCCATCGGATATTTGGAAGTTTGATTCTCGAGATTTCTGACTGGAATTTCTTGTTTTACTGTTAGATTCTGTGTTTGAAATACGTTGAATTGTTTTAGAAAATTTATGGCTGTTCCTTGCGGAGTAAGAGATTAAAACAAAACTTTATTCCATGCTAACACTCTGACAATAATGGTGACATTTTTATACTTACGAATAAATAATACATCACCATCTGTTATTGAGTGCTTATTAGCAGATCTTGTAAATGATTCACAGGGGATAAAATATGCAAGTTAAAAATTTATTCTAATTAATCAATCGATATTTTGTTTTTACATTCGCTAAATTAGAATCATAAACAAATAATAAACATCTTTAAATATAAATAAGTACTTACTTTAAAATAAAACTAAATAAACCAACAATTTGACAATTCAAAAACAGGATAATTGGGAGGCATTGCATGTACAGCATTGAACTACAGTAATACTGGATCGCGCACTTGTAATCTTTTACGAAAGCAAAAATCGAGTCTGGGACAGACAGATCTCATTGACTACTCTTATTTATCTAACACTTGTTTGTAGAACGGTTGCTTTGCGTTTGTTTAGCGGTTACTATATAAAAACAATGGTTACTATATGTATATGTTAAAACATTGAACAACAAAGATTTTTGTAAAACTAAATTAAAAATAGCAGCACATAACCTCCCGCCCAATACTACTCTTAAACGATACAAAATAGTAGGTATTTGATGATACAGAAACATACCTTCTTCTTTGTTTATTTTCTATTTATATTTGAGAAATTTTATTTTATTTCGTATATATTTATTTAATTTCTTGACATATATTTTACTAAGAAAACAGTTCCCAATTAAAATGACATGTGTCACATTTTGTAAAAGATTCATAATTTTTAAGTGTTTCCATGGTGTACAAAGAATGAAAGATATATGAAATCTAATTTTTTATATTTTATTATCTCTAAATCTAATGAAAATTAATATAATTAGTGGAATCAAAACACATGTAAAATTAAATATTCTACAACTTTCAAAATAACATAAATTGTTGAAAATGGAAATTTAACCGTGTTTTCACGAAAAACTTTTAAGGGTTTCAAGTAAACTGCTGCTTCCGGTTGACCAATTTTATCCAAAATCTAATCAGCTCTTCATTTAAACATAAGATGCAAAAATTCACAAAATTGTATTTTTTGGTGCTAATTCTTTGAAAACTTACTACCAATTTTTTTGACCAAAAACAATACCTCCCGTACCTATAGGTAGGCGGGAGGTAAAAAACACCCGCTGCAACTAATTTTGAATGTATTTTTGGTAACCATATTTTTAATGAAATATTAATTAGTACAGTAGTAAAAAAAGTTTCCTAAAGAAAAGTCGAATATTATAACATTTACCACAGACTACACACACACACACATACGCACATACATACATACAGACATCATCGCGAAAATGTAAAATTGTATTGTAGAGACCCTAAAATGTGCTTATTCATTGAAAACACACTACCCAATTTTTTGACCAAAAACAATACCTCCCTTACCTAGAGATAGGCGGGAGGTAAAAACATAAATATTCAGATACAAGCTTTCAATCAATAACAATCAAAATAAGGGAAAAATTAATAAAACATTAATTTATTAATTAATCATATAGAGCTACGTATTTTGGTTTTGGTTTTGATTTTGGCAAAACTTTTTACAAAGTTTTCAAACAGCAGGTTGATTGTTGTAGAATAATCGAATATACATTTTTTTTTACCCTTTTTAATGCTGAGAAAGATCGCCCGCCCGACCTTTCTAGCCGAGTCCTCGAAATTCTTGCGCCCCAGGCTTTAGCCTATGTACCCAATAGAGTTAATCAGGCCCTGCTCCTTGCGTACACCTATGCGTGCATAATATCAATTCAATTTGTATGTCCATAAAAATAAAATTTAATTTACTGGCAAATAAGTTGGTAGCTAATTACTGGGTATAAATACTAAAATATTACACTGCTCAGGGATAAATACATGAGTAATAGAAATTAGCCAGAAACTACGAAAGAGAAAGTGGCACACATCGAAGCGAGAAGAGACATCTAAAATAATATCCAATTAGATTCAAACAAGCCACTTGCCATTTGAACCGTAGATAATTGAAAATAGTTTCGTTTTCATTCGATTATCAATTTTTATTTGAAATCCCGCTTGATTAATTAAATAATTAATTAAATTATGCAACGTCTCGAGATTTATGTGTAGAAAGTAAGTGAGATCTCGGATCGGCAGCCATTGTGGAACAAGAAGAGAAGACAGAGGAGGCAATTAGTTGGATCGGCTTGCGACATTCGTGCAGTTGGCTACTTAATCGAGCGTTGATGACTCCATTAATATATCGTGGATTTCGGGAATACCAATGGGAACTATTTAATATAATAAATTACTAGATTATTTTCGTAAAAATATTTACAGCAATTGTCGAGAAATTAACCATATTCACTGCTGTACAATATGTACATTATATAGAATCGCAAGTGTAGTATCGTGTGATTTCATCGAACGCAGATCACACTTTCTCAATGCACCTGATGCAGTGGCCGACTTATCGTGAGAAATGTACAAGATAACCAGAAATGCTTTTAGTTACGAGTACATTGCTATATATCTATCTGTTCCTCATGCTTCGGGTGTTGTGGTTAACAGTATTTTGTTTCTTCACGAAAAATACCTAAAAATTGGCATATACTTTTATTGTATTTCTATATAATATAAACCCTAAAAAACTCACTGGTGCAGAGGGCATCATCATATCTCTTAAATTTTTCGAGATATGGCGGTTTTTGATGTTTTTCGAAGTGCAACTTTGAGGAACTGCAACTCAAAAATTACGCTAGATATTGAAAAATACTCTTCAGTTTTGTATTATTCGTGCATATTATAGCAAAATAACAATTTTTTAAAAATTTGAAAATTTTTGAATTTTTTTTCAAAATTTTGATCAGCGATATCTCAAATAATAAACGAGATACGAACTTGCAGACTAAACCACTGGATTCAGCTCGTCGAAATACATAAACCCTAAAAATTTCAGAACATTCGGATGGTGGGTTGAAATTTTAGAGCAAAAAGTCTTTAAATGGCCTTTTTCAGGCCAAACGTCAATGGGTACCCTTTGACGTTTTTCGCCAAAAACGTCATTTTTACACTTTTTGCTCTAACTCTATAACGCGTAAAGCAATTTTAATGAAATTTTACATACTTATGTATTTTGACGAGCTGAATCGAATGGTTCAGTATACAAGTCTGTATCTTTTATATTTATCGAGTTATCGCTTATCGAAATTTAGGGGGAAAAATCGAAAAATTTCAAAATTTTCAAAATTTGCTAATTTGTAGTAAAATGCATGAAACGCACAGAACTGAGTCTATTTTTCAATATCTTTAATAGATTTTGAGTTACAGCCTCTCAAAGTAGAATTTCGAAAAACATCGAAAATTGACATATCTCTACAAATTTAAGAGATATGACGATGCGCTCTGCAGCATTGAGTTTCTTAGGGCTTATATTATATAGAAATACAATACAAGTATATGCCAATTTTTAGTGATATTTCGTGAAATCTGAAATTGTGCAATACTTTCTTAACATGTATTTGTTATTAATTTATCTAATATATTAGAAAACAATTAAAACCTATAATATTTACCGTGTTCACATGTAAATTTATTATATTTTTTATTTATATTGAGATAACTAACATTACATTTGTAGGTTATGTATTTTACAGCTGTCATATCGGGCAGATTTTATTGCCAACATTGGTAACCAAATGCACTAAATTTGTAATTTCCAAATTCAATTTCATTCTTATTCTATCATTGTTTATATTAATATTATGTAAAGGAATGTTTGAAATACTATATTTTTTTATTATAAATATAATTTATTAATAAACGCTTTAGAAATAGGAATGTTTTCGTCGAAATTTCCCGGTTGTCTATCTGGTGGAGACCTGGGAAATGGACATTTCGGACGTTGCTTAGGCAACGCTAAACAACACATTTCAATGTATGAGTACAAAAAAGCAAGTTTCGTTCTAGGTATAAAGCGAGCGGTATTCTATGAGCATCCTAGTAAAGTTATATCTTATTTTTCTGGTGGATTTATTTAAAGCATAGCTGACAAGAACCCATTACAACTCTTGTAAATTTTGATTACAATTCTCTCATTATCAAATGGAGTATAGAAGTAAATTAAAATCTTGGAGATGTTCAATAGGGGCCATTATAAATATTCGTATATATTCAGCATTACAGCATTACACATGCGGTTTGATCCCACGTAAAGTCACCCTCTGAAAACAAAGAATGAAACGTTGTGCATGCATAAGAGATCAGAATGGCCACGTCACCATTGTGCTACAAATTTACACTTGGGCACACAGAGCGCTGTAATAATTTCTGGGAAAGCTTAAAGCGCGTCTTTTTGCGAGTTACGGGGGCGACATCTCTTTACACAATGCACACATTAACTGGTGCACGCAAACGCTTCATTGTATTTTAATAAGCCGGCGAGGTGTGCAATGAACACTATATTTCGAGGCTGATAGATGGCCCGGGCGTCGAACCACCCTGTAGCTTTATACATATACATGCAGACAACTGCTCACTTTATTCGCTTCTGAGTTCTGACACATTTACACATAAGATATACATGTACTTGAAATTAATGTTGCTTTTAATTTTATTTGAATACGTACTGTTTTAAAGATTATAATAGTATATTGTACAACGAGCATGGAATGGTACTCATTTCCTACGAGTATGAAAGTTTGTAGCATGAGCCTTGTGCTCATGCTGCAAATCATACGAGTATGAAATGGACATTCCATGAGAGTTGTACACTATACTTTTTCTACGACCACGACATTATTTCCTATTCAATTTAATTTTAATAATAAATTTGTCTCGCTTCCACCATTCGAATATTTGATAATTCTAAATGAGTATCTTAGCAATGGCACCTGCACTTAAATGGAATGACCTGTATTGAAATACTCACAAAACAAATTCATTTCGCACGATGCTTGCAATGTACCTCATATCCCTAGCAACTACAAACATACAATGAGCAGATTAAATAAATAGTAATTTTACATTCCTTTACACAATGAAACATGAAGAAAATTCAAAATCAGTGAGTCCTCGATTTTCTGCACTCCTCGGGGGAAGAAGTAAGCGTAAAATATGATGAATTTATAAGAATAAGGCGATATTAATACTCAGTAAAAAATTATAGTCAAAATTTACAAAATTTTTAGGCTCAAACGATCCACCGTTAATGTTTGTTAATTTAACAAGTTTTATATTTGTTACCAAATAACAAATTATTTTTGTGTATTTCATAACAAAATATATTTGTGAATATAGTAATTATTAACATTTATTTTAATGTGCTTTTGAGTAAATATTTTTGTAATTATACCTATTGAAACAGAATAATAAATCATAGTTATTAAAACAAATTAAGTTTCTTTAACAATTTTAAATTGATAAGTTAGCCAAATTTACTTGTAATTATTAACGAATCTATTTGTTAAATTTTATAAATTTTGCATGTTAAAAATTCGGATTTGACAAAATTTTATTTAACAAATTGTCAAATTTGTTCAAATTATTAATATTTGTCAATATGAACTAGCCTTAAATTAAACTACTATACTTCTAGTTGACAAGTTGCTTTCTAAATCTAATGAGTTCATAACTTCAACATGTAAAATTAAATCTGAATTTGAAACTGATAATTTCATTAAATTTTGTAGTATCTAGGAACCCTTAAACTTTCTGTTGAAAATTCACTACCGAAAATTTCGGCTAGCCACAATTCCTCCCTTATAAATATGTGTTGAAGGCAATTAATTCAGTATTCAATTTAATTTTATTAGTTTATAATATCGGACTTATTTTTGTACGCATCATTTAGTTACCTATTAATGTAATATACTCATGGACATAATTATCGAATATTTAATTATAATGAATCAAGGAAAAAGTAAAGATGGTTTTAGTTTTAGTTTTAGAGACTGCAAATTTTATTTTATGAACTAAATTCATCTTTAGTTTTTTCTTGATTCATCATAATTAAATATTCGATAAATATGTCCATGAGTATATAATAAGTTTTTGTTCTCATTTACTAATTTTTAGGAGTGACACACTGTTACCAACCATTATAATATGTTTCCTTTCAAAGATATTAGTGAAAAAGTAATCAAGTTTATATTGAGATATAAAAATTCTTTATTCACAATATCCTTTAATGAGATTAGAATATTTTATTTCGTAAGTCGTAGTACGCAGCAAATATTATATTTTAATATTAATTACTCTATTAGTTCTACTGGAATAATTTATATGAAATTAAATATTTGAGTTATCTAAAAATGTGACACAGTATTAATAAAGCAAATATTTATAACATTATATATTGCGAATTAATTATTTCATGTAACAATTTGTCGCATATAAATCATACATCGGCGACTAACAAATGTGCTTAGTTTTGCAAGAACAGTTAATAGTTTATCCCGTAGAATTTCACTTAACAGCGGGAAAGATTTCAACAGTGAGTCAAGCGCGTAACCTGCTACTTGATTCAAATGTGCCATATACGGGCATTGTGCATTTTGCAATAGCAACTGATAACTGCATACTACTGTCAGTATTACTACTAAAATCTTAGCTAATTTATGTCAGTCGCTGCTAGCTATTAATTAATTAATTCCTCTACTAGCATAACAACTAGATTATATTAATAAGAATTCATATTTGTATTTTATATTGTGGATTACTTTCTGAAATAATTCCAAGAGGAAACTAAATTACGTTAAAACAATTATGTTACGTTTATTACAAATTTATTTTTATTATTTTCTTTTTTTTTTGAGGAACACATTCGATGAGTGCATAATATCGCGCAATAAACTTGTGAATTGGCTTATGATTTATATTTTATCATTTTCTGTGGAGATTTTTGAAGTCGATCTTTCCGAAATCATATTCTAACATATTTCATTTTAAAGTTCTATGCCTCTAAAAAAAATCTGATGTGTGCAGCACATAACCTCCCGCCCAATACTACTCTTAAACGATACAAAATAGTATTTGATGATACAGAAACATACCTTTTTATTTGTTTATTTACTATTTATATTTATTTCGTATATTTATTTAATTTTTTAACATATATTTTACTAAGAAAACAGTTTCACAATCAAAATGACATATGTCACATTTCGTTCAAAATTGATAATTTTTAAGTGTTTCCATGGTGTACAAGGATTGCAAGATTTATGAAATCTAATTTCTTTATATTTTATTATCTCTAAAGCTAATGAAAATTAATAAAATTAGTGTAATCAAAACACCTGTAACATAATAAATAAATTGTTGAAAAAGGAAATTTAACCGTGTTTTTCACAAAAAACTGGAAAGGGCTACAAGTAAACTGCTCTTTATGTAAATATAAGAAGCAAAAATTCACAAAATTGTATTTTTTGGTGCTAATTCATTGATAACTTACTACCAATTTTTTTGACAAAAACAATACCTCCCGTACCTATAAGTATGCGGGAGGTAAAAAAAAAATTTGAATGTATTTTTGATAACCATATTTTTAATGAAATATTAATTAGTACAGTAGTAAAAAAAAGTTTCCTAAAGAAAGGTCGAATTTTTTTTTGCGAATTTAAATAAAAATCTTTCTGTTTCGTAATCTACACATGTCATAGTACTTACCCTTAAATTTATGACATTGACATTAAATTCAAAACCACCCTATTCTTCTGTAAAAATAAATGAAGAAAATCATAGTGAGAAGCAAATTTTCTGGTAGGTGCCTAACTGCGAATGAAAATAATAGCATAATTGCATATAATGATCAAAATAAATTTGCATTCATGAAATATAAAATCTTATCGCATTGCGAACACGTGCATCTGCAGGGAATGAAATAAAAATCCCTTTTTAATTACAGTGTCGAATATCCGCGTACAAAGGGAAGATGTCCTTGCCGGGCTCTTGGGCGCTGGCGAGACTCCGACCCGGGCCATTTAGACCCACACACGGAGTGCCATCGTGAAATAATCCTAATTTAAAAGCTATTAAAGCTACCTTGCCGTAGTTCTTCTTCCTGGGCACCCTGTAATTATAATTAAGGGAACATAAAAACAGATATGATTATACGATCGCAAAAATATAATTTCTAGATACGAGACAATATTTTAGGTCGACCCTCAGGCCCACAATGTACGGGCACATCTTGAAACTACGGACCTATGTACGTATTTTGCGTGTCTCGAAGTTTCATTCATTTAATTGCACTTCCTATAACGAGCTAATTGTACTATTGCTAAAGAACATGTTCAAAGAAAAATGCTGTTTTCTTACTATTTTCGTTACAATACCGCAAAAATATAGTATATTGTGTTATTATCCGAATAACGCATGCAATTTTTTATACAAACATAGAAAATACAAATACAAGTCTTTAAAAAAATGCTCGAAATTTTAACAGTCTTATTCAGCATTACTAGTTGCTATAACTGTCCAATTATTAAATTATATCTTTTGAAGAATACTTTACTTTGTATCCTTGGCAACACTTTTACTCCGGCAGAAAAAAAATGTAACTTTTGCTTGTTGAATACGAAAACATAAAAACGAACTTTTATGACATTTGAAGAAAAAAGTTTGGTTTCTTGCCACTTTTTGTTCATGTCCTTTTGAGTGTTCAAAGCAAATTTAAAAATAAAAATTAATGCGGTAGCGACCATTTCACCCTAAAATATGAATTTTTCTTTTTTGTCATTCTGTATAATTCAAATCCGAAGTAACTCATTGCTGTAGATCATATCTCTAATATTTTTTAAGATATGACGATTTTTGATATTTTCCAAAAAGTAGTTACAATTCAAAAACTGTGCACGATTGCGAAAAATACTCTTCAGTTTTGTATTTTCCGTTCATTTTATAATAAATAAGCAAATTTAAGAAAATATTAATTTTTTTTCAATATTTTGATTGCCAATATGTCGATAAATATAAAAGGTATCCAATCGAAACATCCACTACTAAATTCAGCTCGTTGAAATTCATAAGTGTGTAAAATTTTAAAAGAATTGGTTAACAGGTTCAAATTTGAGGGAAAATAGTCTGAAAATGGTCTGAAACTCAGAAAACTATTATGAAATTTTGCATACTTATATAAATCGACGAGCTGAATTGACTGGTCAACACCGCAAGTCTGTATTTTTTATATTTGTCGAGATATCAAGAATGGAAATTAACAAAAATAAGTATATGGAAAATTTTCTAAATTTCCAAAATTTGCTAATTTGTAATAAAGTACACGAAAAACACAAAACTGAAGATATTTTTCGATATCTTACATAGTATTCGAGTTTCAGTATTGCAAAGTTTAAACATTTTTGAGATCAAAAAATAAAAAGGTTTTCGCATCAGAATTTCGTATTAGATTTTGTTGTACCTATACCTCTTCGTGCCGCAATATCATTAAGAAACAACTGCTTGACGAATATTAATTGGATTATAAAGCAAAAGGCCCACCCGAGAAATCCAATAAATTACAGCATTGCAAGTCACACTAACACATTCGCAAATGTGCACTTGCAATTACCAGTATTTACAAACGCACAAGCGCAGGGAAACACACTTTCTCGTTGCAACTGCATTCAGCTTTACCGACTTTCAAAACACATTCCGCGCTATAAATCAACAAATTATTAATTACTTCACCAACTAATTACTTGCGTGAGTAATTAAATAATTGAACAAGTCGATTGACCGCTCCTATTTTGTTTGTCAATGCTCTATTTTCTCTCGTATTCAGATATATTTTACTATGATAAATAATCAGTGCAATTTACGATTTATTATGACGAGATTGATGCTAAATTATACCTAGCTTTCTGAATTTATTCTCAGAACCAAACGTATGGCCCTAGCGGTAAGCACTGGGGTATCTAGAGGCCGTACATAATGTCATCGACACTTCATTTGTTTTTATTTAGTAATTGTCAAAATAAGATAGTAGGTAGTTCATGTTTTCTTTGGGCAACGCATAGTAGATTTCTTGTGTGTGATATTTTGATGCGAAATGGACTCATTTCTATGATCATATGCCGCCTCATGAATGAATGATAATACATTTATGTGAACACAAAGGTTCAGTGGGATTCAGTGGGATTCGAACCTAAGACCTCTTGGCGTGCTAGGCCCTATAGCCCCTACCCCATCGAGATTGGCTTATATTTTATTATATATTATTTTGTGTTTATGTATTTGGGTACACCGTATTGTATTCTTTTCCACGCTAATTTTGAAAAAATCTGTTACTTTTTTTTAGAATGAGAGAATATTATTATAAGATAAAACCGATTTCAATTCTCGGCTAGTGGACGAAGGTGGATCAAGTTAAGTTAAACTAGATTCTACTAAATGGGTTTCATCACTGTTCACGTAAATTTGATTTATATTTCTTTAAACATCTATTGTTTTTAATAAAAAGCATAGAATATCGAAGTGCAACACGACGCGACCAAAATATAACAAACACTTAACTAAAAGGGAAGAGCATTGAGCGAATTGGATAAAGCGATAGAAAAGGAGATTCCCCTAAAATATCAAAAATTATTGAAACAAGACAAGAAATATATTGCCAAGAAATGAGTAAGACAATAAACTTGTATATTACTTTATATATTAAAACATAATAAAAAAAAAAACAACATAATGTAAGAAGACATAATATCTAGTGATATTTAGTTTATAAGTTTTAAATTGTTTTATGTTCTGATTGGCTATTGTTAACTTGTCGTTAATTATTTAAAGGCTTCTTCCCGCCTAACTTGTTAGTTCAGTAGTTTTGTTTTGAATATATGTTACGTTTTAATTGTTGCTGTGGAATTATTTATATTTTTAACTTTATTTATTTATTTATTATTTTAATCTGTTGTGTAATAGTGTATTCTTATTATATTGACGAGAATTGAATTTTTAATTTACATGTTAACAGTAAATTTTCAAATGCTAAATGTAAGCATACCGTGTGACACTTTCTGCTCTAATTGTTAATCGATGTAATTTTTATATTATTTGTAGTTTCCCTGATGAAAGTCTTAGTATGACCGAAACGTTGGATTATTAGCAAAAATAAATATTGACTGCATTCCGAAGAATTTTTAAATCTTAATAAACTTTTAATTTCTTGTCTTGAAAATCTAGCTCAAGACTAGAAATGGCCATCAAGACAAGATTTCTTGTCTTGATGAAACACTTCATATCTGAACTCTCCTCGTAATATAAATTCAGATTACTTCACAGCAAATGCGTCAGAGACTTTAAAGGTTATTCAAGATTGCTTCGCAAAATGGAAGCACATCTGGAAGGAACATGGGAATAGGGAACGGGATTACCTATTTTGAAGGAATCAAGAATCAATAATATGTAATTTAAAAAAGAAAGGTTCGGTTATTTTCTGAACAGACCCTGTGATAAATAAATTCAAATTAATATTTTGATAGTTTTATATCAGGAAAATTTTCAATATTTTAGTTAAACGGGACATTGCACTTCCTACAACTTTAATTTGTTATATTGTTCTATGAAGTAAATGAGCTATAATTGACGTAACGAAAAATATTTGTTACTAATTAAAAATCGTTCGTTATTTGCATCCAGTTGAACTTGTGCACCTATCCTTTGTAAAAGTAGTATATTGAAAGTCATTCCTAAAAAATATTTCACTGGATCTGCAACTCGCAGTGTAGAAAAAATGTGGTGTAGACAGTGGAGTAAATGAATTGAATGCAACTTCAGGTGCTAGAGCAGGCAGCGAGTTATAAAAGCAAACGTCTTGGTAAATCTTACGGCAGTATAAATGGGAGTAATTCCGCAAAATGAGCGTCTGAAAATGCCACTTACACACGGCGTATCCAATTGAGCGAAATTCAAAATGATCGCATCGGATTTCATCAGTTCAAGCTCACAGCTTCACACGCAAGTTACCAGCCGGTGAGCATGTATCGCGGGGTCGGCGGGGCGGGGGACGAGCCGGCGGACGAGCGCAGCGCCGATTGGTCAGAGCGCGCGCTCGTCTCGAGCTACCGATTGGCTACCTTATCCGCGCTGCTCATGGTAATGATAATAATAACACGGTAGCCGAGCAGCAGGTAATGACGCGATGCAAAGAGAAGTGATGCTCCTCGCCCCCCACCGCACGCCGGAACTCCGGGCACCGGAAGTATCTTGCACACACCACGTCTACGCTGCACGCATTTCTAATGAGCGCTGTGACTCGCAGATTGTTTCTAATGCAATTGTAATCACTACTAGGTACATTTCTACTAATTAGAATTATGGAAAATTATTCAACAAACTTCAGGGAATTATTGCGTAGGGTTGCCAACCTTAGAAGGACTATATTTGCAGAATAAAATATTTAACAAGATGATTAGTCAGAATCAGATTTATTGTATTAAAATGTATTTCGCTAAAAAGTGGGTTAGTTATTTAGTTTTCTCAAAATTTTGTCTTGAGGCATTATTCATTTTGACGGCATTTGATCCCCCGATAATTGGTCCTCATCAATTGATCCCCGAGACAATTGAACCCTCTGCCAGTTGACCCCTTACTCTCAAATACTTTCAAAAATTGATCCTCCAGACAATTAACCCCCACAATATCAAAAAGTATTTTTTTACGACCATTTAGAAATCTGCTCATTATAATTTTGTTATTATGCATCGTGAGAAATGAATTTGTTTTGTGATTATTTAAATACAGGTCATTTCATTTCAGTACAGGTGTCATTGCTAGGATACTTATTTAGAATTGTCAAATACTGGAATGGTGAGAGCAAGACAAATTCAGAAATTAAAGTTAAATTAATTAGGAAATAATATCGTAGTCGTAGAAAAAGTATAATGTACAACTAGCATGGAATGTCCATTTTATACTCGTATGATTTGCAGCATTCGCTTTCATACTCATAAGAAATGAGTACCATTTCATGCTTGTTACACAATATACTATATATTCATTATATATAAATAAGTTGGGTGCAAAGTTATACAAAAATTGCATTCGTATGAAATTACATATATAGCAATGTATAAGGTTCCTTTAAAAATGAGTATTGTGATTCGAGTTTGACGAGCGTGAGTTCGGCGGGCTTAGGGTTTGTTTGGAAAAAGCGCGGGCGACGCGAGCTAACCTAAAAAGAGTAATGTTTTCGAAAAGGTTTCATTGAAAATGAGTACTGTAAATGTGATTCTAGTTTTTTGGGCGTTTGAATTTTCTTTTAAGCATGAACTTACGCTCAAATTGTAATTTCATCTTCACGGTATATATAAATATGAATATAAATACTTTTTGTTATTGTGAGGGATTAATTGTTTGGGGGATCAATTTTTGGGTGTATCAATGAGTAAGGGATCAAAAGGCAGAAGGATCAACTGCCTCGAAGATCAATTGATATGAATATTCATAAAATAAACATTTAACTACTCTATAAAATACATAAAATATTAAAAATTGTATTTGTGTCGTACATGATTGATTTGCAATTTTTATTTCATCTGTTTTGTTTCCCATAATTAAATTCGCAAATAATTCTTTTCTCATTTATTGTATATGCGTTAATCATAATTTGTTTAATTTCATTATTTATAAATTATAAGTGTACGTATCTTCCATTCGGTTATGTACAGCTAGCATCCCTGTAGTAAATTAGAATTCCTATGAAACAATAGATAAAAGCACGGATAACAAGGAACACCCCTAACTCGATGGGAAGAAGAAACTACCGTGAAAGGGAACCGTGGCTGGAAGAAAATCACCAAATGGGATAGGCTACAGTGTCATCGAAGAAGTTACAAACATAGAACAGAATATTGTAAATGTATCAGTAGTCTGTATGAGTTTGATGGAAGTTGCAATCCGTCTCGTCCTCCAGCGACCTTTGTCCGCGAGTTGAGCTAGTTGGTGAGGTCAGGGCCGCGGCGCGCGCGGGGCTATTAGCATACAATGCGCGCGGCGCTTCTCAACCACGGGCCGCGACAAGGCGGATTTCGGCGACGCCATGCTGCAGACGCGGCCCTTGCTGCCCCGCCAACCCCAGGCCGAACAATGGGCCAATTCATGATGAACAGACACAGCGCGAGACGCTTATCTTTACTTCTTCACTGCGATTTTGCAGAAGATCTAACGAAGTATCTACTCTTTATATTATATTATATTGCATTATCCAATTTAAAAGTGGAGATGTTTCACGCAGCTTCGCCCTTCACTTGAGCCTTGAGCTTACAATAATTCAATTGGATTGATCGCAGTGACAGGGCAGTAAACGAAATACCATATTAACGCGATTCGCTGCCATATCGTCATTAAAATCTCTATCGAATTAAGTCTTTCGACTATCTCTGAGCAAACAATTATTGGCGCAACACTGGAATATCTCTGACAGACTGATTTATTTATTATATTCTCTTATTCTCACACATATATTATCTTTACTATGAACGAGTGATCATCGATAAAATGCATAATAAAATTTGCGCGTTGTCATGCACCTAAATATTAAATAATGCTCGTTTAAAGGGAAACTTTATATTATTTTGTTGAAATATTGACGAAAAGCAATTAAAATAATAGTTATTTATTTAACTAGGCACCAAAATACCAGATTTACAGTAGAGGCTATCGTTGAACACATTTTTTTGTAATACATATTTTGATGGTTCTTAAAATACGTTGCTATGCGTGTGTTGAATGGTTTCTATATATTTGTTGACTGTAACTATGCATTTGTTGAATGGATGCTATGTAATAGTATATTTCAATACGAGTGAAGAAACTAAGAATTTCGCTCACGCATGTGTCACATTCGTTTCTGCACGAGTGTTGTATAGCGTTTTGTTCAATCCAGCTATTGTTACACGCCTCCATCCTCAATGTTACGAATCAGTTAAGTGGACAATACAGAAGGTTTCGACCTCTGTATCCAAGTAAGAAACAACAAGTTTCAATAGCGGGATTGAACAAAA
Organism: Poecilus cupreus; assembly: GCA_963942605.1. Taxonomy (NCBI): domain Eukaryota; kingdom Metazoa; phylum Arthropoda; class Insecta; order Coleoptera; family Carabidae; genus Poecilus; species Poecilus cupreus. The sequence continues at coordinate 1,751,521 of OZ012714.1, read as the reverse complement.
TAGTTTTACAGTCTAGGCAGTAAAAGTCACACTTTACAGACTGTTAGCAATCTGTACAGTTTTACCTTATCAATCGGCAAAAATAAATATATTAGCAAGCCTTTTACCCATCATTAGTGTGTGTAACACTTTGCTTACATAGATCTCAGTGAAAGTGCGGTTCCCAGCCGTCAAGTCATAGCCCCCAAAAGAGTGGCAATCACAGGGGTAATTTAAAATGGCTACTGCAGGCTATGGAATTCGAACTGAGGATCTCTCGATCCACAGTCCGATGTGTTATCACGGAGCTGTTTATTTTACGAATTTGGGAAGCGGACTATACCGCCTCATGAGTGGGATTCGAATCCACAACCTCAACCTCTGGTGTGCAAGGCTAGTGACATAGCCACTGCACCACCGAGTCCGAGATCGGCGCGGAGTTATTTAATATCGATATTATTCGATTAATTTGTTTGAAATAAAACGTAAGAAACGAATAACAAAACACGAGGAGACGCATGCCGAATAAACCGAGTACACCAAGAAGAAAAGGTCTCGGGCGAATACTGAGAACCGCCGAAATAAACGGTAACCCAATCCAGCAATAAGCAGTTCCAAATATCAGCTAACCAAAACAATGGCCGTTGCAGTAAAACAACAGCAGCTCGCGGTTGTTTTGGCTGGCGAGCGCAGACACAACAATGGCGGCGGGGGAGGTGTTGACGACGCTAACCGCCTGGTAATTTATTTGGCCATCCCCGCGCTACGTGACGCTTGTGTAAATACGAGGGTGCTGTGTTTATTTGATAGTTGAATGAGCGTGCTGATTACGATGTGGACGTCAGGATTGACTTTGACGCGCCGCCGCTGCAGCGCTGCGGTCGATGTGCATGGCGAAAACTACGCACGAATGCTCATGGAAATTGGACGATATTTCGGCAGGTACCCTTAGACATTCGCCATTAAATATCCAATAATGGAACACGAAACAAGCCGCCAATCTGACTCAATTATTCTTCAAACATTTTGTGAGGAATAAGTATTATTTATTAACATTTTTTTTAATTGGACAATAAATTGCGTCGTCTAAAACAGGCATTACTCATAGTAAAATTATAAAAATACGTTTCGTAATAGTATATTGTACAACAAGCATAGAATGGTACTCATCTTCTACGAGTATGTAAGTTTGTAGCATGAGTATGAAATGGATATTCCATGCGAGTACATTATACTTTTTCTGCGACTACAATATTATTTCCTCTTTTCTACGACCTCTTATAAATATGCTCATTGAATGTTTGTTGTTGCTAAGGAAACGAGGTACATTGCATGCATCGTGAGAAATGAATTTGTTTTGTGAGTACTTCAATACAGGTCATTTCATTTCAGTACAGGTGCCATTGCTAGGACACTTATTTAGAATTGTCAAATATTGGAATTGTGAAAGAGGGGCAAATTTATTTTTAAAATTAAATTAATTAGGAAGTAATATCCTGGTCGCAGAAAAAGTGTAGTGAACAACTCGTGTGGAATGTCCATTTCATACTCATGCTACAAATTTCATACTCGTAAGAAATGAGTACCATTCCATGCTCGTTGTACAATATGCTATTATTTAATGCCACGTTTCGAATTGTTGTCTCGGAATAATTCATTATCAAAAAAACAAATATCTTCTTCTTATGATGTTGTAGTGTATTACAACATAAATGACGTTGGGAAAGGTTTAAATCTGTTATTGAATGTCGATAAATGTAAAGTGTTGGTGTTTGAGAAAAAAGATTTAATGATTGAATGTAATGTGAAATTGGAATAAATGAATGAATTTGTATATTTAGGTTGTATGATTTCGAGGAATGGACGAATTGACCGGAAGATGGAAAGGCGGGTGTCTGCAGGGTGCAAAACATTGGATGCTCTGCGTACATTTACCAGAAATATGAATGTATCTAGAGATGCTCGATTGAGTGTTTATAATGTATGGTTCTGAATGTTGGGTGTGGATGAAGATGTATGAACGACGTATAACTGCTATGGAAATGAGGTATTTGAGAGGAGAATGATCGTGTCTGGAATACGTTGGAGTACGGTGACTGCGAGATTGAGAAGAATGTTGTTAAGAAAGTGAGAGAGAATCAGTTGAGGTGGTTTGGGCATCTCGAAAAGTTGGTGGAACTAATATATGCGGGTGATATTGAGTGTGAAGAATAGACGAGCATAGGAATGATTGATTGTGTTTCAAAGTTCGTGCTACCTCACTGTGTGGGATACAGCGTGTATAGTATGAAACATTAGAGCTGTACAAGTTGCCAAATTGATTTTCGTTATTATTACTTTTTATTAATGAAGTTTCATTAGTTTAAAAAGAATGCTAAATGCGGCAAAATGTTAAAATTCAATTATTATTTAATAACGTAACTTCGACTAATAAAAATACCGAATCAAAGTCACCACAATATCAATGCAATAATCAGAGACAACGCACAAATACCGTAAAACATTCAAAATGCATATGTATCAAACGATCGAATGTTCGAGTGAAAGATAAAAGACATTAATTGAATTTTTCATATCTTCCAGCTCTTTAGTGTTTATGAATCAAAGTCGCGTATCATTCAGCAATCATGTGGTCGTCATTTGACAGTTACGAGCGCGCAATCGCAATCACAAGGCGTCTGGAGAACAAAGCGCTCGTCTCGCGTTCTGATGATCTATCCTCCGTTCTGAGAATTGCACTAACTCCGTGGCTGGAGCTGGAGATAATGAGTGATGAACAAGGCGTGCTAATAGTGCAATTTTGTTTAGCTTGACGAACTAATCACACACTTGGAATTTTTAATAATTACCTGATGGTAATAATGGTGTTTATTTCAATTAGAGATGAAACATGGAATAAAGTATTATATTCTTCATTATGCATACACATAGTCTTTTCTTTATTATAAAGACGTGGTCTTGGCTTTATTATTGGATTAATTTAATCTTCGTATAATGAATTATATTCTCTACTAGCTCCTCTTCTGTTTCGTCCACTATTAATTAACACTTATTGCCCTATAGTCAGGGTTATCTCACGCTCTAATAAATATTATTATTTATTTTGGATTGTGTAGGTATACGAGACTTGTACGGGTCCTGAATACATTGCTGTATGATGAGTGTGAGATTGAGAAGAATGTAGTTAAGAAAGTGGGAGTTAGTCAGCCGAATGAAAGGTTGATGAAACTAATATATAAGCGGGTGAGATTAATGGTGAACAATTGCGGATGCGTGCGAGGAATAAGTTGTTAGGTATGATTGATGATTTGTTGCGTGAACGAATGATTGTGTGAAGAAAAGACGAACATGTATGAATGTGGGCGAAAAGAAAGTTGTGTGCCTTATTCATGCACTGCTTCATGCGTACGTTGCTTTCTTCATTCACTACTTTGTTCAAAGGTTTGTTTCTATGTTGCATTAGGACGATTAATTTTCGTACGGTGAATAAAGCGGTGTTAGAAGAAATCGCTGTATGAATTAAGCTGTGTTTGACAAAGCAATGATTGAGGAAAGCAACGTATACACAAAGCAATACATGAATAATGCAGCGATAGAATTTTCGAGTGTTGCAATGTTACCCTTTTGTTGTGGAAGGTAAAAATTAATTTCCTTTTACGATTAAATATAAATCTCCTCCGTTTTTTGGTTACCTACTTTTAAATTCATGTGTGTTCTATGTATGGAATGTAATACGCAATATGACTTTTAAAAGTTTCACATTGTATCTTCCACAGCAGGCGGATTGACGAAGCGACAGGACATGATATCGGCGAAGTTCCCTATGGTAGTTCTGTGCGTTTATCGGCAATCTTACAGAAATCTGCACGGCTAGGATTGCTAACAGTTCGTGACTGCCAGCACCGACGGTGAGTGGCAGAGAATCCGCTTGCAGGAGCACATGTCCGCCGCGGACGCAGTGACATTCGCAGACACGCACGAGGAACATCGGGGACCAATTAGCCATATGCGCTACAACCAGATTTTAAAGAGCAATATTCTTAGCGGTTCATTGCAATGACTTGGACTTTTCAAACATAAATTTGCTAAATTTACTCCTACATCCGGTCAGGCGCTCTTCCGACATTTCTTGTATATTAGTCCCAGAAGGGATATAAGCCCTAATGAAATTTTGTGACCAGTTAGGTCAGAAATGAAAATGAAATGCTTTAAAGTATTTTGGAATACTTGAAATATACCGTAACAAATTTTTGCCTATCTTGTTCACACCATTTCAATTCCATGTGTTGAAATGTTTCATAGTCACTTTGAATATTTGAAATACATGAAAGGGAAAAATACCCCTGAAATACTTTGAAATGAAAACATTTTATTATTACTGAAATAATGTTTAAAATTCTGTGAAATGATTTCCTTTTTGACATGGTTGGTGCAATGAATAACCCCAGGAACAACTATTATAAGATGAATTTATTTGTTGCGTTTTAATCGCAATACTTTAATTGAATAAAGCAAAAACAAATATTGTAGATACATTATTTTTAATACAACAAAAGATAAATGTAAAAGTAAACTAACAATATTGAAAATTTTGACCCATCATAATACTTTACTTACATGCAATGTATTAGAAAATTTTGTTACAAACCGGATACTATCTATTTTACTTTTATAGTTTATAAAATAAGTATAAACCTTTTGTAATAAAAAAGAAATAATAAGATTATTAATATTTACAGTAGAATTAAGCAAGTAATTTTCTTTTACGCACCTAAGTAAAAATTATCTTCTTGTAAAGTATATACGTTTGTCTTGGTAGTGACAATCACAAAAAGCAAGAAAGTAAAAAGCAACAAGCTATCTATTTCTGTTGATCGATACACATTCAAGTGTTATTTTCAATCATAATATTTAATATATTATTCTTCAAGACTGAAACATTCCGTTAAATATAGTTACTTACTAAATATTCTCTTTCTTAATACTGTATTGCATCCTTGTTATTGGTCTTGTTTGAGTGTACCAAAATAATGTAGAATTAACTTGAGGCACTGATTCTGGCGCAATTTAAATATAATATTCCACAAGAAAACGATTAATCCAGTGACTCTAATTTTCGCTGGCATGATGGAAAAAGGGCGAAAAGATTGAACATACCACGTGTCCCGATTCGTTTTATATAAACGCTGACAAGCGCATCGAATGCGAACTAAATGGTCGGCCAGAGCCCAGACTAACTGGACCTGAACTATTTGCCTTGTTCGCCTCTAATTTATTCGCGATTATGTCTTTTCAACACTAAACGAACATTATAAAAAATAAAAACATGGTGCATTCTTTCAAAGCAAATAATAAAATTGGAAACCCTTTTACATAAATTAACAAAAATTAGAAATTGCGTACTTGAAATAAAATATGGAACACGTTCTTCCATATTATTGTGATATTATCAGTAGTTACGACACTCGCTGTCGACATTTTTGATCTTTATTACTTTGAGCCGAGCGGCCATGTTTGTAGTAGTTCTATACGGCGGTAAATTTGAATAGCGGAAAATTATGAATTATTATTTTTAATTTCATTAAATTACGGTATCCAAATAAATTAATTTGTACTAAATAAGATATAGGGATATTGGCAGTATTGTGATATAAAAATTGGATGCATAATTTTTTGTCGGACACTTTTTATTTAGAAAAAACTGATTTTATCCAACACCTCTCAATAAATGCTCTATAACTATGGAAATTTTAAACCAGCAAAGTAACAGATTACCCACTAGTGGGTATAATTTTGAGGAAAGCCACTAGTGAGTATTTTATTATTTATAACAATAATAATAACACACAACACCTTGGTAACTACTTGGATTGACATTTTAATTTAAAAATTTAAAGCATGTTTCACTGTCAAATAACAAATAATATTTCTTTAATAATTTTTCTCATTTATTAAAAACTGTTGGATAAAACGTTATACTTCACACGTGGGCAAAGTGGAATTACCCACTCGATAAAATTATCTCACTCAGCCTTCGGTTTCGTGAGCTAAAATTTCTCTCGTGGGTAATTCCTTACTTTGCCCACTTGTAAAGTAAATAACTATTACATGTTAATTGTCTATGCCAACATTTACGTGGGACACACGATATATTCTATTACTATTACACATGGTAGTCATGTATAATATGTAACAGACATTTTGCCGCTGTAATAGGTACGTGATTGGTCAAAAGTGACGAAATTACATCAAAAGATTGGTCTATTTTATATGTGGGAAATAGTCAATCGCTTTGACACTGTATACTTTAGTAAAGTATTGTAAAAATGTCGTTATACTACAGGAGTATGTATTATTTCTCACATGATAATGTAATGGCTTTCCAATCAAGTCCGGATTTTAATCTCCGGAAACAATATTGAAACAACCCGGCTTGTTGAAGCAGAACGAAGGTACGTTGTGGCGGCGAAGCCATCAGCCTTCAGCCATCAGCCATCGTCCAAATAACAACGAAATGAGCATCAGCATAGGTTTTTACACGGTTCATGTATCTGATGATGAAGATCGCACTAGCTGTGGTTTCGCGCTGCGCCGCAAAATGGCCGACTTCCTGTGCCGTGAGAGACGCTTTTTACTCGAGTGTGGTTACATGCTTGTTCCCTTGTCGGTTGCCGGTTGCTGTTCTTTGTTGTTCAAGGATTGCATTGTTGTTAGGGATTTTGTACGCATTCTTCACAGAAGTACTGTTAGCTGGATATTCTCAAATATAAACGCAGAGCTAATTCATACAGATACACAGAAATATCCACATTTTGCTCATTCAATATTAACGTTAAAATCTTCGAAAGAAAAATATTTATATCAAAGTTTAACAGAATTCGTTTAGTGTTAGATTGCAACTGTAACTTTGTCATTTTTATAAGTACGTATGTTTAGTAATTTAAGTTATATGTTGTGAACAAGTATAGTATTTTTTTAAGAATGGTAATGAAAAATATTTTTTCTACGATTACTACTGAAAATTACACTTTTTCCAACTAAACATAACTTGAAAATTATATATTTCGCACAATACTGTATGATATTAATATCTCAAGTATAATTACATTTATGTATTATATGAAATATGTCATTAGTTTTAATATTAAAATCTAGAGATTTATAGTTGGTGACACTGCGCATTAATTAAAATAATAATAGTAGTTTATGTATCAAGTACATAATTTAGGTCTTCATTGGACGAGCCGAATTTTATGGCAGTGTGAGCGCTGTATAAGAAAGCAAAAATATATAGGTTAAGTTTATACATCTGTCAGTTGTCAATTGAAACTGGCACTCAGTGTTGCCAACATCAAACAGTGAAATTATTGTAAATAGCACTCAACATTGTGTAATGTCCTTCATTTTGTCATCGGAATTAATTAGTTAATCTTTCTTGCACATATTGTTTCATGTTACGAATAAATTTACTATAGTTCGTCAATATATCTGTCAAAATTTTCCTACTTGTACAATAATTATTTAATGGTTGCTATAATATGTTACTTTAGTGAGTGACAATTTCGTAGCTTTCAATGACGAATTCTGAGTACTTAACTGACGATTTCAAATAAAAGTATGTTTACTGGCGGATGAAAAAGCTTTCAGCATCACTAGTCGTAGATAAAAGTGTTGAACAGTTTGAAAGTCACTGCTGCATATTATCCAGTCGCAGGCACATCAGCACATCGTCTCAAAACTAAACGATGTATTTCATTACACTCAAACAATGGTCCCCTTGAAGAGGCAAGACGTGCGTACAATACGCGCACGCATTCACGCACTCTCATCACATGCGTGCTCGCCGCATGCAACAACGAACATATCTGTTACTCTTTTGTATCGTGCGACCTACCTGCGTTTTTTGTCACCCGTGTAACTTAAACTATTATCTGTGGTTTTTAATAGTTGTTTTAAAAATTTGAAGAGTGAGCTTACTTGTACTAGAGACTAGAGTATTGATATACACTGGAAGTGGAATGTAGCGTTTTCACGCTAGAGCACACCAAGTATTGAGACCGTAGATCCAATTTCTTCTTTCAGTCAATATCTTTTTAACGTTTGTTTACACACAATCTGCCTTTAAAATAATCTGTTTACGAACAACCGAAGAAACTTTGTAATACGTTTTTGCCAATATTTATTTGTATCACTAGTCTAGAAACTGCACTCACAAAACAGTTTCTGCACGTGTAATACACATTATTTTTGTGACTACTTTGTTATACCTTTATTAAATGAAATTCTAATTTATTTGTCAAATATGAAATACTAGAATATTTTGTGTTAGTAACTTCGGATCACTCGTAAACAAGGATATAAACAATTAATTAGTTTTCTTTGAAAAATTTAGTGACATTTATTTGCTTAAAATTAACAGTTTAGTTCTAAAATTGATAGAAATCTGGAACTGATGAACAAAATAGATATCCAGTTGATGCCAACCGTAACTTTATAAAAGTCTCTAGTTTTTGAAGATCTAGGCCTGAAAAATGTAGTTTCAGAACGCTTTTGAGATGTGTGAAACTAGTTTTTTTGAACGAAGGCACGAAAAACAAATTGTTTGAAGAGAAAAATTTTCGAAATATCAATCAGTATTATTTAATTGATCCATTTACCTATTTCAAGGAGTGGCATTTTGATTAGAGCATGTTTTGGTGCAGTCACCGGTCACCAAATTACGCTCCCGCAAAGATGTTAGTGTGAGTAGCACGAACCCAGAAACACAGTCAACCAACAATCAATCTCCTCCAAACATTCTATCCTGACACACAACTTTCGCCTCGTCCACATTCATAGTGCGATTCATACAAGCTCGTCTATTCGTCACACTCGAATCATTCGTTCACGCAATAAACCATCAATCATACCCAACCAGTTATTCCTCGGACGCCCACGCAATTGTTCACCTTCAATCTCACCCACATATATAAGTTTCATCAACCTTTCATTCGTCATTCGCTCAACATGTCCAAATCATTTCAACTGACTCACTCCTACTTTCTTAACAATATTCTTCTCAATCTCACACTCACCATACACCAATGTATTCCGTACACGATCACGTCTCGTATACCCACACACTCATCTCAAATATCTCATTTCTACAGCAGTTATACGTCGTTCATGCTTCTTCATCCACACCCAACATTCAGAACCATACATCAATGTAAACATTAACACACTGTTATAAACACTCAATCGAGCATCTCTAGATATATTCATGTTTCGAGGAAATGTATCCAGAGCACCTAATACCTTGCACCCTGCAGACACTCAATCTCCCGGTCAATACGAATTGAGATTATTTTAATCACGGAGTTATTTACCCTATGATTTTGAGCAAGAGAAATTAAATAAGCCCAACCATGAATATTTGTTTCTATTAATTTTAATAAAGATTCAATAGCAGCGCATCTTTGTTTTATCATACAGTTTAGTTACGCAATTATTGCTCATAAACTACAAGACAACAGACTTCCTTATTGATCTGTACTGTAAATTTATGAATTTTTAATTTGTCATTGTTTAGAATAACACAGGCAGAAAGTAATAAATAATAGTGTAAGTCTCATCCAGTGTTAGTGCAAGCAAAACCACGAGCAGCAGTACTGGTAGAACGCATAGTGGCCGAGTGTATTATTCAGGAATGCCGTGGTGACAATGAGCGAATGAGCGCTCGTTGGCTGAATCCCGCGCGAGTCGCCGATACCAGACCGCGATAACGCGCGCTTTATATGCAAGCACGTCATTAGAATAGTTAGCGGCGGGCGCGCGGGGCGCCGGCGGTACGGGGGGCGGCAATACCACCTACGACTTCGTGCCCGGCCGCCGCCGCCGCCGCTGTCCCGGTCAAATGGATGCATATCGCCCGTGATGGACGACGACGACGCTCTGGCTAGCATTCGCTAATTGATTCCCGGATGGTTGAGGAATTCAAAGGCGCCCGACTAATTCCTGTTTAGGCATTTTGTTGTATCTACGAGCCCAGAATCATATCATTTTTTATTGAAGACTATCTGCACTTTTAAAAAATCTTAATTGTTATTCATTAAGCCATAATGATTTTTTTTTAATGTTGTGACATCATTGTAGAGGTGTTGGTGGATCTCAAACAGTAGAGATTGTAAATAATTGTAGTCATTTGAATGTTGTAGTTTATTGTTCAGAAAATGATTTAAATGGAATTAAAATAACTTTTCATTTGATTTTAGACAAATGTGTGATTACCACTGATAAATTTTGCTACTTTATGTCATTCTACAAGCTGCTAATTTCGTTGAGCCGACCTAAACTAATATTTATTAGTTAGAAATAAATAATACATTTTGTATGTATTTAAAATATACGAATTCAAAGTGAAACAAAAAACCTTCAAATTAGTTGCCAATTATTTTGACACTTCGAAAATCTGACAGCTCAATAATAAAAGAAGTACAAATAATTTAGAATAGGATAGATATGCGCCATAATACTTTGACGTAATTACAGAGGTCTTTAAAACTCAAATATCTTAATAATTAATTTATTTTTAAACTTCTGTTATATTTACTATGATCTTTTTGAGTCTAGTCATAATATAAATGACTTATTTTCTATTTTGTGACTCTAGTAGACGACCCCATTAAGAATAACTGAAAAAAATTATTCTAATCTTACAAAGGGAAAATTGTTATACTCAATTTATTTGTATCTTAAATTATGTTATATTTAAAAAAATTTTAAGAAAAAATAACCAAAAATCACTAACATAAAGACTTCATTTGGCCCAAAGGTATTGGCTAGCACCACGAATACAGTTTTTGAATCTGATGACAACAAAATGTAGAAATATTTTTCAAATAAAGATTGTAATATTATTTGACATCTTTTTTAGTTCCAATTTAGGTGTACTCTATCTCATTTATTTACTAAGATATGCCCAAAAACCCTAATGGGCCTTCAAATAATCTACCACTTACTGTTAATAAATTGTTCCCAAAATCAAATAATTCGTAACATAAATATAATACCTCCCTTACATTATATGTGCGCGAGGTAAAAATAATAGAATTTAAGATATAAATATAGTGAATTAAACAATTTTAACTAGGCCAAATTATATGATTCTGGTCTACAAAGATACTGTTTTGTCAGTTTATGATTATTGTGTAATATTTGAATAATATAAAAATGTTAATTCTTTGTAGTGTTACTAGAATTTAAAAATAAAGAACTAGTTTGGAAAGCATTTTCATGTGTTGAGGGCGCTCGTAAAGCAGCGGTCCACGTCGACCGCGCAGCAACGGGGGATAAAGAATTAGCGTTTTTCAGATGCGAACAGACGTGAACATGACTCAATAAATAATATCAGTTCTCGGTATAAAATCTACGCGGAATATACCCACAGGACCGCATTAAGACTAATTAATGCCACACTCACCATTTCTGCATAAGCCACACATCTGAAAGCCCCACATTCGACACGTACCTAGAACAAGAATACATTTATTAGGATCGGAAACTGAAATCGAAATTAATGAACATACACAACAATACACAAGTTATTCATATGATCAAATTCAAATACAACACACGCAGAAAATCTTGGAGATCAACAGATTTTCGAAACTTGTTTTACTTTTTAAAATTTTATTTAATTATGGAATGATTATTTTTTCCATCGCTAATTTTGAGAGAAAAAAAGGGACATTTCCAAAGAATGAGAGAAGAAAAATGGACATAAAAAATACTTCAATGGAAACCATTATAGCTAAGAAAAAGAGGAAGGCCATGGTGGACGTGAGAGGCCGTGGTAATAAAGAATCTGGAAGATGATTGGAGAGAATCTACTGAAACCGTTGCTACGCACACGTTGTAGACTATACTTTCTATAACAAGATTTTGGAAATATACAAGAATGCAAATATAAAACTGTTGTAAACATCAAACTCAAATAAATTAAATTAAAACAAACAGACGTAACCATAGTAACTGAATCAAGATACTTCATATATCATGCTAATATGCGGCTCTGATTCGTCGAAAATATTCCATACGCAGCGTATGGAATGTTAATGATTACAATTTTTAGTTGGGGAATGTCTAGTTTTCAAAACTTATAGAATCAATTTTTCTCCTCAGGAAATAATCATACCTTTTTTCCCTGTATAATATATTATTTTTATAATAACCATAAGAATAATTTATATATATATATATATATATATATATATATATATATATATATATATATATATATATATATATATATATATTTTATTAATAATACTCTATTATAACATTCCACGTTTCAAATAGAACATTATTTTTAATAATTTTAATACTTAATAAATTACATCAAATTGGAAGGAATTATTATTTTTAATTATTGCACATTATCTTTGTGTTTTTAATAAGTAGAAAAAGCTTTTAGAACTCATAGTAATAAATGAAATGATTTTACAAAACTTATAATGAATTTTTTTTTATTTATCGCTGTTTACTTTTTAATAACATATTACTGTTAATTACTTTAACTGTATACAAATCGAATGTATATTTCAGGTAGTATATTTTGGAACAATCTGATTTGCTGAAATAGTAAAACAAACGGGTAAAGAGTAATAGGCTATCAAATCGAAGATAATACTTTATCACCGCATGTTATCTGTCAATTTTTTTGTTTACTGTTTACTTATTGTTAGATTTTGACGAAATCAACAATATAAGACAGAATAATATAATTAAAATAAAAGAAAATATTATTAATACATCTAAATTTTTCGGTTTTTAGAAAATATACAGTTTACTAATAATTAAAAAAAACAGTTTTTTTTACAACCAATATGAAATCAAGAAACATAATCAAACATTCATTATATATTCTCCCCAAATATAACTCCTGCTACGATTAAATATCGATGATAGTACTCGGTAAATTTTCATCGACTGTAACTTGATGCTATCACCGATGATAATTATAGCTCTTGTTAGTTATATTATCCCTGAAAATACTCCGGATAAGTATATTTTGTGTGTATAATATTAACTCGCAAACAAAGATAATAAAAGTTATAATTAATTTGATTCAGACACAGAATATTTGTGTTCCGGTATTTAGGTTGAGGAACGTTGTGGAGCAGGTAAGTCCGACCCTGTGTCCGGCATAACGCACGCTCGTAATGCACCACTGTGCATATCAGGTTTAGCATTACTCAAATGTCACCGCTATTATATTTATGACATAAAGATGCGTAATAACTACCACACCAAGGGGTTTTTACGTCCTCTCACTCCCGATGGAAGGGACGAGGCGAGGCGGAGTGGCGGGGGGCCACAGCCTGCTCTGCACACGCGCACTCGCACACAGGATGCTGCGCTAGATACGCGAGATTCATTTACAGATTAATATGGAGTTTTTGTAATTATAACTCTGCTGATAATTACGCGCTTGAGACCTTTTTCCACTGCGGACTTATTCTGAACTAAATGGGCGTGTAATGTATTAAAGACTTGTGATTTTTCTAATTTGTAAACGAGTAATTAATATTTTTACACTCGGAAGAAAACTTTGCGAAATAATTAGAAAACTAATGACATTTTCACTCATTTTAATAAGATCCCAACACGAATATAATTACATCCCTGCGATTCACGGTAATTTTAATACTAAGGCTAAGAACAATCTAAAATATTAAATCTAACTTTGAAGTAATAAAGAAAATATTTATATATTTATTTTAATAACTAAAAAATCTGGTGTGGTCCCCACACTATTTTCTTATACCTACATATAAAATCTATTGAATACTTGTTCCATGTCCAGGACTTTATTTTGACAATTATTTGATATATAGATGTTAAAAATGTTTTAGTTTTTCTTCCTATTGTAACTAAGATTATTGAAATATATTATTAATAAATAATTTAATTTTTCTCAAAATGAGAAGCATGTACAAGAAATGTGCAAATAACATTTTATATTCCAAATATTTTTGCTAACATCTTTCACTAGAAATTTATTTCACAGCTGATTCTATTTTTGAAAAACATTAAATTTATTGTTTTGTGTGTCCAGAAAACTTCCTCTTCCGATTTTGCATTAAAATGAACTAAGCTCTTCATATTTTCATGAAACTTATAAATACCAAGTTTGGTTTCCATATTATATTGCGCACACAGACATTCATGCATCCATCCATCCATCCTCACACACTGACATCATTGAGAAATTGGTCTTAAAGATTTCAGTGGACCTCAAAATAAGTATTTCCGCAAAAATCTCGTCAACGTTTTTTGTTTCATGATTCCAATACTCCCTTATACTTTGTATAAGAAAGTAACAAAAGAGATTGACATTTCACTGTTAATAATAACTTAATTATCAATATACGTATTTTCTTTATTTCTTTAAGGGTAAATAAATAAATAAAATAAATATATCATCACGCCTTTTACCCATTATGGGTGTGGCACTCTGCTTACGCAGATCTCGGTAAGTGATATATTTTTTGCGTATGAAATGCGGTTACCAGCCGTCAAGTCATAGCCCCCAAAGTTGTTAGTGGAGGGGGAACCACAGGGGTAAATGTAAATTGGCAACTGTCAGCTGTGGGATTCAAACTGAGGATTTATTATTTACTATTTACTTTAAGGGTTAGGTGTTAGATTTCATGTTTTCGATAGTCTGAAAAGTTTAAAGACAATAAACTGAAATAATCAAAGAACAGTAACAAAATAACTATTCAACAATAATACTTTAAATAAATCAATGAAAATTTGTCCCATTTTACTATTTCACTATTTTCGCGATGATATCTATGTATAAGTGTGTGGTTTTTATATTTTGTATGTTACATTTGTATCTCCTTAGGAAGAGCTTATTAAAAAGTGCCGAAATTGAACCAAATGATTGGTTTATTTTACTCAAGTGGGGAATCGTCATTATGAAATAATTCCTGCGCGATTCGAGGCGCAGGAATTTTTCGGTTTGTGCTAGGCAGCTAGGCTATGCAAGTCACGTGTGTCTGACATATGGGGCTGAGGTCAGGACCTGTGACCTTGGCGTAAAATTCTACCACGGCGCAACGCAGCCATTTAGTGGGTGGCTGTGAACGCGTCTCGTGTCTGTAAACGATGTATTAGTCATTAGTGCAATTATGCCACTTTGCATTCAATTCTAACTAATTCTGCAAGCAAACCCAGAACACATTGACCACACAAGTTCCTTGTGCTAGCGCTGCTGAAAAATTACTTGAATAAATATCGCTTTTTGTTTGTATTTTTCTTTTCCTGAATACATTAAACACTCTGCTTCAAGTTCAAGGTTAGGAGGCTAAATCAGGATAAAGTAAATCACGTCAATCCTTTCTTATATTTAGTATCACACATATTTAAAATAAATATAATGTTTACAACACAACTTTTTAAGACATGTGATAAAATAGTTATTTATATATTTAAAGCTCAAAGTTATGTTTTGTAGCTCGAACACGAATATTGAAACGTGAGTCACAGGAGAATTTTTCAATCGTGTTAGAAAAGAAAAAATCTGTTGTGGGCACCACAATTCCTCCCGGCAAAAATTTCTTATCAAACAATACAAGAACACGGACCACAACTATCAAAAAATGCTAATCCCTTCAAAAAAATATGACAGTTTTTCAAAAAAGTACAGGTTTGCAGATATAAACAAAAATGTCAAAATATAATTTTTCTTTAACCTGTTATAATTCGTAAATAGAGACCGTCAGAAAAATTGTTTCAAACAACAATAATGATCACATAGACAGAAATCCATATTTCACTGTTATTTTAAAGACGTGATGTGGATCACCTAGCAACGGCCGTCTAACAGTTGACATATAAAGTTTGTTACATGTTTGTGACAAATTTCAGTGCGCCTGCGAAAAATGTAAACAAGTTAACTTTGAAACACTTCTTTTTTGTGACGAAAAATGTATGAATTTTTTTTATTTATATTTATATTTATATTTAAGGTTAGCTGTCAAAACAAAATATGAGCATGCACATACGCTTCATTCCATTCACTGTTCCAGTCTGTTTCAAACTTAACTTGTTTACATTTTTCGCAGGCGCACTGAAATTTGTCACAAACATATCGCAAACTTGTCAGAAATGACCACTTGGAACAAACCTATAGTCAGTTGTCATTGTGTATTTTTTGTTGACGTTTTTCAACGTGTGTTTTCAACGAATTTCGATTATTTTCAAAAGTGATCTGAATTTACGGGAGTAGAAAAATTATAGTATTATATTCGGGATTATGGTCATTGTACACTATTAGTAAATAATGACTATTATAATAATTCATATAATAATATAAATATTGTTATTGTAAATATTTAAATTGCTGTCACTATACGTAAGATAAATTTTGTTATTGTAACAAAATAATCAATTTTTTTTTCGTGCAACATTTTAAAACTCTCCTCCTAGTTATTGAATAGAGTACACTATCGGATAATCAGGCTCATGTAGGTAGATATAAGAAGATTGTTGAAGCACGAAGACTGAGCAGAAACCAGAAACACTGTAGGTAGTAGCAACGTTGAACGTTCCAAGAAAAGAAACCATTCTATATGTATAGCATGATAGAACAAATTCACTACGTCTAGAAAACGAAACTGGAAACACAATATCAAAATAATTTATATCACATGGCCAATAATCGTCGGCGCTTATCAATTCGGATCTAAATGAACACGCATTAATAACTAGAACTGATACCAAACGCCGCTGTAATATGTGGAAGGTAAATAATTACAAATAGAGCCGTTAATTACAGTAAATAATTAAATAGAAATATCGAAAAAGATCTGCAGGTTCGCTAGAAAAATGCCCGACCGATATATTGGAAAATAAATCATATTTCGTTGAACGAATAAGAAAATGCCCCTCTAATTGATTACGTTTTTGACATGTTGATGATATTACATGATTTTGCGCGGTGAGCTTAATAACTTGTACGTATTTCGCGCTAATCATTTTCAGAAAAACACAGATAAATTTAATAGCGGTATTAATTAAACAAGACCCGATGAGCATGTACCCGAAGACACATTCATTAAGATTGTAAATAAATATTAGCTTCTTAAGTTTGCATGCTTTGATCAGGCACAGTTGCCGACGAATTATTCTACTTGCGACTGTTGCAGTTTTTAATAAATCTTTTCACACATTACCAACCAAACTCAAATAATCATGACACATTTTTTCCCGTTTGGGGTACCATGACGACGGTTGGTAACTGCACTTCACACGTAAAAATATACTGCCTGCAAAATGTATAAATGGTGTGATTCTATTTATTTACCATACACTGAATCGTAAACTTATACTATTATTGAGCTCTACCTCTAGTTGTAAAAGAAGAATTTACGGGCTGTTATCTTAAAATAATAGCAACATATTCTAAAAAATTTTAAGTATTATTTCAACCAAATAGTTTAATAAATTGTATTGTGCGCTCTAATAAATGTAAAAAAAAATTCTTTACGATTCAGTTATTTACGGTATAAGTCCGGTAAATGAAGTTTTACGGTACGAATAAGATGTTTCCTGACTTTATTTCATGTCTGTGTGTCGCATTTTTAGACGAAAGCTTTCTTGGTCTCATTAAAAATAAAAAAAAACCTATTTGGTTTTCTTGACATTATTAACATTTAAAAAAATTAATAATGTGGAGCCGATCTCTTTGGCGTAGTCTCTAGCACGCCAGAGGTCGTGGGTTCGAATCCCACTGAAGAACACGGTCGTATGTGTTGTTTACATAATTCATAGTTAGTTAGTAGCTATTCCGTTTCACGTCTTTATAAAAAAATTACCGTATTGAAATCAGTCCGGTAAACATGCAAATGTGATACAGTATGAAATAAAACATTTTATAATGATACCATATTTGCCAGTAATGTTCTAACGTTCTAAGAAATGATCTTTGTTACGTCCGAGGTTGAGAACCACTGATAGAACCTTTACTCATTACCATTTTCCCCACCTGTACCAATAGTATTTAAGGGATGTTATGCTACAAATAGTGCGTTGTTCGACTGTTAGTGTTGTAAATATAACTTGTAAATAAACGTGTACATTTGCAATACTTATTTCTGAAATATATCCAGTTCTCCAATCCTTGAGCTATCGAATAAAATGGTCCTTCGAGCCGGATTATGTATGTATAGTTTGATCCGTACATCATGAGTGAAATATACCCAGCTCTCCTATACTTGAGCTATCAAACAATCTTGCAATCTAAATTACTATTATTTAAATTATAAACACTTTTGGATTCTGTAAAATATTTCATTTAAATAAATAGTAATAGAATAACTAGAAACAAAATTTAATCCAAAAGTCTTCATAATTTACTATGAGTACTAAAAGTTTATTCTACTATAATTTATTTTATTAACAACTATCAGCCAACCTAAGTATGTATTTGACAGATGCATACCTGATTTTGTTGTTCTATGTACTACGTGGAGTCATCGAAAAATATTAAACTTATTTAAACAGACACAAGACTTACGATCTTGTAAGTTATTCGTCTTCAAAGTAAGTTCTTTGTTCGAAGCATTTATTAAAATCATTTTCTGAAATGTTTTGTTTCGTAATAACTTTGCATTTTTCTAAAATCACAAGGGATATTTAATTTGCAGGAAGATAATAATTTGAAAATATTCTTATAGCTCTGTCGAGGTCCTTTTGGAGCCATTCCGTATTCAGTACATATAGCAGCAATAAATAATAATAAATAACTAGTAAAAATGTGACAGGATTGTTATTCGTAATTTTGTTTTGTAAATAAACAAATCGGCGTGAATCTTCCCTTAGAATATCTCCAATAAAACAGCAAGTTAAACTGCAAGAATAATCATAATCTTAAGTGTAGGTGTTCGGCGTGTAAAATGCGCTTACATGTGCATTTACGTTTAGAGGCATAAGGCAACAAGCTAGCAGTAGTAGGCCAGTAAATCATCCTATTAAGTAAAAGACACATCAGTAAAGAACATGTGTAGAAACACGGCGTACATTGCGCATTTCAATCGGCGCGAGTGGCTCCCCTGGCGGCCGCGACATTAGCGAAGCCGTACGCTATTCACCTTCGTGTGTGTGTGTGTGTGTGTGTTTGTGTTCCTACCCAGCGGCCAAGCCAAAGTGGCAGGACGCCGGAGATGCTAAAGATGCTGATGGGAATCGCGACGCGACGGCGAAATGTGTTGAAAACATGTGCGGTCCCTGGCTCAACTAAATTAAACCACTCTGGCGCGAGCATGAATAACGAACTACGCATCACACACAAGACGTTGAAGCTTCCCTGCTAATGTGCAAGCCAGTGCCGCCGAACACTACTCTTTCCAGGGGACCCACACAACACACCGAAGCACCTTTTAATTCTTGCCAATAATAAATTCACATAAGTTCGTCAGTAAAAAATTTCTCGATTACCGTTGATGGTATCTCATATTTTCAAAGCTCCATTTATGGCATTTTAGTATCCCTGATTTATCCCCAATCTAAGCTTTATAGAATCGAATGAAAAATTACGAAATCATTCTGCAAGAATTTGCGACAATATTATCATGACAAATACAGATGGTTAAGGAGTTAATGTCATAAATTTAAGGGTAAGTAGTACGACATGTGTAGATTACAAAACAGAAAGGATTTTTTAAAATTTGACTTTTTAAAGAAATGTTTTTACTACTGGTTTAATTAATATTTAATTAAAATATAGTTATCAAAATTACAATCAAAATTAGTTGTATAAAATACTATTCTTAATAATTAACGAAAATAATTGAGTAATAGTGACATTAACTTCAAAACCAACCTGTATATCAATATCAACAGTATTTATATAAATAAATTTACGACTGTGGGTAGATTGTCTACAAATATTAATATTTGCATCACGAAAACGAATGAAGTTGATACACTGTATTCAATTGTTGATAGGTTATCATGACAAACATATCAATATCAAAAATGAATATAACTATTGGGCATCCTAAATTAAAATACGCTAAACTAGTGGTAGAAAACTGAAATAACCATAAGGTACATAAACACTGTATTTTGAAATTAATTATTATTTTTTACAATTAATTACAATCGTAGTTATTTTAAGAGTATTCCAATTGCTTAAGCCGTATTATTTAAATAAGATGAAAAAATTAGAGGTACCTACATTGTATTTCTAGATTATAGGTTATACCTATAAAAACAGGAAAATTTGCAGTGTGTATAAAAACAGTTCTACTGCCAATAAAAGCAAACTATCAATACTAAAGCACGCATTCGCCATCATAAGATATCATACAAAATTAAATTGTCATGTACCTTATGTGAATTGTGACCAACGCTATCTCATGATAATTTGGAAGCCCAATAGAGACTAGAGAGCAGATAATTATATCAACATCAAGAGTAAAGATGTAACAAAATACTGGGAATAAATTTCTTATCGAAAATAACAGCAAATATCTTGATATTTGCATCACTAGAACTAATGATGTTGTTGCACAGCAGCACGTGATTAACCTATCAAAATTCAACATTGTTTCTGTAACCAAGGAAATAGATTAATAAGATGATTTTAGATAGGTGAATCGCGTTGTTACATTAACCACGGAGTTAATAACGCTTTATGCAACCAGGCCTAAGAATATCAAACAGTATCGAATCTAATTATTGATAGAAATATTTAATTCATTTTATCGTGAGAATCTGCTAAAATACGACATATTATACTTTTCTGTTATTACAGTATTACTAGATATATGTATCACTGATCCAGACAGAATGCAACATAGAATGTCAATGACTTGAATAATTTTTTTCAAAGTACGAGAACAATTAGATTTTTTTCTTTATTAACCAACATTTCTAAATTACAATGACACGTTTATTTATCGATTGACAACTTATGTTGCATTTTATCTGAAATATATACAAACTGATATCCATAGTAATTTATTAATTATAGAAAAGTATCATGTTGCATCTTACTTAAAACTCAATTAGTAATTAATGCAGTTATCAAAGTAGTTTTGTTAAATACATCAAATCTTCATGATTTGAAAACACAATTGGAGAATTAAGAAGCACATTAGACTCCTGGCATTGTCTTTGCTGATACACGTGTATTATAACATATCGCATGCTCTTACAACGTAGAATAAATGCGTGCTCGTTATTCGGTGTGGATATGGGTGATGTTGCGCCACTGTCGCGCTGCGCCGCCTCTTGACAGTGATTCATGACGGGCAAGGTGCAGGGGTCATCCGCGGCCCATGCATTACCCGCTCTAATATCCGAGCCCCGGCCCAGGCTCAGGCAGCCGCAGCCGCAGCCTCGTTGCCGAGATTGCTCACTGCTCCTGCTCTGCATCGACTTCGTCCTTGCCAAATGCAATCCTCAACTGCTAACGCTACTTCATCGTTAAATACCCAGAACGTTCTTACTCAATGGGGTCCTTCGCTAGAGTTACAAATTGGCAAGTAAGTTATTTATATGGTAACTAGAACCAAAAGCATCGTACTAGATTTAATAAAAGTTTAAACATAGTATTTAGTTTCATAATTGTTATTTTAATTTGTGAGAAACAAAATAAACGACAAATATGAAACGAGTTCTTTATACTATTTTATATATTTTGCGACTTTTATGCTTAAAAAAAATTCATATTTCAAAATTCAGGGATTCTGATGTGATGTTTGAAAATTCAATACTTAACCTTACTCTCTTCTTCTACGTACTATTCTTAGCTTCTGCTTTTAAATTCAAAATTATATAAAAATAACATTCTTACAATTTGTATTTATTTATTTAGCGAAGTTATGACATTTGATATTTTTTGGCATATGACATTTCAGTAGAGTTACCAATCTTAAAAATATAAATTATACTCCTCTATTATAACACTCGATTGAGCTGCTACGAAACTTCTTTGGGTGTCGTAACAGCTTTGTTATAGAAACAAAATATAAAAATATTATTAATTCATAGTTTTTAAAGATAGCAATCCTGGCGTCAAAGTATTATGTTCTCTGTTTAATAATCTCTCTCACACACCTATTCTATTCTAAATTCTTTTAAGTATTCTATTCTAAATTCTTTGTACTTCTCTTATTAAGTAATAAAACTAAATCAAATAACATGGACACAACGACATGTTGAATGACATAGGTTAGCAAAATATCAGTGGTAATCAAATATTTGACTAAAGTAATTATAGTTTATTTATGTTTCTTCTTGGAAATAAATGGCATTCATGCATATTTTAATTATTTATTTAACGAAAAGTTAAACTTTATAGAATCTTATGTCAAAATTTTACTTCACAGCCACTTATGGCTTGAATTATAAATAAATTACTTTATAATACTATTGTTGATTAAATAAATTATTTTATAATACTGTTGTTGAACTTATTTATTATTTAATTTTGATAATAATTTACCGGATTTAATGCAGATCACATGTAGAACACGTCAAAGAATATATAAAAATTATAACCTTTGACAATTTGACAGTACATTTGCTATCATATTTACAAATACATAATGCTATTTATTTATGTTTTTAATTAATAATTTAACGATTTCGGAAAAATATATAATGTATATTTTGGCATTACAGTATTTTTTATTACTTATATGGTCTACGCTCCTCGGCTTTCGCCTCGGATAATAAATTCCCTATTCATAATAAAAAATTATACTTTAGTGTCTTGATATACAAATAATTATTAATTCCATTTATTGGCCTACTAGTGGCAATTTTTGTTTAATTTAACTAAAATTGTAACTCTTTTCGGGAATTCAATGGTGATCCTCGAAATTGAACCATTCAATATATAAAACTAATTTATTTAAGCATTTTTGGACCCCAATACTTGCAGCCTAGGAAGCCACCTGTTGCAAGAACAATTACAAAATTGGAAAACAATCACAGGTGGTATGCTAATCATAATTAGTAATTAACTTTTTAGAAGGGATAAAATAATAAGCGAACAATAATTTAGTGAATCATTAATATTCGAGTAAACTGGATTTTTTAGAGATGTGCAGAGTAATTACACGTTTTAAATTAACGTTTAACCGAAATCACAGGCATATCTGGGAATACGCCGTCATCGATTCCAAATTTTAATAATTAGTACGAGCTGTAAGTGCTGGTAAAAAGACTACTATGCTCGATACATCATTAATATTAGTCTCTCGATATTTAATGATTTAAGCATGACTTTGTATATTTAACAAAATATTAAAATTCTTGCCGACAGTATTTAAGACAAACGTTTAAAAAGCGGGACAAAAAATTCATTAAAAGGCGACGCCGTTATTTTTTCGTCAGTCTAATGTTATATTATCTAACAAGATAGAGATTAAAAAATAATAAATTAACATTACCATGCATGTAAAGCGTTTATCAGAGGGTTTTTTATTTGCCTTTTTTGTTAGTATACTTCCACTATAACCGACGGACGACAATGAAATTCTATATGACTTTTGAATCGCGGACATATGACAACGACATCTCACTACACACGAAGCGGAAACTATCAAATTATTTCCAAGAACTCATCAAACTCACATATGCCCACATATTCGCTAAATTAAAATCTAATCCTTATATATTACAAAACATTTTACACAATTAAAATCAATTTAAAGAATGTATAATCATTATAATTATTATTTCATAATAATAATAAAATCTTCATATTATAATCTTATAGTTTTGTGGTGTTTTCTAATAGTGTAAGTCGCGCCTTGATGTGACGTAATTTTGGTGGAGCCAATGATGTTACTGGGCGGAGGTAGATTGAACCGCTAAAAATTTGACGTATATCATACATACATAGTTTATAACAAAAATGAAATTGTTATCGATTTCCTCTAAGCTCTTCTGAATTATAATTATTGAATGAAAACAAAATATGAATTTAGGAAATGTCAAAATTAACAAATACTCTAAATTGTGTAACTATCATTTTAATAAAGATTGTTTTATTGACAATGAGAAGATTAGTGAATATAGAAAGAGAAAATTAAAACACGGGAGTATACCGACTATTTTTATAAAATGTATCCATGTTTAATTTGTTGTAATGATAGTTTCATCGGTAATAAAAATATAAATTAACAGTCCTTAAATATTTATTTGAATTTTTCATTATATTTTGTACTTTATTTTTCAGATTATTCTTAAATATTTTAATATAATTATCAAGAACAATTTATATTGACAATAAATATTGAGCAATATACAAATATATTTTGATATTTCTTTAATATTGTTCGTACAACAATATTTGCTTATTAAAATTACCAGCTCAAAATCAAATAACATGGCGTTCTCCTATTGGGCTTCCAAATTATCAAGAGATGGCATGGCGTTGATCACAATTCGTATAAGGTACACGTCAAATTCATTTTGTATGATATTTTATGATAGCGAATGCGTGCTTTAGTATTGGTAGTATGTTTTTATTGGCAGCAGAACTGTTGCCATACACACTGCAAATTTTCCTACTTTTATAGGTTTTTTTGGAGAAAATTCAATCTTAACCTATAATCTACAAATACAATGAACCTTTCATTTTTACATCTTATTTAAATAATACGGTTTAAACAAATGTAATACTTACATTGGAGTACTCTTAAAATGACTATTGTTATTATTTAAAAAAAAAATAACAATTAATTTCAAAATACAATGAAATTTATGTACTGTATGGTTAGTTTAGCTTTCTACCACTAGTTAGCGTATTTTATTTTTGGATGCCCAATAGGGAGTCACTTTCGAGCTAGCATACACTATTGCCTATCCAGTAATATATACAGATCAGTGGACTAGCCGTGTGTGAGAATCGGCTGGCAACAAGATAATTGTGAGTGATTGGACGAAAATGATTTTAGGTAAATGTAAGAGTGAATGTTTTTCTAAACGTTTATACTTGTAGATTGGTTTTTATTTTATGTGTTGTGAGACATGTTGCGCTTATAAACAGTGCACATTATGCAGAAATTCGTCATGTGAGATTCTATTGGCAGCATTGCGCGTCTGGTTTATGGTGATGCGGAGATTAAAATGAATTGCATTGTTGAATGGCCGTGATTACAGCGGGTTGGGAGAGCGGGACCTGCCTTAATTAACAGCAATGAGTCTCTCATTATATTCCCTAAAGATGCTGATGGCGTCATCAGGTAAATTGCGTAATTTCGAGGGACCGCCAAATTATTTCCATTTTGTGGTCCGCTGTAAGCAAGTTTGCGCGTATCGAATCGCTCGTGTACTCTCTGTTATTTTGGAAATTTACTTTTACTTAAGTTACGTGAGCTTTTAAGCTTTGCACTACGTGCCAACTTTAAAATGATCGCGCTTGGAAATACAACGCCTTTTATAGTCGAAACGATTTCAAACATCCCCATTCATCTTTACCGATATCTAAAATGAATGCTCACCCCACAAAATTCACCTTTTCAGGGCCGATATTTCCATCTACGAATAAAGTACCGAATAAATTATTTGTCGACAAAATGAAAAATATCGCATCGAAATCATAGCTCAAATGATAATTATTGTTCTAGCTGTCATTTTTTGATGCGTATTTTTTTATTTATTCGACGAATAACTTATCTAGAAGTTTTTTCGTAGATAAAAGACCAACCCTCGATGCAATAATTTGAAATATAAAAATTATTGGAAGAATTAAAACAAACGGACTAGCAATCAAATATCGTATTTATTTTAAAAACTACTTTTGGCGTTGTTTTTTAAATAAATATTTGACTGCTAGTCCGTTTGTTTTAATTCTTCTCATAATCGGATCAGACCATCATCTTTATAAAAATTATTATTTAATATTCCTTTGCATGTGTTTTTATAAGAAGCTTATTCAGAAATTAATCGAATAATTTTTCTATAACACTATTTTGGAAACTACGCATTCCACAACTAAAAATTGTATTGGAACAACTATCATTCCATACGCCGCGTTTGGAATAATTTCCACGAATCAGAGCCGCATATTAGCGCGATATTTAAATTATCTTAGTTCGGTTGCTATAGTTACGTCTGTTTGTTTTAATTTTATTTATTTAAGTTTGATGTTTTCAACAGTTATATATTTGTATTTTTTGTATAATTTCCAAAATCTTGTTATAGAAAATATAGTCTACAACATGTAACGGAAACCGTACAGACTTTTTACTCGTGTAGAATATTACTTGTTGTAGAATATACTATTCTTCAAACACCATAAAAGTACGTTGTTATGTATTTGTATTCAACAAACAGAAATTGAATATTGTCGCCGCCAACATAAAATTGTCTTCATAGCAACACTTCTACTCCGGCGGCGGACAAAGTAAAATATAATGAAAATAGTTGGGTTGTAATTCAATAATTTGACAGTTAAAAATGTAACAAATAAACAAAAATAACAAAACAGCATATTTTAAGGCAACTATAAATGCTGGATAAGACAGAATATTTTTTGAAGTTTTGGGCGTTTTTTAATTATTTATAATTATATTTTCTATGTTTGAAGACAAAATGCATGTGTTATTCACAATATACTATTAGTAATTCAAAATGATAAATTTTAATATTATTTTATCCATAACTGTCGAATGATTTACATTACTCGCTTTCGCTCATGATGCAAACTTCATTCTCATGAGTAATAGTATACATTACATACTCATTGAATAATATACTATTACAGAACTTAAACTAAACTAAATATTTTTTTATTTATTACTATGTATTCTGAAACCTTTATCGATTTCAGTAAATGTAAATAAAGTATTGCCAATTGGAAGTTACTTTCACATGTCATCGAATGTTGATTTCTTTATATTTATTTTTATTAATTTCTAAGAAAGAACAGATGGCCCAACGCCTGACTGTCTCTCTCGGCTCGAATTTGAACGTCAATTGGCGTGAACTAATTTTGAAACCTTTTCGCAGGTTTCTGTCAAGTGAAACAATATGGAGAATACGAGCGCATGTGTGTACCCCTGGCAATTAATTCCGCGATTCCTCGTAGCTAGCTAATTCGCAGGGTTGGCCCGACGACTATTTTGCATCCACTTATCTTTAATAATATCGCGAAAACCTTTTAAAATTAATTGCACGTAAGCATTCGGCCCCGTTATTTTATTACTAAATTAAAAATGTAATATGCAGTCGAGACACAGGCTGCGCCGAGCGAGAGAGACGGCGCGAGTCGTTCTATGCGCACGGCAAGCGGACTTCCAGTGGGAGTGATAAAGACGCAATGCGCCTTCTTTCCACTGTGTTTTTTTCATAATATCACGTACTGGCTCTTTACTCTGAGTAAATTACATGATAATAATAACGTTGATGTTCATTCGATGGATCCTACACTGCTTCGATCTCAAATAAAACACGTGTCGCCCGTTTCACGTAAATGTAGCTCACTTACACAACCAACCATAAACAAATCGCATTCTTACAATCAACTCGCCGGAAATCACGCCCAACTCTCCGAATTATATTCCAAACACTGAAATCTAGTAATGCTAGCACTGCAAATACAACTTGATGCGCAGAAGTGAAGCCGTTTGGCGGCCATTTGCTAAAAAGGCAGCAAGTTTAACAACGGTATTTATTACGATATATTGTAAAGTTAACTGGTATAATGGGGTTTTTGAAGAATCTAGTTGTTTAGTGTTAAGAATTTAAACTAAATGTTTGTGTTTCAGTAGCTTTCTTAATCGACACATACGAATCTATATATTTTTTAGTTAAATAGATAATAACAATTGGAGTCTCTGTTGACCCCTCTATACCAGTTACGTTAATTTTATAATTAACATGTCTCGGTGTTTTTTAACTGAAAGTGAGTTATATGATATTTTAATTATCGAGAGCAAAGATGAAACTGACGAAATACAAGAGATTGATTCCAACATTTCTAATGCAGAAAGCAAATACACATTACAAATGAAACAGATTCAGACAGAGGTGCAAATGTAAGTAAGAAACACCCCTGTAATTTTTTTGCTGTTGTACTAAAAATATACATTTTATATCCTAGGTGAAATATTCAGGTATACGAATTTGTAATTTTTTTCGTTTGGCCCCTGAAAATTATTGGGCAGTTTTACGCCGCAATAACCACGAGGCTGCAACAGAGGATCAGTATTTTTTCTAAATTGTTTATTCGCTAAATATTAATTTAATTTTATTTAGTTTTATACATGTTCTGTTTAAATAGATGTAAACATACATTTGGCAGTGGGGTCAATAAAGACCCCATTATACAAGTTACGTTATAAAAACATCACTATACCAGTTAAGGGTTAATAATTTAATTAATTTTTTTATAGAAAATTAATCTAAAAATTATTTTTTCTTCTTCTTTCAGTTTGTATGTCATTCAGTTTTTGCAGGTAATAATTTTTTAGAATGGGTTAGTATATTTGTATTACATTTCATATTTTAGCAATAAAAATAGATTTATTTACAATTCATATGAGTTTTATTTCCTATTTTCTATATATCATAGTCAAATATTGCCTTTCTAACAAATGGCCGCCGCGGCTTCACTTATCAAGTTGTTTGTTTATATTGAGTTAGGTATCTAGTTTGTATATAAATATCTATGGAGCCGAGAAAAAAGCGACCAACGGGTATCTCTATCCTTGTCGTACAGTAAGTACAAAAAGTTTGTATCGCATAGCATTGTGACCATAGAAACGTTACATATGAATATATATTTTCTAAACTTATCAAGTTGTTCCCATCGCCATCTTTTCGGTAGCGCAGCACTGAAATATTTGAAGTGTCGTTTACAAGATGGCAGTGCGCGTTCCAGTATTACTACATTGCAGTGATTGGTAATTATTGACAATTCAAAAAACGGTATGAAGTTCTCACACAGTAGGGCTATAATAATTTGGTTGAAGGGGAAAACAGGAGAGTAAAATGTAAAATAAAAAATTGAGCATCGGGCAGTTGCAGGGAAACCACAGTGCAACCGCAGGTAATCTACCTTTCCACGGATCATAACTCTCGGTAATCATTCGCTGACCTTTCAATATCACCAAAAGTCCCACAGTTCGCAGCAAGAAACAAGTGCTGCAAGGCAAGACAGAGATGACATTGTATGCTCGTAACTCTAAAATGTAATTATTCCAGCGCATCCTGCCATCGCCAGGCCAATCGCGGCCAACGGCGCACGTCATTGGAGGGGCCCAGCCTCGTTTCGCTCTGACAAACACAGAATTTCGTCTTTGCTATTCAACACTGCACCCGCTGTCCAATTAGATTCCATTTGTTCCTATTACGCTCTACCGCTTCGTGCAAATTAGAACTAACACAGGTTTAATGCAAACAAATTACAGATCCCCGCTGTAATCACCAATGAATGGCCAAGCTGCATATTAGTAGTTACGACTCGCGGTTATTTCCATTCCTTCAAGACATGGAAAACATTCCAGAAATTAATCACTCCGGACAATCCACAAAGACACAAATTTCATCTTCGTACACTTACAGTATTAAATTAATCGGTAAGTAACTAGATAGCAAGTAACTTATACCAAAAGTGTGTTTGATTCTGCGTTGTATGTACGTTCTAAATGCTACAGACGAAATTGGAAAAATACTGTCAAGAAATAACATTTTTGGTGCCCATCTCAAATTACAACATACGTTTAAGACTACGAAGGATACTTTCCCGCTTCAGGACAAAATTCCATTTGAATGTAGAAAATGTTATATTGTAATAACTAGCCGAATGAAACAAAAAAATTTACAAAGCTTAAACGGGCCATTGATCTTAACTAACAAGAGAAATGTCCTGTGGTTAGTTATGCTATAACTTGGAAGAAACAAAAATTATAGCAAGACCGAAATGTACCAATGGTAGACTCATAAGAGAAGCTATAGAAATCTATATGCAAAAGAACTCAGTGAATCAAATTGAACAAGATATGATTTCGTATGTTTTATAAGTCATAATTTGTTGTTACTTATTTACTGTTTGACAAAGCAATGAAACAAACTTTGAAGAACTAAAATTATAGCAAGAACAAAATGTGCCAAAGGCAGACTCAGAAGCTATAGAAATCTATGAGCAAAAGAATAGTGAATCAAATTGAACAAGATATGGTTTTCTGTATTTTATAAGTCATAATGTGTTTACTTGTTTATGTTGTTCATTTGTCTTCTTAACATGTTATTTAAACAAATTTTGCAGAACAAAAATTAAATCAAGATCGAAATATGCCAATGGCAGACTCATAAGAGAAGCTATAGAAATCTATCAGTGAATCATAGTAGTTCTTGTTTTCTTAAACCAAATATTATTTCATCTAATTCCAAAACTATTTACCGATACGCATTTTTAATTTTGGACAGTCACACTACTTTCACAGTTACACAAACGTTACAATCAGGTCTGGAAATCCAAGACAAGGAAAACTACTTTCCCATAACCAGAAGTAATTTTTCTAGGGATTTTACCCATGGAATATTTGTTTAGGATTATAGAAAGACATTAAACAGTTAATATCCTTTCTAAACCATATATTTTATTCAAAACACAGCATTTTGCCAAAACTTAACTTTTTTATTAAATAGGGATTTTACATAATTGAATATTTATTTAGGATTATAGAAACTGAATTTCAACGAGATTGTGAGGCGTATGTGAAAAATTATTGAGAATCGTGTGGTTTCTTAGACACCAATGTGACGTTCTAGGGTCAAATATAAAGAAGAAACGTGATGAAAGAGTATAATATATGACATTGTAGAGAGTAAATATACATTGTGTATGAGTTCCACGAAGATTAGAATGCTTGGCGATGGCAATAACCAACAAATAGCAGAGTGTGCGTGTGTTAGCTGGGAGGTGGTGCGGATTAGAGACACCTAGAAGAAAACTGGTAGTTATTAAAGGCAACCTTTACTCCATAAAAAGTATGTTGGATGATAATAACAGTGTGCGAAGCCGTACACTGCAACATCCAATCTGTTCGGTTGATGAGCGCGAGTGTTTGTCAAGCGAGCCGCGCGCCGCTCGCTGTCCCTCCCCACAGAGAAATTACTTCGCTCCAACTCGAGACGAACTTACACGGTGCTACTATAACCTAGACCCACTACCACCCAAACCAATAATTCAATTACCTTTTCATTCGACACAACCGTTGTTAAATACATATGTATAAAATCATTTGCGATTGTAAAAATGGGATTTTTTGAAATGCTAGATATACAAATCTCGCTAATATAAAAAAGCAACGTTCTTGAGGTAAAATAATGAGTATTTATCAATGGTCGAGAGATATTCGGTAAAAATTATTTTTGCAATAATTATTATTTTCAATCACATAACATGAAAATGACATTGTGAAATAAACAAATCAAATTTTCAATTAACTGTCAACCGATTGTCAACAACTGTCACTTAGCAACAAGTGATAATTTCCCCCCGGGGATCTAATTGGTTGCTTTTGCACACTGGATGAGAAATACAGTGATTCGATTGGATATTTTTAACCAAAAATTTTCTGTAGGTATATAACAAGAGAGTGAGAATAAATTGAAAATAATTTCACAAATCTTTCGAAAAATTATTGCCAGGAAATATGTACGAAACCCATAAGGCTTGAGTGGCTATTGCCAAATGGCAACAAGTTTGAGAAAGATACTGGAGAATTATTTTCTAATTTATCGAACTCACGAGTTATATTTATTTAGATAATTTTTTGATTTCATCATCAGACATGGCACTAAATCTATGTATATTTCTTGATCAATTTTTATTTGTGTTGACAATAACATCCTGACGACTGACGTTTGTCAACAAAAACCAAAGTACCAGAGATTATTCTCGGGAATAATCACTAGATTAGAGCTTTATTCTCAGTATAATAATGACAGGATCATATCATAATGACTATGCTTATTAATAAAACAATAAAACATATTTTAATAGTTCGGGACACCTGGTATTTAAGTCATGTCCGTTTTTCTGCATTATCTTTGAAATGTTTATATGTAGTGTATGGATTTATAATCTAGGATTTAATGATCCAAATATATTTAATAAAAAAATCGCAAGTATTTCGAGCGTAATTTGAAAACGAAGCGAGTCTCCAAGTCTCATTGAATTCCAGTGAACTTAGAACCGAAATCAATTAACGACGTTCTGACGTTACGTTATTCACATATCGAGTTCTTCTGTAACTAATTAAAATCCATGCGTGTCGATTGTTTTGTGTGGGGAGGGGGCAGGCGCAGAGGAGGGGGAAGCGTCGATCTGCCGTAATCTCTGGTCGCGACACCTCCAGCCATACAACCAACAATTATTAACACTAAATCATTCCGGTGTCACTTTTGTTTAATTAACGAATCTCGAGTGTTCCGTGTGTGCGACCGCCCATAGATGGCAGCACTTGCTGGGACTTCTAACGTGCTTACTAGCCACGACCAGCTATCCTTCGCTGATAACTATCTTCACACTTTTTACTCTCTTAACTCCACATAAGCCAATGGAATTTCGCCGGTATTCACGTTCATAATTTACAGAAAAATACATTAAAAATTGTTGTTTGTAGTAATTTACATTGCAAGACCGTTACTCAGAACTTTACTGGCGAGCACGGTATCTAACGAACCAGCTTGCTATCCCTACAAGCATGTAAAGTTCGGGTTACGGTCGAGCATTGCACAATAATTTATTATGTACTGAATGACACTAAAGATGATATTTAATAGAATGATAATTGCTCCAGCTGGAAAAATATTTTACCGGTTTCAGGAGATTAAACAAAAGTAGGCAGGGTAAGTATATCATAACTCTATGTTGTATGGTAATATTACCATACTGACCTGTCAAAACAGTCAAGAAAGTGAAAATAAAACACAATGGTATTATAACGCTATTTATTAATACATACGGAATTAAGCTGTTCAGAGTTTCACCTGCTGCGTTCCAAATATTTTCAGGCAATTCAGCATCGCCAAAATCTACTTTTTATCTAGCCATTATGAACACATTCGACGTTTAAGTAAAACAATTATTTATAAATATAATACAAAACAAGTGTAACCATGTTGTTAAATAAAAACATACAGACTTACTTGATCACCTTCTAAAATTATGACAGACGTTATTCATAAAAGAATTTCAAAAAAATAATATTTATTAATGACATTAACGTGTTCATATTCTGAAACCGGTAAACTATTGAACAAACCACGGATTTTATGAGAAATAACAGGTCTTAGATGCCTAAAAATCCTCGCTTTACGAGCTCGGATTTCAAACTGACACAATTATTTACTAATTACTAAGAAGTATGTACAAAAAAGTTTGCTAAATTTTCAGAAGTTTAAGTAATATTTCGATAAATTGTACTGTACTACATTGTTTTTTTTTTTCGTGTAGCAGTAAGAGATTTTTATACTGAATTGTTGATACCACCCGTCAAATCGTGGACCTCAATTTTTAAAGTTCTATTACTGTTGGTTATATTTCTTGCCATGCTTTGAAAATTAAAAATTATGATTATAAACAGATAATTCATTATTATTAATATAAAGTGTAACAAATACTCGAAATCTCAGTCATACAGCATTTATACTTACATAACCGACGTTTCGGTTTACAATTATTCTGTTGTCAGTATTGAAAACATGAATGTGTATGTGATAAGCTTTTGAATGTATGAAGTTTTTAACAAACTGTATGATTGTTTACGAATGTATTTGTTACATGATAGTTTGCTGTAAGATCTAACTAACCCTGAAAAAGGTTTAAGTGTAAACCGAAACGTCGGTCATGTATAATGTAAGAAGAATAAATATTGTCTGACTGAGATTTCGAGTATTTTTTACAATTAACAATAAACACACTCAAAAAAACATCGCGTTAATTATTAATATATTTTTATTCGTAACGTTGCTGAGATCACACGCACAGCAATCTTCCACGGAGGAATTTCAGGTGAAAATACGGTCATAAGCTCCGGCGATACTGTTCGGTGGTGTAGCGCAGGTAATTCATTTTGTCTTTTGATTGATTGCGTCACCTGACAAAGTAATTAAAATAGTTACAGCGGCACAGAAGGACTAGGCCGAGCCGGGCCGCGCCGTAGCCTGGGGGTTGAACCTTCAGCGCAGGACCGGACTCGGGAAAAACAAAACCACCGTCTGCCAGAACCACCCAGAACACACAAACTCAATCGAGGTCATCTGTCAGTGTCCGCGACCGGCCGACCGGTCAACTCACATATGCAAACGAGAAGATTATTTAACCATTTTATTTGTCCTACCCTCAAGTTGAATTTGAGGGTATTATATGAGAGTTAAATATATTCTGTTTATTATTAACACATCTAAGAATTCTTGTTGCTCTTCATAGCAATTATATGACAATTTGATAAAAGGGTAATTTCGAACAAAATAGCGCTTGTATTCATATTGCACACAAAACGCTTGTATGGAAATAATTTTCAGCCCTAAAATTTTACATGCAGATTCATAAAAGGGATTAGCGCTAACTCCATTTTTATTATTACTTGTAACTTCATTTTTCATTCTCAGAACATAATTATTTTACCTAAGGTTGCAATCAAGATTGGTTAGCATAAAATTTGATACATTTTGATAATATAATTAATTTAGAAACGAAGTTACAGATGATCCCTTTTATTAATCTGTTTGTTAGAGGTTATAATACCAACAGAACTAATAAGTGATTTCTAGCTAATAAACGAAATAACGTAATGAAATGATTAAACATATTGTAAATTTTAAAGACCATTAGATTAAGGTTATGTAAAATAATTTATATAAATATGCTATTCATTTGTTTTCCTGATGAAGATATGTAGAATAATTCGATACATTTTATTTAAATAAAATATTTCTTTCACGACCGGGAGAGAAATTCGGTTTCGATGAAACCAGAATCATGACAGAAAAACAAATGAATAATTACCAATTACTGCTACTGTAAGATTAAATATATATTTTAACACTTTTATTCAAAGTATTTTTTATAAAATAATTTTCAAACATTGTATAGCGCTAAAAACTTCTCTTACCCAAAAACAGTTTGTGGTATTAAGTCAATGTATATAATAAGTCTTTATGGTTGGTTTAGAGTCCATACAATTTGGAATGGATTGTAAATTAGTAGAGGTCCAACTCTGTACGATCCCAAACTAATACTTATTATATGAGCTGGATTCAGGGTCAAGGTAGACGAACGAGCGAGCAGAGAATTACCGTCCCTCTTGCCCCTCACTTCACCTCACTGTGCTGTGCTATGGCAGGGCTACCGACATCGTTGTGATAAGTTATCCTCACACTCTATATTACCTGAATATTGTCACAAATATTACATCCACCTTTATACTACCTCTTAAAATAGGCACTTTTCAATAAACTCACAAATCAATCAAAATTTCAATATTTCAATTAACATAATTAGATTTAGGTTTTAATTATTCTACAAGAAATGCGAGTACCTCGCCAGTTCATCTAATATCTTGCACCTATTTAAGTTTATTTTGTATTAAATTATAACCTACAATATAAAACAAAATATTCTATAATAAAGTTAGTTTTATTGCTATTTAATTTAACAATCTCAATTTATGGTCGTAAATATTAATTTGTAGATAATTCAACATAACATTAACATTTAATTTGATAATTTCTAAAACACGTTCCTGCAATTTTCTTATTTACTGTTATTCACAAACACATATGAGGTGTATAGGGATTTCAGTGCTATTTTTTGAAATCTAGCTGTACCTTTTTACCTATTAACTTTACAGCAAGAGTGTAAATACAAAAGTTGTTCAGTATTTTAAAATGCGTGCATTAAGGTCCATTTGATTACCTAAATATTAGTATTTCACGATATATCAATAAAAAAGCCTTGTTGCACACATTTATAAATTTTGAACATATTTACACTTTAGTTGTAAAGTGAATAGCTAAAAAGATACTGCAATATAAAAAAATAGCATCACATTTCAATTCTACACCCGGTATAACTACTACTATATTCTACACGCTTTAATAATTAACAAAATACATATTTTTAAAATGTGTTCCAATACAAATTTTGTATTACATTTAATATTAACCCCAACAATTTTTTTTGTAAAGTAACTAGAAAAACGAGACGAACTTTGCGTATACAAAGTAATTATTGCATGTCTATTTTACAATAAATTCTAAGGTATCTATTTAGCAATGTTCTTGTATCTTTGTCGGCATGGAAGACTATGACTATTCATGTCGAAGAATATTATAGCTGAGGAGACGCTAGGTCTAAATACAGGATTAAATTCCCAACAAAGCAGGTCGCTAACCATGCGTTCAAAACTTTTCAAAGGGTTTTAGAATGTAGAGGATTTCTTTATTACTACCGCCATAGCTAGTGTCTTATTCTTCTAAACAAAACACATCTTTAACATCCGTTAATAATTCCTATGAATTTAGTCTTCTAGTTTTTGAAATTACTATTTCGAAAAGATTTTTGATGAACTAGAATGTCTGAATTTTTTCTTAACCATTTCTGTAGTATACACAAAATTTTAAATTTACTGTAGAGACAGAAAAAAATGACACCAGTAATAGTGGAATATGGAACGCGCACTTGTAGGCTTTTATAAAAGCGAAAAACGATCCTGAGACAGATAGATGTCGTAGGCTACCCTTCTTTGTCTAACACTTGTTTTTAGAGCGGTTGCTATGCGTTTGTTGAGCGGTTACTATACAAAAACATATTGCACAGTCTCAAAGGTGATAAATAACATTTAACAATGTATTTTTAATTATTTGATAATTCATATATGTCCGGTTGCACCAACGTTAGTTAAATTTTAAACTTGGTTTAAACAAATAAAAGCAAATCGAAGTTATATGTCATATGGAGTAATTGATGTCAAAAATTAGATACGCTATTATTTATTTAAACCAAGTTTAAAATTTAACTAACGTTGGTGCAACCGGGCTTTCAATTCACAAATATAATACTTAATTGAACCCAATTCTATTAATGTATTTTTTAATTTTTATATTAAACATTTTAATTTCAATACCAACTTGCAAAGCGAACTGTACGACAAAGACAGGTTGTCCACATATTGCTTGTCTCTCTCGGCTCGCACTTTCAACGTCAGTGAGCATTCCAATATTACTAGATTTCAGTGATTTAATATGATTGTAATGGTGGTTAAATTTATGCATTTTTGTTCACAAATGAATGCAATAGTTGTATTTGGTTGAAGTTTCTTCACGATTTGTATAGTACAAGAAGTGTAGTGGATGGTGGAACTGAAGAATTTCTAATTAGTGTTATTTAATATAACGTTGTATTAGAGATCCGCCTTAAATTTGAAACGGTATCACAAGGAATGAATACGCAATACGCTCGTACGCAGCCACGTGTAATGCGTTGGACATTGGGAGTGAAGCAGTGAAGAGCGCAGACCAGACGGAAGAGCGTCGAGCGTGCGTTGTGCTTTGGTCCGCAGCCGTCGAAGAAGAAGAATTCTCTTTCAGTTCCGCCCATTTCCAAATTACCCGATCACGTTTCTATCATTCCAATTTTATTGTGAACCAAAACCTCGGTGCAAGTGAGGCAGCACTATCGGCAGCCAGTGTGAAGGAGCGAGACCACCACAGGCTAACATACCAACCTTTAATTTCACATTCAATCATGAATTATGAACGTGATCCCTTAAACCTTGTAATTAACTTTTACAAATAGATTGCTTTTTATTATCGATACGAATTTTTTAATTATTATTAGGCAGCATTATCAGTTCATTACTGGATCAACGGCAGGGCAGCAGGACGGACGGCTGCAGGGGGAGGGGAGGCAGGGAGGCAGCCGCGCGTGCGCATGCGCCTCCATCGCGGCATTAATTAAACTTTGCCTGCGCAATATTTTTATTTTATGTGCTACGGAGTTTTATAATTACCAGTACGTGAGGAGAAATACTATAAGCGCTGACGAACCATCGTCAGACCTACGGAAATTTTACTTGAACCTCATAAAAAAATCATTTCATAAATCAAATACCTTCTTTATTACCTGCCCATTACGTTTTCAGTCACACTCTGCACCCAGCCCCATCATTGATTCATAAATTCTCGTACACAGGAAGAACAGATTAGCGTCATCTGTTCTATACAATTTTTATTAAAATGATTAGTGAATAATCTAGAGCAAAAGACAACACACCAATTTTGGTTTGCATACGTACATCATACATCAGGTCTAAAAGAGTTGAGAAGAAAAGGAAGACACACTACTCCACCTGATTTGGTGGAAGACAATGAGCAAAGAAATTGCGAGTAGGTACAACAACAACAAAAACAATGAAACTCAGATGAACTCGGATATTATTCTTTGGGGGAAACAAAGAAGACATGGCTTCCCCTATATTATAAAACATAATATGTATTTTCATAGTTACCGTTTTTATATACTTGTTTGCAGAATTCATTTGTTCACCTGAAGAAGAATTAGGTAATAAAAAAATTTCTACATAATTTAAACTAAAAAAAATCTTTTCGATTTACTTTATTTTCTATTAATTGAAGGAATTGTCTAATTTTCTACATCCTTGAAGAAATTGGATTGAGTTTCGTTGGTATATTTATAAGAATCCAACATATCGATTAATAAGGGATGAAATAATGGAATATAGAAGAAGAATTAAAAATAAACGTGGAAAAGACTAAAATAATAATACAAGGGAAAATAGTAGAGAACATGAAACTAAAAATAGGAGGATATAAATTAAATACTTTGGTATAACATTAACAATTAAAGGAAAAAGAGAAATAGAAATGAAAGAAAAAATAATGGCAACAAATAAAGCTTTCTGTGCCAATAGGAAAATACTTAAAAGTAAAATATTATCACATACTTCTAAAATGAAAATATACGCATCGATTATGACGCTGCTGAAACAATGTCAATAACAAAGAAAAATGAAGCAGATTTAAGAATAATGGAGAGGAAGCTAATAAGAACGATTCTAATCCGATGAAGATAGAGAAAAAATTGGGCGGAGAAGATATAATAAAAAAGATAAAATAAAAGAGAGCCAGGTGGATAGGACATGTATAGGAGAGCAGGAGAAAAGGATACAATTAAAGCAATAATTGAGTGGAAACCAAGAGGACGGAGAAGGAGAAGCAGGCAGGAAAAGGAAGAATGAAACAAGAGAGACTTAATACAAACATTGTAAAAGAAATGGAGGAAATAAGGAGACCGAGCTACTCCAATAAATAGATTTAGATAGCTTCGAAAGAAGCGGCGCAACCCCGCAAGAAATGTTAAGTAACAAAACTTAACCCAGAAGTCTTTTACAATTTTACAAATTAAAGAGTAATTTTAGAACAATTTTATTACATACAAAAAAGGTAATCCTGAAACTGATGATTTTAAGAAAATTACCAATAAACATTTCCTATAATTTTGACAGTTCCAGGAACAGTAAAATTATAAATATTAGTGTATAAATTTTTTTTTCTTGTACAATAAACTATTTAAATTCATTGATGTAAAATAATTAAAGAAGCCAATAATTTAACATTTCAAAAATTGCATTGAAAAGGCTCTGGTGATGAAGTTAATAAACAATAAATTCACATCGACAATTTGGGGCTGCCAAATTTAATTTCTATCTTCTTGCTAATGCACTTATTGCAAATATCGTAGCAAAATATAT
This sequence comes from Poecilus cupreus, assembly GCA_963942605.1. NCBI lineage: Eukaryota > Metazoa > Arthropoda > Insecta > Coleoptera > Carabidae > Poecilus > Poecilus cupreus. The sequence continues at coordinate 1,711,742 of OZ012714.1, read as the reverse complement.
TCGAAGAGTACAACAAATTCAGGGATAGTTAGACCAACTCCACAATAATAAGAATGCAGTTACAGTAAACGCCGTCGAATTCCGGCATGTAAGCTGTTCATATTTATTTCAAAACTAAAAAAAATATTGTCTTGTCACAAGTTATTATAAAATCAAAACTTAATTAGACATATCACAGTATCACAGTGTAATGTTACGTTATGCACAGGTGCATATTTCATGCGATTTTTGCCGTAGTTATTTCGGGATTTAAATAATTTCATTTAATGAGGACAAATTCTGATATTTACTGCGCAGAATGCAAGAATTGCAATTAGGGCCGATTGCAACAGTTGATTATAATTAATAAAATCCGATGCGAAGACACCGCGTCATATTAAATATTATTTATGTACAGTATGCTCTTAATCGGATTAGACACGGGTTTTTATTCCACTCGCCTTTAGAACCGCGGCGATCCCAAAACCGGTAAGAAAGGACGAAACTATCGGTATCACTAAACCCTATAGATATCACCGAATTTATCGCTCGGAAAATCAAAATAAATTAATTGTTACTTTTTTATATTTTATACTTCTTGTTGCCAGACTAAAAGTGTTTTTCTAAATAAATAATAATAATTTTTATTATATACTTTGACAGTTAATGTTTTTCCTGCAAAAATAAATACGAGTAATAAATAACATTTAATCGTTCTTTCCATATTTAGAAGAGTTCACAACACATAATCCGTTAACCAAAGTTTTCACTAACTATCAAAGTTTATTATAAAAATTATTTTCTACGACCACTTAGAAATCTGCTCATTATATGTTTGTTGTTGCTAGGGATATGAGGTGCATTCCAAGCATCATGCGAAATGAATTTCTTTTGTGAGTATTTCAATACAGGTCAGTTCATTTCAGTACAGCTGCCATTGCTAGGATACTTATTAGAATTGTCAAATATTGGAATGGTGAATGCGAGACAAATTTATTATTAAAATATAAATTAATTAGGAAATAATATCGTCGTCCATTTCATACTCGTGAGATTTGCAGCATTTGCCTTCGGCTCATGCTACAAACTTTTATACTCGTAGGAAATAAGTACCATTCCATGCGTGATGTACAATACACTATTTTCATTGTTTTTCTCAGAATTTTCAATCAGTAATTTTCTTTATAAAATCAGTTTTTCATTTGCTACTTACTCTTGCATAATAAACAATTAAGCAATAAATAGATACATGTTCGATGTAGATTCTAATTCTAAACATTTTCCGTATTTACACTTTTGGTCTAAGTTAATTAGGAAAGCACCAATCATTACAATAAAGAAATATCATTGTATTTCTTATGTTAGATATTTCAATTAAACACCCGGTATAATAGAATACATGTAAAATCCAAAGGACTCATTTCTCATTCATAGTGAAAATAAGATAGTATAAATTTTACATCTAGTATTTGAGACAACAACTAATAATAAAACAAAACCACAAAAAGTATTTTGTATTTCGTAGTTCGTTTTAAATCATTATTATTATTAATGTTTGTCTATTATTTGAAAAGCTGTGTAAGTACTTTATATTATCAAATATTGGCGAATCTGATAAATAAATGGAGTACACCTTGCAGATGACTTTGAGTATGTTCTTAAAGTGCTATAAATAATAAAGTGCACTTACATTTGAATGATTCTGCTGTAGAAAAACTGAATTCTACATTGGCACACACATCACACAACACAAATCACTGTGAAGTCCCCGCACTACTGAATACAAACGGAATTTTTCCTGATTTTGCAGCGATGTTCCTAATTGATAGGTTCGTAACAAGTCTATAGACTGCTACAATACTATTTAAAAAATAAAACTGCGTATTGGTATTATTCCAGAAGTTCTCAAAATTTTATCTGAAATATTATATTTATTTTTATTTCGATATTAGAATGATATTTCTATAAAACTGTTTTGGAAACTACGGATGCCACAACTAAAAATTGTATTGGAATAGCTATCATTCCATACGCCGCGTATGGAATAAATTCGACGAATCAGAGCCACATATTAGCACGATATATGAAGTATTTTGATTCAGTTGCTATGGTTACGTCTGTTTGTTTTAATTTTATTTATTTGAGTTTTATGTTTTCAACTGTTTTGTATTTGTATTTTATGTATAATTTCCAAAATCTTGTTATAGAAAGTATAGTCTACAACAGGTATAACGGAAACATTTTACTTGTGTGGAATATGTGCCATTCCATTACTTGTAGAATATACTATTTCGCATGCTTCATGATGCTAGAATCAGCTATTTTTGAATATTTTTTTCAGGGATTGGAATAATATTAAACTTACAAAATATATATTACTTTCATCAGTTTAACCATTCTACCAAGATTTTCCCTGAATGAAAATTAAGAACTAATTTTACATATTGCCAAATACCTGTAAGGAAGGTATAAGAATCATGCTAAAAATTCGGTTGTAAATTTTCAGTGGATAAGCACGTTTTTGGGTCTCTAAAATACGATTTTAATTTTAAAATTCACTAGCACCAATAATAAATAAACTAACTGACAATAAATTAAAATAATTGCAATATTTATTTACTATAACTGTCATCTGTTATTTTCCAGGTCGTAATTTTTACAAAATATCCTAAAATATATTTGTTTATGTTTTGGAAATAACAGCGAAAAATTAAATTGTCAACTATAAATTGATACTTAACACTAGTGGTAGTGTCGTATAAGATAAAATAACTGTAATTGCAAGCAACCAATGCAGTAAAAATTGAGAAGATTCTGCTGCAGCAAATGGCAGATGTGTTGGTATAATCGCAGTGGATGCACAAGCAAGCGCAGTCGCGGAATGCTAAATGCTCGCCCATTTTGCAGATAGAACTCAAATTGATTTGCATGTCTGATAAAAAGTTGCACGGATTCCAAACGGAACGCAGGTAAAAAAGAACGTCGCGCTTAATTTATTAAGTTGTTGTCATTTTAAAACAATCGATGTAGGATTCTTTTAATTGTGGATTATTTTTATTTGTCCGGTAATTTAAAGAACGGAATGTTTGCATAAAAAAGGAATTACTGCAAATTAAATATTTTTATTGTGCCACTTCACCCAATCTTTTATAACTTCTTGGGTTTTACAAGATTAAATGATTTCACAGAAACATCCATCCATCCAACCATTTTAAAGAGCTAACTTCAGAATTAAAGAATGTAGTAATAGTTTTCAGATTACAGATAAAGAGTTTGATTTTTAAGAAAGAATAGGTATTTTCATATTATTAAATCACATATATTTAGTAAGACAAATAAATGTCAATTTTTAAATATACGTTAATAATGGGGCCGTCTTGTGAAATATTATAAATGTAAGTAATATTTGTAATATTAGTTAGAAAGTTTTGCTGACTAGATATTAATAGATTTCTATTTTAAAATAAAGTCATACGCAAGAAACAAGTCATACGTGTTCAGTTGGTTTAATTTGTATAAGAAAGTAGTGTGGTGCCCACACCAGATTTTGTTTGCTTCTTTTAAAAAAACTGAATTATATGTTTAATAAACTAATTTTAGTTGCTATGGGAACGACAAATAAAAACTGTAATTATTAATCATTCAATACAGATTCACATACCGATAGAAAAATTTGACTTACGGAATATCCTCACTTAAAATTGTAATATTTTTTTATTACATTTCTTTATAATATAAGCGGTAAGAAACCCATTGTAGCAGAGCGCATCGTCAGATCTCTAATATTTTTCGAGATACGTCGGTTTTTGGTATTTTTCGAAGTGCAACTTTAAGGGCCTGTAATTCAAAAACTACACGAGATATCTAAAAATTCTCTTCAGTTTAGCGTTTCTGGTGCCTTATATAACAAATTAGCAAATTTTGAAAATTTTGAAATTTTTTTGTATTTTTGTACAAAATTTCAATCGGCGATAACTCAACAAATATTAAAGATACAGATTTGCAATGTTCACCAATCGATTCAGCTCGTCGAAATACATAAGTATGCAAAGTTTCATAAAAATCGCTTGACGGGATGGAAAGTTAGAGCAAAAAGCCTGAAAATGGCGTTTTTTTCCCAAAAAGTGAAGTGTTACCCCTTGACGTTTGGCCTGAATTAGGTCATTTTATGACTTTTTGCTCTAACATTTCAACCGGTTGTCCGAATTTTCTGATATTTTCAGGGTTTATGTATTTCTTCGTGCTGAATCGATTGGTGAACACTACAAGACTGTATCTTTTATATTTGTCGAGATATCTCCAATCGAAATTTTGAAAAAAATTCAAAAAAATTTCAAAATTTTCAAAATTTACTAATTTATTATAAATAGCACGAAAAACACAAAACTGGAGATATTTTTCGATATCTTGTATAGTTTTCGAGTTACAGCCCCTCAAAGTTGCTCTTCGGAAAATATAAAAAATCGTCATATCTCGAAAAATATTAGAGATATGACGATGCGCTCTGCTGCAATGGGTTTCCTGGCGCAAATATTATAAAGAAATGTAATAAAACAAATTTACAATTTTAAGTCATATTTGGGTAAATTTCCGTATTTTGAAAAATATTACAAATCGTCATATTTCGATAAATATAAGACATATTACGATGCGTACTACAGCAATGAGTTTATTCATGTTTAAATTATATATAAGTAATAAATTTCAAGTTAAGTTTGGAGGAGTATTTAATTTATTTTCTAGTAAACAATTTATTTGTATAAGAAAGTAGAGTGCTGCCCACACTAGATTTTTTTTCTCATAGAAAATAGGAATATAAATCATTAAAAAATTCTTAAAACTTGCTTTAAATATGTTGTTTCATTTATTTGTTTCATAATCTTACTACTTTTCATAATATTTCACTTTGTCTGCCGCTGGAGTAAAAGTGTTACCAAGAAGACACAACTTCTGCTTGCTGAATACAAATACATAACAACGTACTTTTAGGACGACTCTAAAAACAAATAAATTAAATAGGAAATTTGTAGGATACAATCAATAAAGCATATTAAAATAGATGAGGAAAGTGGTATTGACGCATGGTCCGGAGTCCGTAGGCATCGGTGGAGTGTCGGAGTGGTCGGTAAGTGTGTGTTCGGCGGTTCGGGCTCGAAATGCGTTCTCACAGCCAAATTACACGTAATGACGGCCACTCGGCAGTATCTACGCCTCGATCAGCGCACTCACATCCTGTCATTGTCGTGCTTCACTCCTCACAGCTCTCCATTCGCAACCCGCTCATTTCACCCGGTTTTATTTCATTGTTAACGCACTAAGCCTCATTCCGATTCTCTCAGTATTTCTTTTTCACCTGCAACGCGATGGATTCGTACTGGGATTTTTAGTAACTATTTTGTGAAGTGTTTCTTTTCCACCGGTCAATGCGAGATTTCGTTACTTTTTGGCTGTAATTTGAGGTAATTGATTATTAAGGCGCGGTTCGAAAATTGGTACTTTTATAGCTCTTTACACTCTGCGAACACTTCAAACCAAATGCGGTTCCAGAACTTGGCAACGCAAAAATAAAATAATTGTTAAATTTACTTTTAATAATGTTTTACATCCAGATCCGATATGTCTAAAAAATAATCTCTAGTCTGATTTATTTTTAAATTATATAAAACAGAAACATCGAGATATACAAATTATAACCCAAATTTTACCTACTTTGATTACAATAATAGTATGTTATACATTAAAGGAGAGAAGTGTATTTTTCACGACCGCAATATTTATGATGGTTTTTATGTAATTCCAAATTATTTGAATTGCAATATAATTTATGATAGTTACCTTTCATTTGTTTATTTGTCACCTTATATGAGCACTTTCCCCCACGACGGGAGAGAAAGTGCACAAATTTCATGATTTTGGTGTCACAGAAACCGAGTTTCTCTCCCGGTCGTGACAAATATCAGTTTTTTAAACAACTGTTATATCAATCAAGCCTCATACAATGTTTTGTAAACAGAGGCAAAATGTCAGGCTGAATATGTGGTTATCAAACAAACTAAATTGCATCAGCAAGTACACACATTTAAGTCAGCTTAATATTTATATTTATGCGTATGCAAAATTAAATAGTAATGAAACAAATTCGAGCTTATTCTCTAAAAAGTTGCTACCTTTACAACTTGCTATTTGTGACAAAAATGAAACGTTTTTTGATAGGTAATGAAATAATCCCTATTAAACATGAAGTTTTGATGTGATTTGTCACTATTAGCAAGTTGCTACGTAACAACTTCGTTAGAGAATTGGACCGAATGATTACTTGGTTTTAATGTAGTATGAATGAGTTGTATGTATGAGAAACCTCGTACCTAGCGCAGCAACACTGGGACCCGAAAACATAGAGTTTTTAAAATAAAAGGTGGCGGCGCGGCCATCTTGTGAGTAGCCCACTGAAATATTGCATTCATGAAATATTTGAAATGTAGTTACTGTGTTAATTAATATACTGTGCTAATATGGACAGCAGGTAATATCAGAAAAAAGTTGTACCCAGATGAATTTTTAAATGAAATGTAGGTATCTTCTAATTACTTGAAAAGTAAAAATGATAAAATATTGTGCTTGGTAATAACATAAATCCGAATGCAGTGAAAAGGACGCAAAGAAAACGTGAACATTATTATCATCATGCTAGTCGGCATTTCCTGTAATGGCAGATTCACAACGATATATAACGTAATGTATTAATTAGTCCATATGCAAGCGTGATTTAGTGTGTCACTGTCGTATAACTTTGCGTATCAAGTGCGGGATTGTGAGCGCAAAGACTCAAGTGTTACCGCGGTGTAAACCAAGTTATTTACGCGACCGCTCCGGTATAAATACTAATTAATAATAATTAAAACCTACATTCGAACCACACGTGTATTTATAATTTCACCTCAGACGGACATCCATAAAACTGCGCCGTAATCCACACAGACCAGACGCAAAAATACGGAAATATATGAAGGAACGGCCAACCACCTCGCAAGTGAAAAAATTCCGGCCATCTTCGGACACTACTGCAGACTAACAACTTGCAAAAAGTGCAGCAGATCTATTACTGCTACTACGAGTATTTCATTTTAAAGTATGAATTATTTGTCCCATTAGCAAACATTCAATTAGAAATTAATCGTTCTGAAAAGCTTAGAAATATATGCATTGTATATCTACATTTCGCTAAATATATCTAAACTTACTTCATAGAGACATCAACTACTCCGAAGAAGGAGTGTTTTACCTAATGTCAGTTTGCTTGAGTGGTTTTGCTTAAAAGCAAAAAAAAAAAATGTAAGTGCTTAAAAATAAAAATTTATCTGAGAAAATCAGAGAGGTCGCGTGGTATTTGATGAGATAAATTCCAAAGACAAAGCAAAATGTAACTTGCAATTATTTAACTGTAACCCGTGTAACGAAATTTTACCGCGAAATTTTTTTGGTTAATAATATCCAATCAAATCCCTGCACTGCTGATCACGTGTGCAAAAATAACCAATCAGGTCACAATTACACTGATAATTTCCCCGGAAAATTATCACTTGTTGCTAAGTAACAGTTGTTGACAGTTAATTTAATATTTGATTTGTTTATTTCCAAATGTCATTTTCACGTGTGAATAAAAATAATAATAATTATCGCAAAAAATTTTCTCACTGAATATCCCTCGACCATTGATAAATACTCATAATTTTACCACAACTTCCTCAAGAACGTTGCAACGTTCTTTCGGTAACTGTGATAAAATTATTTCGAGTTATCAGTATAATACTGTTCCTATTGGTTGAATTTTCAAGTATTTTGTATTATGATTGGTTAAAAAATAGTCGTGGGAATTTATCAGTATAATTCTGTTCCTATTGGTTGAATTTTCAAATGTTTTGCATTATGATTAGTTAAAAACTAGTCGTGGGAATTTGTCAGTGTAATTGTCACCTGATTGCTTACTTTTATCATCATAAATACAGGGATTCAATTGGATATTTTTTCAGTATAGAACACTGTTCCTATTAGTTGAATTTTCAATTGTTTTGCATCCTGATTTGATAAAAACTAGTCGTAGGAATTTATCAATACAAATGTTTAAACAGAAGAGGGTAAATAGCTCCATGGTAACGAATCGGGCTGTGGATCGTTAGATCCTCAGTTCGAATCCCACAGTCGACAGTAGCCATTTTAACTTTCCCTGTTGTTTTCCCTCCACTAACAACCATACATTGACGTCTTGTAACCACAATTCAACGCAGTGTTCGTTCAAAATTTCAGCAAAGCCATCATGAATAAATGATGTAATATTTTAATTATACAGGAACCCAAATAATCCCTCACCGAATTTAAATTATAATATCTTATTAACTATTAATGAAAATGGTAATTTAATAAGTGTTTCTTCACTTGAGATATTATCGCATCCTTTGCCCAATAAATATCTTCAAATTTCATTTTCCATAAAATAGTTTTAGTAATTTAAAATAGGTGTGCGGGTATGTTATGAAATATTCCAAAAATAATGTTCAATTCCCGACAAAACAAAAACGTACGCCGTGTCGATAAGAAGAGGAGGAGAAATAATTTGGAGCAGTTGACCGGCCGGTCTCTCTAATTAGTTCCCGGAGTTCATTAACATTTAAATCACATGCAGATCAGGATTAGATGAAATTAGCCACGCCCAAAAATAGATACGATACGGCCCTCGAGTGTCCAGGCCATGCACAACACAACGTGCTGTCGAACGGAAAATAATACGTGTGGGAGGAGTCGATGCGTAACTGTTTCTAGACGATGCCGCGGCCGACTCAGCACCGAACCCCGGCTCCAACACACACATGCGTTTCATAATTGTACATGTGGAACTATCAACACAAAAAGGTACACTAGCACATACAGGGTGTGACATAAATTACTACATTCAATTTTATCAGGGATAGAACTCATCGACACCAACAAATTTCTTAATAATTTTTTTTCACAACCGAGAGAGAAACTCAGTTTCTATGATACCCAAATCATGACAGCATCATGGTAGTTTAAGTTGTTGTAATAAATATTATTATTTTATTTGAAATCGGCACTAAAGTGCTCAAAAATCGTCATTAAAAGCTCAGAAATCGTCACTGAAGTAACTCATTATACGACGAATTTGAGCAACCCAGTGTTGGCAACCGTTACATTATTATTTTACAAGTAGGATATTTTTGGCAGATATATTGACGTACTATAGTAAATTTGGACGTAACATGTAACAAAATTTGCAAGAAGAATTAACTAATTAATTCCGATGACGTAATTGAGGAGAAAACACATAATTTAGAATTTTATTTACCGTAACTACATTGATAGAGGTTGGTAACACTGACTGTCAGTTTCAATTGACAACTGATGTATAAACTTAACCTATATAGTAATTTTTTTATAGTTTTTTCGAATTTGAGATTTCAAATAAAACTTAATATGTACCTCGGCACAGAAGTTCCTTTTTATGTCACATGGTAATTTTCCTTGGCCCTACGGGCCTCGGAAACTAAATTTCATATTCGTGATAAAAAATTAAACTTCAGTGCCTTGTTACATAAATAACTATTTTTTATATTTCTGTTTAAAAATTAAAATATATATGTACTTTTATTATATTGATATTATTTTGGTTGTGTATTGTAATTTGCAATGTCCTACTGTTTGTTTAAGTTCAACAATGTCTTTATTTGTATTGGAAAACTTTTCCCATATTGTTTCAATAAATAAATAATAACTTATAGAGTTCTATTTTTGTTTTCATTTCATAAAAAAATTTTACTTATCAACATACACCATGAGTGCATGATAAATGTCGACATTCGCCGGTGCAAGTTAGAAATAATGATGTTTGACCAATATTATGGACATACGCCAAGCAACTTCAAGAATGTTGACATTCACCGGTGTATCTCGACATTCACCACATTTCGTCTTTCACAGTAACATATACACAGCAGGAGAGAAGTGTATTTTTTCCTTGTCGTATTGTAGTCCTCGCCTACGACTCGTGCTTAAATTTACTCCGCAGGAAAAATCATACACGTATCTCCCTTAATGTATAATATACTATTATTCTTAAATCTAGTCTTTGAGTTAAAATTCTTTAGATTTGCTAGAAATTTGAATACTTATGAGTATGACTGTATTCTATTAACAAAATTGTGCATTTAGAAAAAAATTATTAAAAAATATTGTTGGTCTCGGCGAGTTCAAGTAGTGATTATAAAACTGTATCAGTTTATGATGAGAAAATTCTTTGCAAGAATGCAAAATTAATTTGCACAAAAGAGAAAACGGCTAAAACAATTATTCTCATTTACGTTACATAAAACTCTAGTTACTGCATTCGAAGCAGATATAAATTCCATAATTAAAGATGTTATCCTACTTTATTAGAATTAATACTACGCTCTACTTCTATCTCCGTCGTTCAGTCTGCTAGATTCTCGAATTGTGGCCACTATAAACAAAACTTTAATTACTTGATCGTATGACAAGGAGAAAATTATTTGTTGCACTAATTAAAGAGGTGTCCCTAACGATACACGTTGCCAGACAATAATTCCCACTTTATATACTAATATACGCTACGTTCCACGTCGCTACTACGATTACTAATGCTCCTGCAAAGATATATCCTTTACAGATTTTTAATTTTTACTTTCTTATACAAAGTATAAGGAAGTATTGGAATCAAGAAAAAATCACTTACGAGATTTTTGCGGAAATACATATTTTGACGAACTGAATCCTTTAAGACCAATTTCTCATTGATGTCTGTTTGTGAGGATGGACGGATGGATGGATGGAGGTCCGTGAGCGCAATATTTCATGAACAAGACAAGTGTAAACGAAACTTTGAATTTATTTTCATGAAAATATGGAGAGCTGAGTTGGTTTTGAATGAAACTGAAAAACCGGAAGAGAAAGTTGACTGGACATACAAAACAATAATTTCTTTCAAAAATAGAATCAGCTGTAAAAAAAGTTTCAAATGAAAGATATTAGCAAAAAATAAATTATTCGAATTTTTAGAAAAACTAAATTATATATTTAATAATATATTTCAATAATCTTAGTTACATTCGGATCAAAAACTAAACATTTTTAAAATCTATGTGTCAAACTTGTCAAATAATTGTGAAGTGTCAAAAATATATGTCGTTTGAAATATTATAAAAGCATAATTTGTATTATCAGTTAGAAAGTTTTAAGGACTATATAGATATTAATTAATACCTATTTTAAAATAAAATTATAGTTACGAGAAGAAAAAATTGAATAGGTTTATTATCTATAATAATTATCAAAATAAAGTCATACGCAAGGAACAAATCAGTTGGTTTTATATGTATAAGAAAGTAGTGTGGTGCCCAGACCAGATTTTTTAATTTGTTCCGATTATAAATATATAATTTAACCAGAAAAGTACAAATAACATATCAATTTTTACAGCTGATTCTGTTTTTGAAAAAATGAAATTTATTGTTTTGTTTGTCCAGTAAACTTCCTCTTCCGGAATTCAATTTCATTCAAAATCAACTCAGCTCTTCATATTTTCATGAAATATACATTCCAAGTATCGTTTAAATATCTTGTCTCGTTCATGAGATATTGCGCACACGGACATCCATCCATCCTCACACATAGACATCATTGTGAAATTTGTCTTAACGGATTCAGTGGCCGTCAAAATATGTATTTCCACAAAAATCCCGTCAGCGATTTTTTCATGATTCCAATACTTCCTTATACCTTATATGTATAAGAAAGTAAAAAGGCTCGAATTCGTTAATATTCTTCCCACTGACTAGATATTTTTGTGTAATAAAAATCTGCCTCCAGTTGATTTCATTTTGGAGGCAGTAATGACATACAAACAAACTAAAATTCGTTAAACTGTTTTAAATCTACTGTAAGTAATTCTAAACATCCAAGTTCCTAATGAATAAACGTTGGCATAAAGATGATCGGCTTAAGAGCGTTCTCTTTGAGCTACTAATAAAATTTCAAGACGGGTAGACTATCCAAATAATGTAAAAGCTCCCGAGCAAACAGCGGGAAAGGTTTTCGTCGAGTAAACACCGCTGAGATATTCCGATGGTCTCGCTGCTCCCCGACCGTCTCAGAGCGAACCTCGGCGAGAAATGTTTGTCCAAGGGAAGGTGCTAATATCCTATGTGGTTCTCTTTCCGTTCCTTTTGCTGCTGTTAAAATGTCCAAACGCTCACATCTAACCTGATACTAAGAGCTTGGGAAACTTAAATTTTAATGTTGATGAATTAATGCAAGTTTTATTGTGTGTACTTAGTTTCAAGATCTTTGTTAATGTAAATATTTGGACAGGGATTTAAAGCTCTCAAAGTATCTACATAATATGTATATTTTTTGTCGCATTTTGTATTAGTCTCTCTTAAGAGCACTATCTAGTACTTAATACATAATATAAGAGTACTTGGATGAATAAATAATTAAAAGTTCAATGATTTTTGGTTATGTTATAATTCTCGTTAGGAAAATATTTAAAAGAAACATGGGCGTAGCGAGGTGGGGGGCAAGGGAGGCGCTCGCCCTCTGAGAAATTACAAATTACTATAATTTTACTTAATATTTTAAGAAAGAATATATTTTTCTATAACACTGTTTTGGAAACTACACATTCTACAACTAAAAACTGTATTGGAACAACTATCATTCCATACGTCGCGTATGGAATAATTTCGACGAATCAGAGCCGCATATTAGCGCGATATATGAAGGATCTTGGTTCAGTTACTATGGTTACGTCTGTTTATTTTATTTATTGATTTGATTTTGACGTTTTCGACAATTTTATATTTGTATTTTTTGTATAATTTCCAAAATCTCGTTATAGAAAGTATAGTCTACAACATGTAACGGAATGGCATATCCTACACTCGCTTGGAATATGTGCCATTCCATTACTTGTTGTACAATACTATTCTACAACACTCTTTTGGAAACTACTCATTCCACAATTAAAAGTAATATTGGAACAACTCTGATTCCATACGCCACGTTTGGAATAAATTCGACGAATCAGAGCAGCATATTAGCGCGATATATGAAGTATCTTGATTCAGTTACTATGGTTACATCTATTTGTTTTAATTTTATTTATTTGAGTTTGACGTTTTCAATAGTTTTATATTTTACATTTTTTGTATAATTTCCAAAATCTTGTTATAGAAAGTATAGTCTACAACAGGTAATGGAATGACATATCCCACACTTGCAAACCGTAGTCCTCGCCTTTTTACTAGTGTGGAATATGTGCCATTCCATTACTTGTTGTAGAATGTACTATTCCACACTACTGAAATTGATTCGGTTATATAATTTACAAAATGTAATATAAGAATTGATGTGATTTAGATATTCACTAATAAATGGCTAGCGCAAAGTAATTTAAGCAACTAACCTTTGTCACTAGTGCAGCAAACCAGATGTCAGGGGTTTGAATCCCATTAAAAAGCATGGTCGTTTGTGTTTCTTATAAAATTCACAATCATCCTCTCATCAGTTAGTCCACTTTCCATCTTCGCAATTAAAAAAAATCATTTCAATTATTAATATGTTTTGATAGCTTTTTCAACTTGATAAGATTTCGATGGATTACTATCACGTAATTCTAGTGTGCATTCCTTTGTAGCACTAGTAAATAAAACAATTGATAAATCAACAATATCGTTAACACTTTGTGACAACAATGTAAAGGCATTTGTTCTGTTTATAGTATTAGGAAGATGCAACGGCATAATATTAATGAAAAATGATTGTGATGAAGAGCGGACGTGTTTAGGGGCGATCACATAGCCGGAGCATGTAGGTAATCAGCGGGGGGCTAACGGCAGACCCCCGTCACCGCCAACAAAAACCAGCTCATCGGAAACGGTCATTACAACACTGTACAACACTCGCATTCGTTATTATACGACTAAAATACTGCAAATGTTTGTATACGTACAGATGTTTACTTACTTGTCAATAATTCTTTATTGAAGAAGAATTAATCTAATAGTGATATTGGCTGAGATATCCACAGGAAATAAGGACGCGGTTTCATAATTGTATCGTGTACTTTAGCGCAATAATTTCACCATTCATTATAATTAATTCTAGACCGACATGCGCAAGTGTGTACAGCGATATAAGATCCAGTTATTTATGGTTTCAAATTAGTTATTTTTCTTGAAACTAAACACATATTTCATTAGTGTTATGCTATGAATACCCTAGTGAAAATAATTTTATTGGAATAGGTAAGTGAAATCTTATAAGAAAAGATTTTTTGTTTATGTTCTGTAATATTTCATTTGAAAAAGAAAATATACGGGTATGACAAAGATCATTTCAATAAGCATAAAGAACAATCTTGTAAGAGAACACAATAATAAATGTTAGTTCGCTATTAACTTTGCTAATATTAACTCTTCCTTACCTCTAATATGTAGTATACTAAATTGGAAGAATACTACAAAAAAAAAAACATCTTAGTATATTTTACTCCACATCTCAAATTACAACATATATTGAAGAATGCAAATGATATCATTCCGCTTCAGTAGGTGTGTATTGTATGTGAATTTAAATGAATTTTCAAATAATTGACAATACATTGTTAAATATTATTTTTGCAATACCTCTACTGTAAGTTACCCATTAATAACAAAATTTAAACACAGTAAGTGGAACTTTTATTGCACAATTGGTTTTCATGGTTACATCATTTACTTACCGTCCACGGTGGATGGTAAGTAAATATATATCATTCAAATTTTATTTTTAACCTCAATCTGAAAGCTATTAATTTTGATACCTATTTTTCCTTTTCTTATATTTACGCAGGTATTGCAAAAAATAACTTATTAACCTCGAACTGTAAGTGATTTTTTAGGTCTCGAATGTTTAGAAAATCACGACCCTACTGGTCTCGACATCCCAAACTACATTCTCGTCCTAAAAACTATCACTTACAGTTCACGTTACGTAATATACTATTGCCACTTTTGGATAAGACTGTTCAGCTTATTTTCACATAGTAACCGCTCAACAAACGCATAGCTACCGCTCAACAAACTCAAAACAACCGCTCTATAAATAAGTGTTAGATGAAGACGGATAACCCACGATGTATATCTGTCTCAGGCTCGTTTTTTTCTTTCATAAAAGCTTACAAGTGCGCGGTCTAGATTTACTATATTTCAATGTTCAGGCAGTATTATTATTCTCTGTGATAGAACTCGTGTAGTTTAAAATATCTTATATGATGTAAATTATAATAAAAAGCCGCATATAATACCTACTACAAAGTTTGTAATGTCAGTATTAATTTTATTAAAGACCCAGAATACATTTCATATTCATAAAATAATACGAGAATTTCTTGTATAGCTACGATGAAGTTTAAACGAAAATAATTCGGTAGTTGTGATGCCCAGGTCGAAATAAAAAATATAATATATGCAAATGTAATATTTTTAATAAAAAGCTCATAAAAATGAAAATAAACTCATTTGCATGTGAATAATCATCGTTTGAGTGAGTAGCATAATACCCGGCTGGGACTCGGACCTCGCACGCTAACACAACAACCCAGGCCCGGCCAACTCGCTATTAGCGTTATAAATGATCCGGTGCTAATGACAAAATTCGTTTTGCTGATTTCTGCTCGTCGATTTTTAATCCTATCTTTGATTAACCAATCATTCCAAAACAATTTTTTGCATTTGGGCTCCGTTCATAAAATCTTTATTTTGACAGAAACTTAATCGCACGTTATTTATCATTTTGCTTTATTTACTTTAATGAAGGTGACAAAATCTGTGTATTTAATGTGTTATAAAGATTAAGTTTATACGAGTACATTTGTAAACGCCTGATATATCTCACTCTGCTATCGTAACCGACTTATTAGAATAATTATTTTTTTGAAAATGGTACAAGGTTTTGGGTGCTCTAGGTACATTTGCTTGAAATATAAGCTGGAGATGTTCGATTGAGTGTTTAAAATAGTGTGTTAGTGGCTACATTGATATATGGTTCTGAATGTTGGCACTGGATTAAAAAGCATGAACGACGTATCTATACGTTGGTGTACAATGAGTGTAAGATGTTAAAAGTGAGAATGAATCAATTGAGCGAATGTCGAATGAAAGGTTGATGAAACTAATATATGATAGATTGAGGGTAAACGATTGCGTGGGCGTCAGAGGAATAAGTGATTGGGTATGATTGATGGTTTGTTGCGTGAACGAAAAATTCCGAGTGTGAAAAATAAACGAGCATGTATGAATGTGGACGAGGCTAAAGTGTTGGTTCACTATGTTTCTATCTCACTGAGTGGGATATAGCGTGACATTATGTATGTATGTATCTACATACCTACACAGTAAAAAAAAACTTTGGTCAAAATTAACAAAATTTTAACAAAATTTTAAATCCCAGACGATCTACCGTTAATTTTTGTTAATTTAAAAAGTTTCAAATTATTTTTTGTGTATTTCGTAACTAAATACATTTGTGAATATAGTAATTATTAACATTTATTTTTATGTGCTATTGATTAAATATTTTCGTAATTATATTGAAGCAGAACAATAAATCATAGTTATTATAACAAATTAAGTTGTTACAAAGGATACAAACTTTCTTTAACAATTTCAAATTGATACGTTAGCTAAATTTACTTGTTATTATTGACGAGTATATTTGTTAAATTTTATAAATCCAGTAAATAAATAAAAACAACAATTATTCTTATTAAAAATCAGAATTGACAAAATTTTAATTTAACAAATTGTCATATTGATTCCAATTGTTAATTTAACACAGTATATTAGTTAATACTTAACAACAGCAAAATTAACAAATCACAAATCAAATTTTTTACTGTGTATAAATGCAGAAAACATTGATTTTTCGAATGGGAGCGCTTTTAATAATTATAAATTACATTTAAGCTTTGCAGTATTGAAATTTCTGCGGAGACTTCAACGCACGGTCAAGCAACGAAACCCAAATTTGAGCGCGATACAAATAGATGAAATCGAACAAATCTCCAGCGTCATAAAATGTTTGATTTTGGGTGCAAGTGCCATGTTCCTCCTACGGTTCGAACCCATCGTTAGAGCTGCGAGGTGCGGGGCGGGGTGCGTGGACCCGTGGTGTAGTGCGTAGATCGACCGTGCCAGACTGGTGCCGAGAATAAAACACGCATCTACAGTCGTGCTGAAATATAATCAACTTTGTTCGTTTTATTACATTTTAATGTACTTCAGGTCCCGCCGGACATTAACGTTACCTGCTTGTGGGGTATGGAACGAAAACAATAAAATACGAGTGCTGAGCAACACAATTAAAACAGATTTTTTATATTAAAAGTAAATAAAATAAACAATCCTAGCGAAACATCCATTAAAAATTCGCGTTGACACTTGGAAATTCTGTCTTCTTTATAGTATTTATTTCAACTTAGGACCGGTCTTTCCATCTAGGAATAAACTTCGGAATAAGTTATTCGCCGAATAAATAAAAAAGAGAGATGATGATATGATTTCGATACGACATGATTTGACAGCTGGTAACCGTACTTCACAAGCAAAAATATACCATAATACCGAAATCTACTTGAAGAAGTGTGACATCTACAAATGTTTATTAATTTATTAAGGGTCGATATTTCTATCTACGAATAAACTTCCAAATAAGTTATACGTCGTATAAATAAAAAAATACGCATCAAAAAATGACAGCTAAAACAATAAGTATCACTTGAGCTATGATTTCGTTGCGACATTTTTCATTTATTCGGCGAATAATTTATTCGGTACTTTATTCATAGATGGAAATATCGGCCCTAAATATTTCAACATAATAGTCAGTAAATAGTTGACAAATAATTTTGGAAACAAAAAATACGAGAAAAAAAAACATTGTAAATAATAAAAAATTATTATTCGTAGTGTAAGTAGACGGGATTTTAAATCCCTCACAGCCACTGAAATATATAGTAATACTGGAACGCACACTTCTAGGCTTTTAAGTAAGCGAAAAACGAGCCTGAGACAGATAAATATCGTGGGCTACCCTTCTTTATCTAGCACTTGTTTTTAGAGCGGGGTTTGTTGAGTGGTTGCTATGTAAGAACATGTTGCCCAGTTTGGTCTAAAAGTGATAATACGAGTATTATATGAGGGATTATGATAGTAATTATTCACGAGTCAATAATGACCATAATCCCGAATATAATACTGAATATTTTTACTTCTGGAAATTAGAAAATAGCGTTTAAACTAAACAAAAAACTTTAAAATACACAATGACAACTGACTACATGTCAACTGTCAAACGGCCGTTGCTTTGTGATCCACATCACGTCTTTAAAATAAACGTGAATTATGTATTTATGGGTCTGTGATTGGTCGAGAAGAGTGAATTATGTATCATACACATATCATACTATAATATATCGAAAAAAAAAAAAATAATGGGGATATATTTATAAAGCAGTAGAAAAATTATATAGTTAATTCATTTTTATTAATGGATTTTTTAATTTTTATATTTCACATTTCATTTCAAAATCATTCAATGTTTATTTCTGTATTTTTACTTATCAACTTGCTAATCGAACTGTACAACAAAGATAAATTGCCCACATAGTGCCTGTCTCTCGGTTCGCAATTTCAATGTCAATGAACATTCCAGTATTACATATTTCAGTGCTCACAGCTGTGTTTTAGGTTATAAATTGGAGTAAATGGGGTTTGACGTTTGAAGCCGCTCACTTTTGACTGAAAGGCGAGTATATATATATTCACAATAATATAATTTAATTAAAAAATAAAAACAAAGCTTCAGGATTGAGTTAAAGTTTGAAGGTGAAAATGTAAATAGTGGCAAGTCAATGCCCCTTAAAGAATGATTTTATCTACGTCCATGGAAGCATAGAAAGGTATCGTGCATTCCTTTAGCTGTTTCATCTGCCACGGTGAAACCTCATAAACATTTTACAGCTTTTATATCTTGCCTTTAGTCTGAAATATACATCTAACAAGTTTGTCACAATGTACCTATAGCACGTACGTAATCAAGAACGGTTGAGAGCGATCGGGTCACGCGTGTGTTGGACAAAGAGCGCGATGGCGCTCAGCCCCGCCTCTGCCGTTGCCATCACAACGTTACGACATTTACGAAAATAATTAAACAAGTGAACAAGCATGATGAAGAAATATATGTGATAAATTAACAAGCAGAACATCCTAATCTGAAATTAATTCCCTTTCTCGAAACTCATTTTATTGACTTACTAAACGCGAAAATTATTGGGCGATTAGATTAACTTATCCACAGTTTCCATTAATATGAAAATCATTTTATGGGAAAATTTTCTAGCTTAATTGCCTGCCAAGTCCAGGTTATTGATTTTATCATAGACATCAATATTTTTTCTTGGCAAATCCACTAATGTACCAATTAGAAATGTTCAGAAAAAAAGCAAATTTACACTTGTCGCTGAAACGAGTCTACAAAAAGATCTTAAATTTTTTATCACCAAATTAACACATTAGAACAGCTAATAGCAATGCGATACCATCTACATATTTTAAAAATAAATATTGTGTAGCCCGATACAAAGGATTAAAACGTAATTCGAAAATAAAAAAATCTGATACCATGCTAATACGCAGAAATAAATTCAATAGTTTTATGTAAACCGCATATAGAAACAATGGTCCAACAATCATAAAGAGTTTCATTCAATGAATTATTAATTATACTATAGTTCTTAAATGTTATCAGATACGGAAAAATACATTTAGAAACGTTTATTTACAATTTCTTTCATTTATATTAACAAAAATTTTCATAAATACTTTTTGATTATTGTTATAAATAGAAAATTACTCACTAGTGACTTTTCTCAAAATTATACCCACTAGTGGGTAATCTGTTACTTTCCTTGATTAAAATCGCAATAGTTATAGAGTATTTATTGAGAGGTGTTGTATAAAGTAGATTATCAGAATCATATCATTTGGCCCAATTAAGACTTTTAGAATAACTTAAAATAATTGTTCTGATCTTACAAAGGGAAAATTGTTGTACTCAATTAATTTGTATCTCAAATTTTGTTATTTTAAACAATATTTAAGGAAAAATAACAAGTGAATTAATAGCAAATTAACAAAAATCATAAACGCAAAGATTTTATTTGGCCCAAAGGTATTGGCTGGTACACCGAACACTGTTTTTGAATCTGAAAAATGTTTCAAATAAAGATTGTAGGTAATATTATTCTACATCTTTTTGATTCCAATGAAATTTACTCTATCTCATTTATTTACTAAGATATGGCCAAAAACACAGATAGGCCTTCAAATAATCTATCACTTACTGTTGATGAATTGTTCCCAAAATCCAATCAATTCGTTGCATAAACTATCTTTCTTACATATATGTATATGCGGCAGGTAAAAATGATAAGATTTAATATAAAAAATGGTGAATTAATCAATTTTCCTTTCTATGATTTCAACTGGGCCAAATTATATGATGTAATGTGAAATTAATAGAATTTATGTGTTATTTTCCTTCCAATTTATACAACATTGATTTAAGTTTAATAAATAATTAATAACTAAACAATTTTAATTAAGATGTTTAGCAGTCTTGCGTAAATTTAAAAAGTATTTGTATATTTTTTGTGTTTGTAAGTGAATCGTATGCCAATAAAATGCTGAGCGATTAATTTGTATAATTACGTGAAACCCATTCAAGAATCGGATCTGTTCAAGCTTAATTAGATAGGCATAAAGTCGATTGAAATTAATTCCGTTCTTGAAACAAACTGACATATCCAGTTTTGTTCCACCATGTTCCGCAGATAATGCGATGGCATCTTTTTCAGACTTCTTTTTTATTTCTTTGTTTACCAGTTTCTTTTCAGTTATCTTTTTATTTACCTACTTAATTATTGTATTAACTTCCACGGGGCTTTTACTACAGCACATTTAAATAGAAAATATGAATTCACATATTTATTTTGCAGTAAATAATTATTTTAATGACTGTACCACGAGCTCTGTTTTTGATTGTTTCAAACTTTTAAGAGAAGTGTTTTAGCCTCGGTTTTAGTGCTGTACAATATCTTATATTTATTTTATAAAAAAATTCTTCGAATATAAGTTACAGAGAAATATTTTATCTATCACTGATCATTGTATATTTGTTGTTGCTAGGGAATTGAGGTACATTCTTCAAGTATCGTGAGAAATAAATTTGTTTTGTGCATATTTCAATACAGTACAGGTGCCATTGCTAGGATAATTATTTAGAATTGTCTAATATTGGAATTCAAATACAAATTAATCAGGAAATAATATCGTGGCCGTAGAAAAAGTATAGTGTACAACTCGCATAAAATGTCCATTTCATACAAACTTTCATACTCGTAGGAAATGAGTACCATTCCATGCTTGTTGTACAATATGCTATTATAATATTGTATAAACACCCAAAAACAGAGCCCGTGGTACCAGCCAATGTTACCAAATTTTGTAATAGATCTACTTAGCCCGTTAAATAGTGTCAACTTTTAATTAATTCGTTTGATGAACGGTTTAAATATTTGATAATTCTCAGTGTTTCTTTTGGATGCCGTGAGCGTTAGATTCTTATCTGCGACCCGTGGAATTTTCTAGCTGTCAAAATAACTTGAGAAATTAACATAAAAATGATCAACAATTATCTGTGTAGAATAAAAATTAGTTCTAATCTAGTGCTTTTAAATTAATCAAAATTATTTCAGAAAGACAACCTAAATTGAAATATAATAACTTAATTGAAAAGAGCAAGCTAAAATATAAAACGTTTTACCGCAGTTTCTCAGTGCTATATTTATTTTTAAGTTTGGTACCAGTCATATATCCATTGTAAAATGTAGTTTGTTTAATTGTAGCTAACTATACCGGGTGTAGAATTGAAATGTGGATTGTAGGAATATCAATGCTATTTTTTTATATTGCTGTAAATTTTTTTATATTCACTTTACAGCAAAGATGTAAATACAACAGATGTTCAAAGTGTAAAAATGCATGCAAGAAGGCCCGTTATTAACTTTTAAATATTAATTTCTTATAAAAATTATAGGTAATAGTTATTTATGTATCAAGGCACTGAAGTTCAATTTTTTAACACGAATATGGAATTTAGTTGCCGAGGCCCGTAATAAACCATGTGAATGATAAAAAGGAACTTCAGTGCCGAGGTACATATTAAGTTTTATTTAAAATCTAAAATTAGAAAAAACTGTAAAAAAATTACAATAAAGGTTAATTTTATACATCTGTCAGTTGTCAATTGAAACTGACAGTGTTGCCAACCTCGAGAAGTGAAGTTATCGTAAATAACACTCAAAATTATGTG
The DNA here is from genome assembly GCA_963942605.1 of Poecilus cupreus. Lineage (NCBI taxonomy): Eukaryota > Metazoa > Arthropoda > Insecta > Coleoptera > Carabidae > Poecilus > Poecilus cupreus. Next base: position 1,689,260 of record OZ012714.1, on the reverse strand, counting down.
TTTTGTCCTCAATTTTGTCATCGGAATTAATTAGTTAATTCTTCTTGCAAATTTTGTTTCATGTTACGTCCAAATTTACTATAGTACGTCAATAAATCTGTCAAAATTATCCTAATTATACAATAATTATTTAACGGTTGCCAACACTGGGTTGTTCAAAATCGTCGTATAATGGGTTACTTTAGTGACGATTTCTGAGCTTTTAATGATGATTTTTGAGCACTTTAGTACCGATTTCAAATAAAATATATTTTATGTTTAATCGACAAACATTATATTTTACGATATAAAATAAATAACATTAACAAATTTTAAATGATTTTAAAATTTCATGCATAGGAATTCTCTATTATTTAAGGTTTAGTTATGTTTAATTTATTTAAATATGATATTAATTTATGTTGTCTTTTGCAATTCCCGTACGGTACCTAAAGTCTACTCAACAAGATTTGTATTTATATTTAACCCTGGACAATCATACTTGGATACTTGTTTCACAGTTACACAAACGTTGCAGTGCGGTCTGGGAAACCCCAAGAAAAGAAAAATTACTTTCCTATTACCGGCTGTAATTTTTCTATTGATTTTATCTATATAATATTTGTTTAGGTTTATAGAAAGACATTAAACAAAACATAACATTTTAATTTGGGACTATTGAGAACAAACACAGGGATTTTAAATTGAATATTTGTTTAGGATTATAGAAACTGAATTGACAATAAGATATCATCGATGTTATGCGAATGCTGCGCATGTGAAAAATTATAGGAAAATCGTGGGGTTTCTTAGACCCCAGCGTAGCATTCCCGGATTAAGTTTGAACAAAGTTTGGGCCTGGGGTCGATGTGAAAATGTGTGGTTATAGTTGAGTGCATAGATATAGATATTTAAGATGTTCGCGCTTCACTTTGGTTGCGCGTCGGGTCGCAGCTGTACGGACGCAGCGAGCCAAGTGTATACTTAACACAAATTGAAAAAAAATTAATCACAAATAAGAACGTGCGTCAGCAGTAAAAGAACAGCATGTCTGTACTCACTTATATGGAACCGAGTAATGAGGAATGTGCAGAAATATAACAACATACCTGAAACAAAAAGAAATCCAATTAGTTTATTAAAATCGCGATTAACTTTTAATTAGATCGAATACAATATACAGCATTTTTCATTCACATACGCCACGAAATTTGTACTTTCCGTAACAGTACGCATACAACGTATTTGATTTACATTAGCTTATGAAGTAATTTATGGGTTATTACCCGCATTAGTAGCAATTCGTTACTGACATAAATAATAATTATAATAAATATACCTATATAGTTTTCAGGGATACACATTATTTAGAACATATATCTCTTAATATACAACACATAAAATTACAAGAGATGACAATTCTCTTACCAAAATTATGTCACTTCCCTTCTCCAAATTTATAACAACTAATTTATAGCATACATACATACATTATGCTATACCCCACCCCGTGGGCTAGAACGATCTCTAAAAAATCCTATCCTGGCACACCAATTTCGCCTCGTCCATATTCATACATGCTATGCTCATATATTCTTCATACTCGGAATTATTCGCTCACATATTAAGTAAATGTGAACTAAAAATAATTCATCGATTTAAAAAAATACGAGTATTTTATTTTCTTTTGTAGATTCATAAAAACTGTTGTGGGCAGCACAATACCTCCCGCCATAGATATCTTATCAAACAATGCAGGAACACGGACCACCACTATCAATGCTCATCCCTTCAAAAAATAATTTTCTATTTTGACACATTTCAAAAAATGACATTTTCAAGTATTGTTTAGTTTTCCAATATACTCTGGTTAGCAGATGAAAAATTAAAATATAATTCTTCTTTAACGTGTTGTAATTCGTAAATGGTTACAGTAGGAGAAAATTGTTTCAAACAACAATAATTATAGATAATAATATTGTTTTAAAATAAAAATTCTTATTAAACTGTAATTTACTGAGATATTTCAAAGCAACTTGATAGAGTTTCAAGTAAACTACCACTTCCGGTTATTGGATTATCTGACAGGCAGACAGGCACTATTAAATTATTAAAACGTGATCAACTCCTGAAAACTTACTACCGAATTTTCAGCATGATTCCTATAATTCTTTTAAAAGATGTGGTCATGTGACGGGAGGTAAAAAAAATCAATTATGATCACATACCCTTTTAGAATCCTAATGTTTTTTTTACATGTAATAATAATTTAAAGTAATTTTCGAAAGCTTTTCAATAGTATATTATTCAATGAGCATGTAATGTATGTTTTTACTCATTCGAATGAGTAATAGGCATTACATGCTTATTATATGGGAAAAATTACTCAAAAGTCATTTTGAATTTACTCTTTTGTCAGATACGATATGAATAACGAATGAATCATATTAATTCATCGATCTGTCAATATTATTTCATTAGCAACAGTAACAAAGGTCATTAATTGATAAACAACGGTTAAATTATGGGTAAATTAATTGACAGTTGTGGATAATAATTATTTACTTTACAAGTGGGCAAAGTAAGGAATTACTCACCATAGAAATTTTAGCGCACGAAGCCGAAGGCTGAATGTGATAATTTTAGCGAGTGGGTAAATTCCACTTTGCCCACGTGTGAAGTATAACGTTTTATCCAACACCTCTTGATAAATGAAAAATTTATTAAAGACATATTATTTGACAGTGACATATGCTTTAAATTTTTAAATTAAAATGTCAATCGAAGTAGTTACCAAGGTGTTGTGTGTTATTATTATTGTTATAAATAAAAAAATACTCACTAGTGACTTTCCTCAAAATTATATCCACTAGTGGGTAATGTGTTAGTTTCCTTGTTTAAAATCGCCATAGTTATAGAGCATTTATTGAGAGGTGTATCATATTCGTAATTATGAGAATTCACAAGTTTGAATTTTGCGCAGCCTAATTTATAAACAAAGCAATTCAAACTGTTACTATATGAATACTGCTGATCCCGTATACACTAATTAAAAGAGTAAGTTTAGTGAAATGTACTGCATTGTTGAACTGTAACGAATGGATACTAAACGATGGTATAATTTAGATAAATTCGTGATTACAGATGCTTTTGTTGTATCCACATACAAGATAAAATCGTCAATTTGATTTTACGACGTGTAAAAATACAGCGTTATAATCTTATTTTCTTTAGCAAGCTACATTACAAATTTTTAGATAACGAGTAAGAATGCTTGCCTTCCTGCAAACCATTTCTACGCGGCGGAAAAATCCGTTTCACGTAATTATCATGTAGCGGTCATATAGTAAGCAATTAACAGACAAGCGCATGCGCACGGGAAACCCTCGCCGGTCAGTAATTAATTTAAAGTTCGATCAAGAGCTCGCAGGATTTACATGTGCCAAGTTAATATTATGATTGCGTTCCACGTCGTTACAAAAATTCCTCGCGCGGCTCGGCGGCCATTTTGCCGCGCGTAAAAATAACGGAAGGCGGGAAATTGGCCAGCCATGTTAGATTGGATTTTGTGATACGCCACGTGAAATAATAAATGCGCCAAGCGGGATTAATACGCTATGGGCGGACGCTGTACATTTTTACCACAGAACTTATATCGCCGGCCTACCAACGAGATATTGTAGAAGCATTAGAACTAGAACACTTTTGTGTTATCCTTGCGACATCTACTGATCAATTCTTTTTCTCTACTTCCTATAGCATGCCAGATGAAATTGTTGCATGCCTCTTTAATATCTACCTTACAGTCATCTACTTACTTGTTACACATACAATGTTATTGTCAGTAATAATATAACAAGAGGGTGAGAATAAATTGAAAATAATTTGACAGATCTTTCGAAAACTTGTTGCCAGGCAATAGCCACGAAAGCCCGTAGGGCTTGAGTGGCTATTGCCAAATGGCGACAAGTTTGAGAAAGATACTGAAGAATTATTTTCTAATTTATCGAACTCTCGAGTTATATTTAATTAGATTATTTTTTGATTTCATCATCAGGCACAGCACTAAATCTATCGTCTTTGCTCATTTTTACTTGTGTTGATGATATTTATCTGACATCTGACATCTGTCAACAAAAACAAAAAAGCTACAGAGAAAATTGCCGGGAATAATCACAAGAGCATTATTCTCAGTATAATAATGACAGGATTGGTTAAAACGCAGACACGTGACATATAATAAAGCATTTGATTGGTTTAAATAAACGTCAAAAAATAATCATTACACTTTTTCACTGAATTTAAAATAGTATGTAATTTCATGTAAATAATTAAATTTTTGCATTTCCAGGTGTCAATACCCTAATTTATTCTTCCTTTTCGTGGACTGAAGAGTCAAATTTAATCTCGGATGGATTAAATTTCAAAATTTAATCTCAAAGGATTTAATTGACAAGTAAACCACAGCAACATGTAATAGTATATTGTACAACAAGCATGGAAAGGTATTCATTTCCTACGAGTATGAATCGGCTCATGCTGCAAATCATAAGAGTATGAAATTGACATTCCATGCGAGTTGTACACTATACTTTTTCTAAGACAACGATATTATTTCCTGATTAATTTAATTTCAATAATAAATTTGTCCCGCTTTTACCATTCCAATATATAACAATTCCAGATACGTATCCTAGCAATGGCACCTGTACCGAAATGTATTGAAATACTCACAAAACAAATTCATTTCGCACGATGCTTGCAATGTACCTTATATCCCTAGCAACAACAAATATACAATGAACAGAATTCTAAGTTGTCATAAAAACATTTTTGTTAAAATTATTTTATATAAATTACATTTATTATTAATAGTTTAATACAGTTGATAATTACAGAGTGTATTTAAAGGCTTATGCTAAAATAAATTACTTTGACCATTAAAAATGCCTTGTCTGGTTGATGCATCTCTGCTGTACTTTGAACTTTTTAAGTTAGTAGCCATAGCCACCATTTTTTTTTTATCAAGGAAATTAATTTCGGGAACTTGCTTATATCAGTATCAGTAGACGATTCCACAATTTTTGATTGTATATTTTAATTGTAAAACCACTTGTCAAAAGTTGCGAATTGTTTTTATATAATTTTCTAGATTTTATCGGCAGTATTTCCACTTTTCAATTATGAAACGTATCACTTATTACATTCACATAACATATACACATATATAACGTTACGTTATATCCCACTCAGTGGAGTAGAAAACCAGGCAACCTACAATCATTCCCATCCAAACATTCCTATTCTAACGCACCACTTTTGCCTCGTCACATTCATACATGCTCATCTATTCTTCACAATAGGAATTATTCGTTCGTGCAACAAACTTCCAATTATACCCAATCACTCATTCATCGAACGTCCACGCAATCGTTCATCTTCAATCTCACCCACATATATTAGTTTCATAAACCTTTCATTCAACATTCGCGCAAGATGTTCAAACATCTGACTCACTTCCACTATCTTAGCAACATTATTTTCAATCTCATACTCACCATACACCAATGTATTTCACACTCAATTAATTTAATAAATGTGAAAGAGGAGTTCAAATTATCATTAGACAATAAACACCATATTAGAATCTTTTTCTTAAAAATACTATAAATCCTCAGAATCTCAATGATAAAGTATAATAAAAATCTTTCTGTTTTTAACCGAAGATGGCGAAGGACAATATGCACTGAAAAAATTAAATCTTAAAGACCGACAATTGATGTTATCTTGTACATTTTTTCATGTGCGTTTTTGCCTCACCCCTAATTGAATAACAAGTTTGCCGTTTGATTTTAATTGACTTCGTTCAGTTATGTTAATCAGATTTCTTCTCTAAATCAGTGTATTGCTTGATGTATTATTAATATTTTTGTATATTACAGGCAAACTTTTACACAAAAAAACTTGTGTACCTTGTTAAAGTAATTGAAATAGAGTTCATTTACGTTCCATTTAATTGCATAGTTGTACCAAGTTCTCATAATTATCATTAATTACAGAAATCTGATGCTTTCATACAAATGCTCTCTGTACTTCTTCTTATTAAAACTAATATTACAAAAGTAGGAACAGGACACTAACTACATACATTGGAGATATAGCAAAATTATAAATATGTATCAAAAAATGCAGAATACAATAAACTATTTAACATATTTGATGTAAAATAATTAGGGAAGCCAATAATTGAACATTTCAAAAATAGGTATGATGCATCCTAAAATTCACCAGCCTGTATAATATTTTCGATGCAAGCAAGCGAGGAGCACTTCTGCTTGGTTGAACTGTATTTTTTTTATGTAGATAAAGTTAATTGGTTTGTATAAATATTGGAATGTGCAAAATATTTAAATTTTAGTATGTAAAGGCAAACAAATCTCATCTGCAATAATAAATAAATAATAAAGATTAAAGAAAAATAGTAAAAATTGTGTTTTATGTTTTTCTTAATGACTTGTGTAATAAGTTGGGGAATAAAATATTGCATCTCGTAAAATCTGGCGGTTTGTAGTAAAAAATAAAACATGTGATTTTTCTAAAATGTTCTCTTTATGTGGGAGACACAAACAAGCGCTATCTGAATTATTATCTTTATCGAGGTCAATTTGAAACGACAGGCCACTAAAAACGACAAAGTGTAATAAAAAAACGCATTTTCTTGAATTGCCAAGACCCTCCTACGACAATTACCATAAAACGTAATGAGGTAGACACAAACACTGCTATTCTATTATTCACTCTAATATTTGACACTTAACAATTAACATCTTAATAAAACTTCTGCGTACTTTTTTAGGTTAACCTAACTTAAAATTGTAATATTTTTTTATTACATTTCTTTATAATATAAGCGCTAAGAAACCCATTGTAGCAGATCGCATCGTCAGATCTATAATATTTTTCGAGATACGTCGATTTTTGGTATTTTCGAAGTGCAACTTTAAGGGCCTGTAATTCAAAAACTACACGAGATATCTAAAAATTCTCTTCAGTTTAGCGTTTCTGGTGCCTTATAAAACAAATTTGCAAATTTTAAAAATTTTGAATTTTTTTGGTATTTTTGTTCAAAATTTCGATCGGCGATAACTCGACAAATATTAAAGATACAGATTTGCAGTGTTCACCAATCGATTCAGCTCGTCGAAATACATAAGTATGCAAAGTTTCATAAAAATTGCTTTACGGGATGGAAAGCCTGGAAATGGCGTTTTTTGTCCAAAAGTCAAGTGTTACCCTTTGACGTTTGGCCTGAATTTGGCCATTTTCAGACGTTTTGCTCTAACATTTCAACCGGTTGTCCGAATTTTCTGATATTTTCAGGGTTTATGTATTTCGTCGAGCTGAATCGATTGGTGAACACTACAAGTCTGTATCTTTCATATTTATCGAGATATCTCCAATCGAAATTTTGAAAAAAATTCAAAAAAATTTCAAAATTTTCAAAGTTTACTAATTTATTATAAACGGCACGAAAAAGACAAAACTGAAGATATTTTTTGATATCTTGTATAGTTTTCGAGTTACAGCCCCTCAAAGTTGCTCTTCGGAAAATATAAAAAATCGTCATATCTGGAAAAATATTAGAGATATTACGATGCGCTCTGCTGCAATGGGTTTCCTGGCGCGAATATTATAAAGAAATGTAATAAAATAAATTTACAATTTTAAGTCATAATTGGGGAAATTTCCGTATTTTGAAAAATATTACAAATCGCCATATTTCGATAAATATAAGACATATTACGATGTGTACTACAGCAATGAGTTTATTCATGTTTAAATTATACATAAGTAATAAATTTCAAGTTAAGGAGGAGTATTTAATTTATTTTCTAGTAAACAATTTATTTGTATAAGAAAGTAGTGTGGTGCCCACACCAGATTTATAAATAATATAAACTAATAAAATAACATTGAAACACCTATATACGTTACTTTTAAATTCTATACCCACTATAAATAAAATAGAACATCATTCCAAAAATGAAAAAATCTTTTTGAAAATATTTCACGATTTCTAAATGTAATATATAACAATAATAATTAACACACATAATTGACAAAGACGGAAACCAAAATAATGATTATCTATCAACATACCATTTACCCATTTTGTGTGTAGTAGGGAAACCGCAGGGGTAAAGTTAAAATGGGAATTGCCGTCTATAAGATTCGAGCTGAGATTTTCATGTTCAACAACATGAGTTATTAAAATAAATGTTGCAAAGTAAAATGGTGCATTTCAATCTCAAGTTATAGAAATACGAAGTAAAATAATACTGAAGATTGCAGGAATGAGTAGTCGGCGAACGAACGAAGAATGAGGCAAATACAACGGATAAAGGCTGCAAGACAATTTAGAGTCGTGAGTCACGCAAACAGTCGCACGTCGAGCCTGAATTCGGACAACAAACCACTCACTCTTATAATTTAATAAGTCGAATTTACTGCCACATTTGCATAATTTGATTAAATATTTTAATCAAGCTTAGCAGCTTATGGGTCTATATTTGGATTTAATTTCCTGGGACACAGAAATATCCAAAAGGCATAAATTCACAGATTACTCGAATGTCTGGACCTGGATTCCAACATTGTTTGTGCTTTATTTTTTTAATTATTAGCATAAAGTTGCATTATTACTTTTACTCTCAGGACAGGCAAATTTTTCTGCACTGATTTTATTATCAATATTTTGTCGTTATGCTTCATTATTACCACTGTTCAAATGCTTGAAATGACGTATTTCAGGGTTAAGTGCTACATTCCCTTTATATCATTTTTGCACGTGACAAATAACGGACCACAATAGTTATTTGTGTGCAAAATGCATGCATTGTAGCACGAGCATAAAGCTTGAAGCTCGAAGCGCAACTGAGAGCTTCAATTATGCGAGAGCAACAATGCCATTTTGCACCCGTAATACACAATCAAAATTAACCCGGGAAAGAATACAAAACGATGTACTCAAATACAAGAAAACAATATAATATGTAATAAAACTAAATTAAATAAAATATATATGAGTTAATGAGATAAATAGCTCCGTAAATTATTGTTTTGAAAATCATAGTCATAGATTCAAATTTTATATTTTACTCATAAATTCGAACGTAAAAATTTATTGTCAAGATATTTTGATATACATACATACATACATACATAACATCACGCTATGTCCTACTTAGTGGGGTAGCACGAACCCAGAAACACAGTCAACCAACAATCAATCTCCTCCAAACATTCCTATCCTGACACACCACTTTTGCCTCGTCCACATTTATAGTGCGATTCATACATACACACTCGGAATCATTCGTTCACGCAACAAACCATCAATCATACCCAACCAGTTATTCCTCGGACGCCCACGCAATCGTTCACCTTCAATCTCACCCACATATATTAGTTTCACCAACCTTTCATTCGATAGTCGCTCAACATGTCCAAACCAACTCAACTGACTCACTCCCACTTTCTTAACAACATTCTTCTCAATCTCACACTCATCATACACCAATGTATTCCGTATACGATCACGTCTCGTATACCCACATACTCCTCTCAAATATTTCTACAGCAGTTATACGTCGTTCATGCTTCTTCATCCACACCCAACATTCACAACCATACATCATTGTAGGAACTAACACACCATTATAAACACTCAATCGAGCATCTCTAGATACATTCACGTTTCGATATCTTGACAATAAATCTTGATTCTTGATGATACTTTCTAGTCCTGTCTTGGGAAATGGAACATACTTCTTGTCTAGGTCTTGTCTTGATTTCAAGACAAAGTCAAGAGTATGTCTTGATTCTTGTGAAACACTATGCGCAATGATTAATACTGTGCATTCTTGAACCATGTAGTACATCATATCCCAGCAAGATCATAACCCTTCGAATAAAATGATTAGTTATTGAAAGTACCTATTTGTATATTTTCCACGTTTCCTGAATAGCGTTGTATAGAAGCAAGTGCACAGTTAAACAAAATAATAACGATAGTATGATATTATTCATTGAAACCAGTAGTCAATGAGCAATGGAAATTAATAACAACACGGAACCGCGCGCTGCACTGTTACGTTCAAGTACAAGAGGTACAAAATGCTTCTATACAACGCGAGACAAATCTCTAATAAGAGTTAATACCATGCGTAACTAATAAACATCTTATATAGAATCTCCGGCCGGGCTTCCTAGTTACGTTATTGTTCTATAACCTCAAAAAAGCATTTTTCAAAATTTCATTTACTTGTTGGATTCGAAAAAAACGTAATTTGCTTAATTAGATAATTTTTTATTTTACTTATTTTTGACAACACAAAAAGTTTTACAGTTATTATAATATGGACCACTTAGAGGAAAACTTTTTATGTTGTAGCTAGACTCATTCATTAATCATTGGTGTTTTATTAAAATTTTGTAGGAAATTAATATTTTATAAAAAAATACATCAATATTTGGTATAATTATGAAGTATCTACAAGAAAATATTTTCGGTTGTAAATTATTATATTAATGATATATAAATATCTCGTGTCAGCTAATTTAATGGCATCTCCGTCAAATTTGTATTTTTATAACATAAGCATAACTATAAACACATTATTTTTATTTCCCTCGGCATAAAGTGAGGCTAGCGTGGAGGACATTCATAGTCGTATTATTATACACGCATGCGCCTTCACGTACATTAACAACTCACGAGTACATTGAGTGTTTGACGTTTATGGTGCATTAAAATGAAATTAAAAATATTGACACCTGTAAAACGATTTAGTTTGTGTGTTTGTGCGATGGACTGAATGTACCATATCCACACTCTGAACACTGCGAGTCATATTTGTATTTACAGAAACGTTCATTATTTGCTTTTACCAGTTATGCTACTGTTACTGTTTAACGAACCTAATTCCAAATGTTTTCGTGCTACATGAAAAATATGCAATAAACAAATATAATTATTTTTTTCATGCTGCTTTTGTCGCTATACAAGTCTAAATTTTTATGACATCTATGTATTGGCAATGTACTCTTAAGTGAATGGTAATTCTTCGATAGATATTTATAAGATTTACTGTCTTAATGGGATTGCAATACTTTTTCGTAAATCTGTATTTGACGCACTTTCACAGACCAGAATGAAAATATTTTTCAAACATATCATTTGTAATATTGAATGTGTAATAATTAAAATAATATTAAATTATTGGTATATAAATACGAAAATACGAGACAAGAATCAAGCGATTTGGCCCAATTACGACTTTTAGAATAACATTTTTTAAAAAATTGTTTTACTCTTACAAAGGGAAAATTGTTATACTCAATTATTTGTATCTTAAAACAACAGAAATAATAACAAATTAACAAAAAAAAGTCAAAATTAACATAAAGTTTTCATTTGGGACAAAGGTATTGGTTGGTACTACAAATCCTTTTTGAATTTAATCTGATGACAACAACCTAAAAAAATATTATTCTACATCTACATCGTTCTGATTCCAATGAAATTCACTCTATTTCATTTATTTATTAAGATATACCTAAAAATCCTGATAGTCCTTCAAATTATCTTTCACTTACGGTTGATGAATTTAAATCTAATCAATTAGTAGCATAAACATAATACCTCCCTTACATATTATATGTATATGCGGGAGGTAAAAAAGATAGAATTTGACATAGGAATATGGTGAATTAAACAATTTTTCTTTATATGATTTTAACTTGGCCAAACAATATTGATACTGGGCTCGTTTATACTTATTTGATGCATGTTAATTACGTGCCCAGAATCATATAATTTCTTCTTAAAAATCACAGAATTTAAGATACAAATTAATTGAGTACAACAATTTTCCCTTTGTAATATCAAAACAAATTATTTTATCCAACACCTCTCAATAAATGCTCTATAACTATGACGATTTTAAACAAGTAACAGATTACCCACTAGTGGGTATAATTCTTAGAAAAGTCACTAGTGAGTAATTTTCTATTTATAACAATAATAATAACACACAACACCTTGGTAACTATTTCGATTGACATTTTAATTTAGAAAATTTAAGGAATATGTCACTGTCAAATAATATTTTTTAAATAAATTTTTATTATTAAGAAATGTTGAATAAAATAATACTTCACACGTAGGCAAAGTGGAATTACCCACTCGATAAAATTATTACTCTCTGCCTTCGGTTTCGTGTTCTAAATTTCTCTCGTGGTAATTCCTTACTTTTCCCACTTGTAAAGTAAATAACTATTAAGTTTTTTTAAAAGCCTTAATTTGACCAAATGATATAATTCTGGGCTCGTATTTCTGAACTTCGCACAAAATATTATTATAATAAGAATATTTTTAATAAGTAGGAAAGTAGGTAATATTTTCAGATTCAATACACTCTGACAATCGTTTATATAATAATTTAGACGAATATAGTGCCAATAGCAGAGTACAAATAATTAATTATATTTCATTATAACAAATTTTAAGGTGGTACGAATACATTTGGGGTATTGGGGTTGAGCTTGTTAATTTGTAGAAGTAAATAACATAACAAATTGCTATGGCAATCTAGCAAAAATGCTACATTTGAGGATTGTCTCAGTGGTGGTTATCAGTTATCATCGACGGCGCAGCGTAGCATTGACCTGAAGTGTCATTTCGCTGGCGTGAACAAGAACTCGATGAAGCCCCGCGCGGTGGCCGAGTGGGTGTCGCACCTTGACGAGCGAATGTCACAACCCGCAGCTCGCGGTTCGCGCCGTCATTAATTACACTTTCGCATGATACATTTCTGGTGTTAATTAATTTATTTAAATGTATTTCAATTCGCGTCGGATTGATATCATAATTTTCGCAGATTTGACGGCCGAAATGATGTTATCAAGGTTATATAATGACTGCTAAATGGATTTTTCATGTACACAACATATTATTAATGCATGCTAATTGTTTTTCAAACTGAAAATCATTATATTGAAATAACAAATGCGATGAGGTGTTTGCAAAAACTTATTTTATGATTTTGATAAGTTTTCTTTGCCAAATACACCATTTTACAAATAGTACAAAGTGAAATTTATTAATTTACTTTGTAAGACCGGTACTCACAACTTTCATAACGAGCAGGTTATACGCTCGAGCAGTGTACTAGTTATTTGCATCACTAGTCCAGAAATTGCACTTTTACGAGTGCGAGTACATTTTGACTTGCTTGCAAATTACAAGCACTCGCAAAACAGTTTCTGGACATGGGATACACATTATTTTTTGTGTCGATTTTGTCATTTTATTAAATGAAATGATCGATTTATTTGTTTTAAATAAACAGATATATAATGTATAAATGTATTTTTTTCTACTCCTATATGAATATATCCCCATTATTTCATTATTTTTTTTTTTTTTTCGATGAATTATAGTACCCATAATTTACGACAGTGATTTAGGATTCATAATTCACTCTTCTCGACCAATCAAAAAGCCAGAAATCCCTAATTCACAGAATCTTTAAAGACGTGATGTGGATCACCAAGCAATGGCCGTCTGACAGTTGAAACGTAGTCAGTTATCACTGTATACTTTTATGTAAACGTTTTTCAACATGTGTTTTTTAAGGAATTTTGATCATTTTCAAAAGTGATTTCCGAATTTATAGGAGTAGAAAATTATAGTATTATATTCGGGACTATGGTCATTAATCACTCGCCTACGGCTCATGGTGCAAAATTCATCTTCGTGAATAATCTCTCATATAATAAAACGTTTCTAGTTCTACTTTTATGAGTCATCATCAGCAAGAATTAATTAAAATGAAATATTATAAAATATGAAGTAAAGAATATGAATTGTAATACATTTATCAAAAATACTTATTGTATACTTTAAAAATAGCTATTACTTAGTTGCTTAGGAAATAAAATAGTGATTATACATCTTTTTATTGTTTAACAGGCGTGTAAAAATGTTCATTTCAAACAACTTTGTTTTTTCTTTTAATATTTATAATTTGTAAGCATTTTTTTTATCTGCATTTCGTACCTATTTCTCTTCTTTTTTTTTGTACGTAATAAATAAATTTTTCTTTTCTATAATGTTTGTGCATTTAACTTGAATATTTACTGGCGCGACTCTAGAATTTATAACTTTTCTCTTACCACAGAGAAATTCTAAATTACTTCAACTCGCCATGATACATCGTTCAGATTATACAAGTTATTTGAAAACAAGTGAAGTTAGATAACAGAGTAAGAAGCACCTTGGAGTAAAGATAGAGGTACGAAGGGTCGCAGCGCTCCACATGTTGAAGGAAAGAACGGCTTGCACTGAGCTTGAAAGACTTGAGAACAGGCGAGAGAAACGAACTCTTCAAAATGGCGAACACAGGTAATAATTAATCAAGTATGCTAAGACAGGCGGGTTCCCCTCTCCGCACCGCCCCGCGCCACGCACATCGCTCGCAACTTATTAACAAAGCCGTTTCCATTATTTTAGTCCATCAAATACATTTTCGAAAATAATTAGTTTCAGAGCTGCTTAATCGGGATTCGGCTAACTGTACCCGTGTACCCGGCTAAATTTTTTCATGCTCGTGGTCTTCTTGTTCTCCCGACAAGCTGACGATTCATGACAGAAAATGTTACGTGGTTTCGAGTTAATTGCTAGAATTTCTTCTCGAAATTAGACAATTACCCGGTGACGACGTACTGACAATGGAAAAAAATAAGGAAATTTAAGTTTTGGATACATGATAAATGGATCGGTGCTGCACCTCCTAGGACCAGCACAAATAATTACTCAAAGCTTATTTTTCTAGCTTCACAGTCTTCGTGTTTTACATAAATAATTTTTTCTCCGGTTCCACGAAAAATTATTTCCACTCATTAAATTTTTCCAATCGTAGTATATTACATACTAGGTTTACACCTTGCAAACTATGCTAATTTGTGTACAAATGAGTAACTTGTAATTAAACAATACCTGTAAGGGATGTATAGGAATCTTGATAAAAATTAGGTAAAGTATTTTCAGTATGAGCACGTTTTAGGGACCCTAGAATACCACTTTAATAGTTTCGCTATGATGTCTGTGTGTGTGTGTTTATCTTTCTGTCTGTGTAGATCTCGGGAGTTACGGGTTCTCAAAAACTACTTAATTTAAAAGTTTGTTATTTTCTATATATCAACTGTAACTCTTTGGGAAGAGCTAATTAGTTTTTGTTGATAATCCAATAACCGGAAGTGGTAATTTACTTGAAGCCCTATCAAGTTATTTTGAAATATCTCAGACATTTTTTTATTAAAATAAAGTTTCAAATATTATTATGTGCAATTGTTGTTTGAAACACCTTTCTCTTACTGTCATCATTTTCGAATTACTGCATGTTCAAGAGAAATTATATTTTAATATTTTCGTTTAAATCTGCAACCTTTTCTTTAAAAAAATCTGTTGTGGACACCACAATACCTCCCGCCACAGATTTCTTATCAAACAATGGAGGAACACGGACCACCACTATCAAGAAACGCTCATCCCTTAAAAAAATGTATCACATGTCAAAATATGACATTTTTCAATCGTTGTTTGGTTTTTTTCAAAAAGCATAGGTTTGCAGATTTAAACTTGTAATTCGCAAATGGTGACAGTAAGAGAAGAATGTTACAAACAACAATTGTAGATAATTATATTTGAAACATAATTCTAATAATAAAAATTGTCATTAAACCATAATTTACTGAGATATTTCAAGATAACTTGATAGGGCTTCAAGTAACTACCATTTCCGGTTATTGGATTATCACCAAAAACTAATCAGCTCTTCCCAAGGGAATACAAATATAATATACAAAATATCAGAATTTTATGTACAATAGTTTTTTAGAAACCGTAACTCCAGATATTCACACAGCCAGACAGATCGACAGACAGACAAACAGACACATATAGACATCATCGCAAAACTAGTTAAATCGTATTCTAAGGACCCTAAAATGTGCTTATATACTGAAAACTCTCTACCGAATTATTAGCATGATTCCTATACCTTTCTTACAGGATGTGGCTGAATGTTAAAATAAGAATTGAAAACTGCCTTATTTTTTACATATTGTATA
Source organism: Poecilus cupreus (assembly GCA_963942605.1). Taxonomy (NCBI): domain Eukaryota; kingdom Metazoa; phylum Arthropoda; class Insecta; order Coleoptera; family Carabidae; genus Poecilus; species Poecilus cupreus. The sequence continues at coordinate 1,673,087 of OZ012714.1, read as the reverse complement.
ATTTAAAACTAAATTTTTTTAAGGGATAAGAGTTTCTTAATAATGGTGGTCTGTGTTTCTGCATTGTTTGATAAGAAATCTATGGCGGGACTGGCGGGAGGTATTGTGTTGCCCACAACACTTTATTTTTATAATTTTATAGTATATTGTTACAATTTTCACCCTTTCCGAGCAATTACAGGCAGTTAAGCTTGTCGAATGTACAAAATATTTAGAGTCAGAAGTTGTAACATGTCATATCCACTAATGTACAATAATTGCAGTTGGTTCACAGCGCTGTTTTGTCTCCCGCCAGAATGTGGATGCAGCTAATGGCATCTCCCGGATTTCGGGTGAACCAAGGCCGTAGAAAGCTTCAAATTAAGATAATTACTGCTTTTAGATCGAATGAGGTCCAGATTTTGGAAGTAGTTAATTACGCTGCTTGTTTGTAACGGTGTTTACTTGCATTTCTTCTCTTTTAACGCGCTTTCGTTGCTGAATTATGCCTTCTACTTTTTCACCTATCATTAATCATTTTTCTTCTAAATAATCCTTTCTTTACAGGAATACTTTAATCTTTTCTATCGCCATTAACAATATTATGTACTGCAACAATAATTACAATAATCGTTCTTAATAACAATAATCGAATTATACTTTGTTTGTAACCACATAGTGAATGCAAGTTATTTAAAATACATAATAACTAACAATATATTTATCTGTGCGTATCATATTTATTAAAGTGAATTATGAAAAATTGAATTTCAAGTTACACCAATTAGACTTAAATTATGAGTTTAGTTTGAGTCAAATAAAAATGAATTCAGTGTAACTGTAAATTATTCACCAATAGATGATGTTTCAGCATTATCAAGTTAGACTTGGAAGTTACAAAAGAGATTCAAAACTTTGATATGAATAGGGTAAATAATGCCGAAACGTTGGGTCACGAATTCGGTGCAACAAACTACAGATTAACGAAGAATTAGGATTGAATCTTACTTATCTCTGTAGATCTTCACAATTCTTACGTCCACAGCCAGTGTGTCAGTTTTGCTCACTTCCGAAGAATATGAGCGATGCGAGCTTCGTGCAGGTTACAAGTAACTCGGGTAATTACTTATGTAAATAATATCACATTAATTTGAAAACTAAATGGTCGTATTCTATAGCAGAGTGTGAAATATTCATTTTAATTGCTGTTAAATATTTCAGAAGCGATCTTATCTAAACTATTCTCACACGAATTAGAATATGTGCCCAGGTGGATTATACACAAGGTTAATTTAAAAGTTTTATTACTACTATAACACTTGTAAAGTTTCAACATTTTGGTAAGATCCAAAAGAGTGGTAATTATTAAATTCTTTACTAAGGTGGATATTTAAATTAATACAATCACTGCGACTGCCATCAAAAGTTTTACTTAATAATTACTGAAAATGCTGTTGATTTTACCAAAGGAACATTTATATTACAGTATTGCTTGTACACTTTTTGGTAGAATATAATTTATTAGTTTTACTCAATCATAAATAGTTTAAAATAAATAATGCCAATTCTGTTTACGTAATAATTTTAAAAAACGCCATTTATATTTCAAGCATGTTTTAAAAACCGACTTGACTTTTAAGAGCCCAAAACACACGCTAAACAAAAATGAAATAGTATATTGTACAACAAGCATGGAATGGTACTCATTTCCTACGAGTATGCAATGACATTCCATGCGAGTTGTACATTATACTTTTTCTACGACCACGATCTTATTTCCTAATTAATTTATATTTTAATAATAAATTTGTCCCGCTTTCACCATTCCAATTTTTGACAATTCTAAATAAGTATCCTGTACTGAAATGAAATGACCTGTATTGAAATACTCACAAAACAAATTCATTTTTCACGATGCTTGCAATTGTACCTTATTTCCCTAGCAACAACAAACATACAATGAGTAGATTTCTAAGTGGTCGTAGAAAAAATATTTGATATTTCAAAAGTAGATTAATATTTATTTATTTAACAGAAAGGAATGGAAAGAAATGAACTCTAAAATTTACCATTATATCATTACAATCTTCTACGAAATTTCTACAGAAAATAATACAACTGTAATAAATAAATCAAACTGTTTTCTGATATATAAAATATTTTTTGTTTTTCTTTAATTTTTCATCTAGTCCTAGCCCCGCTACCTTGTTTTCGGTGGTGTGACATCGGCCCGCAGTGTTCGTTGGTATGGGTTTTCGTAAAACCACATTCAAAGCTACCTGTCATAGCCTTTGCCTAGTTTAATAGAATTATTTTCTTTTATTATGAAGATGGTTAAGAGGACTAACTAACTAATGATTGTGAATTATATGTGAACATCACAAACGACTAAGCTCTTCAGTGGGATTCGAACCCACGACCTCTGTTGTAATAGGCTAGCGATGTATCCACTACGCCACCGAGATCGGCAAATGGTATTATTATGTGTACTATTGTGTGGATTCCATATAAGTGAATTAGAATTACCAAGAAAGAATACGGAACCAAACACAACGAAGAAAGAAAAAAGGAAGACCAAGAAATACGAAAAGCATTAGAAACACTGGAAAGCAATGTAGAAGAAACTAACACCAAAAGAGATAAAAAATGTTTTAGATTATAAGTAGGTAGGTGGTACACAAAGTGTGTAGAGGTAAAGACATAATAATAAGTGGGAGAATAAAATGTTAAGGTGGCGAAGAATTCGTAGAGTAATCCGTGACGGCGTTTAGCATCAAATGTCCCGGAGTCGTGCATCTACTTTACTTTATAGTGTGCAGTTGCGAGTTAATGACTACATATTGTTAGTTAAAGAGCCGTGAAAAATGAACGCAACGAAATTTATTTTAACAGCAAAAAGAAACAAAGCCATGCATGCGTATGTGTGTGAACGGGAACAACGAAAGACGCCTGCGAAAAAAAGCAAAATGAGAAAAAGAATTAAAAGGATCGAGCGGCTAACAAAAACGCTTGCAAAAAAACCAAACGCAATTTCCGAACGTGGTTTTATGGTGTTAGCAACGACGATAACTATTTTCCGACAAAATAATTACTTACGATTTTGTAATTGGTCGACTCGAATTTTAGAAGAAAAAAATCGACTCTCAAATCTCCGTTCGCCGCAGATGACTTGGCGTTTGTGCCCCTGCAGTCCCGCGCCGAGCACTGGTATGACTGGAGTTTTCAGGTAAATTAACATCGCGCTAACGTTCGCCTTAATCATCCCGGTGACGATTAATCAACGTATTCCGTATGACTTGGTAACTCTGTGCTCCAGTACGAGTACCTCGCCAGCATGCAAAGTTCACTTAAAACGCTAAACGTGAGTTTTAGAGCTGAGCATGTTATAAGTCGGGAGCAGGTTCCCAAATAGTGATTATAACCGCAGAGAGAAAACAGCGCAGCAACGAAACTACTTTACCAAACACCGAGAACTTGAAGCCGAAAAAAGAGAATCGTTCTCCCCTGGCCTATCATTAAATATGGCGCTAAAACATTCCTACCTTGAACAGGCAACCGCACAGCTCACAGAATAGTTAGAACCGAGCGCACAAAAAACGCACCACAACAAAGACATCGCTCCGAATCCAAACGAATTCGAATTCGAAATGGAAAAACAATATAATTTTGGAGGAAGTCAGGGGAAATTATGCGGTGAAATGGGTCATTACAGTTAAAAAATGACAATCTAACCGCGATGGCCGCAAGCCATCGATGCCGATTGTTTTTTGCCGTAATTTTACGTCCAATTTGATTTGCATTGTTACACGCGAATGACAATCGACAATCAACACCAGATCCACCAGATTTTTTATTAGAATTCGAACTAACCTTATTTATTCTTTTATTTTTTATACCTGTACACCCAAATACAATAACAAATTTAATTATTTGTACCATGTCTTTCATAGAAAACAATTATTACAATAATTAGGATAATTTACGGAATAATTTCAAAATTACTTTGCTTACCTGTTACCCTTGATTATTTCGTCTACGTTCATTTTTTTTTTTTTTTTTACAAATAAAAACAGATAAGCGTACATATTATTTTGTATGTTTTGTTACGAATATTCTTACATATGTAAACGAAAATAATACATCAAAAAAATCATTTTTTTAAATGTTGTTTATCTTTTAATAATTCTGTGACTTACTATACAACATAGTATGTATAGATATCTATATTCCATTTAGGAATGCAAGAGAGTAATAAATCAGTTTGTTAAAGACATTCCAGTGGCGTGCCAATAATTGCTTGCCTAGGGATAGTGTAATCGTTATTGCAAAGATAAAATGAAATTTGTTCACTAATTCAGATGCAGATATTAAATCGCTTCAACTTTTATTTAAAACATTTTTTTCTAAAATAATAATGGAAGCAGTAAATTGCATAAATATTATTTAACATATAAAACACCTATGATCGGCTGAGTAAGTCACTACCTGTATACCGGGGGTATTTTTTAAATTTCATTTCAAGTTTTTACCTATTAATTTTAAAACAAAAGTATAAATATAAATTAAAAACTGCGTCAAATGAGCCTAAATTTATTGATGTGATACATTTCTGTCATGAGATAGTCGTAAAACAAAATTTATAATTTTTAACTATTTCCAGAGTGCCATGGTAAACAAAACATACAAACAGTCGTATTGTTTGAGTTTGACAGATAGCATTTGGCATAGTTTTTAAGATTATTGACTTGTTTATTTCTCAGTAATCATGGACACATTTACCATTTAAATAATTTAAACAAGTCAATAATTATTAAAACTCTGTCAAGTGCCATCTGTCAAACTCAAACGACTCGACTGTTTTATTTACCATGGCACTCTGCGAACAGCTAATTTTATTTTACGACAGAAATGTATCACATCCATAAATTTAGGCTCATTTGGTGCAATTTTTAATTCTGAGCATTAAAGAGTGAAATTAAAATACTAACATTGTATTTCCTATGGCTCATAAAAAAGAAGACACCCGATATATCATTATATACTTTTCAAATGGATTTGTAGTTTATTACATGGACGTTAGAAAAGATTCAAGTACGTATTTAAATCTAATAGTACCTGCTTCATTTTGGTTCTTAATTTTTCTGCAATTCTTCAAGCGAACAAACAACAAAGGTTTTGATTTATGTGCGTTCTTTGTGCAGTGAGTACAACGCAGACAAAGGGCCAGGTAAGTGTCCGAGGGTTGCTATAGGCATTAGGGATAAGGGTCAGGAAATGAAGGACGCAGGTAGAAATAGAAGTTGCGATACTCGAGATAACTGTAGCTGCCAAAACTACAGCATGGCGTAAAGTTGAAAAACACGTGCGATATATTTCTATCTTGATTGGAATAAAATTATTACAAGATTAAAATAGAGATTATACTCCGGAACCGTTGACTTTTCAAAAAGATTTCCCAGAAAATAAAAATATAACTACTATGAAGCATGCGCATCGGACTAGGATGCTAATATACAAATTACAAAATAGGTTAAATAGCTCTGTGGTAACGCATCAGACTGCGGATCATAAGATCCTCGGTTCAAGCCGTACAGCCGACAAATTTGCGATATTACATCCTTGGAGGTCGTGATTTAAAGACTAGTAACCGCACTTTATGCGCAAAAATATATCATAATACCCAGATCTGCTCTTAGCAGAATGCCACACCCAGAACTGGATAAATGCGTGATGATATATTTATTTGAAATCGTCACTAAAGTAACCTATTATACGACGATTTTGAGCATTGCAGTGTTGGAAACCGTAAAATAATTATTGTACAAGATAATTTCGACAGATATATGACGTATTGTAGTAAATATGTAAAATGAAACAATATGTGCAAGAATTAACTAATTAATTCCGATGAAGTAATTGAGAACAATACACATAGTTTTGAGTGTTATTTACAATAACTTCAATGTTCGAGATTGGCAACAATGAATGTCAATTCCAATTTATAACTGACAGATGTATAAACTTAACCTATATAATAATTTTTTTACAGTTTTTTCTAATTTTGTGTCGCGACAATCAAATTACTTTTATCACTCAGATGGTTTATTTTCATGATAAAAGTAAAACTTCAGTGACTTGATACATAAATAACTATTATTTATAAAAATGTAAAAATAAATTTACTTGATGTAATTTATATTAGATAAAACGAGCTCATGCTACGGAGAAGACCCATCAAAGTGAAAAGTTTGGTGTCCGCTGGCACGGCCGTGCAGACAGAGCACACTGGGGCTAATTGCTGGCGGAGCCACGGGTTGGGCCTGCGCCCCAGGGCCCCCGGGAGCTTCAGCGCTTCTCCTGAATGACACTAACATCGCCTCGACCTCTGTCATTACGACCCGCCCAAAATTATATACCTCCGCGCATTTTTGTCATAATTATTATTTGGATTGTACTGTCTAGAATAAAGAATTGTATTATAAAAAATAACAAGGTGTCGTTAAAACTGATTCGCCGAACGGCGGCCGCATCGCAGCATCATCGGCCAGACACGCGGGGGGCGGGAGAGCGGGAGGGTGCGTGGTTTAACCCTGGATCTTGGTTGGCTGTAGCCAGCTGCATAATTCCTAGGCCTTCACCTAAATGCCAGATATGGAACAATTATTGTTATCGTTATTATTAGACACTTCTATTTTATTTTCAGTTTATATATTCAAGCACTGTAATTGTAATACTGGAACGCGCACTTGTAGGCTTTTATGAAGGCGAAAAACGAGCCTGAGACAGATAGATGTCATGGGCTACTTTTATTTGTTTGACAGTTGTTTTTAGAACGGTTGCTATGCGTTTGTTGACCGATTGTTATATAAAACCAAGTTTCGCGGTTTTGTTCAACAAAAGTGATAAATAATATTCATCCAACACCTCTCAATAAATGCTCTATAACTATGGCGATTTTAAACAAGGAAAGCAACAGATTACCCACTAGTGGATATAATTTGGAGAAAAGTCACTATTGAGTAATTTTCTATTTATAACAATGATAAGAATACACAACATCTTGGTAACCATTTCGATTGACATTTTAATTTAGAAAATTTAAAGTATATGTCACTGTCAAATAATATTTCTTTAATAAAATTTTTATTATTAAGAGATGTTGGATAAAACGTTGTACTTCACACGTGGGCCAAGTGGAATTATCCACTCGATAAAATTATCACACTCAGCCTTCGGCTTCGTGTGTTAAATTTTTTCTCGTGAGTAATTCCTTACTTTGCCCACTTGTAAAGTAAATAACTATTCTTTAATATTGCTGTTTAGAATTTATAAATGTATTCAATAAGGCTCATTTGGTTACCTAAGTAAATATTAATATTATTAAATAAAAATTCATATTTATTAGGAAAATTGTAACATGGCCATGGATAATTAAACAAAAATAAAATATTCGACATTTCATAATTTAATTTTAATTGAAATATCGTAAAATTTTAATATATATAATACAGTACAGCTTTCTTGTGGTGCGGTTCACGTCACTATCTTCTTTCTCACTTTCTCCCACTATTGCTGACTTGATTCATACGAATGTGAATGATGACGTGAACCGCACCACAAGAAAGCTGTACTGTATCTACCTAAATGAGCTTTATTGCAAGCATTTTTAAATTCTGTATTTTTGTATTTACATTTTTGTTGAAGAAAATAGATAAAACGATACAGCAATAAAACAAAATAGTATTGTTGAAATCCTGTATAATATACATATACACTAAATAGTGGGATACCAGCCGTCAAGTCACGCTTCCCTTAAAATGACAACTGTCATTTCTGGAATAGATTCAAAAGAGTAAACATATGAAATATGAATGGTATAGAACAAAATATGTGTCCCACAATAAATCGGGCTGTACCTATATAATTTATAAATTATAAATGAATGTCGATAACAGAGTGAAACTGTCAATTGAGTATTAAAATAACAATGAGATATTTGATTTAATCTTTGAACAACCTATATATGATTATTATGAATACAACTGAAACAGTTTTACTAGGTATTATAAAAAAATTTAAATGCTTTCATTGAATCCATGCGATATGAATAAAAACAGTGGATCAGTTGGGGGCCGCGGGCGAATATTTGAAGAGGTGCGGGGCGGGGGCGAGGGAGCAACAAGAGGCACTATCGGCGAGAGAGACAGCTTCATCTGTGGGCGCCGGTGCATTCAATTACCGCGCTATCAGATGTCACTATGTATCAACATCATATTAATTAAGGACGGACGCAGTCCGATGCGATTTTCTTATTTGTTCTGGTGCGCTGTTTGTTTTTGTTTCAATCGGGTTTTGTTTTTGTACCTTTAACTCGCATAAAGAAATGTTTAGTTCGGGGTGTGCGTCAAGTGAACAGTTTGGAGGCCCGACGAAAATGAGTTAAAATATTAATAAGAATTCTTAAAAAAATAAAATGAAAAAGGGATCGGTTCCGATCAGTTCATTAGTTTTCAAGTGTGGTTGTCTTTGTCTGGTCGACTGGTTCCGCGTATGTCGCTCTCTATCTCACGATGAAGCGATAAGAAGTAGGACCAACACTCTCTCGACCTTTTAAGAAACCAATCAAAAGACGATCAGCAATTTTCTAGCTTCACTTGTGGGATAATCAAAACAAAACGATCCATTAATTACACGTGGGATAGCGTTGTCCTGCATGCATATTTACAAACCCTACCTTCGCCCAGAATGCATCAACATTTTAAAACTGTGACTCTGAATAGTATGCCTACCGGTTTTCTCTTTCACATCTTATTTGTTTCTTTACATTTAAAATTAAAAAGTTAATACATCTTCTGGAAAATTCTGCTAGCGGGTAGGATTTGCTAATGCTCTTCCTGGGCGGACATCTAGACCGTGGAGGTCTGCGCACATACCACACTACTAAATAACCTTCTCAACTAATTAAGTAACTCATTAACAATGCCACAATCGAACATGGCCGTTGCTTACATATCGCCAATCGCAAAAACAAAAAACCATCGCTCATCCCTCACTTACACATATCACACGAATGTGATACATATTCACTCTGCATTGTATATGTTATTGTAAAACCTCGTATATTGGTTAATCTTAGGTTTAACCAGTAAATCTTAGGATTAACCGACATGAGTTGGTTAATGTACTGATTTACTGGTAAAAACCTTAGATTAACCAATTTATGGGCTTTGACAGGTTAGGTTATTACCGTGTCTTTCAGGTAAATCCTTAGATGTAACCGGGGGAATGATGGTAAAAATTTGAAATAACAGAAGATAACATAACTGTTGGATTGTTACCATTATAAGTTGTTAAATCTTAGGTTTTACTGGAAAATCTTAGGATTTACCGTATCTCGGGCTTTTATAGTAATATATACACTTACAACAACATCGTCAAAAGTATTTTGTAAATATACCGGGCGTAACATAAATAAGTATATTAAATTTAACCAGTCGAGAACAACACTATTTTTAAATAACTTTTTTCTAAATCCCATTGATCTCTGTCTCTAACGGTAACGAACTTAATAGATATTTATGCAACAAATACGTAATTTATTGTTTTATGGACGAGGAACATTACGTACGTGTTACTTAGAATATTTTATGTTTTTACTGCATTGCAGATTATCTTTCTTTAGTTGAATATGACACATGAAAAAATTTTATAATTTGAAAGTACGCTTTTTTCTGTTGTTTATTATTTATTATTATTTGTTTCGAAAAAATTGTACAAACTGTCAATTCACATCTCAATCATTCTGACCACTTATTAATGAAGACATCATTCAAATAATATATAAAAAAAAACATATAATTGTGTAATTAATATACATAATCGTTACTAAAAATGCTGTTCCCGTTTAAAATTATTTATCTCATAAAATACTAAAACCTATTTTGGTATTTATTTCGGTAATGGACCTTTTTACTTTATCATTATGAACTAGTCCATAAAGAACCATTTTATGGCCGCTAAACAATATCATAAACAATTGATTATACTACAGTCGAATATAAAAAGATTTTGCGAGCTATTATCTAAAACCATAGTAACATACATATTTATTGTGTATGTATTTAAAGAGTATGTCGATCGAATAGCTTAGTGTATTAAGCTACACTCACCAATAAATGTAAAAAAAAAATTTAACTATATATTATAAAACATTTTACAATGCTCACTGTAACCCGAACCGCGCTCGATAGTAAAATTCTGATTAACAGTCTCGCAATGTAAATTATTGTTAAAATTGTTGTTACACATCATATAATTAAGTACTGAATTGTACTCAATAGTAATTTTTAATATTATTTATTTTAGAAGTATTATCATGATTGTGTACTTTTCCGCATAATAGTTAACAAACACAGAATAAAATACATAATTCTCCATGTGTGTATAAAATTAATATAACACAATACAAAACGCAAAACGAAGGTAAAGAAAAAAGCGTAGTTCCCTCTTTGAATCTAGCACATAAAAAATTCTTAGATACGAATGTGTTGCGTGCCAGTGTTGACACTTATTTATTCTTAGCTTATCCGAAAATTCAAGGCGGTTACGAACACAGAAAAGAAATTGAAATGTTACATTTTATCAGTCAAGTGTTGAATAAAAATATCATTAAGAATAGGATAGGAATTATCATGAATAAGCCGAAGTTCCCCGGTCATCCCATCCTCCCCTTATAATGTCCACCACACTTTTCCTAAACGTAACCACAGTGGCGTACTCAAATATTTCTCAACTTTGCTCTAACAAAAACACTTATAATTATCATTAATACTTAATTTATCCTACACACAAAAATGTAGTCTCTTACACATTTTCGTTTACTAAAAATATGAAACTGGCTGATATTACACAGTGACAGAAAATACACATATTTTTAGCTCCCGCACGTACACTGGGTGATGAATCTAAGGACGCACTATAGCGTTTTTAACACTATTTTTGAAATGTTTAATTATTCACTAACCTAACTATTTTACATCAAAAAAGTTAAATAGTTTATTGTAGAGGAAAATTTTATGTATTCTTTGACATTGATATTTATAATTTTAATATATAAGCTTCTTGATTAGGAATTTATATTAAAATAAAAACAATTTCTGGATCGCAGTCATAAACTTAAAAATATTTATTTTAATCTGTCTATCCCGAATGGGGTCTTTCACCATTTTTTTGTATTTTTTTTATGAAACTTTATCTATATTGAAAACTATCTGCAGTTTTAAAAAGTCTTAATTGTTGTTCATTAAGCCACAATGATTTTTTAACAAATGTTGTGACGTCATAGTAGAGGTGTTGCTGGATCGAAAACAGTAGATATATAAATAATTTTTGTTACATAAATGTTCTATTTTATTGTAATAATAATAATAAAATATGTAAAAAAATATATAACTACAATTATTTACAATCTGTACTGTTTTAGATCCAACAACACCTCTACTATGACGTCACAACACTTTTTAAAAAATCATTGTGGCTTAATGAATAACAATTAAGATTTTTTTAAAGTGTAGATAGTCTTCAATATAGATAAAGTTTCATAAAAAAAAAAAAAATAAAAAAAAATGGTGAAAGACCCCATTGGTCTTCCTCAAAAGGTGAAAGTCAAACATTAAAAATAAAATTTGTCAATATTAAAAACATTTTAAAACAATAAATAATTAATATCAGACATCATAACACAAAATGGAGAAATCTTACTTAAACTATATATTTTCGTTATGCGCAATTGAAATTATTTCTTCCAAGGAAGTCAAACAGTAGACTGTACCACTGATGAGCCAGGTGAAAAACTATTCACTCTAAGACATCTAGCAATCGTTGATAAATGTTTAGAGCTTAAAAGACTCCTTAATTGAAAATGGTAATTAATATTTCGTTCCGTTTAACAACATTAGTTAGAATGAATAGATAAAGAGGTACGTTGACACGACAGTAGAACCCACAAATCTTGCCGCCATAACTTAAAAAAAAAAACACTACCGACAACAAAAACATTTGAGAAATAGAAAATAAGTTAACGTCACATTAAAATGCTAACGTTGTTTCTAGTAGTGTTGACGTTGCGTCAAAAATATTGACTTCTACGGGTCTTAAACAAATTCGAAAACGTTTTCGAAGGGTAATTATTTGTAAGTAAATGTGAAAAACATGTAACGAATACATTAAAATATCTTAGTTACAGTACACTTGGAATTCTGGGCAGACAGCTTTAATCGGTAATCTCCCCTTCACATATTCCGTAAAGATTATTTTCACTGGTTACTGTTACTCAATTTAAATTAAAAATAAATATTTATTTGTTTGTATTATGCCCACAACAAATAAAGTAAATTGTGACGCTATGGTTTTAACTACATATAGGTTTACCATTAACAAATTATTGTAAATAATACAAATATTTTATTTAAAATACCACAAAAATAACAATAGTTACTTGTACTTTATCAATATATTTTATTACGAATAAACCATATGAGTAATAAAAAATTATTTTGTGTCGAGGTATACATTATATTTTTTCCGAAACAGTTAAATTATTAATTAAAAACCTAAGTAAATAACATTATGTATTTGTGAAACCTCAGCTAGCTGTTGCGATTGGGATGGCTGTGATAACAAAAGTACTGTCAAAGTGTCAAATATTTGTGTATAATTTTCGGTAATAATATACTCGTATAAGAATGAGAATATATTGACAATAATTTGACAGATCTTTCGAAAACTTGTTGACAGGCAAGCCGGTAGGGCTTGAGTGGCTATTGCCAAATGGTAACAAGTTTGAGAAAGATACTGGAAAATTATTTTCTAATTTATCGAATTCTCGAGTTACCTATATTTAATTTGACTATTTTTTTATTTTATCATCAGGCACAACACTAAATCTATCTTTTTTGCTCATTTTTGGTTATAACTAACTGACAACTGTCATTTGTCAACAAAAACAAAAAAGCTACAGAGATTATTCCCGGGAATAATCACAAGCGCTTTAATCTCAGTATAATAATAAAAGGATTGGTTAAAACACAGACACGTGACATACAATGAAGCATTTCACTGGTTTTAAGAAACGTCAAAAAATAATCATTATAATAATGACGGGATTGGTTAAAACGCAGACACGTGACATACAATGATGCATTTCATTGGTTTTAAGAAACGTCAAAAAATAATCATTATTATTTACATGTAAAGACATGGGCTTTATGTGATCCGCATTAAATCCAATAAATTATTATCAAAGGTAAATAGTATTATAGATAATATGTTTGTTATTTTAGGTAGTGCTAAAAGTTTGACAGATGAGTTCGTAAAGTTAAATTTTGACATAAAATTTGTAAAATACTAAGTAGTTTACAAATATTGTGTACATTGTAAGCGAACTGACTAACATAACAATTTATTCTCGATAAAAATTAATTAGAGACATGAAATCAACAAAATCTAAAAGCATTAAAGAAAATAAGGAACCCGCTAGTAAAATGCGCACAGCCAGTAATATGGTAATGAGTTTAGTTGTGAAGGGAGCAGCACTGAGCACATGGAGCTATGCATCCGTGTTGTATAATATTGTCATATTGGTATCTGTGATTCTCATCTTCTCGCAGCGCTGAAGTTATACCCCAGTCGAGCTGCCAATACATACATGATCACTATTTCATTGTTTTTTACTGAATTTTAATTCAGCGACGAAGGTGACGACGCAGATCCGTTTCCCTCAATCTAAATTATCATCAGAAGACGTAAATACGAACACGAGTTGCTGTGTGCATGCATGCCGACCGTTCTGCTCACCGAGGACGCAAATTACTTTCAAATGTGAAAACAAATAAGATTTCAAAGAAATATTTTGTATTTGTAGATTTTACGAATCAAATGCCTCGTAAATTTAATATTTATGATTATATTCGTCAGTAGAATAGCATCAATCATGTCTGTCAGTATTTTTTTAGCTCGTAAAAAATCCATAAAGACCATTTTATGTATAGGCGGAAGTCAAAATGTTTTACTTTAAGTCAAAGCTATATATCATGTTTATATAAATATACATGTTAATGCTTCTAAACAAAAATTAAATCTCAATATATTTTTATATATACAGTCAAAAACCCTTCTGTCTTAAGGTGTAGGGTGTAAAGTCTCTTAGTGGTGTACATATTTCGTACATTGCTTCTTATTCATCGCCATCTTTCGTGCATCATGTAGTGTAACGTACCTCTTCTTCAGAATAATATGTGATGGATCTCATAAAATTTAACAAATAGACTCGTCAATAAAAACAAGTAAATTTAGCTAACATATCAATTTTTTAATTGTTAAAGAAAGTTTATATCCTTTGTGACAATTTGTTATAGTATAATTACTAAAAAAAGCATATAAATATAAATTTTAATAATTACTATATTCACAAATATATTTAACTACTTAATACACAAAAATAACAAATCTGAAATTATTTGTATAAGTAGTGTGGTGCCCACACCAGATATTGTTTGCTTCTTTTGACAAAATTGAATTATTTGTTTAATAAACTAATTTCAGTTGCTATGGGAACAAACAAATAACAGAAACTGTAATTATTAATCATTCAATACAGATTCACATACCGATAGAAAAATTTGAAACTCACGGAATATCCTCACTTAAAATTGAAATTTTTTTTATTACGTTTCTTTATAATATAAGCGCTTAGAAACCCATTGTAGCAGAGTGCATCGTCAGATCTCTAATATTTTTCGAGATACGTCGATTTTTGGTATTTTTCGAAATGCAGCTTTAAGAGCCTGCAATTCAAAAACTACACGAGATATCTAAAAATTCTCTTCAGTTTAGCGTTTCTGGTGCCTTATATAACAAAATAGCAAATTTTTAAAATTTTGAATTTTTTTTGTATTTATGTTTAAAATTTCGATCGACGATAACTCAACAAATATTAAAGATACAGATTTGCAGTGTTCACCAATCGATTCAGCTCGTCGAAATACATAAGTATGCAAAGTTTCATAAAAATCGCTTTACGGGATGGAAAGTTAGAGCAAAAAGCCTGAAAATCGCGTTTTTTGTCCAAAAAGTCAAGTGTTACCCCTTGACGTTTGGCCTGAATTTGACCATTTTCAGACTTTTTGTCTAACATTTCAACCGGTTGTCCGAATTTTCTGAAATTTTCAGGGTTAATGTATTTCGTCGAGCTGAATCGATTGGTGAACACTGCAAATCTGTATCTTTCATATTTCTCGAGATATCTCCAATCGAAATTTTGAAAAAAAAAGTCAAAAAATTTCAAAATTTTCAAAATTTACTAATTTATTATAAATGGCACGAAAAACACAAACCTGGAGATATTTTTCGATATCTTGTATAGTTTTCGAGTTACAGCCCCTCAAATTTGCTCTTCGGAAAATATAAAAAATCGTCATATCTCGAAAAATATTAGAGATATGACGATGCGCTCTGCTGCAAAGGGTTTCCTGGCGCGAATATTATAAAGAAATGTAATAAAAAAAATTTACATTTTTAAGTCGTATTTCGGGAAATTTACGTATTTTGAAAATATTACAAATCGCCATATTTCGATTAATATAAGACATATTACGATGCATACTACAACAATGAGTTTTATTATAAAGTAATATAAAATTCTAATGCAATGTTTTATTAGGATTTGAGTTTCCTGAACTGAAACATTTGTTTTCATAGATTACTACCATACATCACCTTTGTTTGTTGGATATACAAGTAGAATGAGAAGTGAATTTGGATAATTAAGGATGATAAAATAGTATACATAGTTTGGTGAGAGTTGCGCTATATCTGAACCTCTCAGTCATATAATAAGCCCTCGGCTGGAATGAAACATTTCCCACCTCCCATGTAATAAACCATTTCCCTTTGAGTAAAATGGAAGCCCGCGCAGTAACCGAGGCCCTCTTTGTATTATTCTTAACAAGACGGTGGGAATCGTTAGGCAGTTGTAGGGCTCAGGTGTCAGCCCCAGCACAATAAGAACAAAGCGGCGGCGCGGCGGCGGCCGCTAACAAGGCTCCGCTCCACCAGGAATCGCGCGCGCAACGGGTTAATTGTCAGCACGAGCTGCAGACCGGCGCCCAGGCTGTTTTGTCTCCGCGCAGCCTTAATAAGCTGCCTAATGCATATGTATGCACTGATTTGCGACAACTTTGCCCGAGCTTAACTCACTACGTTCCTGGATTTATTTTTCTTGTTTTCAGTTTTGCATTGTTTCGACTTTACCTAAAGACTTTTAATGGTTGCCTGGATTTGGCCATGCTTATATATTTACATTCCTTTGAGCCCAGGCTGAGATAATTAAATTTTTATAATCATTTGCTTCCACAATGCAACCCTATTGATTGCAGTTATACATTAACATACTGTTTCAGATAAAATGTAATATAGGTTGTCAATGTTAATTTAGCAAACATATCATTTCCTCAATATTTGAACTATACACTGATAATAGTTTTTTACTTTACAAGTGGGCAAAGTAAGGAGACTGAGTGTGAAAATTTTATCGAGTAGTTAATTCCACTTTGCCCACGTGTGAAGTATAATGTTTTATCCAACACTTCTTAATAAATGAAAAATTTATTAAAGAAATATTATTTGACAGTGATATATGTTTTAAATTTTTAAATTAAAATGTCAATCGAAGTAGTTACCAAAGTATTGTATGTTATTATTATTGTTATAAATAAAAAATTACTTACTAGTGGCTTTCTTCAAAATTATACCCACTAGTGGGTAATATGTTACTTTCCTTGTTTAAAATCGACATAGTTATAGAGCATAGAGAGGTGTTGGATAAAAATGTTTTCTTGGAATAAACAGATTTCTCTTAAATGAAGAAAATATTGATTTGAATAGTGTCAATCCGATTTCCGTTTTCATTGAAAACTCTTATACTTTTGATAAATATTCTTGTATGAAAATTTATTTAGTTTTGAAGGAATATATCTAAGTATTCAACTTAGTTTGAATAGAAATAGTTTTATTACAAAATGATATCGTTTTATAAAAACGTTTCGTTTAAAATTAAAACGACCTCTTTTTCATTATTTTTAAAAACAAAATTTAAAATATATTAACTTTCTTTCAAAATTAAAAATTTTTTTTTTAATTGAACCTAATAATATTGTAAGAACTAAAATTTTCTTCAACGAATGCATACAAAAGGAAAACTGAAAAATTTCTTGAAATAAGAAATTATTCTTATAAGTGTAACAAAAATTTTATCATACAACTATTCGAATTATTTGTTCATTACTAAACATCTTTAGACAATGACGAAAAAAAGATGTTGAAGACTTAAGAATAATGGAACAAAAACTAATAACAACAATATTTATGACCAATAAAGATATCAGAAAACGAATACAGAATAAGGATTTACTGTGAAATAGAACAAAAGTTGGAAAGAGTCATATTTGGAAAGCAGAAGAAAAGGATGCAAATAAATCAAATAGCATGTAAACCAGGAGGAAGAAGAAGACGAGGCATACCTAGAGCAATATAGCTAAAGGAACACGAAAAAAAGTTCCTCAGAATTTCTGTTAATTGAGGATATAAGATGTATTTCATTTTATCAAACTTTTTGTAAATACTAATTGCTTATAGTATATTACATGTGAGGAGGGAAATGTTTCATTCCAGCAGAGGGCTTATTTATAGTAAAAAAAATATAAAAGGTGATAACTAATTCATTTGACATTGACATCCTAAAAATAATTAGTATTCATTGTAATACTTTAATGTAAAATGTAAACGTAAATATTGCATCTTACTAAAACTCACGTTATGTTCAACCAACAATCAACCTCCTCTAAGCATTCCTATTCTTATCAATATTGATCGTTGACTAAATTCCTTCGCAACTATACATTTTTATAAAAGATACATGCCAAATATGTAAGGGAATCAAATTGAACTGCACGAATCCTCGGTCGATGCCAAAGCCACAACAAAGACTAAACCGAAAGTGCAACCGAGAAAGGCAACCTCGGCAAACCGACTTTCAAAACCGAAAGTGTAAACGCAGGTGTAGGGTATATAATTGCATTTTAGAAAAAATATATATTAATTAAATTACTTCAACAACCTCACGTTACCGCGTTTTATTATTTTAGCATTGGAAATAGTCGTAATGCAAGTGATCTTAATGTATCGGTATGTATAAAAAGTTAAAGAGATAGGAACATAGAAAGGAAGATGAATAAATAATGTTGGAAACTTAACATGGTTAATATTGATACGAACTATTAAAAATAGCGAACGAGTGTAATATTTAAAATAGATTATAATCAGCAATCTGCATAAACCTGCAGCCGACATCAACGGCCATCCAGTGTGCTAAATGAATAACTGGAGAGTGGAGACTACTGGTTAACTTTCAAAAGTGTGTTGGGCTTGTCCTGCTTCAAACTACCTGAATTTTTAAATTGCTTCATGGATAATTTTAACTTATTCTTTACACTGACATCTTTGGCGGCCATATTATCAAAACGTTGTTTTCATTTAAACAATTGACAATTTATTAATTGTTGAAATAATGTTGCAATTATTTGTTTGTAATCACAACTTTGGAAACAGTTTTTGACACATGTCATTGACAACCAAAAATTTGAGTAGTAGTGCGGTAAAATATTCTAAAAATACTGCTTTTTTTCGAGCTTCTACAGAAAAAATCATCAGAAAAATAACAAAATATCTCTGTATGTGGTCTGTGCCGATTTTTTCTTCTCGCATAACTCAAATACTGTAATACCAAAAAATACAATTTTGTGGATTTTTGCTTCTTATATTTCTATGAAGAAGAAGAGCTGATCAGATTTTGGACAAAGTTGGCCTTAACAGTTTTCAGTAATTAATATGGTTAAATTAAATTTTTCAAAATTTAATGTAATTTAGAAGATCGTAAAATAAATAGTTTTACATTAGTTTTGATACAGAAATTTTATTAATTTTCATTAGATTTAAAGATAATAGTTATTTACTTTACAAGTGGGCAAAGTAAGGAATTACCCACGAGAGAAATTTTAGCACACGAAGCCGAAGGCTGAGTAAGATAATTTTATCGAGTGGGTAATTTCACTTTGCTCACGTGTGAAGTATAACGTTTTATCCAACACCTCTTAATAAATGAAAAATTTATTAAAGAAATATTATTTGACATTGACATATGCTTTAAATTTTTAAACTAAAATGTCAATCGAAGTAGTTACCAAGGTGTTGTCTGTTATTATTTTTGTTATAAATAAAAAAAATACTCACTAGTGACTTTCCTCAAAATTATTTCCACTAATGGGTAATCTGTTACTTTGTTTAAAATCGCCATAGTTATAGAGCATTTATTGAGAGGTGTTGGATAATAAAATATAAATTAAATTTCACAAATCTTGCATTCCATGTACATCATATGAAAACACTTAAAAACTTTAAATTTTTTACGAAATGTGTCACATGTCATCGTGATTGTGAATCTGTTTTCTTAATGAAATATATGTCAAAGAATTAATTAAATATCCGACAGAAAATTAAATTTCTCAAATATAAAAACAAAATAAACAAACAAGAAGGTATTTTTCTGTATCATCAAATACTATTCTGTTCCGTTTAAGAGTTGTATTGGGCGGGAGATAATGTGCTGGATGTTTGCACATTCTCCTGTGCAAAACCAAGCGATTTAAAGAAACACACGCATGGCTTGCACGGAACACGCACACACGGCCGTGTCACCATGCATCGTGCAGTGTAAGCGAGCTACATCCCACCTAATTATCCCCGCAAACACAGCATCCGCGAAACAGTACAAGACGCGATTTAAAATCGTGTTAGTTAAACAAACATAGTTTACGCCAAATTATACTCGCGCCTTTATTCATTTTGACAGCTCGATGCGCAATTTACAAAAGACGCTACTCGCGAGCATGAACAGTAGTAACACGAGAGATACTCGTTCTCATTTATATTCTGAAACTATTTCATGCTCAACTAACAATGAAAATAAATGCAAACGTTGTTTGTGACTTGAACTAATTAATGGAAATTCTATTATCTACATAAAATTCTACAATTAGCAGAATTACACTTTTGTCAATTTATGTTCTCTGCTCCATTTATTTTCAAATAGAGGACTTTCAAGCCATAAACAAAACAATTACACATCGCTATACTCGTTTTTGACAGTTGTACAAGTATTTTTTTCTGCGACCACTTAGAAATCTGCTCATTGTATGTTTGTTGTTGCTAGGGATATGAGGTACATTGCAAGCATCGTGCGAAATGAATTTGTTTTGTAAATATTTCAATACAGGTCAGCTCATTTATGTACAGGTGTCATTGCTAGGATACTTATTTAGAATTGTCAAATATTGGAATGATGAAAGCGAGATTAATTTTGAAATAATATCGTGGTCGTAGAAAAAGTATAGTGTACAATTCGCATGGAATGTCCATTTCATACTCGTATGATTTGCAGCATTCGGCTTCGGCTCATGCTACAAACTTTCATACTCGTAGGAAATGAGTACCATTCCATGCTCGTTGTACAATATACTATTGCAGTTCCGAGAACTCAAAGGTGTTTATACATAGGTGTTTATACATTTTAAATTTTTACCTCTTGCATATACCGTGCGTTTCAGCTAAAATGCAACATTAATACCGAATTCATGCAGCCATTTTCATTTTCATTTAATTTAATTTCAATTTATCTTTTTTAAATGTATCATTCATGGAACACTACAATATTAAATTAAATGAAAATCAATGCATGCAGCAAAGTACGTCATGTGTCACATTTAAATATTGGAATAACAAATACACAAATAGTTACGCGATTAGTTCTTTGCAAGCATGGAGTTTTTTAAATAGTGATCATGATCATATATAAGTGATTATGTGTTCTATCATATCATTTTATTATTTAAAAATGAAGAAACCAAGACCTAGTTAAGTCGTTTGTCCAACAAACAGATTCTATAGGGAAAAATAATTATTCAATAACCTTTTGAAATTGAAATCTATGTTACTACATCCTGATCAAAAAAGCTTCTTTATTTTAGAATAAAATTTCATTTTTATTACAAAGAAAAGTATATTTTATCATTTCTGATCAGTTCTACTAATGTCAAATCATTAAAATCATTCAAGTTTTAGTAAAAAATTTCAATTCTCAATGGTTTAAAATATAACCTTTTCAATCACAAACGTCAAAATTTACCATTTTCATTTAAAAAATAAAAGTTGGTTATCTTACAAATTAAATTAAATGAAAATGAGAACATAAATTAAATGATTGCAATAATGCTTACATTTGGTATTACGTATGTGTTTTTTAAATTAAAGTAAATAAATAATAAATAAATATATCATCACGCCTTTTACCCATTATGAGTGTGGCACTCTGCTTACGCAGATCTCGGTAAGTGATATATTTTTTCGTATGAAGTGTGGCTACCAACCGTCAAGTCATAGCCCCCAAAAATGTTAGAGGAGGAGGAACCACAGGGGTAAATTGAAATTGGCAACTGTCAGCTGTGGGATTCGAACTGAGGATCTCACCATCCACAGTCCGACGGGTTACCACGAAGCTATTTACCCCATAAAATTTATTAAAATAAATTTAAATTAAATGTAAATGATAATGGCTGTATGAGAAATCGGCATTAATAAATCTTTTATTGGCATTTTGCTTTTGATATAACCATTTTGCTTACTGTTCAACTTTATAATCAAAACTGAATTGACACAAATATCATTTTCTGCCTTTTTAACAAATGGCCGCCGAGGCTTCACTGTTGCGCATCGTTTTAGGTATCTAGATTATGTATAAACATCTATGGTTTTGGTGGAGAGATGAAGAGTGTTCATAGTAGTGTTTAGTGTTGAGTACAAGCCTAGTCAAATAGGCTTGTTGAACGTAGCTCATTTCACAGTTAATGAGTAACAGAAATGTGCGTATTCTGCACGGATAATATTCCGATAATTTATTTGGCGCTGAAGGCTATGAGCCTGTATTGTTCATTGTTGAGTTCCGCTGGCGTTCCGAGTTCCGACTTGGCCTTGGCGAAGTGCGAAGAGATGGCACTTGAAATCACCTGAAGCAGTCGAGAGCTGCGACACTCGAGGCTCGGCAAACACGCATGACTCAAGCGATGCGTTCACTACCACTGACTTTTTATTCTTCAGCTTCGTCATTTGCAATTGGCAATCGCATCACTTTGAGTTTTTTTGTCTGCAGATGTCTTCTACTCGCTGAATAACAACTACGCGCCTATGTTATTAAATATTCGTTTTACGGCAGCCAGAGATTGCAGAACTAAATTAAATGTAATCCTTACCTATGCAAAGTTCGCCGAAGCACCAATCATCCGACTGTCCAAAAATCAGAACTGTGACTATATTCTTAAATCCTAATCAACTTTTATACGAGACGGACACTTTTTTAATAAAGTTTTTGGAGCAGTATGAATTATTTATTCTTCCCCCTTTTACTTTTGAAAAAAAGTTTCCAATACAAATTATAGTCAATAGTTATTTGTTTAACTAGGCTTCAAAATACCAGATTTACAGCAGAATGCTGCCGTTTCATTGACGAGGCGTAGCCGAGGCTATGAATGCTGCCAAAGCTATAAATCTGTTTGATGTCGAGTTGAACACATAATTTTTTTCACGATTTGGAATTATTGTTAATTTAGTGATTATTTTACAAAGATATTTTGAAGGTTATTGCTGTCAAATTACGTTGCCATGCATGTGTTGAATGGTTGCTAGTATTTATTGACAGTTGCTATGCGTATGTTGAGCGGTTGTTATGTAAAATATTTTTATAGCCTAGGCATAAAAGTGACACTTTACAGACTGTTAGCAGTTCGTGAAGTGTCATCTTTAATGTCAATCGGCAAAAATAGTTATTTATGATATGTGTTAAAAGTGATATTTTATGAGTAAGTGGGGAAGTTTGTGAAAAAAGGCGAAGCCGAGTGGAACAACCCTACGAACGAAATAAATCACTTTTAAGACGTATATTAAACAAAATTTTATCTACGATCTTCCTAGTGTATTAGTAACTACTAAAAAATGTATAATGATATTTTGACAGGTAGTGTTATATTTCTTGATTTATTGATAGAAATCTTTAGCAACGTGTTAAAAGTAACAATCAAATCACTTTTAACACGTTGCTATGTTACTTTTAACATTAGTGTCCGAAGTGACACTTTTAACTTGCTAAGCATCCGTTAAAATGACAATTTTTAGCAACGGTCGTAGATAAATTATATTTTACCACTTTCGTTTAAATCTGCTATATGCTTTCTGAAGAAACAAAACAAGGTTTGAAAAATGTCATTTTTTGACATAAGTGTAAAGTAAATTTTTGATGAGGATGAGTATTTCTTGATAGTAGAGTGATCCTTGTTCCTGAATTGTTTGATAAGAAATTCGATTGATGGAATTCTACTAAAATTTAATCAGTTTATTATTTAGACATCTAAGTTCTAAATATGAAAATAATAACATAACCTCCCAAAAAGTTTAATTTCCAAATGATATATATATATATATATATATATATATATATATATATATATATATATATATATATACCGTGTGTCCCACGTAAAGGTTGGCATAGGCAAATAACATGTAAAATCAGTTTTTTGTAAATAGAAAGTGCCCGACAAAAAATTATGCATCCAAATTTTATATCACAATAGTGCCAATATCCCTACATCTTATTTAATACAGATTACTTTATTTTGATACCGCAATTTAATGAAATTAATAATAATAATTCCAAATTTTCCGCCTACTCTTTTTATTGCTACTGACGTGTAGTGTTTGCAATTTGTTTTAAATATTTTAATCTGTCACTGTCATCAAGAATACATTAAATGTCGAGAACCGTGTAAATATTATTAGAATGTATTATGGGGGCGCAGTGCAAGACAAATATCTGAATACACCACAGGAATGAACGCTGAATAATTTCCATCGCCAGAAATTGACAGTGACAGATTAAAATATTTAAAACAAATTACAGGCACTATACGTCAGTAGCAATAAAAAGAGTAGGCGAAAATTAGGAATTATTATTATTAATTTCTTTAAATTCCGGTATCAAAATAAAGTAATCTGTATTAAATAAGATGTAGGGATATTGACAGTAAAATTTGGATGCATAATTTTTTGCCGGACACTTTTTATTTACAAAAAAACTGATTTTACATGTTAACTGCCTATGCCAACATTTACGTGGGACACACGGTATATATATATATATATATATATATATATATATATATATATATATAAATATTACACCATTTAATAAGCAGGGTTGCAGTCAACATTTAAAATTATGTTGACTGCAACCTTGCTTATTATTTTATCCTTTTACTAATACATACAGTCGCTTAATTATATTTTTCAATTACACCATTTATCCATTTGTAGATATGGCACTTTACTCCATGAATTTTCGAAGAAATCATTTCGATATTAAGATATTTGAAGTACGGTTACCAGTCGTAATTAGAATGTGTTAAACAGAATTCACACACTATAATAGTTTTGCTATAAAAATAATCCTGGTTTTCTTAGTCAACTCAAGGGTTAAACATGGTTTATGCAGATGACTTCTAGTTCTAACCACAAAATTAAATGAAGGAAGTATATGTACACGTTAAAGTTACTCAACGCACGAATATACTCATAAAACAAAATTTATGAGGTATTTGATTCATCGGATACTACAAATACAAAATACTTATTCTTTCAAATTTCCTAGTAAACAACTATTATTATTCTTATATTATGCGTTCAACGAACAATAGATTTTTAGCTATACCTTTATTGGATAAAAGTTGAAGCAAGTCGAACAATTCAATTTCTTGGCTTAGGACGGAACACTGGAAATAGTTCTAGGAAATATCAAGTATTGGAAGATGGCGTGGGTAATTTTCATTTTGAATAGGAAACGATACAACAAACATAATGTGATTTATGTATTGTACATAAATAAATTGATAATTTATAGACTGGAAACAAAAAATTCTTTTATCTATGCTAACAATACTCGAAAATTAAGATTCCTTTAATATTACGCAAGGCACAGATAATTTCTAATGTTTATAAATTGGATTTTTATTAGCTTTATTGTACTTTTTAGAGCACAAAAAAGGTTGAGAATCATTGTGCTGGTAGAACGTAGAATATTGGGGTTCAATTCCAATTATTTTTTCTCCCTTCAGAAAGCTTCATTTTCGTACCAAACTCGATAAATTTCTATTAAATATCATAAAAACATGACGATCGCAAAAAAATATTCAGTAGTTAATACCTGAAAATATTCTGATAGTATTTGCCATGCACGAGGGATATATTAGACGAATATTTCTGTAGAAAGATTTCAGTCATTATTTGAAATTATTGAACACATATTTATTTTAATCTTTAACATAAACGTCAGACTTTCATAAATGTCATTTGTAAAATTACGTTAAAAATGAGTCAGCAACGTATTGACAGTAATTCTTTTGAAGAAATTTATTGAAAAATTGAAGATGTATCCCTTTTGTCCTTTTAAAACGTAGAAATTAAACTATTCCTCATGGTGTTTACAATAATTATAAATATTCGGGTATCGCACTGGTGCAAATACTCGATATGCAAAATATTCACTGTATTCGATTGTCATTGGTCGAAATTCAGAAAATACTGAAACGTGATTAGTTGAAATTTTTCGAGGGAAATATTCTTTGATATTCTATCCTCTATGAGACTTTTAATTTAAGACGAAACTCAATAGTCCTAATTAATTATTTTATTATTGTAAGAAACAATTGATAATCATTCAAAATTAATTAATTAGTTTATATACTTATATAAAAAACAATTAAACAATTATAAAATTATATTATCTTTTATGTATAATATACTATTATACTTGCAACTTTGAAAACAATTCTATTGCAATACCAAGTTTTTTTTTATCCTTTTATCCTGTGATATATGTACAATGCATGTGGATGTCAGTAAATAATTAATAGTTAACATGAAAAATTAAAAAAATGTAAATACACAAAATAAAATAGTACCTATATAAATGTAAGCAATAAATGTTTTATTTATTCGTATATTTCTGTCGCAACGTATGTTACGTATTTAAAATTAAGAATTTCGGTACGTGCATATTGAGAAAAAAAGTATAGTGAAAGATATGAGATCCAGTGAGCTAATTACAGGTACAGGAAGGATTTAGCGTCGAGCAGTCCTGCGGGTGACAATGCATTACGAGGCATCCGCCACACAATGATGCGACTATAAACAGGCATTTTAACTAAGCTGGGACATTGTTCACTGGAGAAAGAATGGGCCGCTTGCGCAGTGACACCGCCGTATATCTGCACGCGCAGATCGCCCGATAGCGCGGCGCAACGCGCTACCCCTAAATTTGCGGGCGTTGACCCGCGCGCACGCCACTGCCAAACACACACGCACGCACGCACAGATGCAGTTTCCGTATTTAGACGGGCTCCGGCTCCAGCTCTCTCCGCTGCTGTATGCTAACCAGCCTGAAAAACGAAATAACTGCCACGCAAATATATTTTCAAACTTCAGGCATTTATAAAACTCTGTAAAAAAAGACCGCGACAAACATTCGCAACCAAATTCCCGTACTTTAACGGACGAAGTTGCTTGAACAATTCACCATCTTTCTTATCCAAAACTCATTTGAATGTTTAATAATGATACTTAACATATAAAATAGATGTTTCAATTGTTTATATGTCCTTTTAGTTACTATGATTGTTGAAATAATTTATAATAAATTAATATAGTTTATCTAATACCTCTCAATAAATGCTCTATAACTATGGTGATTTTAAACAAGTCAAGTAACAAATTACCCACTATTAGATATAATTTTGAGAAGTCACTAGTGAGTAATTTTCTATTTATAAAAATAATATTAACACACAACACCTTGGTAACTACTTCGATTGACATTTTAATTTAGAAAATTTAAGGCATACGTCACTGTCAAATAATATTTCTTTAATAAATTTAGCATTTATTAAAAGATGTTGGATAAAACATTATACTTCACAATGGATAAAGTGGAATTATCTACTCGATATAATTATCACACTCAGGCTTCGGCTTCGTGTGCTAAAATTTCTCTCGTGGGTAATTCCTCATTTTGCACACTTGTAAAATAAATAACTATTAGTTTATAAAGTAAATACAAGACAATAGCAAATAATATTTTTCATTTTTGACTGTATTATAATCACTTGTTTATGATATTATCTTGCATACGTAAAGTGGCTCTTTATGGACTAGTTCGATAAAGTAAAAACAATAAACAATTTAATAACCGAATAACAGGAAAATAGCACACTTGTTAAGAAAGTGGGAGTGAGTCAATTGAGGTGAATAGGACATCTTCAGTAAATAACAAAATGAAAGGTTGGTCAGTTGGTGAAACTAATATATGAGGATGAAATTGGGGTGAACTATTGCATGGGCGTCCGAAGAATACGTGATCATGTCCAGAACACATTGGTGTTTGGTGAGTGTGAGTTTGAGAAGAATGTTGTTAAAAAAGTGGGAGTGAGTCAATTGAAGTGGTTTGGACATCTTGGGTGAATGTCGAATGAAAGGTTAGTGAAACTAATATATGCAGATGAGATTGAGGGTGAATTATTGCATGAGCATCTGAGGAATAAGTTGTTAGGTATGATTGATGGTTTGTTGCATACACAAATAATTCTGACTATGAATAAAGAATGTATGAATTGCACTATGCATGTAAACGAGGCGAAAGTGGTGTGTCAGGATAGAAATGTTTGAGGAATTGATTGTTGGTTGATTATATTTATGAGGTAGACTCAGATCAACGTGGCTAAAGAAAGTAGAAGAAAATTTAGAACTAACAGCAATTACAAGCATAGGAAATAAAAATATAAATTGTTAAAAAATGCTCAAAAGTTGCCATAGAACATGTTTTGTTATTTCTGTTTATTTGTTTCAATTTTTACTACATGGATTTAAAGCAAAAGAAACTGAAATAGATCCACTGTACCAAAAGGATCTAAACAGCTTCATAAGAAGCGACGTGACCTCTTAGAGGTATTGCCACTATATATTTCTCCATTAATGTAACAAAAAATAAAAGAATTGGTCTTGTCATGTTGTTTTAAGGATTTCAGATCCATTTTCTCTAGTTTTGTCAACCATTATAATCATAAAAGTACTAAAATATTGGTGATTGGTATTGTTGAGAAATAAATAATATTAGCGTATGAAACAATTCAATACAACTCGAATTAATACAAGTATTTGAAATGTGTAGTAAGTATCCGTGCAGTAGCTCGGGTTCAATACCAGGCAAGTCCTATTACGCAAGTAGTAAAGAAGCGGGGTCATGCATGGTGCGCGGAGTGCGCGGCGAGGTATTCGAACTCGGCACTCGCACTAACGGACGTGCAACGCGGCAGCGTTCGACACGCAACGTGTATCAAATATGAGAAATGCCGACGGTTTTTGTCCGTCCTTAATAACAGTGTACGAGCCGGCCCTGCGTTCCCGAGACGGGCGCGGGGCAAGGGCGCACGCGTGTTCGTGCCACGGTTTTTATGTCTCCAGTTCGGAGTGTATCAAATACTTCTATATAACGTTTTATTTAACAACACCATATGCCGTGATAACACTAACTTAAACTCACCACTTGGGCCCGACCTCACCAACGAACGTCAAATGATCTTCAACTCTTACCTGAAACAAATCAAAAGTATTAATTACCTGTACATACACTTTTCATTTGCAAATGTTACTCTAACGCTACACTCGAAAATGAGTAAATAAGACAAAATATAAAATTGTGACAAGTAAGGTACAGATAGCGCCACTATAGTATTTTGAATGTGCCGCCATTAAGAATCATTATTCAAAATAATCTATACCAAGTTTGAGTCCATTTTAACTCTTAGTTTACGATTGGCAAACTTTTAAATGTGACCGACAGCAAGTATTATGAACAATGGAAATCCAAATTTCAGGGTGTTATTAAACATTTTTACTTAAATACAAACGTTTCAAAAATAAAAGCACGAAATTCGGATATTTCCGTTGTTGACAATACTTGTCAACCTCACTTCAAAAGTTTTCTAATATTTTTGATTGTGATCCCATTCATTTTTACAATCTTTCCAGATCAAAGTATTCAGTAAATTTCTGTGATTAAAATTTTGATTACATAGGGATGTAACTGCCCATTTGCGGTACTTTACTTAAATTTACATACAATTGAAAGTTAAGTGATTTCCAATGAGGGAAGTTATGTGTTTCCTATTGAAAAAAAAAAACAATTGACTATCTTCCGGTTGCTATTTTTGACAAATTGGAATCTATGAATTTTAGAAAAACAACTGCCGATCGTAACATTTAGGACTAGAAATGAATAGTCACTATGTTTCTCAACTTCCAGCCTCTAAAACATTTCACTAAATACCTTCTTATAAGTTAGGTTTCCAGTAATTTGTATAAAAACAATTGCCGATCGTAATGATATGTGATTCCTCACTACGTTCCTCAACTTACTGCTCCTAAAACATTTCATTTAATACCTCACAAGTCAGGTTTCTATGAATTAAAAAAAAAACGATTATCGATCGAAACGATTTGGGATAAAAAAATTTCTTCTCTGCATTCCTTTATTTTCTGCCACAAAAAAAAATTTCATTTAATATTTTATAAGTTCGGTTTCTAGTAATTTCTATGAAAACAATTCCCAATCGTAATGATTTGTAATAAAGATGGATCGTCACTACGTGCTTCAACTTTGCGTCAATTTTTTCTCCACCAATAAATTAGTCATTGTTATCTATTCAAACTTGTTTATATTTTGGTTAGTTTGTCATTTTAGTACGTATAGCTTAAACCAAAAATATTAATAGCATAGGTGACAGCTAATATCGTGTTGGCACTACTGAAATTGTAACAATATATTGACGGAAAATTTGATGTGTAAAACGAATGAGAATATTTTTGTTTTTTCCAATTTATTGACCAATAAACAGGCATTACCCGAAGTGTAGGCTAGTCCAGACTTTAGAGAAGAAAGTATGGGCAATCGAATTTGTTTAGTGGTAAATATAAATGTGTAAGATTTCATGAGTTTGCTCGCTTATAATCTCCAAGTTTTTCTGCCACGAGTCATATAAATGCTTTCGTATTAATAATATAGATGAACCGATTAAAGGTGTATTTTTCCGCAATGATTTCTCACGCTTGGCAATTTGTAGCGATGCCGAGTTAATGTTAATTCCTGGAAGATCTGTGCCAGTCGTCGCGGATGACTGCAAGTGCAATTCGTCAAAATGAAACTCAACCCGAAATCAGGCCATTCTGCGCTTTGTGGAGGCGTTACATTAGTACACGCGGCGAATTTCATTTCTGTGAGCTCGCTGCAGATTTCTATCAATGCTCGTAAATCCCGGACACAGACAAGTAAACGAGATCTACTCCACCAGTGGCGTTCCAGAGACGGTCCAACGAATTCCACAACAGCAAACACTAAATCGTTACTAAAAGTGTGTTTTTCACATATGAAAAATCTGATGTTGACATCACATGACTTGCTTGTAAAAACCCTTCGAGCAAACCACCCTATTGGCATTGTCGATTGTAAGCAAATAGTATATTGTGTTATTGGGAGTAAATGTGAGTACTGAGTATGTAAGTTTGAACGAAGAGCGAAACGAAGCACCCAAAGTAATATTTAATCTGAATAACACAGGCTAATTTTTCTTCAAACATAGAAAATAAAAATATAAATTATTAAAAAGTGCTCAAATTTTCAAAAAATATTTTGTCTTGTCCAGCATTTCGAGTTGCCATAGAACATGTTGTTCTGTTATTTATGTTTATTTGTTTCAATTTTAACTGTCAAATTATTGAATTACAACCTTATTATTTTTCATAATAGTTTACTTTGTCCGCCGCCGGAGTAAAAGTGTTACCAAAGAGATACTTTTATGCCGGCAGCAAAAAACATTGAATCTCTGCTTGTTGAACACAAATACATAACAACGTACTTTTATGAAGTTTGAAGAAAAAAGTAATAGTGCATAACTAGATGTTACAACAGTTTTAAATATAAAATTTCAACATTCTATGTCTAATCGTTATTGAGTTATGCGTATACATAAATACGTACATACGTACAAACTAATCAAAATGGCTTAAAGGAAGTAAAAATAAAACATTAACTGAAGTATAGTAATTCTGGAACGCCAACTGACGTTGAAAATACGAACCGAGAAGGACAGACATATGTCATTGTTGTACAGTCCACTTACAAAGTTCATAAGAAAATATACAGAAATTAACATTCAATGATTTTGAAATAAAATGTTCAATATAAAAATTAAATAATATATTAATAGAATTGAGTTCAATTAAATATATAATTTCCCCAATTATCTAACGTATTTATAGTATGGAGAATATTTCATTGGCTGTTAAAAAGTTTAATTTTTTTCCCATTAGCAAGTTGTTATTTAACAACTTTTTTAGAGAATATGTACTGATTATGTATGTAAATTTAAGGAATTTTCGAATAATTGAACAATACACTGTTAAATATTATTTATCGCTATTGGCAAGATATTCTACAAATCTACTTCTTTCTGTGAAATAAATATATTGAATCCTAAGAAACTGCTGTCAAATCAATTTGGAAGTTTATTTTACATTTACATTACACATTTTAATACTTGCATCTTAAGAAACAGTTACAATAAGCTTTGACATGAAAGGGTTACTGCGGAATAAAAATTTACTTTACTGTTTGTTTCTAAATTATTGTAAAGTAAGTAAAGCAGTGAGCAGTGGATAAAAATTTCAACTACACAAAAACACAATTACTCAGTTCACGTGATGTTCGTATTTCCTGAGTTTGCAGAAAACTTCTCGGGCCCGTCGCGGTTAAATAGCCGGTTACCCAGCGATTATCTTTCCCAATACCGATTCGTTTGCATGCCATGCCGAAATTACATACAATATTTTTGTCGATTATCTCCAACAATTCGACAAACAGAAAAACCTTTCAAAATGAAATGCTGTAACGAATAAATATATATTTGATTGTTTATAATATATACTCGTATTTAATATATTTTTAATATGGCAAATCGGACATTTCCGTAAGCTTTAATGGTATAATAAACAGTTATTGCAGCATGTGCAGAATTTACAATCTATTCATAGTTGTACCAGCAAATTTAAAACATTTCAACATTTAAAATAAAACAAAACTTTATTTTAATTAACAGTTAAACACTTTTAGATATAGTTTTATAATAGTTATACATATCGCTAGTCTAGAAACTGCAAATCCGTTTCTGAACGTGTGATATACATTATTTATCGTGACGATTTTGTTATAAATTTATTAAATGAAATTACTGATTTATTTGTCAAGTATGAAATACTAGGAATTTTTTATGTTGATAACATCACATCTGTCATAAACAAGGACACGAACGATTTAAAAATATATACAATTCATTTCTTTTTTTGAAAAATTTGGTGACATTTATTTAGTTGATATTTTGTGCAACTGGAAATTAAATTATTTAATTTAGCTCTACAACTGATGGAAATCTCTAACCTCTAAACATTTAAACACTGAACAAAACTAACATACAAATTTGATAGTCAGTTGATGTCAACCCTAACCTTATAAAAGTCCCTAATTTTTGCCGGCCTAGGCCTGAAACAATCATTACTTAGTTTCTGGACAATTTTGAAATGTGTAAAACTAATGATTTAGGACAAAGGTACGAAAATATATATTTACAGAACCATATCCATAAGTCTGTAATTTTACCATTATGAGATTATAATGGTGTGTTAGTACCTACATTGATGTATGGTTCTGAATGTTGGGTGTGGATGAAGAAGCATGAACGACGTGAAATTGTTATAGAAATTAGATATTTGCGAGGGGTGTGTGGGTATACGAGACGAGATCATATTCGGAATACATTGGTGTATGGTGAGTGTGAGATTGAGAAGAATGTTGTTAAGAAAGTGGGTCAGTTGAGGTGGTTTGGACATATTGAGCAAATGTCGAATGAAAGGTAGGTGAAACTAATATATGCGGGTGAGACTGAGGGTGAACGATTGCGTGAGCGTCCGAGGAATAAGTGGTTACATATGATTTATGGTTTGTTCTGTGTAAACGAATGATTCCGAGTGTGAAGAATAGACGAGCATGTATGAATGTGGACGAGGCGAAAATCGTGTATCAGGATAAGAATAGTTGGAGGATATTGATTGTTGATTGTATTTCTGGGTTCGTGATACTCCACTCAGTGGGATATATGTATGTATATATGAGTTCTGAAAGTTTATTCCACTTCGTTAAATGCCATATTGCAGTTTCCACAAGTTAAGTTCTAAATGGTACTAAAAGTAATCTGCAATAGACTATTACAGCCTGCCTGGAGTACTCAAGATATAAAAGTGAGTTCCCAGAAGCAGTTGAATGTGAACCTTCAGGCCCTAAACGCACTCAACTTCATCCACATTGATTCGCGATGCGTTAAATTGCAGTTCCATCGGATATAAATAAAAAGCGCAATTAAACAAATCATAAATACAATCAGCTCTTTGTTGCGCGAGTTCCGAGAATATGGGATATATTCCCAGCGCGCCAGGACCGTACTGAGCAGATTGTTCCCGCGGCCGTGCGATACCGCGGACAACGCACATACACCGCGTGCAGCCATCTGTGACTGCGCAACCAACAGATATCAACGAAAAATGAGTCCTGCGTTTTTCTCGCCATAAATATTCTTCCACGCACGAACGAGCGAAATTTTATCTCCTATATTCATCGGTAAACTCTTCCGAAAAACAAAACAGAGACACATAATAATCATTCACAAATTACATTGACACTCATCGGAAATAACACTTTAATGTAAATCCACTTTAGTACTAAATCAGGGAACCATACTGTACAAGCCCAAATTCACATGAGTTTTCTAGTACCAAATATTTCGATTAAAGTTTTATACAAGTTTAAATAATAATCAAAAGACGGTAATAAGTATTGTGGTCAGCACATAACCTCCCGCCCAATACTACTCTTAAACGGTACAAAATAGTATTTGATGATACAGAAAAAACATACCTTATTTGTTTATTTTCTATTTATATTTGAAAAAAATAATTTTATTTCGTACATTTATTTAATTTTTTGACGTATATTTCACTAAGAAAACAGATTCACAATCAAAATTTATATTTTTAAGTGTTTCCATGGTGTACAAGGAATGCAATATTTATGAAATATAATTTCTTTATATTTTATTATCTCTAAATCTAATGAAAATTAATAAAATTAGTGTAATCAAAACACATATAAAATTAAATATTCTACAACTTTCAAAATAACATAAATTGTTGAAAAAGGAAATTTAACCGTGTTTTTCACGAAAAACTGTTAAGGGACCAATTTTATCTAAAATCTAATCAGCTCTTCATTTAAATATAAGAAGCAATAATTCACAGAATTGTATTTTTTTTTTTGTATTGGTAATATAGTGTTTGAGTTATAAGAGACGAAAAAATTGCCACAGACTACACACACACATACTTACATACATACAGACATCATGCCGAAAATAGTAAAATCGTATTGTAGAGACTCTAAAACGTGCTTATTCATTGACAAATCGCTACCCAATTTTTTGATCAAAAACAATACCTCATTGTTTTTCTAGTCAACTTCAGTAAAACATTAAAATTAAAATTTTTAAATACAAAAAAAACTGTCAATTATGATATTTTGTATATATCAATTGGAAAGAGCTGATTAGTTTTTGATGATAGTTTACTTGAAGCTCTATCAAGTTATTTTAAAGTATCTCAGTAAATTATGGCTTAATGACAATTTTTGTTTTAGGATTATCTACAATTGTTGTTTGAAACATTTTTCTCTTACTGTCACCATTTACGAATTACAACACGTTAAAGAACAATTATATTTTTACATTTTCGCTTAAATCTGTTAACCTGTACATTTTGAAAAAATCTGATGTGGCCAAAACATAACCTCCCGCCCAATACTACTCTTAAACGATACAAAATAGCATTTGATGATACAGAAACATACCTTCATATTTGTATATTTTCTATTTACATTTGAGAAATTAAATTTTCTTTCGTATATTTATTTAATTTTTTTAATATATTTCACTAAGAAAACAACTTCACAATCACAATGACATGTGTCACATTTCGTAAAAAATTGAAAATTTTTCCATGGTGTACTAGGAATGCAAGATTTGTGAAATATAATTTCTTTATATTTTATTATCTCTAAATCTAATGAAAATTATTAAAATTAGTGTAATCAAAACACATGTAAAATTAAATATTCTTCAACTTTCAAAATAACATAAATTGTTGAAAAAGGAAATTTAACCGTGTTTTTCACGAAAATCTGTTATGGGCTTCAAGTAAACTGCTACTTCCGGTTGACCAATTTTATCCAAAATCTAATCAGCTTTTCATTTAAATATAAGAAGCAATAATTCACAAAATTGTATTTTTTTGTAATATGGAATTTGAGTTATGCGAGACGAAAAAATTGCCACACACACATACATACATACATACATACATACATACATACATACAGATATCATCGCGAAAATAGTAAAATCGTATTGTAGGGACCCTAAAACGTGCTTATTCATTGAAAACTCACTACCCAATTTTTTGACCAAAAACAATACCTCCCTTACCTAGAGGTAGGCGGGAGGTAAAAACGAAGGTGCCTTTTTTTTACGTGTCAGAATTGAAAACTAATTTTATTGGAAGGATGAGCGTCCGTGTATTGTGGTGCCCATAACAGATTTGGTGGATGTTCTTTTAACAATCGGACAATAAAGTCAA
Organism: Poecilus cupreus; assembly: GCA_963942605.1. Lineage (NCBI taxonomy): Eukaryota > Metazoa > Arthropoda > Insecta > Coleoptera > Carabidae > Poecilus > Poecilus cupreus. The sequence goes on along the minus strand of OZ012714.1, from coordinate 1,637,054 downwards.
AACGAACTTTCAAAGAAATTAGAAATAAAATATTTCTATTGCTACTAACTACTGACTACTAAACAAAAATATGGACCTTGCAAATACTTACGCTAACCAAAACCCCTATCGATAGCTACTAATTTCGTGTTGTGAATATAGGCAGTACATAAAGTGAATAAATTCTTACTGAACAAGATATTTGAGCATTGTATTTATGTTGTGTAATAGCTGCCAGTTCTAGTGAAATATTTAAGTTTGTAAATGCAGAGTGAACAAATGCTAGGTAGCAATAAAGTATTGAATTTGTGACAAATGTATTGGTAAATGTGCAATTTAGATTCTGCAGCTGTGCGAGTGTGCGTGTGTTTATCGCGATTATTTTAAGGAGAATCAATTAACAGCGCGTTTAGATACGGTACGAGAGGACAGTGCACCGTGCAGACTCACTGCGCTCCGTAAAGAAACGTAATCGATGTGTTTATCCGCGCACACAACACGGAACGATTGTCGGAGTTATGAAGTAGGCTGCCGAGACTGTACGTAAACGCACAGCACCCCGCCAGTGGCGGACGCAAACATCGGTCAAACATATCAATTATTACTTATTAAGACAAGAAGTAACAGTGAAATGAGTGCAGAATAGGAAGAATCATCAGCAGGAAGAAGAGACAAAATTACGACGCTGGAAGAGAAAAGCAATCTTGGAAAAGTAGTAGGGAAAAAGATACTGGGGGATGAATCGAAAGATATGCCATAGCGTTCTTAATACTATTTTTGAAATGTTCTATTATTAGCTTCCCTAATAATTATTTTACATATAAAATTAAATAGTTTATTATAGAGGAAGAATTCCTGCATTTTTTGTATGAATGAATGAATATATTTATTTATTTATTTAGCTTCATTCTAATTACAACAATATTTATTCAGAGCACCCAATACCTTGCACCCTGCAGACACCCGCCTTTTAATTTCCTAGTCAATACGTCCATCCATTGTTTTTATCTGTCATCTGCTGTCATTAGTGCTTCATATCAAGTTTCTTGATTAAAAATGAAAAGAAAGAGAAGACATGGAAGAAGAAAGCATGACAATAGTTATTTGTTTAACTAGGCACCAAAATACCAGTATTACAGTAGAGGCTGTCGAAGCTGTAAATCTGTGTTTGGTGCCGTGTTAAAAATATAATTTTTCTGCCGATTTGGAATTAATATCAATTTATTGATAATTTTTGATACATATTTTGAAGGTTATTGCTATCTAATTGCGTTGCCATGCATTTTGTTGAACAGTTGCTATACATTTGTTGACGGTTTATATGCTTTTGTTTAGCGGTTTAGATTTACAACTTCGGCAGCTTTATTGCTTTGTCACTGAAACGGCAGCCTAGTTAAATAGTTAAATAAATAATTATTAGAAAAGATACTTTGCATTAAAAATTATCAACATTATTTCATGTGGACCAAAAAATCTAGAATTCTAGACAAAAACTAAATTATTGAACAAATGTTTAGTTCTAAATATTGTGTCTAAATCATCAATGATATTTCTAAAACAAAGCGACAGGCAATATTCCCTGAGTACGTCTATGAGCAGAGGTAAACTCCAAGAAATTCTTATGCTTTTTCTGATGTTTTCTTTCGTTCGAACGCAGAATATTCCGGTTTAGCGATGCAATAAGGATTCCACGTTTACCATAAAATCGTGTAATTGATTTCAAATAGACCATCGCCTACGACACTCCGCTCCATTGTTTCATATCTTGGTGCAGGATCAGTTAGCGATCGGCGGGCCGGCGACCCGCGAGCGCGAGCATGTAACCCGACACAACGCAGACACTCATATTTACCGGCGTGTCTCGCTCAATTTACGCACAAGACAATTAGCATCAAATCGACAATTCTTTTTGTGTGATTTTGTTTGTCACATATCATTCCATATCATGTAATTGCGAAAGAGATAAAACTCACCGATGAAGTATAGGTACTCCATAAAACAACTTTTATATAAATGATATGCAATTTGGGTTGATTATAATTTATCTGTAATTATATGAAAGCTAATGCAGCTCTACAGACAACTTATCTGACGTTTGATGGCAAACAATTAAAAAATATTGCGTTGATATTATTTAGTTGAAGTAGGCGTGCAAAAACAACATAATTTTGCGTGTTTTTAACAATCCTTACTCCTATAAAATGTCTGCGGTTTTATGCTCCATAAAAGCTGTTTTAAAATATACTTTCAAAAGCTAATTGCAAGGAGGCTGCAACAGAATTCGGTAAATGATACATTTTGCGCGTCAAATGAAGTTGTCTGCCTTCAAATGTTCCAACAATTAGCTTTGTACGGTGAAAATTTTAGCTATTGTATTACAATTTACTCTCGCCCGTTGTGGTACCAAAATTTAATCAGTTCGCAATTTGAATATTCTAAATGAATAAATCTAACCCCTAAGCCTTACAGTAATTAACGTATTAAGGGTGGTATAAAGACTAATGCGTGAGGTCAACTGTGCTGTAGAGGGCCTCCGGCCTGACGTGCATTATTGTCCGTTTAACGCCCGTGGTGTGTTCAACGTTTAATGTCCGACCGTTATATTTTTTTATTACAGAGATTAATTTTTTTATAAATTCTGTAACTAATATTTTTATTCATCATATTTATATCTTAAATTCTATCATTTTTACCTCCCGCACTTACAGATATGTAAGGGAGGTATTAAGTTTATGTTACGAATTGATTAGATTTTGGGAACAATTCATCAACAGTAAGTAGTAGATTATTTGAAGACCTATCAGGGTTTTTGGACATATTTTAGTAAATAAATGAGATAGAATAAATTGCATTGCAATCAAAAAGGTGTAGAATAATATTGCCTACAACTTTGATTTGAAACATTTTTTCTATATTTTGTTATACTCAGATTCAAAACCAGTCAATACCTTTGGCCAAATGAAATCTTTAGCGATTTTTGTTAATTTGTTATTAGGTTTGTTCCAAGTGGTCATTTCTGACAAGTTCGTGACAAATTTCAGTACGCCTACGAAAAATGTAAACAAGTTTGAAACATAGACTGGATCGGTGAATGGAATGAAGCGCATGTGCATGCTCATTTTTTGTTTTGACAGCTAACCTTAAATATAAATATAAATAAAGAAATTTATACATTTTTCGCCACAAAAAAGAAATGAAGTTTATGTTTCAAAGTTAACTTGTTTGTCACAAACATGTCGTAAACATGTCACAAACTTGTCAAAAATGACCACGTGGAACAAACCTATTATTTCAGTTGTTATTTTTCCTTAAAAAATTTCTTAAGCATAACAAAATTTAAAATGCAAGTAAATTTTCTCTTTGTAAGGCCAATACAATTATTTTTAAAGTTATGTTAAAAGTCTTAATTGAGCCAAATGATATGATTCTGGGCTCGTACGTATGTATATTTCTAAACGGAATAAGGCATATAAACTAGCATCAAAGAATTTTTAATTAATCTTTAAAAATCTGCCCCCTTCCGTACAATATCATGATGGAAGCTAGAAATCAACCGCGAGTAAACAGTTGACCGTTGCAAAAGAGTGAGACAGTGAGAGAGAAGAGAACGAGACGCGCAATTCTAAGAACTTGACTTGAACAACTTAATAATACAGTAGCATACAACTATTTAAGTTCAAATGCAACCGAGTATGGAAGAAAGAGCACGCCCTACTCCAGTTTAACTGTACCACGTTTACACATGTTAGCTTAGATCGCTCGCTTTTAATCCGCACTCAAAGTGCACATATCCAAAATGCAATTTGCTTAACCAGTGCATCTTTAAGTTTTATGCTTCGTTTAACTGGAGAAAATAATAGAGTTGCAAAGATAAATCTGTCACAGACATTTTATAGACAATAAATTTTTCAAATAATTTTGTTACAGTGTATGAGGTTCAGAAAATAAACTATGTTTCAGCTTCTGACTTTCCTCTCAAACTTTATTGCCATAAATTATAAATTGCACGTATTTTTTAAAGAATATAATATGTATATTACTTTGAAGACGTTCCTACCGCTTTACCGCTTGCCATGCTCAAGCTCAAATTAATTTGAGCTATATATGATACACCTTTATTGACTCGCTGGTCAATAATGATCTCAACCATAATTTATATATTAGTTTTTCACTACTAGCGCTTAAATTATATTTAATGAATTTTATATTATTAGCAACATAAGTATACGAATACTCAGAATTTCAGTAGATAAAAGTAAAATTGTTTTACTGTCTAAACTGTAATAATAGTAACCATCAACAAATTCATAGCAACCGTTCAACAAACGCATGGCGATAACCTTCAAAATAAAAATAAACAAATATTAATTCCAAATCTGAAATTAAATAATATGTTCAATACGGCACTAAATACAGATTTACAGCTTCGGCAGTATTCATTACCTCTACTATAAATCTGGTATTTTGGTGCCTAGTAAGATAAATAACTTTTATGTTCGACTGAATAGAATATTCAAAATTAATTGTAAAATTCTAAAATATTAGGCCTAGGCCAGCATAAATCAGGGAGTTTTATAAGCTTAGTATTGGCATCAACTGGCTGTCAATTTTGTGTGTTAATTTTGTTCATTGCTTGAGTGCTTGGAGATTAAAGATTTCTATCAATTTTTAATTGTAAGCTCAAATGTAAATAATTATATTTAAATTTTCAGTTGCAGTGCACAACCAAAAAAAAAAAAAATATATCAACTATCACCGAATTTTTTAAAGAAAACAAATAAATTATTTATATTTATAAACCCCTCGTATCCTTGTTTACGAATGATCTGATGTTACCAACATAAAAAATTCCTAGTATTATATATTTAACAAATAAATCAGTAATTTCGTTTAATAAATTTATGACAAAGTAGTCACGAAAAATAATGTGCATCGTGGTCCAGAAAATGTACCCGCAATCGCAAAAGTGCTGTTTCTGGACTTGTGATACAAATAACTATTTAAGTTAGTAGCGTTTTATAGCGTCAAATTGTTTCATAATAAAACGTGACATTTTGCAGGTCAATAATAATCCATTATTAATTTCTTCCGGTATTATGATCAAGCGGAAATGAAAAACAAATGGTATGTTGCTAGGCTAGTAGTGATTTGCTTAATTCTATTATTTAATTATGAATAAAATTAATTTTTTTAAAAATGGTTATATTATTATTATTATTATTATTTGAAATTGGCTAAAGAATCCAGTTGAAAGAAATGAGCACATTTGTATAATATAGTGAATATATAATTAAGTTTGCAGTATCATTTGCATTCGTTGAATCTTAAATTCGACTGCATAATTATGTCGTGCACGAATAAAAAATACAACACAAATATTTTCATTAGTTCCAGAAATAATCAGATATGTTTTTGTGATCTGCGATATTCAATTACTCTGATTTGTATAATTAATTGTATTGATAATAGCAGGTAATTTATATAAATTATAATGAGGTAACGCTGCTGGATATAAAATTAAATTATTATGTATCTATGTAGATTTTTGTAATTGAATTACATATTACTTGTTTTTGTCTGATTTTCTGAAGTGCTAACTACAATTTAATTTCTTGATAAGCATTCCATACATCATTTTATCTACGACCGTTGTTAAAAGTGGCCCTTTTATCGGTTGCTTAACAAGTTAAAAGTGTCACTTTTTGACACTAGTGTTAAAAGTAACATGGCAACGTGTTGAAAGTTAAAATAAAATCACTAACGATTTGTATCCATAAATCAACAAATATAACCCTATCTATCAAAATATCATTCTACATTTTTTAGTATTTACAAATACACTTACTCATAAAATGTCACTTTTAACACATATGATAAATAAGTATCACTTTCTGACACTAATGTTAAAAGTAACGGGTTAAATGATATTTTATTGTTACTTTTAACACGTTACTAACGATTTGTATCAATAAATCAACAAATATAATCCTTCCTGTCAAAATATCATTCTACATTTTTTAGTTTTTACTAATACACTAGGAATATCGTAGATAATAGTATATTATGATACAAGTGTATAAGTAAGCTTTCAAAACACGTATGACGAGTTTAATAGCACGACGCGAAGCAGAGTGCTTTTAACGTCGCTAGTGCTTTAAAAGCACTTTTACACGTGTGTCATACGCTATTTTTTATTATACCTGCATCATATTCTAGAAAAAACTGGAAAGCAATATTTTGATTTTGATTCACTTCATAATTTTGCGCGTGGGACGTTTGACGTATATCGTTTACATAGAGATCGGTTTCCATTTATTGTTTACGTTACTATGTAGATTCGTTTTTTACAATTTGTTATGACAGTTTTGACAGATATTAATAGTAATTATATTTGTTGTTGCATAGCAACTTTAAAGCACGTCATGTTTTAATGTTGCGTTTTCGCACGCTTTTTAGTTTGTTGAACAGGGATTATGAATATGATGCTTTACAAACTTCCCCACTTACTCATAAAATGCCACTTCTAACTAAACTAAAGGATGCATCGAAATAAAGTTGTATATATGTGATGATGACGTATGGAAAGTAATGATTCGTTTGTTAGTATTAAATATCTCTCACTAGCGCTTAATATATCTCGTGCGTCATCCATAGTTTTAAAATTGACGTAGTGCTGCAGTTATATTTTCTATTATCTAAACAGTAATGATCATTTTACAGGAGAAGTAAGCGTTGTAAATCTCAATCGCTGACTGTAATCGTGTAATCCATATTGATGACGCTATCTGGAGCCTCGCGAGCCGGAGAGCTCGAGTGCAGAGATCAGCGGTCGACTGGTCTAACTCCAGTCCACATAGCAACACTGTTACGGATTGACTCGGTTAGCGGCTGCAACCGGTGCTTACCGAATTCTCGCTGGCTATTACGTTTATGTAAATTTACGGGTGAGCTTGTGCTCTCTAACTTCTGGGTGCAATCTAGTATTAGCAAGGTGCAGGGCTCACAGCAGGGCCGCACAAGCCCAATAGCCACTATATTTGCGTATTGGGCTTCCAATATTAATATACGCTAACTAGCGGCAGAATTCTAAACTATGTCTCGCGGTACATTGTGTTTTTGACGTTTATTCTGAGTTTTTACTTATTTAAAGAATTTGAACTTATTTGTTATTTTTTCTAAATTTATATCAACAGTAGTGACTAGAAGAATTTCAATGGAAGTATTACATTTATCTATGACGTATTATTTAAATAAGTACTACATTTTATTTGTAGATTAGAGGTTAAGATGGAGTTTTCTCCAAAAAAACCTGTTAAAAACAGAAAAATTTGCATTGTTTATGGCTGCAGTTCTTCTGCTAATCGAACAGTTCGATTTCATTCATTCTCAAAAAAAAGGTGAAAGACTATTTTGCGTGAATAATAAATGGGGTGTCACAATGATGTGTAACAGTGTGACAAATTAAAGGCATGGAGAAGTGCATTGAAAATTGCGATGATATTGTTGATGTACTTCCACATAATATTATGTGGCCACTATTTATTATTTGCTGGCCTTCTACCATGCTTCTAGAAGATAAAGAGCAACGTGCGAACTTACATATACTATCTAAATCTAAGCAAATAAATGAATCCATGCTACTATTTAAACTAAAAGTAAAATAAAACTACTGAAAACAACAACAAATAACTACAAAAATATTAATATTAAATACTACTAGAAAATATACACAACTACAAACTAATATCAACAAAGAAAAATGATAACCTATCTAAAACAAAATAATGCTACAGTTAATAACTACTTACCTACAATAAAAAACTACAAAACAACTAATGGCTAATGTAAATATAGCTATAGTCAATAATTAATAATAAGAAAATCTAAACAAATCTACCAAATACACTAATAAAACACAAAATACCACAACTAAAACACGCATTCGCCATAGAAGACCATACAAAATGAATCTGACATGTACCGCTAGAGATTTGTGATCAGCGCCATCTCTTGATAGTTTGGAAGCCCAATAGGTAATCGGGGCTATTCTCTGAAAAAGTTGATATCGTAACAACTTGCTAATTGTGATACAAATGAATGGTTTTTGATAGCTAATGAATTAATCCCCATTAAACATGAAGTTAGATGCGATTTTGTCACCATTAACAAGTTTCTACTATAACAACTTCTTTAGAGAATTGGTCTTTAAATTTAACTATTTAATCCATTTGATCATTAATTTAATTATTTATTTTTCGTGTCCCTGTCAAAAAACATTAGTTTTACAAATCTTAAAATCGTCCATAAACTGCTTGTTTCTGGCCAAGACCGACAAAGTGCCTCCGTCCAAAAACACTAGTTTTACACATCTCTAAATCGTCCAGAAACTGCCTGTTTCTGGCCTAAGAAAACAAAAATTACTGACTTTTGTAAAATTAGAGTTGGACTAAATTGGTTGTCAATTTTGTTCGTTGGTTTTGTTCAGTGCTTGAAGGTTAAAAATTTCCACAAATTTTAGAGCTAAATTGTAAGCTCAAATGTAAGTGTACTAAATAAATGTCATCGAATTTTCCAATGAAAGAAGAGAATTGTTTATATTTTTAAATCTCTTTTATCCTTGCTTATGAATGAACTGATGTTACCAACATAAAAAAATTCCTAGTATTTCATATTTGACAATTAAATCAGTAATTCCATTTAACAAATTTATGACAAAATCGACATGAAAAATAATGTATATTACACGTTTAGAAACTGTACAAAATACAGTAAATAATTCAACTTTATCTGGTTCCATTTTTTATAAGAAAGAAATTTTCTGATTTTTAACAATTATTAAAAAAGATGAGATGCTGATATTATGACAATGACAAAAAAGATGAAGATGATTTAAGAACAATGGAACGAAAAACATTAAAACTAATAAAGGTATCAGAAAACGTTTACAAAATATAAATGAACTAGGTAAACGGAGAAGACATAGTAAAAAAGATTGATCAACAGAAAGTCAGATGGCTTGGACACATATGGAGAACAGAAGAAAAGGATGCAATTAAATCATTAGTAGAATGAAGACCAGGAGGAAAAAGAAGATGAGGCGGACCCAGATCAACATGGCTCAAGAAACTAATAGAAGATATAAAAGCAACAGGAATTAAAAACTGGCAAAGTAAAATAATAAATAAGAATTCGAGGAGAAACCTAACGAAAAGGATTTAAAGGAAAAGATCGAAGATTGATCCACTCCAACAAATGGAACATAAGAAGTGGCAGTTTAGACAAATTTTAGCTGTACAATAGTTACAGAAATGATTAAGAAATTGTTACAAATCCCTAATTTATTAAAACATTGACAAAATAGATCACTCCATTTGCCTCCTTCAGCTTAAAAGCAAATGGAATTAACAGTATAATGTGAACTATTAAATTAAATTACTCGAGGAAAGGAATTGAACAAGACAAATAAAAATTAGAGAAAAACCAAAATATTATGTACAAAGTATGTGTAAAAACCTATAGGAGATTTTTCGAGCAGGTTATGGTCGTTGTTAGTATTTATGACAACATAGGAAAGCATTAATTTAAATTGGCAGTTTTGCATTAACAATAAAATAGATAGCTAGGTAAACACTTATTTATAAAACATGGGATAGAAGTTTGAGTGAAAATATTTCCTCGTAAATAGAGTTCGACCCCTTGGAGTTGGCTAGACTCATCTTATTACTTGTCCCATAACCAGAAGCAGCTACAGAAGCAGGCTCGCAGTGCCGGAGGAAGAGAGGCCGCACGAGGCGCGGCGTGCGAGCCAGAGAGAGACAGACCGAGGGCCGAACGGCGCACCGCTGGAGATAACAATCTATAAATGCACTTGTCAAATGTTTAATTTCCTCCGAGTATTTATTAATGTTCGATATTTATGGGAGTAGGGATGACTTGGCTGCGCACCGAGCAGCTACAGATGGAAGGACGGACGCGGCGATCTAACTCGATCGATAAATCGATATTTCGTAAACCCCATCGGGGATTCTGCAAGTGGACGAGATGCCTGATTTTCATTAGCTTGCGCGCCTTAGATCACATTCACAATATCATTTTAAAATCAAATTTTTAAATAATTATTAAGTATTTCCCATCTACATATAACCTTCCGAATAAATTACGTCGAATAAATAAAAAATTACGCATCAAAAAATGACCGCTAGAACAATTACCTAATATCAATTGATTTCGATGCGCCATTTTTTATCTATTCGACGAATAATTTATTCGGTATTTTATTCGTAGATGGTTCTCCTAAATTAATAAGAATTATTGCAAATTATCCCTATGTTTCAATAAGTTGTAAAATCTATCAGAACTCATAGTAATAAATATAGAACTTTTATTTTGTGCCCACATTCATATTTACAATCTATCTGTACAAAGATATTAAGTAAATTTTAGTGAATGAAAATTACAGAAGTTACAGAACTTTAACCTTTTTCATTTATGGCCAGTTGCACCAATAAAACTTAAACTTTAAACTTGGTTTAAATAAATAAAAGTAAATCGAAGTTACATGTCATATGAAATATTTTACATTGCTGTGAAACATTCGATTAGCTTTTGTCAGTTTTGTCCTTTAATCCAAATTTAAAATTTAAGTTTTATTGGTGCAACTGGCCTTTATCTCTATATTTACTTATAAAATAAACGCTTTAATATATTACTGTCTATTACTTTAACTGTAACTATGGTAATGAGACATCTTTATGTTTAGAGATACAAATTAATTGTTGTGGCCACCACAATACATCCCGCCATAGATTCCTTCTCAAACAAAGCATAAACACGGACCACCACTATCAAGAAATGTTCATACCTTCAAAAAATTACTTTCTCAGGCGTTGTTTTGTTTTTTTCAAAACGTTAGCAGATTTAAACAAAAACGTGTTCTAATTCGTAAATAGTGACAGTAAAAGAAAAATGTTTCAAACAACAATAAATTGTAGATACTAATATTTGAAACATTATTCTAAAAACAATTAAATCATAACTCATTGTGATAATTCAATATAACTTGTTAGGACTTCAAGTAAACTACTACTTCCGGTTATTGGATTATCACCAAAAACAAATGAACTCTTCCCAAGGGTATACAAATATAATATATAAAATATTAGAATTTTCAGTTCAGTATTTTTTTAGAAACCGTAATTCCGAAGATTCACACACACAGACATTATCGAGAAACTACTAAAATCATATATTAGGGACCCTAAAACGTTCCGATCCACTGAAAATTATCGAATTTCTAGCATGATTCCTATACCTCGCTTACAGGTATGTGGCGAGAGATAAAAACATCGCATCAAGAAATGACAGTTGGAACAAATAGTCGGGAATATTTTCTTATAAAGTTACTACCGTAACAACTTGCTAATTGTAAAAAAAATGAATCGATTGTTGATTCTTTTGATACGATTTTGTCTCCATTGGCAAGTTGCTACGATAACAACTTAATTTCGTTAGAGAATTGGACTGTATATCATTTGCGTTATGATTTCGATGCAATGTATTTTATTTATTCGACAAATAGACTCTTCTTCATTGCTTGATTGTAGTTAGAATGCATCCCTGCGCCTCCTAGATCCACTACTGTTATGTGTTGATTATAATTAGCTCTGTCCCTACGTCCGGCTACTTGTTTCAGAATCCCATCTCAGGCCGTGCGACTATCACATAGGACTACGCCTACTCGTATGCATGCACGGCGCACGGCACACGGCACGGCATACACACTCGAGCAGGTTCCTCAGCATCATTCGATGCTTGGATCGGCGAGAAACGCCTCGAAATTTAGAATTATGGCCAGCGTTAATGAAATCTATCGGTTGGACGGCTCCGGGATACCATAGCAAGAGTAGGCACTTTTAAATTGGATACTGTAATATAATATTAATACTTAAACAGAGCACTCGGAAAAAACCTATCTACGTCTGTGTTAAGGTCCAAAAGGGATTGGAAGGTTTATAGCGGTGTTTCTATTGTTGGAGAAGTAAGTATTGTTTTAGGTGTAAAGCGAGCGGAATTCTATGAGCATCCTAGTAAAATTGGAACTTATTTTTCTAGTGGATTTATTTGCCGCATAGATGATAAAATTCCAATACTACTCCTGCAAATTTTAATTTATCTCTAAACAACATTTGACCGTAAGTAGTAAGTCCGATTACCATCTTCATAACAATAATAAATTATTGACAATTCCATGCACGAGGGATATTCGAAGGCCTATTTCCTGATTAAAATTTAGCCAAACACTGTTTCTCTCATAAAAAATAAAGCAAAATTTAAAAACTTCATTTGACAGCAAGTCAATTCTACGTTGATTGGACGACATTCAGAAATGTCAGAATTCTGATTGACTTAAATTTTATGAGGAAAATAGTCACTGATATTAAATTATCTGAGATCTAGATATGAAGATGATCGATTGATTATACAACAGTTTTAGGACATTTTGTTTTAAAAAAATATTGGAGTATTTACATTTTATCTCCTAGGAATTTCACTGGTAAAAATTACTCTCAATGAGTATAGAGGAAAGTAACCAAATATGGAATGGGATCTTAATATGGAATACTGCCATTTAACAATGCAAAAATTAATGACATTTATTAGTAATCTTAATCAGTCATATATTTTCGCTTAACTTCGTAACAGTCTTATGTTTTAAAAATTAATTAACAGTATAAAAATAAGATAAAGGGCAGTATTCCATATTAAGATCCTATTCTATATTTGGTTAAGATTGGTTTCTACAATGTCGACATTTCGACACCATATGTATCCTGTGTCTTCTTCAAGGTTAGTAGAATAAGTTATATGATAAGAAACAGAAAAGACGTCTGCTTCTAGAGAATTAAAACATTTACGTGCATTATTTGTATGCATATATAATATTATCATATAACTTATTCTACTAGCCTTGAAGAAGACAAAGTGGTGTCGAAACTTCAACATTGTAGAAAATAAATATCTTTGACTGGATCCCCGATCATTATTTATCCACATCACTTCTCCATTCGAACAATCATCACTTTATTACTCCTAATGTTTAATTCTCACGAGAGATTTTTGGGAAAGAAGAACTACTACTGTAATATAAGTATGTTAGTAAATGTTTCTTGTGAGTATACGCAGGAACATTTGAACATTTTGTCTGAATTAAATCTTCCTGATAACCAAATTGTCAACGTACATAAATAATGTGAACGGAAAACAATATATTCATTATAGAAATAAGTCCGCAGTTTCCGCCAGCATAAAGAAGTCTCCGAATGGGCTAGCTGCGCTGCAGTGGTAACGTTTCCTACTCCTGATAAAGGCTGGCGCGGTCGCCTCGCCGGTCACGCATGTGCCAAGCCATCAATAACACTCGGAGGTGCTGGCTGCGATTCCGCTGGAGATTCCGCACCCAGCCAGGCCAAGCATCACTGCGTCCGCGTTGTCTGCACGACCCAACACTAGCCATACGCTCCACGTTCTCTTTACAAGAGAAATCTGCCTCTCTATCGAAACGTGCAACAAATGAACACTGCACTACACGATGAACCCAAATAATACATCACATACTTGCAAAGAAAATAAACTTCTAACAATAATTGCAAGGTTTAGAATAGCAAACGAAGATGCCCAGTGCTGTCATCAGGTAAGAGAAGCTCTAGTTTTAGGTGTTTTAAAAGAAATGTTTTAACCTCATACAATGTTCTATAGTTATTTTATTAAAAAATATATTTTAAATAAAAGTAATAGATCATATAATTCTCTGCACTTCTATTCGAAGCAAAAAATAATTCTAGAACTAAAACAAAGCAAAACACTTCTCTGTGTAATAAATTTTTTATCCAGTATCCAAAATAATTACGGGACAAGAGACAATGAAGAATATTTGGAAAATAATAAATCAATTAAGAAGAGAATTTGTAGAAGACTTAAGATCTAAGAAATGATAAATCTATGTAATAGATACTACACGACGAAAAACACTGATTGGATGAAGAGAGTCCATCGAAATGTATTAAATATTTGTACATAGTAATAGTTTTTTTTAGTATTTTTAATACATGAAATTATCACACAAAAATGTAAATTCCACTATAGATTTCGTATCAAGCAATGCAGAAACACGGTTCACCACTATCAAGAAACGTTCATCCCTTCAAAATATTTAGTTTTCAATTATGACCCATGTCAAAAAATGACAGTTTTCAAGCATTGTTTTGTTAACAGATTTAAATGAAAATGTTAAAATATAATTTTTCTTTAACTTTCAACAACAATAATTGTCCTTCGATCATAATTGAGATTTTTCAAAATAACTTAATAGGGCTTCAAGTAAACTACCACTTCCGGTTATTTGATTATTACAAAAAAATAAACAGCACTTCTCAATATAACATACCTATTCAAAATGTCAAAATTTTCTGTTTAGTAGTTTTTGATAAATCAGGGACCCAACAGTAGGCACACCATAGACATCATCGCGAAACTTCTAGGGTTCTAGGGATTCATCCACTGAAAACTCACTACCGAATTTTTAGCATGATTCCTATAACTCCCTTACAGGTATGTGGCGAGAGGTAAAATATCGTAGAATTTACTAAACTATATTCGGCATGCTGATTAATAAATTTTTAGAAAATACATTTTTATCCTCAGGTTACCAAACAGTTTGATACCTTTTCTTCCATGTACTTCCGTTTCTTATTATTGTTACGAACAGAGCAAATTGAATTATACCCTTTTCAGTTTTGGATGTAGGTGTATTCTGAAGGAATAAGAATGTGTTGATTGGATGATGTTAGAAGAATGTTAGAATGTATGAGGGTGGCAGCGTGTTGTCGTCAGTAAGTGAACCCTCTCAATATTGTCAACATGGCAGGCACACTCATAACTTAGAGTAAATCATGAGCAAAGGCAGTGGCATGGTGCGGTATTTGCATATTATCTGTATCTTCTGGTCGCGAGAGAGACGCGGCTCGGCGCGGAGCACGCGAGCGAGCGAGAGCAGCGCGCGAGGGCCGGCAGGCTCGCGGCCATTGCCATATTTCATGTCGTCTGCTGCCACGTTGCCACATCGCAACCGCTGCGCGAGCAACACTGACTCGCCATCACCAACACCAAACACCACGCTGGCTCACTCACTGACTGACTGACTAGCCAGCACACTGCAACATTGTCCAAATCAAATCACATCACATGTCATATCCAAATTCATTACATACTATAAGAACTTGTACTCGTTACACTCAACACATTGCGATTTACTGCGTGTAACAAAACGGATAAATAAATTAATAACTAGTTTTAATAAGTGGAATCACTTTCAGAACTCATAATAATAAAGACTTTTGGATATAGTTCTATCCAAAATGTTTCAGACAAGATTGGTCCACACCTAAAATTACAACGTAAGTTGATGAGTGCAAAGGATATTATCCCGCTTCAGTCCTTTATAATTTATAAATCAGCAGAACAAGAATTGCAGAACACAAACGGTCCATTTGTCTTAACCAACTAGATAAATCTGCTGTGACTAGTCGTACCATTGAATATATGCACAAAATAAATTTTGAAGAAACTAAAATTATAGCATGTTCCAAATGTGCCAATGGTAGACTTATAAGAAAAGCTATTGAAACCTACAAGTAGAAGAGTACAGTAAATCCGAATGAATGCTATGACCTGAACAAGATATGGCTTCTTCTGTTTTATAGTCATAATTTTGATGTTTACATAGTGGGTAACAACACATTACTCGAAAAAACTTTTGCCACAAGTTATATCAACAATTTTTCTTGCTGTATTATGAATGGGTATTATGCTTGATTTTAAATTACACTAGTGCACAGCACAAGTGATATTTTCAAGTGTAATAACCATGAATGATAACAGTCCCAAAAATTGTGTACATAAACACGAATGGTATTCGGAGGACAATTCAACGAGTCAAAATGTATTCTTTCTTTAAACTGAGTTGCAAATAGATTCACTTCCACAGCAATAGTGCAACAAATTATTTAAAATTGTAGATGGGATCACTAACGCAAATTGTTAACTGGTGGGAAATTTTAAATCCTCAAAATCAATTGGACCATTTTTGATAGATGACATAAGAGTTGAATTGTCATATATAATATCCTTCAAATTATCGATAATTACATGCACGAGGGATATACGAAGGCCTATTTTCCGATTAAAATTTAGCCAAACGCTGTTTCTCTCATAAAAAATAAAGCAAAATTTAAAAACTTCATTTGACAGCAAGTTAGAATCACATTGGTAATTTGCACTAGTGAGAATTATCGATAATTTGCACTACTGCAAAATTATCGTATAATTCTACGTTGATTGGACGACATTCAGAAATGTCAGAATTCTGATTGGCTTAAATGTTATGAGGAAAATCGTTACGGAAATACATTTCTCGAATATACAAATGTCGAAAAATAAATTCAGAGTTTATATATTTATCGAAAATACAAATGTTGAATGTTCGAAATATTACAAATCTGGAAAATACATTTGTCAAAAGCGAACAATACCAAATGTCGAAGTTCCATCTAGTGAGCAATGATTACAATACGACATTTGGTAGTGTTCGCTTTCGAGAAACGTATTTTCGACATTTATATTTGCGATAAATGTATAAACTCTGAATTTATTTTACCACATGGGTATATTCGAGAAATGTTTTTCGAAAAGTGTATGCGTTCCCTATATGGTTACTGTTTCTATTTACTCGTTCATGTCATTCTTTTGTTTCCTGACGAAAATTGAGTGTAATAATTCGAAAATTTATATCTACAGAACTACATCCAAAAGTCTTATTATTTCAACTAGTTTTAATTATATTAATCACGCAGAGAAGGAATTGATGATAAGATATGTCGAGTTTTCCGGAAATTTCCCAACGACTGTGCGAGTTCGACGTGCGATGAAGCGAGAGACAGAAGGTAGATGGGAGCGAGATGAGATACGCGCGATGTAATGCGATGTGAGAAGGAGAGAACGAGGCGAGCAGGACGGCGCGAGCGGCGGCGGCGGCGGCTGTGCGAGGAAGACAGCGTGCGGTTGATAGATATGATAGTGTTGTGGATGCCCCGTGGCCAGCTACTGTACATACTCAGAGCGTGTATCGAACGCTCGTGAATAAATCAGGTTATCGGGCGATGGCGCGGGCGCGTGCAATGCATGCGTAACTCGCACCGAACAGCTTCCCCACACATTACGCTATTTTCCTAATACTTTCCCATTGTGCAAAGTTATAGAAATATGCGAATCTTTATGGTTTTTCGATGTGGGAAATTGGATCTGTAACTATAATCGAATGTAAAGAAATAGGTAAATTAACCGTGCTGATTTCGGTAGCGTAGTGGCTAAATGATGGTGTCAGATTATAAAATAAACAGCAGCACTTCAACATAAAAGTCATATTGTGACAATATGACTATTATGTTTTATGTTTAAATAATTTACATTGTTAACTTTGTCTTACCCTGAAGAAGCTGCAAATGGCAGCGAAACGTTGGTGTTGACAAAATAAAATATTTTACCAAATGACTGCATCCATGCGTAATTTCCTATTCGTAATAATAATAATAATACAGTGGCACCTAGGTGTGACGTAGTTTTGGTGGAACCGACAATGAACCAATAATGTCATTAGGCGGAGAATATATACCTGGTGTCTACTTTTTTTTACAACACATAGAAAATACAATGTTAAAATTTTCATTAGGTGATAATTCGTTCCCTATGCATTTTAAAACAAACAACATAATATGTTCAGCAACAAAAACTGCACCAAATGAGCCTAAATTGCTGTGTTACATTTCTTTCATGAAATAGACCTAAAATATTTTCTGGAGGAACACATAATAACAATATTTTAGACTGTCCCGGAAATTCCGGGTTGAATAATTGCCATATCAAACACTAATATGATTTTGTATTTATTACATTAGGTGATAGTTCATTACTTATGAAATTTAGAATAATAGCGTAAATACTTAAAATGTTTAGAAACAAAAATTGTACAAAATAATCCAAAATTTATTGATGTAGTACGTAAAATAAAATTTATAATTGTTTTAGCTATTTCCAGAGTGGCATGGGCCTTGGACAAAACATACAAACAGTCGTATTGTGTGAGTTTGACAGATGACATTTGGCATAGTTCTAATGATTATTGACTTGTTTAAATTATTTCTAAATGGTAAAAGTGTTGATGATTACTAAAAATAGTTAGTTTTTCCCTAAATTTAAAGCATGTACAATAAAAATGCATATAACATTTTATATTTCAAATATTTTTGTTAAGATCTTTAATTTGAAACTTTTTGACAGCAGATTCTATTTTTGAAAAAAATTTAAATAAACTTCCTCTTCTTGTTTTTCAATTTCATTTAAAATTAACTATAGTTTCGTTTACATATCTTGTCTCGTTCATAAGATATTGCGCATACGGACATCCATCCTTCCATCCATTCATACATTCATTTATCCATCCTCACACACAGACATCATTGAGAAATTGGTCGTAACGGATTTATTGGACATCAAAGAATGTTTGCGCAAAAATCTCGTCAACGATTTTTTTTAGGATTTCAATACTTCCTTATACTTTGTATAAGAAAGTAAAAATATCGCCTTGACGTGAAGTAGTTTTGGTGAAGCAGGCAATGAGCCAATGATGTCAATTTGCGGATAAACAATCGTAAATTAAAAAAATATTTCAAATTGTATAATAAAAATATGGACATAGAAAGATACTCATTTTTGTAGAATTTATTTTGAAATAGATAATAGTTTACAGATTACATTAAAATTAAAATAAAATTGGATCTATTCTAAAATAAATTCACAAAAAAAACAGTTTAAATTCACGAAAGAACACATACACGCAACAAAAAACATCTCTTTATTTCATCGAAATAAAAAACACTATAAACTACACTATAAAACTATAATTAAAGCTGAGTAAATACGCCGAGCGCGCCATAATATTTAAAATATTGCCGGGTTTTTGATTGCAGCCTCCCAATAAATATCTGTGTCTAATTTCATTCACATGTCGAACCATTAAGACGAGAAAAAACTAATTTATATGTTGACTTCTCAACTGTAATGGACTTATTCAAATGAATTTTCTCACCTTAAAAAAACTCTACTTGCAGACTATTCAATTCGTCAAATTATCAACTTTTTGTTACAATAGAAAAAAAATTATAGATTTGATTTTTTTCGCCTAATCATTGAAACATTCGTTCTCGCACGCATATTTATCGCCACTGCTAATTTATTCAAGAAGCGTATTATAACTTCATATGGACACTCAAAACTTAAACAACGTACAAAATAATTCATCTACGACCGTTGTTAAAAGTGACCTTTTTAACGGTTGCTTAGCAAGTTAAAAGTGTCACTTTCTGATACAAGTGTTAAAAATAACATAGCAACCTGTTGAAAGTGATTTAAGTACAAAGAATTTAGAATAGAATAGATGTGTGATAAAGAAACACAGAGAAACAATACAATGACGACATTAGAATTGCTATCTTTAAAACTCAAATATCTCAATAATTAATAATATTTTTTAAACTTCCACTATATCTAGTACGCTGTTTTGCGTCTAGTAATAATATAAATAACTAATTTCCATATTTGCCATTTTGTGACTCTAAGTGAAGAACCTCAATATACCGTTTAGAATTTGTGGAAAATTATGTGTTAATATGTTATGGTTCGTTTACGAATTAGCTAAAAATATTTTTAAAATTGCCGTGACAATATTTCAACCGTAGAAATTTAAAACAAATTACATACATAACAGCGAAGAACAGATGTTAGTTATTAGTTTATAATGGTTCTTATTCTAAAATAATTGTTGCGTTTTGCTAATGATTTCACTAAAAAAATTTATAATTTCTTTGGAACAAAACGATTTATACATAATTACGAATATGGTTCTCTCAGATGTCTTCATCCATATTAGTTTTCTTTATAAGTATTTAATTACATTGAGGTATTAAATTTTATTTGCAAAGTTATAAAAACACTGTACGGTAAAATTACACTGCTTTATAACCTATCAGATCACGCAAACAAGGAATTTAATTGATTGCCAGAAATAAAATAAGTTTCTCAATTAATCAAATTAACCCTAGACTGCTACGCTGGGATCTAAGAACCCCACGATTTTCATATAACTTCGATGCTGTAAATTCAGTTTCTATAATCCTAAACAAATATACAATATACAAAAGCCCTGTGTTTGTTCTTATACATCGTTCAAACAAATATTCCATAAGAAAATTCCTAGAAAAAATAAAACCGGTTACGGAAAATAGTTTTTCTAATTTTGACATATAAAGTGTCACTTTTCAAAATTGATTGACGTTGCGAAACGTCATATTTTTCATAACTAGTGATGAAAAGAAAAATATTTCACAACTGGTGATGAAATGAATGAAGCATAAACAAAATTTCAAACAAACAAGCGAAATACGCGTAGCTACTTGATGTCAATGAAAGTTATGAAATTAATAATTTAATAGTTAAAAAAAACTGTTTTAATCAAAAATAGAAAAAATCTTGTATGAAACACGATAGGAAATGCGATTTTGTGTAATTCGTGTGATTTTGCGGGAACTCGCTTCGCTCGTCCCGCAAACATCCCACTCGTTACACAAAATGATGCATTTCCTAACTGGTTACATAAATAGCTATTTTCTTTTCTCGAGGTTTCCCAGACACCAGTTTGACGCTTGTGTAACTGTGAAAAAAATGCGACTGCCCAGAGGTAAGGGCGTATTTGAAAGTTGGTACAGCATGTTATTTTTATGCATCTATAACTTCATAATTTTAAACAATTTGGGACAAGGTAAATGAATACAAAATGAAATCCATAGGATTTCTAGATTGCTTCATGCTAAAAAAAAAAACAAAAAAAAATAAAATAATTTGAAAACATTGTCTATTTTACAAAATAAACAAAAATAGTAAGTAGAAAAACGCGAAAGTAGTTTCATAACGAATGTATTAAATATATACAGGCAGATTTATAAAAGTTATTAGCGTTAACTCCATTTTTTCAATCATCTGTAACTTCGTTTCTAAATTAATTATATTATCAAAATGTGTCAAATTTAATGATAACCAAAATTGGTTACAATCTTAGTTAAAATAATTATGTTCTGAGAATGAAAAATGAAGTTACGAGTAATAATAAAAATGGAGTTAATCCCTTTTATGAATCTGCCTGTTTAATATAAAATTTTAGCTTACGATAACCAGGACAATATAAGCTAAAATTGTGTGCAAAGAATACTGAAAATTGTGCAGTTTGTCAAAAAATTATTAAGTTTCGTTTCCTCATAAGCGCAATGTTATTTGAGTTCAACGTTTTGCCGCCGACAGCGCTAGTAATTCGTAGAGAAAAACTTTCTTCCGAAAGTTCGTTTTGGCGCATTACATGGTTTTCCTAGAAAAGATAAAATAAATCATTTAAGTACTGCGGTTGTTACGACAAGTTAAGCTTTCAAACGCACCTTTAAGAACGATATTTGCAAGTTATATTACTTTAAAATCACAGTAAAATAATATAATAAATAAAAGAAAATAATATTTGTTTTGTTTCAAAGAAGAAATTTCTTTTAGCAACCAGACTATTCGAGGAAGGTTTATAATAATATAATATTCATTAGAAAAAAACTGTATCAAAAAATGATAAATACAATGTCAGTAGTATAAGACAAGTCAGGGCAAATTATCATTTCAGAAATACTAATAGCCGACGAACAACAACATTGACATTAATAAACGTATCGATAAATTGATTTATGCAAATCCGTCCGCTATTCTTTGGCTGAGCCCAGGGGGCGATCCGCGATCCGCCATCCGGAGCTGCGCTGCTACACCCACACGCTCTGTTATGTGCTCTGTGGCTTCCATACGTGATATCACGCTCGCGCTCGGGCTATTCAGAGCATGCTTGATGCTTATTGACTGTGTAATAATATTCAGTGTTTAGTGTTTTTCAAATTAAATATGGTACCTCATACGGAGAAAGCAATCAGCTGAGACTGAGGTATCCACCATTATTATTATTATTATTGTATGCTTACTGATTATAAAATGAGTTCTGTATTCTTATTTTTTGTGAATTATCGTTATCACGGATCTGTTGTGATGTAAATATGTATGTGTGTTTGCTGATTTGATGCAGATTAATTATTTCTGAACCGCACATAAATTATTGTGATAATTAGAAATTTCTTAGTAAATAATACGTTCAGATTCAGTACATACAATATTATTTACACCTCTCAATAAATGCTCTATAACTATGGGGATTTTAGACAAGCAAAGTAACAGATTACCCGCTAGTGGGTATAATTTTGAGGAAAGTCACTAGTGAGTATTTTTTTATTTATAACAATAATAGTAACACACAACACCTTGGTAACTAATTCGATTGACATTTTAATTAAAAAATTTAAAGCATGTCACTGTCAAATAATATTTCTTTAATAAATTTTTCATTTATTTAGAGGTGTTGGATAAAACGTTATACTTCACACGTTGATAAAGTGGAATTATCCACTCGATAAAATTTCTCTCGTGGGTAATTCCTTATTTTGCCCACTTGTAAAGTAAATAACTATTATTAACAATATTTTATGCGCGGTTCAGAAATAATTAACCTGCGTCAAATAAACATATTTACATTAAAACGGATCTAATTTATTAGTCCACTGACAAATCTAGTCAACAAGTAATTGAATATTGTTTTAATCAACATTCAATATTTTAAATATGGTTGAAAAATATTTTCATTTTGGTCCGTGGCAGTGCGTTATATGCGGACTTACGAGAAAGTATTGTGATCCCATTAAGACAGTAAATTTTACAAATATCTATCGAAAAATTATCATTTAGCTAAGAGTACAGTGCAATAATTTAAACTTGTATATCAAAATGACGGTGTGAAAGAAAATTTGATATTTTTTAGATGGTACGAATTACGAATACATTCGGGGTTTGGCTCGAATATCTATTATTTATTAATAACAGAAAAGTATTTAATTCTTTCTTAATTTTTAACAGATATTTTCTGGAGGAACACATAATACTATAACCTTAACTATAACTTTAGACTGTCCAGGAAGATCCGGAATGAAATATTACTGTGCCACACACTTATTATAACAACGTAATTGTATGGAGAAAGAGATCAGTTGAAACTTAATTTATATATTGATAGTATTTTGAATATACCGGTTGTCAATTTTTTGTATAGGACATAGGAAATACAATTTTAAAATTTTCGTTAGGCAATAGTTCATTCCCTATGAATTTTAGAACAAAAGTGTAAATTCAAAAAATGTAATTCATTTCTGTCATCATGAAATAGATATAAAATAACATGTATAATTTTCAGCTGTTTCCAGAGTGCCATGATAAACAAAACATACAAACAGTCGTATTATCTAAGTTTGTCAGTGGACATTTGGCATAATTTTAATGATTTCTGACTTGTTTAAATTATTTATAAATGGTAAATGTGCCCATGATTACTGAGAAATAATTTAAACAAGTCAATAATCATTAAAACTATGCCATATGTCATCTGTCAAACTCAAACAATACGTCTGTTTGTATGTTTTGTTTACCATGGCACTCTGGAAATAGCTACAAATTATAAATTTTATTTTACGTCTATCTTTTGACAGAAATGTACTACATCCATAAATTTAGGCTCATTTTGAGCAGTTTTTGTCTCTGAACATTTCTTGTATTTAAACTTTTATTCAATAGTTCATAGAATTCTTATACTCTGCTTATAGTATTACGGCAACTATTACTAGTGAATATTTTAGAAAAGTCTATTAAAAATGAATGTTGTCTATCAACAAATTTGACGTGTTCCATGTATAATTAGTAAATTAAGCATAATTCTGGTAATTTAACCTTTTCCATCAAAAATTCCGAGGCAATTGACACACTGGGATAAGCTAATAGACAACGGCAATGGCGGTCGATCGAATTTAAATGAAGTGCACGCCTTTAATTTCATGGTCAGGTTGTTTATAAAATTTGATTATTCCGATCTGTTTGGTTTCGCAACCTTCGCAGTGAATACGTGGAAACAAATGGAGCAGAAAACAAAAACACCCGCCTCGAAATGACCGTGTAACTTCGCTGTGATTTTCTCCACGCAAAAAATTCATAACGATAAACGATTTCACATTTTTATGCATTTTACTGCATCAGAAAACCATGTATTTCTCATCATACAATCACATACGGGCCTGCCTTCGTCCGCAAGCACAATGCAACTATATTTTGCCTCCACATTTCAATTGAAACATCAATCTTACTCAAGGAATTTATTATAATTTTAATTAGATTAATCTGTTGTTTGTTGTGCTGCTCATATCAATGTTTTATTGTAGTATAGATACAGAAACATTTTTACAATATACCGGGTGTATAATGGGGTCTTTCACCATTTTTTTTATTTGTTTTTTATGAAACTTTATTTAAATTGGAGACTATCTACACTTTTAAAAAGTCTTAATTGTTATTCATTAAGCCATAATGATTTTTTTTAATGTTGTGACGTCATTATAAAGGTGTTGGTAGATCTCAAACAGTAGACATTTAAGTAATTTTTTGTCACATAAATGTTCTATTTTATTGTAATAATAATAATAAAATAAGTAAAAAAAATATATGACTACAATTATTTACAATCTGTACTGTTTTAGATCCAGCAACACCTCTACAATGACGTTACAACATTTTAAAAAAATCATTGTGGCTTAATGAAAAACAATTAAGAATTTGCAAAACAGTTTCTGTAGGTATGGTACACATTATTTTTAGTGACGATTTGGTCATTAATTTATTAAATGAAGTTACTGATTTATTTGTCCAATATGATACAAGGGATTTATAAATATAAACAATTCGTTTGTTTTCTTTGAACAATTCGGTGACATTTATTTAGTTGATATTTATTTATTAGTTGTGAATTGCAACTGAAAATTTAATTATAATTATTTATATTTGAGCTTACAATGAATAATTGATTTAAATCTCTAAACTCCAAGCAATCAAAAGCGATACAAAACCATCGCACAAAATTGATAGCTTTACCGGCCTAGGCCTGAAACCAAGCAGTTTCTGAACGATTTTGAGATGTATAAAACAAATGGTTTTGGACGAAATATTTATGAAATCTATAGATTTGAGATATGCCAAGTCAAGTGTAGTGTAAATTATAAAATGAATTTGTACTTTTAATCATTACGAACTCTGCAACTTCCGGTTGTAGGTTTAAATGTTTGTTATGATGAAATAAAAATTATTGGAGCGTTAAACGAGGTGCATTCTAGAATCTGTGAAAGTTATACAAATAAAAAAAAAGTGTGGGAAGGCAAAAGTGATTTTCCCGATGAAATCAGAAGAGATCAGATCATGAATCGCGAATGGGTAGAGATGGTTCGCAATGAACCAGTTTTCGGCACATTTGAATAATTTCCGAAAGTGCTGACCCCAAACAGGTATTACCAACTTAATATATGTTACGACAAGTCGCCGGTGTCCGTGTAAAAACTTGGAGCAATAAAATTAAGAAAGTCAGTCAGCGTTGTCGCTAGACGGCAGCACTGCGGAGCGGCGTATCAAGGTAAAGATCGCGAGTGGATGATACGCGAACACCAGTGGCGGCGCACGTACTCGGCCCGAGGGAACAATAGAAATTACTCGCTTGTAACACCTCGCTAATAATGTGAACCTATGAAGTAATCGCGGCTCATATTCATTATGAATTGGATAGTTTGTTACATCCATCACGAAATTTTTTTATGTATTTATATTAATTTCGTGTTGCTAATAGATTACCTGTGAAATTAAAAATAGTAATGATTTATAATAGAATAAAGAATTTACTGCTATACTCGTCTTACATGGCTGCCAACTATCCTTTCAGGAAAGATCATAATTTATTGACGTATTTAATACCAGGAAGAAATTTTCAGGTAGTATCTTAAATTAACAATATCACGTGGAATGTTTGACAACAATGAAAATTATGTCATATTTAATTACAACTAGCTTAAAAGTTCTTTGTTGAAACAATAATTGGTC
Organism: Poecilus cupreus; assembly: GCA_963942605.1. NCBI lineage: Eukaryota > Metazoa > Arthropoda > Insecta > Coleoptera > Carabidae > Poecilus > Poecilus cupreus. The sequence continues at coordinate 1,610,876 of OZ012714.1, read as the reverse complement.
ATAACTGTCACAATTATAAATAGAAATCACTTGTTTATGGAGAATTAGAATTTCATTATTTTCTTTTAATATTTTCTTATTAATTACGCTAGACAGTTTTAAAAACTAATGCAGTAAATTTTTATTATCATATTTATTTTAATTTCCATTGTTAATGGATCACCTATGAAATGAAATATTACAATACAGTAATATTTTACCGTTATATTCATTTTCTACGCTTTACAACTTTTCAAAATATGATTTATTTATATATTAGTAAAAAGAGAAAACTGAAGATTTATATTAGTGTCTTTAATAAAAATTGTTTGGCAAAATTTGAAATTTTTTCATTAACTTTTTATTAAATATATCAAATTTATATTAATGGAAAAAGCTAACTCCTAATTTGTCTATTTTACTTTTTATTTTAAAATAAGTTAATAATTCAACACCTTTTGAATGCAAATCAAATGTTATTTTTAATTATTATTTGAAATAATAAATAATTAGATATTGTCAGTTTTACTTAACTTCGTCGTTCTGAATTATTTTTAATACAACTTTATTAAGCAAATTATGAATGAAAGTTATGTAAATTGATATGAAGTATTGATTACCGCGTAATTTAAATCATAATTTGTAATAAATATTTTTTTAATGCTACAATCCTATTAAAGAACACAGTTTAAAATCACACATTCTCGCTTGAACTACAACTGCCTGTAATTGCTAAAATATATATTAATAATGGCTGGTAACAACAATTCATACAAAAAAATATATCATTTACTGAAACCTGCGTGAACAGAGTGTCACATCCATAAAGGGTAAAAGGCGTGATGATATATTTATTTATTTATATTAATATTATTTTCCAGTTTCACTTACATTTCTGCTATGCAAATTTGATGAGAACACTACCTAAACACACGTTTTCACTACAATATTCCGCGCACAACTAAATTACAATTCGAATTGTACATTATACATCAAAGCTAACTCGCTACTACTCCCAATTTAGTTAAGTTCAAACTTGTTTTTGCTGCGATATTATGTTGTATATTTATATTTTAAAACTTCAATAATGCTTTTATAGAATTTAATTCTTAATATTTAAGGAAAAAATAAATGACATACAGTACATGATATACAGGGTGATCGAAAAATTGGTAGAGCTGTTCTTTGATAAATTCGAAAATTCTAATATAAAAAATTTGTACGTCCCTTCGTAATGCCACATACCTACAGTACAAGATCACAAACAATATAAATTTTTACAAAATTTTTAGTGTCAGTTTAAAAACAGTTGACAATGTTTAATATGTGAATAAAAGCAATTATTTTTAAACACAATGGCTGGTACCACAAGCTCTGTATTTAGGTGTTTTAAGAGCAGTGTTTTAGGCTCGGTTTTAGCGCTGTACAATGTTCTAAAATTATTTTATAAAAAAATACTTCAAATAAAAGTGGTAGATAATACATTTCTCTGTATCTTCTATTTGAAACCTATTTTTATAAAATAATTGTAGAACATTATACAGCGATAAAACAGCAAATAAAATACTGCTCTGTTTTTGGGTGTTTTAAGTGTTTTAGCCTCGGTTTTAGCGCTGTACATTGTTTTAAAATTATTTTATTAAAAAATTCTTCGAATAGAAGTTACAGAGAAATATATTAGCTATCCCTTTTAGATGAAGTTGTTTTTATTAAAGCGATAATTCTCTTCTCTTAGTGTCAGTATTTCCATCTACGAATAAAGTTTCGAATAAATAAAAAAATACGCATCAAAATATGACAGCTAGAACAAATACTATCGTTTGAGCTATGATTTCGATGCGATGGAAAGATTGGCCCTTAGAAGACCCAAGATCTGGATTCTTTGTATTAAAAAAAATGAATGACGCACTACTATGATTAGGTACAAGTTCATATTTTCTTAGCTTCGTTTATGTAAAAAAGTATTGCGTGCGCTACTGAACTAATAAAATAAAGGTTTCCTTGAGAGGCAAAACGAAATACTGCAAGTAGAGTAGATTATCCTATGTCAGAACACAAACGCAATTAAACTAAATACAGAGGTTTTTTGCAATTAATACTCTGGCAATGAAAGTAACCCGGTTTGGCGAGTGGCCATTCACGGAGCCTCAGTAACTGTCGCGGTCACCAGTGGTAAAAACCGCGGTTTCACCCGAAACCGCTTCCGCTGGATATTAATTAAACACCAGAAGCTTTGTGCTTTGTATGCACTGGGTGTGCTGCTCCAAAGATGAGATACTTTCAAGGAAAAGTTCTCTCGCTGTTTCATTTAGAAGCAATTATGAATCGGGATCGCTTTGCGATAACGAATTGACACGGATTGGATTCGCTCACTGCCACTTCCGCCAAATATTGCTTGTTACAATTATCGGCTTTCTCATATGTTGCCATTTATGTCAAACATTCTGTCAGCAAATCATTAACCCACTTGTTTTACTTCATTTTCTGCATCTCTTCATTAAAATTATGTCCTTATTTGTCATTATGAGATGTGCACTTTCTTTTTATAACTATAAATAAATATATCGTCACGCTGTTTGCCCATATTATAGTAGTGCACTTCTACTGAAAACAGATCACTGTATGATATATTTTATGTGGTGAAAATTTCCGAGAGGTAAGAAATAAAAATGGAATTGTATAAACCGCTATAGTGGACAAAAAACAGGAGACGTTAACCAAAAAGACGATGAAATGATCAAGACTACTTTGATAGATTCTGGCCATCGTTCACGTTGAGAAAAATTTGTTCAGTAGTGGTACAACAAGCTCTGTTTTTGGATATTTTAAGAGAAGTGTTTAAGATTAGGTTTTTGTGTTGTAGAATGTTCTAAATATTATTTTATAGAAAAATGCTGCGAATAAAAGTTACAGATAAACACGTATATTAACTACCTCTTTAATTTGAAGAATTATTTTTATAAAATAATTTTAGAACATGGCACAGAACCAATACCAAGGCTAAAATAATTTTCTTAAAATATACAAATAAATATACCATCAGATATTTTACTCATTTCAAGTGTGGCACTCTGCTTCCACAGATCTCGGTACGTAATCAAGGAATTTTCTTTCTTATCTGTATAAGGATGTGTTAAACTGATTAACAGCAGTACGCCAAAACTTTTTTTTAATAAATCCACATATAGGAATAAATAAATATATTTTTATCCAACACCTCTCAATAAATGCTATATAACTATGGCGATTTTAAACAAGGAAAGTAACAGATTACCCACTAGTGGGCATAATTTTGAGGAAAGTCACTAGTGAGTATTTTTTTATTTATAACAATAATAATAACACACAACATCTTGGTAACTACTTCGATTGACATTTTAATTTAAAAATTTAAAGCATATGTCACTGTCAAATAATATTTCTTTAATAAATTTTTCATTTATTAAGAGGTGTTGGATAAAACGTTATACTTCACACGTGGGCAAAGTGGAATTACCCACTCGATAAAATTATCACACTTTGAAAGTGGCCCTTTTAACGGTTGCTTAGCAACTTAAAAGTGACACTTTCTGACACCAGTATTAAAAATAAGTGAATTTATTGTTTCATTTTACACGTTGCTAACTATTTTTATCAATAAATCAACAAATATAACACCATCTATCAAAATATCATTCTACGTTTTTTAGTGTTTACTAATACACTAGAAGGAACGTAGCTGAAATTATGTATGACATGCGTGTTTCATTCGGCTTCGCCTCGTTTCACAAATTTCCCCACTTACTCATAAAATGATTATTATTATGAGTTCTGTAATTTGCTCCCCCCCCCCTCCCCTCCCCTCGAAGCCTTGACCACTGCATTTACTTACTATAGTTACTTTGAAGTTTACAAGTTACATACAATTATTTAGATTGTCCTTAGCTTTTGCTGTAGAATTTTACAATTTATTTTATATGTATTTATAATTCTTAAGTAATTCGAGTAAGAATAGTATTTTTATACTTTGCTATCGCGTGTAAAACTGAAGCGGAAGGCAATTGACAGCGGAATACAAAAGTGCAAATACATCTGCGAGAGAAACAAATGGATCGGCGGTGAAGGAAAGTACAACAATATACGAAGGACGAGTCGACGTACGTAATGTAAAAGCGTATGTACGCGTATGCGAGAGTCCGTGCGTGCGTATATAGCCCGTTGATATATGGTGTTAATTTTTTAATTCGTTTGAAATTTCTGGTCCGTAGTCAGCGTTAAGTAGGTAAAACACATGTACCCATTTATTATCCGCCGGTGAAGCGGACGGAATTGATTCGCTCGTTGCATGCGATATCTTGTGGTGCGACGCGACTTTTTCTCCGCGAACAGAGCTACGAAGTTTTTTTTTTATTGGCCGACGAGGCCACGCAGTTCGCCAGTGGCGTCCATCGCCTTCGGATAAAAGGACAAGATCATACAGTTATTTTTGACGCTACTTGTAATCGTTGAAAAAAATCGCTAAATTAAAACATTGCAGATGTTATAGGTCATAGAAAATACAATGCTAAAATTTTCATTTGGCGATAATTCATTCCCTATGAATTTTATAACAAAAATACAACATATTTCAGCAACAAAAACTGCAGCAAATGAGCCCAAATTTATTGATGTAATACATCTCTGTATTCTGTAAAATAACATGTACAATTTTCAGCTGTTTCCAGACTACCATTGTAAACAAAATATATAAACAGTCGTATTGTTTGAGTTTGACAAATGACTTTTACATTATTTCTAATTGGCAAATTTGTCCATGATTACTGAAAAATAAGATAACAATATGGCCCAATTATTTAAACTAGGATTGTGGTTATAATTTGAAAAATATTTATAATATCTGTACAAATAAGAAAATTGAATACAAGTTCATTTACCATTGACAACAAATACATCTTAAGAAAGTACTGTACAATTTCAGATTTCACGAAATATCACATATACTTTTATTGTATTTCTATATAATATAAACCCTAAGAAACTCAATGCTGTAGAGCGCATCGTCATATCTCTTAAATTTATAGATATGTCAATTTTCGATGTTTTTCGAAATGCTACTTTGAGTGGCTGCAACTGAAAATTTATTAAAGATATTGAAAAATAGACTCAGTTTTGTATGTTTCATGCATTTTATTACAAATTAGCAAATTTTAAAAAATTTTGAAATTTTTCGATTTTTCCTCCCAAATTTCGATAGGCGATAACTCGATAAATATAAAAGATACAGACTCACAGACTGGACTATTCAATTCAGCTCGTCAAAATACATAAGTATGTACAATTTCATTAAAATTGCTTTACGCGTTATAGAGTTGGAGCAAAAAGTGTGAAAATGACGTTTTTGGCGAAAAACGTCAAAGGGTACACCAAAATTTTCAATTTTTAAAAAAATTGTTATTTTGCTGTGATATGCACGAATAATACAAAACTGAAGAGTATTTTTCGATATCTTGCGTAATTTTTGAGTTGCAGCTCCTCAAAGTTGCACTTTGAAAAACATCATAAACCGCCATATCTCGAAAAATTTAAGAGATATGATGATGTGCTCTGCACCAGTGAGTTTTTTAGGGTTTATATTATATAGAAATACAATAAAAGTATATGCCAATTTTTAGTGATATTTCGTGAAGTAAATACATATGAACTGTGTTTAAATGAGTAAGAAGAATGTTTCAAGGAAATAAGAAATATAATAAATTTACAAGTGAATACGGTAAATATTATAAATATTTTAATTGTTTTCTAATATATTCGACAAATTAATTTATGTGTTTATATTTATAGTGCAACTTAACAAATATCAAAAGAACTTGAAGAACTTCATTTCTTTGTATGGATTGTTATTAGTTCTATACTTTTCGTACATAAAATATTGTACAAACCTCTTGCGTGAACTTGGTTCCCGGATTCGTTCTATGGCAGCGCTCGCAAGCTCGCGCCACCAAACACTCAACCGGGAACCAAGCGTTCCCGCATTTGGTATGTAAATAACTATACTAGAATGCTGATAGAATGCCGCTCACTTTATACCTAGAACGAAACTTACTTCTTCAACAATAGAAACATCGCTATAAACGTTCTGATAATCCCTTTTGGGCCGTAACATACACGAAGATATGAAATTTCACAGTGATCTGTTTAAGTATTTATATTATTATACTTATTATATCACATTATCCAATTTAAAAATGGGGGTTTTTCGCGTTACAAAATCTTCACTTGGGCCCGCAGTAATTCCTTTAGATTGAGTTCGCAGTAACAGGGCGGTAAACAAGTATACCGTATTTCCGCGATTCTCTGTCATATCGTCATAATATCATGATGAACATATTTATGTTTAAGTAATTTATTATTGACGCGCCACTGATTTATTATTCTCAAAGGAATATAGCTTTAATTATCAAATGTCAGCGTTAAAAAATCAACATGACAAATTTCTAATTTGATGTGGACAATAATGTTTCCAGTCGAAAGCGCTTGTAACATAGAGTTGATTAAATTTAAAAATCAAATATCGTATTAATTGAGGCCACTCGTAGCGATTCAATTATACGAATAATGAGCAATAATAAAAAGAAAACTCTCTATTGCAAATTGATAATTTGCTCGTTTCGTACAACAAAAAATGAAAAAATTAAATGTAGCCATATAAAAACTGATTAGCCAGGTGTGAAAGTAAATTTTAATGGAATGTTCAAGCAACACACGAACACCAAGACAAATTGATAAGTGACAGTTCAACGAGCTATTTATCCAATGCAATATTCAATTTCACATTTTAATCAAACTTTCAGATTTAAATATTGAAAATTATACGAATTAATACATTAATTCAATAAAATGGACATGCAATAAATTATTTTTTCTACGACCACTTAGAAATCTGCTCATTGTATATTTATTGTTGCTAGGGAAATGAGGTACATTCCAAGCATCGTGAGAAATGAATTTGTTTTCTGAGTATTTCAGTACAGGTCATTTTATTTATTTACAGATGCCATTGCTAGGATACTTATTTAGAATTGTCAAATATTGGAATGGAGAAAGTGGGATGAATTTATTATTAAAATATAAATTAATTAGGAAATCAAATCGTGGTAGGAAATGAGTATTCCTTGCTTGTTGTACAACATACCTAGGAACTATTAACAAGGACCGTTGTTAAAAGTGGCTTTAACGGTTGCGTAGCAAGTTTTAAGTGTTACTTTCTGACACTGGTGTTAAAAGTAACACAGCAACGTATTAAAAGTGATTTTATTGTTACTTTTAACACGTTGCTAACGATTTGTATTAATAAATCAACAAATATTTTTAGTACTTACTAGTACACTAGGAAGATCTTACATAAAATTCTGTATGATGTATGTGTTACAATGATTTATTTCGTTCGTTGGGTTGTTTCATTCGGCTTCGCCTCATTTTATACACTTCCCCACTTACACGAAAAAAAAAAATTATTAGAATAACAAAAAATTATCTTACATATAGTGACAGCAATTTAGATATTTACAATAACAATATTTATATTTATATTAGTAATACGATATTATTTAGTTTGTTGTAACAGAAATAAAAAATAATTCATGTTACTAATATAAATATAAATATTGTTATAGTAAATATCTAAATTGTTGGTACTATATGTAAGATAAATTTTTACTATTGTAACAATCCATTTTATTATTTATTATTATTAACAAATTTCTCATTGTAACAATATTTTATTCAGAAATAATTTACCTGCGTTAAATAAACAATTAAGTATATTCGTATGTACATTAAAACAGATCTAATTTATTAGCCACGTACAAATCTAGTCACCCATTAATTGAATATTTTATTTTAATTATTACACATTTAATATAATAAATTATATCGTTCAGAAAGATTTTCATTATGGGCCGTGGAAGAGCTTTAGGTACAGATTTACGAAAAAGTATTGTGATTCCTTAAGACAGTATAAATCTTAAATATTTCGAAAAAATATTATTTAGTTAAGAGAACAGTACAATACATAGATGATGTAATAATTTAGACTTGTGTAGTGAGTTAAAAAAAATTATATTTGATTATAGCATATTTTTGAGATGGTACGAATCCATTTGGGGTTGGGTTCGTTTTAGTTCAACTTCAATGAATACCAGAATGTACAATTACATGTTGTATTTATAAGAGCCAGTACAGCCGAGATTTGGGTCAGATACACGAATTATTGGAAAGCATGCATAAATTATAAAAAGTTGCGCTGTTAAGGCCCACACACAACACAGATAAACTCAGTTTTAATTATCGAATACGTCGTAGAGGTAAAAACTATTTGATTTCTAATGCAAACAAACTATTTCCATTGCACTTCAAGAAAAGATGTAACGAATCAAATCAGATTCAAGTGACTGAACTTTAATGAAGAAATTACAAGAAAGCTATAAAAACGAAAAATAAACATAAAAAGATAAATCGTTATGTTCGTAGGTTTGTTTAATTAGAAATGAAATATATATTTCAATAACATTTTCATTATTAACTAGATCTAATTACTGTTACTATTATACAGAGTGTCGTAAATCTTAAGAAAAATGTTGCACATGCTACAACACGAGGAATACGCCATCACCACTTAACAGTATAATTTAAAATTACATAGAAGTTCATTTTCTATGGAGAAAAGCTTTGGACTATAGACTGTAAGATCCTCAGTTCGAATCCCACAACCGACTTTACCCCTGTGGTTCTCCCTTCACTAACACCTTTGGGTGGGGAGGGGCCAATGACTTGACAACTCGTAGTCGCACTAAATGCCAATAACACAACTTATCGAGATATTTCTTAGCAATGGATAAAATGGCGTAATGTTATATTTATTTATCTATACGATCGTGGGATATATTCTACATATATTTTACTCACTCATTTCAGACATGTAATGGCTTACATTATCAAACTGGTACGTTTTTATAATATTAGCGCACTGTTTATTTGGTTGCCGTGATTTTTAATGCGTTGTTTATATTCTATAACTATTTTGGCCTGTTGCTACTATGTTTTGAAATTAATTAATGAATACTTTTGGGAGCACGATTTGACAGCTGGTACCGTACTTTATACCACATACCGAGATTAAGTTTTAATATGGTTTTGTATACACGAATCTATCTATCATGGCGGACATTTTTATATCGTTGATTATTCTTCAAATATTTGAGCTAGAATTTTGTAGCATCAAATTTTCATATCTAGATTAATTGTAGAGTTGACAAATATCTCGTTTGTTAATTTATTATTGTTAATTAAGAGGCTATAAGCGATATAAAAATGTTCTTCTATCTGTCATGGCGGACATTTTTATATCATTGATTATTCTTAAAATATCTGAGCTAGAATTTTGTAGCATCAAATTTTTATATCTTGATTAATTGTAGAGTTGACAAATATCTTGTTTGTTAATTTATTATTGTTAATTAAGAGGCTATAAGCGATATAAAAATGTTCATCTATCTGTCATGGCGGACTGTTTTATATCGTTAATTATTCTTAAAATATCTGTTTACGATTGTATTTATTGTTACACGATAGTTTGCTGTAAGATCTTACTACCCCTGAAGAAGGTATAAGTGTAAACCGAAACGTCAGTTATGTAAAAAGAATAAATGCTGTATGACTGAGAATTTGAGTATTTTTCATACTTTACAATAAAGCACAGTCAAATAAACATCCAGATAATTATTAATTAAGTTTCTGTTAACAAAATATGCATAAGAAGTGTATTGATTCTAGCCCATAGCAGAGAATCAACTGAGATATTTCCCAATTGAATTTAAATAAAAAGCACTGCACGTCCACGCAATAAAAATACCTACAAGCTTTCCGCAAAAACGTAGCCGGGTTACGGCTAGCCAAGCAGCTTGGAGCATCACGTGTCAGTAGCGTGCAGTGCACGCATGCGAAGGGAAGTTGGTCTCGAATAGTGTTTAGTGCAGTCGCCGAGGAATCTCTTCGGAATCCGCGCACAACGCAGCAGCTCAGCCAAGCCATCACCGACAGCATCCCGTTACTATGTGTAACGTTGATTAACATTCCATTGTTTTATGTGCGGATTGTGCTTGTTGGTGTTTATGGGATTTTACGCCAATGTGTACATATTTAATAATTGTACGTTCATTGATAATTATTGTAATTATTTATGCGTTTCTTTGGCAATAACATAGCCTATTCAAATTTAAACTTAGAAATACAAAATTTCCTATACAGGGGTGGTGAAGTTAACCGTTTTTAATGCTATTTTTTAATTGTTTAATTATTAGCTTCCCTAATTATTTTCCATCAAAAAGTTAAATAGTTTATTATAGAAAAATTTCTGAATTTTTTTACACTAATATTTATAATTTTACTAGATCTGGAGCCGGAAAAATGACGGAAATGTTTATTGGTAATTTTCTTAAAATCATCAGTGCTATGAAATAACGAAACAGATGCACTATTATTTTTTTTCAAAATCATACATTTTTACCTCCTGTCATGTATTTGTAAGGGATGTATTGGAATCATGCTAAAAATGTGTGTCCCTAGAAAACGATATTAATAGTTTTGAGATGACGTCTGTTTATGTGTCTGCTTGTCTGTCGATTTGGGTGGATCTCTGGAGTTACGGTTTCTCAAAAACTACTAAACAGAAAAATTTTTAACTCACGGGCGTAGATAAAATATTTTACACATAATTACAAATTCTGGGCATTAATGGGTTAGGCAGATTTAATAATTTAAATTAAGAAAGAAACGTATAATAAATATCAAAAGGTTAGTACTAGTAAATTGTTTACTAGAAAATAAATAAAATACTTCTCCAAACTTAACTCGAAATTTATTACTTTTGTATAATTTAAACATGAATAAACTCATTGCTGTAGTACGCATCGTAATATGTCTTATATTTATCGAAATATGGCGATTTGTAATATTTTTCAAAATATGACTTAAAATTGTAATTTTTTTTTATTACATTTCTTTATAATATTTGCGCCAGGAAACCCATTGCAGCAGAGCGCATCGTCATATCTCTAATATTTTTCGAGATATGACGATTTTTTATATTTTCCGAAGAGCAACTTTGAGGGGCTGTAACTCAAAAACTATACAAGATATCGGAAAATATCTCCAGTTTTGTGTTTTTCGTGCCATTTATAATAAATTAGTAAATTTTTAAAATTTTGAAATTTTTTGAATTTTTTTTCAAAATTTCGATTGGAGATATCTCGACAAATATGAAAGATACAGACTTGTAGTGTTCACCAATCGATTCAGCTCGATGAAATACATAAACCCTGAAAATTTCAGAAAATTCGGTCAACCGGTTGAAATTTTAGAGCAAAAAGTCTGAAAATGGCCAAATCCAGGCCAAACGTCAAGGGGTAACACTTGATTTTTTGGACAAAAAACGCCATTTTCAGGCTTTTTGCTCTAACTTTCCATCCCGTAAAGCGATTATTATGAAACTTTGCATACTTATGTATTTCGACGAGCTGAATCGATTGGTGGACACTGCAAATCTGTATCTTTAATATTTGCCGAGTTATCGTCGATCGAAATATTGAACAAAAATTTCAAAATTTTAAAAATTTGCTAATTTGTTATAAAAGGCACCAGAAACGCTTAACTGGAGAGAATTTTTATATATTCCGTGTAGTTTTTGAAATACAGGCCCTTAAAGTTGCACTTCGAAAAATACAAAAAATCGACGTATCTCAAAAAATATTAGAGATCTGACGATGCGCTCTGCTACAATGGGTTTCTTAGCGCTTATATTATAAAGAAATGTAATAAAAAAATATTACAATTTTAAGTGAGGATATTCCGTGAATTTCAAATTTTTCTATTTGTATGTGAATCTGTATTGAATGATTAATAATTACAGTTTATATTATTTGTTTGTTCCCATAGCAACTAAAATTAGTTTATTAAACATATAATTCAGTTTTGTCAAAAGAAGCAAACAAAATCTGGTGTGGGCACCACAGTACTTTCTACATACATCATTGAGAAATTGGATTCAATGGACGTCAAAATATGTATTTCCGCAAAAATCCCGTCAGCGATTTTTTCGTGTTTCCAATACTTCCTTATACTTTGTATAAGAAAGTAAAAAAAGGTTGAAAAATGTTATTGTGGTATCCACAACAGTTTAAGAATCAAAATACTAATACCTCTTTCAACTGATGTTTCATAATAATACAGACATATAAATAATTAAAAATAAACAGTGTTAATTTATTGTCTCCCAGTAGAATGATGAGTTTGTGTGGGAGTTGTCGCAACATAAACAGAAACACAGGCGAGCACGCAAGCGGAGCAGAAGGCAGAAGATCCATCCGAGCTGCACGTTGGGTGACCCTCATCCATTCATCCTTCTTTTCACACAAATTTGTTGAGCGCGGCGACCTTTCGCTTACCACGCCACATGTGGTGCGCCGATATTTATCACCGACTGTTATTTTTCTGTTATTACAAATTTATACGATTCTCGGTTTACGGTTCGGTTTTATATCATTTTCCCCTCTGTGGATTTATTAATTTTACACATGTGACTGTGTACATCTATTATTTTTACGTTTTCTAAAAACCTACGCTATTTGATCTCAATATGTTTCCGAAATTTCTATGGAATCTGAGTAAAAGTTCGACAAACGTTATTTAGGTTACAACAGATTGTAAGATATCGTCTTAATCGGAATTTGTTTCGACAGTTATTTAAATAAAAGATAACGAAAACAGTGCACTTCCTATGTGTTGAAATATCATTCTACATTTTTTAGTATTTACTAATACACTAGGAAGATCGTAGATAAAAATTTGTGTAATATACGGGTTAATAGGGATTTATTTAGTTTGTGGGTTTCGCCTAGTTTCGCAAACTTCCTCACTTAGTCAAAAAAATGTCACTTTTAAAACTTGTATCACAAATAACTATTATCAACTGTAATTACACAAGAGCTTTTTATTTTGCCGGATAAATTTCTGTTTGTTACGAAACCTTGTTGCCTAGCAATTTGACAAGAAAACTGTTTTAATAAAACCACGACACCGTAGGTGGAGTGATTTAATTTTTTAAACAGTATTCGAGTCAAATTGCTGTCAGGTGACAAGTTTGAGTTGTCAAACTGAAATTTATCCGTAGAAAATTAAATGCTCGAGTGTAATTCGGCGAGATAATTTAACGACATTATTTATGAAAAGGTTTATTTAAAAGAGCATTTGGTGAAAATACAATTATTATAATATCATATTTTAGACAAATAATGCAAATGACATTAATATAGATAGCATTTTGATCTGGTTGCTAGGAGAAAGGTAAATAACGTTTTTTCACTTACAAAAAGTTACCTTTCTATTTATCCGCTGTCAAAACGATAATTTTTATTTACTTTACAAGTGGGCAAAAAGTAAGGAATTACCCATTAGAGAAATTTTAGCACACGAAGCCGAAGGCTGAGTGTGATAATTTTATCGAGTAGTTAATTCCACTTTGCCCACGTGCGAAGTATAACGTTTTATTCAACACCTCTTAATAAATAAAAAATTATTAAAGAAATATTATTTCACATATGCTTTAAATTTTTAAATTAAAATGTCAATCGAAGTAGTTACCAAGGTGTTGTGTTTTATTATTATTGTTATAAATAAAAAAGTACTCACTAGTGGCTTTTCTCAAAACTATATCCACTAGTGGGTAATCTGTTACTTTGCTTGTTTAAAATCGCCATAGTTGTAGATCATTTATTGAGAGGTGTTGGATAATAGTATATTGTGTTATTAGGAGTAAATGTGATACTTTGGGTGCTGAGCATGTAAGTTTGAACGACGAGCGAAGCGAATAGGACAATTAAATGCGAAGCATACAAAGTCACATTTACTCCGAATAACACATGCTATTTTTTCTTCAAACATAGAAAATAGACATTAAAACATTAAAAAATGCTCAAAACTTCAATAAATATTCTACCGTATCCAGTATTTCTAGTTGCCACAGAATATGTTATTTTGTTTATTTGTTTTATTCTTAACTGTCAAATTATTGAATTACAACCTTACTATTTTGCATGATATTTTACTTTGTTCGCCGCCGGAGTAAATGTGTTGCCAAGGACACACTTTTACGCCGGCGGCGACAATATTGAACTTCTGCTTGTTGAATACAAATACACAACAACGTACTTTTATGACGTTTGAAGAAAAAATTGTTTTTTCTTTATGGCTTACTTTATACTGGAGATAAATTATAAAAAATATTGAAAATTAGCAATACGTTACCATGGATGAGAAGGTTGGTAAAAATGTATCCGATTTTTTTATCCACTTTCATTTCGCATTGCTTCCTATTTTATCAGTAGAAAACTGCGGTTTAGACGATTTCAAATATCTTTTTTATATAGTAGTGGAATTATCGTAAATAATCATTAAAGTAATTAGTGTGCACATTCATGAATTTATGTAGGAATCATTGAAAAATTCGATCTTAAATTTTAATGACGCTTAAGAGGAGATATTGGCCGAGACAGGGCTAATTACATGTCTTATCACATTGCTGACAACTCGTCGCATATCCGGGCCAAGCTGCAAGTTGCGCAAAGATCTGAATCCGGGACATTGTTCGTATTTGTAATTTACTGAGGAGTTAATGGACATTCCATATTTAGTACAAAATTGCGTCGGCCTTATATGGCATATGATTTTATAATGATTTAATTTATTATAAATGAAAATAATTAAAGTGTAATTATCTTTACACTGCTCTAAAATTAAAATGTAATTTCATAAAGAACGCGAGCTGTTTTTTTAGTGGAACCGCCGTTTAAAATGCTTTTGATATTCAGCTTGACGCCAAATTAATTTTGATAATTTTAAAATACGATAGAAATGTTATTTTTAATAATCTCTAATTTGACAACTTGAAATTTTATCCTTCAGCCATGAACTAATAACACTTTTGCTCAAAGTATAACCAGTGGAGTCATCCTTTAAAAAAATATATATGAAAAAGAAAATAAAATAAATATATCATAACGCCTTTTATCCATTATTGGTGTGGCACTCTGCTCACACAGATCTCGGTAAGTAATATATTTTTTCGTATGAAACTTTATTTAAATTAAGTTTCTTGTTTCAAGAAAATTTTCAGTTTTCCTTTTGTATGAATTCGTTGAAGAAAATTTTATTTCTTACAGAATGATTAGGTTCAATTCAAAAAGATATTAATTTTGAATATAAATTATATTTATCTTTTCTCTCTGCTTTGAAAGAAAATGAATATATTTTAAATTTTGTTTTTAAAAATAATGAAAAAGAAGTTGTTTTAATTTTAAACAAAACGTTTTTGAAACAATATCATTTTGAATTAAAACTACTCCTATTCAAACTACTTCGTCCCCATAATGAGTCTCAGTTCAATATATTTATTAAACCTATAAGAGTTTTCAATGAAAACGAAATCGGATTGGTACTATTCAAATCAATTATTCTCTTCATTTAAGAGGAATATGTTTATTCCAAGAAATCATTTTTATCAGTGCACTAACTGCAGTTTTCCAAAGTCTAAATTGTTATTCATTACGCTGCAATAATTTTTTTAAATGTTCTGACGTCAGATTTGTCGTGTGTTGTGGATCTCAAATAGTAGTGAATGTAAATAATTGTAGTCACATACATATGCTATTTAATTCTATAGAAAAATATTTAAATGGAATCAAAATAACTTTTCGTGGTAAATAATTAAAATGTACATGAATAATATTTATTCCAGTTTGAAACATAAATAAATTGTAAGATTATTTAGACAAATATTTGGTTACCACTGATAAATTTTGCTAACCTATGTCATTCAACAAGACTTTAATTTCGTTGAGTCCACCTAACCACGTGGTTTCATTATCGCGCGAATTCTCAAGCAAGTGTGATTTGTGTTATTTGGTTACGAATTCAAAACTAAACAAAGATCTTCAAATTAGGTGCCAACCATTTGACACTTCGACACTCTGACAGTTCAAAAATAAGTGAAGTACAAAGAAATTAAAATAGAACAGATGTGTATGAGAGAAACTTAAACAGAGAAACATAATACTTTGACGCCAAAATTGCTATCTTTAAAACTCAAATATGTTAATAAATAATAATATTTTTTAAACTTCTATTATATCTAGTACAATATTTTTGGGTCTAGTTATAATATAAATGACTTATTTCTTTATTTGCCATTTTGTGATTCTAAGTGAAGAACCCTAATATACCGTTTAGAATTTGGCGGAAATTATGTGTTAATGTTATGGTTCGTTTACAAATTAGCCATATGTGACTTTAGTGAAGGACCCTATTATATACTTATTTACAAAAGTTATGAAAAAGAGATGGAATGGAAAACAATCCAAATAATTGCATTTGACTAACTCTATTTCCGCAGTAGTACTTTTTGAAAAGAGTATCCAATAAGAAAACTATGTAATCTACGTATTTTTGCCCGTATTTACATCGGATAGTACAACATTCATTAACTACTGGTTTCTTACAACAGCCTGCATTAATTTTACTTTATATATTTTTCTAAGAAATCGACGGTAAAACAAATTAGCTATAACTACTCTCGCTTGATAGCTAACTAAGAAAATATACGATCGTGCAAATCCTACATCTGTAACTAATTGTCTAAATCATTATGAAGAAAAACTAAATGCATAAAAATTTTATGTACCTCTACTGGTGTAGAATAAATCTTGAATACTGGAATTTTTACTGTTAAGTGACGAATCTGATCACACTTCACAGCTACGATCTCAGAAAATTATTTATTTCATTCACTAGTGAGTATTTGTTTATTTATAACAATAATAATAACACAAAACACCTTGGTAACTACTTCGATTGACATTTTAATTTCAAAAATTGAAAGCATAGGTCACTGTCAAATAATATTTCTTTAATAAATTTTTCATTTCTTAAGAGGTGTTGGATAAAACGTTATACTTCACACGTAGGCAAAGTGGAATTACTCACTCTATAAAATTATTACACTCAGCCTTCAGCTTCGTGTGCTAAAATTTCTCTCGTGGGTAATTCTTTACTTTGCCCACTTGTAAAGTAAATAACTATTATATAAAAACCATCGACAATAATTCGAAATTAAACGTATTATATATTAATGTGTTTTATTTTTAATATAATGACAGAGCAAATGCAATTAGTTTTGGATGCAATATAAAATGAAGAAACAGCGGCTGATATATTTCAGAATTCTGAAGGATTTTAATATCACTAATCACAAAGTAAATCCGATATACGTTTACACGAATCTTTCAAAGTTACTTATATGAGTGAAGTCTGATTTACTTTATACTTGGCTATAGGAAGAAAAGTAGTGAATCGATAGTGTTTACACAATGGCAAAAGTCGCTTTTCAAAGTCAAAGTACATTTCTGCCATACATGTAAGCGCAGTCAATAAAAGTTAGGTTATATAAACTCTCAAAAACCGCAATAAATATATGAATCAAATGATCACGGTTACATAATTCATGAATTGGTGAATAAAACTTATGTTGAGTCTGGGATCAGTTGATCACTGAGCAAGGATACGTTAGTAAAAGAGTTTGTTGTTTCCACGTGTTGTGTGTTGAGCGCCATCTCTCGGAACTGAAAATCCGAATAGTTGACTAGATACTCAACCAGAGACACAAAGAGAGATGCTATTGCGTTGCTATGCGACGTGGCGAGGCCTACTTTCACCGCGGCACGCACAGCATCGCGTTACAAGTGTCAGGACAACCAACGTGAATCAAAATACTCCAATCGGTGGTCACAGCACTCTTCACAGACTTTCCAACAGTTAGACGCTAATCGTAGCGTTGGTTCGCGATTAGCAGAACTAGAGAAAATTGTGTAAAAATGACAAGAATTTAATTTATAGTCTCTAGCTTAATTTGAAGGAAAATCAGAAGAGGCAAAATTGAAATCAGATATTCTGAACACGACTTGAGGAACAACAATATATAAGAGGGACCTGCACATATTCTTAGGATGGATGAAAATAGGCTATGAAGGGAAGTATTAAAAGCAAAAGAAATGGGAAACAAAAAGTAAAAACAGCAGCTGAATCAAGAAGAATTATAAAGAGAAATAAAATAAATATATCATCACGCCATTTACCCACGTCTGGGTGTGGCACTCTGCTCAAAGCAGATCTCGGTATTATAATATATTTTGCACGTGAAGTGCGGTTACCAGCCGTCAAATCACGACCTCCCAGGATGATAGTGGTGGAGAAGCCACAGGGGTAATTTTTTGTGGTTTAAATTTGTTGGCTGTGCGGTTCGAACCGAGGATCTTATGTGCTAGTGCTATTTACTTCCTTATACATATAAATAAAGGACCTAATTATAAATATTTCCAATTCAGAAAACTTCATAAAAAAAAAATTCTAGTAAGTGAAAAAAAGTATCTCTTCACTTGTTTATGTTTCTATTTACTTGCTTCTTTAATTCATTAATTCATTTATTTTCTCGATAAAAAATTATGTAGAATATTTGTTCAAAGTTTTATGTAATTTAACTATGAATTCTGAAAGTTTTTCAACTTCTAATAACTATTATAAAACAATTGACGATCGCTCGAAACAAAATTTGGGTATGTTAGTGCAGTACTCTTTAATAAACCCTAAAGATTCAATATTTGCCCTCGACAAATAATAACGAACTTTACTCCCTTGATATATAAACTACTATTATTTAAACACAACATTTCGAATTAATATTATTAAACACTTACCCAGTAAAATATTTATATTCAAAATTGACAAAATATTTAGTCCCAAACGATCCACCGTTAATTTTTGCTAATTTAACAAGTTTCAAATTTGTTAGCAAGTAACAAATTATTTTTGTACATTTCGTAACTAAATACATTTGTGAATGTAGTAATTAATAACATTTATTTTTATGTGCTTTTGACTAAATAGTAAATATTTTAGTAATTATATTGAAACAGAAAAAAAATCATAACAACCGTAAAATTAACAAATCGCAAATAATTTTTTCTTCTATGTATACATATACATATAAACAATGAGTGCTAGTAAGAACAACCGATTAAGAGTGATTAACAAGTAGTTGACTAACTTTATTTTACGCTGTCAAGCGTTCCTAAATTATTTTAGAGATATAAGCTTCAAATAAATGACATACAGAATTAAATATTCTACCACTAGTATTTCAAATATTATTCTCAATAATCATGTAAGAAGGTTTGACAGCTGAAAAACACAGATATTAACTGCTAGTTAGTTCTTACTAGCGATCATTGTATTTAATTAGAGATGGGCGAATAT
Source organism: Poecilus cupreus (assembly GCA_963942605.1). Classification (NCBI taxonomy): domain Eukaryota; kingdom Metazoa; phylum Arthropoda; class Insecta; order Coleoptera; family Carabidae; genus Poecilus; species Poecilus cupreus. The sequence goes on along the minus strand of OZ012714.1, from coordinate 1,591,502 downwards.
CATTTTTTTCAAATTCGAATATTTTCTGGATCTCGAATATTCGAATAACTCGAATACTGAAATATTCGTGGATGGTATTCGCCCATCCCTAATTTAAATAAAATATTTAGGTAATTTAAAAGGATTCTATAAACTTACTGAGTTCTGAAAAATGTTTCAACTTACAGTTTACAAATAAGAAATATTTGTGTGTGAGTCAAGCTGTCGTCCGCGATAATTAAATAAAGTTAAAACAGCACATCGAGAAATGAAGGTATACTCGTGTGGAAGGTAGGTACGAGTGCAACGTGCAGGCAAAACGAAAAGGAATGAGCCGAGCTGAGTGCGTAAATATGTGCAGCTCGCGGTATTTGTAATTCAAATGACGCGCATGTAAGTGGCAATCTTTTTGAAACGAAATAAAAATGCTGAGACAATGTCGGTGCCCGGTGTAGGTTTTTCATTCAGTGATTTACGCCGGCGACCTCGAAAGCTTGGAATCGCTAATCGCGCGCTATTCGCCTGGCTAATGTGTTTATTTAAGTCTCTTATTAACGCGGGACATGCTCCATTGTCCAGCTTCCAGGCCCGACACTATTTACTACCACCATTTTATTTATTAATTTACTCACATACACATTTTGGTACTAACTTCACTTTATTTTTACATTTTACTATTTGAATTTCATTAATGTGATTAAAATTTCTACCGGGTGTAGAATTCAAATGTGGAATATAAGAAATTCAATACTTTTTTTATATTACAGTAAATTTTTACCTATTTACTTTACAATAATACCTCCCGCCACAGAATTCTTAACGAACAATGCAGGAACACGGACCGCCACTATCAAGAAACGCTTATCCCTTCAAAAAATTATGACACATGCCAAAAAATGACATTTTTCAACCGTAACTTTGTATTTCAAAAAACAGGTTAGCAGATTTAAACGTAAATATCAAAATATAATTTTTCTTTAATGTGTTGTAATTCGTAAATGGTGACAGTAAGAGGAAAATGTTTCAAACAATAATTGTAGATAATAATATTTGAAATATTATTCTAATAACAAAATTTTCATTAAACCATAATTTACTGAGATATTTTAAAATAACTTGATAGGGCTTCAAGTAAACTACCACTTCCGGTTATTGGATTATCACCAAAAACTAATCAGCTCTTCTAAAGGGTATAATATACTATTGATATATGCAAAATACAAAATTTTCAGTTTAGTAGTTTTTGAGAAACCGTAACTCCAGAGATCCACACAGACTGACAGACAAACAGACAGACACACATACAGACATCATCGCCAAACTATTAAAATCTTATTCTAATGACCCTAAAACGTACTCATCCACTGCAAACTCACTACACAATTTTTAGTATGATTCCTATACCTTTCTTACAGGTAAAAAGTAGTTTAGAATTTAAAAATGCATACAATAAGGCCCATTTGGTTACCTAAATATTAGTATTTCATGATACATCAATCAAATTTAAATCAATTTTTATTAAGAATATTGTAATACAGTCATGAAAAATAAAACAAAAACGTAAAATATTTGACAATTCATGAAACAGTTCTAGGATTATTTATTTATTTAATGTCCAACCATTACGTTATTTTTATCATAACAGCCTGGCTATCCGGGCTGTTATATACCAAATAACGCCCTAGGGCGATATAAATTTGACGTTGCTGCTATTGGACACAGGATACACAAACACTGACTTCTATTGGTAAACAAATCGGTATTGTAAACAAATAAGAACATTATTTTATTTAAAAAAATACCTCAAATCACGGTAGATAATATATTTCTCTCTAACTTCTATTTGAAATATTTTTTTATAAAATAATTTTAGAACATTGTACAGAGCTTAAAACACTGCTCTTAAAACACCCAAAAACAGAGCTCGTGGTACCAGCCAATGTCTTTTTAGAACAGTTCACTATACATCTAAGTCCCTAGAACACGCTAAAACCTCTTTGTAATAAATTGGCTACATCCAATGTGATTTTGGGAAGTAAATCGTTATTAGTAGGACGAAACTCCACGGAATGTTAATTTGTAAGTCACGCGCAAACTTCAGTATCATTACGGCAGTAACAAATCACAAAGCATACAGTCGCTGTCCGAAACCGAAATTCGTAGTCCGAAGTATTAGTATTGTGCAAGAATATTAGAGTGCGTGCGTGCGTCCGTTGTCAGGGTGAAGTAACAACAAGGCACAGCGCGGCGCAACATAACGCAAACACAACGTACTGCGATCGCGGATCACGATTGGGAATCAATCAGTCATTCACCTCGCACGGAGTTCTGCGTTCTGCTCTGTTCTGTTCTATTCGACGGTGCGGCTGTGGCTCTGTGGCTGTGGCTGTTGCTGGCACCGCAACGTAACCTTTCTAATTTATTATTGTTGTACACCAAAATATCTCTCTTTCCTTTCGCACTACGAGCACTGTAATCTCTCCTTGCTGATAAACACTGACAGGATGAAATTCACTTCCGGGAATCACTCACTCCAGTGCGAAATATTCTGTAATAAATGTAGCAATTCTTTCTGTAGCATTTGTTGGCAAGTTAATCGCCATTGACTAATTGTTAATCAAATATTTATATTATTATTATTATTATTATAATTTACCCCTTTTATGTGTTGCAAAAAAAGTCGAATTTAGAGGTGGAAGAAGATCTAAAGTGATATACAGGGTGTTTCATAACTTCAAGTACATACGTTAATGATATATGTTATTTCATATGCTGATTACGAATTTTTTTTAATTCGCAAAATTATTTTCCATGTTTTCCAGTCCAAATTTTTTCGTTGCCACTGCCACTGGGTGGATGATTATGTTAATAATTATCGTTTCATTAAAAATAATTAAATTTTGTTTGTTTAATTTACTAGTATTATGCAATTTAAATTGTTGATTACCTACTTCATTGTTTGTGTTTAATAGGAAAGCAAATCCAGTGCAGTACTACAAAAAATGTTTTAGGTAAACAACCCTTAATTTTTCGAAATTTAAAAAAAATTCTTTTAGATTCGTAATCAGCATACAAACAACATATACAATTAACGTATGTACTCGAAGTTATGAAACAGTTTGATGGCACTGATGATTTTAAGAAAATTACCAGTTATCATTTCCGGCATTTTTCCGGTTCCAAATACAGTAAAATTATAGTGTCAAAAATACAGAAATTCTTCCTCTACATTAAACTATATTAGTTATTTGTTTAACTAGGCATCAAAATACCAGATTTTCAGCAGAGGCTGCCGTTTCATTGACGAGGCGAAGGCGAGGCAATGAATACTGCCGCAGCTATAAATCTGTCTTTTTTATTATGTAATAGTTTGTTCCCCATAAATTTTAGTACAAAAGTGTAATTATAAAAAATGTTCAGCAACAAAAACTGTACCAAATGAGCCTAAATTTATTTATGTAATACATTTCTCTCATGAGATAAACGTAAAATAAAATGTATAATTTTTACCTATTTCTAGATTTCTAGACAGATGCTATTTGGCATAGTTTTAATGATTATCGTCTTGTTTAATTTATTTTTAAATAACCATGGACACATTTGCCATTTAGAAATAATTTAAATAAGTCAATAATCATTAAAACTATCAAACTAAAACAATACGATTGTTTGTATGACAGAAATGTATTACATCAATAAATTTGGGCTCATTTGGTGCAGTTTTTTATTTTGAACATATTTTGTATTGACACTTTTGTTCTAAAATTCATAGAGATATGTGCTATAAAAAAAGTAGATACTCGTTAGTACCGTACTACGAAGATCTCAACAGAGAAGGAATCTATAATATTTATTAGAAAAACTAACTTATCTTCTACACTCCATTTCATCCCATAAAGCTGTTTACTCCTTCAACAGATTTAATATTTTGTATTTCCTCATTTGTATGCCATGTTGACGTACAAGGATAATTTTACGATAAGTATACAACTCTATACAAATCTAAGAAAAAAGGTATAAGCTTTTTTTTTTATTAATCAACTTTCATAGTCTTGTCGAAGTATACTAGGCAAAGAATGTAATGTGTACAATGGCTGAATCGTTTTCAGTGGAATTTCTATTAGGGTTAGCTTTCTTGTTAGGTGAATTCTGCGAGAATACGTTGAAACTTCTCGGAAAGCAAAATGGTGCCTCCAACATAAAGCACAGGTAAATTATAAATAAGAAAGAGAGTTATACAATATGGGTATAAACATTTTCTAATACACGCGCAGTTTATTTTCCATAAATCACTTGGCGAATTCGTGTAGTAAAGCTGGTGTGAAGAAGCGAAGAAGAAGCGCCGTTTAATTAGCAACAGCGAACGTCGAGTGGAGCTCCGGCGACGGGCACAGCTAGCTGCAGGTACTCGCGCCGCAGAGATTCAACGACGCGTCAGACAACGAACCCGACGACCCGTAACACAATGTGAAAGCGTTCATAATGAGATAATTGTAATAAAAACGCACTAACAGCACAACACCGCACGGACGCTGAACATTCTAACTGCCTTTCTCACTTGCGTTCGGGCTCTCCTCTCTTACCCTCTCCACAGATTCCTAAAATGTCGTGAGAAGTTCTCTGTAGCCGCCATTACGATTCATCTGCCATTGCATGTAAATATTCATTTCCTTTTCCCTTCTCAAATAATCAGATGAACCACCCTTACTATAGGATACACAATCGGCCATATTCTTTAAAAAGTTGCTATCGTAACAACTAGATAATTTTTTATTTTTACTTTCATGGGCTTCCAAAATTAAAATACGCTAACTAGTGGTAGAAAGCTGAACTAACCATAAGGTACAAAAAATATCATTGTATTTTGAAATTAATTGTTATTTAAAAAAAAATTAATAACAATAGTAGTTAGTTTAAGAGTATTTCAATGTAAGTATAACATTTATTTAAGCCGTATTATTTCAATAAGATGTAAAAATGTAAGGTTCATTGTATTTGTAGATTATAGGTTAAGATTGAATTTTTTCCAAAAAAACCCTATAAATACAGGAAAATTTGCAGTGTGTATGGCAACAGTTCTGCTGCCAATAAAAGCAAACTACCAACACTAATGCAACCATTCGCCATCATAAGATATCATACAAAATGAATTTGACATGTACCTTTTGGGAATTGTGATCAACGCCATCTCTTGATAATTTGCAAGCCCAATAAGGAAGTATTGAATTCATGAAAAAAATCGCTGACGAGATTTTTGCGCATACATATTCTGACGTCCTCTGAATCCGTTAATACCAATTTCTCAATGATGTCTGTATGTGTGAGGATGGCTGGATGGATGGAGCAATATCTCATGAACAAGAGCAGATATGTAAACGAAACTTTCAATTTATAAGTTTCATGAATATATAAAGAGCTGAGTTGATTTTGAATGAAATTGAAAAACTGGAAAAGGAAGAGGAAAAACAATAGATTCTATTTTTTCAAAAATAGAATTAGCTGTGAAATCTTCTTCAAAATCAACTCAGTTCTTCATATTTTCATTAATCTTATAAATTCCAAATTGGCCTTAACGGATTCAGTGGACGTCAAAATATGTATTTCTGCAAAAATCTCGTCAACGATTTTTTTCTAGATTTCAATACTTCTTTATACTTTGTATAAGAAAGTAAAAATATTTAAATATTTGTAATTATTCCAACTTAAAATTAAATAACAATTTCTCAGTTACAGTTTATAATTTTCCAGGGAATTAATAAAAAAATTAAAAAACCAATGTCTGCATATATAAAATATAAACAGCAAACAGCATTCAAGATTGAGGTAGAAGTAGAAGCCGAGGCACAAGTGAAACTAGTCGTATACATCTATTATAAGTCTATAACTGTTTAGTAAATAAATAAATATGAGTGGCAAGTTTAGTTCCTGATTCAGCGTCCCACGTCCAACAGCCAGGCGTGAAAGTATATTTCACTGCATTTTCGCATGCATAAACCGCTGAATGTGTGTCAACGTTTTATACACTACACTTGGATACAGAACACTGTATGTAACAATTTTGTATCTTACACCTTGTACCACTCTTGCTCAACATGCACCTGTAATACAATACCTATTATAGACCATTTGTCTTCCATTATTATTCAATAACTATTTGTATATTAATAACTTTCTTAATATCATTGGCTTGTACCATGAGCTCTGTTTTTGGGTATGATAAGACAAGTGTTTTAGCGATGTCTAAAGTTATAAATTATTTTATGAAGTAAGGCTTTGTATAAGAAGCACAGAGATTACACCGGGTGTAGAATTGAATTAGATACAGGGAATTTTTACATATTCACTTTACAGTTGTTCAGAATTTAAAGATGCATACAGTAAGACCCATTTGGTTACCTAAATATTAGTATTTCACAATATATCAAATTAAAATTAATATTTATTAAGAAAATTATAATATGGCCATGGAAAATTGAACAAAAACCAAATATATTTGATATTTTATAAAACAATTTTAGGGTTATCTATTTATTTACCAGAAAGAAATAGAAAGAAATTTTCCATTATATCATTACAATATCCTACGCAATTTCTACAAAAATTATACAACACTGTAATAAATGAATCTAAATCTTTATCTATTTTTTTGACTGAATCCTTTCCGGTGTGTTTTCGAACCGCAAAGTGCATTAATACGATATTTTACTATCGTTGCTAGGCTACAATAAATAACAGCAAGGGAATATCTTTCCGGGCACTGGCAAAGTATTTCAAATAAATTTGGCGCTTGTGAAAATAAATAAATAAACCATGGATATCAAAACAACGCAATATCTTTATGTCTTGTTGGTTGTCTGACGTACATGAATGAAATATAAAATTGAATATAAACCGATTGAAAATAAAAATATTGTGTATCATATAAGAAAATTAAACTTCCCAGACTCCTGGTGTTTTTTCATCATTGTCCAGAAATATATCATTTTTCCTACTAAATAAACAATATAATATTTCTAATTTTCCATGGCCGTATTACAATTTTCCTAATAAATATTAATTTTAATTTGATTGACATATCGTGAAATACTAATATTTAGGTAACCAAATGGGCCTTATTGCAGGCATGCAACAATTTTATATTTACACTTTTGCTCTAAAGTGAATAGGCAAAAATCTACAGCAATATCAAAATAAAAGCATTGAATCCCTATATTCCTCATTTAAATTTTTCACCCTGTGTATTATCAACCATTTTATTTGAAATATGTTTTATAAAAAAACTTTCGAATATTGTACAGCTTTAAAACATTTCTCTTATAATACCCAAAAACATATCTCGTGATACCAATCAAATGTATTGCCTGAAAAACATATTATAAAAATGACTAAATCCGTGAAATAAAAATAGTATAATTTTAGGTTGAAAATACTTTCAGAACGCAAAATAAACCAAAAGTCTTTCTATTTTGTATAATTCCCTTTAGTTACCTCTTAAGGACGCATATCAATTTGTCGACCTATACAAAAGGCGTTTTCGCCTATTACCCTTTAATGTACAAAGTATCATATATTTTATTATTTGATGATCTCAAGCTATCAAGGCTACTCGTATTGTACCCGAATTCTTCCTCTCTATAGTGTTAAAGTAAAATTGGATCCGCAGCAATTGTTTAATAATTATATATGTATGCACGTGCGCATTCAAATTTCTCTTATTTTATAAGGTAATAAATAACTCAGCGCTTTTCTGGATATTAAATGAATGACAGTTCTTTTTAATGGAAGGGAAAAAAATAACAATTAATTTAAAACAAGTTTCGAGTCATGCTGCGATCCTTAAATACTTTGTTATTTGCTTTCCAAGGGTTAATTCGGATTTTGCTCTAGTGACAGTTAATTTGGAAACACGTGGAATTCAAAATCTTAAAAGTAATTGTGTCTCCCGGGGAGACACAAATTGCGAAATTGTTTTAGAATAATTATTAGCGCACAAAATAATGCCTAAAAATATTATTTCATATTTATGATTCATACAAAAATAACCATAAAATGGAACCATTATAAAAATCTTTCTAAATCTGTCTCAGTGTTAGCAGTGAATCTATAGATAATATTTGATATAATTGACCATTGATAACTAACGTAACAGCAATAGTTCGATATCGATATGAATTTCTTTTCTAAATATTTGATATTTCCCAGTAGTAGTTCGTTTGAACATTAATTAAAGTAATAGATTCGTCGAACATGATGTGTAAAAATGGTAGGCGCCAGCGCTACGGGCTCTGTTAACCGCTGTTAAGCACCACGAACCGTGTACACACACACACGGACTTTTTGTTATTCTCACATGCATGAATATCTCATTATCCAGACAGATTAATATTAGATAAGTCGTCCCTCTGTATCTCTGTGTAAAATAATTAACAAGAGGATGTTGTCAAAAAACTAAAACGAATTTTATAATGCATTTTATTTTTATGATCTAGTAAATTTTATTAAATGTAAAAAAAGTTCCGAATAGTGACATTGGGTGGCAGATGATATCAAACTCACTTTCGATGCTTGAGATTTGTCTACATTTATGAAATTATTCTCAAAATAGTATGTGCAAAATAATAGTTATAAGACAGATGCACATTTACTTTGCATAAGTATTATTTAACATGTAAAACGCCTATGATCGATTGAGTCAGTCACCAGCCTGTATACCGGGTAGTTCATCGGTCTGTATTTTTTATTTTATGCGATTACTGTAAATAAAACCGAAAAATTTTCAAATAAATTTAATTTTTTTAACATCTCTCAATAAATGCTGTATAGCTGTGGCGATTTTAAACAAGGAAAGTAACAGATTATCCACTAGTGGGTATTATTTTGAGAAAAGTCACTGGTGAGTATTTTTTTATTTATAACAATAGTAATAACACACAACACCTTGGTAACTACTTCGATTGACATTTTAATTTAAAATTTTAAAGCATGTGTCACTGTCAAATAATATTTCCTTAATACATTTTTCATTCATTAAGAGGTGATAAAACGTTATACTTCACACGTAGGCAACTTGTAAAGTAAATAACTATTATCCAACTTCTCTCAATAAATGCTCTATAACGATGGCGATTTTAAACAATAAAAGTAACAGATTATCCACTAGTGGGTATAATTTTAAGAAAAGTCACTAGGGTGCAATTTTTTATTTATAACAATAATAACACACGACAGCTTGGTAACCACTTCGATTGACATTTTCATTTATAAAATTTGAAGCATATGTCACTGTCAAATAATATTTATTTAATAAGTTTTGTATATACTAAGAGAAGTTGGATAAAACGTTATACTTCACACATGGGCAAAGTGGAATTACCCATTTGTAAAGTAAATAACTATTACGTCAAAATTCCCAAAATATCTGCAGTATGTTTTTCTACTGTGTGTTCCATTTTCTCACAGTCCTATATATTTTTGCAAAATTTTAAAGATCTTTTGTTTCTCTTTAAAACAGTTCTTATTCATTATGGTCCTAAAATAATCAGTACAGAAATTATATATGTTTTAAACCATTTAAAAATTGTTCGGAAATGATTGTGAGTGGAAGGGAAGAGTGTGTGAAGTAAAATGGGTCGGTACGGTCCTGCGTGGGTCTCGATGGGTGGCCGGGGCCGCGCCGCGGGTCGGGGTGTACCTGCGGCTTGTTACTTAACAACTACACAAACACTTCGTGTACAATAGCGAACACAGCAAATAAATAAATCATAAATACTTGGTGGTATATCCGCTTCGACTCTGTTCATCACCCCCGATCCAATCACATTTTAGCACAGTCACGTCATTCAAATTAAATTGCCTGGTACTATTATACACCACTATTCCGGAATATTTATTATTACCTGATTTGGTTTTCTTAATTTTTGTATAGTTTAACAAGAATATAAAAGTTAACGTTTAAATTACTTTAGGGTCGTGGGTTTCTTTTCATATAAACTATTGATCTGTTTCCAGATACCCAGGCAAGAGTTGGATTGAATATTTCAGAAATACATTAGATGGATCACTGCAGTAAAGTTATAATATCTCCATAACAACATAAGGATGTATATAGGTATTACAATGATCCATCTATTTGATTGATTTAGCTGGGAAAGAACTGACATATTTAAGGTTTCTTACAATTATTTAAAACTTTTTATGTACTTAATTTTATAGAATATTAGTTCTTGTACCCTTCAAAGGCCCTCACCTATTCACACACTTTTCCCAGCGGTGTTTCCATTACGCGAAACAGTCCTAAATAGCTTTATTTGAAATGGACTTTAAGCTCTATGATGCATTTACTTTGATGTCATCAATATTCTGTACGTTAGGGAGTCCTTGTAACATTGATTTTAATTTCGAAAATGAGGAGGGCAGTTATCTGAATTGACAAAGCTTTATCTTGGTGCAATAACAGTTTCAGAAATCGCTACAACACTTAAACATATAACAATATCACGAAAACTAAATGAGATATCAACAAGACAAGAACAGGTGGTTGCAGAGCAGGTTACACATTACTAAATATCTATTTTCTGAACACATCTCGCAGCAAAATACATAAAGGTCACATTACTTTCAAGCACTTTTCATTGGGCAAACTTAAGAAAAGGAACCACTATAATAAGTAATCTCTAGGAATTGAACAAAATGAGGTGGTAAACTGACCTTTAAAATGCAGCGTCCAGGAGGCTCGTTCTCCGGCACTGACACATTATAGAAGCTCTGGTCGAAGATGGGCTCATTGTCGTTGACGTCGTGTATAGTAACAAGCACTGTCGCAGTAGAACTCAGTGGCGGAAAACCCGAGTCTGTGGCCAAGACCGTAAGCTTGGGCACGGGCTCCGTCTCACAATCCACACGCGTGCGAGTAGTCACCAACCCCGAGCGCGAGTCGATCGCGAACCACTGCGAGTGGGTCTCGGGAGTCTCCACCAGCGAGTACATGATGGCCGAGTTGTTCCCCTCGTCGCGATCCGTCGCCAACACTTGCACCACTGATGTCCCAGGATCAGACACTTCCATCACATTCGCGTGGTACACTAGCTGGGAAAACTCCGGCGAGTTGTCGTTGATGTCCGTCACCCGCAGGTGAATAGTCCGGGACGCATGTAATGGCGGAGTTCCGGTGTCTGTCGCAACCACACTCAACGTGTAGTTTGGTTGTATTTCTCGATCCAATGGCAAGGACACTATAACCAAGTAGATGATGTTATCCCGAGTTGTCAGTCCGAAATGACCATCGCCACCGCTCAGTGTAACGTTGATGTTTGAATATTCCGTTTTGGAGTCCGGGTCATGCACGGAAATCCGGGCGACAAATTCTCCGGGTTGAGCGGATTCACTAATTTTCGGAGTAGCATCATCAGATAGAAATATCACATTAATTTGTGGTTGGTTATCGTTCACATCTGTCACTCGAATTGAGACAAAAGCGGTGGTTTCTAAAGGCTGCAGTCCGTGATCTTTTGCTACGATTACTAGTTCATGGAGTTCTTTGGTTTCAAAATCTAAAGGTTTGTTAACAGCAATCAAGCCAGTAGAAGGGTCAATTCTGAACATACTATCACGATCTGATTGTCTCCGATTAATCGAATATTCTACTTGGCTATTTTCACCAGCATCTAAATCGCTGGCAAAGACTTGCAAAACTGTGGTTCCCACCGTAGCATTTTCCGGCACAATGGCAAAATATCGACTTTGGTTAAAGATTGGCGGATTATCATTAACGTCTTGGATGGTTATATTCACAGTCATTTGTCCTCGAAGTGGCGGAGTACCACCATCTAGAGCTTCAATAACCAAAGAGTATTCTGGTGTGGTCTCTCGGTCCAGAAATCCATTAATCTGTAGATCCAAGTACAGAACACCATCAGATTCCCGATGTGAACTCAATCGGAAAGTGTTGTTTAAGTTTCCACTAACAATATTATAACGTTGGGTATTGTAGATGCCCAGATCAAGATCTCTGGCTGGCAAGAGTGTGCGCTTCACATCTCTCGGAGTGTTCTCCGGGAACTCGATGTGAACAAAAGGCGCAGGAAACTGCGGAGCATTGTCGTTCTCGTCCAGGACCCGAATCCGCACGTGCAGGTTGTCGTTGCTGGGCAAGATAGCAACGAAGTTGTAGGCAGCGCGAGTCTCGTGGTCCAGAGGTGCACGGGTACGTATCTCGCCGGTATCCTCGTCGGTCACGAGGTCGCTGTCCACGGCGGCGCTGTCCAGGAGAGGCACGATGTGGAAGGGAGGCACTGCGTCGGGCGCGCCATCGCCGATGAAGCCGATGCGCGTGCCCACCGGCGCCAGCTCGGACACCTCGAGCTCCAGCAGGTGCTCGGTGCGGCCGGAGCCGCGGCTGCCGGCCACGCGCGCGCAGCACACCAGCACCAGCACGCGGCACCACCACGTCGCCGTCGTCCACATCATCGCTGCGGCTGCGACTGCGGGGTTCGCTCCACGGACATCCTCACCGACCTAGTGCACACAACAACCATATCATCATCACATCACAATATACAATTACATAAACAGTCATATAGTTGTCTACGCTCACAAACAGCAGAAGAGAGCATGCATGTAAAGTACAACAAAGTTCATGGATGGAAAACTTCACATCTCCCGAAATGATTGAAGCAGCAAGCAAGAACTGTAAACCTATAAAGTCTCTCAAACGGTATGATGACATTTATAGGTGATTCACGAATTGGCAAGTCAATCTTTTTTAGAGAACATGTTTCTGGCGTATTTTAACGAACTATCGAAAGACATGAACGTATTTGATTACAACAATGAAAAATTTGATGACAACAATGAAAATTTGATATCAACAAAGAAATTTATAATAAGAGAAAGGAGCGTAGAATAGTTTGCAACTCTCGCATGTTAGATGCTATTTTCGGCTTTGATTCACAATAGCTGTATTCATTTTGAAAAACCAATTTCAACTCAGCTGATAAGTGAGTAAGTGAAGTGATTCAAAAAGAACAGTATTTCACATATAGGAAGAGTAAGAACATAAATGACAAAGTGCAATACAAACATTTTCAATCAAGTGTTATCGGTTACCTTGTTTATATTTTGATATAGGTTAGTTTAGGTGAGTTTGAACAAAAATATAGTAGAATATAAACACTTATGCTATTAAAATTAATATTATTGAAAATATTTTACTAGTAACTTTATATATTTAATATATCAATGAAAAGATGTGACATATTTTGATTTTTATAACAGTCTGATGCACATAACCTAATAAATACGACAGTTCTGACAACACCAGTGATCTGAATTACTAGTTATTCATATCTATGGACAACACAAATCAAACATTTCTCAACATTACCCCTTCCATTGAACTGAGTTGCATAGATCATTTTGAGTTTATTTCGCGGATGGTGCAGCATCGGTTAGAGGAGAAATGAGTACTCTCAGTTTGTATCAGTTCTGTTCTAACAAAAATAACAATTTCTGAGTTTATCTGGACTCAGATTTTGACCAAAAAGAATACAGCTAATGTACTATTAGAATCTTAGTTAATAAGTGCGTCGTTTTGAGGTGTATAAGATTGAAATTGAAAGAATATTGCATTTACGCGGCGTGTTATCCCAGCACAGAAATTCCTGAAGCCACAGACAAAATGATCGGGAAAAAGCGGCGTTGAAGAAAAAGAAAAAAATAGTTCCATCATCACCAGGTGATTACGCGTTGGTTAGAGGAGCGGGGCTACGGTGGAGCGGCCAGGTAAGGCATAGGCAGAGTCAGAGGCAGGTAGGGAAATAGAGCCGCTAATGGGTTCCAGCCTGCTACGAGCCGGCCTGAAAACATTGCTTTCCGAATATGTTTGTAATGGTGCATCAATTTACTCTCCGTTCGCTCAGACTTCGAGGATAGGCGCCTCACCGACGCCCCAGATACGAATTAACGCACACATCTCACCTTATTCCTCAACACGCGTTTCTTTCAAACTAACTTGTAAGATAAATACTCGGTTACAATGAACCCCGAACGCCCAGATTATATTTATTCACATGTGGAATCTGCCGTAGGTACAGCACATCAAAGTAAATCATTGCAACGATTCAAAACCAATACGTCAAATTGTTAAGAATAATAATTATATTCAATATGCAGATACACATTTAATGCTTTTTCTATACAATATGTTACAATATTTCATTTCTACCAACTTTCCACATATATTTGAATTAAAACTGATTGATCAAAATTATTTCACCGAATTGAAATGTGAAATATAAGGATATATGTTTACCTATTCACTTTACAGCAAAAGTTCAAATACATTTGGTTACCATTTCGTTACCAAAATTCTTGTATTTAACGATTTAACCACATAAATATTTGACATTTCTAAAAACAGATTTAAGGTTATGTATTACAGTCATATTATTTTCTTTAAAATTTTCGTAGAAGACTGTAATGACATAATGGCGAATTTTAGAGTTCATTTCTTTCTGTTAAATATATAAATAACCCTAAGGCCCGATATTTCCATCTACGAATAAAGTACCGAATAAATTATTTGCCTTTGCCGATTTCAGTGGGGAAAAATTATTCGTCGAATAAATGAAAAATGTCACATCGAAATCATAGCTCAAATGATACTTATTGTTCTAGCTGTAATTTTTTGATGCGTATTTTTTATTTATTTGACGAATAACTTATTCGGAAGTTTATTCGTAGATGGAAATATAGACCCTAAAACTGTTTTATGAAATGTGAAATAATTTTCATTTTTGTTGAAATTTCCATGGCTGTGGTCTTTTAATTTCATTGATATATCATGCAATACTAATATTTGGGTAACTAAATAGACGTTATTGCATGCATTTTTAAATTTTAAATAACTTTTGTATTTACACTTTTACTGTAAAGTTAATTTGTAAAAATTTGCAGCAATATCAAAAAATAGCATTGAAATCCCTATATTCCACATTTCAATTCTACATAATATCACGTTGTATTTCCAAATATGTGATTCAAAAGTCAAGTAATATTCAATGGTTTTAATAAGCGAAACAAGCTTTAAGATGTCATAATATAGATATAATAAGACATTTGGGTATACTGCTGTAGATATAAGTTTATTTAAATTCAACGTTTAGAATTATTAAACATAATTTTGTTTCCTGACGAAAACTTATGTTAAATAATTGAAAACATTAAATTTTAATGAAATTATAATTACAAGATTATATACAAAATTCTTATTATTTCAATATTTATTTTTTATATTATACTTTATTATATTTAACCTACGATAAACTAATTTTAACTGCAACACATAATAATGTAGTAATTGTATAAACATTCATTTTATTAATTCAAATTGTTTAACCATATAAATGATATATCACATGGATTATGTAAATGTACATTACATATTTTAAACACTAATTTAGACATTACCCAATATATAACCAATATTTTGAACAACTCAATATATGTAAAGAATTTTACTATATAAGAGATAACATTTAAAGATATGAGACAAATATTTCTATCCCTAAAAATGCCATTAAATTAATTACATGTGTACAAAATTCCATTTTGTTGACTAGATTAACTGAATTAATTAATTTTATAACTGTATTCAAAAATTTAAATTATAGCGAGCAGAATAAAAAATCTGCAGCAATAAAGGATTTCTATCGCCATAGGAAAGAAGTAAGCTCTGCATTATGAGACACAACACTGTATCAGCAGCAGCCGACGGTCAACTCTCAGCAGTAACTTAAGAATTTGAAGAATCCGGCAACTCGCAAATCTTATCCAACCAATTGTTGAAGTTGATTGTCTGCACGAAACCCGGACTATTACACAACCTATACGGAAATTTAATCCTGCTTTTGATAATACTTGCAGATGTGTCAAATGAATTTTTAAATAAATACACCTGCATTACTTATTTTACTAAAGTCCGACGTGTTATTTATATTTAACCAGCTTGATTTTCGATTGAGATTAAAGTAAACGAAACAGCATATTTAATTAATGAAGTTATTTTATATTTTCCACAACAAGACGTACATAGTACACGTAAATAATTTTTTTAAGGTAAATTTAAAATAAATTGACTCTAATTCAAAGTATAAAATAACATTATAACCGTAAAAGCATATTTACTTACTTTATTATGTTTCAATAACTAATATAGTTTGAATGAGAATTAAAACAAACCATATATTATTTTAAAAGATAGAACTATTATCCAAAAGCCTTTTAACTTTACAATTATGATTTATAAAAGTTTTTTTCATATTATATATTATTTTATTTACAGTATGCTATGCCACTAGAATTATAATTCCTCCTATAATTTATCATAGAAAATGTAAGATTGGTTATGTTTATGCCATCATGTGAAATCAATTTGTGAATTCATAATCAATTAAATTTCTTTTGAATATGAAATTAACAATTATTTAATTTTATCTAGAACTAAAAAGTTATTTGAAAATAGGAGAAACTCAATAAATTGAAATGACACTCCCGTCCATGCTTAAATGTCAAATTTATGTGAGTAAATATAGCTTTTGAATTCTAATCAAATCGGAAACTAAAATAATGCGTCCTATGTTATCAAAACTATATGCTCAAAAGAAAAATACTACGAGCCCAGAATCATATCATTTGGCCCAACTAAAACTTTTATAATAAGTTAAAAAAATTGTTCTGATCTTACAAATGGAAAATTGTTGTACTCAATTTATTTGTATCTTAAATTCTGTTATTTTTAAGAACATTTGAAGGAAAAGTAACAACTGAAATAATGCACAAATTAACAAAAATCACTAGCATAAATATTTCATTGGGCCAAAGGTATTGGCTGGTACCATGAACACTGTTTTTGAATCTGGTGACAACAAAATATAGAAAGATGTTTCAAATATTGTAGGTAATATTATTTTACATCTTTTTTTTCCAATAAAATTTATTCCATCTCAATTATTTACTAACAAGGAAAGAGTCTGATGGTGTCAACGCCAATTTGCTCAGGAGTATGGATTTCTATTTAATTTTTATTTATAATGAACCGAAATTCGTTTCCGTGCAAAATTGGTTTTTGTAAAGTTATAGACAACCCAAATTTTACATGTAGTTTGAGTGGAAAATCCGTCTTTTAATACATTTCAATGTCTAACTTTGTTGGTGTACAATCTAAAATTATTTTCAAGTATCCGTCTTAAAGCATACAAAATTATATCTATTAAGGACATGAGAAAGCAAAAAATTTTATTTCACCAAAATAATCCCTTTCTCAGTCATTTTCGCAACTTCAAATGGCTATAACTTTTCAAAAACCAATTTTATATGGAAACGGTTTCGAATTGGTTCATGATAAATAAAAATCGATTAGTAAATCATATTCCCGAGCAAACCGGCGTTGGTACCATCTACCTTTCCTTGTAAGATATCCCCAATAACCCTGATACAGGCCTTCAAATACTCTATTCTACTGTTGATGAAGTGTTCCCAAAATCTAATCAATTCGTAACATAAACATAATACCTCCCTTTCATATATGTATGAGCGGCAGCGGCAGATAAAAGTGATATGAACCTGATCATGTATATGATAATTAAGGAAAATTAATGATTGCATTGTTGTTAATCGCAATTTCTTGGTTAAACTTTGAATTTAACATAGTTATGTTTTAATTCATTTTTAGGTAGCTATTGACATAAGTCTTTGAACGATTATTGTAATATTATTTGTACAATTTTGAATGAAAAAAAGACACGAGAAGAAATCTTATCATATTTATTTCCGAACAATCTTAGTGTTTCTATCCCATATGTGTTCAGTTCTAAACGGTAGAAAGAATGATTGGTGAAACTAAATCGAAATTTGTCGTTTTTGTAAATTTCTTGATTTGTGTAATAATTTTTTCTTGTAAATACAGTTGTTGATATTCCAGTTTTACCCTAGTATCTAATAAATATTTATATTGGTTGAGTAGAATAAGAATAAAGCGCAAATTAAAAAGTATCTCGCTTGACGTATCGTTGAAATCTCCTGGCTCTAGCGGCAATTCACTGGAGATTTGGACGGCGCGCTGGGTTGCAGCAAGTGAATATATGTCATAGCAGTTGAATTTCAAGAAAGCAAGGAATTTTTCGTGAACGCGTAACGCGAGCGTGCATCTGCAAAGCGGCGAGCGTTCGCTCGTGCATCCGAAGCGCTGCATTAAACATTGAACCTGAACTTGGAAGACGAGTTCTTCGGCCGAGTCGCGGCTCGCCCCGACTAGGATCTTCTATTCACCGAGCAAGAGGAATGGGCTCTGACTCCGATAGTGTAACGACACAAGTAGCGAATTCATTGCATATGTATAATTAAGCCTTATTTCCGTGTTGTCATTACAGTTTGTTAGTGAATAAGATTGTTGAACGGTACCCATATGATAAATAGGTGCGGAAATGTGCAGTTGCACTAGGTGCGAGAGGGAATTTGTATATCCAACAGTAGAATCCGTGTGTAATCAAGAGCTCAAAGCATCAAACACAACTAGTTCAGAAGTTGGTTGGTAGGACTGCGGGCATTGCGAGCAGCGTATACAGACACACACACATGCACATGTACACAAGAACAGATCACATTCACTGGGCACTGCACTGACACTAGGCGTATGATGGTATCCGTAGTCCGTACCAAAGTCCACACAGTAGTAGCCGTGGGGTCCACGTGGTGGTTGGTTAGGGTTGGCTAGAGCACCATGTCACTGCACTAAGTAGAACGCGGCGCGACGGAACTACAGTTGCGGTGCGAGGTTCGTAGTCTGCACTCGCGTCTCGGTCACTCCGCTTCAACTGGCTGGTTGCGGTCGCGGCTCGCGGGTCGCGCGGCCAGCGAATGCCCTCCCCGCATTCCACGGCACCCCGCGCCCCGCCAGCCCCGCAGAACCTGTCCAGCAGCTAGCACCACCCCCCGACACCGCGCCGCCACGCTCGCTACCTGGCCTGCAACAGGTACACGCGCGCGCCAAACTCAAACCCACAAACACCATCCACCCGGGACCCAGCAGCTTTCTGCAACTCACTCGCCGACGCCACCCTGACCATCCAACCCCTAGCGCGCAACCTCGGTTACAACTCAGCCTGTGTGCGAATCCAGCATTCACATCTCCGAGCTGTTCGGGATTCCCTTACACCCTACACTTCTATTATCCATCAATGAACTTATTACTTACTTCCATCCTCTCATGACATGACCGCAAGGTCTTCCTGAAGTGGGGTGCAGGAACAAATAGAAAGTGCCAATGCAAAAAAAGAATTTTAATAGATGTCAATGTGTGTCCATCCTAGGAATATAATCCTTGGCAACCTGGGGTTGAAAGTTCCCAAAGAATAACTTTGTTATTTAGTGTTTTATTGTATTCAATTCAATAATAAAGAAAATAATGGCGTTGACTCGTTTCGCTGATACACCCAATGCAAAAAAGAATTTTAATAAATGTCAATGTGTGTCCATCCTAGGAATATAATCCTTAGCAATCGGGGGTTGAAAGTTCCGAAAGAACAACTTTGTTATTTAGTGTTTTGTTGTATTTTCAATAATAAAGAAAATAATGGCGTTTCACTTTCAACCCCAGGTTGCCAAGGATTATACTCATAGGATGGACACACAATGACATCTATTAAATTCTTTTTTGCATTGCCACTTTCTATGTTACATAGATGCCATGTGTGTTGCCCACCCGGTGCAAACTCTTATTGCAACCATTTTCTGGTGCCCAAAAGCTTGTTGCCAAGTTAATTGTATGCCAACATGGAATGGTGAGGAGATCCAAATCAGACCGTGAAATATTATTTCATAAATTTCGACGTTTCGGCCCAAATGAGACCTGCAAGAAAGCAAAAAGTTCCTCCTGTTAAAGGTTGTCAGTCGTTGAGCCATTTCGCGATGAAAATATGTTCTCCATATACTTGTGATATGTAGTTGAAATTGAAAACTATCATTACCCCTTTAAATTGAACCCTTGTAGATAATGGTAACACTCATTGAATTTTAACCACGCTAACCCTATTTTTTTGTAAAAAATTATATAAAATTTCAATAGCTAAAAGATGTATCTCGTCAAGTAAATTGTGTTTTTCATCTATGTTACGAATAATCAGTCATTGAATTGAGGATAATATTAACGTTTTTGTAAACAAAGTATATTATAAATGGATGAAATATATTTTATTTGAAATCGGCACTAAGTGCTCAAAAATCGTCATTAAAAACTTAGAAACATTATACGACGATTTTGAGCTACCCAGTGTTGGCAACCTTTAAATAATTATTGTACAATTAGGATAATTTTGGCAGATGTATTAACGTACTATAGTAAATTTGGACATAACATGAAACAAAATTTGCAAGAAGAATTAACTAATTAATTCCGATGACGAAATTGAGGACAAAACACATAATTTTGAGTGTCATTTACGATAACTTCACTTCTCGAGGTTGGCAACACTGACTGTCAGTTTCAATTGACAACTGACAGATGTATAAACTTAACCTATATTGTAATTTTTTTACAGTTTTTCGAATTTTAGATTTTAAATAAAACTTAATATGTACCTCGGCACTGAAGTTCCTTTTTATCACTCACATGGTTCATTACGGACCTCAGCAACTAAATTCCATATTCGCGATAAAAAAATTGAATTTCAGTGCCTTGATACATAAATAACTAATAAATTAAATATCAACATGAGTAAATTGCACATATTCTAATTACTATTGAAAAGATTTTATTAAAAAATTTTTTTTTCTTATAAATGTAAAATACGAATAGTGTATTTTTAAAGCTCTGCGAACTGCGAAGTAACCAGCGATTCCTCTTAAATAGTTTGCCAGAGCGTTCAGCTGAATGATAGAATGGGAGAACCATTTTGTTCATATTGTACACAATTAATACGTGATTATTTGGGAGAAAAAATCATTGGCCGTAGTATGTATCAAACATGAAGATTTACATAGTTGTAATTGAATTGAATTGTGCCGTAAACAAACAAGATGCAGCGGTCCAATAAGAAAAGCAAACGGCAGTGTTCCCAAACACAATCAATTGTTATTTTCATCGAATAGGCCGGTCCGCGTTGAAGCCTGGGCCATGCGTCTTTGTTAGAATTCGGCGTTCGCCGGGTCCGGGCAGACTTGTGGGCAGAATGCATTGACATCCCATTGTTTTTGCGTCAAGGCTAATGCGACGGGGCGAGGTGTTTTGTGAACTTGCGTGCATTTTAAATGAGTTTTCGAAATCCACATATTTATGCGCGCAGTAATAAGCGATACTCTTTTGGCATAATCTGAGATTCATTTCTCGGTTGGCTTGGGGGGACAAATAGCGTAACGGTTGCGGGATTGGCCCGCCATATTTGGCATTAATAAATTTGGGGATACGGGCCTGTCATCGACGCAGCACAATACACGCTTTGTTCGCTTTAAATATGTTGTATATTGACTGAATATTTTTGTATTGAATTTCGTACTGGCTTGATTTCATTTTGAAGTATTTATATTGTTTATATGACCCCTGAAACTGTACATTTTAATGAAACGAATCTGAATTTTACCTCTTGAATTCATAAATTGGAATTGAGTTGTCATGCTTGTTACACGCTTTAAATTATAACGCATTCCTCACTTCTTCTGCTCAAATGCTTATGCCTCTGCCTCTACACGCATTTATACTCACTCCGTTGAGATTTCACCAATCTTGAGAGTTTGGTATTCTTCATTTGAGAATAAGAAGAATTAATAAATGAAAATTTGCAATAGTAGTATGGGATATTTATCAGTTATTCGGCAAAAAATCCACCAGAGAAATATGATATAACTTTACTAGTCATAGAATGTCGCTCGCTTTATACCTAGAACTAAACTTACTTCTCGAACAATAGAAACGCCGCTATAAATGTTTCGATAATCCTTTTTGGACCAGAACATATAGACGTAGATAGAATTTTTCAAAGTGATCTGTCTAAGTAGTTTCGCGCTACTTTGTAACTATACATTTCATCCTTATTTTTTCCTTAACGACGGAACTTAATAATTTCAATTATTTGTACTGTAAAAAATTAATAGTCAAAATTTAACAAAATTTTAATAAAATGTTTAGTCCTAGACGGTACACCGTTAATTTTGGCTAATTTAACAAGTTTCAAATTTGTTTGCAACAAATTATTTTTGTGTATTTCCTATCTAATTATATTTATGAATATAGTAATTATTAACATTTATTTTTATGTGCTTTGGACTAAATATTTTAGTAATTATATGGAAGCAGAACATTAAATTATTACAACAATTTAAGTTGTTACAAAGGATATAAATTTCTTCAACAATTTCACATTAACATGTTAACTAAATTTACTCGTTATTATTAACGATCCTATTTGTTAAATTTTATAAATCCAGCGAATAAATAAAAACTACAATTTTTCTTGTTAAAAATTCAGAATTGACAAAATTTTAATTTAACAAATTGTCTTATTTGTTCAAATTGTTATTTTAACACAATATATTTGTCAATATTAACTAAAAATTCTTAACAACCGCAAAATAACAAATCGCAAAACGCAAATCAATTTTTTTACTGTGAAACTGGCTGTCAATTTAATGCTATGGGTTTGTTCAGTGTTTGAGTGCTTATAAAGCTAAATTGTAAGCCCAAATGCAAGTAATTATAATTAAATTTTCAGTTGCAGTGCAAAACCAATAAATAAATAAATATCAACGAAATAAATGTTACCGAATTTTTCAAAGAAAATAAATAAATTGTTTATAATTATAATTCCCTCGTATCCTTGTTAACGAATGTTTTGATGTTACCGACATAAAAAATTGCTAGTATTTCATATATGACAAATAAATCGTCCAGAAATTGTGCAGTACTTATATTGTAAAACTAGTCTTACAATAGGCATTGTAACACGTGTTTTTCATACTACTTTTCCTATTTCACGTTCACAAAGTCAATAAAAATAAAAATGAGTACCTGTCTCTGTAATATTAATAAAACAAAGTGCTTTACAGTTTGACTATTTGTGTTATTACTTCAATAAATAACTAATTGCAATAATTTTACGTGAGCAATGACAGCTCCAAGTTTGACAGACTGACAGTTTTACAAATAATAAATTCCCCAAAAACAGTTCTACAAAATTCAATTTTGTAGCATTGTTTTTGAGAAAAACAGTGTCACAACATTGGCTTTCTGAACGTGAAAAAAGAAATAACTATTTCTCACGACAGCAACTACCTATTCGTTATAGAAGGCTATTTCCTATTCAATCACGAAATTTTGTAAAATATATGCTGCTATTTCCTTTTGGACGTACTATAGTTACATACGAGTATGTTATTAATAGTATTCTTCATAGTTTGGGTTATTTAGTACTAATGAATTTTTATAGCAAATAAATCAAGATCACCTGATACAAAAAAGGTACTTGAATTCTGGAATAATTTCGGTGGGATGCCATTTTGCATTCTTGAAATATTGAATTAAGGTCTCAATTTAGGGGACCTGCCGGCGAGCAAAACTTTTTAAGAATCAGAGAATTTCCAGTAATTAATGTTCGCGGCCGGCTGATGTATGCGGTCCTATTTTTAAAATGAAATGCGTCATTTTTAACCATGCCGAGGTTAAACCTTTTTTAGTTTTTATAAGTTAATTAATAATTTATTTATAAAAAACATTTTAGTTGTTTACCACACAGAAATAAATAATTACAATCGGAAAATAATAATTACCATACATAAATGTATTTTTTACAAATATTAAAATGCTACTAAAACATTCAAACATATCGAGTTTTAATTTGAGACGTTCCATCAATATTTGTCTGAAATATGCTCACTGTAATATCAATAAATTATTTCTTTCAATAACGGTTGGTGAATCGAATTATCGTTAAAAATATATATAATATTTTTTCCTTCCGCGCATACACAGCGTGTTTCATAACATACGGAAAATATTTAAAGTCTAACTAAAGGGGGAAGGGGCAAAAACTTAATAACCAAAAAGTTACAGCAAATTAAAGTTCTTCTAAATTAACACCCACTTATTGAATACCGCTGAAAATAATCATTATTTTTTCGTTTCCATAGAAATATGTTTCTTTCAAATCTCACAATTTGCTGCTATTTTAATTTGAAATTTTACATCCAGCAAAATATAATGGCAAAAGCAGTGAATTGTAGAAATATTTATAATTAATGAACTTATTCTGTAAACCATAATTATGTCTACATATTCCTCGTTACTGAGAGTATTAGCAATTTTGCACTTAACTATATTTTATTACACTTTGACGTTTCAAGAATTGACATTTAAATGAATTTCAACGGCAACTAGATTTCCAGTTGTGTTTTTGTTTTTAAGTGGCTCTCAACCATGTGGACAATTATTGAACAATAAAAGAAAAATTTAAATACCCGTAACTTTTATAATAATAATAAAATCAATTCAATACTTCACATTGTCAAGAACTTATAATTATCAAAAATTCGCTGCTCTATTTATTCTCTCGTGTTACTAAACATACGGACACAAATCCATCCACAGTTTTCTTTGAGTTAGTGAATTGATTTTTTTTAAGTCGGTAAAAAGCGCTAATTTATACACACAAGTGTTATCTACTTAGCAAAATGTTAACATTTGTAACACTACAATAGCTCTAATTTGTAAATTTATTTAGTGAGATTCTATAATTTTAGCTCTGGACAAATATAAAGTAAAAAATTCACAATGTACGATAAGAAAAGTTTAGTCAACTAAAAATGTTAATTTATATCCATTTGGGCGAATAAATCAAAGCTTATCAAATATTTTACCGCATCTTTTCCAATTTAACTGGTCGTATTTTTAAGCCGACTTCATAAATTTCCTGCGAGATACTTACTAAACATTGGATAGCCCAGTGGCGTACAATTCAATCGAAAATGCAACCAAATGAACTAATATTGTAATAGTTATTTTTCTACTTCCGTTAAGATATAGATGTTTGTTCAATCCTGCTATTGAAACTTGTCGTTTCTTACTTGGATACAGAGCTAGAAACCTTTTGTTTTGTCCACTCAACTCATTCCCATGGCAACGGGATGGGTAATGACAGGGGAGTGGGTGAAAGTTCTTTCGCTCACTACTTTCGCCCACTCATCTGTCATTACCAAATTGACTGATCCGTAACATTGAGCATGTGAACCACCGAAATTCTTTCTTCTCTCGTATTGTAATATTCTAATTTCATCAACGTGTTGTAATTCGTAAATGGTGACAGTAAGAGAAAAATGTTTCAAACAACAATAGTAGATTAAAATTAGAAAATACAAGAGTAATTGTATGTAGCACTCCTGTAACATAGCCAATCAATAATCAATCTCCTCCAAACATTTTACCATTTTCGCTTTATTCACATTCATAGCGTGATTCATATTATCAGTTGTCTGAAAATGAGGGGTATCATCACATTTTTCGAAAAAGCATTTCACGAAAATACAAATCATGAAAATACATTTCTCGAATATACAAATGTCGAAAATTACGATGAGAAATTGGACATTTATCGGAAATACAAAAGTCGAATGTTGGAAGTATTACAAATACGAATGTTACATGTTACAAAACTCGAAAATACATATGTCGAATAGCTTGGATATTACAAACCTAGAAAAAACATTTCTCGAATCGCGTCTTTCCGAATCGCCCTTATTTAATAAAATCAACGAAAAATTCAATTATTCAAAGTTAAAATACATTTCTAAATTGTAAGTTTTTATGGAATTCATTACAATCATTTAATCGTTAAAATTTGAAACAGGCAAATAAATTAAAAGAAACTTATCTAATATCAATTGATTTTCATCAATATGAACGCATACTAACATGTTGAATCAAAATTTCGTCCATTATACATATAATAATAAAAAAAAATTTGCATTTAAAAATCTTGAGTTCTTTTTTAATATTTTTTTTCAAATAAACATTATTGTCCTTACCAATAACTTTTATAGCAGAAATAATAATAATAAAATAAACAATGCTTACATTTGTAGCGGGTGTTGAATGTTTTCTATCGAGCTAAAATCAAGTTTTTATTTCAGCATCAATCTATAAACTAAAATGACGAAAAAATACTGAATCATTTGATATAAGTTAAAAATATGTAATGGTTAATATTTTGGGTAAAAAGTCAATTTTCCCATGCACACAAACACTTCGTTACCCACCTTACTGACAGGAACAATCGAACAGTGACTCGCAGCGCAATACCAACTTTAAAATTTTTCCAGAAATTTATTTTTAATTCACACGATGTTGTTTAGTTCCATCTAGTGAGCAATATTTACAATACGATATTTGGTATATCAACAGATGTATTTTCGAAATTTGTAACATTCGTCATTTGTAAAATTCGAAAAATGTATTTTCGTAAAATGTATGCGTTCCCAAAATGAGTTACAATAGAGTGTGAAATATTGCGATACCGCCGTCTATGGTCTGTAGAAATTCAATCGACAAAAAAATGTGTGATTTGACGACAGTTAGAGAAGGCGGCCGGTCGCATGGCCCAGCACTCCGGTGAGTTCGTGGGCCAAGCACTATAGTGTTAGTTGTTAGTGCTGCCATCGCCAACTAGACACGCACACGTCATTATAGCACTTGTCGCTTGTGCATAAAACACGTTCGATTTCTTTGTATCTTATTATGAGCGAAACTTATCTACATACAGCGCTCGTATCGCATAGACGCCTCACAAAATGGACATAAAACACAGGACAGGTTTAGCGCAAACGTTCAACTCACACAAATGTCAAAGACGCTATTTTATAGCCACAAATATCTTTGTTTCAATCCAGTAAACACGCCGCATAATTATGCATTTATTTTACTGCTAATTTCTTTTATTGTTCTTGTCGCCATGTTGACGTGTAGATACGATGTCAACAAATATACATTAGCAAACATTTTTAGTAGCTTCTATTTTCCATAAATTGTTTATAATTTATTTAAATACATCGTTAAATAGCAATTTTAAAACAACTCAGCGTTGCGCTGTGTCAGTTACACACGACGCGATTTAAAGTTGATATTGAACTTCGCGCCAGTTTGTTCAACTGTTTCAACTGTCAGTGA
Source organism: Poecilus cupreus (assembly GCA_963942605.1). NCBI lineage: Eukaryota > Metazoa > Arthropoda > Insecta > Coleoptera > Carabidae > Poecilus > Poecilus cupreus. The sequence continues at coordinate 1,564,324 of OZ012714.1, read as the reverse complement.
GCTGCGCAACGAAATGTTGATGTGCGCGAAAAAAACGAATTTTCACCCAAAATATTTTCGATTACATGTCTAAAACTTATATCAATCGATTCAGTATTTTTTTGAAGTCATTTTAGTGTAAATTGTCTGAAATCTAAAACTTTATTTTACTTAGTTGAAAACATTCAACATCATAATATGTAAGCATTGTTTACTGTATTATTATTAGTGCTATACAAGTTATCAGTTAGAGCAATAATATTTGTTTCTAAACGTAATGTTAACGAAATAAGAATATTTAAATAGATCTTAAGATTAAATGTAAAAAAATAATTGTAATATTTGATTATCGAAATTTTGATTCAACATGTGTAGTATGTATGTGTATGTAGTTATGTGTTCACGGATTTTGATGAAAATTAATTGATAGTATGTATTTCAATGTAAATTTCAGATCATTGTTGCAAGGTGGAATTCACATACGGGTAGCCGAGCTTCACTGCAAAATCTTCTTACTGGGCTCTCGTGTTGTTTAGATGCAATGAAAACAACAAAAAGATAAGTTTCTATTTATTTATTTTTTATTTACCTCTTTCAAATTACATCGATTAATTGATTATAGTGAATGTCGTAAAGATTAACAATTTGAAATTATATTTTAATTTTAAATAATTAATTGCTTTGTGCATTCAATAATTATACCACCATGTTTTAATAAAATAATAACTAAAAAACAATTTTGTTGTTAAATATTCTTAAATTATTTTAACAATAAATGCTTCAACTAAATTTTCTCTATTCTCAAATATCAGTAATTGATATATTATTTATATAGTTACTTTTTAGGTTAAGTTAGTTATAATTAGCTTCCCTGCGTTCCGAAATTTACACATGTTAGTTTTAAGTCAGGCGACTAATATAAATGTTCTTTAACAATTAGTTTAACAACAAATATATTCAAATTGTAATAACACTGCACATTTTATTTGAAGCATATTTCGAACACAATATAAATTCAGTATATATTTCAAACGTTACAATTATTTAAATGTTATAATTTGCAAATTATTCATATAAATGTTGAACTAAAATTGTTAACAATTTAACAACAAAAATTTTCCGAAATAAATATAATAACATGGTGATTTTATTTGGAGCATTGCTCAAAAAATTTTACCGGTAGATACATAAAATTTGTTATTTGTTCATCTTAATCAGTTTTCATGCTGACTGTTTATTGTGAGTAGATCTCTCGAGATATGATTATTGAACTCAGAAGGTAGTTAAATTAAAATGTGCAAAATTTTAAAAAATTATTCTAATAAATTCAAATTAGAACTATAAAAAATAATTTCTTAATAATCTTAAATTTTAAGTTGGTATTGCGTTGCGAGTCACTTTGTTCGATTGTTTCTGTCAGTGAGATGGACAATAAATGTTTGTGTGCGTGAAAAATTGACTTTTTGCCTAAAATATTATCGATTACATATTTGTAACTTATATCAATCGAATCCGTGTTTTTGTTCGTGGTCATTTTAGTGTATAAATTGTTGTTAAAATCAAAAACATTATTTTAGCTCGGTGGAAAACATTCAACACTGCTTCAAATGTAAGCATAGTTTATTTTATTATTTTTAAACCTGCTTTAAAAGTTATTGACAACAATATTTATTTCTAAAAAATAATATCAATGAAAGAAAAATATTTAAATGGAACTAAAGATTTATAAATGTAATGGTCAAAATTTTGATTCAACATGTGTAGTATTTGTGTTCGTATTAATGAAAATTAATTGATATTACTATGTATTTTGTCGCATTTCAGGATTCAATGACCATGACAATTCCAGACCATTGTTGCAGAATCTATGCTTGGGCTCTCGTGTTGTCTAGACGCATTGAAGAAATAATAAAGATAAGTTTGTTTCTATTTATTTGCTTCATTCATATTATAACGGTTAAATGATTGTAATGAATTCCATAAAAACTTACAATTTAGAATTGTATTTTAACTTTGAATAATTGAATTTTCGTTCGTTCAATAATTATACCACGTGATTTTACTACATACTTGCGGTTCAGAAAGACGGGTCATTTTTCTTTTGTCAAATATTCCTAACTTATTTTAACAATAAATGCTTCAAATAATTTTTCAAATATCAGAAATTCAATTATTATTTATATAATCGCTTTTTAGGTTAAGTTAGTTATAATTAGCTCCCCCTCCGTTCCGAAATATACACATGTTAGTTTTAAGTCAAGTGATTATATAAATTTTAAACAATGATCTTTAACAATTAATTTACCAACAAATATTTCCTGAAATAAATATAATAACACAGCTCATTTTATTTGAAGCATTGCTCAAATATTTTTACCGGTTAATAAATAAACTTTGTTCATCTTAATCAGCTTTCATGTTACCTGAGTAGATCTCTCGCGATATGATTATTGAACTCAGAAGGCAGCCAAATTAAAATCTGTAAAGTTTACGCACCATATAAACTTTAGAATCATTGAAACGTTATAATTTTGTTGATTATTGAAAATAACTTGAATGTCTGAAGAGCAACTGGACAGTGTGACTGATGCCACAAAAATGTTTCAGATTTAGAGTTCACGAAGCTCTCAGACAGTTTCATCCACAGAAGGTGATGGTTGTCAGGAGGTCGTGGAGGTTTCTATCTAGAAAAGTGACCACCGAGGAAGACAACAGCAACATCGTTCAAGGGAAGTAACTGAGTTCCATTTGCAGAATATACAAAATTCATTTTAATTTATTAAATTGCTCTCTGCATCCAGTAACAATGCCCAGATAATATTTATGCAACACATTGTTGCTTTTTCAGTCATTTTATTATGAATTTTATGTATTCGTTCACTTATATTATATTTATTTAGCTCCACCCGATTCGTACCGTTTACACATGATAGTTTTTAAGAAAAACGAATATATAAAATTATCTACACATATAGGGTGATAAGGGTAATATTTAATTGATAAAATTAAATCATAAAATCCAGAATAATAATACCTGTACTTTTAATTTCGATGATATTAATTACTTAAAACTTATGAAACATTTTAATCAGTTTGATCTCATGTTTTCCAGCTCGAAACACAACCAGCCGTCACATATACAGTGCGTGATCCTCGTCCACAGCCAGGTCTCTAGAACTTCATTCTCGAACAAGCACATCTTCAACAGTCAGAACGAAAAAAACAATACAATGTACTATATTATCTTATATTTATTGTAACATTTGTTTGTAAATATTATTGTATTGTACAGTTTTTATGTCGACGACAGACCGATCCAAAGAACAGATCTGGTCTGATATTCTATAATTTATAAAAAAAAAAAAAATTCTGGGGGGTGTTGGGATTTGAGTTTCTTTTCAAATATGCATGAATCAAATAGTTTTTCGGAATTAACTTTGCGCCTGACGCAAACATTTTTTAAATTTAATTTTTCATAAACAAATACAATTTTCGGAAAATCGTCCATCGTCTCACGCAAAATTTTTCTTGAAAACTCCCTTGAAATGCATGAACAAAAACAAATTTACGGAAAATCGCCCAGCGTCCCACGCAAATTTTTTTTTAAAGTAATTTCCCCTTCAAATAAACTTTCGGTCAATCATCCACAGTTCCACGCAATTTTTTTCATAAATCAGGTTTGAATCTTTCATTGCATATTCTAGTGTACTAGCTAAATTACAGATTTGTGAGTTGTAATGAAAATTCAAGGTAGGTTGTGATTCAATGCGATAAATGAACATGTGACCAGTATAGTAGGTGGAACTAATTTCATTTTATACTATTTATTTGAATTAAATCAAATTGAGTCAATTAACAAAATGATATGGTTTCTGGCCAACGTCTCACGCAAAATTTTTCCAAATTCAACTGATTACTTCAAATTATTACTTGCAGTTATTAGAAATAGCAGTACCTACACAAAATAATTGCAAAAAATCTGATGTGGCCAGCACATAACCTCCCGCCCAATACTACTCTTAAACGGTACAAAATAGTATTTGATGATACAGAAACATACCTTCTTATTTGTTTATTTTCTATTTATATTTGAGAATTTTAATTTTCTTTCGTATATTTATTTAATTTTTTGACATATATTTCACTAAGAAAACAGCTTCACAATCACAATGACATGTGTCACATTTCGTAAAAAATTGAAAATTTTCCATGGTGTACTAGGAATGCAAGATTTGTGAAATCTAATTTCTTTATATTTTATTATCTCTAAATCTAATGAAAATTATTAAAATTAGTGTAATCAAAACAAATGTAGAATTAAATATTCTTCAACTTTCAAAATAACATAAATTGTTGAAAAAGGAAATTTAACCGTGTTTTTCACGAAAAACTGTTAAGGGCTTCAAGTAAACTGCTACTTCCGGTCGACCAATTTTATCCAAAATCTAATCAGCTCTTCATTTAAATATAAGAAGCAATAATTCAAAAAATTGTATTTTTTGGTATTATAGTATTTGAGTTATGCGAGACGAAAAAATTGCCACAGACTACACACACACACACATACATACATACATACATACATACATACAGACATCATCGCGAAAATAGTAAAATCGTATTGTAGGGACCCTAAAACGTGCTTATTCATTGAAAACTCACTACCCAATTTTCTGACCAAAAACAATACCTCCCTTACCTAGAGGTAGGCGGGAGGTAAAAAAGTATGACTAAATTAAATTTTCAATATTTTATAAACGCTAAACAATTAATTTTCTTTGATTTCTCTTGTTAGCAACTAATAAAAATAGGAATTTCATTCGAATAAGACACAGTCAATACAAACGTAAACTCTTTATTATATTTATATAGTATTACAAAATGAATTATGCATTTTTAATGGAAACAATCGGCCAATATTGGGAATTATTTCTTTCTACCGTGACATCATAATTCAGTTGCACCGCGGTTTCCATTCCAATAATAGTACGCCAAGATGAGCCGTATAATCTTTCCATTTCTTCCTCTCTCTTCTTAGAAATCTGTTCTGAAGGCGGTTTTGAATCTTCTTCATCCTCTAATTCTTTTTTCACTTTTATTTTACTACTCTTCTTCACAGTTTCCTTGTCCTCACAGCTGAAATATTCCTCATCGTTCGTTCGTTCAAAATACTGTTCATCACTGTGAAGCATTTGCTGATTGTAAGGAATCATATTCATATACATTTGTTTAATATGTTTATGCAGCATATTATTTTCAAATTCTAAACTAATTGCGCGTGCTTTCCAATATGCTACTTCACATTGTTCATCCACATGCTGCCCTCCGTTGGGTAATGATGGAATTGTAGCGGGAAAGTTATTCATCTTCGACTTTCTTTTACGAAATGCCACAGATCGTAGATGATTTTTTCGTTTAAAATACTGCTTATTCTTACGTCTACACCTTTGCCTTTTTCTTGGTAGCTTGTTTCTTAAATCATTTAAATCTGTTTTCACTGACTTACGAATACGAGGGTTTTTGAAGTTATCTGCCATGTTCTATTATACGCAATGCACAGAATTCTCAAACAGTGATCCTTTGCAAGATTATTTTGTAGCTTTCTAAACAGCAAATAATAAATATAAATAATTAAATTGACTGTGGAATTTGATGATAACAATTTTAAGTTATATATTCTTAGATACATACATTCAAATTTATTAACAGTTTGAAGAAAAAGGAAATAAATATTTGGAACTGCTGTGGTACTTTGTAATGTTTGGTTATGTTAGTGGAGCTAAATGTCAAAAATAGAAACAGCTTTGTTTATATCAGAAATTTGTAAATATAAATCACATTAGAAGTTGTAAATTATGTTATTACCTTTCTGTATTTACCAGTAATTATTTGGCTATAAAAGGTATGCTTATAGGATTTTTTCAGTCGAATAAAATTTATCTATTCATTTTTTGCAGATATTACAACTGTCAATAATGGAAATACCAATTCAAGTAGCAGTACGAGTAAAGCCTACAACAAATGTTAATGATGTTATTTGTGTTCATCCTGTGCCATACAACAACAGTATACAAATTGGAAATCAACACTCTTTTCCTGTGAGCTACTCATTACCAACTGACTGTTCCCAAAGCTACATATTTTTAACAACGGTGAATCCGTTAATTAATTGTCTATTAGAAGGTTGTGATGTATCAGTCGTAGCTATAGGACAATCAAATTCAGGTAGGAATAACTACATTTACACTACACAACAGTAACTCATAATGAAAATATTACAGGTAAAACGTACACTTTACTGGGCCCTGGTTTGCATTGCGCTTACAGCGAAAGCGAACACGGCATCATCCCACGATTCATTCGTGAAGTTTTTATACGTCTTACCCAACATCATGATAGAACAACTAATATTAACATAACCTGGACACAGATTTGTGGAGAAAATATTCAAGACTTACTCGGAAATGGAAGTGTGGAAGTTTGCAACGTGAGTGATGCATTTCACTGGCTACAACTTGGAATGAGCAACATGGCTCCAAATCATGCTCATACTTTATTTACAATTACAATTGAACAGCAATGGGTTGTTGACTCGGTGATAGAACATCGAATTTCCACAGCCAGCTTCGCAGATCTTGCAAGCAGCGAAAAAGTTGTGATAATGGATAACATGGGGGAACACAGAACTATTCCTACAGATAATGGGTTATTAACTCTTCAAAATGTTATCACCTCTTTAACGGAAACATTTTATGCATATCAACAATGTGTTCCATACAATCAATCTACTTTAACAACTCTATTGAAAGATTCTTTTGGAGGTCGTGCCAAAACATTAGTAGTATGTTGTATTTCTCCGCTGTTACGAGATTACACTGAAACATTATACTCATTGCAACTAGGAGTAAAAATTCAATGTATTCGTAATTTTGTTACTACTAATACATACACCAATACGTGCACAGAAAATATTGATAATCTTGGCAGTGAACAGGAATCAGTCGACCGTAGTACATTTGGTGATATGTTTGGCCTTCAATTCGCTGTTTCTCAATGGATGAAGCTAGTGACTAACGCTGAAGATCTCTTCAATAAACTCTTAACTACCAAACAGCTTTCAGATCAGGAAGTCGATCAAATTTCAGAATGGTTGCTCCTAAAACAAGAATGCGAAGAATGTCTTAGCAGCGAAGAAACCATCAGTATTGAAGTAATGGAACCACAGCGATCTCTTGGAAGAATTGAAGAAGAAACAGAAGTTGATAATGATACAAACACTACAACTCCACCGAATGATCTGAGTGAATCAGAAACTGAAAGTGAAATGGATCCTCAACGTCCTGATTTCTTAGATAAACTAGACTCCTTCATGCAGAGTTTTCGATTGGATACTGACCATTTAGTTTCTGAAACATATGAAGAGTGTTTAGTTAATGGTTACTCAGATAAGTCAGATTTTATTAATGATAATTTGAGTAAGTCTTGCAGTCCGAATGAAGAGTTGCAGACAAAAGGTGCTCGAGGCAGACGAGCAAGTATACATCCGGGAGATCAACTTCTTCCAGATGTTCTTTCTGGAGATGCTCCCATAGATTTTGTGTCCACTGATTTCGAAAAATTAAATATTGGCAGAGAAATCGTACCTTTACAGTTAAATACAAATTATTCAGATCCAAATAAACAGTTAAAAACATTAACAATAAATTCGGAAGCAAAACAAAAACGGATTCGACAAGTAATTGCAGATTTGGAAGGCGCACAAAAGCAAATTGAAGAGTTACAATATACGATTCAGATTAAAGAACAGTTAATTGAAAACATGATACGGAATGGTGATACTAGAAGCTATGCCAAACAGAAATTCCAGAAGAAACGAACTAAACTGGAAGGAGATTATTACGAAGCTCGAACGCAGTTAGCACAAGCTGAAAAGAGTCTTTTACATTGCCAAACATCTAAGAAACTAGAATACAAAGCAGAAGTCGATAAATATAGAAATATAGCAGCGTATTATGAGAAAAGATTGAAAGATATTGAAAGTATAAAAATAATTACAGAAGACAGTGCAAGAAAAGTTCTGGAATTGGAAAACAGTTTACATACGTCGCGGAAACAATTAGAAAGGTTGAAGAAACATGTTCGAAAAGAAGAGAAAAGAAAACAAAACTTGGAACAAGAAATATTAGAAGATAAACAAAAAATTTCTGAACTGGAGCAACATTCATTAAAAGCAGCAGTAATTGATGAAGAACACAAAGCTCTCAAAGAAGTCATCAAAGTCTCACATTTGGATCAAGTTCTGAAAGACAAATCTTTACAATTTGAAAGAGCAGATCAGTTTGATGAAAAAGAATCCTTGAGACATGAAATTAGAAATTTACGAAGAACTAGAGATTGTTTAGTAGAGCAGAGATGTTATTTAGATGGAAAACTAAAAAAAGAAAAAATGTTGAGCGATACTGAAGAACGTAAACTTTTAGAATGTGAAGAAGCCATTGAAGCAATAGATGCCGCTATTGAATACAAGAATGAATTAATTTGCGGTAGAAAACATTTGGACAATGCACGAATAGAACGCGAAAAAGGTGAAGAAATGTTAATGCAATGTCTCATGAAGTTATCTGAAAATGAAATGCGTACTTTGCTCTATAAATATTTCCAAAAAGTAATTGATCTTCGGGACAGCAGCAAAAAGCTTGAATTACAAGAAGTTCAATTGGAACGCGAATACGAGGCTAGTGTCTGGCGTATCCAAACTTTAAGCCATCTCCTGCAACAAGTGCGCCTGGAAAATGAAAGACGCGTTGTTCTTTTACAACAGCAACACGAAGAAAAACTCAACCTGATGATGCGTCACTTCGCTGATGAAACCAGCGCTAGCTCAGACCCGGATTGTAAGGTGGATCGCGTTTTCGGACACATGCTAGTAGCGGGAACCAGCCGTCAAACTGAGTGTAATCAAGACCGCATGGTCGCTAAATACGCCGAGGAGAGCAGAGATAAAAATAAATTGATCGCGAAGTTTAACTTATTAACGCGATACCATACAGAAAAAAGAAGGTTACATAACACTACAATACCTCAACAGAATTTGAAGCAGTTGCAGTCCACGAGTGATTCTCCTGCGACTAAAGTCACGCGAGAGAAAAATAAATTGATCATTCAACAGAGCAAATCGAGAAAATAACCAAAGAAGATGAAAATTAAAATGTAACTTTCCTAGAAAGTTATATGCATAATAATGACTGATTAATCATTTTGCATGTATGAAAAATCCCTTTTATCTGTGTATTTATTTTAAGCTAGTAATAGAATTATAAATGTGATATTATGTATGTTTTTACTTAAATAAAAAACGTATACTTCATGATTATTGTTTATATTTATTTACAAAAATACCTTACCATTTTTGCCAAAATACTCAACTTTATATAAAAATTATTGATTAACTTTACAATTTATATTACAAACTACATCTTCATAAAATTTACTAAAAACCTAAAACGGTTTAGTAATAGGTCGTGATACGTCTAATTTAATTACTAACAGCGGTATAATTTTAAATATGTACATTCGACACGAATAACCACCGACATAACAGAATTAGAATAAAATTAAATCATAAATAAAACAAAAACGTTTATAATGAAGCTAGGATAAATAGTAACCAAAAATGATGATCTAATAACAGCAGCGATTCGTAAAATTATTGTTTCTTAAAACTCTTAAGGATTGGATAAATATTATCAAATGCTTCGTATATTTCCTGTCGCACTTTTGCACCAGTCAATACTACTTTACCAGATACGAAAATTAACAACACAATTCTCGGTTTAACCATACGGTAAATTAAACCTGGAAATAATTCTGGTTCGTACGAACTGAAAGACCCGTGAGTTAAAACCAAACCTTCTAATCTAATAGGAAACTTAACGTCACAACTTCCAACCATATTTTGTATTTTAAAATCTAAGAACTTGGCAGGAAAACCAAGTTTCTGAATGATTCGGGCGTATTTTCTCGCTGCTAATCTGGAATCCTCCTCACTCTTTGCACCTGTGCATACCATCTTACCCGATGAAAATATTAGAGCAGTTGTTCTTGGCTCTCGAATTCTCATAATGACAGCAGCAAATCGCTTGGGGTTATATTCTGCGTTACGAGCATGCAGAGCGATTTTCTTCAAATCTAGTTTACAGTTTAGATTCACTGTTGATACGATATTTCTAAAAAATATAAATATTTGGTACATAGTTTACATATTAAGTCAAAATATTTACTGTAATTGTGGTACAATTCCTGGATCAGCAGAATGTGGTGTCATGGGAGTCATAGGACCTGGAGTTGCTGGTCCCATGCTAGGAGGAGCTGCCTGACTGGCAGGACCGCCGGTTGTTACCATTGGAGACATTAAATTTTGCTACCAATGACAATTTTATGAAATACAAATATCATAATAATTTATGAATACCTACAGGAGTTTGTGGCTGCATCATACTTTGCGGAGTCGCAAATCCGGGTACATATGTATGCATAGATTTTTGGGGAGTCGTCAACACAGGCATACCCATATTCAAGCTATTACTCATGCTACTACTCATTGGTGTCATCCCGCTGCCCATTGGGGCCAACGGGGGCACCTGTTGGCGCTCCAAAGCATTTGGAAGAATTTGCTGATCTTCTTCAGGTTGATGCAAAGGTGTTCCAATACTAGGAATACTAAATCCGGGACTCGGTAACATCTGATCCATGATTATTATTTATATTTATAGGTTATGGAAATAGCAAAATTATCAAATAAAACTATTCACACAATTTGTTAATATTGCTACACTTCAATGAAATAAACTAGTATATTCATTTAATTTTTCTTTCTATACTACATCTGCATATTACTCTATAGATTATATCTAACCACTGTCAATCAGAAATCAACTAAAAACGTAACTTGGCGTAATTTTTTGAAGAATGATGCGCACGCATTTGTAAACAAGCATCAGGAAAAATTAGGCGGGAATTTTTACACTAGAAATAGCGCCATATATATTTATTTATAAATAAAATTGCTTTATGTATATTTGGGTGTTCATAATTCTTTTTAACTCACTCCCTGCATAGGTAAAATATCAAACAAAATGTGCGTACAAAGAATCAGCCTCTGATCGAATAAAATTAACAGTATGCTTATTTCAAATTTGAAAACACGATTTTTAAAATTTTAAACCTTCTGGTGGCACTATTCTAATCTTAATTTAAATTTTATGAGTGTCCGCAAACTTGAACTTGATTATTAGCATTTTTACCGTTGCAGGGTGATCTACAATTTTCTTCACGTATCATGTTACATCTTTATAGATATGCTAACGCAGGAGTAAAGTGCAAAAGTGTGCGATGAACTAGTAAAGAAACATACAAATATACCCTTGCCGGGATTTGAACCCGGAACCCTTGGCATAAGAAAGCAGAACCGTTACTTATTCGGCATTGAGGGCGGTTTTCAATTTAATTATTATTTTTGATTAGTTTGAAGACTCTTACAATAAGTTGTGATATATAAATATATTGTTCATAAATGATTGTCTTGATTTTTGGAACATTTTTCCTTTGAACATCTTGTGATTTAGAAGAGTATATTCACAACATCTTCATTATTCCATTTCTATAACATTTAAATTTAGTTTCAGTTCGATAAACTTTTAGAAAGTATTATTAGCTTGTAATTTTAAATATTATTTTCATAAAATTGATCTTTGTTTTGTATCAGACTGTACAAATACTATTAATAACTAAAAGTGTGTATAAATTATTAAGAATTCAAGATTAAAACTTGTTTTCCGCAGCTTGCGGCAGTTGTACAAACCATGGACGGCGTATATTGAATTTCAATAAAAATTCATGGCCACTGCTTGTTGTTTGACTGCAAGAACTTTATAATTCCAAAGGAGAATATTTCGTGCGCCTATGCTTACAAACATGTTCAAGTTCATCTGCTAGTGCATACTAATTCCACTCGAACCAGCGGAATTCCCTTCTTTGAAGATGACAAACAATTATCCGACAGTGTTTGCGTGTGAGCCAAAGCAGCTAGGTGTATCTGTGATTCTGTGTAAGTGCCATGGCTGTTGTGTTTATATCAGCCATTCTTACCACATTTGTTGTTACAACTTGTGGCCAGAATGAAAACCACGCTGGATTGTCCAACAGGAGATTCACTGCAAAACTTTATCAGGTATACTAATTTTATCCTTATTTTAATGGAATCAAAACAATTCAAATTCAAATATGAACAATCTTATTATACTTTACCAGTTTCAAAAATAACGATATATTTGACATGGCGAATGACTTCATATTTAATACAACAATAATTCAATCATTTGAATGAAATCGTAAGACGTAAAAAAACGTTAGCTTGTACCACGAGCTCTGTTTTTAGAGAAGTGTTTTTGTCTCGGTTTTAGCGCTGTACAATGTTAGAAAATTATTTTATAATAAAATTCTTCGAATAGAAGTTACAGAAAAATATATTTTCTACTACTTTATTTGAAATATTTTTTCATAAAATAGTTTTAGAACATTGCATAGCGCTAAAACCGAGGCTAAAACACCTAAAACAGAACTCGTGGACCTGCTTTTTGATTTTTCTACAATATATTAATTTCCATTCATAGCTTACACCAATTGATTTACTTTTTAAATATACGAGTAGTTTCTTATTTACGGAATGTGGGAAAATATTTGTATTCCAATTAAATTATAATTTTGAATAATCTTAATTAACGTTATTTCACATATATGTACGGGTTATCAGTAACTAAATATTATAATGAGTTTCAATATTTATAAAAACATTTACATGTAAGCGAAAAGTATAGTTCTTGGGATTTTCCAAACGCGTATGTTTCTAAAGAATTCCAATATAAAAAAAAATAATAGGTATATCCTTTTCCTCTAAACACGAGAGAGCATAAAATGTTAAAATACTTATTTATAAACTGATACTAATTATGTTTTTATACCCTGTATAGAAAAAATATGGAATTTAGGGTTTTCAATGCTACTTTTTTGATATTGCTATAAATTTACTTTACAGCAAAAGTGTAAATACAAAAGTTGATCAGAATTAAAACAAATAGTGCAATAAGGCCCACATGGTTACCGAAATCTTAGAATTTCACGAATTATCAATTAAATTAAAATTAATATTTAACAAAAACGGAAAATATTTGACATTTCCGAAAACAGATTTGTATTTATTTATTGTAGAAATTTCGTAGAACATTGTAATGTAATGATGTAATAGCGAATTTGAGAGTTCATTTCTTTCTGTTAAATTATAAATAACCCTAACACTGTTTTATGAAATGTGAAATATTTTTTGTTTTTGTTTAATTTTTCATGGCCGTGTTACAAATTTGCCTAATAAATATTAATTTTATTTTGATTGATATATCGGGAAATACTAATATTTAGGTGACCAAATGAACCTTATTGCACGCATTTTTAAATTCTGAAAACCTTTTGTATTTACACTTTTATTGTAAAGTGATTCCGTAAAAATTTATAGCAATATCAAAGAAATAGCAGTGAAATCTTTATATTCCATATTTCAATTGTACACCCGGTATGGTTAATTTATTGTTTTTGATTATGTTGTATTTGTTTAGGAACTCAGCAAAGACGGAGGCGATGTATTGGTATCTCCAGCATCTCTACAAGCAATCTTAGGTCTATTACAATTGGGAGCACAAGGTCCTACAGCAGCAGAATTATCCCAAGCGTTATCATTACCTCTAGACCATGAACAATTAATTACAAATCTGAAATCAATACCAGCAACATTACACGCGAGTCCTTCCGTGGAAATAGCTCTAGCAAGTGCTGTCTATGCACGCAATGACGTTCGTGTTGCTGACACATTCCAAACATCAGCTGCTTCTCTCGGTGCCTCAGTTCGACCCTTGTTGACAGACCTCAATGCTGCAGTTGTGGACGTAAACAACTGGTTGAGCTCTGCAACTCGAGGTCTTCTCAGAGATGTCTTGCGACCTGGAGATATTACCGTAGACACGGCGATGCTTCTAGTCAACGCTTTGTACTTTAAAGGCCGTTGGCGTGATGCTACTTTCAGTGAAAGAGATACTGAGTCAGCTAAATTTTATCGTAGAGGTGGTACTGTTCCTGTAGACATGATGCGTTGTTTGGATTATTTCAAAATCGGAAGAGATCAGGAATTAAATGCTACATATTTAGAGCTAGCGTACGTGGGTGATGAATTCGTGTTAACTGTCGTTCTTCCCGATGATGTAGACGGACTGGCTCGTCTTAGTGATAATATCGACCGTGTATTAAATTTCCCGCCGCAACTTCACGAGGAGCAAGTAGATCTACGTCTCCCGCGGTTCCGGGCAAATGGGGCAACTCGCTTGAAGTCTGTCTTGCAGCGAATGGGAGTTAAACATGCCTTCGCCAATGCGCATTTGACTGGACTAACTACCGATGGGAAACCTTTAGCTGTGGACGACGTGGTGCACAATACACTACTGGATGTTAATGAGAAAGGAACGGAAGCGGCTGCTGCTAGTGTAGTAGGAATAGTGGATAGGATCTTCAGTCAGCCGATACCATTTTATGCTGATCATCCATTTTTGTATTTTTTGCAACATGAACCTTCTGGAATTATTTTATTCATTGGACATTATTCTGGTGCTTAATTATATTATATCTGCACTATTTTATTTTTGTACTTGATATGACTCAAAATAAATTAAAATATTAAATGTACCATGCATTATATTCCAATTAACTATACATCAAAATATCAGATAATACAGGATAAATCATAGCATAGCCTTGGAAATAACTCAATAACCAAAAAGTTTCGGCAAATTGAAGTTCTTTCAATACTGGAACGTCACACTGGGGTCTAAGAAAATCCACGATTTTCATCTAATTTCCCACTAGCGCAGCGTATAAATTCGGAGCTACCTTGTTGTCTATTCAGTTTCTATAATCCTAAACGAATAATCAATATGTAAAATACTTATGTGTTTGTTCTCATAGTCCAAAATAAAAAAAGCTAAGTTTTGGCAAAATACGGTGTTTTGAATAAAATATATGGTTCAGAAAGGTTATTAACTGTTTAATGTCTTTTTATAAACATAAATAAATATTCCATAGATAAAATCATTAAAAAAATTACATCCGGTTATGGGAATAGTTATTTACATAAATGTCAGGAAAGTAGCACAATACTGTCGAGGAGCCAGCCATATTTAAATACGAGACACTTTGTGCCGAGTATTTTACAGCTCCGAGTCAAGTACAAACATTTTACTGATGAGTTATGTGTTATTTTCTTTCTGAAACCATTGATAATAATACAAATTTATTTAAATTTAAAAATTGTATCTGATTTTCTATACTAGTAGCGAGTTTTGTTTCTAAGGCAACAGAACATTTAAACGTGTTCGTGACTAGTCAGGAAAACACTACTTTCGTTTTGCATTTTAGGCGCGAAAGTAGTACTTTTGGCGGTTTTAGAAAAAGTAGTTTTTCTTTTCTTGGGGTTTTCCAGATCCCAGTGTGACGTTTGTGTTACTGTGAAAGAAGTGTGACTGTCCAGGTATAAATTAACACCCACCTATTAAATACCTCGAACATAATTCGAAAGAATAAAAAAATATATTTCTTTCAAATCTGACAATTTGCTATTATTTTAAATTATGCACACAACAAAAAATAGTGGTAAAATCGGTTAATTGAAAAAATCTTTCAATTAATGAAACTTATTTCATAAACTATAGTCATTTCTACATATTCCTCGGTACTGAAAGTATTAACCATTTTGGACTTAACGTACTTTGACTTGTAATGAATTGATATTTAAATGAATTTCAACGGTAACTTGTTTTCTAGTTGTGATTTGGTTTTGTGGCTCTCAACCATGTGGACAAACTATTAAAATGTTCCCAATTTCTATTTATAACATAATTATCCACTGTAGTTTGTAACGACTGATCATTAATTGATTCAACTTTCATTTGCTATAACTATTTTGTTATTGAGTTTTCTAGCTACACTTTCAATCTTTTCCGTACGTTATGAATCAGTCAATTAATATGTGCTGTAAAGTCCATTGCCATAAGTAGAATACTGTTCCTCCCAGAACTGCATCCGTTGTTTTTCAGGATTGACTGATGGTACGAGTTCATCCCCAATATCCAGGTAATGTAGATTATTATATCCCGTGGCATTGGACATCGGCCATGTGACATTCACAGCTGCAGAAGGTCGCGGTGTAGGATTGCCTGTCTTGGCGAAGTTGGTCCACATCTGCACCATGCGTTCCACGGTGAGCAGCGCCTCGGGAGTGTGCTGTTTGTACCGAGGCTCATTTAACAAGAACTGCAGCTCGTCTGCATGCGATACTCCGTTTGGTGTTGTGTTGGTGTGTATTGCTCCGCCCGTAAATGAAAATCTGTATAAGTACACCCGCGTGTAGCGCGATTCGAGATGGCAAGACTTCACTATTGAACGGACGAACTCGGTGTCACTTATGTACTAACATATAATATATTCAATAAATAACACATTTTATGTTGTTGATGTTATTAACTTACGTTTACGAGTCCTGGTTGTTTTGAAACAGATTTGTTTTGAAAATATGTAGATAGAATATTTTGACCCACGATTCTTTTTCCCATGGCATTTGCGTTCATATCTAAGGGGGTAAGTTTACTTGGAAAAATGTTATATTTCTCCAGTAGTATTTTTCCGTACCAAGGTACTGTAAATCACAAATCATAATATCACACTATATCGGGTGTAGAATTGAAATGTGGAATATAGGGCTTTCAATGCTACTTTTTGATATTGTTGTAAATTTGTACCTTTTCACTTTACAGCAAAATTATAAATAGAAAAGTTGTTCAGAATTAAATAATGCATGCAATAAGGCCCATTTGGTTACCTAAACGTTAATTTTTGAAGATATATCAATCAAATTAAAATCAATATTTATTAGGAAAAATGTAACACGGCCATGGAAAATTAAACAAACATTCAAAAAATCTTGGATATTTCATAAATAAATAAATCTATAGTATATTATTAAATGAGGGATTATGATAGTCATTATTCACGAAGATGAAGTTTGCATTACGAGCAGTACGTCACTGATGCAAATCATTCGAGTGAATAATGACCATAATCCCAAATATAATACTATACTTTTTCTCCTCCTGTAAATACGGAAATAACGGTTAGCACTTTTGAAAATGATCGAAATCGAATAAAAACACGTTGAAAAACGACATCAAAATACACAATAAAAACCGACTACATTGTTAACTGTCAGAAGGCTGTAGCTTGGTGATCCACATCACGTCTTTAAAATACACAGAAATATTTGATTTCTGGTTCTGTGATTGGCCGAGAAGAGTGAATTATAAAACCATAATCCACTATCGTAAATTATGACTACTATAATTAATAGAAAAATTGAAATAATGGAGATATATTTACACAGGAGTAGAAAAAATCTTTCACTTTTAATCTCACACGCTTTTCGAGATGTGCAAACCACAAACTACTTCAACTGACTCATTCCCACTTTCTTAACAACATTATTCACCAATTAGACATTATTATTATAAACTTACTTTGACGAGTGAAGTCCCGGCCTTCTAAGGAATTAAATCCATGTAGAAGAGGACCGCAATTAAAATGCCCATTTTTTTGTGCTTCGAAACTATACTTTGTGTACACAGCCTCATCAGATTCAACTTCAAGGCATGGAGCAAATGGCAAACCATTCAAAGGATCAGTTAGAGTTAGTAAACTTGGTACAAAAGTACTTTTTAGCAATTTTGCAGCATTGATCTGTTGTAATTTCTCAAGTAAACGTGTAGAATTACCAGTCCAGATACCATTCAGTAAACCAATACGAAATGCCTGTTCCCGTGTATTGCGAGATATCGACCACGGGCATAAAGTATTTCCACTATTCGCAATCACTCGCTGAAATAAACCTTTCGCTCTTTTAGATTGACGGAGGTAGTGCACACACGCAGCCCCTGCACTTTGTCCAAAGATTGTAACTTGTGTTGGATCACCACCGAATGCAGCTATATTCTTCTGCACCCACTGCAGTGCTAAGAGCTGATCTTTAAGACCATAATTCCCAGGAATAACATTGTCTTCGGCACTGAGGAAACCAAATACCCCAAGACGGTAGTTTAAAGAAACGACCAGCACGCCGTGGTCGAGGAATCTGTCGGCTCCGTGAAGAGTCAAGTTTCCAGAAAAGAGTAGGAAGAAGCCTCCGTGAATCCAAACCAGAACTGGTAGCTTGGCTTTATTTTTCTTGCCTTAAAAATAAAATTCAACCAATGGTAAAAAACAATAATAGTAATTAACGTATCAAGGGTTTTATTGTTCGTTTAACCCCCGTGGTACGTTAAACGTTTAATGTCCGACCAGTATATTATTTTATAAAAGATGTGTATCAATTTTTATCTTATCATTGTGTTTTATTAGAAATATTAATTTATTTGCTTACAAACACTGTAATTAGGTAACGCGATATTCTCATTTGTTTACAATACCGATTTGTTTATTTCAATATTTCTATCTGTCAATAGAAGTCAGTATTCTGTGCCCAATAGCAACGTCAAATTTATAACACTTTAGGGCGTTATTTAGTATATAACTGCCCTCATAGCCGGGCTGTTATGATAATAACGTAACGGTCGAACATTAAAATTAATAATGACTGTAATATTTCAGTGAATGGTGTGAGATTGGAACAAGCGAATGAATTTGTATAGTTGAGTAGTATGTTTTGGAGGGATGGACGTATTGACCGGGAGATTGAAAGGCGGGTGTTTTGCAAGGTGCTCTGGGTACATTTGCTCGAAACGTGAATGTATAGATGCTCGACAGAATGTTTATAATGGTAAGTTTTAGTGCCTACATTGACGTATGGTTCTTAATTTTGGATGTGGATGAAGAAGCATGAACGACGTATAACTGCTGTAGAAATGAAATATTTGAGAGGAGTGTGTGGGTATATGAGATGTGATCGTGTCTGGAATACATTGGTGTAAGGTGAGGATGAGATTGAGAAGAATGCTGTTAAGAAAATGTGGTGGTTTGGACATCTTGAGCGAATGACGAATGAAAGGTTGGTTAAACTAATATATGTGGGTGATGATTACGAGTGTGAAGAATAGATGAGCATGTATGAATCGCACTATGAATATGGACAAGGCGAAAGTGTTGTATCAGGATAAGAATGATTGGAGGAGATTGATTGTTGGTTGACTGGGGTCTAAGAAACCTCATCATTTTCATGTAATTTTCCACATGCGCAGCTTTCGCATACTACTTCGTTGTAAATTCAGTTTCTATAATCCTAAATAAATATTCCATAGGTAAAATACATAGAAAAAGTACATCCGGTTATAGGAAAGTAGACCCCAGTGTGATGTTTGGGTAACTGTAAAAGAGGTTTCACTGTCCAGGGTTAAAAATAACTCACTGGGTAGTTTCGTTGTGTACACATTAAGGAAAAGGCAATCTTCGTTTCCTATTACAGATTTTCTTGGCAATTGCATTTGTAAGCAATCATTTCCATGATCGATGGCTTTGTACACTCCGGACCAGCTCAGAGGTGGTTGTGGCGCCCGGAAACGTAGTGCTCCGACCGGAGGCTGAGCGTACCGAATACCTTGGAAGGCGTAGAAAGTTTTATTATTGTTTGTTACAGACTCTATGCCCTGAACGGGTCCATTTAGAGTTTTGACTGTCACAAAGTCACCCTGAAAGCATTGTTTTACTTATTAAAAATGTGGACACCATACCATTTTTTATTTTTTTATACATATAAATATAATAAAAATGAAATAGATGTGCCAGTTATAGGTTTTTTTTTTTTCTTATGGTATCTAAGAAAATGGGTAAATGACCTGATAATATACGAGCCCAGAACCATATCATTTGGCCCAGATAAAATCATACAAAGGAAAATTGTTTAATTCACCATATTTAGATCTTAAATTCTATCATTTTTACCTCCCGCACATACATATATGTGATGGAGCGATAGAGGTATTATGTTTGTGTTACGAATTGATTAGGTTTTGAGAACAATTCATCAACAGTGCTAGATTTTTTGAAGGCTTATTAGGATTTTTAGGCATATTTTAGTAAATAAATGAAATTGGAGTAAATTTCACTGGAATCAAAAAGATGTAAAATAACATTACCTACAATCTTTATTTGAAATATTTTTCTTTATGTTGTCATCAGATTTGAAAGACTGTGTTCGTGGTACTAGCCAATTCCTTTGAGCCAAATGAAATATTTATGTTAGTGATTTTTGTTTTAATTTGTTATTATTTCAGTAGTTTTTTCTCTTTAAAATACAAATAAGTTGAGTACAACAATTTTCCCTTTGTAAGATTAAACCATTTTTTAGTTATTGTAAAAGTCTTAATTAGGCCAAATGATATATTCTGGGCTCGTATATTTCCCCTTCAGGAAGATTTTATTTGATACCTAATTCTAAAGAATTTTAATAGACATTTAAAAAATAATTTTCAATCGCTTCAGTCATTTTGTACCACGTATACGCAACGACATCAAAAAATTATGGTTTTCATCATAAATTAATTTCATTATATGTACTTATTAATGGTTTACTAATAATTATTAAAAAATTGATCAATATATATTTTCTGAAATGTTAATTTTTTGAAAAGGATTTTTTATTTCACTTACCGGAGCAGCAGATGTAAGTAGAACTAAAGAAAAAGAAATATAGCAGTGTATGTAAAACATTTAGAATTATTTAAGAAAGTCTGCTACCCTGCAAATGTACTTGTTTAAATGTAGTAGGTATGTGTTAAAATTTCACGTAGTTTGAATTTTATTTAGCAGTAAAAAATATTATCAATGTATATTTATTACATATCGTCTCTGACAGCAACTTGTTTATGGCATTTGGATAAATATATCACCATTCAGGGTTTTTTATCAATAATATCAAAAATTTTAAACATAATTGCTGGCATATAAGATATGACATTTTTTTTGGTATGAACTATCAATCTAGTTGAAAAGCTAATTCATTATTCCATCGTTCTAATTTGACAGTCGGTAACTCCATTTCATTGCAGAAATATTAGATCTCACTTAAGTTGCTTGAAAAAGTATTTCTATAGACATACATTTTAAACGATTTTTACCTCCCGCCACATCTTGCAAAGGGAGGTATAGGAATCATGCTAAAAATTATGTCTGACTAAACTGAAGGGAAGAGCTAATTAGATTTTGCTAATAATCTAATAACCGAAAGTGGTAGTTTACTTGAAATTCTATAGTTATTTTGAAATATCTCAGTAAATTATGGTTTAATGACAATTTTTGTTTTAGAATAATATTTCATACATATTATCTACATTTGTTATTTGAAACATTTTGCTCATGCTGTCACTATTTACGAATAACGACACGTTGAAAAAATAATATATTATTATATGGGGGATTATGTTAGTCATTATTCACGAAGATGAATCATCTGAGTGAATAATGACCATAATCCTGAATATAATACTTTACTTTTTCTACTCCTGTGAATTCAGAAATCACTTTTGAAAATGATCGAAATTCGTTAAAAACACACGTAAAAAACGTCAACATAAAAATACACAATGACCACTGACTACATGTCAACTGTCAGATGGCCGTTGCTACGTGATCCACATCGCGTCTTTAAAATAACCATGAATTATAGATTTCTGGCTCTGTGATTGGTAGAGAAAAGTGAATTATGAATCATAATTCACTGTCGCGAATAATGGGTACTATAATCCATCGAAAATATTGAAATAATGGGGATATAATTATACAGGAGTAGAAAAATATATTTTGACAATTTCGTTTGCATTTTGAAGAAAACAAAACTACGCTGGAAAATGTCATTTTTGACATATTAATTGAAAACAATTTTTTGAGGGGATGAACGTTCTTGATAGTGGTGGTCCGTGTTCCTACATTGTTTGATAATGCTATGGCGGAATGTATTGTGCCCACAACAGTATATTTATCTTTAGTTTGAATATTTATGATAATCGAAAACTTAAAAAAACGCGTCATAAATATAATAATAACAAGTATGTAATATTTCATATTCCTTGTTAACAAAAATAATTATTTACATATTATCACCTTTAAACGTATGCACCTTATGGCACATATGTTAGAAAACTAGTATGTAAATTTAATGTTTTAGATACTAAATTGTAACAAATAAATGGATCATTAATGGTAGTTGATACGAATATTTTGAAGTTATAATAAATTACCGTAATTAAAAATTATTTTTGTGCCCATGCTGCAGGGTATTCATTTTTTATACAACTATTGAATAACATTATAGGTATTTACTTTACAAGTGGGTAATTCCACTTTGCCCACGTGTGAAGTATAACGTTTTATCCAACACTTCTTAATAAATGAAAAATTTGTTAAAGAAATATTATTTGACAGTGACATATACTTTACATTTTTGAATTAAAATGTCAATCGAAGTAGTTACCAAGGTGTTGTGTGTTATTATTATTGTTATAAATAAAAAAATACTCACTAGTGGATTTTCTCAAAATTATACCCACTAGTGGATAATCTGTTACGTTGCTTGTTTAGAATCGCCATAGTTATAGAGCATTTATTGAGAGGTGTAGGATAAAAATATTAAATACCTATTTATCAGTTAGCTTACATTTAAAAATGAATATAATTTACCCGTTTTGATCGTGGAGCTCTGCTGTCTCAAATCTCGATAAGTGATATATTAATTAATTAATCATAAAGCAAATAAAATTATGCTCCTTCAGGATCTTGTTATTTGATACAATCAACATTACTAATAAAAGAACCCTGGCATTTTAAAGCATTAAGAAATATACCGGGAGGTGACTCAAAGAACACACCATAGCGTTTTCAATGTTATTTCAGAAATGTTCAATTATTGGCTTCCCTAATTATTTTACATAAAAAAAGTTAAATAGTTTATTGCAGAGGAAAAGTTTACGCATTTTTTGACACTAATATTTACAATTTTACTCTACCTGAAACCGAAAAAATGACGGAAATGTTTATTGGTCATTTTCTTAAAAATCATCGGTACCATGAAATAACAAAATAAATGTGCTACACCTCAGAATTTATTTTATTTAATACTTGTTTGTCAAGCCTTATTTTGACCATAAAACTATTACACTATATCTAATATTTTTCCAAATTCTACATTTTTAATCAAGACACGTGAAATTAAACACTGATGACAACAGATGACAGATAAAACCAATAATTTTTACAAGCAGATTCACAAAAAGGATTAGCGCTAACTCTATTTTAATAATTAGTCGTAACTGTATTTTCCATTCTCAGAACATATTTATTTTAACTAAGCTTGTAGTTGCGATTGGTTAACATAACATTTGACACATTTTCTTAATTTAATTAATTTAGAAACAAAGTTAAAGATGTAGAAAAAATGGAGTTAGCTTTAATTCCTTTTGTGAATCTATCTATTTATTGGTACATTTATTTTGTTATTACATGGCAATTACCAATAACATTTTGTCATTTTTCCGGTTCCAGGCAGAGCAAAATTACATACTCGTATAAGTATTAAAGTCAAAAAATACGTAAATTCTTCTACAATAAGTTATTGAATTTTTTTGATGTGTAAAAGGAAGCCAATAATTTAACATTTTAAAAATAACATTGAAAACTCTATGATGCGTCCTTCGATTCATCACTCTGTATATTTCAAAATCAATGTTTAAAGTCATTTCTATTTTATTCTATAATAAGTTTTGATATATGTATATGCATACGTATAATATAATCCTTCAGTAATATATAAATAAATAATTTTCATTTCTTTCCGAATTATATTGTATCAAAATTTTATACGTAGCTTAACATCCAGAATAATGGGAGAAATTCATGATTTCAAACTTCAAGAGCAATCTTGGAAAATAAGAAGAAAGGAATTACATAGAGTCATAGAGATAAATTACTATTTAGAATTCTGTGCTTTTATTGAATAATACAATACCGAGATTTATTGTTAAATATGTAACTAAATGAACGATTTTATGCATTTTATTTAACACAGTAGTAGCGTTGGTGACAAGCACAAGGAACATTTTAAAATCAGGAATTGTGCATTGCAGAATAAGAATATACATGTTGGATTTTCCAGTGAGCAATAAATCCATTGCATTCATTATGCAATTTGTCATAATTGATGATTGTATATACGATATATGACGTTTTTTTCTTATATCATAATTATGGTTAAAAATGAACAGATTAATTCAACGATTTTATTTTATTGTATTTCAATGCTGAGTTGTATGTTAAATATGCTGAGCGCATCGTACTTGATTAGCATACGAACGGGGAAAAACAAAGTTTCTGGCGTAACCCATAACTCAAAATTATCAAGGCATATATAAATTAGTTTGATTTGAACAAAAAATAACACTTTAAAATGCATTTTTTATTAATGCAAGTATTTAATTCTCAAACAGCAATCATTCTTGTTTAGATAGTGAATAATTCTAGTAGTTCTTATTCATTGATCAGTAATTGAAAATAAATATATTCTGTCCCCGCCAATGGCACCATTCGTCAATGTTAAATCAAACAATGACAAAAGATTTTGTGTACTTTTCTCAGATGCATTGACGGGAGGAGACGAGTTTGTCGCGTGGAGCCAGTGGTCAGTTTAAAATTACAATTTGCGAAAAGCAGGTGTGTACAATTGCGGTTTGTGAGCTGAAGAAAAAAATATCATCAACCTCCTGATTCATAGCAAAACTTTAAATGTCAACGGCACAATAGTATTAATATCGGAACGAGGAAAACCCATCACAATTATACGTAAGTAGGAGATACGACAATTTTCAATTTGTTCTAATAAAATTCCAGAACAACAATTGTTTTGCGTACAAAATATGACATTACATTATCTACTTATCATTGTACTTTTTCAGTGCCTGTAATTATATTTATATTACCATTTATTATGTACGGTTATATAAACTGAATTTTTCTTTTTATACAATAATTATGATTATAATACGTATAAACAAAATAAGAAAGTTTGCTTTATTTAGCTATCCTTATATAAACATTTTATTAATTACATTACGAACCCTGAATCATATCATTTGGGCCAATTAAAGCTTTTGGAATAGCTTTATAAAATAGTTCTGATCTAACAAAGGGAAAATTATTGTACTCAATTTATTTGTAACTTAAGTTCTGTTCTTTTTAAGAATATTTTAAGGAAAAACAACAGAAATAAAAAAAAAATAACAATTTGACTGGTACCACAAATATTGTTTTTAAATTTGATGACAACAAAATACTGTTTCAAATAATTATTCTACATCTTTTTGATTCCAGTGAAATTTAATCTATCTGATTTATTTATTTAGATATGCCCAAAAACCCTGTTAGGCCTTCAAATAATCTACCACTTACTGTTGATGAATTGTTCTCAAAATCTAATTAATTCGTAACATAAACAATACCTCCCTTATATAAGTATATGTATGTGCGGAAGGTAAAAATGATAGAATTTAAGATATAAATATGGTAAATTAAACAATTTTCCTTTGTATGACTTTAACTGGGCCAAATGATATAGTTCCGGGCTCGTAAATACTATTGTATTATGTTTTAAGTTTTTCTTTAAAAAATCGATCCTCTAAAATATTTCATACACGCATAATTTACTGGTGATGATGCGATAATTGTAGTAAATTTGTAATATTTAATTAAGTAATTAACATTTGTTTTACTGCTATAAATTTATACAAATATTTCTTTAGTTAATGTAGTGAATGTTAATGTTAAAAAATGTAAATATCATTTGAAGACAAACAGATTTTTTTCAGGTTGTATAGCCAAAGAGTTTCAACTTAAGGATATATTTTATTAATCGGTGACTCAACTGTATGTGAGTATAAAGATTCTATTTTTGAGATCTATAAATTAATTAAAATTAATGTTTCATTGTTTTATATTATTTAAGACAAAACAAATTTAATTTCCGCTTTGTAGAAAAATAAATAAAATGCATCAGTAATCAAATTTTTGTAGGACGTGTAGCTGTCACTAAAGCATATTTCATAGAATACCTATTACATTGAAAATAAGAAATAGTTCATTATTCTATATTTAGCGAAATTATTCACTGGATAAAATGTAGTATTTAGTAGATTATTTCCTTCATTACATTTTAAGACAATCAGGATGCCTCATTTTCACTAAGAGGGCGATTTTGAACCGATAAAATTCCTGCACCGTATCCTACCCACACGTTTATGGATATTGAAAATTTTGACCTTTAAACAATTAGTTTATTTTTATTTAAACTCAGGAAATAATCAATCGAATATAATTCGAGCCATTAATTTATTAGGTAAAATTGTTGAAGTCCACTGTCAAAAATGATATAATTTTACAGATAAATTCTTGGCTCTTGGTATATTACAAATGAATGTATTTTGGAACTAGCTTCCTTCGCTCTAAGTTTTAATTTAAAAATCTCTAATTTCTTAGCCTACAGAACTCTTACGTATGCTTACCAAATTCAAGCTACTGCATAAGTTTTTAGTGGACTTTCATATTTTATTTGCTGCACCTACGTTATTTTATACAATAACTTAACTAGTAAATGAATACAACACAATTCTGAGAATCTGTATTAATAATATAATACCGACTTCAACAATAACGTATTAAATCAAATAAACAATGCATCTGCTAGATCTATCCAACTACGAATAATTTATTCACCGAATAGATGAAAAATATCGCATGAAATCATAGCTCAAATGATAGTAATTGTTCTGTCATTTTTTTATGTGTAATTATTTATTTATTCGACGTATAACTTATTCGGAACTTTACTTGTAGATGAAAAGACTGGCTCTGCGTTCAAATTGAAATTTTATACCCAATAATCTTAAGATATATATATGAATTTTGTGATGATTAAACATAAAAGCAGAATAAATAACATAAATGTACATAAGATTTCAGGAACTAGGTGTTGAGTACATGCATAATTAAGACGGCAGGCGGTACTACAGACACGGTTCATTATGGCACGCGGATCTCGGATCTGACGCGGCGAGGATGTTCTGCGACTGCGGTCGCAGTTGCGGCCAGTGTTCCGTGGCGATGCTAGCAGTGTTGAGTTGCACAGCGGTGCTCGTGGCAGCGGCCCTTCAAGTGCAAGGTGGGTGGCATTGTAGCCCCGGGGCTCTACTAACCTACCTATGGAAAAATTGTAAGTTACTTATCAACACTTTATACATTTAGGTTTGTTATTCTTTAAATTACTTACATCACTGAAATATAGTAATTCTGGAACGCGCACTTGTAGGCTTTTATGAAAAAGAAAAACGAGCCTGATACAGATAGATGTTGTGGGTCACCCGTCTTCGTTTTGACCAAAAGTTATAATTGCTATTTGTATATTTGGAGCGCAAAGTTATGTTTTGTTGGCAGGGGAACGTTGCAATCTTGTGTGAGCGACATAAATACTTTGCGCTCGAATTATACACAATATTTTTTTAACGACTGATTATAAAAAGAAAAATATTTATCTAATATCATTAAAATAAAGCGTGTTTGACATTCCTGTCATAGATTTATGTAGTTGTTCTTTTACTTCGTATCCATGGACATAAATTACTAAAAATAGAAATAAACTAAACTTTTGTCGCTCGTTGCTATTGGGAACGAGCGACAAAATAAAATGCCAGCGTCAAAGGCAATTTTCTATAGCAGGACGAGCCGTAGGCGAAGCCTGCAACATCAGGAGTCCGGGAAGTTTACTTTTCCTACGTGGTACACATAATTTTTTTTTCTTTTCGATAGGTTGATATTCAATAATTAGTTATTTTATATTTCAATTATAAACGTCAGACAACCAACAGGACATACAAATATTGCATTGTTTTGATAAAAATATCTAAGGATAGCATATCCATGGTTTGTTTATTTTTTTCCCAAGCGTCAAATTTATTTCAAAAGCTAAATCATACAGGAATACTTTGCCAGTGTCCGGAAAAGATATTCCCATACTGTTATTTATATTAACCTAGCAACGACACTAAAATACCGGATTAATGCACGTTGCGGTTCAAAAACACACCGGAAAGGAGTCAATTTTCGTCCGATCTATTATATGAAATAAAATAAAATAAATAAATATATCATCACGCCTTTTACCCATTACGGATGTGGCACTCTGCTTACGCAGATCTCGGTAGGTGATATATTTTTTCGTATGAAGTGCGGTTACCAGCCGTCAAATCATAGCCCCCAAGGATGTTAGTGGAGGGGGAACCACAGGGGTAAATTTAAATTTGTAACTGTCGGCAGTGGGATTCGAACTGAGGATCTCACGATCCACAGTCCGACACGTTACCACGGAGCTATTTACCCCATTATTATATGAAATATGATTTAAATTCACATACATAATAATTGAACTCATTTATTTATTTTTATTTCAAAATTATTGAATGTTTAAATTTTCTTATCAACTTTTTAAGCGGACAGTACAACAAAGATATAATGCCTGTCTCTCTCAGCTCGCATTTTCAACGTTAGTGAGCGTTCCAGAATAACTATATTTCAGTGACTTTATTGTATGTTTTTGTCGCCAAGCGTAGAGAATAATACGCCTTAATCATCTTTATAAATAAATTTGTATCTTTATAAAATAACAACATTAATTATTTATATGTTCATGGAACTTACTTTCACCTATCGTAGTGTTTAATTAAAATTTGAGATGCATAATGTGAATGTTCTAGGCGGTGGAAACAGAGGCGGCGGTGGCGACCGAGGTGGTGGCATCAGCGTGGGATCTCCCTGTCCATCCGTGTTCCAGTACGAATGGGACGGCGTTGAATGGTACGGGGTAATCACCGCTCCCAGCGTACCATACGGCACACCTGCACGTCTCGTAGCGCGGCTTTCCATCGGTCGCGCGTTACCCACCAAGTACGCAGGGACGTTAGAGCTCTTGGCTACCCGAGCTGAGGTTCTGAATGCAATGCTCCATGAACAATCTATTCGATACCGAGTTAACTTTCCGTTACCGTATCCGATTCCTGTTGTTACGGAAATTACACTCAATGATCGTCTTATTTGCTCTGGAGCTCCAGTTGCGTCTCCAATTGTAACATCTATAGTTCTTGAACACTCCTTATATCCTCATGGTCAACCACTAAACTCAGGGATGCCGCAACAGAACCCTCGATTTAATGATAATAATAGGAATTTCGGTCAGGGTGGTGAAGATATTCCACAACAAACACCTTCAATTATTGTTCCGGATCCAAGTACAACATTCAGCAATGAAGATACAATCACGGAACAACAACAACCTAGCAGTACATCAACAATAAATGTAATTGAACAAGGCGTGTATAATGAAGTATGTGGTAATCCAGTAGCAGTTCGACCTTTAGTTGCAAATGGGGAGGCGACAAAAAGAGGTAGTTACCCTTGGTTAGCAGCTTTGTTCTCACAGAAATCTTTAGGGTTGGAATTTACATGTGGGGGTACACTAGTAAGTGCGCGCTATGTAATAACAGCAGCACACTGTATCCGTTATGGGGAAAACCGTGCTTTAGCACCTGATGAGTTACTAGCAGTTCTTGGGAAGTACCGAATCCGACGGTGGACAGAACGAGGTTCCGTAGTACGCGATGTCAAAAGTATTACCTTACACCCGGATTACGGTGCTCTGAGCGGCGACGCAGATCTCGCAGCAATTGAATTAGCAGAACCAGTGACTTTTACTGACACCATTCGCCCCGTCTGTGCCTGGCCCCCTGCTTTTAAAGCTCCTGATGAAGAGCTCGTAGGACGCGAAGCCACTATTGTCGGATGGGGTAGAGATGAAAGCGGTCAGAAAGTTACTCCGGAACCTCGACAAACCAAAGTACGAGTTGTATCACAAGAAGAATGTTTACGTTCTCGATTAGAGTTTCGATACATCACGTCAAACCGGACGTTGTGTGCAGGAGGCGTTACCCCAGAATCGGGGCCCTGTAGCGGAGACTCTGGAGGAGGATTGTATCTGCAGAGTCAAGGGCGCTGGTATTTGCGTGGTGTTATTTCTATGTCTCTTGTAGATCAAAATACTAAGAGTTGTGATTTAAATAGTTACTCTGTTTTTGTAGATATGGCTAAGTTCGGTAAATGGCTGGCTCAGTTCATGCACTAATTAGCGAATGTTTTAATCTATTTGCACAGACATCTATTGTAAGTTTTATGTATATTAATTGACAAGTATTGTAAATACAAATTAGTATTAGAGAAAAATAAATGTATGATGAAAAAATTTATTTCATTTTCAATACTACCGTAAAATAGGGGGGACATTGGCCACTGCGCTAAATTTGACCGAAAAGTTGAAAAATGTTTTTCATTACGATATTCTTTAAAGGACACGTTCACAACAAATGAGTAAAAGGAATCATTAATAAAATTGGTAAAGTTAGAGCTGCACTTACACTAAACGAATTCTTTTAAACTTTCATATGAAAAACTTAAAATGTTATGTTGAATAATAAATGTTTTTGAATAAACCAATAATTTAAGATAAAAACTTCGATATTTTACATGTAATAAATTGCTTTACCTTTCATAGTTTGAGGAATTTGTACATTTATGCACTATCGTGAATTATGGGTACTATAATTTATACGGGAGTAGAAAAAATATTTTTTATGAAGGTTTTTGAATAAAGAATAAATGTTTGCTTCATTTTAGTCACCTAAGTTCTAAACTTCATTTTTCAATGTAAAGTATAGTAGTGGTCACATTCACCCATGCTCTGGTCTAATTTAATTCCTCTAAATATCACATTGTATGAATTTTTTAAGTTAAACTTGAAATGTGTTCAACTTCCCCCATTTTACAGTACCGTACTAGTTTATTATCAAAGAGGTTAGTAATAAAAACAACATATTTATTTAAATGCATTTATTGAGAAACATGTTATCAACGAGCATTAACTAATTTAGTGAACTATGTCACGGATACAAAATGTCATAATGTCCAGGGCGGTAGAGCAAGTGGACGGTGGGATCAGCACGGTCCGGAAACTCATGGGCAATGACCTGGCCTCCGTCACCACGATCCATGTATTCGACCCTCACACCCACAGACAAGGCAGAACATAGAGCGATGATATGAATATGATCGCTCTCTTTGTACATTGGTTCGACTTCTTGGTGGCAGAAGTCGGAGACTGTGCGTTCTCCTTCAATGAAATGTTGGTAAAATGATTCCTCTTTCTGAAGTTGGCCGCTGGTTATGAGACGGAGATACACGACCATGTAATCTGAATACCCTTGTTCATTTAGCAGTTCATGAAGGAGAGCAAGTCCTCCAGCTTCTTCCGTGCACGCATCAATCCGACTGATTACATCCATGAACTAGATATATACATTTGTAAGTTGACAAAAAAACAATATTTATTAGATACATATACTCACTGTATCATAAAAATCTTCTACTGTAAATTGTGGAAACCCAAGTTGAATGAGATCCTGATGACTATTTTGTATACGATTAATGAATTCTTTAAACTCATTCTTGTTCTTCACCAGTCTTTCTAAATAAGCGTAACAAAATGCGCGAAAGAAGCAATTGCCATCAGGTCTAGTGCGTCGAATGTATTTATATTTCGAGGACAAATCTTTAACTTTTAATTGATAAACATCATCTCCTAGATATTCGTCTTTTAAACTAGACACAAGATCTTGTTTTCCTACTAAACCAATAGAATCTGAAATCTATCAACAATACCTGTAACACAATTCATAACCTTAAAAATATTCTCTTACTTCTTTTTCTATTTGTCTTTGTTGTTGTAAAATCAATTCATCCTGATTAATACCCATTTGTAACGTAATATTTTTGCTTTGATTTTCACTTTCGTCTCCCATATTTAATACTATAAATGATTTTGTTTGTTTTGAACACTTTTATAAATATTTTACGAACTAACCACAAGCAAATTTATCTGCCAAATTAACTCTGTCAGTTGTTAATGTTTAATATTATATAGAAAGATTAATAACAACTAATAATTATTACTGTATTTTATACTCTTTTGAAACAAAACAATTCAATTACATGTATCTGTCATCGGATCAATATGTTCATGAAATTTGCTACAGTTCATGTTTCACGAAGCTATTACTCATAGCTATATTAATGACAAACATTCGAAAAAAATATTTTATTTAAAATAAGTACAAAGCAATATAATTATAATATGCTTTACATTTAGCAAGCAAATATATATATATATATTAGCAAAATATATTTCTATTGATAAATATCCATTAAATTACATATAAATATATCTTG
This sequence comes from Poecilus cupreus, assembly GCA_963942605.1. Classification (NCBI taxonomy): domain Eukaryota; kingdom Metazoa; phylum Arthropoda; class Insecta; order Coleoptera; family Carabidae; genus Poecilus; species Poecilus cupreus. The sequence goes on along the minus strand of OZ012714.1, from coordinate 1,531,846 downwards.
AACATAAACAGTATTTTTGCAATTTTCAAACTTGTTTATTAATATCAGTATCAGCACTAGCAGTTGGATGTGAATCTATAACTGTAGCTTCCAAATTGCTTGCATCCGTATCTGGCGTTGAATTTAGCCAACCATTGGCGCTATCTTGTGCAGCAATTGCTTTCCGTTCTCGCTGTAAACGTAAATACTCGTCTAATTCATACTGATATTTCGGAGTAGTAATTCCTAAGAAAGAGGCTAGTGCTTCACCAATGTAATCGCATGCTGCAAGAGTGGTATTACCACTGCGCACAGCCTTGTGTAACAACCATGGGCCCCACCCCATATTGGCCTATAAATTAAAAATACACTTTTCAGCTAAAACTGTCTGTAATTTTGTTGTATTTTATATTTTACCGTATCAACAACATCTGTTTTTGTTTCTACTGGGTCTGGTTCTTCAGAATCACTGTATTCTTCAAGAGTACCGTCGCTAAAATGTAAAATTCGTTTAGGTTTCTTTACAGTTAGCTCACAATCAGTAACATCTAATTCTAAATTATCCTTCGATTCCATTATTTTGTAAAGTTAATTTACAATTTCATCAATATTCATATTATTTGTAAACACTTTCGTTCTGGGATGTTCTGTCACACTGACACTAGTTTTATTTCGCCATCTACGAATAATTTGTCCAACTTTAATTTCAAAATATAGCAGAAGGCGCGAAAATTTGAGTATTGAAATGTAACTTGATTTATTCCAAAATGTAATAAAATGTTTAGAATTCTTTAAATCAGCAGGAATTTCATTTTGAGACTAATGATTACAAGATTTAAATATAAAACAATAATTCCATATTATTAATTTTATTTTTATCAAAACTAGCATAAACAAATCAAAATGCTACAAATGTTTCAATCAAAAATATACTATAATAATTAAAAATTGATCGTGAATGTTTGTCAAAACAATTTCTTTACATATCCCACAACAATATTATTGAAGTTTTGAATCGAATAATATTATTTTTAAACGTTTCGCAGTACAAGTACATACAGAATTGAGCAAATTAACAAGTTAGAACGTTGCATAATACAAATTGGATTTTGTTTAGTAGTGTGCAGAATTTCTAAGTGAAAGCATGTGTTTAGGTAGTGTTCTCATCAAATTTATATATAAAAGGTTAATTTTATTCTTAATTGTAAAATAAGTAATATTTAGAAGTAACAACAGTAACTGGCTAAAGTAATAGATACAGGCAGCTGTAGTACAAGCCAGAGTAAGATGTAAGCTTCCTTTATTGAAATTGGATTTATTTTATGAACAATAAATAATTTACTTGGTTTACTAACATTACTTGTTGCAATTATTTTCTTAGACGCTGATCAGGAGCCCAGGGAATATCAAACTGAAGACTCTACTCCGGTAAGTACGAATTCTTTTCATATTTTGAATTATTTGTACGAATGTTAGATACTCAACGTCAAAAATATCAAATAAAATCTATATTACATTTGTGTCGAAATCTATTTTGGTAAGCATCTTTGTTATGTGAAGGCTTGAATATTATTAGTTTGTTTAAGTATTATTTGTTATAAATGAAATAGGAGTATAAGGATAAGTAGAAAGCAAAATCGGGCTGCAGAAATTAGTGCATTTATTTAATAAAATAACAGATTCACTTGAATGAAAATGTAACATAACATAGATGGTCTAGTGTCACAGATGTGTTGTCATGTTTTTTTATTGGAGTACAAGTGAAATGGTTACAGAAATTGACGGTTGTATGTTTGGGTAAACGGATATTTGGAGCTTACAGATATACATATAAGACTAGACCACCTTGAATTAAGAATACTGTCAACTGAAACAATGTGCAACAATAAAAAGAGCAGTTAGTGTTAAGCTGTCATGACAAACATTTGGATAGACAGATATTATACTATAGTTAAAGTTTAGTTGTAAGACACTTATGCATATTTCTGTTCTGTCCAAATACCTCTATACCAAAAATAATAATGTTTAAGTACAGAACACAATGAATATTACAAATATATAATATATGTATATAATTTTTTATCATCTTATTTTTCGAATATTTTAAGTACAAAAACATGTCAACATTTTTCTACCTATGACGGTATTTAAAATATATTTTAGTCTTTTAAACAAACATTGTGTTTGTTGCGTTACTGACATTAACAGTAACTAGTAATTAACACTGAACACGTATCATCTATATGTATATTATATACGTACAAGTCTTTTATATTTTATGAACGATCAAATAAATAATTCAGACAAAATAATGTATATATGCAAAGGCGATATTTAACGATCGTACGACTTTTGGCCGAGTATTACAAGTACTAAATAAACAACGTTCTTAATAAAATATATGCAAGAATAGCAACAATCTAAACAAAATCTCTCTTCAAAACATACACCTATACAATTTGTTGGAAATGTAAAATTGTGCAGGTGTAAGGAGAATGAATATTGGGTCACTCCAACATATATGTACGCTAATCAGGTCACAAGGCATGTTTAAAATGTAAACCAGCATGGCATGCTTCAACATTGATTATGTAGAATTCAGATATAGTCGAGCGGCAAACAGGTACGACGCAAGGGGAGGACCGGAACCGGAAATCAAAGTAGCATGAGGTAACAAATGAATTGTGACTTTGAATCAGAGCGGTAACAATCAAACCAACTAACAACCTACCTTCATCAGGCACAAATATCTATCAGAACCTTCATTTGCAGGCGACGAACTAAAGTATTTCAAGTGTAACCTCATGTAACCGGAGACACAGTACATTGTAACAAACAGTCTCACATTCAATACGAAAAACACCAAAGACTGTGTGATCACACCAATTACAAAACAAATATACGAGTCACAAATTGTTGCTCTGTGCGACGATACGATGAGTCTCTTAACTACATCACATGGACGAATCGAACGAAATAAATACAAACGGAACGAAAGAATGTTCATTTATGATTGTCTGGATTGAGAGGCGGTGGCGGAAGTGATCGGTTCGCACTACGCACTGTAATCGAAGGATTCTCCCCATTCCGAGAACCTGGAGTCCTGTTTCTGTAATCGCTGTGTGCATTCCTTTAAATACGAGTCCTGGATGCGGTACATTCCCGAGTTGGCTTGGAACATCAGTGTTTCGAGAATTCTTTCATTCTTGATTGCCTTCGATGGCAGCACCACCTATTGTAACATTAGCCAGTTAAATAAGCCATAGTTTACTACAGCCCAACAAATCTTAGCTGACAGTTGGACAGTTGGTAAACTCTGCAGCAATTAAGATTGTGCAAAAGTATAATACAAGACATAAATTAATTATGGAGGCATTGAAAAGTAAAATATTTGGTCGTGTATTAAAAAGTCAAAGCCGTAAAATTATTGTAAATATTTTTGTCGTCATAAACAAGCAGAAAAGTTTTAATGGAACGCCATGATATCCAAAAATGAATGAGTGGTTGATCAACACGTTTTAGTGTCTCTAGAATACGATTTTAATATTTTCGCGATGATGTCTGTGTGTGTGTCTGTCAGTCGGTCTGTCTATTTGTCTGTCTCTCAATCTGTGTGGATCTCTGAAGTTACGGTTTCTCAAAAACTACTAAACTGTAAATTTTGATATTTTGTATATATCAATTGTATTCCCTTTGGAAGAGCTGATTAGTTTTTGGTGATAATCCAATAACTGGAAGTGGTAGTTTACTTGAAGCCCTATCAAGTTATTTTGAAATATCTCAGTAAATTATGATTTAATGACATTTTTGTTATAAGAATAATGTTTCAACTATTATTATCTATAATTATTGTTTAAAACATTTTTCTCTTACTGTCTCCATTTACGAATTACAACACGTTAAAGAAAATTTTATTTGGACTTTTTCGTTTAAATCTATTAAAATAACAAAACAACGCTTGAAAAATATCAATTTTTGGTATGTGTCATAAGTGAAAACTAATTTTTTTTTTTTTTTTAAGGAACGAGCATTTCTTGATAGTGGTGGTACGTGTTCTTGCATTATTTGATAAGAAATCTATGGCGAGAGGTACTGTGGTGCCCACAATAGATTTTTTAATTACTCGTAGAATTGTAAATATTTATATTATAGTGTTTTTTATTTTTATTAGAAGTATAATACTTCATATGATACTTTTATTTTTCAATATTATGGTCATGTTTCGTTTAGTATAAAAACTTTTTTATAAGACTGTATTTATTGGACACCAGGACACCAGCGGGAACTGTCAGATAAGACTTGTAGGACTGTACAAGAAATATTCAATCTACCTTAATTAACTCTTGCGGTGATATCCTGTAGAGTTTCAAGTCTCGCGCTAATCGTTCCATGATGCACTTGAACTCCAACTTGGCGTCTAGCTTACTAGAAGTCTTTGTCTTGATTTTATGTCTCGCCCAGTTCAACATTGCTTCGAATTTTCGCACTTCAGCTACCTCTAAATTTCTGTTACATAAACGCGTAGTTCAGTGTTAACTAAAACCAATTGAATATTGATTTATTTACCTGCACATGATCATCTGGACCATTGATTCACTCAGCGTTAAAAATTCAGGTGTCTGGAATAGTTGATACGCTCGAGTTTCAACAAAGGCTAATATCATGTTTACTAATTCTGAAGCTGATGTATATCTCCAGTAGTAATTTTCTAATGAAATTAACATTATACACACCTGAAATTCAAATGTACCGTTAAATATTTAGGGCATAAATTTTTAAATTTGTTTACAGACATGTGCAGCGGTGCAAGGAGGGATAATTAAAGTTGTTAAACATATTTCATTTGTACATAATGTTTACCTAACTCACCTGACAGAAATATTACTTAAAAAAAACCGAAAATCTGTGTGAACATTCATATCATTGTCATTCTTTACATTCAAAATATCGAAATTACTTGAATACATTTTAAAAAAAAATAGTTACAATCATATTCCATACATTCATTCCCTGAAACATTGTGCTTGGAGCTGTTCCCGCATTTATTTTCTGACTTCTCATTCAGAGTGATTCATAACGTACGGAGAATATTGAAATTGTGGTCCAAAACAATGTTTTTTCTTTTGATAAAAACTCAACCATGTGAACAGCAAATTTTGAACAATAAAAGAAAAATTTAAATAGCCGTATTATTATTATTTTTTAACTAAATATTGTTCAACTAGCTTTCTATTTAAAACATAATTAACTGCCGCCACATCCTGTAAGGGAGCTATAGGAATCATGCTAAAAATTTGGTAGTGAGTTTTCAGTGGATGAGCACGTTTTAGGGTCCCTAGAATACGATTTTAATAGTTTCGCGATGATGTCTGTGTGTGTGTGTGTCTGTCTGTCTGTCAGTCTGTGTGGATCCCTGGAGTTACGGTTTCTCAAAAACTACTAAACTGAAAATATTGATAATTTGTATATATCAATTGAATCCGTTTTGGAAAACTGATTAGTTTTTGGTGATAATCCAATAATCGGAAGTTGTAGTTTACTTGAAACCCTATCAAGTTATTTTGAAATATCTGAGTAAATTATGATTTAATGACAATTTTTGTTTTGAGAATAATGTTTCAAATATCATTATTTACAATTATTGTTTGAAACATTTTTATTTTACTGTTACCATTTACGAATTACAATATTTTGACATTTTCGTTTACACAACCGTTGACAAATAGAAAAAAAATATTTTTCTTCAAACGTCATAAAAGTACGTTCTTATGTATTTGTATTTAACAAGTAGAAGTTCAATATTGTCGCCGCCGGCGTAAAAGTGTCTCCTTGGTAACACATTTACTCCGGCGGCGGACAAAGTAAAATATCATGCAAAATAGTAAGGTTGTAATTCAATAATTTGACAGTTAAGAATAAAACAAATAAACAAAAATAACAAAATAATATATTCTGTGGCTAGAAATACTAGATACGGCAGAATATTTGTTGAAGTTTTGAGCATTTTTTAATGCGTTAATGGCTATTTTCTATGTTTGAAGAAAAAATAGTATGTGTTATTCGGAATAAAAGTGACTTTGTATGCTTCGTATGTAATTGTCCGACTCGCTTCGCTCGTCGTTCAAACTTACATGCTCAGCACCCAAAGAATCACATTTACTCCTAATAACACAATATACTATTTTTGACATGTGTCATAATTGAAAACTCAATTTTTTGAAGGGATAGTCCGTGTTTTCTGTATTATTCGATAAGAAATATATGGCGGGAGATATTGTGGTGCCCACGACAGATTTTTTGTTATTGAGTTTTTGCCAAAAGTTCATTAAGGAAAAGATATTATTTTGGGCCCCTCAATCTTTTCCGTACGTTATGAATCACCTTGTATACCATTCAGCCATGCATTTATGCTAGTTTTATATTTTGTAAAATAACCATTCCGATAAAATAAAACCACATCTGAACATATTTGTATGTTTTAATGAAATACATGTGTAACTCGATTCTAATAAAAAGGTGCGCAGTTCTACTGGTGCACTGAGTTCTCTAGCTTGAGTACTTACTACATCGATTCTAAGAAACTGTTTCGCGTGATGGAAACAAGCCTGCAGGAGTTCAGGCAGGTCGTAGTGTTCCGCTGCACAGATTAGTCCAGGAATAGAGGCACAAGTTAACGGACATGAACCCGTGTGCAGATAATCTAAGAGTATACGAAACGTATCGGGATCAAACTCAATGATTGAGAACTCCGTCTGAGCGAGTTTGGCACGATCCACTTTCTGTGCATCCGCACATACAGATAACCGCGGCACCGCCAATTGCGGAACTGCCCCTTTATCTTTACCGTCCTTATCTTTACCTTCTTTATCTGTTAAGAGAAAAAGATTATGTCGATGGATTGTCTTTTATTTCATATCTTACTTGAACAATCTTGAGACGACGACCATTTCTTTTTGTCGTCGACTGAGAGGTGTGTGTGTTGTTTGCGGATCGATCGACCCCAGCCTGCGGTGATGGTTCCCAATCGCGAAAATGCTCTTTTCACCATTGGAGAACTTGGCACACTCTTTGGACGTGGTGTTTCTATATCGGGCACCTAAACAGTGTTTATAAATTAATTATTTAATAAATAATTCTACTACTTCGACATAAAGAGTTGTTCATTAAATATGTTATTTAAATTTGATTGTTTAATAATTACTTTAATTAATTCTCGATTGAGTGTTATGAGGCGTATTCTGTAACTTACCGGTTAATTTTTAATTTTTATTCAGCGTCGTCTGTAAGATACAGAATACGCCCTTATAATGGTGTGTTAGTGCCTACATTGATGTAGGTATGGTTCTGAATGAAGAAACATGAACGACGTACTTATAATTGTTGTGAAAATAAGGTTATTATGGAAAAAAATCATTCAAATATCATCAAAATAATACTTCTACTTCTAATTGTGTTCTAATGATGTTCCTATTTAATTACTGACCTAATAAATAAAATTTATTTTATTAATAGGCCTTTATACTGTATCATTACGTACTAGTGACTAGTAACTAGTCCATAAAGAGCCACTTTAAAGCCGCTAAACAATATTATAAGCAAGTGATTAGAATTCAGTTCAACATAATAGTATATTATTCAATGAGCATGTAATACATGCTATTACTAATGAGAATGTAGTTTGCATCACGAGCGAAAGTAAGTGACGCAAATCATTCGAATGAGTAATAGCCATTACATGCGAGTAGAATACTATACTTTATCCACAACATTTCGTCTTCAGAAGACATTTGAAATTTGACAGAATATCTTAAAACCGATTATTCAGCTACAGTTTAAACTTAAAATGTGATCCAAATCATCCTAGTGAATAATGACCATAATCCCGAATATAATAATATACTTTTTCTACTCCTGCAAATTCGAATATCACTTTAATGATAAAAATTCGTTGAAAAACGTCAACATAAAAAATACACAATGACAACTGCCAACATCTCAACTGTCAAACGGACGTTGCTTGGTAATCCACATCACGTCTTTAAAATAACTGTGAATTATGGGTGAAAAAATTTAAATAATGAGGATATATTTATACTGGAGTAGAATAAGATCATTAACTTATAAGAAAACGGTTAAATTATGGGTATATTATTTGATAGTTGGGAACAAATATTATTATTTAATTTAAAATAAGTAATTTTACACAGTTATCTTGGCAGTTATTAATTTTTAATACATTGTTGATTAACAATGTATTAAAGTACGGTTAACTAAGAAAAAATAATGTTAAAGTCACAATTATTTGAAGTAATAAAATGGTGCGGTAATCGTACTTGTAGAAAGTTACTGCTCTTGGGCCTTGATTGTTGTGGTGACATAAGCGTAGGAACAGGCCGGGCAAGCAGTTCAGCAACCGGGACTTGAGGTGACCCAAATCCTGTTTGAATCCCGTAGAGCATCTCTTGAAAAACGCGACTTCGAACTCCTAATATTGCTCTTACCCCTATGAACTTTACCTGAACATATGAAATATTTCACCTTAAATAAATTTTATTACTGCTTCGTTACTTCAAATGTTACCTTTTGTTTAGATTGTCCAACTAAGAACACAACATCAAATAATGCTGCATTTGCTAATGAGTTAGATTCTGTATTTAAAAACATTCTAGTGAAATCTTTCGCTAATTGGTCGTAGTCTTCGAACTGGTCTCTTACGCTGTCCAGAAGAGGAGATGAGGGCCGCATATGTCCTATTGGTCTCCACGAACCTAATGAAGTAAACAAATAATTATCATTATCAACTACCTCTTACATTATTTAAACAAAAGTTGAAAAACCGTTCAAAACTCATAGTAATAAATTAAAGATTTCTGGTTTAAGTTCTGTAAATTCATTTCGCACGATGCTTGTTCTGTTTATGTTCTGTAATTGTTGTTGATATTGTTCTGCTAATGTAACACTTTAAGTTAAAATTTGTATAAAACTTACACAAAAAATCTTTCCATTTAATGTAGATTTATGTACCGGGAAGAATATACATATTTATTTACTTACCTCTTCGATAAGGTTTAGGAATTTGTCCAGTCTCCGCATGGTTGGCCAAATTGGCTACAATATCTTCGAGCATTTGTGACCTTGTCCGTTCTTGCATCCGAGCGAACTTGGGCGCGGAATAACTGGCGCGCTCCCCGTTCACGATTTTTGTGAGGAGCCATTCGCGGAACATTGGCCCCTTGTCGAAAACGCTTTGCTCCCAGAGGTACGGTTTATAGGCGCCCACTTCGTCTCGAGTTACTACTGACACTTCATATCGCGTGGGTTTCCGTTTTATTCGTGGTGATGTGCGAACTACAATCAAATTTCATGCCAATAAACATAAATTGCAATAAATTAAGAAAATCTTAGAAATGCAGCCAAAATTTAATAATATCCTCATGGGAAATTTAGGGTCTTGACTATTTTATTCAACAAATAAAATATTTAAAAATATATAATATTCGTTAAAGGTAAAGTAAAGTAAAGTAAACCTTTCATCTCAAGATGCCAAGCACTTGGTTTGACGTTTGACGTGTGAGTAGAATAGTGTTTTGATAGACTTTTGTACGAGCTTTTGTCCCTAATATATAATTTTTTCAATTATTTATGTCATATTTAAATATGTCATATATGGCAAAATCCTGTTGTGCATATAATTGTAAAAAAAAATTCTGCACAATTTCAGATTTCACGAAATATCACTAAAAATTGGCATATGCTTTTATTGTATTTCTATATAATATAAACCCTAAGAAACTCAATGCTGTAGAGCGCATCGTCATATCTCTTAAATTTATAGAGATATGGCAATTTTCGATGTTTTTCGAAATGCTACTTTGAGTGGCTTCAACTCAAAATCTATTAAAGATATTGAAAAATAGACTCAGTTCTGTGCGTTTCATGCATTTTATTACAAATTAGCAAATTTTGAAAATTTTGAAATTTTTCGATTTTTCCCCCCAAATTTTGATAGGCGATAACTCTAAAAATATAAAAAATACAGACTCGCAGACTAGACCATTCGATTCAGCTCGTCAAAGTACATAAGTATGTAAAATTTCATTAAAATTGCTTTACGCGTTATAGAGTTAGAGCAAAAAGTGTGAAAATGACGTTTTTGGCGAAAAACGTCAAAGGGTACCCTTTGACGTTTGGCCTGAAAAAGGCCATTTTCAAACTTTTTGCTCTAAAATTTCAACCCACAATCCGAATGTTCTGAAATTTTTAGGGTTTATGTATTTCGATGAGCTGAATCCAATGGTTTAGTCTGCAAGTTCGTATCTCATTTATTATTTGAGTTATCGCGTATCGAAATTTTGAAAAAAAATTCAAAAAAATTCAATTTTTAAAAAATTTGTTATTGTGCTACAATATGCACGAATAACACAAAACTGAAGAGTATTTTTCGATATTTTGCGTAATTTTTGAGTTGCAGTTCCTCAAATTTGCACTTGGAAAAACATCAAAAACCGCCATATCTCGAAAAATTTAAGAGATATGATGATGCGCTCTGCACCAGTGAGTTTTTTAGGGTTTATTTTATATAGAAATACAATAAAAGTAAATACCAATTTTTAGTGATATTTCGTGAAATTAAAGTACAACTGTGTTTAAATGAGTAAGAATGTTTTACGGACGCATTAATTAATATAATAATAGTAGTTTATGTAACAAGTTCATAATTTAGGCCTAATAAATAAGGCGAGTTTATAAAATCCGATTATGAACGAGTTGCATATAACGTTTTATGTTCGACTGCATGGAAAATATTTTCTCTTAAAATATGATTATGTGTATACCTATATTTAAAATAAAAAGTTATTTATCAAATTGTCAAAGTGAAAAAAGTGTTGAGATGGATGAAGACATAGAAGACGTTCCAAAAGAAATAAAAGATCTTACATGTAAGAAGAACAGCACATTCATACCAAGTCACCACGTGACGGGTGGCATGAAAAAGGTATAATTTTTTATTACGAATAAACCATATGAATATATTTGTATGAAAAAGTAAGAACACAGCAAATAAAAAAAAATAAATATTTCCACAAGTAACAATTAAAAAACACAAATCTATACTGAAACAAACGTTAGTTTAATTTTAATTATTTAATTAATTTTTTTAACGTGTGTTTATATTATGTTTATTATATTTATGAAGAAAACTGTATATTTTTAAATATTTTGTTTGTTGAACTTTCAATTGTCAAGACGCTAAATGTCCCCTGAAGTTGGTCATACCCATAGTGATGACTGAACCGTCGAATTTTTAGGATATTAATAAATTTTGAGTGCAGTCGAAGAATCATTGTTCCTATTAATAAAAATGGAAAGCGTAATAATAAACGTACCAAGTATAAAAGTATGTAGAAAATGGCTTTTAATACACGAGGGTGAGAATGAGGTGTTATCTGCTTCAAGGAACACCACGCAGACAATATCGTTGCCAATGTGCCTCTTCCTCTGCAGCTTCTGCGGGTCGTGGCGCTCGTACGGGAGGAGTGTGCTGACATGGAACATGATCTCTATACTTCGCCAGTTCGTGTACACCGAGTAGAGGCCAGTGAGGTCGTGCACCGTGTCTAACCCGCCCTTGTACTTGTCGAACCCTTTTAACCGAACCTTCTCGCCTAGAACTTGGAGGAACTCTTCGAACAGCGGCGAGTTGTCGTTGTTATCCAGGATTTCTTCTTCCGTGTATTGCCCTTCTTTCACGTATATTACGCCGACTTTCAGTTCTGATTTTATAAAAACCTAACGACAAATTTTAATATTTAATCAATTCATTATTTCATACAATAATATAAAATAACTAAATAAATATTGCTTTTATTTTCAGTAATAATATAATAAGAGAATGAGAATAAATTGAAAACTTGTTGCCACGAAAGCCCGTAGGGCTTGAGTGGCTATTGCCAAATGGCGACAAGTTTGAGAAAGATACTGGAGAATTATTTTCTAATTTATCGAACTCTCGAGTTATATTTAATTAGATTATTTTTTTATTTCATCATCAAGCACGTTACTAAATCTATCTTTTTTGCTCATTTTACTTGTGTTGATAAATATCTGACATCTGACATCTGTCAACAAAAACAAAAAAGCTACAGAGAATATTTCCAGGAATAATCACAAGAGCATTATTCTCAGTATAATTGGTTAAAATGCAGATACGTAACATACAATAAAGCATTTCATTGGTTTAAAGAAACGTCAAAAAATAATCAGTAATGATATAACAACAGAGTGAGAATAAATTGAAAATAATTTGACAGATCTTTCGTAAATTTGTTGCCAGGCAATAGCCACGAAAACCCGTAGGGCTTAAGTGGCTATTTCATAAATGGTGACAAGTTTGAGAAAGATACTGGAGATTTATTTTCAAATTATCGAACTCTCGAGTTATATTTAATTAGATTATTTTTTGATTTCATCATCAGGCATGCCACTAAATCTATCTTTTTTGCTCATTTTACTTGTGTTGATACGTATCTGACATCTGTCAACAAAAACAAAAAAGCTACAGAGAATATTGCCGGGAATAATCACAAGAGCATTATTCCCAGTATAATAATGACAGGATTGGTTAAAACGCAGACACGTGACATACAATAAAGCATTTCATTGGCTTAAAGAAACGTCAAAAAAATAATCTGTATAACAAGATGACTAGTCAAATTACAATTTAATGTTGTATTGTAAGAACGGCTTCAGGAAATATCTTAGCTTTGAAAGCCAATACAAATCTGATATTCAATAATTGTTTGGAGATCGACCGAGAAATACACTAAAAATAAACCTAAAGAAATAGTTTCAATGTTCTAGTCGAAATATATTTCATTTTAAACAAAATCAATACGCAGTAACAGAAATATAAATATAGAAAAAAAAAACCTGCAAAGGAAATATTGGCGAAAGAAAAACAATAAATCTTTAAATGCACGTTATTGTAAGGCACTCATAGATAACTTTCTTACTTGGTCTAATTTAAGTAGCTCTTCAGGCGTATCGGGAAGTTGGCCTAGGGTGAGTGGTGGGTTGATGTTGACCTCTTTGCCCAGAGATCTTACGACCTCTTCTCGGTTATACCGATCTGCAAAGACGCAACTTGCGGGTATCAAACCGTGGACCGTGTAGCTGATTGCTCGTACCAATATTCTAACAGAAATAAAACACACAAATCAGTACTTCATTCATAAATATTAAATTATTTACTTATTTCGGATAAACATATATATTTTCTATTTGCAATATATACTGAAAAATGCTGATCCTATAACATAATAAAATATACAGGGTGGAGAATCGAAGGACAAACACTAACGTTTTCAAAGCTATTTTTGAAATATTCTATTATTGCCTTCTCTAAATATATTACATCAAAATAGTTAAATTTTAATCAAGGCACTTCGAAACAAACCAATCTAATAATTTTCAATTGATACATTTGTTTTGTTATTTCATGGCACATATGATTTTAAGAAAATTACCAATAAACATTTCCGTCATTTTCCGGTTCCAGGTAGAGTAAACTTATCAATATTAGTGACAAAAAATGCAGAAATTCTTCTTCTATAATAAACTTTTTTTTATGTTATATAATTAGGCAGGCCTATAATTAAACATTTCAAAAATAGCATTGAAAACGCTTTGGTGTACAACATTTTTGTTTAATAGGTTTTAAATTAGTAATATTAAATGCATATTAAAAGTATTTTAATTGAATTTCCCTTAATTGGAAAGAAAATCCAAATTTGATGAACATACATCAAAAATTTTAATCTTATTTAAGAAATATATAAGATTAAATACATAAAAGCAATTATTTGCTGAAAACTGTATTTGGTACTCTAATATTAAAATAATTTTTCGTGACGTCCGCGAATTTAGAGGAATTGTAGTAAGATAACTTTTAGCGTAGATCGTATAATATTCGATGTCATTAATGAAGTTTGTAACAATTGTATTCAATATAAATAAATTATTATATTTTACCAATTGTTTTAGTTTCAATTGTTTGTGTAGTCAATAGAATCATAAGCCAACATTTTAATGACGCATTTCGGTTTGTTGCCCTATACTTATATACTCTTAATATTTTTGAGTAAATAGCTCCGTGGTAACACATCGGACTGTGTATCGTACGATCTACAGTTCGAATCCCACAACCTTCTTTTAACTATATCCTTGTGGTTCTCTCTAGCTAGACTAACATTTTTTGGAGGCCGTGAATTGACGGTTGGTTGGTAACTTCGAACAATAGTGAACTTGTATTTTTATGGTCCTGATTTAATAAAATGTAAAATATCTATTTTAAATTTTCCATTAGCTGAATACAAAAGAGAAAAGATTTTTTAGTGACAAACCATGTGACATATCAGTTGTCCATGCTTCACTTAACCGAAATAAAAATGTAATCGTTATCGATACTTTGAAGTGTGAGAATGATATTTCGAAGCACGAACGCCGGAAATTACACTTTCGTTTCATCTTCTTGGTACATCCTGGCATTTTCATTTATCAACGAGCCGCCATGTACATAGCAACGTCGACTCTACAATATCAAAGAAAAAGTAGATTCTTCCATAGAAATTTGTAATAGAATGTTTCAATCATAAACACCAAAGATTTTGCAGAACTTAAAAATCATTTCATTTATTCTTATGTTTACTTATAAACTAATAGTATATTATTATATCAGGGATTATGATAGACATTATTCACGAAGATGAATAAAGGATTACCACAATCCCGAATATAATACTGTATTTTTTGTACTCCTGTAAAGTCGGAAACAGTAAATTCTACAATAAGCAATGGAATGGCACATATTCCACACGAGCAAAAATTTTGTAGTCCGAGCCGAATGCGAGGGCTACGGTTTGCAAGTGTGGGATATGCTTTTCCGTTTCCTGTTGTAGACTATACTTTCTATAACAAGATTTTGAAAATTATACAAAAAATACAAATATAAAACTGTTGAAAACGTCAAACTCAAATAAATAAAATTAAAACAAACAGACGTAACCATAATAACTGAATTAAAATACTTCATATATTGCGGTAATATGCGGCTCTGATTCGTCGAACTTATTCCTAACGCGGCGTATGGAATCAATGTTTTCCAACACAATTTTTAGTTGTGGAATGCGTAGTTTCCAAAATAGTGTTATAGAAAATAGCGTTTCGCACTTTCGATAATGATTGAAATCGTTTGAAAACACACGTTGAAAAATGTCAATACCAAAATACCCAATGACAACTGACTACGCTGTCAACTGTCAGACGGCCGTTGCTTGGTGATCCATATTATGAATTATGGATTTCTGGCTCTGTGATTGGTTATGAAGAGTGAATTATGAATTATAATTCACAGTCGTGAATTATGAATTATGGGTAAGTACTATAATTCATTGAAAAAAATTAAATAATGGGGATATATTTATACAGGAGCGGTAAAATGCTTTTTTCTACTCCTGTGTAAATATATACCCATTATTAACAAGAGAACCAGAAATAAATATTTCCTGTTAAACTTAAAGCCGTGATGTAGATCACAAAGCTACGGCCGTCTGACAGTTGACAGTGTAATCAGTTATCATTGTGTATTTGTATGTTGTCGTTTTTCAACGTGTGTTTTCAATCGATGTCGATCATTTTAAAAAGTTATTTCTGAATTTACTGGAGTAGAAAAAGTACAGTAATGTATTCAGGATTGTGGTCATTATTCATCTTTCTGAATAATGATTATCATAATCCCTCATATAATAATATACTATAATACATTACTGTTCAAATTCAACTGTAAACATTGTCACATCCCTATGTATAATGATAAAGAAACTCCCGGTATATTACGTCAGAACAGACACAGAAGTGTTGCATAAAATCGCTGATAGGTTTGCATAAATAATAAAACTAAATAAAATATTTGAGCTGTTTGAAATCCTCGTCATATATATCAGAATATCTGCGCATTTGTTCACGTACTGGATTTCTTTGCCACATTCACATGAAAAACTAAAAGCGTACAACTTCTTCTCAACAACACATACAGGATGGATCAATACAATAACAATGCTACACGCATTGTGGTTTATGCAAACACACATGGGAAATATGTGCGAGAACCCAAAGTGCTTTTTGTGATATGTCACTTACGGTATATTTGCTATTGTATTCTATTGAAATTGATATTCACTAAAATATATGTTTGAAACTTGGAAGCCTCTAATTTTAAATAAAACTCTAAATATATCATCACGCTATTTACCCATTGTGGGTGGCACTTTGTTCTTGAAGATCTGGTGATATATTTTTACGGTGTTGTTATCATTGGGTAAAGCTTTCTCTCCCACGTTTGAAAATTTCTTGTTCAACGTGTCGAATAACTACTTTACCTCTCAAAAAATTCCTACTAACATAACAAATATGGGAAAAATAATAACAAGTGACCTTGAAAAAGCAGTTTCATAGATCACTTTATTCGTTAAACTTGGAACATGAAAGTGAGCTATCTTCAGATAAGTTCCATTAAAAAAGAATTATCTGATTTGAGTTTGTCGAGCGTGAGTTGTATAGGCTTAGGGTTTGTTTGAGAAAAGTGCGAGCGAAGCGAAGTTATCTACAGATAATTTCCTTTAATTATTACTTGTAAATACCACTTACACAAGCTCTCTATTGCCTTTGAAAATGAATCTTTACAAGTTAATAATTGACACAGTAATGCTTACAAGGCTTATCCGAAATCATTTCAAATAATTTTTGACAGAACAGTTGTGTGTAACTGACAGGACTTGGTTATAATTTTAATTTGATTTACAAATGAGTAACAAGTAAAATGTTATACAATACACGTAAGGTAACTGTTTTATTACTTCAAGGAGAAGACAGGCTCGCCGGTTATTTCCTGTATTTAGCAGTAAAAACTATTTTACCTTGCTTGTAATGTAAATAACAATAAAAAATGAGTACTATAATTTGAGTTTGTCGAGCGTGAGTTGTGCAGGTTTAGGGTTTGTTTGTGAAAAGTGAGAGCAAAGCGAGCTTACTTAAAGGTAAATTCCACATAACATAACTTGTCTTTGTACATCATAGTTTTAGTAACATTGAAAAAACATTCACACAGACCCAGGAATACACACACAGTATAGGGAATAAAACGCTTTAAAAATAAACAAAAGCTGTTTTCAAGGTCATTCACATTCGACTGCCATTTGTTATATTTTTTTTCATATTTGTCATGTTATTAGGAATTTCTTAACATAGTTTCATCAAAATCGGAGGTAAAGTAGTTGTTCGACAGGTGCTAAACTAGAAAAAAAATTATGCAATGTAATATTTTATGAATAAACATTAACGTCAAAATGAACTTGTTAATTATATCCGAAGTAATGCTCATTGCACAGAGCTATAAGCTAGATTAATTTCGTGGCAGATATGAATAATACATGAGTTATACGTCTGCTTTATGCATTTTACTTGTTATTAAATGAAATTATCCCATTTGCATCCGTTTAACTGCAAGGGTTAACGTTACAAATATGAATACTTAAACTTGAGTTCCAAGGGCTGCTTACACCCAACACGGACTTATTACCAAATTAATTCTCGCTGTAAAGCCAGCGTATATTATTTTAAAATATGAAAAATAACCTCACATTAATTATACGATGCAAAACTTTTTAATACAACGAATTAGAAATACAAATAGCAGTCTGGATTCAGTAACAATCGCCTTTGTCTATAATAAAGCAACAATCTTTCGAAATACATATTTTTCCGGCAATATAATGTTCCCTTAATATAATACTACTGATAAACAATCAATTAAGTTTAAGGATTATGGATGTAGTTACTTGAATATTTAAAAAATAAATACAAAAGATGGTGAATGAACATTAGACTGAAGTTGAAAAACACAGTAGCAGAAGCTAGACAGAGCAATAAGCAAAAAGACCTGTAAGAAGACTGGAATAATAGAGACTTGGAAAAGTCGGAATATATTTATCGTAATTAAAAAATGATGAATGTGTCCGACTTGAATGAAATACTCACCGAAATTGATCTCTAGAGTTGAGGGTTTCTTGTTTTATTGACAAAATAACTGGACCTAAATCTTCGTCGTTCGTGAAATAATTCCAATGTTCCGTACTATAGAAATATTTCTCGTATGTCTCTTGTTCAACACTCGTCAGCTCGAAGCCCTGGTTCTTTTCCCATTGCTCCTCTATCGTCGTCTTCTTCCGCGGTGACATCGAATCATCGTCTTCGTCGTCTTCGTACAAATCATTGCATCCTAAGAATACATTTTTGTGTGAATAGAAAGATATGGTATAGTATACAGTTGTATATAGTATAAAGTGGTGATAAGCTTGAGTTGAATGGGGTCTGTCACCATTTAAAAAAAAAAAAAATTTTATGAAACTTTATTTAAATTGAAGACTATCTACACTTTTAAAAAGTCTTAATTGTTATTCATGAAGCCACAATGATTTTTTTAAAATGTTGTGACGTCATTGTAGAAGTGTTGGTGGATTTAAAACAGTAGAGATTTAAATAATTTTTGACAAATAATGTTCTGCTTTATTGTAATAATAATAATAAAATAAGTAAAAAAATATGACTACAATTATTTATAATCTGTACTGTTTAAGATCCAGCAACACCTCTACAATGACGTCACAACATTTAAAAAAAATCATTGTGACTTAATGAATAACAATTAAGACTTTTTAGTTTTTAAAAGTGTAGATAGTCTTCAATTTAGATAAAGTTTCATAAAAAAATTTTTTTTAATGGTAAAAGACCCCATTAAAGAATCGTTGTACTTTTCGAACTCACTGCTAGGGTGAACTTGACACTTAATTTAAATTTTTTGCCACATACTGTAGTTGCCAACTTGAAATTGTAACGGGAGTGAGACCTGACCAGTTTCGAACCCACCACCTCTGTTCCCAGAGGCAAGCACTCTTACCACTGCGCTATCCCGGCGATTTTTAATAATACAGAAACATTGATTGTAAAATCCCTCTTGCCTCTGTCATGATGGTGCATGATGTGGTGGTGGTGGTCGTGCGACGGGCCGTCGGCGCCGGACGCCGCCGCCTCCTCGTCCTCGTCGCCCTCGGGCACGGCGTCGCGCTCGCTTTCCTCGCTCTCGTCCCATATCGTGTCCGACGTGATCTTCTGCCGCGAGCACTCGATCCAGTAGCCAGGCGTCGGGATCAGGTTGTGTGGGAACTCTTCGCAGAACTCATCTGAAAACCCATCCAGGAATAGAAGAAGTCTTACGCGAACATATAATGTTCAAAAGTGGATTAAGTTGACCCCGGCAAGGCGGAATTATTACTAACTAATTATGTGACCAATTGCGCTCTTTGTGTGATTGGATGCACCATATTAAATTTTTTATGCGCTCTTATAGTTTCATTTTTTTTATATTTTCAATGGGCCGGCCAACTTAATGTCTAGCCCCTCTAAATATTTATTTTATTGTAATATATTGCTTGATAAATACGTGCGTTGATAAGTGCCAGTGCAAAATATAAATGCGCTAATCACGTTCAGGATATGTATATTATTAAAACTCAGGGGCTACATAAATGCTGATTAAAAAAAAAAAAAGATATTTTGACTTATTACAAATAATTATTTTTTATGTGTCACATTTCGTAAAAAATTGAAAATTTTCCATGGTGTACTAGGAATGCAAGATTTGTGAAATCTAATTTCTTTATATTTTATTATCTCTAAATCTAATGAAAATTATTAAAATTAGTGTAATCAAAACAAATGTAGAATTAAATATTCTTCAACTTTCAAAATAACATAAATTGTTGAAAAAGGAAA
Organism: Poecilus cupreus; assembly: GCA_963942605.1. Classification (NCBI taxonomy): domain Eukaryota; kingdom Metazoa; phylum Arthropoda; class Insecta; order Coleoptera; family Carabidae; genus Poecilus; species Poecilus cupreus. The sequence continues at coordinate 1,511,980 of OZ012714.1, read as the reverse complement.
TTTAACCGTGTTTTTCACGAAAAATTGTTAAGGGCTTCAAGTAAACTGCTACTTCCGGTTGACCAATTTTATCCAAAATCTAATCAGCTCTTCATTTAAATATAAGAAGCAATAATTCAAAAAATTGTATTTTTTGGTATTATAGTATTTGAGTTATGCGAGACGAAAAAATTGCCACAGACTACACACACACACACATACATACATACATACATACATACATACATACAGACAGACATCATCGCGAAAATAGTAAAATCGTATTGTAGGGACCCTAAAACGTGCTTATTTATTGAAAACTCACTACCCAATTTTCTGACCAAAAACAATACCTCTCTTACCTAGAGGTGGGCGGGAGGTAAAAAAAAATACTAAATTTAAATCGGCAAAAAAATTGTGTTCATCTCGATACCAAACACAGATTTACAGCTGGGCAGCCGTCATTGCTTCGGCTTCGTCTAAACAGTGAAACGGCAGCCTCTGCTTTAAATCTGGTATTTCTGTGCCTAGATAAATAACTATTTATTTATATCTAAAAATATTTACAATAAAAAATCATTTAGTAAATTAATAATTTTCAAATTTAAAATATCATTTTCTTGACCCTACCATCATACTATTTCTTACATGAAAAAAGCGCACTGAAAATTTATGGTAGTATTTAAATTCGAATTTTCTAAGTAATTTTTGATTGTAAATATTATGCGCTATTAGATTTAAATAAAATTTAATTATTTGTAATAAGTCAAAATAGATATAAATAAATATATCATCACGCGATTAAACATTAGTTTGTGCTCCCCGGTATCTACACTTTAAATATATTTTCCGTACTACCTTTGAAGTTGTATTATACAACTTTAATTGTTGAAATTTGGCCTAATAAATATTATAGAATAGTACGCTATTAAATATTCTTGCCACTTTTTTCGCGTAATACTTAAGAAATACAAATCAGCAATTTTTTGGATAATCCTAAGGTTCTAATTTGGCAAATAATTTGTTCAAATTTCGTATTCTATAGAAGAAATTATGTATTAAGTGCGCTATAGAGCCAAATTGTAAATATCTTGTGCCATAATTAAATAGTTAGTTGGTTTAATACCTAAAACCATAAAAATATTGTAATTTTTTATTTAAGCCATAAGTTCTTGTGTTTACGAATAAATTTTACTTCGTAAGAAATAATATTCAAGGGCGTTGACGTTGCAGATATTTTAATTATATTTATTTAAAGGATAATATATTGCGCTCTGCTTTTGCAGATCTTCTTAAGTATGAATAATTGAGTATATTATAATATTAGTTGTAGCATGTTGTACATTAGTTGGTTAACCACTTGTCGCGCACTCTTGCTGGCGTTGTTTTGGTGTACAGTCCGCTCACTGTAAGGTAGAACACCAAACGTGCTTATTGTAGCTTGGTGTTCAAACTTAGAGTGACCCGACTATACACACGTCTCTTGATCTTCTGATTTCTTCTTTGACGATGCTGAAAAATAAGGTACACTTTTTAAAAGACAGTGAAAATGTATTTATTAAGAAGGAATATTTTAACAATGCCATTATTTAAAAAAATAAATCAAACACTTAATAATGTTAAATATTTAACAGGAAAACATTATACATTTGTATGTCATATTATATTATTCCATGTCGAACACTATTAAATAGTAATTTTGTAAATTTTAATATTTAATTTTCGCAGTTACAACCTATAGTAAATTAATTTTGTTTACTGATTTATAGCGGAATTATTTTAAGCTCTACATCATTTTTTAAAGAAATTTTGTCTAAAATAATTTGGGAAGCAATGCGTAAGGCCTGTATTTCGTATAATACGTAAGGTAAACAAATAGAATAAAAAAGAAAAATGCGTTTTGGCATAATTAAATAATCTGCAAATTCTTCCACCTCCATGCCGGTAGCGTTCGTTGTAAAGTTAATTATAACAGCTCAAATCTATCACTGTCATTGTCGGTTAATCTGATAACAATACTATGACAATTAATTGACAAAATGACATATGGAATCCATGCTCAATTTATTATTGATAAATCCAGTGTATAAGGTTTACTTCATATTTTCTAATAAAGGTCGATGAAAATGATAGTTGCATGTCGTAATAGACGCATATCGTAGAAGCCTCGGCGGCCATATGCTAAAATGGCAGATTAGGTAAATTTAAAGATATTTATTACAATATATAGTTTTGATTGTAAAGTTAAAAAAAGTATAGAAAAATGTTTAAATCAAAAGCAAAATGTAAGGAATAAATAAATAAAATAAACTAATAATATTTTCAAACTCAAATTAATTTAATAACTATTATTTGAGTTTTATTTCCTATTTACTATACATCATATTCAAATATTGCCTTTCTAACAAATGGCCGCCGCGGCTTCACTTATCAAGTTGTTTGTTTATTTTATATTGAATTCGGTATTTAGATTAGGTATATATAATATCTATGACGTATATACACAGCGTTTAGGTGTTTGTAAATGTGTAGTCAGAACTAAGAGGGTAGTGCATCGATGAGCAAGTGACTTTTTCAAGTAGTTTCATAAATTACAGGTCTGAAATCTTATGACAAACATCAGTGTCAGTCCAATATTTATGATTGTAAATATAGCGTGACGAGAGAACATGAGGGTTCTAAGAATTGTACAGAAAAGTAGAAAACTATTTGTTTGTTAAGATTATTTTTTAACATTTCCAGCTGGTGAATTTAACTGTTTCCGTATTTACATATTCATCTAATTATTCAATGTTTCCTGTCTTTTTTATATGAAAGTATTCTTTATCGTATTTGTTATTTTTAGATGCTGAACTACACTGCAAATAAATGTTTCCAATTAATAATTTTTTTGTGCCTTCGCTCAAAAACACTAGTTTTACACATTTCTTTGGTTCTCTTGTGCATAACTTCTTTTGTTTAAACTCTTAAAAATTGTCATCTGTTATTGTTTGGCTCCTCCACCAAATTTTTCGTGCCTCCGTCCAAAAACAAGGTTTACACATCTAAAAATAATCCAGAAACTTTTATAGTATTAGGGTTGGCATCAACTGGCTGTCAATTTTGTGCTTTGATTTTGTTCAGTGTTTGAGTGCTTGGAGGTTAGAGGTTTCCATTAGTTTTAGAGTTAAATTGTTAAATGTAATAATTATAATTCAATTTTCAGTTACAGTGGACAACCAATAAATAAATATCACTAAACAAATTTTCCAAAGAAAACAATTAATTGTTTGTTTTAATAAATCCCTCGTATCCTTGTTTAAGAATGATTTGATGTTACCAACATAAAAAGTTCCTAGTATTTATTTAACAAATAAATCAGTAATTTCATTTAATAACTTTATGGTAAAATCGTCACGAAAAATAATGTGTATCCCATGTCCAGAAACTGTTTTGCGAGTGCTCGTAATTTAAAGAAATTAAATGAAATTTTAAAATAGCTATTGTAATGTGAAAATATATTTGGTTATTAAAACTTAATTATTTGAATATCATATTTCTTGATTTTGTTGTTATTGCGCATCATTAGAAATAATTAATGAATAAGTAGATATCATCGCAGTGCGTAATTAAGTTCATTATAGATTCCGATACATTTTTAATTAATCATGAAATATGACACTCATTATTCTACGGTCTTGATATATTTTTTTTTTTAGTTTTTATTGCATATTTAATTACAAATGCAATAATGCAGAAAAATGCTTCATTCATAAATTTATGGTAATATTGTCAATATATACTCGCATTCTAAAAACTGTAGTTTCTGGACTAGTAATACAAATAGCTAAGCCATGTGTATTCATCTAATTATTCAAAGTTTGTTGCTTTTTTATATGTAAGTTATTCTTTAAACTTGGCTGCTAAACTGGACTTCTAATAAAACGTTTCTAATGAATTAATTCATTTTCAAGAAAACTGTAATCATGGCTACACCCAATTCATATCACTGTTTTTAGTTTTGTAAAGTTTGAAGCGATACCTTATTCTGATACCTTAACCCAAATATCTTTCACATATGCTTAACTTTTCTGTCACCGTTTGACACTTGGTCCTTTGTGGATAGAACATTTACTCGTATTTCAATTTTACGCACTGAACCCAAGAAACCAAGTAACTTTTTTGTTTCTCAACATATAGACTGAGTTTCTGAAGGAATCAGAACTAGTCGGTTTCGAAACTGAAAGAGGAAGAATATGACCATTTTTAAAACTGCATTATTCTTAACAGTTTGCTTTATTTCTCTTCTCGGATGAAGCGTTGTGAATTATGTTGTTAGTTAAATAATTTACTGTTCTAAATTACCCATTTTTTGGTAAATAATAAAGACAGACTGTTTATAACAATTAATTATTAGTTTTATGTATTCGTTTGAAAGACAAAATTTTGTCAAGTGTCAAAAATTGGCCAATTTATTGAGCAATAAATAGCGTCGTGTAAAATCGGCATTATTTTTTACCAAAACCAAAAGTTGTTTCAAAGACAACTTCCAGCGAAAAATAATCATTTGATAGTTTACTTGTATTGTATAAACAATTTTCATTTGTCTTCACGTAAACAATCATCGAATGCAGTACGAGAGGGAAAGTGTACCGCTAGTAAAATATTTGCGAACAATCCGATTGTACTTCAGGACAAAGCGTTTTGTATTCAAAGACGGGAGGTGGCGCTACGCAGAAATGGAAATTAAATTATACATTATTAAGAACGCATACCGTTTTGCCAGCATTATTAAACAAAAGAATTCCAGCGAGGCGCTTCGAGAATCCCAGCCGACAGCCCAGAAATATGAAATGCAATGAATCCAACATAATTATAGTAGACTTGTATTTGCGTTCAAATACCAAAAGTACACTAATAGTCATGAAGTTTTGCACATTTAATATAGGTACAGTTATAGGGAGCAATTTCTACTTATTAGATTCTTCTTAGACTGTTTGGATAAATGTTCAATTGTCAACTGTAATTACACAGAGCTTTCTATTTTGCCGGATAAATTTCTGAAACCTTGTTACCTAGTAATTTGACAAGAAAACTGTTTTAAAAAAATCACGACACCGTAGAAGGAGTGATTTTATTTTTAAAACATTTTTCGAGTAATAATTAAATGTTAATAATTACTATATTCACACATTTTGTTACGAAATACTCAAAAATAATTTGTTACTTGCTAACAAATTTGAAACTTGCTAAATTAACGGTGAATCGTCTGGGACAAAAAATTTAGTTAAAAATTTGTCAATTTTGACTACAAATTTTTAACTTCCGCCACATCTTGTAAGGGAGGTATAGGAATCATGCTAAAAATTGGGTAGTGAGTTTTCAGTGGATGAGTACGTTTTACGATCCTTAGAATACGATTTTAATAGTTTTGCGATGATGTCTGTGTGTCTGTCTATCTGTCTGTCAGTTTGTCAGTTTGTCTATCAGTCTGTGTGGATCTCTGGAGTTACGGTTTCTCAAAAACTACTAAAAAGAAAATTTTTATATTTTGTATATATCAATTAGAAGAGCTGATTAGTTTTTGGTGATAATCCAATAACCGGAAGTGGTAGTTGACTTGAAGCCCTAACAAGTTATTTTAAAATATGTCAGTAAATTATGGTTTAATGAAAATTTTCTTATTAGAATAATGTTTCAAATATTATTATCTACAATAATTGTTTGAAACATTTTCCTGTTAATGTCACCATTTACAAATTACAACACGTCAAAGAAAAATTATATTTTGATAATTCCGTTTAAATCTGCTAACCTGTGTTTAAAAAAAAAAACCGGTAATTTTTAGAAGGAATGAGCGTTTCTTGATACTGGTGGTCCGTGTTCCTGCATTGTTCGATAAAAAATCTATGGCAAAGTAAATTTGCCTAAAATCAATTGACAATTTTTGCGCAAGGACAAATTGATTACCCATGGTAAACAATTATGACCAGGTTTTAGTGTTGTACCCGGTATGTGCGCAAAATGATAAATGTGACAATCCGTTGGCTTTCCTGATGCATTTCAGTTTAGACAGAGTAACGTTTGTGTATTCACCGATGCAGAAATAAATCAATCAATAAATTTCATGAAGAGGACTGGCGGTGTTCGCCGGTTAGAACTGAAAACTGGTAGGTAACAAAATACCTTCGCAGTTATTTTTTAATTAAAAAATTCCATGCCTCTGCGGTCCTGCTGTTTGCTTTAAAAATTAACTCGGAATATTTTGCGTCGGTAAAGCGGCTGCTAATTCAAAACAAATACTTTCAAATGCCTTCCCGGTGATAACCTGATCGTTTTTAATTAAACTCTGCGTTCCAGTTGAAAGAAAATATTATCATAACGGATTTGATAATGAGCTGCAGGTACCCAGCGCAGGATTACTAAATTTCATTAGCATTCTATTTAGCTGAATATTTTCTTTGTTCAATATACTTATACAAAAATCTTGTCATTTTAAACTGGAATATTTATATTCAGTAATTACACAACAATGAAAATAATTGAGTATACAGTTGGAAGGACGAGATGTGTTTCCTACTTAAAACATCGAGTCCGCAACTGTATATTCAGATGATTTTCGAAGCTCGATTTGTATATGTTAAGACACAACGAATCAATCAATTATATTAAACATATTATTTATTTATGACAAAAATATTTATTGTTTGTTTATATTCATGGATGATATGGTTACATATGATTCATTTGTTTACGACCGAAACACAACTTAGCAACGCAAATAACCGATATTATGCAGCGTAACTAAAACAATTTGAGCTATCTGATTGGTCTATTTTCCTATGAGTTGTATAGTCATATTTATATTTCTGTAGGTACATGGAATATTATATTCTACAACAAGTAATGGAATGGCACATATTCCACACAAGCAAAAAGTTTACAGTCCGAGCCGAAGGCAAGGGCTACGGTTTGCGAGTGTGGGATATGCAATTCCGTTACCAGTTGTAGACTATACTTTCTATAAAAAGATTTTGGAAATTATACAAAAAATACAAATACAAAACTGTTCAAAACGTCAAACTCAAATAAATAAAATTAAAAGAAAAAGACGTAACCATAGTAACTGAATCAAGATACTTCATATATTGCGCTAATATGCGGCTCTGATTCGTCGAATTTATTCCATATGGTATGGTATAGTTATTTCAATACAACTTTTAGTTGTGGAATGCGTAATTTCCAAAACAGTGTTTTATCCTTAGAATTTACAGAACTGTTTGGTAAACTGAAAATATAAGATTGACCAAACTCGGTGATACGATACTTTTTTTTCGTGCTTGTATAATTAATTAATTTTAATTTACTGTAATATGTTTTGTCACTTATTAATTTGTCATATTTTTAAAATGGTTACGAAGTTATAATATAGGTTATATAATGTATGTCATTCATTTCCTTCCGTAATATTGTCAATGAGAGCAGAGGCTATTTTTAGTTTTATTTCTAAAATATGAAAAAAAAATTATGAGGATGAGTAACGCCTATTGCCATCTGTTTACTCTTGGCCCTCTTGTGCATAACTTCTTTTGTTTAAACTTTTGAAATTCGACGTTGTTTGGCTCCTCCACCAATTTCCCGCCTCCGTCCAAAAACGCTAGTTTTACACATCTCAAAATCGTCCAGAAACTGTCTGGTTGGCATTAACTGGCTGTCAATTTTGTGCAATGGTTTTCTTTAGCGTTTGAGTGTTTGGGGGTTAGAGATTTCCATCAATTTTCAGTTGCAGTGCACAACCAATAAATAAATGTCACCGATTTTTCATAGAAAACAAATAAAAAATTCCTAGTATATCATATTCGACAAATAAATCAGTAATTTCATTTAATAAATTTATGACAAAATTGTCACCAATGTGTATCATCGTCCAGAAACAGTTTTGCGAGTGCTCGTAGGTAATTTTTAAAAAATTGAATTAAAATTTAAAATGGCTATTGTTGTTATTGTGAAAATATTTTTGCCTATTAAAATTTAATCATCTAAATATCGAATTTCTTGATTTTGTTATTGTGCATCATTAGAAATAATTAATGAATAAATAGATATCATCGCAGTGCATAATTAAGTTCATTATAGATTCCGATACATTTTTAATTAATGATGAAAGATGACACTCATTATTCTATGGTCTTGATTTTTTTTTTAGTTCTTATTGCATGTTAATTACAAATTTTAATAACACAGAAAAATGCTTCCTTTCATTTTGTTCCGCATATTACCAAATTTACAATGAAAAATTGTAAATATTAGGTTAATTCATGAACCAACAAAAGTTAGCCAATATTATAAAAAGAAGTTTAATAATTTACGATCGTGCTTTTGTTCTTTGAAATAAAGTTTGTATTGAATGTCTTTATATATAATTTGAGCTTAAAGTTACAAAATCTATCGGCAGGTTCAGCTTCTCCAAAGGCGCAAAGTTTCGGCATAAATTTCTAAAAATATAGTTACATAGTTACACATCCCTTATCCTTACAAGTTAGTGGAAATATGTAAATTATCCGTGAGGTATACAAAGTATGAACCTGTCCTTTCATTACGTATTCAAGAAATGCGTTAAACTTCATTAGGTCTTTCGAATATCCCAAGATCTCGTATATTTCACAGGAACTTTCGAAGGATAACACTGAAGAAATTTTTGTGTGACTAACTTTAACCTGAATATTCGCAACAAGATCTATAATATAACTTGCTGCAGTTACAAAAGTTTGATTAGTATTCATTCAGTCATAGTGAAAAGGATTTTTATTTAATTCCCCCAGGTGTTATAGTAGTAGTAGTAGGTAAATAATAAATCATATTTAGTAATGATTTTGATACGAATAAAGTTATCTTTATTTATCGGTTATATATAAATATAAATATGTCTTCTTTTGGCAAAAGGTTCAAGCAATGCAATGCTTCAACTTTATAAACAAGTATTCCAAATTGGAAACGACTTTCTACAGTAACAGTATTTGTAAAATCCGTGAGATATGAAAATGTGTGTTGTTGTATAATAGTATATTGTACAACGAGCATGGAATGGTACTCATTTCCTACGAGTATGGAAGTTTATAACATAAGCCGAAGGTGAATATATATACACTATACTTTTTTTACGACCACGTTATTATTTTATAATTCACTTAATTTTTATAATTTTGTCCCGCTTTCTCCTTTCCAACATTTGACAATTTTAAATTAGTATTCTACACTCATAAAAATAACTTTTTGTTTCAAGAAAATTTTCACTTTCCCTTTTAAATAATTAGGTTCCACTAAATAAAAATATTAATTTTGAATATAAATTTTATTTTTCTGCATTGAAAACAATAAATATATTATAAATTTTGTGTTTAAAATAAATAATTTAAGTTTTCATTGAAAACGGATTAACACTATATTCAAATCAGTGTAGCAAGGGCACATGTACAGAAATGAAAAAGTATTGAAATCTGACAAATCATATTTATTTCGCACGATGCTTGCAATGTACCTCATATCCTTAGCAACAACAAAGATAAAATGAGCAGACTTCTAAGTGGTCGTAGAAAAAAAATTATTATTTGATGGCAATATCGTAAGAGGTATTACCAGCTTTTATTTATAAAAACGTGGTTGCTTTGTAACAACTGACGCAAGCAACTGAGATGAAAAAACCGCTTCACCGTAGGTAGAACAGTTCTGTATGATGTCAAATTGCTCGAGTCGTTTTACCTCAAAGCTGCTGATGAAAAATAAACCTGGAGTGGTATTTGCTAACAGTTTGTTGAACGTAGTTAATTTATTAAAAGGTAATGAGGGTAAATAAAAGTTTATCCACTAGCAAATGGTTGTTGAATTGGAAAAAGGAAATGAATTTCTTTTTTTTATATAGCCACGACAACATACCAAAGACCCAACAGCGGAAAATGCAACAAGCTTTAAAATATTTAGCAAAATCGACGTTTAAACCGCTTTAGCGGCCCGGGTGGGGTAATGGTGTTGACTGTTGCAATCTTTAAATCGTCCGGTAAATACGATTCCCTAATGGATTCAATGGTTTTTTGCTACGCTTTTAATCGTTATCGATTTCCATTTTAATTTTTTAAATGTTTTGTTGAATACTCTTTTAAACTTCCCATTTCATCCGAGTTCAATCAATAAATGCTACTAAATAATATTTTCCTGTTTTTATGAAAACCCAACAGACACAGGATTATGTATGCATCATTTATTAGAGATAGATGAAACATAATATTCCATACTTTTGTTCCCAGTACTTTTGTACCCGTATTAAATGTTTTTAAAACAAACATGTGTTGTGTTTAAATTTTGTTATACAATGCGATAAATCTCCCTGTTTTCTGAACAAAATAAAATAAACAACTGATAAAAGCCTGCTCGAATTTCACTTGTTTTCAGTTTGTTATATTTCATTTAAAATGCTCGTGGCGACCAAAAACAATATACATTTTGCTATAATACAATATCCTTATTTTATAATTCGAACTTTATATGTTTAACAATAGTTGCATTGTTATGCTTCAAAAGCAAAAATCCAAAGCTTTATAGTTATATACTCATCAGGGTTGGATTCAGAGTAAGCGTGGTATAAAATTCGGTACTTTTATAAAATAAAAAAAATAATTTGTGTGGTCACTACACTACTTTCTTATACATATAAAACCAACGGAACACCTATGACTTTATTTTGACAATAATTTGACATATAGATGTGAAATCTGTTTAATTTTAGTTATTCTCATTGTAACTATGATTTGATGATGATGTTAATGAAAACGAAGGCTTATCACTCACGAAAAATGAGTGGGATAGTCACATTTAACTCACGGGCGTAGATAAAATATTTTACACATAATTACAAATGGGTTAGGCAGATTTAATTATTTAAATTAAGAAAGAAAAGTATCAAAAGGTTAGTACTAGTAAATTGTTTACTAGGAAATAAATTAAATACTCCTCTAAACTTAACTTGAAATTTATTACTTATTTATAATTTAAACATAAGTAAACTCATTGCTGTAGTACGCATCGTAATATGTCTTTTTATCGAAATATGGCGATTTGTAATATTTTTCAAAATACGGAAATTTCCCCAAATATGACTTAAAATTGTAATTTTTTTTTATTACATTTCTTTATAATATTCGCGCCAGGAAACCCATTGCAGCAGAGCGCATCGTCATATCTCTAATATTTTTCGAGATATGACGATTTTTTATATTTTCCGAAGAGCAACTTTCAGGGGCTGTAACTCGAAAACTATACAAGATATCAAAAAATATCTCCAGTTTTGTGTTTTTCGTGCCATTTATAATAAATTAGTAAATTTTGAAAATTTTGATTTTTTTTTGATTTTTTTTTCAAAATTTCGATTGGTGATATCTCGAAAAATATGAAAGATACAGACTTGCAATGTTAACCAATCGATTCAGCTCGACGGAATACATAAACCCTGAAAATTTCAGAAAATTCGGACAACCGGTTGAAATATTAGAGCGAAAAGTCTGAAAATGGCCAAATTCAGGCCAAACGTCAAGGGGTAACACTTGACTTTTTGGACAAAAAACGCCTTTTTCAGGCTTTTTGCTCTAACTTTCTATCCCGTAAAACGATTTTTATGAAACTTTGTATACTTATGTATTTCGACGAGCTGAATCGATTGGTGAACACTGCAAATCTGTATCTTTAATATTTGTCGAATTATCGCCGATCGAAAATTTGAACAAAAATACAAAAAAAATTCAAAATTTTAAAAATTTGCAAATTTGTTAAATAAGGCACCAGAAACGCTAAACTGAAGAGAATTTGTAGATATCTCGTGTAGTTTTTGAAATAAAGGCCCTTAACATTGCACTTCGAAAAATACCAAAAATCGACGTATCTCGAAAAATATTAGAGATCTGACGATGCGCTCTGCTACAATGGGTTTCTTAGCGCTTATATTATAAAGAAATGTAATAAAAAATATTACAATTTTAAGTGAGGATATTCTGGTTTTTTTTCTATCGGTATATGAATCTGTATTGAATGATTAATAATTACAGTTTCCGTTATTTGTTTGTTCCCATAGCAACTAAAATTTGTTAAGACTAACTTGTTTTTCAATTTGGTACTTGTATCGTAAATAACTTTTAATCATTAAGTTAGCGACTTTTGAATTGACATCCATATTATGTGTCAAAATAATTCTCCCTTTCATAAAGGATGACGCAGTGCTCGTTTAAATATAAAATAATCAAAAATCGTTAAAATGAAAAGACCCGTGATTACAGAGCTTTGAATTCGAAATAATGATCTTAGGTAGTTATAAACAATAGTTTTTTTTAATTTTTAAGTTGAATAATTATTGGAATTTGGCGACTTCCAGAATTTATCGTCTTGTGTTCCATAAAATTGGTATCTAAATGAAAGTATTTTTGGCATATTTAAACAACCCTAATTCAGCCATTTTGAACGGAACCTAAATAAATAAATTTCTTATGTACATAGAATGTGATCAAATATTGGGTAAAAGTAACTTTTAATTAAAAATTATGAAAGTATTCTTGTAAACAATGTTCATTTAAAAATCAATTGTAACAAGATGACTTTCATCGGTTACGCTCTGAGCTATTGCTATCTCGAGCTATTTTTAGAAACGATAGTTCAGATTCGAAGACACCCCCTGGCATCCCTTAGCCAGACGACCCCCTGGAATTTTGAGCGTCTGAAAATTAGTTATGCGTTGGTCGTGATCAGATACAGATCAAAATGTTGTCGCGCTACGTAAAATATGTATTTTTACGTAGTTTTAAGTTAATAAAGTAGTTTCATTTATTACATAAGTTAGTGCAACGTTAAGTTAGTTATAAGATGTTGTACGTTTTAATAAAGTCAATATTTACAAGTTTTCCTTCAGTAAAGTTTCCCTTCCTTTTTATTATCCCTATCCTATAGTCAACTCCCGCCTTTGCTACACAATATTGAAATTTGGAAGGTTGAATATTTGGGGGTAGTGGTGTTACCTGAGCAAGCCTGGGGTGGCAGTGGAAAGATAAGCGTAGTGGAGGACTTGCGGCGGGCGACGGCGCAGCCCAGCGACTGCGGCTTGAAGGAGCGCAGCTGCTGCATGAAGTCGCTGCACTCCATGAGCGCGACGTCGGCGAAGTGCAGGTCACACAGGATCTGGTTCTTGAAGCGGCGCGCGCGCTTCTGGTTCGGCCCCGTCAGGTTCAGGCCGCACGAGTTGCAGCGCAGACATTCCTCGTGGTAGTGGTTGTTGTCGTACAAAGGGGACGGCTCTGCGAACAAACACACACGTACAATACAATATGCTGCTCCACAGAACGCTTGTGACAGATGAAGAAGCGAATACTTTTATGTAAGGCCCACAGTATTAGAATTAATACAGTAACAGTACTTCAAATATTTCAAGATCCCAATCCAAAGATGGCTGCACAATGTCAGCTGATAGGCTGATATCGTAGTAACCACAGAAAAGAGAGGATTATCAAATATCAAGCCGTAGAATTTGCTACTGCCAATATGGCCGCTCGGCTCAAAGTCCATTAATGGGACCGGATGTCACTGTAGTTTAACACATAGTTATGACAGGAAGTGTGCGCTTTACATTAAAATTTTAAAATTTGTAATTCGGTACGAAATTTTTGTTGGAAAAGTGGAGATAGGTTATACCAAGTCTACTTCGTTTGCTTACTTGTGACAAAACATTTTTTAATGAGGATATAAGAAATAAATGATCATGTTCCGTAAAAAAAATTAACATATTTTTTACAAGTAATACAAAAATCACTATTAAAAAAGCCATGGCGTAATATGACTTCCATACCATATAAAAAATGGAAGTTAATACCAGTAACTCGTGAATGATTCGATATAATTTTTTTTAGAGTACTTCGGAAAATTCACCAATTTCGTTATAAAAAAAGTTATAAGAAAAAAAAGAAAATCGGTTAATTTGCATTTTAGCAAATATCTAGTGACTTATGCATTCAATTCACAAAAACAAATACATGTTCAAACTACTCTACTAATGAGGCATCTTTCGTCTAATTTAACCAACCTCGTATCTCTTACGGTTCTCGAGATCCTATGATCCCAATGTATTCGTACCTTAAATGGGACACACTGTATATTTGTACAATGTGTAAAACAACCTTTGTGTATGTTGTCATACAGGAATATGTATGTACACATGTATAGAAACATTAAAGCAAAATGAGTTGTTAAATTTGATATTTGCGGAAATATCATGATGTACCAAACTATAAAATGTACATTGTATTTAAACAGTCAACATTAAACATTACAAAATAAACTATGTAGTGGATAAAGCTGTGCCATTAGCAGAATTAATTTAAAGCAGAGAAACTTTAGTACTTGTCGCTGCAGTACCTACTTGAAGGCAGCGCCGTCAAGACGTATATAAAGAGAGAAGCCCGCCATCGAACTGACGACATGATGACGCTCTTTACCTTAAAACACGATCCTCAGCATCAGATGTCGTTACCGGAAGAGAGCGTACGCCGTGCGGGATTTGAGAAAAAACGGAGCATCGTTAATTGAAGTAGAAAATATGAATAAAACATCAGTTTTAACCGCAATTTATGCCGGGCTTTTCAAATAAGTGTTTTCTTTTCTTCAAGATGTGCAAGTGCTAATTTGCAGACAAATTTCTTTGGCACACTTTTTCCTTTGTTATGATAAATCTGATGTTTGTAGATGCTAATTTATATTACTTGCCAAGTTCCACAAACTTTTAAAATGTTTTACATACTTTTGCCTTTATACCAAATGAAAAATTGTAATAAGTACAACAGTTCATATTTAATTTAGCTTTTTTATCTCAAACACTTTAGTATATGGTATCTTTGCTTAAACGATCTATTAAAGGCTCTATAAATACATATACAATACAGACAAATGCTTCAAATAAAAGATACAAAAAAATTATCTGCATTTATTTTAATATTTTATTTTTGTCATACACAACTTATACTTTTATATTACATTAAAATCATTGTAGCCATTTACAATGGAAAACAGTCAATTATAAATTATAAAAAAATGTTCAAAATAATAGTATATTATGATGTAAGTGTATAAGTAAACTTTTAAAGCACGTACCACGAGTTTAAGAGCACGACGCGAAGCGGAGTGCTTTTAACGTCGCTAGTGCTTTAATAAATATTTACGATATAAGTGGAATAAGAGCATTATTAATATACGCATGTGAAATTTTGTAATCACATAAGTATATTAATAACGCATTATCATACGTGTATTGTACAATATTTTATTTACGCCCAACCAAAGTTAAAAAATTAAAATAATTTGACTATATTTTGTCGACAAGTAGAAAATTAATCCAAGTAGTTGCTGTAAAATGTTTTTAATCCTTGACTACCACAATTTGACATTAAACAATTATGTAGTTTATTTCATTAATTTTTGAAGCATTTCGTGAAAATGAGTGATTTAGAAAGTATTTCGTCGGATATAGAAGAACAAGCTTAAAAAATGATTAATTAATTAAATATTAATTAATTTAAAGAATTGTAAAGATAGTATTATCAACATTTATAATAAATAGTACGTAAATGAAAACGAGTGCGGTAATGAAGCTTCTAACTTACGCAAAATGAGTGGGTTAAGTGACATTTAACTCACGAACAAACACGGTATAATGCAGGTATAATAAAAAAATAATTATGTCAAATAAGGAAAAACAAAATACAATTTTCATTTGTTTTCCATTGTAAACGTACTATTTAATAATAATTTAATAATATATTATGATGAAATAAAGGCGTAATATTCAAGTGTCCTAGACATAGTAATGACCCTCAAATCTTCTTTGAATCATTTAAATACGTTGCGTATAATAATAATTGAATTTGGGTCAAGCAGCCCGAACGTCAGAAGAGTCTAGTTTGCAAGGAGAAAAGAACAATTGAAATAAGTTGCTTTTGAAGTTCAAATATCTAGTTATTTTATTCTGAAGTAATATATTTGAATGAAGTACGCATCAGAATTTCAACAAAGCATCCGAGTAGTATTGACTGAAATAGAAAAGAACATATTTAAATAACGAGCAAAAGCTCCTGCTAACTCACCGTGCAGGAATGGTATTTACCCTGTCACCGCGCTGTGACGAAGGTTTGATGACAGCGCGCATCATGATATGGCTGACAGGTGCCAACATTCATAAACCTAATAATAAATTTGTTCACATAGAATCACTATCACACAAAACAATCTATTGTGTTTTCAACATCGTTTAAGTTTATTATTCTCTGGTTCATTACACTTAACTCTTCTCAGACAAATAAAAATAAATATTTTATTAATGCACGTATACAGGATATATAAGGTACGGAAAAGATTGAAAGTGTAATTCAAAATAATGTCTTTTCCTTAAGAAACTTTTGGCAAAAACTCAATAACAAAAAAGTTACAGTAACTTTTAGTTGAATCAAGTAATAAACAGTCGTTACAATTAAGTTAATTATTTTACATAGAAATTGGGAATACTTTAAAGTTAGTTGAACAATGTTTAGTTGGATATTTAAAATTTATTTATTGCTCAAAAATTGCTGTTTACATGGATGAGAGTGAGTTACAAACATAAACACAGCTAGAAAACAAATTGCCGTTGAAATTATTTAAATGTCAATTCATTAAACGAAATAGAAGCCATATTCCGAAACTTACCTGATAATTTTTAACGACCTGTTAAAAATTTTAACCAATAAAAATATATGTGGCAAATACATTTTTCAATTTTATTTAGTACCGTCTGTTATTATTGGTTAAAATTTTTAACTGACCCTTAAAAATTAACAAGTAAAATACAGAATAGGCTGCATAGTATGTTAAGTGCAAAATGGTTAATACTTTCAGTAATGAGGAATACGTAGACATGATTATGTTAAATAGAATAAGTTTTATTAATTAAAAAGATTTCTACAATTTACCGCTTTTTTGTTTGGTAGAAATATATTTCTATGGATACGAGAAAATTATGGTTCTCCTCAATTATTTTCCTATTTCACGTACACAAAGTCAACTTTGTGACACTATTTTTCTCAAAAACAATGCTACAAAATTAAATTTTGTGCAACCGTTTTTGGGGAATTTAATATTTTTAAAATTAAGAGTCCGTCAAACTTCAGGCTTCACGTAAAATTATTGAATCGGAGCCCCTGCGTCGGGGTTGCAGCCTGGGACCCGATAGGCCCCGCGGGCAAAACCCCTTGGTGACCAGTGGTATATTAAACATGCCGTACAATTTTATTTTTATTGAATTTATGAACGTGAAATAGGAAAAGTAGTATGAACAACTCGTGTTACAATGCCTACTTGCAATACTCGTATTTTGCGTAACTCGCCTGCGGCTTGTTTACGCAAACTATACTCGTATTACAAAAAGGTCATTGTAACACTAGTTGTTCAATATATTATTTCAGCGGTATTCAATAGGTAGGCGTTAATTTATGAGAACTCTAATTTGCTATAACATTTTGGTTATTGAGTTGTCAAAAACAAAACAATATAAAAATTAATATATTTCAATGTTACATGTTTTGCTTCGTTTAAATTATTTTATATTTTATTCCTTATCCTTATTTGTGCACACACTTTATATACAGTGTCTAAGTAATCTTAAAAGCATTTTGTTTTTTTTTGTGAAAGTGTCGTAAAGTCCCATATGGCTACAAATAAAATAGAGGTTAGAAATACACAACTTCAGAGTTTGAATATTTAGTCTGAAAAATCGCTTAGAAATTAAAACTTTTGGGAAGTTATGTGGTGACCATATTAAACTATAAAGACAAAATAATTTTAAAATTATATATTTTTGAGCTGACTTCATTTTGGCAGAAATCCATTAATCGGAAATGGTAATTTACTTGTAGCCCTATAAGATATTTTGAGCATATCTCAGTAAATAATTAAGTTAAGTTTTTTATTTTATACTATTTAAAACATTTGTAGGCAGGAGGTTATGTGTTGGTTACACCATAGTTTTTGTCCAGCACATCTGCAGTATATTTTAAAATGATTGCTGGCTCCTCCACCAAATTTCGCCGAACGTGCCCAATTTTAATAATTACTAATTAGGCTCTACCAGATAAATTCAATCAATCTTCGCAAATCATAAATTACGCGTGATGAATACTTAATTTTTAATTAAAACTAATTTATAGGCTTTGCAAAGTTTTAATCTAAACATGGAATAATTTATTTGAAATTTATCGGCAATAAATAATAATTGATTAGTTTGGTATCAGTGAAAATAGCTGTTGCGTGCCGCGCTGTCAGTGCCGTCGTTCTCGCGTCGAATTCCCATCCGATCAGTATCTGTCCGCTCAATTATTTATACCATCCCGCTCACCCCTAGTATTGCTCGTAACATTTACTATTTGTTCATTTAAAAAGTCTATTCTTGTTCTTTTAATTAACTGCTTCATATGAATTATACATGCTTTACTAGGAAAATAAAATAAATATTGAAATACTTTACTGAAACGGATGATTCATTTACTAGTTTATATTTTAATCTTATCTTTAATCATATGGTGCATACAAATACAGTAACATAAAAGTTACTGAGCCGTACTTTGCTCAAACAACAAGACTTATGGATATAAATAAGTTATAAACATTTATTTTTGCAATACCTGTATTGTAAGTTACCCATTAATAACAAAATTTAAACACAGTAAGTGGAACTTTTATTGCACAATTGGTTTCCATTTACTTACCGTCCACGGTGGATGGTAAGTGAAACTTACCGTTCATGGTGGATGGTAACTAAATATATATTATTCAAATTTTATTTTTTACCTCAATCTGATAGATGTTAATTTTGATACCTATTTTTCTTTTTTTTATATTTATGCAGGTAATGCAAAAAATATCTTACTAACCTCGAACTGTAAGTGATTTTTTAGGTCTCGAATGTTTAGGAAATCTCAACCCTACGGGTCTCGACATCCCAAACTACACTCTCGACCTAAAAACTATCACTTACAGTTCACGCTACGTAATATACTATTATGATATACGTTATTGTAAACTTAGTATTATTGAGCATTGTCTCTAGTGGTGAGCTCGTAACAGATATTTAAGTTGTGAGTCCCGTATATTAGTTTTTTCGGAACGAATAACGAATTTATAAATGAGTACCGTGAAAATCATTAAAGGACTATTTGGTTTTGCGTTCTTTCTTAAAAACAATCACGTCCTTTTTGTCTTAATAAAAAAAAATGTGATAGCAACCAATTTTGTTGTGTTGATATTTGTAACATATTTAAAAAATGAATGCGGAAAACTGTATTATGAATCAAATGTATTAAAAACAACAATAATACTGTAAAAAACAATACTATTGAGTTGAAATCAGTCCGGTAAACATCCAAATGAGATGCAGTATCAAATAAAAAGACTTTTACGGGATCAAAGAAATTTCGATCGAATAATGCACTCACCATTAAATGTAAGATTGCATGTAAAATATTGCACTAATTGCACTAATAACAGGCTCGCTTTGTTTGCTAGTTCGGTACTGTGCTCATAAATAAAGTTCAGAGTAACGGTCTTATAATGTAAATTACTTTAACAAATACCTGTGTGAAATAAAGTATATTGGTATGAAAAAATTAATACTGACAAACTTTGGAGAATATGCTACAAAGTACCTGTTAAGTTACAATAAAGATGATATTTTATAGGACACTGACGAAAATAAAACAAAGACATTACAAAATGAGCACTGAATTTTAATATTATAAGAAAAGGAAGAAGTAGATCAGCAAACACTTGGATGTAACAAATGGAAGAGGAGTACATAAAAATAGGAGAAACTAGAAAATAAAGCAGAATCAAATCAAGAGGTAGGAAGAAGCTAAATTAAGTGAATTTGTACTTTGTAAGCTTTCGTGATTCTGTACACGTATCAATTGATTAGTGAATAAGTGGTACATTCACTGAAATATAGTAATACTGGAACGCGCACTTGTTGATTTTTATGAAAAAGAAAAACGAGGCTGAGACAGATAGATGTCGTAGACTATCCTTCTTTGTCAATTTTTTTTAAGTGCTGGTGTAAAGGCCTGTGTACGGTGATAGAAATCGTTCCGAGATCTCGGATATAGTTCTATATTATAAACAGTGAACTTGTATGACAACAGATGTCAGGTTAGTCGAATTAATGAAGTCAGTCAATTCTACCAATACAAAAATACTAATAAAATATAACTCAAGAAATTATTCTAACATAAGTAAATTAAATTTGTTTATATGAGAAATAATTAAAAAATATATTTCATGTTTCAGAAACTGTTTGAAAATACTAATTTTCAGCTTTGATTCAAATTTTTCAGATTTCTTTAAACGTCAAAATTTTAGTTAGGTAACATCTATATGAAGTTAGCAACTAGTATGAAAAGTCGGACAAAACGCGTTTTTTCATCATAGTTTTCTATTCGATTTTTTCGTCCAAGTTCGTAGTGTAAACGATCTGAGTTTTTGATTCGAGAACTATGTCCGAGATCTCGGACCGATTTCTATCGCCGTGGACACAGGCTTTTATGGGTTTGTTGAGTGGCTGTTATGTAAAAATATGTTGCACAGTTTTGTTCAAAAGTGATAAATAATATTTTTGCAATACCTATACTGTAAGTTACCCATTAATATCAAAATTTAAACACAGTAAGTGAAACTTTTATTGCACAATTGGTTTTAATTTTAAATTTTTCGCATAAAACTGTCCCTGTGGCTCTTTCCCCACTACCATCTTTGGAGGTCGTGATTTGATGGCTGGTAACCGCACTTCACGCGCAAAAATATATCACAATACCGAGATTTGCTTTCGGCAGAGTGCCACACTCATAAATGAGTGAAAGGTGTGATATATTTATTTATTTATTTCAAAATCATTGATTGTTAATTTCTTTATATTTTCGAAGCGAACTGTATGACAAAGATAGATTGCCCACATATTGTTGGTCTCTCTCGGCTCGCATTTTCAACGTCAGTGAGCGTTCTAGTATTATTATATTTCAGTAGATTTAAAACACAAAATTTTACGTGAGAAAAATTAGTACGTAGTTGATGCAATGTTTACAACTGTACGTTTAACCTAGTTGTGATAAAAATAAATTCAAATTCAGGTTAACAATGGATGCATTGAAGAAGCGGAGTAGCCGCTGATAGCGTCATCGCCAGCGCGATCGTGACAAAATACCACTTCACACGATATGCCCCCTGCGCTCAGTCGCATTCACTGTATTTATGTAGAATTATGTTACAAATCAAACATTTATCGACTAACGATACAAAACAAACAAACCAAAACAATCAACCCATAGAGATTTTATCAAGTTATTCTTTGATTTCATTATTGATTATGTGAAAATATACGGAAATGTAGCGATAGACGTTCATGTATCAATTGGTGTCTGCGATCAAATCTTTTTATTGTTATCGCCTCTACAGGAAATATCGTTAACACATCAGGGCTGAACAATTGACGTAATGAGTTTTCTTACTGTATGTTGTCACAACTTACAAAATAGAAAATAAGTCATTTATATTATGACTAGACCCAAAAACATCGTACAAAATATAACAGAAGTTTAAAAAATATTATTAATTATTAAGATATATAGATATCTTGTACTTCTTATTATTGAGTTGTCAGATCGTAAAGTGTCAAAATAGTTGGCAACTAATTTGAAGGTTTTTTGTTTCACTTTGAATTCGTAAGTATATTTTAAATACATACAATAGTTATTTATGTATCAAGGCACTGAAGTTCAATTTTTTGTCACGAATATGGAATTTAATTGGCGAGGCCCGTAGGGCCGAGGAAAATAAACCATGTGAATGATAAAAAGGAACTTCAGTGCCGAGGTACATATTAAGCTTTATTTGAAACCTAAAATTCGAAAACACTGTATAAGAATTACAATATAAATTAAGTTATACATCTGTCAGTTGTCAATTGAAACTGACAGTCAGTGTTGCCAACCTCGAGAAGTGAAGTTATCGTAAATAACACTCAAAAGTATGTGCTTTGTTCTCAATTTCGTCATCGGAATTAATTAGTTAATTGTTCTTGTAAATTTTGTGTCATGTTACGTCCAAATTTACTATACTACGTCAATATATCTGCCAAAATTATCCTAATTGTACAATAATTATTTAACGGTTGCCAACACTGAGTTGCTCAAAATCGTCGTGTAAAGGGTTACTTTAGTGATGATTTCAGAACTGTTAATGACGATTTTTGAGCACTTTAGTGCCGATTTCAAATAAAATATATTATTTATTTCTAAATAATAAATTTTACTTTAGATCGACTCAACGAAATTAAAGGCTTTTGAATTAGCAAAATTTATCAGTGGTATTCAAACATTTGACTAAAATAATCTTAAATTTTGTTCATGTTTCTTCAAGAAATAAACGAAATTCATGTATATTTTAATTATTTACCCTGAATAGTTATTTTAATTCCATTTAAATAATTTTCTGAACAATATATTAGAACATTCATGTGACTACAATTATTTACAATCTCTACTACTACCAACTACTACAACACCTCTACAATGACGTCACAATATTTAAAAAAAAAATCATTGTGGTTTAATGAATAACAATTAAGACTTTTTAAAAGTGTTTTTTTTTAATGGTTTAAGACCCCATTGCTACTTACTTAACAGTGATGCCATGTGTGGTGCCCACCCGGTGCAAGCCCTTTTTACAACTACTAGCTGGTGCCCGATAGTTTTGTAGTTGCCAAGTTAATTTAACCCAGCTTGGAATGGTAAGAGAAATGAGTATCAATCGAAATCATGAAAAAGTTATAGCTTCTATAACGTCATAAGCAGTGAACTGCAAAAATTTGTGCTAGTTTTAATTAAAAATATAGAGAATTATTAGCTCATTCCCGTTACCTTACTCGTCTCCTGTCTCATCAAAGTTTGTCGCTGTCGCCTGTGATGAATTTTTTATAACGGTGATGGAAATTAATGAAAAAACATCATTCTGTGTCATAAATTTAATTCCCCGTAGATTTGGAGAGTTGCGTGGGCCGCGGACGAAGCGGGAACGGGAAGCGGTAACGTGCCGCGGACAAATTAAATTACGATGTTTAGTAATAACGGCAGGTGGACCACACCCGTTCTGGCGTCTCTCGGCGTCTCTTGGCGTCTCTCTCTCCCACTGTTCGCAGACGCATCAGCTGCGCGTCCTGAACTAACTTTGCGTATATTTTACACTCTGTTATCTCAAGCGAAGTTTTTCAAATTGGGATCATGATTAAATATTTAAGGACCTATAAAGTGATTGATAATATGATAGTAGCAAGCACAAAGTGATGTAGATACACCCCCATAACGACTGGTGTGAGATTATAGTGCTCCGACATAATTATATAAATGTATTTAAAACACAATTTTATTAATTAAATGTGAAATTCAATGTCCGTGCGACACCTCTATATTTTTAACCCAGAATGCTACACTGGGAGAAAAAAGAAATAAACACTACGAATTTCATTTAATTTTCCACATACGCAGCATTCATTGTAAATTTAGTTTCTATAATTCTAAACAAATATGCAATATGTAAAATCCTCATGTGTTTGTTCTCAATAGACCAAAATAAAAATGCTGTGTTGTGAATAAAATATATGATTCAGAAAGGTTATTAACTGTTTAATGTCTTTCTATAATTCTAAACAAATATTGTTTAGGTAAAACTCCCTAGAAAAATTATAACTGGTTATAGAGAAGTAGGTTTTTCTTTTCCTGGGTATCACAGACCCCAGTGTGACAGTTGTGTAACTGTAAAAGTAGTGTGACTGTTCAGGGTTAAAAATCAGACACGCACTCATAAAGATATCTTCTTGTTTCAAGAACATTTTCTGTTTTCCTTTTGTATGCATTCATTGAACAAAATTTTATTTCTTACAAAATGATAAGGTTGAATTAAAAACAAAATTTATTTGGAATATAAATTTTATTTATCTTTTTTGAAAGCATTGAATTAAAATGCAAATATTTTTAATTTGTTTGTAAAAATAATGAAAAAGAAGTCGTTCTAATTTTAAATAAAACGTTTTTTTTAATTATTATTATTACATTACATTTTATTATTACAATACAGTTGTAAAAAAAATGCGTTTAACGCTCATTGGTTGCAGAAGATTTCTTGGTGCGCTTAACAGATATTTCGCGCCTTAATTATGGAATAATTCTTCACGTACGAGCGTTTATTTGAGTTGAAAGATTCATTTCCGCTTCTTCCCACAAGAGGTTTACAAATCTCTTTGTAACGAACGAAATTATTTTTAAGGGAATTAAAATTTAATCAAATACTCGTAAATTAACAAATTCACAGAAACAGAATCATAGCAACCACCCGTTGCTAAGGTATTTGGTGATATGTATACATATTATTGGCGGTTATCCACTAGTCATTCCAATAAAAATAAAACAATTTTTCACGACCGAGAGAGAAACTAGGTTTATAATTATATGATACCAAAATCATGACAGAAGCAACCAATTTCGTATCTACGGAAGACTTGTGTACTTTCTCTCCCATCGTGAGGTAAAGTGAACAAAATGAAACAAATCAAAGGTAACTGTCATAAAATATACTACAAATCAAATAATTTTGAGATACATAAAAACCATCATAAATGTTGGGGTCGTGAAAAAAATAGCATATACACCGCAGGAGAGATGTAGTGGTCCGTGTTCTTGCATTGTTGATAAGAAATCTATGGCGGGAGGTATTGCGATGCCCACAATAGTTTATTTCCTACTTGTTTACTGTACATTTGACATTTTTTCTGTGACGTCATCTATTAATTCCACAAACACGTGTGTGGACATCTCGTGGGACAACTGTATTTATTTATTTTCTTACAACCTGTCATCTGTCATTATTCTTTACAATGCAATTTAGTATCTGTTATTAGTTTTGATATAATAATAATGTATTCCTGTTTCTCCTCCTGGGAGCATAGGGCCGGAATTCCACCGGTTTCAATGACCGAATGTTTTACTTGCATTAACGATGTTGCTGATGGTCAGTCAACAGACAACTGCAAGGGACCGCCGGCTTATAGTGACCTCCGAATCACTCAGACCCATCTGTGGTCACTTGTCAGAGCTACGAATTATAATATTAGTTTTGATAGTTTGAACAAAACAAAATATAACATAATTTATAAAGATATTAGCAGATCGTGGATATTTTTGCTTACTTTCTAACAATTTAATAATGTAAGCGCCAAAATCTTTATTCATTTCCTAATTAAGTAAATGATTAAGATGTCAAACAAAATTTTAGAGTCTTAAGTCTTTTCGATTATTGAAATGTCGATCGAATAGTTACCAAGGTGTAGTGTGTTATTATTATTGTTATAAATAAAAAAATACTCACTAGTGGCTTTCCTCAAAATTATACCCACTAGTGGATAATCTGTTACTTTGCTTGTTTAAAATCGCCATAGTTTTAGAGCATTTATTGGGAGGTTTTGGATAAAATCTTTTATGCTTATATAAGTTAAAAGTTTAAGCCGATATCTGTGTACGATATGCACTTTTCGTCTGTGGAGGACTTATACTCTATATATAAGCTGGCAGCTTGAAAACCTTTTAAAATTTAAGAGATTATTTATAAAGCATTTGCTTGTTTCGTTTTATTTTCTGTAGTTTAGTAATGCCGTAATTTCGTGCAGAAAGAAGGAGTACAAAGCTCTTTCTTAAGTAATGTTCATATAAAAATTTCATATGCTTAGGTTTACCCCAGAATCTGTCTTCGTCTTTTGTTTGTACTAATACTTTCAAGTTTAAATTCAGTTGCATAACTAGGGCAATCCTTATATAAACACGTTGCAATAACAAACTACTTTAACGAACTTTACGTTATGTATAAATTTAAGCTCAGAAAGTTGGCAATAATTTAGATTTAAATAGAATAGTAGAATAAATTGATTATTATTACGTTAGCGTCTCGAACTCGAGCCGGATGCCGCACAGCATGGATTTTGCTGGTTGGAATACATTTTATGTGTATTGTACTAATTAGTAATTTGAAACTGAAGCTAACGATTTTTCATTAAGTTTATAAATAACTGGGATATAATTGAAATTTATAAATGTCATCGTCTACATACTACATACTTTTTTATCAAATAAATATCATCATGTCCTTCGCTCATTTTGGGTGTGACTGTTTGCTCTAACATATCTTGGTAAGTGATATATTTATAGGCATGAAGTGCAATTACCAGACGTCAAACCATGCCCCCCCCCTCAAGGTATTAGTGGTGGAGAGTCGCAGGGGGAAAGTTAAAATTGTTGATTTGAACTAAGCTATAAACATATTAAAATTATATTTAACCTCAGGATTCAATCTCCACTCTAGACAAATATTGACGAAATTTACTCCCTTGTTATGTAACATGCTTTTTAGCACTTAAAAATATCAATTTTTTTCTGTTTTTGTGTTTTTGGATTATAGAGTTTGTTCGATAATTGATTCCGTCAATACGGTTCTTCATTATTTTGTTTTTATTATTTTTTTTATGATTCTATCTAAATTGAAGACTATCTGCACTATCTGCAGTTTTAAAAAGTCTTAATTGCATTTCATTATGCTGCAATGATTTTTTTTTAATGTTGTGACGTCAGAGTTTTCGTGTATTGTGGATATCAATCAATAGGGATTGTAAATAATTGTAGTCACATAAATGTTCTAGTTTATTGTTTAGAAAATTATTTAAATAACTGTTTTTGCCGATTGACATTAATGTTTTAGTTTATTGTTTAGAAAATTTTTTAAATAACTGTTTTTGCTGATTGTCATTAAAGGCGACACTTCATGGACTGCTAACAGTCTGTAAAGTGTCACTTTTATGTCTAGGCTGTAAAAATATTTTAAATATTTAAATACATAGCAACCGTTCAACACATGCATGGCAACGTAATTTGACAGCAATAACCTTCATAATATATATACTTATATAAAATAATCACTAAATTAACATTAATTCCAAATCGGTAAAAAAATTATGTGTTCAACTCGGCATCAAACACAGATTTATAGCTTCTTCTATAAATCTGGTATTTTGATGCCTAGTTAAACAAATAACTATTCTTGGTAAATAATTAATATATGCATGAATACTATTTATTCCAGGAAGACACATAAATAAACTGTAAGATTATTTTAGTCAAATGTTTGGTTACCACTGATTAATTTTGCTAACCTATCCAGTTTGGTATCATTGGATATCCCCCTATGAGACAAACAAATTTTTGTTTAATATTCTTTGATCCGATGTCTAGCTTTCGAGATATTTCAGTGTCTTCCGTTAAATTGAACACCCTGAATAACATAATATCAGACTTTACAATCAACCAACTATCAAACATTCCTATCCTGGCACACCACTTTCGCCTCGTCCACATTAGTTCACGCGACAAACCATCAATCAGACCTATTCACAATCTCAATAATTTCATTGTTTAACATTCAATTAATTTTTGACATAATGAAGATGAGTACATTAAATCCTACGATGAGGTCCTAAATGCTCTTCCGATGGCCCGACACCGAATGACGTGGATCAAACAATAACTCTCTTTTAGGTTAAGTTTAATTACTTAAGCAATCAGCGCCAAACATACTAATGCACGCGCGCGTCCATAGAAACGGCCACTTGAATACATTGGATGAAGTGATCCGTAACGATCAACGATCAGTGCACAAAGTGAGCTGTGTTTCCAGCCAGTGTAATTCACGAGTGGATCCGTTATTCACAGAGAACTGTTGCTCAGACGTCGGCGTCGGCGTTGGCGGCGCCGTCAGCGCTCAGTGTAACGGCCGCCAGTTTCACTGATCCAAGAACATTTGGAAGATTGATGGAGCGACCCGACATCATCAACTATCGATTGTGAACTAAAACTAGATATATTGCACTACCTGCAAACTTCATACGCAATTATAGAACCACTTTACACTTATTTTCTTGTAATTTTACTCTTGTTTTAATAATTAACAAGAGGGCTTTTAACGTACAATGCAGGAAATCAGTTTTCCTGCAGAGCAAAACCAAATGCATATAGTTAATTAAATATTATATATAGACAGGTTATTTATTTAATTATAATAGAAACCAACAGTAAAAAAGATGATGTGGCCAAAACATAACCTCCCGCCCAGTACAACTCCACGATACAAAAAATAGTTATTTAATTTACAAGTGGGCAAAGTAAAGAATTACACACGAGAGAAATTTTAGCTCACGAAGCCGAAGGCTGAGTGAGATAATTTTATCGAGTGGGTAATTCCAGTTTGCCCACGTGTGAAGTATAACGTTTTATCCAACACTTCTTAATAAATGAAAAATTTATTAAAGAAATATTATTTTATAGTGACATGCTTTAAATTTTTAAATTAAAATGTCAATCGAAGTAGTTACCAAGGTGTGTGTTATTATTATTGTTATACATAAAAAAATACTCACTGGTGGCTTTCCTCAAAATTATACCCACTAGTGTATTATCTGTTACTTTGCTTGTTTAAAATCGCCATAGTTATAGAGCATATATTGAGAGGTGTTGGAAAAAATAATTTAATAATACAGAAAAATGCCTTCTTATTTGTTTATTTTCTATTTATACTTGAGAAATTTAATTTTCTTTTGAATATTTATTCAATTTTTTGACATATATTTCTCTAAGAAAATAGTTTATTTTTATTATCTCTAAATCTAATGGGAACTAATAAAATTAGTGTAATCAAAACTGATGTACAATTTTCAAAATAATATAAAATGTAATAAATTTAAATTTAACCGTATTTTTTCACGGAAAACTGTTAAGGGTTTCTTGTAAACTGCTACTTCTGGTTGACTGCTTTGGTTAGTCATGCCATCGAACATTTACACAAAATAAATTTTGAAGGAAGTAAAATTATAGGAAGATGGAAATGTACCAATGGTAGACTCATATAAGAGAAGTTATTGAAATCTACAAGCAGAACAATACAGTGAATCCGAACAAGACATGGCTTCCTCTGTTTTATGTCATAATTTTTTGTTTACATAATTACTGTTGCTATTTACTTGTTTATGTTTCTATTATTCCTCACGAACTATGTTCAATAATTCGAAACGTTGAATTTTAATAAATTTAAATATACAGAACTATAGTACAGCTTTCTTGTGGTGCGGTTCACGTCACTATCTTCTTTCTCACTTTCTCTATATATAATAAATAATAAATTGCTGATTTGCAATAGAGGGAGAAAGTGAGAAAGAATATAGTGACGTGAACCGCACCACAAGAAAGCTGTACTATATATCTATAGTCTTTTATTTCATTATTATGAGTTCTAAAAGCTTTTTCCACTTAATGTTAATTATATTTTTTATTTCAAGATTTATTTTTATATTGTATCATGTAAGAATTGCTTAGGTAGGAAGTTATGCGTTTGCCACATCAGATTTATTGTTAAAAATGTTTGTAGCTCACTTAATAACAAAACAGAATCACACAACAAGTTGTTGAAATATATTAAATTGTCAATTTAATTAAATGTCGCTTCGATTTACATCAAAGCCAATAATTGTTATTGAGTTTTTTGTTTTCATGAATTTAATTAAAATAGTTGCTATTTATTGGTGTGCTACATTTAAATTTATTTAAATATAAAATTCATTGTTTGTTTATAATGAAAAAGACATCAATTTTTCCCGCCCTAGTAACACTTCCAATCTATTCGGTATGTTAAATTTTATATAGTTGGTATTAAAAAAGTATTGCGCAATCAAAATGAATAGCGAGAAGCAGGCATTGAAAATCATGTCGTACTTGTGCACATCATGTAATGTAATATGCGACGCACCTGAAGGTATATGCATAAATTGCAGTTTGTGTAAATATAAAAATGTTGGCAATATGATGCAGAACATAATATTTCTTGGAGTGTGTAATCAAATTACTAATAATTTAATATTCCGCGAGATATATTTCCTGCAGCTATGATTTAATGTTATTATTAAACACATAAAAATGTATCGCATCTCTCTACGGTTACAAGTATACTATAAAAGCAAAATCTTTCTTATGCGGCTAAAGCAACAACTTTTTAATTGCTCTCTCGGCAAGAGATCCGATTATTGTGGTTCGCCTTTGTCTTCGCAAAACCAAAATGTAATTTCATTTTAAGTCTCATCAGGTTTCCGCTTCATCTATATCAGTTTTTTTTCTTCGTTTTCTCTCAGCTTTCTTCAGTGATTACATGCGTGACATTATTTCTTATTTTCTCATCCTTACATTGAATGTAAAAATTCGATAGTTATCAGTTATCATTAAACTTATATTGGGGCCTATTCTGTACCTTTCCTGTTAATTTTTAACGTCCTGTTGAAAATTTTTAAAAATAAAAATATATTTGTCAAATGAAATTGTCAACTTTTATTCATTGACGTCATTAGTAACTGGCAGTTAAAAATTAACAGATAAGTTACAGAATAGGCCCCATACTCCCATACATAATCCGGTTTTTTCTCAGTAATAATATAACACGAGAGTGAGAATAAATTGAAAATAATTTGAGAAAGATACTGGAGAATTATTTTCTAATTTATCGAACTCTCGAGTTATTTTTAATTGGATTATTTTTTTATGTCATCATCAGGCACGCCACTAAATTTATCTTTTTTGCTAGTTTTTACTTGTGTCGATGATAACTATCTGACATTTGACATCTGTCAACAAAAACAAAAAAGCTACAGAGAATATTAGAGCTCTAGAAGAATGTAGGTATTCTCGTCCACCATTTTGGGTCCAGTTATTGGAATCCAGTTACTTAAAAAAAAAAAATTCTATCTGTCAAATATTTCTTGAAATTCTGTAAAATCTAAATACACAAATCATACGGTAATATATTATTAGAAAGTATTCTGTACACGTACCTGTTAGATATGAATATAATAATTGAAGGAATGATATACCACAATTATTAATCAATATCAACTTCAAATTTGACAGAAAAGAATGAAAGTAACCAAAAATGGCGGATGAGAATACTCATATATTCCAGTACCTTAAGCCGGGAGTAATCACAAGAGCATTATTCTCAGTATAATAATGACAGGATTGGTTAACACGTAACATACAATAAAGCATTTCATTGGTTTAAAGAAACGTCAAAAAATAATCTAAAAAATTGCTGCGGTAACAACTTGCTAATTTCCACAAAAATTAATCAACTTTTGACAGCTAATGAAATATTTTCCATTAAACATATATTGGTGCGATTTTGTCACGATTAGCAAGTTGCTATTCGTAACAACTTCGTAAGAGAATTGAGCCGAATATCTATTATATTATATCCCACATGGTGGGATAGCACCACTGGAACTAATATTGAAAATGCGAGCTGAGAAAAATAGCTAGTAGTGGAATATCTTTCTTTGTTGTGCAATGTTTTTACATAGCAACCGCTCAACAAACGCATAGCAACAAGTGACAAAGAAGAGTTGCCTTACAACATTTATCTTTCTCAAACTAACTTTTCGCTACCACAAAAGCCAACAAATGTGCGTTACAGTATTGCTATACTTCAGTGGGTGGCACTAACCGTAAAAAAATTCAGTAAAAAAGTATTTACTTTTACTGTAATACTCAATTAATTTTACTGAAAAATTCAGTTTTAACCTATGTATAACTGTGAACCTTATTAAAAAACATAACACAAATAAATAGCATTATGTATTTGAAAAAGTCAGCTAGCTGTTGCGACGGAGTTGGCTGTGATAATGAAAGTACTGTCAAAGTGTCAAATATTTTCGTTATTATTTACATGTTCGTAGATGTGGTCTGCATGTGATCTGCATTAAATCCAATAAATTATTATCAAAGGAAAATAATAAACAAATTCACCGATAATATTATAGAATATGTTTGTTCTTTTGTATAAGTTTGATAAATGAGTCCGCAAAGTTAAATTTTGTC
This sequence comes from Poecilus cupreus, assembly GCA_963942605.1. Taxonomy (NCBI): domain Eukaryota; kingdom Metazoa; phylum Arthropoda; class Insecta; order Coleoptera; family Carabidae; genus Poecilus; species Poecilus cupreus. The sequence goes on along the minus strand of OZ012714.1, from coordinate 1,479,923 downwards.
ACAAGAGTCTGTAAAAGTTTTACTTTAGCTACTACTTGGCTAACTTCACGGAGTGATATCTGTAGCTACTTTAGTATCGACTTTGAAAACAAAATTATTATTCAAATGATATCGATTAAAGTGATATATTTTTGAGAGTAAAATTACGGTCATCACAAAATTCAGATATGTGGAAATAAAGCGATAATTAGATATGGTGAAAATGTCAATGATCAACTGAAAAAATTGTTGATGTCATGTTACCATTAAACAATTTACCATATCATACATTTAAATAACTGTGCAGTACTGCGTCATTAAAATATAAAATTATTTTTAGAAGTAGATGAGAATGTGCTCTACGTACGGACTAATTAATGTTTGTTAACAATACATTTTACATACTAAAATGATTCCAAGTTTTGCAATTACACTGCAATTTAGAGAGACTGTAAATATATGTAGTAATTATTTTATGTTGCTCTTTACATTTCGCTGCTCACAATTTTATTTTTATTGCCTTTGTGTTTGATTCAACATCAGTATTTTGTTACATTCGTTTTATTTGTAGAATAAACAATGTTGTATCAGTAACAAGCTGTAAGGTACATATTTTTTAGAATTATTTTCAGTGAAACGCGATTTTTCTTAGAATTTATCGTTACATTTTACGGTAACGAGAAATAGAATTCTTTCACAGTATTTATTTACGGTACAAATATTACGGTAACAAATGCGCTATGAAAAAAATTAAACTAAATAAATATTTATCGTTTTAATTACTCGTAATCTTTTTTAATACGCAAAGCAGTGTTTAAACATAAAAATATTTTGTTCTTTTTTTAAATATATTTAATAAGATTAACTCTATATTGCGAAAACATCGCAGTCTGTTTTTATGCTCCTGTTAACAAATAGTAAAGGCGCTTTCAAATCAAATTTATTTATAAACATGAAACAAAAATTTGTTTTATTTTGAATGCAAGCGAAACTTTCTTATACATTTGAAAATAGAATGTAATGAATATAAATAAATCAAAAACAATAATGAGAAATATCGGGGTTCTGAAAAATTCTTATGTACATATTAAAATAGTATATTAAAGAACGCGTTTCATCATTGTCATTTTATATTATATTTTATATTTTGCGCTATTTATGCTTTTTTTTTTTAAATAAAATCTTCAAGTTTAAAAATTTAGGGAATTTTGTGTTTGTTGGTGACACTGATGTGATATTTGAAAATTCAACACCTAACCTTACATTTCCTATCTCTTCTTCTTCTTCTTACTATTCTTAACTACTGCTTTTAAATTCAAAATTATACAAAAATAACATTCTTACAATTTGTGTTTATCAGACATCATCGCGAAACTATTAAAATCCTAAAACGAGCGCCTCTACTGAAAACCCACTAATATAAATTTCCCCTTCAGAAAGCTTTAATTTGATTCAATGAACTAAAAATTAATGATCGTAACTTGCATAAAATACAATTGACGATCGTCAAAAATTATTATTGACATTTTAATTTAACACTCCCCCTCAGTAAGGTTCAAATAATTTGTATGTGAAAACAATTGATGGACGTCAAAAATTGTTTTTTCACATTTGAGTATGTTTCCTTTTAAGATATTTAATTTGATACCAAATTCGATAGGGTTTTGTTGATATTTAAAATTTATTTATTTATTTATTATTTAAAATATATTATTAAATATACAATTAGTTTATCTCAAAACCGTCAACGGTTACAAATAACATTTTGTATTTCAAATAATATTATTAACATCTCTTATTTGAAATCCTTTTTGGCCGCGAATTTTATATCCGAAATAAATTGAATTTATTATTTTTTCTAGCAAATCTTGTTGCTCTATTTTTTGTCGTTCGTGAATTGTAGAATATATACACATCCATCCATTCATCCTTCCACACAGACGTCATTGACAAAAAGGTCAAAGTGTAATCAAGAGACCATGGTTGCTATACTAGTATACTTCAAATTAATATTTTAATAATAAAACAATTAGTAACTTAGTTCTTAGTTTTGATTCATTATTGTTGTGCTATACAGAGTGTACTACATATACGGGCCATAGAACATGGAAAAAGTTTTTTCGTTGCATTGCTTTGAAAATTATTTCAAAATTGAATGCTTCAAATAAAAGTTATAGATCTTAAAATTTTGCATGTAAATCAATAAATAAAATCATTACACATTCGTTTGTCATTTCTTTTTATATTATGGCACTATTAAATAGTTATTTTATACATTTTCATACTTAATTTCTGGAATTATAGCCCATAGTAAATGAATTTTGTGTACTGATTTACATGCAGACTTTTAAGCTCTAAAACATTTATTTGAAGCATTTTGGTCTGAAATAATTTGTGAAGCAATGCGTAAGGAAAAACTGATCTCCAATGTCAAACACCTATGGCCCGAATTTTCTGTTACACCTTATATGTTCAGTAACAATATATTTTTATTTTATGAATAATTGCACTCGTCAGTTGTTTTGGAAACGCAGCCCACGTTTCCGGTATGATGTACTGGCTGCGGTTTCCGGTTTCTAATTTGTTTTGAAATTTATTTATAATTTTCCTTATCGTCAGAATAAGAATTATTGTTTAATTACAAGAAGAACTGGTGGTTACTCGGAAATAGTATTTATTTTACTTTACAAGCTATACGATGAGTAACAAAAAAAATCGTTTATTTGAAAACCGCAGATAATAAGGTTTATTGAAATACGTACTGCGATGATAACGATACATTGATAAAGTCTGCTAATTATGTATTAACTGAATTACAACAAACTATAACTTACTGAAATTATACTGATAAATATACTACCAAGCGAAAAACCGGGACGCAAGTTTTTACAGTGTTTAAATAAAACGTTTGGTGTTTTATGAAGCAAGTTACTATTACTGTGTAGAAAAAACAGCATAATGTTATTTATCGGTCTATTTAATGAAGATTTTAACAGATATTGGGGCCTATTAACAATTTTGACCAGTGATAATAGACATTGAAAAAAATGGATAATTTCATTGGACACATATATTTTTATTGGTTAAAATTTTTAACTAGCGGTTAAAAATTAACAGGTCACTTGAGAATAGAGATCATTGGGGCCTATTTTGTAGTTTACCTGTTAATTTTTAACGGCCTATTAAATATTTTAACCAATAAAAATATATATGTCAAATGTAATTTTCAATTTTTGTTCAGTGACGTCTGTTATCATTGGTTAAAAATTTTAACAGGGCGTTAAAAATTAACAAGTAAGTTAGAGAATAGGCCCCTAAGCTCCAAAGGAATTTAGTTGAATACTAGATGAAATAAGAAAATAAACTTAACAAAGATTAAAAAGAATAAAATAACCTTGAATAAGTTTCAATATTTTGTATTGCCTCCCCTAATTCTATCTATTACAAATCTTTAAATTCAATTTCCGATTATTATTGTTCATTAAATAAACTGATAAGTATAGCAAGCTATTTTTTCTATATATTAATAGTTTATTGAATGGTAAAACTCCAAAAGTTTAATTAAAAGTACAATAAAAATAATGTCATTAACAGAAATAAAAAAAAAACATTAGTAGTTAATAAATATAGTTAGAGCAAAATATTTAGCCTAATAAGATTTGCTGAGATTGTTATAAAGTTGTAATAGTGAAAGAGGAAGTAATGAAGGAAAGCTACCTTGAGTTAGTTGAGTAGAAGTTTCTTCATCCATGCATCACAAGTTATTCAACAATTAGTTTCACAAATCAGGAGAAAAGATCACAAAAACAACAAAGATGGACGAATTCGCAACAGATGATCCAAAGGAGGCACTGAAGTCGTTTGGTGAGAATCGAGAACTTTAGTTACGTACTGGTTGTACTACCGGCTGCAGTGGTCCTGAACGCAGTGTGATTTAGTTTGCAGAGAGTTGAGGCCATAACTAGCCATAGGTAGTAGTACGAGTGGTGAGCAGGAGCACGTGTACGGTGCACGGCGTCCCGGCGACTGGCGTCGGTGGAGCGGCGACGCTCACTGGCCCCACCCCCGCGATCGATTGCCAACCTGACTATCACAAATATTACTAAAATACCGAGAGATATCACTTGTGCCGCTGTGAATTTCTATGTCTTCATTAGCGGGGGCTCTGGCTGCGTGCCGTGACCACTCGCGACTAAGTGCGTGCGTGGAGACGCGGGCGGGGCCCCCCGGCAGGATAGGTGTACACAGCGCTATCGCAGCCTGCGGTCGCTTCGCATCCGGTCAGCGCCCGCTCGCGCTGCGGAGCGCCAACTTTAAATTGCGCAGCAGGAATCAAATTATACCTTTGTTTGCCAAATTATTAATTAAACTTTGAATATGTGCAGTATGCAGCGCCTCATTCATGTGTTTAATTACGCTCTGTTTTCATTAACACCGTTTGATGTGATGCACTATATTATGTGGAATAATAATCAATTTACGAATTCTTTGTACAAATCTTTCACAAAACGCTTTTGATAATCCACAAGCAAATACATAAATAAATAGGCAACGGTTCGGTTAAGTTAAGTTAAGTTAAGCAATGCTGCCCGCGGTCAGTAGTTGGATGGGTGACGACCCATAGCTGCGTGCCGTTGTCACACCACCGAAAACGAGGTTCCGAGGCGTCATATAACCCCAGCAGTGGAGACTGCTTAATAATAATAATAAAAAATAAATAAATAAATATATCATCTGACGATCTCGGTAGTGTAGTGGCTATGGCACTAGCCTAGCACGCCAAAGGGCGTGGGTTCGAATCCCGCTGAAGAGCATGGTCGCTTATGTTAATCATATAAATTCACTCTTGAGGCGGCATATGACCGAATAATGGACCAAAAAAAATATATAGGTTACTATTTAAAAAAATCTGATGTGGCCAGCACATAACCTCCCGCCCAATACTACTCTTAAACAGTACAAAATAGTATTTGATACAAAAACATACCTTCTTATTTGTTTATTTTCTATTTATATTTGAGAATTTAAATTTTCTTTCGTATATTTATTGCATTTTTTGACATATATTTCACTAAAAAAACAGCTTCACAATCACAATGACATGTGTCACATTTCGAAGAAAAAATTGAAAATTTTTAAATGTTTCCATGGTGTACTAGGAATGCAAGATTTGTGAAATCTAATTTCTTTATATTTTATTATCTCTAAATCTAATAAAAATTAATAAAATTAGTATAATCAAAACACATGTAAAATTAAATATTCTTCAACTTTGAAAATAACATAAATTGTTGAATAAGGAAATTTAACCGTGTTTTTCACAAAAAAACTGTTAAGGGCTTCAAGTAAACTTCTACTTCCGGTTGCCCAATTTTATCCAAAATCTAATCAGCTCTTTATTTAAATATAAGAAGCAATAATTCACAAAATTGTATTTTTTGGTATTATAGTATTTGAGTTATGCGAGACGAAAAAATTGCCACAGACTACACACACACACACATACATACATACATACATACATACATACATACATACATACATACATACATACAGACATCATCGCGAAAATAGTAAAATCGTATTGTAGGGACCTTAAAACGTGCTTATTCATTGAAAACTCACTACCCAATTTTTTGACCAAAAACAATACCTCCCTTACCTAGAGGTAGGCGGGAGGTAAAAACATAATTTTATTCTATCATTTAAGAACCACTGGTTTAATTTTCTGTTTGTTATTTCTATTAATTTCTATTAAATAGGGCCCTTTTTCTTGGTCATTTTTTGTATATAAAATTTTTCTCTAAAGTCATTAGTTTGCCCAAAAAAGCGCTGGTTGTTTTATAGGAAACATCCTGTATAGTAATATCTTTGACTACTATTATACAGGATGGTAAATCGAATGACGCACTATACCGTTTTCAATGCTATTTTTGAAATGTTAAATTATTGGCTTCTCTAAATATTTATCATCAACAAAGTTAAATAGTTTATTGTAGAAGAAGAATTGTTGCATTTTTTTACTTTAATATTTATAATTTTACTCTACCTGGAACCGAAAAATGACGAAAATGTTTATTTGATAATTTTTTTTTAAATCGCCAGTGTCATGAATAATAAAATAAATGTGATATTAATTGAAAATTTATTTTATTTATTACATTTTTGTGGAGCACTATTCTGACCATAAAATCATTTTACTTTCACTCTGGTATCAAATACTGATGACAGCAAAAACCAATAACTTTCAATTGGTACATTTGTTTTGTTATTTTATGGTAGCACAAATTTTCGTTATTTTTCAGGTTCCAAGTACAGTAAAATTATAAAAAAATACAGAAATAAATAAACTATATAAGTTTTTTCACGTAAAATAATTAAGGTAGCCAATAATTAAACCTTTCAAAAATAGCATTGGATTCAATACCCTGTATAAATATATTATATTTATTACCAAATACTATACAATAATTAATAAAAATTTGGAATCTCTTAAAAGTGTGAAATAATATTAAGTAATACTTAATCCTTGTAAAGCAATAGTTATATGTGTATTATATAAAGTAATAAATAAAAATATTTCAAACACAAAAGGCTTCAAGCAAACTATCATTTCCGGTGGTTGGATTATTCCCGAAACTAATTAGCTCTTCCTGAAGGAATACAAAACAAAAAAAAATTTTGTCCAGCTGTTTTTGGGAAACCGTAACTCCACTCATTTATCCAACTACACACACACATACAGCCATCATTTCGAAAATAGTGAAATCTTTTTCTAGGAACTCTAAAACGTGCATATCCATTGAAAACTCACTACCGAATTTTTAGGATGATTCCTATACCTCCCTTATACGACTAAAATGTATTGGAATGTAAAAAACACAACTTTGGAGATAAATATTTATATCTTGTACATTAATCAAAGATATAACTATGTACTGGGTGTCCCATTTTAATCTCAAAAAATAGGTTTCGATTGTCCAAATATTTATTACAAAATTTGAGGGTTCTAAAATTTTAAATGGAAGTACCAATTTGTATTTACAGATATGGATAGAGCGTAAAATAATTCATTTGACAAAACATTTTGTAGAATCAAATGTCCCCCTTCAAACTTTCAATCTATTGTTTCAAACATTTTGTTATTCAATGTCTGTTTTTCGAGATATTCTTCTGAAGATTAAAATAGGTCACGCAGAATAGCACTCAACCATTTTGTTTCAGAACGGCGAGTTGAACTTTAATGTTTTAAAATAACCAAATAAACAACTGTCTTAAAACTAGATAACTTGATTTGATCATAAAGCAATACAGATATTTTTATACTGAATATATTTTCACCTCTAAAAAGTAACCAATCTGCCTGGGATAATGTGTTGGCGCTGGCAGTGAATAAGCACAAATGTTTCAGCAGCAAATTTGCGAATCTGCGTTTGATTCGCAAGAGCTCACGACGTCTGATTCTGTCATCAATAACAATTTGGGATGTCAGCGGATGCTCGCAATCAACTTAGCCGGGACAGAAATTTCCCTCTAGCGCTGACACGAGTTTCCCTCTACGACAAATTTCATTCGCTTATCCATCCTGCCTCAATATGCAGCCAAATTTTCAGCGAAAACTGTCATTTTGTTTTGGGTCATTACGTTTATTACACGTGACAAAAGTGTAGTTTTATCTTCTACAAAAATATAAAACGATTGGAAGCTCTTTCATAAATTGTGTTGAGAACTTTTAACGAGGATGTTTTCTGCATGAAACTAATAACAAATGAAATATTTTCATATTGTAATTGTATTTAAATTATTCACTTCTGATAATGAGATACGATAATACAGTATTGCAATACAGGTAAGGAAAGAGCTTCATTACAACAATAAAAGTAAGAATAACATTTTTCCGAATTCGTTACTAAAGTACACGATATCACTCCGCGAAGTTAGCCAAAATAGTAGCTAACTTTGCAGATTTTACTTTACGGGTTCATCTGTCAAACTTGAATTACAAACCTAAAATAACAAACAAATTATTCTAGAATACTATTGGTGAATTTATTTATTATTTACTTTTGATAATAATTGATCGGATTTAATGCAGATCATGGAGACTACGTCTAAGAACATATAAAAAAATAATGATAATTATAATCAAATTTATCACTTTGATAGTACTTTTGTTATCACAGCCATCCCCGCCTCAACGGCTAGCTGACATTTTACAAATACATAATGCTATTTATTTATGTTTTTAATTAATAATTTAACGATTTGGAAAAAATATAATGTATACCTCGGCACTAATGTATTTTTTATAATTCATATTGTTTATTGTCCTCGGCTATCGCCTCGGAGAATAAATTCCATATTCGTAATAAAAAATTATACTTTAGTACCTTGGTAGAAATAACTATTTCCATGTTTGCATGTAAGAAATATAAATATGATTTTATCTACCCTTTTAACGGTTGCTTAGAAAATTAAAAGTGTCACTTTCTGAAACTAGTATTAAAAATAACATAGCAACGTGTTAAAAGTGATTTTAACACGTTGCTAACGATTTGTATCAATAAATTAACAAATATAACTCTACTGGTCAAAATACCAGTCTACATTTTTAAGTATTTATTAATACATTAGGAAAATCGTAGATAAAATTGATATACGGTTAAAAGTCTAAGTTAGATTAGTGAAGTAATATAAGATTAGTTTAAGTAATATTTCTCCATGTTGTGTAAAGTGTGATTGTTCGTTTTTAATTATTTATTGTTTTAAAATGTTTTTAATAACGTCAAATTGTGTTTTTAATTTTTGACTTTCACTAGGTTGAATTAAAATTTTTAATTTTTTACTGAAATCCAGAAGTTTTTTTATTTTGATTATAAATTACTGTGGGTAAAATGCATGATGATATATTTATTTATTTTATTTTATTTATAAATAAAAACATAAAAACCATAAGGAATATTGGAGTCGTGAAAAAAATAGTATATGTACAGCAGGAGAGTTTACTCCGCGGAAAAAACATACACTTCTCTCCCTTAATGTATAATATACTATTAAACGAGAAAATAATGATTTCTCCCAATTATTTTCAGAGGTACTCCATAAGTAGGTGTTAATTTAGAAGAACTTTAATTTGTTGTAACTTTTTGGTTAATGAGTTTTTGTCAAAAGTTTATTTAGGAAAAAAACATTATATTGGGTCCTTCTAGCTACATTTTCAATCTTTTCCGTACGTAATGAATCACCCTGTATAAAAGTATATAAAGTACCTCTTTGATGATGTGTTAGCTAATTGTTTTAATATTAAATCATACAATAACAAGAATATGATGAACGGCGCTAACTACTAGCTTGAATAAGCCGAGTCCGTTATTGCTAACAGATTTTTTCTTCATTCCTGTAATTTTTTATACCAGCCATTAATTATCTCATCTCTAGCTTCAAATTTATTATTTAGTATATCATAAGCATTAGCATGAGATACGAAAATATTTGTCATAGAAGTTTGTATTCTCTGGAGCGCATTGTTTTTCAGTTGGTCGCTGACTGTCACATCGTGAAAGTGCAGCGAATGTCTGCGTCCTTTGTCTGTCACCCCAGTTTCTACAACGGTGCCCTGGCTCTCTCCACTTTTCTCATCATGCTTTTGAAACATTACAACTTTCATAAACCTGAACGTAGACAAATGAGCGCATCGCATATATCGCTTGCATGAAAATTCGAAAAGTTAAACAGTTTTAAAGCTGCGCTAAGATGCTTTGAAATATTACAAAAAATTCTCGTATACGTATGCTTGTAATTTGTGATTACTAAAAATAAGAGTACGTAGAAATTTGTGGTCTTGCAGGAATTTAAACAATACTCGTCAACATTTATTGCTATTTGTCTTAAATTAGATTTGTACACATCTTGTTTTTGAATTCTGAAATAATCAACTTATTTTATGATTAATGATTATTTACACACCGGATGTTTATCTTTTACCTTCCGCCACGTACCTGTAATCATGCTAAAAATTCGGTAGTGAGTTTTCATGAGCTTCTTTAGAATAAAATTTTAATTATTTTGCGATGATGTTTCTGTATGTGTGTCTGTCTATGAATTTGTGTGGATCTCTTGAAAAGAGTTGATTAGTTTTTGGTGGTAATCCGATAACCTGATGGTTATTTGAATCCCTAACAAGTTATTTTAAAATAAGTAAATTATGGTTTAAATACAATTTTTTATTTTTGAATAATGGTTCAAATATTATTATCTGCTATAATTGTTGTTTGAAACATCTTTCTCTTACTGGCACCATTTACGAATGTTAAAGAAAAAATATATTTTCTTTTAAATCTACTATCCTGTGCTTTTTGAAAAACAACACTTGAAATCTGTAATTTTTTTATATGTGTTATAATTTAAAAGTCAATTGTTTGTTGGGATGAGCGTTTCTTGAAAGTGGTGGTCCGTGTTCCTGCATTTTTTCGATATTATCTATGTTGGGAGGTATTGTGCTACCTACAACATTGCATTTCTTATGTCCTATAAATAAAGTAGACATACCATACATAGTCGTAAACGAGAGTTGTGTATGTACTGAAGAATAATTGTTGTACGCACCTGTTTGAGTGCTGGAGTCAAAGAACGTGCTCGTAGTCTCCACCGTCATGGTGCCGATGGTGCCGTCAGTGATCTGCGCACACGAGTCCCGTCTGCCGCGGTAGCGCGAGGTGTCGTCGCTCTGGCTGCTCTGGCGCCGGAAGTTCCGGCAGCGGATCATCTCCTCGGTGGTGGACTGGCGGCGGAAGCCGCGCGCGATGAGGATCTCCTCGGTGGTGGACTGGCGGCGGATGGCGGGGCGGTGCGTCTCGGCGGGCGGCGGCGGGCGCGCGCACGGGCTGGGGTCGCGCGACGAGCAGCTGCTGGAGTCGGGCGAGCGCTGCGAGCGGCCCGCCACGCTGGTGGACTGGCGGCGCAGGCGGCCGCGGCGCCGCACCGGGCTGGAGTCGCGGCCGGAGTCGCCGCCGCGCTCCGGGCTGAGGTGCGCGGTGCGCGCGCCCCTCGACGCCGAGTCCGGACTCAGCGAGTCGCGGCGCGCCTTGCGGCCCTGCTCGTCCACGTCGGGGCTGAGCGTGGGCTGCGACTCGCGCCGCCCCCACGTGCCCGCCGGCAGGCAGCTCTCGTCGTACGCGGTGTTCTGCCGCTGCAGCCGGCTCAGCTTGGAGGCGCGCTCGGGGCTCGCGTGGCTGCGGGAGTCGCGCCGCGCCAGCCGGTGCCCGCACTGCGTGGTGGAGTCGCGCCGCGTCGCCAGCAGCGGGTGCGTCGGGCCCGAGCCCGGCGTCGGCGTCACCGCGCCCGACCCCGCCGTCGGCACCGTGGGCGACGTCGCCGGCGGCGTCACCGACGACATGATGATGGTGGGCGGCGGCAGCGCCTGCGTACTCGAGTCGGACGACGTGTGCACGGTGATCTGTGCCACGGGGGAAGTGGGCGGCAGGGTCGTCACGGGGATGGGTATGGAGTCAGAGGCGGTGGACGAGGTGGATGGCCGTTGCTCTTGTCGGTAGTAGGTGGCCGGCTCTTTGATGGTGCGCGAGTCGCGGCGCTTCTTGTGGTGGTGGTGGTGGTGGTGATGGGGCTGGGTACCAGCAGGCGAGGCGGACGTGACGGACGGCGAGGCCGTGATGATCTTGGGCGGCGGCGTGACGACGGTGGTGGAGTCGCGGCGGCTGCTGCGGCCGGACTCGCCGGAGCCGCGGCGCTGCGTGGCGACGGAGTCGCGGCGTGCGGCCGACTCGCCGGAGCCGCGGCGCGCCGCCAGCACCGTGCCGGACTCGCGCCGCTGCCACAGCCGCGCCACCTCGCTGCGGAAGTCCGAGATGGCGGTGGTGTGCGACTTGCTGCTGATGGACTTGATGCCGGAGTCGGCGCTGCTCTCGCGGCGCTTGCGCAGCGTGGCGGCGTGGCCGTGCGTCACGCCGTCGCCCGCCGTCGTGGACTGGCGGCCCCAGGGCAGGCTGCGCGCCAGATCAGCTAGCGTCTCGCGACGGCACAGCGGCGCCTTGCTGCGCGCCTTGGCGCCGCTGCCGCCGCCCCACTCGCGCAGGATGTCCGTGAGCTGTGCCAGCGAGCTGCGGCGTCGCCGCCCCGCGCCCGCGCCCGCCGGCGGCGACGTCTCCTGTGTCTCCGTCGGCGGCGAGATGCTGCAGATCTGCGTGGCCGAGTCGCGGCGCCCGCCCAGCCGCTGCCGGATCGTCGCCTCCTCCACCTGGTCGCGCACCAGGTCGTCCCAGCCGTTGCCGCCCTGCCACACCAGGCCCACCTGGTGCGACAGGATGGGCAGGTTGCACACGAAACATATTGCGGTCATTGTTCTACAAACAGAAACAAACCACACATTACTACACGCCACCCAGCTATTGAGATTGCGGTGCACAACACATGCCTAGCTGCAAGCTGCAAGCTGCAGGCTGCAAGCTGCAGGCCAGATGCTGAAAGAAGAGAACTGCCTACCCCTAGAGCTCCGAGGTTTCCCACTGTATTCTGGGTTTACTTTCGGTTGCCTCGTACCCATGCACTTTTAGCGACAACTGCCAATTGTTTACCTGATTCACTTTTACTTCGATTCCTTATTCATTTTATACAATTATACAGGTTAATTTTATTACTTGTAGGATTCCATTTTTATTGTTATTTATTCTATCATTATTTATATACACAAGTTAATTTCATTACTCAGACCAATTCGAATTATCAGACACTTGACTGAAATGTTGTCTTTGCGATAAAATACCTATAAAGTAAAAACAATTACTTATTCTTAACCATGGACAGTCACATTTTTTTCAAGTTAGACAAACGACACGTAAAGAAAACTTACTTTCCCATAACGGTATAATTTTTCTAGGGTTTTTACCTATGGAATATTTGTTTATGTTCATAAACAGACACTAATCAATTAATATTCTTTCTGAACCACATATTTTATTCAAAACACAGTATTTTGCCAAAACTTAATTAAAAGTTATTTTGGACTGTGCGAACAAACACATAAGGTTTTTACTTATTGAATATTTGTTTAGAATTATAGAAAGTGAATTTACAACAAGGTAGCATCGAAGTTATGCGAATGTTATGCATATGGAAAATTAGATAAGAATTGTATGACGTTCCACGGTTAAACAAGTTGATAGTAAAAATTAAAATTTAAATAATTTAGTTATTTACATCTAGATTTTTCAATTTCAAATAGTATTATAAAATATTTGAAACACCTGATATAATAATTTAAAATATTATCAATTTTAAGTACACAAAAATATTAATTGTTCTAGCTATTACTTTTTTATAAATAATATTTATTGCGATTATAAGTTTGATAAAAAATGTGCAACTTATTAACAACTAAATAATTGTACACTTAATTTAAGTGCAAAACGTGCATATATATTGTGACCAGACAAAGATAGGCATGTATAAATTATTTAAATTGAAAACAACTTCCAGAAAACTTGAAAATTATAAATTGAAATATTATATTACTTCAAATATGAAAGCAACAAAGATTGTATATTTCTATAAATAACATATATCATACGGTTCCAAAGATATCCATGATTATCTTGCCTGATGTCTTTGATTGCATTTGTGCTTATTTTTAAAAAATAATATATTAAGAATATACGAAATATTTTATTAGATTATTTTAAATATATAACAAAACAGATGACTTAATTTTATTATATATGCACAACATGAAAGACGAAAATGTGTTGTATCCGTATTTTAGTTTGTAGTTTCTGATTCTACAAGTAATATATTGTGAACTCTGTATATTCGTATGTAAACAAGTGCCAATTCTTCATGCTATGGAAATTTACAAAAAATTAAGAAAAAATTTCAACAACAAGCTGTTAATATCAAAATTTTTCTATTGGAACGAAACTTTGTGCAAATCATCATGAACAAAACAGCGTGCAATATGTCAATAACCATTAACCCATGCATCAATAATAGGAAAACCTCGAATCTTTCAAGCAAGTGCTTACAAACAAATTGTTGATACAACAAACTCTTTATTCAAAACTGTGGCCTAATATCTAAAATTTCACAAAGCTGACAAAGCCACTAGTACAATTATTAATTATTATTGTTCTCGATTGGGATGACTGTAAATAATTGAAAACAGAATTTAATATTGACAGAATATAAAAGGTATTTAATTACATATATATTCACCAACATTCTTTGAATTGTATTTAATTATTTGTACATTTAATTAAAATTCTACAAACATTAATATGAGACGTAAATTATTCGAATTGCAAATAATATATATTAATATATTATTCGCTTGTCACCAGTATGTTCGCAATATGAAATTTCACTAAATTAAATTAATTCCATGTTTAATAATTTTATTCATTATTGTATGCTACCAATGCAGTGAAACAAAAAATGTTACTCTTATGCCCGGTTGCACCAACGTTAGTTAAATTTTAAACTTTAAATAAATAAAAGCAAATCGAAGTTATATATGACATTGATGTCAAAAATTAGATACGCTTTTATTTATTTAAACCAAGTTTAAAATTTAACTAAAGTTGGTACAACCGGGCATTAAAGGAATATAAAACGAATTTCATAATAATTTATGCTATAATCGATACATCTAAAAATACAGGGTATTACAATAGACTTGTTCATTATTGCTACGAGGTTAGTTAAATAAGCAAAATTGATAAAATCGGCAAAATATTAATTGTAACAGTGGTTCCCAAAATTTGGGACAAAATAACTATTTATGATATAAGTGTTGATAGTGACCTTTTATGAGAAAGTGGGAAACTTTGTGAAACGAAGGGAAGTCGAGTGAAACAACCCCACGAGCGAAATAAATCCCTTTTAACACGTATATCATACAAAATTTTATCTACGATCTTCCTAGTGTATTAGTAAATATTGAAAAATATAGAATGATATTTTGACAAGTAGGGTTAAATTTGTTGATTTATTGATACAAATCGTTAGCAACGTGTTGAAAGTAACAATAAAATCACTTTTAACACGTTGGTATGTTACTTTTACCAACTGTGTCAGAAAGTGGCACTTATAACTTACTCAGCACCCGTTAAAAGGGCCACTTTCAACAACGGTCGTAGATAATATATTTTTTAAATGGAACCACATATTATTTATTCTTTTATTGGAGATAGTATTTTTTCTCTTTTCAATTGTTTTTATATTTGGCTACTACTAGATAACATTTACCTACGTAGCACCATCTGATGTATTCGAGTTGAATATTTGTTTTATATATTTCGTTGTTACTTTAAGATAAATTAATATAATAAGTTTATAAGGAAAACAATTTTTTTCATGCCTTACTTGGCCAAAATTATAAATTAACAACATTATCTTATTTAAAGAAAAAATACAGTCACCAATAAATAAATAAATAAATATATCATCACGCCTTTTACCCATTACGGGTGTGGCACTCTGCTTACGCAGATCTCGGTAAGTGATATATTTTTTTCGTATGAAGTGCGGTTACCAGCCGTCATATCATAGCCCCCAAAGATGTTAGTGGAGGGGGAACCACTGGGGTAATTTTAAATTTGTAACTGTCGGCAGTGGGATTCGAATTGAGGATCTCACGATCCACAGTCCGACATGTTACCACGGAGCTATTTACCCCATAGTCACAAATAAAAGGGTTAAAATAGATATTTCCATTTAAAAAAATACAGGTTGATTCTTCGGTCTTTTCTTTTTTAACTCTTATGATTTTAATTTGTAGAGTAAAACTCTTCAAATAAAATCTATTTGATATAACATTGTCCATCTATGTACCATACACGTTTATATACAGAATGCTCCATTTGAGCTGAATAATATGCGACGTCTGGTTTCAATTATTTTTTTTTTTTTATATTATATTTCTTTGAAGGTAATACAATTTACTATCAAAATAAATAAATATTTTTAAGATGTTCCATTAAAAACTATAAAGTTGCACATTGTTTTGCTCGAATGGAGCATCCTGTATATAAATGTTTATGTTAAGTAGAGAGATGATGATATATAAAACAGTTTTTATTTGAAAATTTTATGTTAAATTAAAAAAAAATAAAGTGACAAACCGATGAAACACCAAATTTGAGGAACCGCTGATACAATGTTTCTTTTGTTTTACTTTTTATGATGATTTTTCATAAAGGAGTTCAAGTAATGTGAATACAAATGTCTAGGCTCTTCAGAGGGATTTGAACCCACGACTTCTAGCGTGCTAAGCTAATGATATAGTCACTACCACCGAGATATGATTTTTCCAACTTTATTAATTTCTATAAAATAAAATGAAACAATTTTGCTTTTTTAACTAACCTCGTATAATACATCTTTTAAGCCTATTGAAATACCCTGTATTCGTATGGAATAAAATATTATTTTTAAATTTGGTGATAAGTCACACAAAAATGGTTTAGAATTGAAAATTGTATCCAATGAGTAGCTATTGCGGTATTCAATTGTTTTTCGTTCGACTAAGAAGTAAATGTAGAGAAGTTTGTTGTATCAAACAAAAAAATCAGTCGCTAGAATTTGGCAAGTATGTTGTTGCGAAATTCCAGCGTGGTACCGGGATTCCTGAAAGTCTAAGAATCTCAGCACTGGTAAACGTAGTCAGCGTTCCGTAACGGTAACGTGGATATATTGGTGGCAGCGGTGAGATGGAGAGAGAAAGGGAACCTGTAATGGCGTAGCCTGGGGGACGGCAGCTGCTGCGCCATGGCTCATGCTGGCGGCGGCGGCGGCCTCGCTGCGGACGACTACCACTGCGGCGCCGGCGGCCAACACCCTCCACCTGCTGCTGTTGATGCCACAATTAGACACACACACGCGCACCTTCACATTCGTACAATGGATGATTTTAAAACACTCATACTTTGTGTATTACAGGGCAGTGCGCATGAAACAAATTAATGATGAATTCAGTCTTCTAATGATTTTCGCCGGCTTTCGTGTATTTTGTACAATACTCACAATCCTAAACTGGGTTCATTTTTTTAAGGAACGTGAGAAAATATTTATTATTTATAATTTGAATTAATTTTTGTTAATATACAAGCTTATTAATTAAATTTTGATATAATAACATGAAGTGACCTATAAGATTTTACTTGAGATATTTACTGGTGTTATATCGCTGAGAGGATTATTATGCGAGATATACCGAGTATCCACTTTCTTACCTCTAGGTAAGGGAGGTATTGTTTTTGGTCAAAAAATTGTGTAGTGAGTTTTCAATGAATAAACAGGTTTTACAGTCCCTACAATATGATTTGTGTATATATGTATGTGTGTGTGTGTGCGTGTGTGTGTGTTTGTGTGTGTAGTCTGTGGCAATTTTTTCGTCTCGCTTATCTCAAATATTATAATACAAAAAATACAATTTTGTTAATTTTTGCTTCTTATATTTAAATGAAGAGCTGATAAGATTTTGGTTAAAATTGGTCAACCGGAAGTAGCAGTTTACTTGAAGCCCTTAACAGTTTTTCGTTAAAAACACGGTTAAATTTCTTTTTTCAACAATTTATGTTATTTTTAAAGTTGTAGAATATTTAATTTTACATGTGTTTTGATTACACTAATTTTATTAATTTTCATTATAAATAGAGATAATAAAATATAAAGAAATTAGATTTTATGAATCTTGTATTCCTTGTACACCAAGGAAACACTTAAAAATTTTCTATTTTTTACTAAATGTGACACATGTCATTTTGATTGTGAAGCTGTTTTCTTAGTGAAATATAGGTCAAATTAAATAAATATACGAAATTAAATTAAATTTCTCAATTATAAATAGACAATAAACAAATAAGAAGGTATGTTTCTGTATCATCAAATACTATTTTGTACCGTTTAAGAGCAGTATTGGGCGGGAGGTTATGTGTTGGCCACATCAGATTTTTTTTAATAGAACACAAAAAATACAATGTTTAATTTGTATCCAACACCTCTCAATAAATGCTCTATAACTATGGCGATTTTAAAAAAGGAAAGTAATAGATTATACACTAGTGGATATAATTTTGAGAAAAGTTAGTAGTGAGTAATTTCCTATTTCTAACAATAATAACTACTTCACACATGAGCAAAGTGGTATTACTCACTCGATAAAATTATCACACTCAACACTCAACCTTCGGCTTCGTGTGTAAAAATTTCTTTCGTGGGTAATTACTTCCTTTGCACACTTGTAAAGTAAATAACTATTATTAGGCGATAGTTCATTCCGTATGAATTTTAGAACAAAAGTGTATATAATAATTCGTTTGTTTACTATGGCTAAAAATTAGAAATTTTATTTTGCATCAATACATTTAGGCTTTTGTTCTAAAATTAATAGGGAGCGATTTATCGCCTTATGAAAATTTTAACATTGTATTTCCTATGTCTTGTAAAAAAAAAGGTAGACACTCGGTATATATAGATATGTGCAAGAGGTAAAAATAAAAATGATATTATGTTCAATTAATTGATAAACAATTTCTATAAAGTAATTTGAGTTGCAATTAATTTTGCACTGTGATTTAATTAAATAATATTAAGTTATTAAAACATTTAAATGTTTATAATAAATGTAATTTAATTAGTATATTCCGTAACTTAACCACAATAGTTGTAGTATATAATTCGAAACATCCCGGTTATTTTTTCGCGAAAGAAATATTAAATAATTAATCATATCCTACATATATTATATTATGAGAAATCAGAAATTTACCACAATATTATTTTGTAATCGTGGTGATGAATAAGTAACCAAATTTTTCAGAAACCACGTTCCGAAACGCAACCAAATTCTTGAAAACGATTTTTGGTCCAATTACCGAATGCTTAACCAAAACCTTATTTGACCTGGATAATTAGGAAATTATAAATTGCATTAGAAGAAATTCAAACTGCTGGGTCAATATGTAGTAGTTCATGATGTAGTTTTCAGATAGCGCCACATTCTGGTCGCCATATTTAACCGGGAAACGCACCAGCTTTTTAATGGTATTCACTAATTTAGGGCAAGCCCCAAAAACTTAAGGGACAACTATGATATGCCATACAATTATCGTGAAAAATTACTAAAACATATTAACACAAGTTATTTGCAGTAATTTAATATTATTTTTACTTTTAATAATATTAGTTCTATCTGAACGTTTTATTTATCAATGAAAATGATTTTTATGTCTGCGACGAAAACATTTGCGAAACAAAAATGTGGTTAATAAAATTTCCACAGCTCGTTATGTCGTGAATGATGAACAGATAAATATTATCTCTGTTCTAATTGAAATACGTCACACCTGACGTCATAAAGTGAAACTTCTAATATGGCCAATGTTTCAGAGATGGCGCGCAATGAATATCAAATAATATCAGAACTCACTCGTAGAGGTCGCAGGGAATGCTGTCATTTTGCGCACACATTTCTAATTGTAAATTTAAAACTACACCATTCATAAAACATAGTGTCATAGATTAATTCCATTTAAAGTGTTTTTTAAATATTTAAAATATTCGGTGTCTGGTGTTAAAGTACTAATTGATACCTATTGATATGGTAGAAAATTATTTCGAAAACTTAATTTAAAAATTATATTAATGTTTGTTTCGTCCAGCAAAAATTTCTATCCGGGAACTATTTAAAATATGTACTCTTTAGAAATTAATGTACGAGAATTTAAATTATAAAATAATATAAAAGTGAAGATATATAAATTTATTTCATTATTATGAGTTCTGAAAGCTTTTTGCACTTATTAATTAAATATGTTTATATATGCAACACATAGAAGAAAAAATAATCTTATTTGAAATTTTATAATTTTAAAAATATATTTACAAAAAGTATTTTGTAAGTGTTGAAATTAATATATTACAATTATAGAACGGATCATTTTACTAACATTTTTTTTTGTCCCTGAACGTATTAAATGCAGCATAAATTTATATTTAATTATAAAAATATTTTATTTTTATTAAGTTTAAATGAAAAATTTGCACGTATATAAAAATATTTTACAATTATATTAATAATTATAAAATTTTGAATATTTAGTTGTATATGTGTATTTTAGTTCAAAAATGCAATTTTTAATCATAAAAAACTACAGCAATAAATTTTGTACTTGCATTAAATAATTTGAACAGAAAATTATGTTTAACTAGCCGCGTAAAATAGCGCGTATCTATTTTTAAAACATATGCGATCAACTTCTTATTTATTGAATGATAAGAAATTTGCAAATAAATTATGTTGTTTTTGTAATAATTTGTACACTAAATATTATCCTGAAATTATCATCTATATTGGTACGAGTATAATTTCGGAAAACTTTTGATTTTTATTATGTAGGTTTTTATATAAAAAATTATAAAAAAAAAACGTTTTTAATAAAATATTAGTATTGTAATTCCGTAGGGTTTCCGTAGGGTAGATGTAGGTATTTTGGATGAACTAATGGCTTTATTATTTCAGTGTTCACAGTTTGAAATATATGTATTTTATGTAAAAAATTATTTGAGAGGTGCAGAAAAAATACTTAATACTTACAGCAAATAAAGAAAGATTTTCGTGATGATGACACGCACGCACTCATACACTCAGAATAATGAAAATGGTTGTAACACATTTCAGAAAAATATAATAACACTTTCTGATGAATACCAAGACAATACATAAAAATAAAATAACCATTTTTATAAGTTAGGATAAGGAACAATTAACAGTAACACAATATATAATTATTATTATTTTAAAATTTCATTTTTATTTCGATTTCGTACTTTTTTTATTTTAGTGAATAAGAGCAAAAAAAAAACGCGGCAAATAAGAGTCAACTACGTTCAAAACATAAAATTACATATTAATTTTTAATTTCGAAAAAAAAATTATACACTTTTTAAAACTTTCATCACACTTTTTACATGACAATTTGCTTGGATATAAAATATTGCAAATTAAAGTAATATTTTAATAGTTTCCGAAACCGCGCGGTTTGAATATTTCGTCACACATTTTTAAGAACACAAAAGTAAAAGAAGATAGTAGTAAGATCACAGAATGAAAAGTCGCTGAGAGAAGAAGAAACAACACATATCGTTTCGAAGTGAGAAGAGTGAAGAGTGAAGAAAAGAAGACAGATCCAATGAGATATGCAACTCACATGTGATCGTACTTGATTCAGGCGACGGCGACGGCGTGCGTCGGTCGTGGTCGAGCGCCAGCGACTGTGAGTGACATCTGTGCGCCGAGGCGAGCGTGTCGCAGTCAGTGCGTGCGGGGCCGGCGCTCGCTGCAGACTGGCGGCGGTCCGGCGGCGGCGCCGGCCCGCCGCCGCGCACACATCGATCCGGCCGGCAGCGAGCGCCGCGCGCGGCCCGAGCCGGCACTCCGAGCAGGAGCGCCGCCCCCAGCCCCCACCAACACGACCTGCCTGCTCACAACTCCTGCCTTCGACGCCAGGACTCACCAGATCACTTATTTACTTTCTAACTATATCTGCACCCCGTCTTCAAGGCATATGTCCTTATTATGTTTAAATAAAAATGATTCCTGTTCCTCTCATAATTAAACACGAAATTAACAAGCCATGGTTCTGGTTGGAGTGGGGATTTGCGCGGTACTTACGTTCAGAAAAAACAGTACGGCTGCCAAATGCTGATGGGAATTTATTTTTTGGGTAATATTTCCAAGAAAAATATTGAAATTTTCCGGAAACTTTCCTTCGTCAATGACAAAAATTATGGTTGTTTTTAAAATAACAAGATTGGAAACAATAACTATCATAATCATAACACACATACCACGCTATTAGTAGCAATGTCTTCAATCTCTTTTTTAAGTTTTTGTTTTTCTGCTGACGGACAAGAATTACATTTTAAAATATGCTAAACAAGAAGTGACAAGAAACATAGGTTATGTTAAAAAGAAAAATTTTGAAAGTTTCTAAAGGCAAGGAAATATTCCCGATAAATTTCCATTTTGGGAATATTTAATTTTGGACATTTTTCGATTGGCCAACACTAGTTGCTATAACAACGAGATAACAGCGGTTCGGTTCTAGTTGCAGACGGGGAAATGACTTCACTATCGCTTGCTTACATTATAGGATAAGTTTCTTAAAGCAACCAATCCGTTTTGTTGACTAACTAATAAACTGAAAATAAATACATTAGCTTATGGTTTATACAGCAAGGAGACATAATTCTATGATTGGCAAAATAAAATTATTAGGGGGATGTGGCGAGGGGTAATGACAGTTATATGTCAACAATATAACACGTTCCTATACCCAAAATTAAAATTAAGGTCACGAAAGTTCAAAGACATTTTTATTTTATCTAATAATTTTAATTTACCCACGGCCAGCAAAACTGGTTGGTTGCATTAAAAAATTCACGGTATACATTTATAAGAAAATAATACTTAAAACATTATTTTAATTACAAAAAATAAGAAATAAAGAAAGTAATAATAATACAAAAGATAAAAATTATGATTAAATGTATGAATACACAAGTAGAAAATAAAAATCCAGATAAATGGTTTCATTAAATAGTCCAGCATTATAAATTTATAACAATAAATATTAGAAATATATATCTTTTCTATTAATGTTTTAAATCTATCTATTAAATACATGTAAAGAATATTAATTACTTTCTGCATTAATAAGTGCTCTGTTCACAAAAAAAAAAAAAAATGGAAACTTAACTAGCTGATCTTATCTGAATATTTGTTAAAGAGGTAATATGTTATACAGCTCTTTGCCGTTCATTGTTACGATTGGTTTAATACAATATTAATAAACATAATAAAAGTGACTCATAAATATATATCAAAAATCACTTGTCAACATTAAAAGCAGGTAAAAAAGAACATTGCGTGTCATTTGATGTGATCATAAATAAAAAAGAAGCATGAATGTATAACACGAAAGAATAAAACGATGATAAACATCTTATTTATAGCATTTTAAATTTTCAACAAATTTTAAAACGTCTTCCACTTTATATTTCATAAAAGCTGAAACAAAATACGATGATGATGTTAACATATTACGTAAAACTCAATTCGGAATATCAGAGATAAATCAAGAAAATTTTTCATATTTCTTGAAAGATAGGAAAATTGAATAAATTAGCATCCAAATGTATAATACTTAAACATTTTTCTGTTTCTCAACAATTTTGAAATCTACTGGATTAATAACATAAAAATAAAATTACCAACAATTTATAACTTTGTAGCAACTATGAGCGGTGCCACCATATGTTTCATTCAATTTTTAAAGTTTAATTTACAATTAAAAATTCTCCAGTTTTATGTAAACAACAATACCGTTGTAATATTTCTAATAATTAATTATTAGTTCAATGAATTTTATTGAACTTACATATACAGATTGAATAATGAAAAACTAAGTTTTAGACATTTATTACATGCATAGTTTTCCATTGCAATCAACAACTTTTGTATTTACACTTTTGCTGTGAAATTACTAGGGTAAAATGTAAAGTAATTTATAAAAAATAGCATAGAAATCCCCATATTCCACATTTCATTTCTACACCCAGTATAAGTAAAATAATATATTATAATTGTTAAATGTATATCGACCTATAATTTGAAGAGAGGAAATTATCGCTAAATTAAATGTTAGTTAAGGTCTTCATAAGAAGCCATTAGTTAGGTCTGATTAATAACAGAAACTTGCTGTTAGTTGTAAACTAATAGTTCAACATCACTCACCTTAGAAGTCTATACAGGGTGTCTCTATAGTTCATGAACAAATATAAGGTTTTTTTCATTAATGAAGATTATATGGGGTTTATCATTTTTAACAATTTCAACTTGTTAAATTTTATAAATCCAGCAAATAAATAAAAAAGTATTTTCTTGTTAAAAATTCAGAATTGGCAAAATTTTAATTTAACAAATGGCCATATTTGTTCAAATTGTTAATTTAACGCATTATATTTGTCAATATTAACTAAAAATACTTAACACCCGCAAAATTAACAAATCGCAAATGAAATTTTTTACTGTGTAGACGAAATTAAATTATTTTATTCATTATACAGCGTCAGGGGAATGGTGAAAGTAAATGTATTTATTATTTTAGTTAATTAATTTCAGATTAAAAGCAGCTACAATAAAGTGACACAAAAAATGTACGCTTGAAATACTACGTAATTAATTTAGTGAATTTTAACAAAATTCTTTTTGCCCTTTCATCTTGAGATTTATTATGATTTGGACACCACAGATTTTTTTGTATTGATTTTACCGATGATTTCTGAACTAGACAATAAATATTAATTTTGGTGGTGATCAATAAATACTGAAATGGTTATGGACATTTATAAAGTCAAATACGCTAGTCGGATTCGAACCTGGGAATCTCAGAATGCGAAGTTACCTCTGTGCTTTTAAAGTCAGTTAAAAATAATTATTATTATTAGTGTTTTTTTATTTATTTATTTGTATTTCTGTTTTGTTTCAGATGTGACGTTTCCGAATGGTCCTTGTCTCATGCTGCCGATGCATTATTTTTGGTGCTGCATTTTCGGTGAGTGCAACTTCATTAAACAATTGTTTCAATTAGCTAAATTAGTTATTTGTATCACTAGTACAGAAACCGCACTTTTGCAAAGCAAAGCGAATCATACAAATTACGAGCACTCGCAAAACAGTTTTTAGACCTTGATTCACATTATTTTCGTGACGATTTTGTCATAAAATTTTCAGTAATAATATAACAAGAGAGTGAGAATAAATTGAAAATAATTTGACAGATCTTTCGAAAACTTGTTGCCAGGTAATAGCCACGAAAGCCCGTAGGGCTTGAGTGGCTATTGCCAAATGGCGACAAGTTTGAGAAAGATACTGGAGAATTATTTTCTAATTTATCGAACTCTCGACTTATATTTAATTAGATTATTTTTTTATTTCATCATCAGGCACGTCACTAAATATATCTTCTTTGCTCATTTTTACTTGTGTTGATGATACCTATCTGACATATGACATCTGTCAACAAAAACAAAAAAGCTACAGTGAATATTTGCCAGGAATAATCACAAGAGCATTATTCTCAGTATAATAATGACAGGATTGGTTAAAACGCAGACACGTGACATACAATAAAGCATTTCATTGGTTTAAAGAAACGTCAAAAAATAATCTGTATACTTTTTATATATTATTTATTTCATAGACAGTTTTTTATTTCTGAAAATGTTATTTTAGTTAATAAATTAACTAATCCGTACACATATAAAATAAAAATAGAACCACAGCGTGTCTATTTCTGGTGTGTAGTATCAGCAGTGACAGTAACTCGTTGGTTATCTGCAACGCTTCCTTCGTTGCTATACCACCGGTTGCGTTGTTTCCGGCGTATTTACTATCACCCCTGTCCCCGCTGCTCTAAACAGCTGCCCATCCCCACCACCGACACACCCCTGGGACCGCGCCGCCGCCCCGCTCCCCGCCGCTACACACACCGCCAGGTGCCCAGCAATACAATCTGCGCTGCCACCAGATTTTACCTAACAGTTGTTGAAGCTTAACTGTTAAGGTCATGAAGCATCAAACAAATGAGCGCTTGGTTAAGAGGATGCAAAAATATGATGGCGGAGCTTTTCTAAGCTAATTTATATTTTCTATTAGAGACGATTTTTTTTAGTAAAATAAAAAAAATGTGATAAGCTCAGCACATAAACTCCCGCTTAAAACTTGATTACAAAAACGCACTGATTACAATAATGTACAGATTACAACAATGCACTGATTACAACAATGCACTGATTACAACAATGTACTGGTTACAACAATGTACTGATTACAACAATGTACTGATGACAACAAAGTACTGATTACAACAATGTACTGATTACAACAATGTACTGATTTCAATAATAAGACATTGTAATCTTAAGTCACCTAAAAATACGGTTATTACACTGGAATTTAACGAGTTCTGGGTGCAAGAAAATTTCATTCAGAATTAAATTTGCAAACATGTAGTAATATTTTTATTATTCTATTTAATCTTCGTTTGAATTCATGTTTATAAAACATTAAAATTGCTATTCTTGAAGTTAGGTTAGGTTAAAAATATTTTTATCTAGTTTGTTCTTACCTTTTTGAAATTAAAAAATACATTTTTTTTTTATTATTAAAGCGGTCTTAACTGCTAATGTTATGTACCGCCTCGGTACCTCGTTTTCGGTAGTGTGACAACACGTAGTGTTCACTGGACTGGGATGGGTTTTCGCAAAGAGGTCACCCATCCAACTTCAGATTACCGGTAGTGGTGCTTAACTTGCTTAAAAAGTAAACCGGCTTCAACAGTATCTGCCATGGCCGATGCCAAGATATGCCAGGAAACCCCACCGTTCTTCTCCCGAAATAGTGAGGGAATTGTGTTTTTCCTCTCTAGAGAGGAAAATGTAGAAGTGTTACCAATATGAATAATATTTACAAAAAAAATATTGTAAAAATTATAAATAATTACATATAAATTCTTAATTTTATTGATATACATACTTTAAATTATCTTTCAATTATGTCTTATATTTTTCTTTTTCTATATAGAATCACAATTTGTCAACTTAAATTTATATTTAAGATTGGTTCATTAGCAACACTGCTACACCGCCTTGCGTCTGATAACATAACTTTTAACGTGTCAGTTGTGTTGTTAAAGTGTATTTTGGGTCCGAGTAAATCGTTTTAGAAACATGTCGTGAAACACGAGAGGAAAGCCCTTCTTCCACTCTCGCTCAAATTGCCTCATGATAGTTTGACAAATATTTATTTCTTTATATTTGAAAAATACAATTTATAATTTCAATAAAATTTAATAATTGTAACAAAAATTTCTGTAGATGACTTTATTAAACTTGAAACGGTAATCAATGAAGTAATTTTTTTTCATACTACTACCCAAATACCGACAAACTTTAAAAATAGCAATTCTTATAAAAATCTATTCAAACGAAGATTTCATAGAATAATGTCATATGATTGAATGTGGTAGCTTGCTTAGAGCGGCTCTCGTTATAACCGCGTATGATATATTTTTTCCCTCATGATATCAGCCATCAATTTACGTACCCTCAAGGTGTTAATGCTATGACAGGGATAATTTTTATGTGCTAAAAATTTGCCCGAGGATTTATTGATTTCAGGTTATTTTGAGAGACATAAATACATCATCTCATAGTTCACAGTCTGATGCGTTACCACAGAGACAGATATTTCTCAGAACTGCAATGAAATAAAAATAAAGTTAAAATTGTGCAAACAGTTGAGATAATACCCGAAGCAAATTTGTGATTAATGTATTGTGTGTTGTATTAGTGGCGTGTAATATCAAAGAAAAATAATTAATTCATTATTTATTACAATAAGATGAAAAAGGAAAGATAATGCTTAGTTTCCATTATCGATTCAAAATAATTTTAGTTGAATAACGTATAAAAAACATACTTTTATGTTTAAAAGGAACACCAATCACCAAATTTTAAAGGATTAGTTTTTTTTACAATTTAACGAGTGCCACATTTAAATATAAATAACAGCTAGTATTTAATGAGTTCTTTTAATCCCACATCAATGAGAATTTCCATTTTGCGCAGTGGAGTTATTTATTTTTATTTCTGGCTTTAACACTCATATACAATAATTATTGAAACCAATAAAAAAAAAATAAAAGTTTAATAATCTCCATTTATTTAAAACTGAGTTATTTATGATGTACCCACACTAAAACAAAACATCTGATGTGGATACTACACTACTTTCTTATACATATAAATATAGTAAATATATTTAATGTCCAACCGTTACGTTATTGTAATCATAACAGCCCGGCTATCAGGGCTGTTATATACCAAAAAACGCCCTAGGGCGTTGTAAATTTGACTTGCTGCTATTGGGCACAGAACACACAAACACTGACTTCTATTGGTAACGTATCGGACTTTGGATCGTGAGATTCTCAGTTCGAATCCCACTGCCGACAGTTACCAATTTAAATTTACCCCTGTGTGACTTGTTGTTTTCGGACTGTGTATCGTGAGATTTTCAGTTCGAATCCCACTGCCGACAGTTACCAATTTAAATTTACCTCTATGGTTCCCCCTCCACTAACATCCTTGGGGGCTATGATTTGACGGCTGGTAACCGCACTTCATACGAAAAAATATATCACTTACCTAGAACTGCGTAAGAAGAGTGCCACACCCATAATGGGTAAAAGGCGTGATGATATATTTTTTTTTACTATCTTTCTTTTATTGTAGCAACATAACATATATTAGTTATATTCTAGAGTGCTTTCACGGGTTTTTGTACAAAAAAATATTGAAACATGGAAAAATATTTTTATAAAAATGAAATTATAAACATTAACAAAAAATCGTGACTGAGGTAATTCAAAGCT
Organism: Poecilus cupreus; assembly: GCA_963942605.1. Classification (NCBI taxonomy): domain Eukaryota; kingdom Metazoa; phylum Arthropoda; class Insecta; order Coleoptera; family Carabidae; genus Poecilus; species Poecilus cupreus. The sequence continues at coordinate 1,451,436 of OZ012714.1, read as the reverse complement.
TAAAAATACCCACGTTTATTATTATTATTAATTACATCTTTACAAAGTTGATGTAACACATTTTGTAACAATACTGATAAAATTTGTATGGCTAATTTTAAAAACATTGTTTTGCATTTTAATTATTCATACTGTTATTGTACTTTAATTAATTTACCATATTTGAGCTAATTATTTCAGTTTTCAGTATTTAAATATTCACTTTTAAAATAAAAAAATTACAATTTAAAGGTAATTAAACTACCAATAAAACAATATGTAAATGTGGTTTGTTATTCTTCATTCACTAATTACAAAATTTTAGTTAAGTTACTTTTTGTATCCATTCGTTATTTACTTTGGTTTTTAATTCATCTTGTTAGCAAACGAAACCCTTTATATACGAAATTAAATACGAATTGAAAACAGAGAAACAATGGTATTTAACTTACTTAAAATAAAAGAATTATTTGCCTTGCTAAAATGTTGCGTTTTAATTAAAATATACGAGAAGCGTATTCAAAATTTATTCTTTGTTGGTGAGATTAGATGTATCAAGATAACTACAGAAACTTTAATTATCGCAATGGAAAATTACTTTCAAAGCTTTTTATCATTTTATTTACACATGGTTTTGTTTCTGTAAGATACCTATTCCATTTTGACATAGCAGTTAACTTTTACGATTTGTCATTAAACTTGTACATATGTTATTTTACCTCCAATTTCATGAATTAACTACATACTCAAAGAGAATAACAATAAATGTTTTAGGTTAATGTTTTCTTCCTGAAGGTAACGCTATATTTTACATATTTATATTATTTGAAATATTTTTCTTTAAATACGAATAATACGAGTAGTATATTATACAGGCTATGCATGATACTTTAATGATATAATTTAATATACTGATTATGTTACAAATGAAATCAAAGTATAAGCACTGCCTACAAATAATCATTTATTAATTAGTCGTTGTCTAGGTACCAAATGTAATGTCATATTTTTGTATTAAACCAGTGGGACTAAAATGTTTGCTGGGAATGAAATACCATAATTTTTGCGGATTTCAAAAAAGTTTTTTGTGTTCTATAATCAGTATATCAAATTATGTATATATGCCATTAAAGTTTCGTCCAGAGGTTTAGAAACAACCTGTATATTGTATTGGTATATTAAGGGAAAAAGTACATGATTTTTTTTCCTAAGGAGTAAATTTCAAGTTTGAGTAGTACGACGAGGGAAAATACACTATTTTTGCAATACTCTTACAGGCAGATTCATCAAAAGAATTAGCGCTAATCCTATTTTTATTATTAGTCGTAACTTCAGTTACCATCCTCAAAACATATTTATGTTAACTAAGGTTGTAGTTACGATAGGTTAACATAAAATTTGACACATTTTGTTAATTTAATTAATTTAGAAATAAAGTTACAGAGATTGAAAAAAATGGAATTAGCGTTAATTCTTTTGATGAATCTGCCAGTTAAGATATAAAATTGATATTCTAAACAAAAAAATAGTTATGAAAAAAAAATTAATATATTAATTGCCGTTTCTTTTTTTTTGAAATTGAACAAATAAATGTCAAGACAAAAATAATCATTTGTGATTTTTTATTTAAATTTTCAATAATAAAATAATTCTATTTTCAATCAATTCAAGAACAAGAGTTTAGAAAAGTTAAGTTAATTTGACATTTCATAAAACAGTTTTAGGGTTATTTACTGATTTATTTACTTAACAGTTAGAAATGAACTTTATAATTTTCCAATATATCATTACAATTCCCTACAATTTTTTTTAAAGAAAACACTATAATAAATAAACTTGAATCTGTTTTCTTATTGCCAATTTTTTTTTGTTTTTGTTCAGTTTTCCATGGCCGTATTATAATTTTTCTAATAAATATAAATTATAATAACGGCGGTGTTTTTAATCTAGTAATTTTGATACGGCAATGTTTTCATAATTTTTAGTTGGAAAAATTTATTTGAGCAAAAGAAATAAAATCAGAGTGATATCATGATATCAATCATCAATCACCAAATGTTTTCATAGAATAATTGAAACACCAACGGTGGTAGCTCTAAACCGCCCAAGAGATAGAAACTGATATGACGTCATATGGGTAGTTCGTGTAAATCTCCGCTAGATACCAGCGGTGCATATACGAGCTCTTAATCATATCATTTGGCCCAATTAAGACTTTTAAAATTAGCTTTAAAAAAATAGTTATGATCTAACAAAGCGAAAATTATTGTACTCAATTTATTTGTATCATAATTTCTATTTTTTAAAAGAATATTTTAAGGAAAAATAACAACTGAAATAATACCAAATAAACAATTTGGCCCAAAGGTATTGGCTGGAACCACGAACACTATTTTTAAATCTGATGATAACAAAATACAGAAAATTGTTTCAAATAAAGACTGTAAGTAATATTATTCTACATCTTTTTCATTCCAATGAAATTTACTGTATCTAATTTATTTATTAAGGTATACTCAAAAACCGTGATATGCCTTCAAATAATCTACCAGTTACTGTTGATGAATTGTTCCCAATATTTAATTAATTCGTAATATAAACGATACATCCCTTACATATGCGGAAGGAAAAATAAATGAATTTAAGATATAAATATGGTGAATTAAACAGTTTTCCTTTGTATGGCTTTAACTGGATCAAATGATTTGATTCTGGGCTCGTAGGTCGACATAGAGCTAGCTTTAAAAGTTACGGAATAGGGGTACAGGATTCGATGTATTAAAAAATATTAAAGCTTAAGTTTTGTTTGGAAAATTACCTAATCTATTGTGTGGGTTGAAGTATAAAATTCAAAATAAACTCAAAACTATAATCCTAGATGTATTATGTGAAGTACAACCGAGTAAAATATGGAATACAAGCAGGTGGATGCACTAGACACTAGACTGCTAGACAACAAAGGTAAATCACAATGGAGTCTTACAACGATTATATTTATTGAAGTAGTTTGTTGCGAACTAATCTCATAAGCATGCCGTTATTTCTATCACTAGTCGACAAGAGTAGAAGGAATTAAATTCCCCGAGAAAAAATAGTATTGTAGTTTGTTCTGTTCATTGCGGTTAGCAGGAATTTAATTTGTAACGGGTAGAGTGCACGAGTGTTTCTCTTTCATTACCGGTAAGAAAGTGTAGCATCCGCAAGAAACGCAAAACCGGCGAGCGGTTCCAGTGAGTGTGGAAGTTCCGTTCCGCGTTAACGGTACGCACTCGGGCAGAGGGCACGCGATGCATTATTCACGCGATTCCGAGCGGTTTTTACCGGTTCGCTGAGACAGAGTTTCGGACATCTCTCGCAATCTGATTCGCTCGTTATGGATGACAGAGCATGCGGCTGAATAGGAATGAGCCTGTGACGTCACACAACGCGGGATTTTTAGCGCAATCTTCAGATTACCGCATTGTCATCTCGTATTTTTTCAGACGGATAATGGCCGAGTTGCATGCCAAGCGACGCACTACTTGTTTTATTATCTTTTGTATACAATGCGCCTCTCTCCCATCTTTTATTTTAAAATTTCAATTAATCACTTATATTTATTTAAAGAAAGTAGCCAAATGTGGAATAGGGTCATAATATGGAATACCGCCCTTTCTCTTATTATTATTTAGACTTTTCTTTACAATTAATTAGTATGCTGATAATTCAATAAAAAACATTGTTAATTAACGTCTTTAATTTGTGCAATGTTAAATGGCGGTATTCCATATTAAAATACTATTCCATATATTGGAATGATTGTGAAAATAACCTATATTTATTGAAACGTATGCGGTTAATAATTATAATGTTCCCGATTCCCTTGAAAATGTAAATAGAGTGCTTAGCCAAAAACCCCTGATATATGTATTTGATCGTCAATGAATATAAATATTGATACAATCGCTTGTATAAATTGTTTTATTATACATGGTCTAGTGTAGTAGTTAAATTAAACAATTTTGTTTATGTAAAATATTTGGATTATTATTGAGTGTGTAATGAATGCCTGAATATCTGGAGATAACAAAATTAAGCATGTATTGGTGATGCAGAACTCTTGATTGATAGTTAAATAATAATAGCTATGAAAGAAAATCGCAAATTTTTTTACATATTGATATTTGGCTCAATTCTCTAACTAAGTTGTTAATTTTTAACCACTTGCTAAGATTTTAATCCAATGAAAATGTTTCTATTTGTCAAAAATATTAGCAAGTGATTAAAAGTTAACAACTGAGTTAGAGAAGTGGGCCGATTAAAAGTGTGATTATATTTCATAGGTAAAATATTTATTTTGTTTATTAATAGTTATTTATGAAGTATGGGTTACAAGTGACATTTTATGAATAAGTGGAGAAGTTTGCGAATTAAAACAACCTCACAGACGAAATAAAATTTTTTTTACGACCGGGAGAGGAACTAGGTTTCTATGATATCAAAATCATGACAAAAACAGCTTATTTCATATCTACGGGTAATTTGTGTACTTTCTCTCCCGTCGTGAGGGAAATTACTCGCATAATATGAAAAATGAACAAAATTAAACAAGTCAAAGGTACCTAACTATCATAAATTATATTACAATTCAAATAATTTTGAAACCATAATAAATATTGGGGTTGTGAAAAAAATATTATATATACCGCAGGAGAGAAGTGTATTTTTCCCTTGTCGTATTGTAACTCTCGCCTACGGCTCGTGCTTCAATTTGCTCCCCGGGAAAAATCATACACTTCTCTCCCTTAATGTATAATATACTATTAACAAGTACATCATACAAAATTGTATCTACGGTCTTCCTAGTGTATAAGCAAATATTAAAAAATGTAAAATGATATTTGAAAAGGTAGGGTTATATTTGTTGATTAAGGGCCGGTTTAACAATCTACTGTTTTGTTACTATTATGTTAATGCTCCTGTTAGTTAACATTTGATTAACAGTCGATTAATAACGCGGGCATTACAGATACAAATCGTTTGCAACGTGTTAAAAATAACAATAAAATCACTGTGAAAACGTTGCTATGTTACTTTTAATGCTAGTGTCAGAAAGTGACATTTTTAACTTGCTAAGAAACCGTTAAAGGGGCCACTTTTATCAACGGTCATAGATAAAATATTTTTATTGCCCAAGCAGTAAAATTGGCATTTTATGGACTGTTAGCTGTAAAAAAATCACACTTTTAATGTTAATTGGCAAATGAACAACATTATTCGATAGAAATGAGTAAGAAAGTTTGATGTCTCGGTACAGAACACTTTACTTTACGTAATTATATGAAATGTACTCTGGAATAATATTTGGAACACTGTAGTTAAATAATTATTTAGATGAGAAGTTTGTTTTATTATAAAATCAACGAACATTTTGCCTAAATACATAATTGTGAAGCCTTAAATTATTAAACTGTAAAGTTTAATATTTTCTATTATCAAGGACTTCCAATGGAGAATGATGGCCTCGGGCATCGAATATTTAAAAAAAATCCTTTCCTTTGCAAAGTTAAATTAATATATTAGTAATTTTACTTCACCGCCAAAGAATCCTGCTTACGCTATTGCACTCAAGTCTAGTATATTGACAAAATAAATTAACAATTTAACGTTTGCTCAAATATTAAAAATGAGGGATAACAGTCAGGCATCAATCTCAAAATCAACAAGTGTAAAAATGAAATATTTTAAACTGAAAGCTTGTTTAAATCATCTGCCAAATACCGAAAATACATCGATGATTAGCTGTTCGGTGTACTGTGCGTACAATAACGCATGATTGTTAGATTAGAGGTGACACGAGAGCACCGGACCACGGGGGTCACGCAGCCGGATAATCAGCGACGAAGCCATGCGTACCACATGCATATGAATGAAGTGTAAACACTGTACACAGCGACAAGAATGAACATAATCGAGCGGTTGGTGCTGAATGGTGATTGCCGGCAGTGTGAGAACTGAACATGGAATGGGCTCATACACCTTTTTTTCATTTTATTTATTTATTTTTTTCAGTAAGTTTGCGTAAAATTATAAATATAGATACTAGTTTGAATATTAAAAGACATTTAGTTATTAAGATACGATTTTTTGAAATTGGTATCCCATTTCAAATTTTTCGCTTCTTGACGTCATCTTGTAATTCTACGAAACACGCTCTTGCGAAGAGTGAGGAACTACTCTTACTGTCAAATGGACTGTTATCTGTCATTGTTATTTACTGAGAGGTTTTTACAAATTTGTTCACATTACCTGGGCAAAATAATATAACAACTATAATAAACATAAGTTTAATTTGAAAATCGTTGTTAACTGCAACATATGACTTGAGATGACAGGTGTGATAATGAGACTACCAACATTACTGACAAGCGACAAAATATAGTACATCAAAACATATTTCTTTTAACACGTCCTAAACTCTTTGTCTAAAAACTTTATAATTAACAAATACCTAATTTAATTTATCGGAGTATTCATTTTAATAATAATAAGTAATTATTACAACCCTGAAAAGCAAATTATTATTTGTTATCAACACTTCTTTTGCCTTGCCATGCTGTATATTCTGTTACAAGATGACGTCACGATTTTGCAACCGCGAAACTTCATAAAGGAAATTATGAATAAAAAGTTAAAAAATTATAAGAAATATTGATTAATATGTGACTGAAATGATCTAAATTTTTATAATTTGTAAAAAAAACACAACTTTTTTTAAAAGTGTATGACCCCATTGTGAACGAAACGCTGTATCTAGTGTCAATGTAGAAGACATCCCAACATAAACATAAATGTGAAACAGGGGTCAAGTTCGGTAGAAACGACGATGGGGATTGTTGGTGTCACCGATAAAAGAGTTGAGATCTAACGGGCACCAAGTTCCATTATCATAGCTGCTGTAGGAAATATGTTCAACGTTCTTCAGTTAATTTCAAAAACAACTTGTTACTTTCTTTTATAGGAGTTTCTAAATTATTTCTCAGTAATCATCACAACCATGGACACATTTACCATTTAGAAATAATTTAAACAAGTCAATAATAATTTAAACTATGCCAAATGTCATCTGACAAAGTCAAACAATATGACTGTTTGTATGTTTTGTTTACCACGGCATTCTGGAAATACTTGAAATTATACATTGTATGAAATGGACATTCCATGCGAGTTGTACACTATACTTTTTCTACGACCATGATATTATTTCCTAATTAATGGCTTGGCGTTTAATTTAGACTGCATTTTGTAATTCCAAGCAGTTTGTTAATTGCGGTTCGTCTCGACTGCATACGAGAAAATTTCGCTACTAAGATCATGGAAGTTTTAGACAAATTTTATTGTTGCTTTTGTTTTGTTTTAAGCCTGAGTACTGGATGCCACCCATTAAGATATTTGTAGGATGATAATAGAATACTTGCAGACAGTAAATAAACAGAAGTCGAATTTATTGGTTTTGCGCTACAATCTTAAAATTTCACTTAAAATTTGAAATTTATATTATTGCATTTCTGTATAATACAAGCTTTAAGAATCCCATTGCCGCAAAGCGCACTGCAATAGCTCTTATATTTTTGGAGATATGACGATTTTTGATGTTTTCAGAAGTGCAACTTTGAGGGCCTGAAACTCAAAAACTATGGAAGATATCGAAAAGTTATCTTCAGTTTATAGGTTCTGATGACTTTTAAAATAATTTAGGAACTTTTGAAAATTTTGAAAATTTTTGAGTTTTTTCTCCAAATTTTTGAAAGGTGATATATCTAAAATTACAAAAGATGCGAAGCTGTAATGTACGCCATTCGATTTAGCTCGTTAAAGTACATAAGTATACAAAATTTCAGAAAATTCGGTCAACGGGCTCAAATGTTATAGTAAAAAGTCTAAAAATGGCCGTTTTCATGAAAAACTTCAATAGGTACCCCTTGGCTTTCGGGCCGAAAAAGGCCATTTTCAGATATTTTACTATAACTTCGCAACCCGTCGGCCGATTTTTATGAAATTTTGCATACTTATGTATTTTGACGAGCTGAATCGAATGGTGACCACCGCGAGTCCGTATCTTTTTTATTTTGCAAGATGACTCCTTCAGAAAATTTTCAAAAATTTTTCAAAATTTTCAAAATTTTCTAATTTATTCTAAATGTTACCAAAAGCTCAAATCTGAAGATATTTTGCGATATCTTGCATAGTTTTTGTGTTACAGTTTATGAAAGTTGCACTTCCGGAAATATGAAAAATTATCATATCTCAACAAATTTAAGAGATATGACGATGCGCTCTACAGCAATGAGTTCCTTACAGCTTGATTAATATAGAAACGCAATAAAAATAAGTCCAAATTTTTAGTGAAATTTTGGGAAATTTTTCCCAGTTGATTTTTTGAATCATTTGTATTTGAATGTTTAATAATTATACTTGACACATATTGGACATATAGAATACATGCTTAAATTACTTGTTTTGAATTATTTTATTAAACAAATTGATTGTATTCGTATTTAACTTTGCTGCCGAAAGCCGACAGGTCGATTAATAATAGTATATTGTACAACTAGCATGGAATGGTAGTCATTCCCTACGAGTATGAATGTTTGTAGCATGAGCCGAAGGCAAATCGAACGAGTATGAAACGAACATTCCATGCGAGTTGTACACGACCCCGATATTATTTCCTAATTAATATATATTTTAATAATAAATTTGTCCCGCTTTCACGATTCCAGTATTTGACAATTTTAAATAAGTAGCCTAGTAATGGCACCTGTACTGAAATGAACTAATCTGTATTGAAATACAAAATAAATTCATTTCTCACGATGCTTGCAATGTACCTAATTTCCCTAGCAACAACAAACATATAATGAGCAGATTTCTAAGTTGGCGTGGAAAAAAGCTATTGTAGCATACAAAATAGTTCGTTAAAAGCTCATTCGATTGTTGTGCATTACATTTTATATTTTTTAGGGGACTACTGATCAAACCAAAACTCAAACCGATAATTTTTATGGTAAAGAATCACATTAGTATTACCGACTCCAAAAAATTCTCTAAATTTTTAAACTACAATTTTTTTCTTTAAAACGAGTGTAATATGCGCAAAATAGTGCAACGCACTTTATATTAGTAAATTATTTTTTTCACAACATGGTAGGAAACCCCACCGTTCTTCTCCCGAAATAGTGAGGAAAATGTGTTGTTCCTCTCTAGAGAGGAAAATATAGAAGTGTTACCAATATGAATGCTATTTCAAAAAATATATTATAAAAATAATAAATAAATTCCTAATTTTATTGAAAATCCTTATTTTAGTGATATACATACTTTAAATTATCTTTCAATTATGTCTTATATTTTTCTTTTTCTTATTAAATCACAATTTGACAACTTATTGAAGATATTTAAGATTGGTTCATTGGCAACACTGCTACACCGCCTTGTGTCTGATAACCTAACTTTTAACGTGTCAGTTTGTCAGTTGTGTTCTCAAAGTGTATTTTAGGTCCGAGCAAATCGTTTTTAGAAACATGTCGTGAAAAAAATGTTGTGTCTAACACGAGAGGAAAGCTCTTCTTCCACTCTCGTTCGAAATGCTTCATGAGGCAAACTTCGAACTCGAGGGGGAAAAAGAAGCGCTTGCCTCTCTAGTTTGACAAATAACTACGAGTATTCTTGCTCTGTTAAAAATTTATTTACCGTTCATTTTAACATGCTGCAACATAGATAAAAGTGTTTTGCAAAATTTTCTAATAGTTTTTTATTACATGAAAGAAAAGCGAGTGCTGTCGCGCCAGTAGTTTCAATATATTATGTTCCTTGAATTTGGCTACAACGAAACCATGTTCTCATTTTGTAGTAGCTTTGTATCAAAGCTTTGGAGCATAAAGTACTTGGTTGATTAAATCAAAAAATAAAAACCTGTAAAGTTAGCACAAACATTTTTCTACGAACTTCGTGTCGCAAAATTGCATCAAAGCTTAGTTACGGGCAATGCGAACTGAATAGGACCGAGCACTATTTAAAAATTCATTTTTAATTAAATTTCATCTGAAATGAAAATCATGCACGGGCTTAGAAAATCATAATTTATATTTAGCTGTTTACCAACGATGTAGAATTTAATTTCATAAATTATAATTCCCTGCAAATCAATTACGCTGTTTTTACAGATTCAGTAAATATTTCAAATTAATGAAGTATATAACGATTGAAATTGGTGCTATTTTGAACATGCAAATCGGCGGTGGTGTGCGTCAGTCCGCGTCGCGATAGCAGGGGACGCCGAACACGTGACAGCGACACCTACAACTGTGGTACATCAATCCACGCTTGCCAGGTCCCTCGGTGCCCATCATCACGTCGTCCAGTGACGTGCCCGCTGCTTTTTATAAAGCTAGACACTATAAACTCACGTGTAAAAAATTCTCAGTCATACAGCATTTCTTCTGACGTTTCGGTTTACACTTATTTCGTTGGCAGTATTGAGAACATGAATGTGTATGTGTTATGTTTTTGAATGTACGAAGTTTTTAAAAAAACGTATGATTGTTATGAATGTATTGGTTACATAATAGTTTGCTAATCCTAAAAAAGGTTTAAATGTAAACCGAAACTTCGGTTTTGGAAAAATAAATACTGTATTGTTACGAAAGGCATTGAATGTAACGGATGGTGTACGTATTGGTAGACGTATAGTGCCTGCGATAGCTTATGCAGGTAATGTTGTAGTGTTGGGTGAAACTGAGGAGGCAATTTAGAAGAATAATTGTGAGCATAAATGAAGTAGGGAAATGTTTATAGTTATTTATATTACAAGTAAGGTAAAACAGTTTTTACTGCTGAATGGAGGAAATGACCGGCGAGCCGATTAGGCGAGCCTGTCACCTCCTTGAAGCAGTAAAAACAGTTACCTTGCGTGTATTGTACAACATTTTACTTGTTACTCATTTGCAAATCAAATTAAAATTATAACCAAGTCCTGTCAGTACACAACTGTTCTGTCAAAAATTATTTAAAATGATTTCGCATAACTATGGCAACGTGCATTGTTTACCATGTTTACTAACTTGTAAAATTTTTACAATGTAGCTGTCAATTAGTAACTTGTAAAGATTCATTTTCAAAGGCAATAGAGGGCTTGGGTAAATGGTGTTTACAAGTGAGTAGCAAGTAAAATTTATTATTGAATGTCGATAAATATAAAGTGTTGGTGTGGGAGAAGAATGATTTGGTGACTGGTTGTAATGTTTCAGTGAATGGTGTGAGACTGGAACAAGTGAATGAATTTGTATATTTGTGTAGTATGTTTTCGAGGGATGGGCGTATTAACCGGGAGATTGAAAGACGGGTATCTGCAGGGTGCAAGGTATTGGGTGCTCTTTGTACATTTGCTCGAAATGTAAATGTATCTAGAGATGCTCGATTGAGTGTTTATAATGGTGTGTTAGTGCCTACATTGTTGTATGGTTCTGAATGTCGGGTGTGGATGAAGAAGTATGTCTGTGTTTCTGGGTTCGTGCTATCGCACTGAGTGAGATATAGTTTGACGTTATGTATGTATGCATGAAATTATTTTTATGGACGAAACTATGAGTCTGAACTGGGTTACAATTGAAACTCGATTCCCTGCATTGAAGTCAAGCTTATGGTATCTGCGGTCATCAGGCTTTGTGGATTGAGTTAATCCTCTTTTCACTCTGTTATTAATTACTCTATAATAATCACATCAAAGCTAGTTCTAATTACAAACTGTCAACTATTAATGCTTGATTATAAATTCCCTCGATCTGGATTTTGCAGACCTTTTATTGCCAATAAACACTTTCAGGCAGATTCATAAAAGGGATTAGCGCAAATTTTATTTTTATTATTACTGGTAATTTCATTTTCCATTTTCAGAACATAATTATTTAACTAAGGTTGTAATCAAGATTGGTTAGCATTAAATTTCATACATTTTGATAATATAATTGTGATGAAAAAAAATGTAGTTAACGATAATCCCATTTATGATTTTGCCTGTTTAAATTTTATTGTTTTTAACTTTAAACAGGTGTTATTTTTCTTATTTAATAAAAAAAAATATATATTTAAAACCAACCAATCCCAATGTTAGGTACATTATAAAAGTGAAGATGTTGTTCTACGCATACGTCCGGTATTATAATAGATATTTACGATATAAGTGGGATAAGAGACTTATTAAGATACACATTTGAAATTTGAACGAGGCGATGCCCGGTATTATAAAAAAAATTAAACTACAGTTAAATTTACGTCCATACTAAATTTACATCAACTTATCCAAATGACAATCTAATTTTTGACGGCAATAATAAAAATAATTTCAATTGATGTACACTTGTTAAAACAAATAAATTTACTTTAAAAGTAAATTTAAATGACAGTTAAATTTATTTATTACACCGAACATTAAAGTGGGTATCATTTAAATAAATTTGTAGAAATAAAATAATAATAATTTCACATTTAGATTTATTTGTATTACGAGCCGATTAGGTTTTAAATGCTTATTAGGGTTATTGGGCATACCTTATTAAATAAATGAATTAAAGTAAACTTTTTAAAATATTTTGTTCCGTTCAGAAATTAATTTTAAAACTATTGGTGGGTATCAGATTTATATGATTTATACACCGCGCATCTGTACTGAAGCGTCTAGACATCGAACGGACTAGATCAGACAATCAAACAAGTCAATTCGTTTCCTTAATATTTAGTGTTGTTCGAACATTTATATTCATCACATCAGTGTAAATTATGCGTCAGTTATTTACAATAAGTGTAACGTTTTCGGTTTTTTCGTTATATAGAATAATTTTGTGAATGTGTGTACGTGAAGAAGATTCCCTGGTCATCATCATTTGGTCTATCACGTCTTCATAAGGAGAATACAAGGTTAGTGCTGCCAAAATGTTTCTTTGTAGATCTATATGTCAAATAATATTTTCTGCCAAGATTTCTACATATAAAGTCATGCGAAATAAATTCAAAGGTATCTGCTTATTGTTGCTATGAAAATATAGAACATTGTACTTGTACACCTTTTATCATGCGTTACTGATTTTACAAATAACGAAAGACCATTTTCAGGTTATGTTTCCGTTTCTTGATTAATATTTTCTTTGAGATTTTGGATAATAAATTTATAGATGTTATGAAACAAGATTTTATTTGTTCTCAAACCTCACGTATCTTTGGGTTTAAGAAGCATTGTCAGCTAATCACACTGACAACAAATTCATAATTATTTATGAAGGACTACGGAAAGCAATCTAAGATGGATTTTAGCAAAAGTTGGTTACCTATATCATTAACAAACCACTCATGGAAAATTACTTTCACTCTCAAATTGCTTTCAAAATTGTTTAACATTTTATTAATCATTCACACGATAATGAAATATGTTAGTAAAATATAACTTGTTTTAACTAAATAAAACACAACAAATATTGTTTTCGCATGGAATTATTTTGTCAGTATTCAAATGCTCTTTTCACAAGTTAAGCAGCACTGCCCGCGGTTGGTAGTTGGATGGGTGATCGCTTTGCGAAAGCCCATACCAGCGAACACTGCGTGCTGTGGTCACACCACCGAAATAGAGGTACCGAGTCGGCATATATTCTTAGCAGTCGAGTCGCTTTAAAATAAAATAAAAAATGCTCAATTACATAAAGTGTTTCCAGCTATTCATGTTAACTACGAAAAAAATTCTGATGTGACCAGCAGGTAACCACCCGCTTAAAACTTGGTAACAAGAATGCATTGATTACAACAATGCACTGCTTACAAAAATGTACTGATTATAACAAAGTACATACTTATTACAATAATAAAAATTTGTTGTGGGCACCACAATACCTCCTGCCATAGATTTATTATCAAACAATGCAGGAACACGGACCACCACTATCAAGAAACAGTCATCCATTCAAAAATTTAGTTTTCAATTATGACCTATGTCAAAAATGACTTTTTTTAACCATTGTTTTGTTTTCTTCAAGAAGCACAGGTTACCAGATTTAAACGAAAATGTCAAAATATAATTTTTTAACGTATTGCAATTCGTAAATGGTGTAATGGTGACAGTAAGAGAAAAATGTTTGAAACAATAATTGTAGATAATAATATTTGAAACATTCCAATTATTAAATCATAATGTACTAAAAAATATTTCAAAATAACTTGATAGGGCTTCAAGTAAACTACCCCCTTCAGGTTATTGGATTATCACCAAAAACTAATCAATTTTACCCAATTTCGTAGTTGAGAAACCGTAACTCCAGAGATTCGCATAAATTCTATCATTAAACTGTAGGCACAGAAACTAAAATGATGTCTGAAAAGTTTATTGTGTATTATTTTTCAGTGAAAATGGGTACTGCCACAACATTTAATTCTCGTGGAAGTTGAAAACATGTAATACAAAACTGCAGGAAAGTTGTTGACTAAAAGTTGCCAGTTTTATTTCGCGATCATCAAACAGATGCGCGGTCCTTACCTTGAAGCAGACTATGTTAAAAAAGTTATTTTGTTTCAACAACAAATGCAGCCGAATGTATATTTTGTTGGCGCGCAGTTGCAGAGTATCATTTAGCTGGATGAGAAGAAACTGAATACTCTAATGCATTGTGCAAATAATCCTGATGCTTGAAATTAATAGTGTGCTTTAACTCAACCTGCAACTGTTTTCCATATGAACAACTGAATTGTTTCAAACAATGGAATACTATCCAGTCCAGACTTCATATGAAATCAGTTTTGTAATATCAGTTTTCAAAACGCATGCGAATATATTGTAGAATTATCTAGAATACAATGAAACTAAAATTTAATTATTTCTACTGTTGGTCATCCAATCTTTGCATTCAGACTTTTAGTATATTTATCTCTTTTACTTTACTACACTATATAATAATGAGAACTAATGTTAATGATAGACAAAGAAGTTTTATGGAATTATTTTGTAAAACAAAAAACAAGATTATTTCTAATCATTCGTTCACTGGAAATTCTATTTAATGGGATGTTTCACCATTTAAAAATTATTTTTTTCATGAAACTTTATTTAAATTGAAGACTTTCTACACTTTTAAAAATTCTTAATTGTTATTCATTAAGCCACAATGATTTTTTTTTAAATGTTGTGACGTCATTGTAGAGGTGTTGCTGGATCTAAAACAGTAAATATTGTAAATAATTCTAGCCATATATTTTTTTACTTATTTTATTATTATTGTTACAATAAAATAGAACATTTATGTGACAAAAAATTATTTAAATCAATACTGTTTGAGATCCACCAACACCTCTATAATGACGTCACAACATTTAAAAAAAATCATTGTGGCTTAATGAATAACAATTAAGACTTTTTAAAAGTGTAGATAGTCTTTAATTTCGATAAAGTTTCATAAAAAAAATTTTAAAAAAAATGGTGAACGATCCCATCTTTCTAAAAATACTGATACGATTCATTTGAATCACCCATATGATTAGTTCAATTTGCTTCTTATATTTATATGAAAAGCTGATTAGATTTTGGATAAAATTGGTCAACCGGAAGTAGTAGTTTACTATAAGTCCTTAACAGTTTTCCGTGAAAAACACGTTTTAATTTAATTTTTGAACAATTTATGTTGTTTTGAAAATTGTAGAATATTTAATTTTGCTTACACTAATTTTATTAATTTTCATTAGATTTAGAAATAATAAAATATAAAGAAATTAAATTTCAAAAATCTTGCAGTCTATGTCCTACACCATGGAAAACTTATTTAATTTTTTTATTTTTTGCGAAATGTGACACTTATTGTGATTGTGAAGCTGTTTTTTTAGTGAAATATATGTCAAAAAATTTAATAAATATACAAAAGAAAATTAAATTTATTAAATATAAACAGAAAATAAAGAAATAAGAAGGAATTTTTCTGTATCATCAAATACTATTTTGTACCTTTTAAGAGTTGTATTGGGCGGGAGGTTATGTGTAGACCAGCAGATTTTATTTACAAAGTTACAGTACATTATTCTATTTTACAATGTAACCAGTACTTTAATGCCGATGTTATACTCTTCTACCGTTAAAAATGTTAGCCAGAAAGTTACTGTTTCTTTGAGGTTTTCAAAGTTTGTGAACTGTTTTCCTCCTAAAAATTCCTTTAGTTTTGGAAACAAATGAAAATTGCTTTTTGCCAGGTCAGAGCTATAAAGAAGTTGTCCAAAAATTACCCACTGACCTGGCTAAATTATACTTTGCTTACTGAACGACCCGCGATAAATGGAACAGTGGCTCAGAAATTTGTCATATTGGTTTTATTGGAATAAACCAAATTAATTTAGAATGCAATACAGAATTAGAAATGATGTTTTTTTTAATTTTGTGAACGTACGTTTGATTCCACAGAAGGTTACGTACAATGAAATATTCAGTCTAGTCGATATACTCAATAAATTCTAAAGTAGGAATAGAACTCCTGCTGTGTTGAAGTACTGAAGGTAGGAATGAATTGAGTATTGCGTTATTATTGCTTCTTCGAGCTCGTAAATTTCAAATGCTTTTCTTTGCAAAGAATTTTTCTCGTTTTAATAAGAATGGGATTTAAATTTTCTATAGGTGCGGTCTTGATTCTATGTGGAATTTATTCTTTCTCAGATATTTATGAACTGCGTAGATTTTTGGAGCAATCCATCAATCCGAATTGATAGTTTATTTGAAGGCCTATTAGGTTTTTGAGTATATCTTAGCAAATAGTTTTTGTTATAAAAAAATTATAAAATATGATCTATATTTTCTACCGTTTTAAATTTAATATTAGATATCAAAAGATTATGTGGTGGCAAATTTTATTCACTATGAAATATCTTTATCCTCAGAACCCGTTAAATTCAAGGATTTTTCTTTATAGTAATCAGTACATTGTTGTAATCTGTGCATTGTTGTAATCAATACATTGTTGTCATCAATGTACCTACTATGTACCTACTGTTGTAAATAAACGAGTGTTATGGATTGGACTCATCAGGTTTTTTTTTGCAAAAACAAGAAAATTGCAAATATTTTTTTTTTATACTACCGTTTGAAAATGTCTGATTATTATTGTAGCAAAAACTTTATTTATTGTAAATATTAACAGTAATATGCGTACATTTTGAAAATATAACTTCAGGAGATTTGTTTGAGAAATAATTACTATTTAAATTAATTACTTCCGAGACTACTTTTTTTTTGACATGCTATCTGCGATTCCCTAGTTTTTTCAAAACGTCAAAATGATAGAAATCAAACAATATCATATTCAAAACTTTAAAATAACTATTTTCAAACGGTAGTATAAAAGATCTTTTATCCAACACCTCTCAATAAATGCTCTATAACTATGGCGATTTTAAACAAGCAAAGTAACAGATTATCCACTAGTGGGTATAATTTTGAGGAAAGCCACTAGTGAGTATTTGTTTATTTATAACAATAATAATAACACACAACACCTTGGTAACTACTTCGATTGACATTTTAATTTAAAAATTTAAAGCATATGTCACTGTCAAATAATATTACTTTAATAATTTTTTCATTTATTAAGAGGTGTTGGATAAAACGTTATACTTCACACGTGGGCAAAGTGGAATTACCCACTTGATAAAATTATCACACTCAGCCTTCGGCTTCGTGTGCTAAAATTTCTCTCGTGGGTAATTCCTTACTTTGCCCACTTGTAAAGTAAATGACTATTGTATAATAAGTAGGAAAAGTATTAATTTCCGTATACGGTGTGTTTTATATTGCTTTTCCTTACTTACTGTACAAATAGCTATTTTCTATTCCTGTATATAATTATAGTAGTCATAAATCATTACAGTGAATTATAGATTCATAATTCACTCTGCTCGGCTAATCACATAATCAGAAATCAATTATTTCTGTTTATTTTAAAGCCGTGATGTGGATCACCAAGCTACTGCCGTCTGACAGTTGACAGTGTAGTCAGTTGTCATTGTGTATTTTGATGTCTTTTTTCAACGTGTATTTTCAACCGATTTCGATCATTTTCAAAAGTTATTTCTAAATTTACAGGAGTAGAAAAAGTACAGTATCATATTCGGGATTATGGTGATTATTCACTCGCCTACTGCTCGTGCCGCAAACCTTATCTTCACGAATAATGACTATCACAATCCTTCATATTATAACATAATAATAATAATTATTATAAACCAAAATCAACTCAGTTTCGTTGTTTCGTCTTTCGATAAATTTTTTAATGTGATTC
The DNA here is from genome assembly GCA_963942605.1 of Poecilus cupreus. Taxonomy (NCBI): domain Eukaryota; kingdom Metazoa; phylum Arthropoda; class Insecta; order Coleoptera; family Carabidae; genus Poecilus; species Poecilus cupreus. The sequence continues at coordinate 1,433,128 of OZ012714.1, read as the reverse complement.
AGAGGACCCAAAAAAATATTCACAAGCTCAAATATATTTTTATGGCAAATCATGAAACATGTGTTAAAGAAAGACAACGCGATATTATATAGTCTTAAATCTTAATCTTACATTTCCTCAAGGACGTATAATGAAAGCAGCAGGACGCAAGGCTCACGACATTCATCACATTTTTTTGTTTAATCTCTGTTGGACGCGGCCGTCAGCTACCCAACGCCGCAATTTTATAAGAAAATTAAACATGTTTAATTAGTGTATTCCATCTTCCAAAGTTCCACGGATATTAAATAAATGATAAAGAAAGATTGCAAAGCTTCATATACTAGGTTAATTAATGAAAATATAATGTTTAGGTTTCTCATTTCTATTAATTAGTGAAAAGCTATAGTAGGTAACTTTGTGTATTTGTTCATTAAAATCTGTTAAAATTATCTATTAGTCTGTATATAGAAAATATAAATGTACTAATGTAGCATAAAATATACCTGCTTACATTATTTTATTATTAATTCAAAACATATAATATATATCGAGATTAATGTAGTTTTTAAACACAAAAATATGTTCATTACGGTTTCTGTTGCATATTTTAATTAAATGTTGCACATGGAATAATTTTGTAATAATTTAATTTAGTGAAACCACAAATTTAAAACCAAATTATTACATTTATGTAATAATTATATTTATTAGTATTAAATGACATTAATTAATATAATTCTTAACTTAGAAAAAATTGTTCTGATCTTACAAGGGGGACATTTTTGTATTCAATTTATTTGTGTCTTAAATTATGTTAATATTTATTTAAAGAATATTATAAGTGAAAATACCAAATGAAAATATAAAAAAAATTACAAATATCACTAACATTAAGATTTCATTTGGCCCAGAGGTATTGGCTGATTCCGCAAATACTGTTTTTGAATCTGATGACAACAATATATAGAAAAATGTTTGAAATGAAGTTTGTAGGTAATATTCTACATATTTTTGATTCCAATGAAATTTACTCTATCTCTTTTATTTACTGAGATATGCCCGAAAACACTGATAGGCCTTCAAATAATTTAATCAGTTTGTAATCTAAACATAAAATGACCCTTATATATAAGTATATGCGGGAGGTAAAGTTATAGAAATATGGTGAATTAAACAATTTTCCTTCTATGATTTTAACTGGGCCAAATGAAATGAATTCGGGCTCATATATTAAAAATTACAGTAATGTAATGTTTTTTATCCAACACCTCTCAATAAATGCTCTATAACTATGGCGATTTTAAACAAGCAAAGTAACAGATTATCCAATAGTGGGTATAATTTTGAGGAAAGCCACTAGTGAGTATTTTTTTATTTATAACAATAATAATAACACACAACACCTTGGTAACTATATCAATTGACATTTTAATTTAAAAATTTAAAGCATATGTCACTGTCAAATAATATTTCTTTTATAAATTTTTCATTTATTAAGAAGTGTTGGAAAAAATGTTATACTTCACACGTGGGCAAACTGGAATTACCCACTCGATAAAATTATCTCACTCAGCCTTCGGCTTCGTGAGCTAAAATTTCTCTCGTGGGTAATTCTTTACTTTGCCCACTTGTAAATTAAATAACTATTTTTTTTATTTTCAATAATGATTTTACAATTCACTAGAATTGATATGTGAATGTTGAAAATAATACTACTATTTAAAATGAATCGAATGATCATCATTAAATCCCATTTCATATTCATAATGGATTATTTGGTAACAAGTATTCGAAAATGAATTACGATTAAATATAGAAATTCAATATAATTTGTATAATAGAGAAATATATAGATACATTTATTAAATATCTATTAAATTAATATTATAATCATAATTAAATCATATTGACACTTAATTGATATTATTATCAGCGTATCTATTACTAAATTATAATTATTGAATAACGTAATTAATATTATGTATGTTTTGTAACTGCACGTAATTAATATATTTATACTATTTTTAATGGGTTATTAATAATATAATAGTATATTATACATTAAAGTTGAGAAGTTAGATTTTTTTCCAGCGGGGTAAGTTGATGCACGAGCCGTCGGCGGGGGCTACAATACGACAATTGTAATACAATTTATGATAGTTACCTTCGATTTATTTAATTTTATTAATTTTCACATTTGAACACTTTCCCTCACGACGGGAGAGAAAATACACAAGCCTCTCGTAGATCTGAAATTGGCTGTATAATTGGCGAATATAATAGAGTTTTATTGCATCGCCCTTTTATGTGCCTCACTGGGCTGCGATCACTTGACCCCTAAACTGTCCCGTGCATAAAACCTTAAATTAAGTACTTGTTACATAAATATCTCTTTAAACACTGATTTTCACATTGCGCTCTACTATCATGTATTTTGTAAATGTCTTTTACTAGTTACTCACTTGTAAATACCATTTACCCAAGCCCTCTATTGCCTTTGAAAATGAATTTTTGCAAGTTACTAATTGACAGCTACATTGTAAAAATTTTACGTTAGTAAACTAGGTAAACAATGCACGTTGCCACAGTAATTTTATAAGGCTTATGCGAAATCATTTAATAGTTATTTACTTTACAAGTAGGCAAAGTAAGGAATTACCCACGAGAGAAATTTTAGCACACGAAGCCGAAGGCTGAGTGTGATAATTTTATCGAGTTGGTAATTCCGCTTTGCCCACGTGTGAAGTATAACGTTTTATCCAAAAACTCTTAATAAATGCAAAATTTATTAAAGAAATATTATTTGACAGTGACATATGCTTTAAATTTTTAAATTAAAATGTCAATCGAAGTAGTTACCAAGGTGTTGTGTGTTATTATTATTATTGTTGTAAATAAAAAAATACCCACTAGTGGCTTTCCTCAAAATTATACCCACTAGTGGGTAATCTTTTACTTTGCTTGTTTAAAATCGCCATAGTTATAGAGCATTTATTGAGAGGTGTTGGATAAAATATTTTTTGACAGAACAGTTGTGTGTAACTGACAGGACTTGGTTATAATTTTAATTTGATTTACAAATGAGTAACAAGTAAAATGTTGTACAATACACGCAAGGCAACTGTTTAAGGAGGTGACAGGCTCGCCGGTCATTTCCTCCATTCAGCAGTAAAAAAAGTTTTACCTTGCTTGTAATGTAAATAACTATACTTCAAGTGTTTCAAAAGATACAGGTATTCAACCGCGTTCAAGGTTTGGGTAAATTATTTTTAATGTGATTTCAAAGAATTTTATTAATATACGTTGATTTTTATATTCCCAGATACATATTTTTATATTTGAAAGATATTTAAATCCGTTATAGTATGGAAAAACATAATCTATCTAAGCGGCTCACATTTTACTCAAGTAAACTTGAAATGAAGTTGTCCCATGTCACATGAAATAATTTGTAGTCCTCTATGCGAAGTCAATTATGAACACCGGCCGTTTGAAGTTTACACATTGATCGAGTAGAAATTGATTTGTGAATTAGTTCACCTGACTGATGCTGTTAGCAGAATCATTTATCAAATATGATCCAGAGGCAGCTGTAATTTTCTTTGAGATTTTAATATTTATGACAATATAATTTAATCCAGAAATATGGGTCTACAAGACTTCCAAATCCAATATTCATTCTTGTATCTGAAACGACTGGACATCTGTCACGTGGAATTTGCTACGAGAGCTATTTTAATATAAGAAACTGGAATTTTTCTAGTTTTGAATATTTAAATCTAACTCCAAAGGATTTCAAATACAATGTTGTAATTGTTGGTAAACTTATAGTAATAGATATTTATGATATAAGAGCATTTTTAAGCATACGCATAAGTATATTAATTAATAATGCATTATTACACGTGTATTGTACAATATTTTATTTACGCCCGCGCAAAGTTAAACAATTAAAATAATTTGACTTTATTTTTTTGACAAGTAGAAAATTAATCCAAATAGTTACAGTAAAAATGTTTTTAATCCATGACGACCACAATTTGACATAAAACAATTATGTAGTTGTTTTTCACAAATTTTTGAAGCATTTCGTGAAAATAAGTGATTTAGATATGATTTCGTCATTATAGAAAAACACTTCTAAAATAATTAATTATTAAAATATTAATTATTTTATTATCAACATTTATAATGAATAGTACGTTAATGAAAACGAGTGCGGTAAGGAAGCTCTTAACTCACGCAAAATGAATGAGATAAGTGACATAGGTAAAATAACTAAAGATGAACTGAGAGAATGATAAACTTTAAAGATGATAAATGACCATAAATAAAATATTTCGTCACAAATTACGTACGCATTAGAGCGACAAAATTTAGAAAAATGCCATAGGCCATTTTTAAGTAACAAAATTCCCGTCACGTATCCATGACTACCATTCTGTGACAAAATATTGATTGATCTTTGTATTTTTGTTTACAATTTGTCAAATGTTGTTATTTGTATTACTTTATTTTTGAAATAATCTAATAATAGTATAATGTGTTATTAGGAGTAAATGTTTATTCTGATTGATCACCGTATTCGCAAATCTCAAGTGATATGTTTTTGCGAGTGAAGTGCGATTACCTGCCATCAAGTCAACTGGCGATGTGCTGTATTATTAATAATTGACAAACTGCAGATTACTTATTGCATCAGTGCTTTAAAATTTAATTGTTTCTTACATTGTTTACCTTAATGGATGAAGCAATACACTTTGATGTTGATTGAAAACAAATACACACGGGATTGTATGTTTACATTTATCAGTGTAAATTCAAATTTAATTATATTATTGTTGTTTAAAGGTGTAATTATTTGTGAAAATTACAGCCCATGTTTAATGGTCTTTGTTTTGTTTAATTTATACATACAAAACCTAATTTAGATTACTGTAATTACAGACGACGCAAATTTAACCAGAGCCTAAGGTGAAATAAACTTTCAATGATAATTTGCTGCTTTTATATTAATAACATTTTATACTTTAATGAACAAAAACCATTAATATGAAATTTTATAATTACATACATACACATAATACGGCTAAAACATACGTTCTTTCATTTCTTTATACATAAAATTATTACGTTTGTACCACAAATTTTTTTTAATCATTACACATTCAATATTATGGTTATGGTTAAAAATATTTTCATTATGGTCCGTGGAAGTGCGTTAGGTGCGGATTTACGAAAAAGTATTGCGATCTCATTAAGGTGGGAAATTTTATAAATATATTTCGAAGAATTATCATTTACCTACACAGTAAAAAATTAACAGTCAAAATTTTAACAAAATGTGTGTTCTACCGTTAATTCTTGTTAATTTAACAATTGCCAAATTTGCAAGTAACATATTATTTTTGTGCATTTCGTAACTAAATATATTTGTGAATATAGTAATTATTAATATTTATTTTTATGTGCTTTTGACTAAATGTTTTAGTAAATATATTGAAGCAGAACAATAAATCATAGTTATTATAACAAATTAAGTTGTCTGTCTCAAATGATATAAACTTTCTTTAACAATTTCAAATTCAGCAAATAAATAAAAACAACGAGTTTTCTTGTAAAAAATTCAGAATTGACAAAATTTTAATTAAACAAATTGTCATATTTGTTCAAATTGTTAATTTTTCACAATATAAGGCATTTATCAATATTAATCAAAAATACTTAACAACCACAGAATTGACAAATCGTAAATAATAGTTATTTACTTCACAAGTGGACAAAGTAAGGAATTACCCACGAGAGAAATTTTAGCTCACGAAGCCGAAGGCTGAGTGTGATAATTTTATCGAGTGGTAATTCCTTACTTTGCCCACGTGTGAAGTATAACGTTTTATCCAACACCTCTTAATAAATGAAAAATTTATTAAAGAAACATTATTTGACAGTGACATATGCTTTAAATTTAAAAAAAACCAAGGTGTTGTGTGTTATTATTGTTATAAATTAAAAAAATACCCACTAGTGGCTGTCCTCAAAATTATACCCACTAGTGGGTAATCTGTTACTTTGCTTGTTTAAAATCGCCATAGTTGAAGATCATTTATTGAGAGGTGTTGGATAAAATTTTTTACTGTGTAAGAGTGTAGTGCAGTACATAGATGACATAATAATTTAGACTTTTTTGCGACAATAGTAGATTGAAAAAAAAATTATATTTAATTATGGCAATTTTTTTCAGGTGGTACAATATATTTGGGAATGGGCTCGTATATACATATTATAAATAGATTTAGCAACGTTACCCTGCGTGACCTATCATCAATATTTCTTTATAACGATCGTTTGCATGCCATAAATTTATTGTTTTGTTATCTCCGTGCGCACCATTTTATTCCAGCATCAGCAATTTTTGTGTAATTACATTTTTTTGTTGCGAAAGTACTGTAAAACAAACTGTACTGCAAATCGATAAGCTAAATGATTTAATGCTTTTATTATTTTATTGACTTTACAAATTTGTTATGTTTGAGCCACAATTTGTTATTTGGTCCAGGTACAGAAAATATCTGGACAATTTGAATTATGCGCCAACGGAGATATTTAGTGATGTACCGTTGGCAGCATTGCATTGCGCTTAACCTCCTAAAAAAGTGATTACTTTGGTTATTTCATTCATTACAAATTTGACCAATCAGAATGCTTCAATTTCCATTGTTGTACATTTTAGATAAGTGGTTAAACAGCAGCATGCCGTTTAATCGCTATTAAATTGAAGCTAGCTTTTATATGCAAATTTTGAACATTTTGAAGGCATATTTAGCCGGATAATTAGTTGCAGAAGCAAGATACTTACATGTTCTTTACCTTTACTGGTATTCTATATTTGTAAACATGCTGAATTATTCATTTCAAGCTATTTTTATTTATTAATTTTTGACATTTATTTGACAAGTAAAAAGAAAAACAAACAATTTGCTATAATTACAATATAAAATAAACTTTTATGGTGCCTTTCGCTTATGTGTGTGCCAATTTATTTATGTGAAAATGTGGCAAAATCAACGTCTTAGTACAATTTCATCGACAAAAATTAAAATTTATACTATGAATTCATGAAATAATATTGGCATATATCCCTCGTGCTAAAGAATTGAATTGATTAAATTTGATATCGTACATATTAATTTAAGATAAAATCCTTCGACCTGCGGTCTCGGGATTTTTTCAAATCATTTTGTACTCAAACACTTTTTAAGCAAAATTTTATGCATAAGCTAGACATATAAAATTTAACACTCGTGATTTAACTATTGAATAAATTCAATTATACCGGAATACCCCTTTCTCATTTAATTTTCCACATGTGCAGCTTTCGCATAACTTCGATGCTACCTCGTTGTAAATTTAGTTTCTATAATCCTAAACAAATATTCAATATAAAATTCTTATGTGTTTGTTCTTAGAGTTCAAAACAAAAAAGTTAAGTTTTGATAAAATGCTTTGTTTTGAATAAAATATATGGTTACTAACTGTTTAAAGTCTTTCTATAAACCTAAACAAATATTCCATAGTTAAAATCGCTAAAAAAATTACATCCGGGTAAAATAAAATAGTTTTTCTTTTCTTGGGGCTTCACAGACTCCTGTGTGTCGTCTGTGTAACTATGAAACAATTATTTCTGTCTAGGGTTAATAATAAAGTTCGGTTTTTTTTACACAGACCTTGTAAATGTTTTAGGTCCCATAGGTACAAAACAAATTTTGAGTTTTTTTATGTGGTTTGGCGAATTAACATCCACCATATTTTGCGGTACATGCTGTAGCATAAATGGTTATATAATGAAAATTATCAAACAAATAAATGAGATAATTGGTTGGTAATTAGCGACAGAGCATCCATGTGCAAATCAATTTAAATATTAATGCATATTTTAATTACTTTTTAGTTTTGTGTCAAGGGTAAAACAAATTTCCGAAATGAATTGCCCGGGGTTCGATTTTAATCAATAAAACCATAATGTATTGTGTATATTTGCACATAAAAGGGTTAGCTAATCGGATGAATATGTAAACATTGCATTCACTCACAAATAACCAGCAATTTGAATATAAAATCATAAATTATGAAGCTCGGCTAAATACACCCCTGGTGCCTGTAAACAAGAAGCAACAGTTTGCGTGCAGAAGACAAATTTCAATGAAAATACAAGTTATCACGTCACTGGTTTCGTCAGCGGCCGCACTTCGCACTACGGCGCTCTGTTACGCCAGCTGCGTGACGCGTGACGCTGAGCGTGAGCGTGACACTGACAAGTCCCCCTCACGCGAGGGTGCCAATGTAAGTACTCTCATTAACATTGTGTTGTGTTACATTCATGTATGTAGCTTACTAAACACTTTATACTTTAACTGTCATGGGACTTTTGTACCACTTGAATTTTAGTTTTTTTTTTTTGTCATAAAACTTATCAATCACGTCAGTCCATTTATTCCTCGGGCGCTCACACAATCGCTCACCCTCAATCTCTCCCACATATAATGGGTGATTTCATAACATACGGAAAAGATTTAAAGTGTAGCTAAGGAGGCCGAAAATAATGTTTTTTCCTTAATATACTTTGATGTTTAATGAATTGACATTTCAATGAATTTCAACGTCAACTTATTTTCTTGTTGTGTTTTTGTTTTTAAGTCATAACTCTTAGTACTACTAAACATTGTTTCACTAACTTTAAAGTATTCATCATTTCCATTAAAAACATCATTATCCTCTGTAGTTTGTAACGATTGTTTATTAGTTGATTCAATTTTAATTTGCTGTAACTGCTTTATTGTTGAAGTTTTGCCAAAAGTTTATTAAGAAACAGGCATTATTTTGAGCCATCCGTAGCAAATAAAATTTAAAAAATGGAAAAACTTACTTGCGATACAAATCCGTTTCTGCTTATTGGTAATGTAATTTATAGGAGGAACTCTGAAACAAAATATCAGTCATTAAAATAAATTCAAGTATATTTATAATAAACAATAATATAAATATTTGAAAGTACCAATGATATTACTTCTTAAAAAAATAGAAAGTGAAATCTGAGAATTTCCTGGGCAATGTTATTAAGTATTATATGAGGGGGATTATGATTCACGAAGATAAAGTTCAAAAGTTCAAATCATCCAAGTGAAGAATGTCCATAATCCCAAATATAATACTATACTTTTTCGACTCCTGTAAATACTTCTTGAACATGATCAAAATTGGTTGAAAATACACGTTGAAAAATGACAATATCAAAAACAAAATACACAATGACAACTGACTACACTGTCAACTGTCAGACGGCCGTAGCTTGGTGGTCCACATCACGTTTTTAAAATAAACAGGAATAATTAATTTCTGATTTTGTGTTTGGTCGAGAAGAGTGAATTATGGATGCATAATTTACTGTCATAATTAAAACTGCCATAATTAATTGAAAAATTTAAATAAAGGGGATATATTTATATATTAATTGTTTGTTTTGATTCCTAAATTGCAGATTGTTTTGTAACATAAATGGTAATATAATATACGAAAATAAGAATGGAACAAATAAACTTTAAATAATAGTATATTGTGTCATTAGGAGTAAATGTGATACTTTGGGTGCTGAGCATGTAAGTTTGAACGACGAGCGAAGCGAGTCGAACAATTACATGCCAAGCACCCAAAGACACATTTACTCCGAATAACACATGCTATTTTTTCTTCAAACATAGAAAATAAAATTATAAATATTATAAAATGCTCAAAACTTCAAAAAATATTCTGTCTTATCTAGCATTTCAAGTTGCCGTAGAATATGCTGTTTTGTAATTTTTGTTTATTTGTTTCATTTTTAACTGTCAAATTATTGAATTACAACCTAACTATTTTTCATAATATTTTACTTTGTCCGCCGCCGGCGTAAATGTGTTGCCAAGGAAACACTTTTACGCCGGCGGCGACAATGTTGAACTTCTGCTTGTTGAATACAAATACATAACAACGTACCTTTATGACGTTTGAAGAAAAAACTCATTTTCTTTACTTGAGAACCACTACAAAAAGATGTTGAATAATATACTGACTATAATTTTTATTTCATTTTTTTCTTTTTTAAATTTTGTATTGTTAAGGAATTGAAATTTTCGGGAAATAAAATAGATCAGATATTAATGACAATATTTAACAGTATATTGTATAATTATTTGAAAATACTTTCAAATTCACCTACATAATAATTAATTGAATTTAATGAATTCATTCCAAAATAATTGAATATTATATTTTTATATTTCTTCATCAACTATTTAAGTGGATTATACAACAAAAATAGGTGACCCAATAACTAGTTTTCTCTCTCGCATTTTCAACGTTATTTAGCGTTATTATTATATTTCAGTGCTATAAAGTATTTTCAGCACATCTCAGTAAATATTGAGTTGTAATAAAAAAATTGTTAGCTACAATTTTTATTTGAAATATCTTGTGTATTTAATACAGTTTAAAAGTAATTTGGGTAGGCAGTAATGTATAGGATACATAAGATTTTTTGTTGTATTGTTCACCCTATTCCAAAACTAAAAATCTTGTTTGCAATAAATCATAAGAGAGACATCTGGAGAACACAGCAAGAAGGCAACAGCGATTAAGCATACGCCAGGGATCGCTCCAGTAACCTCCTTTGTATTCGGTGATTTACAGCGCAATATTGCAAGTATAGTCCCCGTCTCTCCCGGGATTAAACAGACGATTATGCGATGCGCGAGGTGATATTATTCATTCCTCCGCTCGATAAGAGGCGCAGGACCCAGAACCGGCTTCACACATATCGCGACATGACATTCATACAGGATCATTCAAAACGTGTCTTTTTCTTTCGATAGGACGAAAGTTAACTTCTTTCCGGTGTGTTTTCGAACCCCAAAGTGTATTTTAGTGTTAATGCTAGGTTACGATGAATAACAGTACAGGAATATCTTTTCCGGACACTAGCAAAGTATTCCCGTACGATTTTACTTTTCAAATAAATTTGACGCTTGTGAAAATAAATAAACAAACCATGGACAAGCTATCTTCAGATATTTTTGTCTGACCTTTATAAGTGAAATATAAAATAACTAATTACTGAATATAAACTGATCAAAAAAAAAATTCGTTAGGAAAAGTGAACTTCCTGGATTTCAGGTATTGCAGGCTCGTGCTGCAATTTCTACCATCGTGCGGAAATACAGTACAGCTTTCTTCTGGTGCGGTTCACGTCACTATCTTCTTTCTCATTTTCTCCCACTATTGCTGATTTACAATAGTGGGAGAAAGTGAGAAAGAAGATAGTGACGTGAACCGCACCACAAGAAAGCTGTACTGTATATCACTTTCCTACTGGATACACAATATACTTACTAGCTATTTCTTAATAAACTGTCGACAAAAATTCAATAAGCGAAAGTTACAGCAAATAGTCCAGGCAATGAGTACTTTCGGGGTTACAAAAGGTCAGGGAGTGTTCGTTTTTGGCAGATGTTTACAGTTCAGTGTCCTAATTAATATTCTGAATTTGCGACCTTGAGTCTCAGTCTGTGTAAACCAAGGCATAAATTTGTGTTAATACACAAAAACGGCTGACATTTTTTAACGGACTGAAATATCGACTACCGGTTATCAACATTCGATTGCCCGGACATTTTTGTATTAGCACCATTATTTTTACACTTTTGGGACGTCTGGTTCAGTTGTAATATATACATATTTCCCGAGGAAGCGTAAATAAATTAAAATAATTTTCTTAAAATTTTGTGTTTAAATTACTGTAAATCTTGAACGGAATCAAATAGCGACTTCCGGTTTTCAGCATTTGATTGCTCAGACATTTATCTATTAGCAGCATAATATTTTCATTTTTGGTAAGTCTAGTTCAGCTATAATGTATATATATTCCCCGTGAAAAAAAAAAATAAATTTAAGTATTTTTCTTAAAATGTTGTGTTTAAATTACTGTAAATCTTGAACGGAATCAAATAGCGACTTCCGGTTTTAGGCATTCGATTTCTCGGACAATTATCTATTTGGACCATTATTTTTACACTTCTGGGAAGTCTAGTTCAGCTGTAAAATATACATATTTCCCGAGAACACATAAATAAATTTAAGTAATTTTCTTAAAATTTTGTGTTTAAATTACTGTAAATTTTAAACGGAATCAAATAGTGACTCCCGGTTTTCGGCAATCGATTGCTCGGACACATATCTATTAGCATCATCATTTTCACACTTTTGGTAAGTCTAGTTCAGCTGTAATATATACATATTACCCGAGGAAACGTAAATAAATTTAAGTAATTTGCTTAAAATTTTGTATTTAAATTATAGTTCAGGCAATGAGTACTTTCGGGGTTATAAAAGGTCAAGGATTATTTGTTTTTGGTAGATTTTTACAGTTCGGTATCCTAATTAAAAAAATATAGAGATTTTGCGAATTGCAGAAATTTGCAGAGTTTAACTTCGCTGTAACTCGTGTACTACTCATCTGATTGGACAATGTTTAGAACAGAAGTTGTAGAGAATTTTATGCTCTATAATTTTTGTAATAACTATTTTCAACCTAAGTGGCGCTGGAGAGAAGATATTTTTGAAAAACTGATTTTTTGTACCATTTTTCCAATATGGCGGCGCGAGCGGCGGTCGCTCTAGGTCGCAAACTCAGAATATTAATTAGGACATCGAACTGTAAAAATGTACCAAAGATGAAAACTCCTTGAACTTTTGTAATGAAAGCCCATTTTTATGTCTTCATTGCCTGGACTAAAATTAATTTTTAAAATTTGTAAATACCGTTGAAGAATAATTTGTAACATATTTCTATCAAATCTGACAATTTATTGTTACTTTAATTTTAAAATTATGCATCTAACAAAAAATAATGTCAAGAACGGTGAATCGTACAAATATTTTTAAATAATAAAACTACAAAATCATTTAAAATTATCTAGATTCATGAAAATAAAAACAAAATTTGCCCAAAACTAAAACAGATGTTCAACTTTTCTACTTCGTTTTTCACCACCATGGCCTTTCATAAGCTATTGTTTTCTGGGTGTATTTTTGTTTTTAAGTGGCTCTGAACCACGTGGACACCAATTTTGGGCAATAAAAAAAAATTTAAATAGCCTATTATAATAAAACATTACTATTAATTTTTATAACTAAACATTATTCAACTTATATTTAAAACATAATCAATTTCTCTAGTTTTAAACGTCTGCTTATTAAATATTTCAACTTTAATTTTCTGTAACTTTTTTGTTTTATCAAATGTTAATTAAAAAGAAGACATTATTTTATGAATCACCTATATATGTTTGAACGCATTAGCTGTGACTGTGAATGATACCCTTTAAAGTTACTCGATTTATTATTTATAGGCATCAGTAGAATCCCAAGCATATAGTTAATTTATGTTGTCTGAGTACTGTTCATATGGCGGATACGGCTCTGAGCGCTCTGCTCTAGTAGTGAAGCTGTTGGCGAGGGTGTGGGTGCCAAGGTATCCACCTGAAACTAAGGGAGGATTATCGTGTCCCTAGTCAATCGATTGGGCTTAACATGAACGGGGTAGTTTGCCAAGAACAGGGGTTAGTTTTAGGTTTTAGATTTTATCGCTCTTGTTCGCCAAGTGTGATTTACGCTTTCAAGAAAATGTTCGCACAAACTTTTGTCGTAAATGATGATAACATTATTTTTTAAGTATACCAAAAATTGTCCAATTAAGTATCACTTTAGATGTAAATAATTATTTTGAAGCCACCCAAAAAAAGGCAAAATTTAAATCACTTTAAAAAATTTGTATATTTATCTACGCTTGTGAGTTAAATATCATTTATCCCACTCACTTTGCGTGAGTTAAAGCTTCATTACCGTACTATTTATTATAAATTTATCTATGAAAAACAATTAAATAATTGTTTAATGTCAAATTGTGCTCGTCCTGGATTAAAACCATTTTTACAGCAACTACTCGGATTAGTTTTCTACGTATCAAAAAAATAAAGTGCATTTTTTTAACTTTGGACGGGCGTAGATAAACTATTGTACATTACACGTGCGATAATGTACATTTCACATACGTATTTTAATAATGCTCTATTACACTTATATCGTAAATATCTATTATCATAAAACTTATAAATATAGAGCATAATCCACTAAATTCTAGCAAAGATAATCGAAAAGCCAAAAGCGTTAGTATTACACATCTCAAAATGTTTCATGCCTAGGCCGACAAAAATATTAATAAGGTTAGGATTGGCATCAACTGGCTGTCAGTTTTGTGCTCTAGTTTTTCTCTGTGTTGGAGGTAATTTTTTTTATCAATTTTAGTGCTACAATATTAATTATAAGCTCAAAATTAAATTTTCAGCACAACCAATAAAAGTATAAATATCAACTAAATAATGGTCACGAATTATTTGATAAACAACAAATATTTTGTTTATATTTGTAAATTCCTCGTGTCCTGGTTTACAAATAATCTGATGTTAGTAAATAAAAAAATTCCTTGTACTTCACATATAACAAATTAATCAGTAGTTTTATTTAATAAATGTAAGGCAAAGTCATCACAAAAAATAAAATATATCACACGTCCAGAAACTGTTTTTCAAGTACTCATAATTTACAAGCCTCGCCTTCGGTTCGGCCTGTCAAAATATATTCGCACTCGTAAAATTGCAGTTTTTGGACGGGCGATACAAATAACTATTATCAAATAACACTCCTTAAAATACTTAATGTACTAACAATCCTTAAGGACTGTTGCGCCACATTTAAAAGATTACAGTAATAAAAAAAAAGTAGCTAGAAAAATACGAACACAATACATGAATTCCTTTTAAAATGAAGAATCTAATACCTTATTAAATTTTACAGAATGGCCGACTGAGGTTGTCGGCTCGTGTCGTCGGCATTTATTACAATGCATATTAAATTTCTTGTCCCACGCAGTACAGCCACCATTTTCATTTATTCCTTACGATTTTGAATTACATTTTGCTTTTGTAAAAAGTCTAATAAATATTTCATAAGATATGTTAACGAGTCACTTAGGGAGCAATGATACAATTTTCAATTTAATATAGCGCGTTATTTACTGCCGGACAATGCGAAATGAATCGAGGGTAATATTTACTGGAGGGAAGATGAACGTTTTGAAATATGGGCGAATGAAATTCGGTGCGCTTATTGTGTAACGACAAAGAGGTTGAAATAAATTCGACTAAAATGTTTTTCAGTCTAAATGGCAGAATTAAAATATGCTTATGCTATCTATGTTCTGATTTTATGGAATTATCATATGCAGAATATGTGGAGTTTTTTAATATAAATTTAAAAGTTGCGTTTTTTCATTTAACATAATAAGTTTAGCATCAGCAACAACCCTTTATTAAAATAAATTCATTAAAGTTAATAATAAAAAAGATTTAGTTTGTGGGCGATATACGGAAAAAATTGAAAGCGTAGGTAGGTTAATTCGACAACCACATAAAAAACTCAAAATTTGTTTTGCACTTATGGGAATTAAAACATATACAAGGTCTGTGTAAAAAAACCGAACTTTATTATTAACCCTAAACAGAAATAATTGTTTCATAGTTACACAGACGACACACAGGAGTCTGTGAAGCCCCAAGAAAAGAAATACTATTTTCTATAACACTGTTTTGGAAACTGGGTATTCCACTACTAAAAATTGTTATGGACTCACTAACATTCCATACGCGGCGTATGGAATATTTTCGACGAATCAGAATCGCTTATTAGCGCGACAAATAAAGTATCTTGATTCAGTTACTATGGTTACGTCTGTTTGTTTCAATTTGATTTATTTGAGTTTGACGTTTTCAACAGTTTTATATTTGTATTTTTGTATAATTTCCAAAACCTTTTTATAGAAAGTATAGTCTACAACATGTAACGGAATGGCCTATCCCACGCTCGCAAACCGTAGCCCTCGCCTTTGGCTCGGGTTACAAACTTTTTGCTCGCGTGGAATATGTGCCATTCCATTACTTGTTGTAGAATATACTATTCTTTCAAATCTGACAATTTGCTGTCATTTTCATTTTAAATTAGGCATCCAACAGAAAATTATGGCAAAAGTAGTGAATGTATTATTTTTTTAATTAATGAACTTATTCCATAAACCATAATTATGTCTATACATATATTCCTCATTACTGAGAGTATTAAGAATTTTGCACTTCACTATATTTTATTAAATCTTTTCCGTAAGTTATGAATCATCCTGTAGAATTATCATAGGTATGTAGAATATATGAAATCTTGTAACATGAATTTAAAAGTCGCGATTTTACCTCCTGCCATATCCTGTAAGGGAAATATACGAATCATGCTAAAAATTGAGTAGTGAGTTTTTAGTGGATGAGCCCGTTTTAGAGTCCCTAAAATACGATTTTAATAGTTTCGCAATGATGTCTGTGTGTGTCTGTCTGTCTGTCTATCTGCCTGTCTGCCTGTCTGTCTCTCAGTCTGTCTGATCCAGATCTCTGGAGTTACGGTTTCTCAAATACTACTAACCTGAAAATTTTGATATTTTGTATATAACAATTATATACTCTTCGGAAGAGCTGATTAGTTTTTGGTGATAATTCAATAACCGGAAGTGGTAGGCCCTATCAAATTAATTTAAAATATCTCACAAATTTGTTTTGTTATTAGAATGTTTCAAATATTATTATCTACAATTATTGTTTGATGTTTGATGGCGGGAGGTATTGTGCTGCCCACAACAGATTTTTTGTTTTAACATAATAAGTTTAGCATCAGGAACAACCCTTTCATTAAAATTGTTAATTAAAAAAAATTAGTTTGCAATAAAGTTTGTAGCAAAGTTCAGAATTTATATGAAATAACTACTAAACGAAAACATATAATAAAAAAATAATATATAACATAAACAGTTCATAAGAGGGTTTTTTCTTTTTCCATTATTTCACATAATCGACTCAAAGTAGCTATTGTATTCCTATGCATTAAGTAGATGAATAGAATTCCTAATTAGTAGATAGGTGATATTTAGTTCAATATGTTGTGATTTTAATCCTTCTATTCATTGTAAATTAATTAGTAATTTTAGACTGTTATCCACGTTACATTGTTATAAATTTTACATTGTCTAATTAAATTTCTAATATGTTCCTCATGTAATGATAAAGGCCGCAAAAACACGTTATATAAATGTAAATGGCCGTAGATTAAGTTCAATAGCTACTTTACATTTGAGAGACACTTAAACGAATTCTGGTATTTCACTTAATTCAAATGAAGTGTTTGTGGATGAATTAATTCGATACAAAGAGGTATTATTCCAATCTCGCAATTACGCCTGTCAAACAAAATTTATGTATTAATATTTCAAGGATTAAAATTGTCAAATTTATCCGCTGTTTGCTATATTGTACCTACGCAAGGATTAATACGTGCGCACAAAAGGAATTATTCCAACATGGCAGTTCTCGCTGTTTAATCATTTTTATAAAAAATCTAACGTGTCGTACATAATCTAGCTTTAATATACTTGAAATTATATCACTTGGAACTTAATATTTGTTGAATTTTAGATTTCGAATGAGCACATTCATTTTATTCAATCATAAGTATGTAGAGAGTTAAGCTTTTAAGGGGGGAACATAGTTTAGAAACAGCGTTAATATTTTAATCATTGTTTGAAGTATATCTTATAATTTTTTCAAGTCGATTTCGCCGCTAATAGCCGCGCTGTATGCTGTTACCTTTGAAAGGTCGCCATCACAGTTGCAGGAAATGTGGATGTCACAATTTCCATCTAAAATCATTACGGTTTTGTAATTTTATTGACAATATATTTTTTAAGAATATGAACTTAACTCCAATTGAAAAATCTGGTGTGGGTACCACACTACTTTCTTATACAAATAAAACCAACTGAACATATATGACTTGTTCCTTGCGTATAATGTGACAATTATTTGACATATTGATATTATACCTGTTTAATTTTGTGTTCTCAGCTATGATTTTAATTTAAAATATTAATTAATATCTAGTCTTTAAAACTTTGTAACTAATAATAGAAATATTGATTATAAAATATTTAAAACGATTTTGGCTTCATCTGGCTGCCAATTTTGTGCGTTTCTTTTGTTCTGTATTTGAGTACTTGGAGGCTAGAAATTTCCATTAATTTTAGAGTAAAATTATTAATTGTAAACTCAAATTTAAGTAATTATAATTAAATTTTCCGTTGCAGTACACAACTAATAAATAAATATCAAGTGAATAAATGTCACTGAATTTTTTCAAAGAAAACAAATGAATTGTTTATATTTATAAATCCCTCGTATCCTTGTATACGAATGATCTAATGTCACCAACATAAAAAAATTCTAGTATTTTATGTTTCATAAATAAATCAGTAATTTCAATTAATAAATTTATGACAAAATCGTCACGAAAAATAATGTGTATCACACGTCCAGAAACTGTTTTGCGAATGCAGTTTCTGGAATAGTGATACAAATAACTATTTTTCACGAACGTCGATCGGGAGAGAAATTCGATTTCTATGATATAAAAATCATGACAGAAACTTTGTACACTTTCTCTCCCGACGTGAGGGAAAGTGCTCAAATAATGTGAAAAATGAACAAAATTAATCAAATCAAAGGTAACTATCATACATTTTATTATAATTCAAATAATTCTGAAATACATAAAAACCATCATAAATATTGGGGTCGTAAAAAATAGTATATACACCGCAGGAGAGAAGTGCCAAATGCCTACGGCTCGTGCTGCAATTTCTCCGCGAAAAAAAAAATCATACATTTCTCTCCCTCAATATATAATATACTATTCTACAAAACCATAATCTAAAATCTACAGATTGATAAGTTCATTGCATATGTACCTATAACCTTAAACATAAAGTTCAGAATACCTATCACGCTATTCTGGACACCTGTTCGGCATATAGGTCATGGCTAATCTCGGTGACCTGATTTCCATAACCAATCGATCCAATATCTCAATTTTCCTTGAATAGTTCTGTAATCACAAGTAGAATAATTACTGTATTGTTTAGTAGATGCTTTGCTTGATTCCACGTAAACGAGATCTCACAAAATACCATGTTTTATAAAAAGAATGGTTCGCTTATAATAATTATTAGTGCAGAGTGTCTAGTTGTAATAGGATTTGAAAGTTTTAATGGAAACGGTTATCACATTTTCAAGCGCAACGTGAAAACAGAAATTCAATTAGTTTCATACGAGTAGCACAGGAAACATGTACTGAGCGACATGGGAGTATCTACCTATGTCAACGAGACGCATTGAGTTATTTCTGTTTAAGAACAATGAATGCAAATATAGTGGAAATAGGATAAAAGTGACCTGTCAGCTTGAGAGAAATTTATGAAAGAGGTTTGTTAAATATAACAGATTCAAAATTGATATTCATGTATTTGAAAATTTAAACCCTCGGAATATTAGAATAACATTTTTGCACGACTGATTTTTTTATCAACTTACCTCGCCTGTTTCTTATATGTTGTTTTTATTGGTTGCAAGGTAAAAGAGAACAGTAAGTCATTGCCTTGAAAATTTTGTTAGTATTTGTATATCAAAATTTGGATTTTTCGGGCGCTATTGCCAAACATCCAATACTCTACAATTCTTTTTTGTCTAATTTCTGACTATCGGAATTGCTCATTACAATTAGTTTTCTTGTTTTCTCAAAAAAATAACTTCACTTGTCTGCTTGTCATTTAAATGCATAAGCCAATTTGTTTATCCAACACCTATCAATAAATGCTCTATAACTATGGCGATTTTAAATAAGGAAAGTAACAGATTACCTACTAGTGGGTATA
The DNA here is from genome assembly GCA_963942605.1 of Poecilus cupreus. Classification (NCBI taxonomy): domain Eukaryota; kingdom Metazoa; phylum Arthropoda; class Insecta; order Coleoptera; family Carabidae; genus Poecilus; species Poecilus cupreus. Next base: position 1,413,201 of record OZ012714.1, on the reverse strand, counting down.
ATATTGAGAAAAATCACTAGTGAGTAATTTTATGTAATTTTTTATGAAGCTGAGAGATTATAAAATTCATGTGAACACAAACAACCATGTCCTTCAGAGGGATTCGAGCCCACGACCTCTGGCGTGCTAGGCTAGTGATATAGCCACTATGCCACCGAGATCGGCAATTTTCTATTTATAATAATAATTATACCACACCTTGGTAACTAATTAATGTTTTAAATCATTGTAAAGCCAAAAAATCTCTATTAAATAATGGCATGGCTTAGTATAACCTCCATATGAAAAATAAAAGTGGATATCAATAACTCGTAAATCTTTGGATATTCGTAAAAAAAGTGTAAACCAGAAACTCGAATTGTTTCACATAACAAATCGTTAAATTTATATTTCGTCCTATATCTAGTGACCTATACAAAAACAAACACATGGTCAAACTACCTTACCAATAGGACAACTTTTGTCTAATTTAAGGTTTGTTCCAAGTGATTATTTCTGACATGTTTGTGACAATTTCACTGCGTCTGCGATAAATGTAAACAAGTTAAGTTTGAAACGTAAGCTTCATTTCCTTTTTTCTAGCGAAAAATGTATGAATTTCTTTATTTATATGTATATGCGCTTCATTCCATTCGCCGTTCCAGTCTATCTTTCTAACTTAACTTGTTTCCATTTATCGCAGGCGTAGTGAAATTGTCACAAACTTGTCTGAAATAACCACTTGAAACAAACCTTTAACTAACCTCGTAGCTCTTACGGTTTTAAAGATTCCAATGCATTTGTACCTTAAATGGGACAACTGGTTTAGTTGTTGATGCAATGAACCGACAAGCACCTCAATACATACGAGTACGGAATTTAAAAAAACATAAATTGGTTATTCAACACAGGTAATCTGTTTTCAACTTTATACACCTAGCATTAGAACGACGGATGCTCAGTTCGAATGTCACAGCCGACAATTGCCATTTTTGAATTTACCTCTGTTGTTTCCCTTCCACTAACTCTTTGGGGTCGTTTGACATTTAATTGACACCTGGTACCTAACAAGCAAAATATGTATGAAAGTGGAGTGGAGCACCCAGAATGGATAAAAGCCATGATGATATATTTATTCATTGAAAGTATACGAGAACAAATTCTATATCATTAATGTTTTCTTATGGTTAAATGTCACAAGCAAATAAATCATCTATTGTACAGGATAATTCACCAATGTAATATAAGTTTGAATTATTATTAGCTTAGTATGGGACAGGTACATAATGTAATAACAGCACACACGAGCGAAACACTTATCCTGTCGTGTTCTATTGTTCGTGCGTGTTCCATGCAGACTCATCATTTCTCTCCCGTGATCCTCGAACTGTCAATAATGGGATACATCTATTAATACACCCCGTTTACGTTTATTGACAAGACATGATGCGATATTAATTGCATCCAAGATGGATATCGGATACCTGCCCGATGTTGGTCCGCGTTCGAATAATTAAATCCTGCCACTTGCTACCCATGTAATTACACAACAGCAGTTGTTAAGCCTGGTGTCTAACGTCCATTACGACGTGGGTGTGCATTATACATTATTGGTAATTTATTATACAGCTGCATTGGATGAAGAGGGTTAATAACTCATCATTTCTGCATATTATCAATTCATTATTATAATAACTACTTTATTTAGTTTAAGTTCAACCTAGATATTCCGACTCTTATCCTTTTACAACTAATGTAATAAAAATGATGTACAATGGTACATGAATTGAAAGGTAACAATAACAAAACAATTCATATATTCATATTTCACAACATTATTGCAATTGACATTAAAAAATCTGATGTGGCCAGCACATAACCTCCCGCCCAATACTACTCTTAAACGGTACAAAATAGTATTTGATGATACAGAAACATACCTTGTTATTTGTTTATTTTCTTTATATTTGAGAATTTTTTTTTTTTGGTATATTTATTTAATTTTATGACATATATTTCACTAAGAAAACAGCTTCACAATCACAATGACATGTGTCACATTTCATAAAAAATTGAAAAATTTTAAATGTTTTCATGGTGTACTAGGAATGCAAGATTTGTAAAATCGAATTTCTTTATATTTTATTGTCTCCAAATCTAAAGGAAATTAATAAAATTAGTGTAATCAAAACACATGTAAAATTAAATATTCTTCAACTTTCAAAATAACATAAATTGTTGAAAAAGGAAATTTAACCGTGTTTTTTACGAAAAACTGTTAAGGGCTTCAAGTAAACTGCTACTTCCGGTTGACCAATTTTATCCAAAATCTAATCAGCTCTTCATTTAAATATATGAAGCAATAATTCACAAAATTGTATTTTTTGGTAATATAGAATTTGAGTTATGCGAGACGAAAAAATTGCCACAGACTACACACATACATACATACATACATACAGACATCATCGCGAAAATAGTAAAATCGTACTGTAGGGACCCTAAAACGTGCTTATTCATTGAAAACTCACTACCCAATTTTTTGACCAAAAACAATACCTCCCTTACCTAGAGGTAGGCGGGAGGTAAAAATTGTTTGTTTATCAACATAGACAACTTGTAGCAACCATCGCTAGGCTACGTACTGTTGTAACAAAATTTTGAAGTGATTTGACATTTAGCAGAAAATCTTAAAACCAATTATTCAGCTATAATTTAAGCTTAAAAAGAAAATAAGAGTATAAAAATGAAAAAACTAGTGCCTTTTTATGTGGAAAAAAATTATTAGGTCGTTTTTATTTTACTCTTATGCCAGGTAAAATTTGAATTTGGCATAACGGATGAATAATATTTTTTCGTCGAACTGTCAATATAATTGATAAACCACGGTTGAATTATGGGTATATTATTTGACAGTTGTGGATAAATTTTATTATTAATATTTTCTTTTTTCTCTTTTGTGCCAAACAAGCATACTGTTATGCATTATATAATTATATTATTATATAATCTTCCTGTAATTGGGTTCTAGTATCCTGTAGGCTAAATCGCTAAATTATTTAAATAAATAAATAATCTTTAGAATGAATAACAATAGTGTAATATTGTGTTACATCATGTGATACGTGTGTTTTTTCGGCGTGACTTTCTCCAGGTGGGTCGCGGCGTGCGTCACTGCGTGAGCGCGCCGCCGCCCCACCCCCGCGTGTAGCACGACCCGTGCTACAGATTGAACAGTCAATAATCTGGCTACCACGTCCCGTTTAGCGTGAAATCCTTTGAGGGTCCCGCCAGGGACTCCTGCTCCTGTTGACCTATTTTAACTGAGTTACCTCCTCATGTCTTCTGCGACTGCCTCCGTTCAGCCACCTTCATTCCTTTACATTTCCTTTTAGAGGATTCGATGGTATCAAACAAGAACTGCATGTTACACCGTTCTATCATCGCTACGGAAAATCTAATCTGTCTAATAATAAGCAGTGGTGTTTACCGCTTTGTAATAAGCCGTTATCTTAAAATAGAAGATCGCTACATCTAGCGTTGCAATATCCTTTAACCTTTACCTTGGATTCCCAATGTTGTCACTTATGTTGGAAATCTTCTACCTTCAAATTAACACATCAAAAAGGAAATTAATGTTCTTAAATATGCAGCCAATATTAGGTACATAATATTTATATTATTTATTCTTTAAGCCACAATGATTTTTAAAAATGTTGTGACGTCATTGTTTATGTGTTAGTGGATCTCAAACCGAAAAGATTGTAAATAATTGTAGTCACATAAATGTTCTAATTTATTGTACGGAAAATTATTTAAATTGAATTAAAATAACTTTTCATGGTAAATAATTAAAATATACATGAATTCCATTTATTTCTGGAAGAAACATGAATAAACTATAAGATTATTTTAGTGAAATGTTTGATTATAACTAACAAATTTTAATAACCTGTCATTCACAAGCATTTACTTTTGTTGAGTGTACCTAAAGTAATATTTATTAGTTAGAAATATATAAGGTATTTTGTATGTATTTCAAATATAGTTACGAATACAACGTGAAACAAAAAACCTTCAAATAATATAGTTGCCAATTATTTTGACACTTGACAATCTGACAGCTCCATAACAAGAGAAGTACAAATAATTTAGAATAGGATAGATTTGTACCATAATACTTTGACGTCATTATAGAGGTCTTTAAACTCAAATATCTTATAATTAATAAAAAAATTTAAACTTCCGTTATATATAGTACGATGTTTTTGGGTCCAGTCATAATATAAATGACATATTTTCTATTTTGTGATTCTAGTGAAAGACCTCATTCTGATAAAATTTCATTTTATGGGAAATATATAAAAAAATATATAGTGAAAGATACAAAAATATTTTATTTAATATTTAGTTTTCTGTTCAACAAAGAGCATGAAAATATTCTACAATAGGAAAAATGATTTGATAAATAAAATAAATAAATATATCATCACGCCTTTTGCCCATTATGGTACGCAGATCTCGGTAAGTGAAATATTTTTGCGGATAAAGTGCGGTTATCAACCGTCAAATCATACCCTCCAAAGATGTTAGTGGAGGGAGAACCACAGGGGTAAATTAAAATTGGCAACTGTCAGCTGTGGGATTCGAATTGAGGATCTCACGATTCACAGTCCGACGATTTGATGACTTTTATAAAATGAAAATTAGTGGTGTAAACGCTAATAACCCCATTGATTCAAGTCTGTGTATATTAAAAAAAATCGAAGAAAAATACTAGTATGTAGTACCTATTAAGAAAAAGCAATCTTGTTCATTTAATAGAATTTAAAATTACTAAAAATAGTTGTAATTCATATTTGTTTCACACATTAGTACTACTGGTAACTGATAACATTTACATACAAAATCCATATTGATCTGTCAATTTACTGTCAGACTACTGTAATCAGTTGTAATTTATACTCATTGCAATGTGTGTTCATTACGACAAATCTAAGCACGTATTGCATTTTCATTTCTACAGCAATTAGTATTCCATATAATCGTAATTGGTAATTCTGTAAATATTTCTTGAAAGCAAAAAAAGAAATCTTTATTAAAAGGAATCTCTGGCCACTTAGCAGGGTGTTAAAATACATTATTCGTATTTTACATTTCTAAGAAATATATATAATGAAATAAATATGCAGAGCAATATCAAATGAATAACCTGGCTTCCAATTTGAAATGCCAAAGCCTGGCAGAAACCTAATCTTAAAGTGAGACATCTTTACGTATGATCTATCATACGCTGGGCATTAATGGGTTAATACTGTTTATTACAATAGACAATAGAGAGTAGCGGTCCCTCCCGACCCATTACGAAATCAAATAAAATTGCTATACAGAGTTAATCACGGCTAGCTAGTGCCAAAATATATCATTACTTCGGATATCAGTAGTAGATAGTATCTGAAGATAAATTTAATCAAGTAACTCGAGTAGGGCTACGGCACTGTGTGTCAATATTTTACTTTTGGTCGAATCGTGTCTTGCAAGCTCGCCGGTTATTCGCAAACACTTGGAATCAATCAGTTTTCGCTTTCTGTGTTTATCTTGCATCAGGGGCGTGCACATTGAAATTTGATTTACCTATCATACGTATCATTTATACAGGATGGCTTTTCTAAAGAAACGCAGGCTAACTAATAACTTTAGAGAGAAAATAAATACACTGGCTTATACAGTAAGAAGAGAGACATAATGGGGTCTTTCACCATTTATTTAAATTGAAGACTATCTACACTTTTAAAAAGTCTTAATTGTTATTCATTATGACACAATGATTTCACATGAAAACGATTGCTGACACTCTCAGAAAACTAGCGAAATTCAACAACAGAAAGATATGTTTACTACATCTTTGTTATGAGAATAATGTTTCAGATAGTATTATCTACAATTATTGTTTGAAACATTTTTATCTTACTGCCACCATTTATGAATTACAACACGTTGAAGAAAAATTATATTTTGTCATTTCCGTTTAAATCTGCAAGCCTATGCTTTTTGATAGAAATAAAACAACGGTTGAAAAGTAGAAAATATGTAATTTGTACATGTCATAATTGAAAACCCAATTTTTTGAAGGGATGAACGTTGCTTGATAGTGGTAGTCTGTGTTTCTGCATAATTCGATAAGAAATCTAGGGCGGGAGGTATTGTGGTGCCCACAACAGATTTTTTTTGTTGGAATAGATAGCCCGAAGTGTTTCCTTGTCAACAATGTAAAACTTGAAATTTTGTCACCATAGCAAGTTGCTGCGTAACTAATTCATTATAGAATTGGGCCGAATATCTCGTTTTGTTCAGTAGCCTACCTGAAGTTTCAATTTCCATATTAAAGATGTTAATGTTCTTTGTGACCGTAATTTTAATTTTAGGTATAGGAAACATGCAATGTCGTTGAAAAGGGCATACCCCGTTTCATTGGATAAAATATAATTTTAATAAACCCCATTACATCATCGTAATAATTTTATTTTACCAATCATACAATCATGTCCCCTTCCTTGCTGTATTAGCCTGTGTATTTATTTTTCTATAAAGTTATTAATTAGCCAGCAAAACTGATTGCTTGTTGTAGAAAACTCTCCCTGTAAACGAATCACATCCTTTAAGTAAATGGCAGATGCCTGTGTTCGTTGTTGTATATAAATAAATATTTGAATCAATCGACTACTGCTTTGAAACCGTATTCAAAATTCAAATGGTTCTGGCAGTTCGATGTTACTGTTTCATCCCGTGACATGTTTCTGTTTCTGTTTTAACTCATGTTTGTGTATGTGAATAGAAACTTCAATATAGTCTAGTTAGCTTTGGGGAATTTTGTGTGGTTTGGTTAACCTTTGACCACCTATAGACCTATTCATGTAACACATTGATTTCTCGTGACGCAGAAAATTTACATTCGGCATATTTCACATCCGGAGAATATTTAGTATTTATTACTTCCTTATACAGGGCAATGAATCCAAGGACGCAACAGTTTTCAATACTGTTATTGATTATTAGCTTCCCTAATTATATTACATAAAAAATGTTTATTTATTCAAGACGAAAAATTTGTGTACTTATTAACACTAGCAATGTACCTGGAACTGGACTGGAAATGTTTATTGGTAATTTTTTTTAAATCATCGGTGCCATGAAATAACAAAATTAATATGTCATTCAATTAAAAGTTGTTGGTTAATAAAAAGAAATATTTCAAATAAAAGTTGTAGATAATATATTTTTCTTTAATTTCTGTTCGAAACACTTTTTATTAATAGTTATTAATGTATCAAGGCATTGAAAATCAATTTTTTATCGCGAATATGGAATTTAGTTGCCGAGGCCCGTAGGGCCGAGGAAAATAAACCATGTGAGTGACAAAAAGGAACTTCAGTGCTGAGGTACATATTAAATTTTATTTGAAATCTAAAATTAGAAAAAAACTAAAAATAATATTATATAGGTTAAGTTTATACATCTGTCAGTTGTCAATTCAATTGACACTCAGTGTTGCCAACCTCGAGAAGTGAAGTTATAACACTCAAAATTATGTGTTTTGTCCTCAATTTCAACATCGGAATTAATTAGTTAATTATTCTTGTACATTTTGTTTCATGTTACGTATAAGTTTACTATACTACGTCAATATATCTGCCAAAATTATCCTACTTGTACAATAATTATTTAACGGTTGTCAACACTGGGTTGCTCAAAATCGTCGTATAATGTGTTACTTTAGTGACGATTTCTGAGTTTTTAATGACGATTTCTAAGTACTTTAGTTCTGATTTCAAATAAAATAATTTTAATACAATGTACAACGCTAAAATAGAAACCATAATTTGCCTCATGAGAGCAGCGAATGAGAGAGTGAGATGAATATGTGTAGCGCGTGCATAATTTATTTAAATGTACACAAACTATAGTAAATAAAATTTCAAGCGAAAGTATGTATATATACACATTCATGTGTGCTCGTCTGTACAGCATTGTACAGGTACAGTGTGAAAGAGCTGTTTCATACCATTAAAGTCCTTTAATATTGCAGAGGAGTGCAGGATTAGAAATGCGATTAATTTCCGATATCGATAGCCTGAGGAAGAATTTATGAGTAGCTCCAATCCCTACACTAAACAATAATTCATTTCATCAATTATTTAATTACTTTGCACACAGTTATTCGCAGTCGCGGAAAAGGAAATTATAATTAATTGCATCATATGATTACCATCCTCACAAGGGAAATTGGATTTGCTTCATAATTTGTATTTTACAAATCAGTTTATAGAAGGAGGTTATCATATTTAAACGCATATACAAGAAAGCTTATTCCATATTTTCAGAATATTAAAATTACAAATAGTTGATATACTATGGATAATATAAAAGGTCAAAGGTTCAGATTTAGAATATTTTATAATTTGGTGTTTTAAGGAAAATTACTATTAAACATTTTTGTCATTGTTTCGGTTCCAGGTATAGTAATATTATACTTATAAATTATTAATATAATAAAATGCAGAAAATTTTACTCTACAGTAAACTATTTAACTGTATTAATGTAAAATAATTAGGAAGCCAATAATTGAACATTTCAAAAATAGGTATTTAATATTGTATCCATCTATTACATCCTTTTTTATATTACTTTACAAATATTATATAAATAAATCCATTGTTTATATTTTTCGTTGATTTATGGTACCCATAATTTACGATAGTAAATTATGAATCATAATACAGTCTTCTCGGCCAATCACAGAGCCAGAAAACCATAATTCACGATTATTTTAAAGACGTGATGTGGATCACCAAGCAACGGCCGTCTGACAATTGACATGTAATCAGTTGTCATTGTGTATTTACTGTATTTTGATGTTTACGGTTTTCAACGTGTATGTTGAGCCTACGTCTTGTAACGCAAACTTCATCTTCGTGAATAATGACCATAATCCCGAATATAATAGTATATGATTATTTCATATTGTATCGCATTTGCTTGTTTAACGGACTGACTGGAACTTTACAGTATTGTTATTTAATACGGTATTGTATCGTTGCTAAGCAATATTTTAATATGATTTGCTGCGCAATATCGTTTTTCGCATTCAATTTTGAAACAATGGAAACAAAACAAAATTGGTTGCTTTTAATTGTTATTAAGACCAAAGGAAGAAGCATAGTTTATTTGTACGTCAAACATCCGGTAATGATTTTCGCGGGACTCATATCGTATCGTAAAAACTCATTTACCGTACTTATAACGTAAATAACTATTAAGAGCTCTTGAATGATCAACTAATAATAATCATGATTTTTTTTCTGCATTTTTGTATACGTAAATTATATTCGCCGCCAATTTCCTATAGTTTTGTTATGCGTTGTACAAATATAGAAATCGCAAAATGAAAATGTCTCTAGAGGATGTCGGTAAATAAATAAATATTCACAACACGAAAAAAGTTGAACGATAGTCATCCCGTGAAGATGGCGCGTCGAATACAAAAAATAAATAATGGAAGGCGCAAACACGAGCAAGCGCGCGAACGGGAGATTGGAAAACGATAAGACGAGTAGCGAGCGTCGAGCCAGCTTGGAGCTGCGATGCAGGAGCGAAACCGAAGCGAAAGGCGTGAAGAAGAAGAGAACAATTTGCAAAGACGTGGCGCAGACACGTTCATGGCGCGCGCGCTCAATTATCCTGACCGAAAAGACGGCATAATGGACTCGCCAGATTCGGAACAGTTTCTGATCATTCCGATCCTGCAGATCACCAAAATTACAAGCCTGAACGCTGAAAGCTCAAGGCTGGCTGTAATGAACACCAGGATACGATGAAGGCTTTCCTGCTACAACTAAGTTTTACCCAATTAATATATATTTCTAAAAAGGACACTGCACAACGATTTATTGCGAAAGAAGAAATGAATTGAATTATTTTTTGACATTTCTTAAAACCTATGAAACATTTTATTATTTGTCACGTGTCTGTTTTTTAACCAATTCTGTCATTATTATAGGAAGAATAAAACTCTAACCAAAGATATCGAGTTTGTAAAATTCACATGAATAGTTCAGTAATGGGGTCATACACTTAAAAAAAAAGTTGTGTTTTTTTACGAATTATAAAAATTTAGATCATTTCAGTCACATGTTATTTAATATTTCTTATAATTTTTTAACTTTTCATTCATAATTTCCTTTATGAAGTTTCGCGATTGCAAAATCGTGACGTCATCTTGTAATAGAATATACAGCATGGCAAGGCAAAAGAGGTGTTGATAAGAAATAATAATTTGCTTTTCAGGGTTGTAATAATTACTTATTATTATTAAAATGAACACTCCGATAAATTAAATTAGGTATTCGTTAATTATAACGTTTTTAGACAAAGAGTTTAGGACGTGTTAAAATAAATATGCTTTGATGTACTATATTTTGTCGCTTGTCGGTAATGTCGGTAGTCTCATTATCACACCTTTCATCTCAAGTCATATGTTGCAGTTAACAACGATTTTCAAATTAAACTTATGTTTATTATATTTGTTATGTTATTTTGCCCAGGTAATGTGAATAAACTATATTTGTAAAAACCTCTCAGTAAATAACAATGACTGATAACAGACAATTTGACAGTTGGTGTAGTTCCTCGCTCTCCGCAAGAGCGTGTTTCGTAGAATTACAAGATGACGTAAGTGCTGACGTCACAAGCGAAAAATTAGAAAGGGGGTGCCAATTTCAAATAATTGTATCTTGATAACTAAATGCCTTTTAATATTAAAATTAGTATCTTACTTACAGAAAAGAAATTAAATGAAAAAAGGTGTATGACCCCATTCACACAGTAGCGGCACTTTCTTGACTATTGCCTGGCAACAAGTTTTCCAAAAATCTGTCAAATTATTTTTAATTAATTCCCACTCTCTTGTTATTTTACATTTTACTACTAATTATTTACTAGAGTAAAGTGCTGTATTAATAAATAATTCGCACGTTATTAATTTGAATAATTTATTGTCATTGCCATTTGCTGGTTTGTTCAGCATGTGTAACAATAACAAATTTTCGCTGTACTTTAAATCATTTTACATTCTGTTAATTATTGCTTTTTTCCATAAACAATTATATCGGATTTGGTTTTATGTTTTTAAAATCATTCTCCGAAAATTTATGATATTTATTATTGAACGAAGTAATGCACGGTGAAAACAAATTAATTTTAATAAATATAAATAAAAAACAATATTATGTAGTTTGAAATTGAAATATTATGTATAATTATAGAATGAAACGTATGAATATCATAAAGCAATTAGGTAGAATAGAATAATAATTATAGATTCTATTTAATAAATATCTACTTTAATGGAAATATGATACTGTATGAAATATGATATCTTTATAAATATAAAAGTTCTTTTGCATATTATGTTTAAAATTTCATAATTTTAAATAAAATCAATATTCCACAAATTTTAATTAACTTTGTTAAAATGTGTTCGTGAAATTTGACCCCAATAAATTTCTAAAAATATAATATTTCTGACCCTGACTGTATGGATACACGCTATTAAATACTGTTTAAAATTTGGGCATCTTTATTAATTAATCGTCTTAAGACCTCAGGGGTATCAAGTTTGATCCCTTATCGCTGATGGGATAAAAAATAATAGCAATCGGATTATTTCTATTTCGGGAAAATAGTTATTTTTACTAAAGTACTCGATATTTTAAAATTTAACTTTACAGATTCATCTGTCAAACTTTTAGCATTACCTAAAATAACAACTATCTTATTCTGTAATACTATTGGTGAATTTATTTATTATTTATCTTTGATAATATTTTATCAGATTTAATGCAGATCACATGCAGATTACGTCTGGGAACATGTAACTAAGTTTAAAAATTATACATAAATATTTGACACTTTGACAGTACTTTTATTGTCACAGCCATCCCCGTCGCAAAAGCTGTCGTTCTACAAATACCTAATGTTATTTATTTATGTTTTTAATTAATAATTTAACGATTTCAGAAAAAATATTGTGTACATATATTGCGGCACTAAAGTATTTTTTTCTTACTCATATAGTTTATTCGTAATAAATAACTATACTTCAATGCCTTCATATACAAATAACTAGGTATTATGTATCAAGGCTTTATGGAGTTTTACTTTTTATCAAGAATATGTAATTTATTTGCCGAGGCCCGTAGAGCCGCGGAAAATAAAACATATGAGTGACAAAATGAACTTCAGTGCAGCGGTACATATTAATTTTATTTGAATTATAAACTTAGAAATAACTTTCAAATAATATTTATGTATCAAGGTACTGAAGTTCAATTTTTTATCATGAATATGGAATTTAGTTGCCGAGGCCCGTAGGAGTGAGGAAAATAAACCATGTGAGTGATAAAAAGGAACTTCAGTGTCAAGGTACATATTAAGTTTTATTTGATATCTATAATTCGATAAAACTGTAAAAAAAATTACAATATAGGTTAAGTTTAAACATCTGTCAGTTGTCAATTGAAACTGACTGACTGTCAACCTCGAGAAGTGAAGTTATCGTAAATAACACTCAAAATTATGTGTTTTGTCCTCAATTTCGTCAACTGCATTAATTAGTTAATTCTTCTTGCAAATTTTGTTTCATGTTACGTCCAAATTTACTATAGTACGTCAATATATCTGCCAAAATTATCCTAATTGTACAATAATTATTTAACGGTTGCCAACACTGGGTTCCTCAAAATCGTCCTGTAATGGGTTACTTTAGTGACGATTTCTCAGCTTTTAATGACGATTTTTGAGCACTTTAGTGCAGATTTCAAATGAATAACTATTATGTATCAAGACATTGAAGTTTTACTTTTTATCAGGAAAATAAAACATATAAGTGACAAAAAGGGACTTCAGTGCCGCCTTACACATTTAATTTATTTAAAATATAAACTTATAAACAACTTTAAAAAAAATAATTTTAAAGACAATTTTGGAGTATTTTAGTGTCGATTTCAAATAAAATTATATAAAAAAAAAACAACAAGCACATTTCATATATAGACTGAATCAAATTATGTTGTTTCCTCTTTGCTGCTCTGCCACACGCATTTGTAAACTCCTTGAGCTAACGTTCGTAATATTCCTCACTTGAGGTAAGTAATAATCTGTTTACACACGGCACTCCAGGGCGACGGTCTCTCTCCCTCTCTCTCTTGCTTACTTGCACACCTATCAACCAACAAACGCACACAGACAACAAGACAACAAAGAAGACACTATAGTGAACGTGTCGAGAGGAAGCAAGATGGAATCTATGCCCCTGGTAAATGATATTTAATCAAGTTAATTAGGAGTTGCTCCAGAAGAGACGCTGCAGACGACGCAGCTGTTGCGGCTCTCTAGATGTACACAAATTCTATATAAATACGAGCCCAACCCCAAATGTATTCGTAACACCTGAAAAATAATAAAATATAATAGTTTTTTCACACTGCTATTGTTGATATACAAGCCTAAATTATTTTGTAATCTATGTATGGCACTGTACTCTTAGGTAACTGATAATTCTTCGACAGATATTTATAAGATTTATCGTCTTAATGGAAAGACAATACTTTTTCGTAAATCTGCACCTACACTTTCACGGACCACAATAAAAATATTTTTCAACCATATTTATACATAAGCAATATTCCATTATTTCGTGATTAAATTTATTACGTAAGCTAGTAAATTATATTTCTTTTAAGGTAAATACAAATATATTTGTTTATTTGACGCAGGTTAATTATTAATACTGAACCGCGCATAAAATATTATTAAGGTCAACAATACGGGCTGAAGATAGCGCAACATGAACATGACTTTTTTGAAACAATATATCATTATTATAATAAATGAAACATATAATGTTTTATACCTACATTTGTAGATAAAAGTCCAGAGTTTTGTAATAGATTTTAAAAAGCTAATTTGTTTACAAATTATACATAAACATAATTTTCAAAATAGTAAAATATATGCCACACATTTCCATGAACGACTACAGTAATGCAAGACTTCAACGAATATTTTTTTATGGTTTAATGTTTTAGTTATCCTTTTCATTCACATACATAAATACTAGAATGTTCAAAGACCTTACTGTAATAATTGTTTTATTTTTCGATAAGAATAATTGTAAGAAATAATTTATTCAAATTTGAATTTGCTAAACAAAATTCATGGGAGTGAACGAACCCAACATTGCTATGTACAAGTCACTGTAAAAAATCAATGAAATTTTGACGGATGGAGGTTGTTGGACCATAAAGAACATGAAAATAAATAAAGAAAACAGAAATTGCTGTTTTTTTTTTCCTAAAAAGGATTATTTTTTCGTCGCGTATGTTTGACCATAATGCAAATTTTCTTAATAAGTAATACATCCCTGTAGCTCCACTTCTATTATCCTTGATGGCTGTGATTTGACGGCTGGTAACCGCAATTCACGTGCAAAAATATATCATAGCACAGAGATCTGCTTAAAGCAGAGTATCACACCTGGCAGTGGCTAAATGGCGTGATGATATATTTATTTATTTTATCTAAATATAAATCAAGCAGAATATTTTCGCTTGGTTGATTGGTCTCGCGGGTAGTTGCAAATAACGCATCGGAAATGGAATAGGGATGTAGGAGATGAGGAATAACCGAACAGGTAAAGTTTTGCAATATGCGCATATATGAATAAAAACGTAGCTCAAGGATAAGCAGGATTGCGAGCAGGAAATGGTGAGAAACTTGCATGTGATTGCTTCAAGCGGTCCACAGATCCTGCTGCTCCATTTTTCTCAAGGAGCTTTCTCTGTCGAAAAAGGATGAACTGAAGTTTACATGAAACTTTTCATGAGTTTTATTTGCATTTATTAATAGTAAGTGACGCTGTTGTACTGGAAGATGCGCCATTTTCGATTTTCCTCAGAAATACTGGGGCCTGAATTACTGAATGGTGACTTCTTCAGAAATTAATAAGCTTTGCTCTCTCAATTTGCTCTCTCAATTGCTCTCTCAATTATTTTATCTGATATGTTATTTTTAAACTATACTAGTAGCCTTAGAGCAGACAAAATTTTGAACACCTATTTTTACTTTAATTCCCTTTGGAATTAGAATAATAATTATGCTAAAATGTAGAGAATAGTTTATTATATATCAAAGGAAAGAAATACAAGATTTCCAAAAAACAGGCTTACCCTGTAATAAAATATTTAATTTTTAAGCAATTCCTTTCATTTTGTAGATTTAGAACTACATAAAAAGTAAAAAAATTATGTTTCCAGATTAACCGGAAGTTATCCCAACTTTCTTATTTCAAATGGAACACCTGTATATTTTTCATCTTTGGGTTCTAGTTTACATTCTGAATTCTTTCTATATCTATTTTGTTGTCATCGAAACCATCTTCTACTCACGATTGCGAAAAATAATATACATTGTTTCTAATTAAATTTTTTCTATATTTACAGGTACAATGTCGGGAATAATTGTACACTACAAGTCAAGTCCCTGTTCTGCAAGATTTTCGATTTATTAAATTGATTATGGGAGTTTCTCAACAGACTATTAGCAGAGAACCAAGGTAAGAAATAAGAATATATTTTTAATCTGAAATACAAATTGAAAATTATACTATTATTTCAAATATACATCCCCTAAATTGAAAAGAAATCTATCAACTTTTGAAACATAGCTTTGATAGTGGCTATGCCATTAATGTAGCTCACCAAAGGTCGTGAATTCGATACAATCATCCACTCATGAAACGGTATACGTAATTAGTCCACTTACCGTATTGTATATACAGAAAAAAAAAGAAAATAGTTTGAGAGATGAATACTGAATCCATGTTCGAAGTTATAATTGAGCATTCAAAAACCATTTACAGTTTTAAAAAAAGGTAAATTTTTGGTATGAAGTTTAAACTGAGAAGTGAAAGCTTTTCTTTTGCCTTATATGAATACGGGTACGCTTTTAGGATCTTGACATATTTCTTTGTAAGTTTCAATTCAAGCCGATCATTCAACCGTACTCGATTTACTGATAGAAAAGATCGACAATGAATCTGTATTATTCTTGTACGCCGATCATTTTACTAGTGTCATGTTAGCCTTTTGTAAGATGACAGTTATTTAACTACAAAGAATACTATTTCAGAAGAATTTTGCAGTACCTACTGACATTATCGTTTTGTTTGTTTATTTCGTCTACCAATAGAAATTGTTGTCTTCAAATAAAAACAAAATTAAATTGCCTTGTTCATCTACAAATTTATCTGTTGCTATGCGAGTCAATACAATTATTCAGTACGAATAAAAAAAATAAATTAAATAAGCCACTTATATCCTTCGTTGCTATGAATGTATATTTATATTAACTGCACTGGGATAATTAATATAAATTTATGAAAATGTATTTTGCTGATTTTTATTGCTGTTACTCGTAAAAACAACGAGAGCTTGTAATTTAAATTCTGCAAAATTGTGTAATTAATTTCTGCAGTGTTTACATGGATTTCAATTTTTAAAACATTAAAACGATTTATTTTATAAATCTAACCGAAAATTCAATGTAATCCGTTAATTAATCTCCGAGCAATCACAAAATTATAATTAAATTGCAACTGCATACTTTTGCAAAATAATTTGTTGTGTTATTTTATGAGATAAACATGTTTAATATTCTTTTTAACATCACAATGAAAATATTCATTCAACGAGCACAATATGTAAGGTTATGCGTTTTGAAAATTCTGACATTATGGAAATGAACTTTAGAGACAATATTTGTTCTATAGGCTAAATAAATAACTTTCAACGTTTGTTGTAAATACCTTCAAGCATGAGATGAATGTATTTTTACGATGAATTTAAATTGTTTTGTTAAAACAGTATTTCTAGAGTAGACCCAGACTTTAAATATACAAGAAAAGAAGAACTTAATTAGATGCAACCGCGTTTTTACTTTCTTATACAAAGTATTAGGAAATATTGGAATCAGGAATAAAAATGTTTTGACGTTAAGAATCCGTTAAGACCCATTTCTCAATTATGTCTGTGTGTGAGGATATTTATATTTATTGACGATTTTTTTAGTCAATACTAGAGGATTTTAATAATTGCCAATCAGTCAAATTTGTTTCTGTTTGAGGCTTATGTCATTTTGTACGTATATTTTTAATTTTGTTGTTTATTGAGCAAAAATGGTGTACAATTTTACAATATGAACAATATCAATAAACAATGGTTTATTGTACAACAAGCATGGAATGGTACTCATTTTCAACGAGTATAAAAGTTTATAGAACGAGCCGAAGACGAATACTGCAAATCATACGAGTATGAAAAGGAGATTCCATGCGAGTTGTACATTATACTTTTTCTACGAACACGATATTATTTCCTAATTAAATTATATTTTAATAACAAATTTGTCTGACTTTCACCATTCCAATATTTAACAATTCTAAATAAGTATCCTAGCAATGGCACCTGTACTAAAATGAAATGACCTGTATTGAAATACTCACAAAACAAATTCATTTCGCACGATGCTTGCAATGTGCTTTTTTTCTCTAGCAACAATAAACATGCAATGAGCAGATTTCTAAGTAGTCGTTGAAAAAAATAGTAGAAGTCTATGTGACTGCTGATATCGTATTGGTTTTTCTAAAATTGTCAAAATATATTAACGGAAAACTTGATGTGTGTGAAACAAACAAGAATATATTTGTTCTTGGAAATTTATTGACAAGAAAACTTGAACAATAAGTAGACCAATAATTGCGTCGTGTAAAGCAGGCATTAGAATCACATGGCCCAATGCAAAGAAATACATGTATACTTAGATTGTGTAAAATAGGCTTTAGGTAGGCTTAGTGTTTCAATTAAAAATGCGAACGAAGCGAACTAATTTTAATAGAAATTCACTAAAGCGTGTACAAAGCATGAGCTTTATCGAGTAGTCATTTAGTAAAGCATGACGTATATGTCCCTACTGTGCAATTCATTTTTATGCCGTGCGAAACTCTTTTTGCATTTGATTTCCTTTTGCTGTAAAAGTACAATATTATTAAATTTAATTATTGTATTAATTTGAAAAAACGAAGATAACTAAGATGATATGTAAATAATGAAAAATTATCAATTCTTTTACCTTTCGCATATATATGTAAGGGAGATATAAACATTATAACATCGATTTTTTCCTTCATTTTAAATAAAAATGAACGTGTTAAACGTAGAGAGAATAGAGTCACATAAAAAGTCAAAATTTGTTGCACAGTGTATTAGATTATATACGAACGAAATATCATACCATTAGGTCCAATTAAGACGTTTAGAATAACTTAAAAAAATTGTTCTGATCTTGCAAAGAGAAAATTGTTGTACTCAATTTATTTGCATCTCACATTCTGTTAGTTTTAAGAATATTTTAAGGCAAAATAACAACAAATTAAGATTAACAACAATTACTAAAGATTTCATTTGGCCCGAAGGTATTGGTTGATACCACGAACACTGTTTTTAAATCTGATATAAAATTGCAGGTAATATTATTCCACATCTTTTTGATTCCAATGAAATTTACTCTATCTCATTTATTTACTAAGAAATACCCAAAATCCTGATTGGCCTTCAAATAATCTAGCACTTACTGTTGACGAATTGTTCCTAAAATATAATTAATTCGTAACATAAACATAATACCTCCCTTACATATGTGTACGCGGGGGAGTAAAACTGATAGAATTTAAGATATAAATATGATTCTGGTCTCGTGTGTTATACATCAGCTAGAATTTTTCTCTATTTTGTAGCATGTAAGGCCAGAGGTAATGAAATATCTTAATTGAATTTATGAGTTAGAATATTGAATAGTTTCACTTTAGGAATTAGTCAGGCAGAACCATCAATAGCTTGTGCATGAAATACAATGCGTAAAGCTGTAGAGAGACCTATAGAAACACAACGGAACAGAAGCGCGCAATATTCAAAATCCGATTCAGAATCAAAGCCGATTAATGTACGTTATCGATTAGTTTATTGTACACGTACATTTGATCCATTCAAGTGCTTTAACAGGCTATGTTATAGGTCTTACTGTGCGATTTAATACTACCTACACATCCAATACAATTTATTATTCATATTTCGCAATTCACAAATAAAGCCCTTCTTTACAAATTTAGTTTTATTACATTGGGATTGAATATGTGATACTAGAGTTCATTTAAAATTTATTTCGAAACCTAAAAAGATTTATATACATATTAATTAAAATTGGAAATATTTGTTTGGCGCAGATATTTGAATATTTTTTTGAATCATTTATTTAATCAAATTGCATATCGATCCAATAATCCAACTCGTTGAATTTAAAACCCACAACATCCATTATAAATTCAGATATGAACACCTTTTTCAGTTGAAAATGACGCAGTTATTTTACTTGCTACTTTTTGGTACTAGACATTTTTGGAACCAATTCTTTTTACCACTAATTATTTTGCCACTATTCTTTTTTATCACCAACTCTATTTACCAGTAATTTTTAACCACTAACTATTTTCCACAGTATTTATGTCTCGTTAAATTATCCAAATAAAAATACCATTTCTCTTTTTCATTTAGGATCGATCTTTCCATTTTCGAATAAACTTCCGAATAAGTTATTCGTTGAATAAACACAAAATTATGCATTAAAATGGTAGCTAGAATAGTTACTATCCTTTGAGCTATGATTTCGATATATTCGGCGAATAATCTATTTCGTATTTAATTCGTAGATGGAAAGATCGGCCCTTTGTTAAATACAATATTTGTAAGCAAAAGAAACATAAAAGGATGAAGGTTATATTACAATTATGTATTTAGATTAAAGGTTAAATGAGTATATTTTCGGACGATATTTTTTGCTACAAATTAATTAACATTGTTTCATCTGGATTTATAGCCCCAGTAAAAACCAGCTCCATACCTTGTAAATTAATTACAATATTAAAAAAAGAAAAATATAGCTTTCCAGAATTTTCAATAAAAAATAATTTTCATCGGTTGTTACTTCTAATTATTTTCTCTTTCAATCCAATATATAAACAAAAATTTATCTTCGTTTTCGCCCAGCAAAAAAGAAATTAATTAGTCTCGGAACAAAAAACACGGCCAAATTTACTCAAATCCTTTAAGTGATAATTTAAATTCCTTTGATCCTTTGACTTATTTATTCATTTTTTTAAGATTACCTGCTGATGTAATAAAATATTTGTTTGTTTGTTAATTGTTAATTTACAGCAAGATTTTACATATTCATGTATTATGTATTCAATAGTTTAACTCATATTATAATAGTTATTTGTTAAGCCATATGAGTAATAAAAAAATTCTGTAGTGCCGATATACATTATATTTTTTCCGAAATCGTTAAATTATTAATTAAAAATTAAAAACATAAATAAATAGCATAATGTATTTATAAAACGTCAGCTAGCTGTTGCGACGGGGATGGCTGTGATAACAAAAGTACTGCCAATGTCAATTTTGGTTCTAATTTTCAATATTTTTTATATATTCTTAGACGTGTTCTGCATGTGATCTGTATTAAATCCGATAAATTATTATCAAAGGTAAATAATAAATAAATTCACCAATAGTATAGTAATATGTTTGTTATTTTAAGTTTGTAATACAAGTTTGACATAAGAGTCGGTAAAGTTTAACTTTAGCTACTATTTTGGCTAATGGGGTCATACACTTTAAAAAAAAAGTTGTTTTTTTACAAATTATAAAAATTTTGATCATTTCAGTCACATATTATTCAATATTTCTCATAATTTTTCAACTTTTCATTCATAATTTCCTTTCTGAAATTTCGCGGTTGCAAAATCGTGATGTCATCTTGTATTAGAATTTAAAGCATGGCAAGGCAAAAGAGGTGTTGATAACAAATAAAACTTGCTTTTCAGTGTTGTAATATTTACGTATTATTATTAAAATGAATACTCCGATAAATTAAATTAGATATTCGTTAATTATAACATTTTTAGTCAAAGAGTTTAGGACGTCTTAAAACAAAATGCTTTGTTGTACTATATCTTGTCGCTTGTCGGTAATGTAGGTAGTCTCATGATCACATCTGTCAACTCAAGTCATATGTTGCAGTTAACAACGATTTTCAAATTAAATTTATGTTTAGTATATTTGTTATATTATTTTGCCCCGGTAATGTGAAGAAACTATATTTGTAAAAACCTCTCAGTAAATAACAATGCCTGATAACAGTCAATTTGACAGTTGTTGTAGTTCCTCGCTCTCCGCAAGAGCGTGTTTCGTCACAGGCGAAAAATTTGAAATAGGATGCCAATTTCAAAAAATCGTATCTTAATAACTAAATGCCTTTTAATATTAAAATTAGTATCTACATATATCTATAATTTTACTCAATCTTACAGAAAAAAAAATAAAATGAAAAAAGGTTTATGACCCCATTGCGCGTATTAATATCGTGTACTTGATATTTTCGTTTAAATCTACTAACCTGGACTTTTTGAAAAAACAAAACAATGCTTGATAAATGTTATTTTTGTCCTAATTTTTTAAAGAGAATAACGTTTGTTGATAGTATGGTGGTGCCCACAACAGATTTTTTTATCTTGTATTTTTTTTTGTTAAAGCGGTTTCAACTGCTGAAGGTTATATGCAGCCTAAATTCCAACGGTACGCAGTGCTCGCTGGTATGGGTTTTCGGAAAGCGGTCACCAATCCAACTTCTGACCGCGAGCATTATTGCTTAACTTGCGTTTTCGAGGAAACCGACACTAACGCACCCTGCCACGACCGTTGCCTTTGTATTTAATTAGGCGAAAGGCGATATTTGATTTCTCAATTACAAATGTAATTTGACACATTGATTAATTAATAGCCTCAAAGCAAGCAACTAATATATAATCATAATCAAAGTCAAAATATCATTAGCAGATTTTCTGTGTTTGAGTTATTATCTTTAGCGAACGGTTTCAATTGCACTTTGATGCTGCAGTTCTCCAGGACCGGCGAAATAAAATTTGCTGGGGTGTGGAGTAATCGTCAAAAATGTAAAGCTTGGGAGGTGAGGGGTGGGGGTTGCGATTCTGAAAGATTTCTTTTCAACTTTGTTTTGTTTTTTTTTTTTTTCAAAAAGCACAGGTTAGCAGATTTAAACGAAAATTTTTAATTATAATTTTCTTTAACGTGTTGTAATTCGTAAATGGTGACAGCAACAGAAAACTATTTCAAACAATCATTGTAGATAATACTATTTGAAACAATATTCTAAAACAAAAGTTGCCATTAAACTATAATTGAATATTTTAATAGTATATTACATAATAAGTCGGGAAAGTGATACTTTACTAGACGAAGCGGCAGTTTGAAATACGAGGCCGACACGCCCAGTATTTTAATACGCTGATGCCCGGTTGCACCAACGTTAGTTAAATTTTAAACTTGGTTTAAATAAATAAAAGCGTATCTAATTTTTGACATCAATGTCAATTACTCCATATGAAATATAACTTCGATTTGCTTTTATTTATTTAAACCAAGTTTAACATTTAACTAACGTTGGTGCAACCGGCCCTGAGTCAAGTAAAGACACTTTCCTGACGTATTATGTATACTATTTTTTCTGAAACCATTTTAATTTAATAAATAATAATAAATAATTATGAATAATTCAAAATATTAAAATTTTTTGGTAAGAATCATATTGGCGATAAACTACGTATCCAAAGTGACAACAAAAGCTGTCAAAAGTAATTGATTTTAGTGTGTAAAATGTTGGAAAATAGCGAAGAAAATGAGAGTGAGGAGTATTTAAGTACTCCTCCTGAAATCCTAAATGAGGCAGCTGCAGCAGTAGAAAATTTACTACCGAGGAAATCAAAAGACCGATATGAAAAAGAGTTTGAAATTTTGTTGTTATTTATTTGAGTCAGGTTATGATTTATTTTCCTGACTCAAATGCGTCAGGAAAGTGGGTACTTTCCTGACGGTTTCAGAAAAAATAACTTGATAGGGCTTCAAGTAAACTACCACTTCCGGTTATTGGATTATCATCAAAAACTAATCAGCTCTTTCCAAGGGGATTCAATTGAAATATACAAAACTTACAAATTATTAGTTTAGTAGATTTTGAGAAACAGATACAGACGTCATCGTGAAACTATTAAAATCGTATTCTAGGAATCATAAAACGTGCTCATCCACTGAAAACTCACTTTCGAATATTTATCATGATTGCTAGATGTACAGGAAATGGCTGGAGGTAAAAACAACCAAAACTGCTTTAAAATGCAACATTTTGAGGTATGGAGTGATTCATACACTCCAGACAATAATCGCCGGCCCTGCAGTTCTGTGAATATGTGGAAACAAAACACTGTATCTACTCAGAGCTCTCGCTGTAATGTGATGTTCGCAATGCAACAGATATCGTCCGTATGCTGTAGGGTGAATGTGTGCGGTACGCGGAGCATTTCCTTTACCAGCGAATGACCGCGGTGCGTCATCGTTTATGACGTCACTTCCTTTGATCACGCGTCGTCTAATTAAGCGCGACTGTTTGTGCAGCATGGTTCACCGCCGGCGGCAGTACGGGGCTGCTGCCACCAACAGCCTCACCTGCCGACCAAGTGTTCTGCGTGGCTGAACTACTAACTACTTACTATCTTACTTCTTGAGTACGAAGAATCTAGTATACATAGGCCCAGCATTACCTATGAGTCCCTCCCCAAATGTATTTGTAGCACCTGAAAAATTTACTGTATGATAAAATATCTTTTTGCCGATTGACACTGCTAACAGCCCGTAAAGTGTCACTTTTCTGCGTAGGTTGTAAAATTATTTTACGTAGCAACCGTACTATACAAACGCAAAGTATGTCAACAAATGCATAGCAACCGTTCAACAAATACATGGCAACGTAATTTGACAGCGATAACCCTTAAAATATGGATACAAAATAATCACTAAATTAATTTTAATTTTTAATCGGCAAAAAAATTATGTGTTCAACTCGGCACCAAACACAGAATGACAGCTTCGACAGCATTCATTGACGAGGCGAACGGCAGCCTCTGCTGTAAATCTGGTACTTTGGTGCCTAGTTAAACAAATAACTATCATACTGCTTTTGTCGCTGTATTACAATAAGCTAATGTCAGAGTGTACTGAATCTGAATATATTATTTATTAAGAATTTTCTCATTATAACAATATTTTAAGCGCGGTCCAGTGACAGTTTAAAATATTTAAAACAAATTGCAAGCACTATACGTCAGTAACAATAAAAAGAGTAGGCGGAAAATTAGGAATTATTAATATTAATTACATTAAATTGCGGTATCAAAATACAATAATCTGCATTAAATAAGATGTAGGGATATGGGCAGCATTGTGATATAATTTTATGCCGGATACTTTTTATTTACAAAAAAACTGATTTTACATGTTAATTGCCTATGCCAACATTTACGTGGGACACACGGTATATTTCCCTTGTCGTTGATGACATTTTATAATTTAATATAAACTTTAGCTTCCAACTTTTATTTTATAAATTGAATTGACTCCATTCTGAAGCAATAGTAATAGGCTACGAAACATCGATGCTTGTTAAATAAAACTACCATTATTCCTGTGTACATTTCTCATCATTTAGTAATTTTTCCAATGGCAATGACATTTTAGTTTAAAATAATAACCTATGCTAAATAGCATATAAAATATAAAAAGGTGTGTAGCTATTATGAAGTAAATTCTTCTGGAATATTTCACATAAATTTCTATGATCCACGGCTGCGTAGTTAAACGCCTGGACGTTAGAGTCGACGCGGCGGTCTTCTAGTTTTATTTCCAATTCTTACTCGACCACTTATCATGGTAGGCGTCACAAACAGCTTCGCAAATGGAATCAGGTCGACCGGTAATTTCTTTTTTCCCTCTCTGCAAAACAAAAGACGACTCGAACAAATGTGAGCGAAAATAAAATGACAAAACACGGCGGTCAAGAACAATACACCACCACATGCTATCGCACTGCAGTTTCTCTAACTTACATGAACGCACACTAATGCTGCACGTCCATTTTATTTTCTGCTACAAATACATGGAAATGGCAACTGTTTTATTTACAGCTTAATGATGCTTATTAGTGTGTGGCATTTCTAAAATTAACTGGCAACAATGTTGAGTATATTACAATTATATTCTATTATAAAATTTATCATAAATGTAAAATGCACCAGTGATATTTCAACTTAATCGTGGTATTCAAATTTTTTAGTAACATTCGTATTACCGCTATGAATAACTATTTAATTTCTAAATGTATGTAGCTAATGATTTTCAATCAACTTATTTTATACTTTACGGTCGCAAACTAGTAGATAAAATAACTAATTAGTTCCTAGAAATATCATTAAAATATTCCTATTTATTCCAAAGTTGTAATCTGAAAGTATTACTTTTCATTCAACCCGTGTACCTTTAATTAATATTAAATCTCAACAAGAAAACTTTCTTGAGTAGGTATAAATAAAAAATATCCATGAATATTAATGCATCTAGGCTTCATTCTATGCAACGAGGTTTCTACGTCACTGTTATTTATACGTTGTCAAAGACATCATACTCCATTTCCTCTTTTAAATTTGATGCACTAACTTTTTCCATTTCTTTCTATCTGTTGCTTCTTCTGTCCCATTTTTTATTCTTGCTGTTTGTAGATCTTTTTTACTTCTCCGTGTTGATCTTGGCCTTCTGCTCTATATACACGTGTCCCAGCCATTTTATTCTTTGTTGTTTTATTTTCCTCACAATGTTTTCTCTTTCGTGTTCTTGTTCTACTTCTCGGTTCATTTGTATTCTATATTTATTATCTCCATTTTACGTTGTCATTGTTATAGTTTCTGCCATACATGCATAGTTATAAAGCAACCTATAACATATAGTACATTGTGTTATTAAGAATAGATGTAATACGTTTAGAATATGTGTAAAAATGTAAGTTTGAATGACGAACAAATACATTCGAAACACGCAAAGTCACATTTACTCTGAATAACACAATAGTTATTTGTGTATCTCTATCTAGAGCAGAAAGTAGTCTATTGCCGCTTGCGCATGGAGCATGCATAAGCGGCAAGGACAGTTTCTGCTCGAGAAACACACACTATTTTTTCTACGACCGATTCAATAATGATAAAAAAAAACTGGATGAAAATATTATATTTGCCATTTTCTGTTCGAACTTTTATTCTGATCCATTTTACAGTTAGCCATGTTAAACCGTTTCCAAGGTGATGGATACTGTTTCTTCTGTTATTTGTTTGAATTGTATGATAGATATTAATTTTTCAATTCAATTATGACGTTAAAATTTTGTGAAACATCATAAAATGATGGATAGTGACCAATTTGAAATGGAATGTACTCCACCACACATCAAAGAAGCTGCGAAGAATGTAATATTAAATCTATTACCTGAAAAGTCGAAGAAAAGGTATGAGAAGGAATATGCCTTGTTATTATTATTATTATTCATTAAAAGTAAACTTGTTGTTATTATAATAGTATATTGTACAACGAGCATGGAGTGGTACTCATTTCTTACGAGTATGAAATGGACATTCCATGCGAGTTGTACACTATACTTTTTCTACGACCATGATATTATTTCCTAATTCATTTAATATTAATTAAAAATTGTCTCGCTTTCATCACTCCAATATTTGACAATTCTAAATAAGTATCCTAGCAATGGCACCTGTACTTCAATGAGCTGACCTGTATTGATATACTCACAAAACAAATTCATTTCGCACGATGCTTGCAATGTACTTCATATCCCTAGCAACAACAAACATACAATGAGCAGATTTCTTAGTGCTCGTAGAAAAAATACTATTGTTAAATATTACCTACTATTATCATGAACTGTTTTCTTTGAAAATTAAAATTTTCCATCACAACTGTCCATTTTTCTTTTCTACTCGAGAAATTTATTTTGCAGCTCGCCGAGCGGCAAAAATCTTATTGCCGCTTGGTAAGCGGCAATCGTCAATTTTCTGCTTTCAACTGACAGTTGGAAATGTATATTTTCTGATCGGTCGTAGAAAAATAAATATTTCAATAAAATTAGGATTTATTTATAAAATCTACAATATATTTTTTGTAATTAACATTTATATTGTTCTGCTATATTTTCCTCACTATTTCAGAAGAATGGTGGGGTTCCCTGCAATGTCGTGCAAAAATAATTTTATAAGGAAAACTTTAAAAGTTTTCAATTCTTATTTTCTTTGACGGCCTATGCTATACTCAGAGGATAAATTTTTGACTAATCCATACAGCACAGTTCCTTTGTGAGATATAAAAAGAATGCTTTACTTATTGCACCTACTTGGAAGAGCTTTCTGAGCTTTCATGGAATTAAGGTTAATAAATATCCCAGCATTATTCACATGCAGATGAACCTTTCGCGGAATCGAAGCTGCGGACTTCCGTCTCTCTTGCTCCAGCGTCGCGCTCTTTCCGGCAGACAGGGGTATAATGTAATCGCAGTAAACGCGCAATTAGCGCCTGGCCCAATTATTACACGATAATCCTTCGACACATCCACGCCACTGCTGTTTAAACTTAATTAAAAATTATATTTCTAGTCGATTAAGCATCACTCCGTTTCGATATTTATAGAGCTGTTGTAATAAACGCTTCAGTAATTGCACAGCCAATTAAAATTTACACTGAAATATTTCAACAGTTTTTTCTTCAATTTCTGCTTATTTCACGTATTTTTATCTAGGATGTTATTAAAACATTGCAAGCATATTTTTTGCTAATATTGCAGTGCTACAAAATAATCCTGTTTACTTACTTTTATGTAAATGTTTTATGTTCATTAAAAAAAATAAAACATTTTTAGTTTAATTTAATAAAGTAAAAACTGCAACATTTTTATACAGGTTGCGTTTTTTTAACAACAAATCATTTTATCCAACACCTCTCAATAAATGCTCTAAAACTATGGCGATTTTAAACAAGCAAAGTAACAGATTATCCACTAGTGGGTATAATTTTGAGAAAATCCACTAGTGAGTATTTTTTTATTTATAACAATAATAATAACACACAACACCTTGGTGACCACTTCGATTGACAGTTTAATTTAAAAATTTAAAGCATATGTCACTGTCAAATAATATTTCTTTTATAAATTTTACATTTATTAAGAAGTGTTGGATAAAACGTTATACTTCACACGTGGGCAAAGTGGAATTACCCACTCGATAAAATTATCACACTCAGCCTTCGGCTTCGTGTGCTAAAATTTCTCTCGTGGGTAATTCCTTACTTTGCCCACTTGTAAAGTAAATAACTATTATTTAGCAATAAGGGCGACATAATTGTACGGTTGGTAAAATAAAATTATTAGGAAGATGTGACGGGGGAAGTTATATTTTCTTAAACGGAAACGGAATTGGTATAAATAGCCCAAAGTATTCTTTATAATTGTATAATAGTATATTCTACAACAAGTAATGGAATGGCATATATTCCATGCGAGCAAAAAGTTTGTAGCCTGAGCCAAAGGCGAGGGCTACGGTTTGCGAGCGTGGGATAGGCCATTCCGTTACATGTTGTAGACTATACTTTCTATAAAAAGGTTTTGGAAATTATACAAAAATACAAATATAAAACTGTTGAAAACGTCAAACTCAAATAAATCAAATTAAAACAAACAGACGTAACCATAGTAACTGAATCAAGATACTTCACATGTCGCGCTAATAAGCGGTTCTGATTCGTCGAAAATATTCCATACGCCGCGTATGGAATGTTAGTGATTCCATAACAGTTTTTAGTAGTGGAATGCCCAGTTTCCAAAACAGTGTTATAGAAAACAAGTTATTTGATAATACCCATATAAATTTGTTCATACAAAAAGAAAAAAAATGTGGTGTGGCAGCACATAACCTGTCGCCCAATACAACTCTTAAATCGTACAAAAAAATATTTGACGATACAGAAAAATACCTTTATATTTGTTTACTTTCTATTTATATTTGAGAAATTTAATTTTCTTTCGTCTATTTATTAAATTTTTTGACATATATTTCACTAAGATAATAACTTCACAATCACAATGACATGTGTCATATTTCGTACAAAATTTAAAATATTTCAGTGTTTCCATGGTGTGTATGGAATGCTGGTTTTATAAAATTTAATTTCTTTATATTTTATTATCTCTAAATTTAATGGAAATTAATTTAATCAAAATAGATGTAAAATTAAATATTCTACAATTTTAAGAGTAACATAAATTGTTGAAAAATTAAATTTAACCGTGTTTTTTAAGAACTGCTAATTCCGGTTGACCAATTTTATCCAAAATTTAATCAGCTCTTCACATAACAAGCAAAAATACACAAAATTGTATTTTTTTGGTATTATATAGTATTTAAGTTATGCGAGACGAAAAACTCGGCAGAGACCACATACATACACAACATACATACATATATACAGACATCATAGCGAAAATAGTAAAATCGTATTGTAGGGATCCTAAAATGTGTTTGTTCATTGAAAACTCACTACCTAATTTTATGACCAAAAACAATACCTCCCTTACTAGAAGTAGGCTCGAGGTATAAAAATCATTTTTTAGTTTAAATTAATAGAGTAAAAAATGTAACATTTATACACCTATCTTCATGATCAATCAAATGAACCCTTTCGATGTCCAGCAGGTGTACATTACCCCTGTGTAGGATTCGCAAAGTAATCATTGAACCAAAATATCGTAATTCATCTCGCCTACGAGATCCATTGATTCCCTGCATCTACAGCAACAAGATCAAAGCTACGCTCCGCGCTATTAGGAAGTGGTCGCGTGACATGTTGCGTGTCACGCGTCCACGCGTGCGTCGCGCGGCGTGATCTCTGACCCCTGCGCTACGCCTCCGATAAATTCGCAGCCAGTTATTTATATCAATCAATACCAGATAAGCCCTGTTGCTTTCAGGCCGGTCTGCAGCGCCGGGCGCGAGCACTGACGGACTGAGTGATTGCTTACCGGACAACAATGAAAGGAGTTAGAATTGACGATTTACGCACTCTGTTTGCTTTGTTTTCATCGAGTGATTGACGTGTCCGCTCGACGATTTATAGTGATGGATTTTACTGAAGCAAAATAGGTTCCAATTTAATATAACTATTCTTTACTTTAACGATTACAATGTATTGCAACAATGTAAGAATTATAACAGTACCGAAACTCGCTGTTTGCACTTTTAACCTTTTGTTACTTTGAATGATGTCCTTGAGCCGAGCAAACATTTTGGTAGTAGTTGCAAGTGGATATAATCTAATAAAACTTATTTTCCCTGTACTATAAAAGTTGCTACAATTGGTTATGGTACCATCATTATTTGTCAAACTAAAGTGGGAGAAAGGCTTTCCTCTTGTGTTAGACACAACCTTTTTTTCACGACATGTTTCTAAAACGATTTGCTTGGACCTAAAATACACTTTGACAACACATTAAAAGTTAAAAGTGAGGTTAGATATACAAGGAGGTGTAACAGTTTTTGTCAATGAACCAATCTTAAATCTAAATTAAAGTTGTCAAATTGTGATTTAATCTAGAAAAAGGAAAATATAAGATTTAATTGTAAGATAATTTAAACATTTAAAGTATGTATATCACTAAAATAAGGATTTTCAATAAAATTCGGAATTTTTACAATATATATTTTGTAAATAACATTCATATTGGTGACACTTCTGTTTTGCTCTAAAGAGAGGAAAATATATTTTCCTCTTTATTGCGAGAGAAGAAAGGTGGGATGTCGTAAAAAAATAATTATTACTCCACTATTTTGCACTCATTTTTACAATATTTAACCCAATAAAAATGAATTAAATATGCTTGACATTTGATAGATTGAACATCGTCACTGACAGCATATTATACTCTCTTTTTTGCTAAGCAGCCAACTTGTCAGTAGCGCACTGAGGCACGTTCAATGAAATATTGTACTGAAATTTCTTTTTATACTACCGTTTGAAAATGTCTTTGATTTCAATATTCATTAGAGTTAGAAAAGTTGTATATTTACGTACTAGTACGAAAATGTAAATCAGTAGTTATTATAACAAAACCTTGATTTATTGTAAATATTAACAGTAGTATCCTTACATTTTGAGTTGCTACGTAAACACTTAACAAACCACTTTTTTAGAGAATAGGGCTGAGTATCAGGAGATTTGTTTGAGAAAATATTACTATTTAAATTAACTACTTTTTTGACATGCTAACTACGATTCCCCATTTTTTTCAAAACGTCAAAATGACAGAAATCAAACATCAAATTCAAAACTTTAAAATAACTATTTTCAAACGGTAGCATAAAAATCTTGTGTACAGGAAAAGTATTAATTTCCGTATACGGTGTGTTTTTAATCTCAGCTACGCCTCGATTACAAATTTCACACCTAATACGAAATAATATATTCTACAACAAGTAATGGAATGGCACATATTCCACGCGAGCAAAAAGTTTGTAGTCCGAGCCGAAGGCGAGGGCTACGGTTTGCGAGTGTGGGATATGCCATTCCGTTACATGTTGTAGACATGTAGACTATACTTTCTATAACAAGATTTTGGAAATTATACAAAAAAATACAAATATAAAACTGTTGTAAACGTCAAACTCAAATAAATCAAATTAAAACAAACAGACGAAACCATAGTAAATGAATCAAAATACTTCATACATCGCGCTAATATGCGGCTCTGATTCGTCGAAAATATTCAATTGGAATGTTATTGAACAATTTTTAGTTGTGGAATGCCTAGTTTCCAAAACAATGTTATAGAAAAATATTACTTTTCCTTACTTGTTGTATGTACAAATAGCTATTTTATCACTTATATGTTTTATTACATATTCATGATAAAAAGTAAAACTTCAATGCCTCGTTTCCTAAAGTATTTTTTAGATAAATAATAATGTTGCTAACGTAGCATAATCAGTACTGCAGTTATTAATTGGCGCATTGGCGTAAAAAAAAAACAATAAACTAGTAAATATTGATACGAAAACTTGTTGACTCATAAATTTGTGGCAATTTTGCAATACGTATAGCAAACACTGCTAATTTAGCTATTATGTAGGCTGCATTATACACGAATATTTGTATAGATAATAGCCGGAATATGGGCGCAATTAGGTCAAAATTCATAGAACTACAAATCCTGTAATTCGATCTTTAAATTTCCCAAACAATGCGAGGTGGATCGAGGGCCGCTAGAGTGAACAATCACCTCAACGTATCAGCGTGAGGCGAGCATACATGTTACGCAGGAACAATGGTCGGTGAACAGCCCGGCTCAGGAAACAATACATCCCCAATGAACTGAACACAGCGCAGCGCAACGTACCGCGTGGTGTTGCTGGGAGCCCCCCGGTGCGCCGCGCCAATTAGTACGCATGAGACACGCACTGACTGAAGCGCTCACTGCCACTGTGGCCAAATCAACGACAACTTGCACGCTGATCTTTGAATCAAGTTGCCAGCTGGGTAGCTGGAGACAGTGTAGTAATTAGATGTTAGAGGTATTTGACGGTGCAGTCTGAAGTTATTTTTAGCAAGACTTTTAGTATTCCATTCTTTCAATCTAGGTTTTTCTACCGCGAAGTGTAAGACTATTTGGGTTGCAGTAATTTTCTCCTGCACACTGAAATATAGTACTTCTAACGCGCATTTGAGGGTTCTCATGAAAGAAAACTAGCCTGAGACAGATATACATCGTGGGTTATCCGTCTTCGTCTAACACTTATTTATAGAGCGGTTGTTATGCGTTTGTTGAGCGGTTACTAAATGAAAACATGTGGCACAGTCTTATCCAAAAGTGAATAGTATAGTGCTGAAAGTTGGCTATTTCACACGAGTGTGAAACACCCTTTCAGCAGGTATGGTACACGATACTTTTCTGACGACCACAATTAAGTAAAAAAAAAAACAATATAAAATTTACATCTAAATATTAAAACAGATTATGATAACTTCATTGCTATCAGAATTCACCAAAAATTATTTTCCATCCTTCTTCAATTCATGTAAATTCTGCAAATTATCTGCAACTGTCAAACTTTTAAATACAAATTTTTAGGTTAGTTAGTTGAATTATCGCAGCGTGTGATAAAATCATATCACACAGTTGCGGACACATCTGGTTGGCTAACGAGCTTTCATATCACACAGCATTGCTAGTGATATGCAATGACCAACTTTCATTTAGTACTTTTCGTAGTAGTAGTCGGAAAATAATATTTAACAATGTATTGTGCAATTATTTGAAAATTCCTTTAAATTTACATACAAACCCATTTTTATTAATGTATTATTTAATTTTTATATTAAACATTTTATTTCAAAATAATTGAATATTAATTTCTTTTCAACTTTCTAATCGGACTGTACATCAACGATAGGTTTCCCTCGTATTGCCTGTCTCTCTCTGCTCGCATTTCAACGTTAGTGAGCGTTCCAGAATTACTATACTTACACCCTGTATATAATATAGAAAGGCCTTTTCGTATGGCATATGTATGACAGAATGATAAGTGACGTGATAATATAGAAATTTAATAACAATTTTTAATATAAAATATCTCCAGAACTTGATACTTATTCTAAAATGAATTTTTAATAAACTCAAAGTTATTTTCATAATTAAATTTTACGTACCTTCATAATTTACGTCAATAACCCCTAATACATTCACGACATAGAGACGTTCAATCAACTGAATATTCTGCTCAATAAACTTTAAACAAAAAATTAAAGCGATAAACCTTTTTAGTCTTAATAACTAAGCTTCTAAACTAATGTAAGTAAAGTAAATTTTAATTTTAAAATTTTTTGTGGCCACTTTATTTCTACCATTATGGGTATAGATAAAAAAAATCAAAAGGAACCAACTTTGATGTATATCCTATTCAATAAAAAGGAATCATTGAAATCGTACAACCCAGCACAAAGTTATGCGTGGTAGATTCAGTTAACAGGTAAAAATTAAGTGAGTGAACATTGAATCATCTCCTAGTTTTACCCTTAGACGTGGATTTTTTCAAATTTAATTGGACCAACTTTGAGGTATACTCTATCCAATAAAAAAGAATCATCAAAATCGGACTACTTTGTAAAAAGTTATGCGTGGTCATTTACGAAAAATAATATATAATACGCATCGTCTTAAGAACCTCCTCCTGTTTTTTTTTTTTCGTCGCTAAAAATGTGGTAATTCATAGTACAAAGTTTCTGGATGTGACTGACCTCTCGCTTGGCGAATTTATTTAGTATAATTATAATAATAGTAATATTTATTTAAGCGCCAGTAATATAATTAATTAAATTGGAGTATATAAAACAAAATATTATAATTGTTTATAAGAATCATTAAACAGGATTAAAGCAAAACAAAGGATGAAAGCAAAACAAAAGATTTCAGAGCTCAAAAATTCTTGTCCACCAGATACTTCTCCATGCTGTAACTTTTATATTATAAGTTAAGTTTTTATTCTATTCTAAATTGTGAATTTAACACAGCTAAAACGAGAAAGTTACTACTTAAATATGTCGAATACTTTAAAAATGTGTTGACAGGATAATATCTCGTTGCATAAAACACGGAAGATTGCATGTGCCAGACAACACAGCTGTCGGAACCAGAATCACAAATACGAGATATGTTTTATTTTGAAACATTGCGATTCAACTCCAGTGTCGCCAACTGATCGAATCTATATTCATATAAAGGAAGCCGACTCAAAACTAACCACAAAACTGCGAAGGATTGTAAATGTGTTAGAAAGACCTTCTGCACGTCAACCCGTAAAACAATTTATTTGATTTTCAGAAAACCGATTCGGATATGCTTCCAATCAATTCAGGATTTCTGCCGGGGATTTGATACTATAGTACGGAAAATACTGAAATAGTTTTCTCGGTTTAAAAACGTATATGACTAGTTTTAGAAATAGATTTACGAAGATGGAAACTACACCTGACCAGTTGCATAAAGCATTGTTAGCTAACAATGTGTTGAAAGTTAAAAGGATCAAGATATCTTATACCACATTTTACACTTTTTTATGCCTACTATAAAAATAATAATTTACAATTTAAAATTACCCATTTAAAGGTAATAGTTATTTTTGTATCAAAGTACTGAAATTCAATTTTTTATCACGAATATGGAATTTAGTTGGCGAGGCCCGTAGGGCCGAGGAAAATAAACCATGTGAGTGTTAAAAAGAAACTTCAGTGCCGAGATACATATTAAGTTTTATTTTAAATCTAAAATTCGAAAAAACTGTAATAAAATTACAATATAGGTTAAGTTTATACATCTGTCAGTTGTCAATTGAAACTGACAGTCAGTGTTGCCAACCTCGAGAAGTGAAGTTATCGTGTGTTTTGTTTTCAATTTCGTCATCGGAATTAATTAGTTAATTCTTCTTGCTAATTTTGTTACGTCCAAATTTATTATAGTACAATAATATATTTGCCAAAATTATCCTAATTGTACAATAATTATTTAACGGTTGCCAAAACTAGGTTGCTTAAAATCGTCGTATGCTGGGTTACTTTATTGACGATTTCTGAGCTTTTAATGACGATTTTTGAGCACTTTAGTAATAAACAATTATATAGCGTAATAAAGTGTTTAACAAGTAACTATATTATTTCTTACCCATAAATTAAATTCATAGTTTTCGACTCTCATTTCAATGTGACAAACGTCACTTTAAGGCTTTGTGCTAAAATAATTTTATTCTTCACATTAATCAACAGCAATATATGATGATTTAGAATGTACGGGAAAAGATTGAAAGTGTAGCTAAGAGGGCAGTAGTTACAAACTACAGTGGTTAATTATATTTTAAATGCAAATTGGAAATACTTTAAAGCGGGTTGAACAATATTTATCCGGCAAAAGCTAACCCATCAATGACCAGAACTATTTTTCTATAACACTGTTTTGGAAACTACGCATTCTACAACTAAAAATTGTTATGGAATCACTAACATTCCATACGCCGCGTATGAAATATTTTCGACGAATCATAGCCGCGATATATGAAGTATTTGGATTCAGTTACTATGGTTGCGTCTGTTTGTTTTAATTTAATTTTTTGAGTTTGACGTTTTTAACACTTTCATATTTGTATTTTTTATATAATTTCTAAAATCTTGTTAAAAAAAGTATAGTCTACAACATGTAGCGGAATGGCATATTCCACACTCGTAAACCGTAGCCCTCGCCTTCGGCTTGGACTACAAACTTTTTGTTCGCGTGGAATATGTGCCATTCCATTACTTGTTGTAGAATATACTATTCCATATATCTGTATGTTTGTAACGTCTAAGTATGATTATGTATAAAATATTTTACATTTAAATATATAGAGCAATATGAAATGAATATCCTAGCATAGTTCATCCAGTTTGAAATGTCATAGCCTGGCAGCAACATAATCTTAAAATGAGACATCTTTGCGTATGATCTAACATACGCTGGGCAATATTGGGTTAATACATATATTACTACTGAATAAAGTCTTTCAGGGACTTTGTCGACTTATATTCTAGATTTGTAGAATATTCCGCACAGCCGGTTGTACGCTGGAACTGTACAAGTCTAGCGATATATCTCCCCGTCACATTGAAGACATATATCAGTAAATAACACGAAACTGGAAACCAGTGTACGAGGTGCGTGTAACAGAAGTGCTCGAGCATCAACGCAACAAGTACTTGGCGTTCAACAGTTGGGCCGCGGTGTCACACTCTAATCCGTTTGAAATTCAAACTGTTCCTGAAGATATAGTGAAACATTCGTACGTACATAGACACTACAACGCAACCGTAACGTTAGCGTTACGCAAGACATCAGCGCAAGCAGCGAGCAGCGAGCAGGCCAAGTGGGGCAACTAAGTAAGTAGGAAGACATGCTCAGATGTCAGGAGCTTGAAAGCGAGCGAGCGAGCGAGCGAGCAGCAGCAGGGAAAGTATTTAGAGTCTGTTCCTACCCCACGAGAGAGACAGCGGCGCTGAGATAGCAGGCACGGTTGCCTGGCAACAAACAGGGCACCTGTCAGAGTGTTACCTGTGCAATGCGCTGCTCTCGTACCTCTGACACGGTACAGTCTGCCGGTACTCCTACTCACCCTGCTGTTAACATTATATTCGGTTTATTGATTTTATTTTTTTTATATTTAAGTACTTTAAGAACCAATAAAATACACTCATTAACTTAGGCTTTGCTTTTAAGATCATTAACAGGACATTAATTTGGAAAATCAATATTTCAATAATTAATGTTCAACGATAGTCCAATGTGTACAACAATTATTTATTTTACTAGTGGGCAAAGTAAGGAATTACCCATAAGAGAAGCCGAAGACTGAATGTGATAATTTTATTGTGTGGGTAATTCCACTTTGCCCATTTTGAAATATAGCGTTTTATCCAACATTTTTTATTATTATTATTATAAATAAAAAAAAAAACTCACTAGTGACTGCCAACTAGTGGGTAATCTGTTACTTTCCTTGTTTAAAATCGCTATAGTTTCAGATCATTTATTGAGAGGTGCTGGATAACAGAATATTATTATATGAGGGATTATGATAGTCATTATTCACGAAGATGAGTGAATAATGACCATAATCCCGTATATAATACTATACGTTTTCTATTCCTGTAAATTCGGAAATCACTTTTGAAAATGATCGAAATTCGTTAAAACACACGCTGAAAAACGTCTACATAAAAATACACAATGACAAATGACTACATGTCAACAGTCAGACGGCCGTTGCTTGGTGATCCACAACACGTCTTTAAAATAACCGTAAATTATGGATTTCTGGTTCTGTGTTTGGTCGAGAAATGTAAATTATAAATCATTATTCACAAACGTGAATTATGGGTATATTTATACAGGAGTAGAAAAATAATATTTCCCCATTAGTTAAAATTTTTCCATGAATTATAGTACCCATAATCAGGGATGGTAAATAAATTTTCGGTTTTGATTATGGTTTCAGGTTTAATACAACAATCGGTTTCGGCAATCCAGTTTTATTAAATGGGTTTAGCATTGCGAATAAATTTAAATTAAAATGAATTAAATATTTTTATCCAACACCTCTCAATAAATGCTCTATAACTATGGCGATTTTAAACAAGCAAAGTAACAGATTTCCCACTAGTGGGTATAATTTTGAGGAAAGCCACTAGTGAGTATTTTTGTATTTATAACAATAATAATAACACACAACACCTTGGTAACTACTTCGATTGACATTTTAATTTAAAAATTTAAAGCATATGTCCTTGTCAAATAATATTTCTTTAATAAATTTTTCATTTATTAAGAAGTGTTGGATAAAACGTTATACTTCACACGTGGGCAAAGTGGAATTACCCACTCGATAAAATTATCTCACTCAGCCTTCGGCTTCGTGAGCTAAAATTTCTCTCGTGGGTAATTCCTTACTTTGCCCACTTGTAAAGTAAATAACTATTTTATTGAATTTTGGTAATTGAACGGACATATATTATACATAGTTGAAACTTTACAATTATTTTAAAAACACTAATTTTCAATTTAAATTTATCTAACAAGAAAACCTTTTTCTGATAACGATTAACCGAAAAATAAAAAAGAAGGTTTTGCTTTCGGTTTTAGTGTTGTATCAGTTTCAAATTCCGGTTCATGTTACGGTTTTGGTCCAGACTTTTTTTGAAGAAGCATATACGACGTATAACTGCTGTAGAAATGAGATATTTGAGAGGAGTGTGTGGGTATACGAGACCTAATCGTATACGGAATACATTGGTGTATGGTGAGTGTGAAATTGAAATTGAGAAAAATATTGTTAAGAACGTGGGAGTGAGTCAAATGAGGTAGTTTGGACATCTTGTCCGAATGTCGAGGGAAAGGTTGGTGGAACTATGCGGATGAAATTGAAGGTGAACGATTGCGTGGGCGTCAGAGGAATAAATGGTAAGGTATGGATTGATGGATGACTGACGAATCGCACTATGATGTGGACGAAACGAGAGTGATGTTTTTGAAGGGGATTGATTGTTGGTTGCCTCTGTTTCTGGGTTTGTGCTACCACACTGAGTGGAATATAGCATAACGTTATGTATGTATGTACAAACCCATGTAGTATTCAAACATAAAGACTGTGATCACGTCTAGTTCACTTGCTGCAAACAAACATCGAGATTCCTTCAGAATTGATCCCGAAGTTAAATTCTTTGTAAATATTCAGTGTACGAGTAGTAAACTTATTATATTCAATATCGACCGTAGCTTCGGGCAAAGAAGACATACGCGGCAAATAGAAGAGAGAATGGCTGCAGATAAAAAGTCACAAATACCTCATTTTGGATTCTGCACAGAGCAATATATTCAAATCCCCGTTGACAACAAGTCGAATCACTACAGGTACAGCGCCTTAATTCGTTCGGATGTGACTTCCTTTGTCCTGTAAATAGCTATTTGATAAATATTTCATTAGGGCTTCCTTTTATATTTCACATTTTTGCATTTGTTCAGGGATTTCACTGCTTTGTGGAATTATTTCATAAATGATGTTATGGTATTTTAAGATTAATTCTGTGCTCATATTAACAATAGTCTGTTTAGTTTCAGGAATCATTTTAATGAAAGTGAAGCACTAGAACATTGAGCTACCATGATACATAAAGGAAACGACGACTAGGAGTTGAGTAAGTAATCATTGCAACATTTAATTTTTTAATAATTTTTCAATTTTACAAATAATCAAAAGGAAAATTGACTAGTGGATAAATATATCATCATTTACCTCTCAGTGTGGCACTCTGGTCAACGCATATTTCAGTACTATAATATATTTGGTTATGAGGTGAAAATTTCGGAAATTATTTTCGAAAATTTGTTGGCTGTAAAGATCGACCCGAGGATCATATGATCCACAGTCCGATGCGTTACTAAGGACCTATTTATCCTAATTTTTGCGCCAAATGATG
Organism: Poecilus cupreus; assembly: GCA_963942605.1. Lineage (NCBI taxonomy): Eukaryota > Metazoa > Arthropoda > Insecta > Coleoptera > Carabidae > Poecilus > Poecilus cupreus. The sequence goes on along the minus strand of OZ012714.1, from coordinate 1,372,989 downwards.
TACAATTATTTTTGGAAAGTATGGAAAAATTCATTATTATATTAATTAATATACAGCCTTATTTTTAATTTGAAATGTTTTTGGAGCACCCTATGAAAAGGATAAATATTAATAGATATTTACGATATGAGTGGGATAAGAGTATTATTATAATACGCATGTGTAATCACATAAATATATTAATAATGCATTATCACACGTGTATTGTACAATATTTCATCTACACTCACCCAAAATTAAAAAAAATTAAATAATTTGACTTTATTTTTTTTTACAAGTAGAAAATTAATCCAAGCAATTTCTGCAAAATGTTTTTAATTCATGACGACCACATTTTGATATTAAACAATTATGTAGTTGCTTTTCATAACGTAACGTATTTCGTTGGATATAGAAGAATAAGCTTCAAAAATTATTAATTAAATAAATAATAATTAATTTATAGAATTGTAATGATTGTATTATCAACATTTATAATAAATAGTACGTTAATGACAATGAGTGCGGTAATAAAGCTCTTAACTAAAAAAAAAATATATGGGATAAGTGACATTTAACTCACGGGCGTAGATAAAAATATATTAATTGTTTTCTGTTATATTAATTAATTATTTATTATATATGTAAATGAACGACGAGCGAAGCTCAGAACCCAAAGTATCACATTTACTCCTAATAACACAATATACTATTCTTTGAATAGACTATGTCAGTTATTCGTATTATATTATTTGTACGAAACCTCTTGGTATGTAAATAATTATTACATAAATTTTTTTTTAAGTTTTACATAAACCACTAATTTCTTTTAATTTTGAATAATAAAATATCAGTGGTTAGATATAATTAGTAAACTAAAAAGTGTTATGTTAATCTAATGTGTACATATAATGATAATGCGAGTTCCCAGCACGACAATATCGGCAGAATATACCGTTTAATTGGAACAGGCAGCACGATGTAAAATTTTCGCTATAGGCCGATCAATATCTCCATTATAGTAATAACAAATGAAACGCATCATGTCTACTCTAATTGTTATCCAATATGTTTGGTTTACCAGCGAGCCATTCGTTGAACAATTAATTTCTCTTAATTAATGTGAGTACAATGCATAATTTTCATTAAAATGTTTGTTGTTTTCTCTCTTTCTGATCGCGTTCATGTTTTCAAATTACCCACGCAGTTTGTCATAGAAATATTATTTATTCATTGCTTTACTTAATTAAAAATTACCAGTCAACGTTAATAATTGCATTCCTAAACATAAAACATAAAATACTAACGAGTTTTACTCAAACAATAATTTTATAAATGGAAATATGTTTTACACTATTAATTATATTTCTTGCGACATACTAAAACTAAAAGCAAATGTTACTAACTACAACGATTAAATACCTCATAGGCCTGCAAATAAACTACCACTTCCGGTATATGTAAAATCTAATTACTGATTTAGATGCAGATATTAAAATTTTTATTTGAAATATTTTTCTCTAAAATGATAAGGAAAGCGGAATTATTTAACATGTAAAACGCTTATGATCAGCTGTGTGAATCATCAGCATAATATGTATATGTATAAGTATAGTATCAAGTACCTCTCCTGCTCTTCATATTTTTTGGGTAAATCTGTACGAACTTAACAACTAAGATCTTGAAAAGATACCCCCATTAATTTTGCGGTACAGTAAATGAGAATCATAATTTTTTATCTCCGGGTTATTATTCCCTAAAATGATTTTAAGCTTAAAGTCAAATATTATTCTCGATTATTTCAGTATCTTCTTCTTGTAATCCTTATAAAACCTTGTTTGAAATATATAAAGCGAGCTTTCGCTCTGACAGTTTATAAAAAGAAAAGTTACAAACTTTAGCAAATGCTAGTGGCATTAAAATGTTTTTCATGTTCAGCTTGAATGCTGGACTTGTTCTTTCATTTGAATTTAATTAGATTTGCTAAGTATTAAGTTATTTATTGAAAGAAAGTTTACAATGTTTTTAATTACACCTTGATGCATACTGCAGCAACGGAATAATTTTGACGTCTTTATGTTGTGATGTACTAGGTACTTTATAAATTAAAATTTCTTTCTCTAAAACGAACTCGCACAAATAAGGAACTTTGAAGATAGGTTTTACCGTTTTTACATGAATATACAAAGTATAAGGACGTATTGGAAACATGAAAAAAATCACTGACGAATTTTTTGCGGAAATACATATTTTGACGTCCACTGAATCCGTTAAGACCAATTTCGCAATAATGTCTGATTATGAGACAAGATATGTAAACGAAACTAGGAATTTATATGTTTCATGAAAATATGAAGAGCTGAGTTGATTTTGAATGAAATTGAATATCGAAAGATGAAGATAAACAAAACATTGAATTTTATTTTTTTCAAAAATGGAATCAGCTGCGAAAAAAGTTTCAAATGAAAAATTTTAGCAAAGATATTTGGAATGTAAAATAATATTTGCAGTTTTCTTGTACATGCTTCTATTTTTGAGAAAAATTTAATTATAAATTTAATAATATATTTCAATAATCTTAGTTACAATGGGTACAAAAACTAAAACATTTTTAACATCTATATACCAAATAATTGTTAAAATGAAGTCATACGCAAGGAACAAGTCATAAGAGTAAGTAGCGTAATATATACTAATCTTTTTACTCTTTTTCGCATATTTTAACTCTATTATTTTTACCTCTTGCATTACTAAAAATTACAGTTTCTCCAGACTAACAAAGCTTGAAAATTGTATATTTCGCACAGTCGTGTGGAATAGTTTGGGCAATTATTGCACACGCAAGTGTAACCAACTTACTAATACTATAATACTGTATGATATTAATAGGTCAAGTATAATTACATTTATGTATCATAAAATAATTAATTATTATCTCAGAATTTTGTAAATGTTTATTTTCAATATTGAGATTACATAGAAAATACATTATATATTTTTAAAAAAAATATGTTTAGTTTTTATATTATAATCTATATATTTATAGTTGGTAACACTGCGCACATCTGCACTTGCGTCGCGCCGCCTTCATGCTGTAATCATAAACGTCAAATAGTTTTAGTTTGAGATGACATTTCTTGTTTATGAAGAGTAAGCATTATTATTATTAAATCTTGACAATAGTGTGATCGTAGAGAAAGTGTAGTTTGCAACTCGTGCAGAGTTTACGCTCGTGTGATTTCAGCACTCGACTCTCGTGATAATACTCTCACAACTCGCGTGAAATAAATAACTTTCTGTACTTGTTGCACAATATACTATTATATTATAAAACCATCCTTCTTGAAAATATATTTATAGAGATAGGTATATAGGGTAATTTTGATTTGATTGAAATTGTATATGAATATTATGAGCCGTAGAACAATTTTATTGAAATAATAACGTCAATATGTCAGCTTTCATCTCAGCAGGGCGGCTGCCCAATAGCCCTGGCGAATGACGGAAAAATCATTTTAATAATCTTCCAGGAACAATTTGTTTCCCAATTTAAAGTTTCTTGCTTCTTTCAAGCAACAACCTACAGCAAAAACAACGCAGAAACATCTCGGCCCACGCCTACTTTCCTGCGCAGAAAGACATTTTCCACTTTGTCACGAGGACACATTTTTAATAGGCCACAAATCTCCGCGAATATTCCAGCAGAAGTTTCCCGCTTCCAGCTTATGTTGCGTTTTTAATCCGTGGCTGGGGATTTATAGCTCGAAGTTGCAGATGCTTCGGACTCGAGTCACACCTGCGGCCGACTGCGCTTCGCTTAATGCTGCTAGTGCACAAAGCTACGACAAAACGAACAGCAGGCTGTGCTTTCAAAGAATGCCGAAGCCGGAAGGTTAGGAGCTGGTAATGGATTGAATGGAACATTGTTATGTGGAGGGACCGTCTGTACTACAGCCATATTCAGCTAAATTAAACTATCAACTTAATGAAGTGATTTCAACTAGAGATAGTGGATTTTAATTGGGATGCTTTTAATCAACTAAGTTCTAAAGTAACTTCAAATAATTGTACCTCATATCTAACAACTCTTACACTATGTGTCTATGTATTAACCCTCCAAAAACACACCTATTTTATTCGATCACGGAAAATACTTTGGGTCAATCTAACCCAAAATTTTTTTGATAGTCTACCATTCTGCAATGACTGAATAGATTGGTCTAAAAAAATTCTGAGGTATACTTATGTTCCGATAGAACTGATTTCTGCAAAATTTTATAAAAATTGATGTTTTTAACAAGGTTAAAAAAATCGCGAAAAAATTGAACTTTACAAAAAATATTGTAACTTTTTACTTCCCGTAAGGAAGGTATAGGAATCATTCGGTAGTGAATTTTCAGTGGATAAGCACGTTTTAGGGTCCCTAGTATACGATTTTAATAGTTTCGCGATGATGTCTGCTTGTTTGTCTGTCTGGCTATCTGTCTGTCAATCTGTGGAGTTACGGTTTCTAAAAAACTACTAAACTGAAAATTTTTATTTTGCATATATCAATTATTGTATCCCTTTTGGAAGAGCTGATTAGTTTTTGGTGATAATTTTTTTCCATAATCGATACTAAAATTTTGCGAAGTTAGCGTAAATAATAGCTAAAGTTAAACTTTACAGACTCTTATATTAAACTTGAATTACAAACCTAAACTAACAAACAAATTATTTTATAATGCAATAGTTTTACGATAGGTAAATTTATTTATTATTTACGTTTGACTATAATTTATCTGATTTAATGCAGACGTCTAAAGAACACATAAAAAATTAGGAAAATTATAACAAAATTTGACACTTTGCCAGTACTTTCGTTATCACAGCCATCCCCGTCCCAACAGCTAGCTGACGATTTACAAATACATAATGCTATTTATTTATATTTTTAATTAATAATTTAACGATTAAAAAAATATAAGGTATGTATACCTCGGCACAAAAGTATTTTTATTACTCATATGGTTCATATTCAATTTTGAACTGAGTACAAAACCAAGAACTTTATTTTTCTTTTTATTGTAAACCATATTACAATACATTTATTTCTTAAGACATGATTATAATATTATTTATTGAAACGTTGTTAAATTAAAAAATTCCAATACAAATTAAATTTACATCAGATCAAGCCTGTACAATTAGTGTCTTCAAGAACGCTTTGAATAATATTTGAGCGTGATTATCCAGGACGTACGTTTACTACTATTCTTGTACATTGTAAGCATAGGCTTGGTTTGTGGAACGCACGTCGTAGCGGCGCAGAGATGCCGCAACAGTGTACAACTCTCCGCCATTTTGCCTAGTCAGTTGGCTGCCGATCAGAACGACGTGCGGGTGTGCTTGTCACTCGCTCCGCGAATATTTTCTCTACGTCCACACTAGGTGGGCCAACATATGTTAAATTCGGTGCTATCGTTTCGTGGGGGTGGGTATCGTGAATTCGGGCGATCGTTGAAGCGCTGTCCACCTGGACCAACGTAGTGCGCACCAAGGCAGCCAATTCTTAAGCGCTTATTCGCGATGGAGAACCGGGTGCACTGGACCGGGTTCCAGTCGGGCCCCAATTGGGGAAGCGGGTCTGTGTTAGCGTGTAGGTCTTCACCTTTTGGGGGATCGGGGGGAGTCCCCACCAATTGTGGGCCCTGGAGTCCAGGGGAGGTCTGATCCCCTCGTCAACCTGACGGGTAGGCGTGAAACCTTCGGATCCCGCTCGCGTACCTAGGAGCTCCCGGAGTGGGTCGTCGACACGGCATATGTCGAACGTTTTTGATAACTTGACAACAACAAAACCGGTTGTTTGTCAGTAGAGTCATTGCGCCTTAGTTTGTAAGTTAGTTAAGCTTAGACAACTACTTAGGTAGGGTTACAGGCAAGAAAGAAGTCAAGAAAAGAAACCATCATTGAAACCAACATTGAAGCCAACGATGGGGGTGTGCTGTGGGCTGAATGGTGTGCTGTGGAATGAATGGTGTGCTGTGTTAATGATTACCATAACTTGTTATATAAAACTATTTTACTGCCTTGTATTTTGAGTTTATGTTTCAGATATCGTTAAACATCAACAAATATTTTCCTTCTTACCATGCCATGTATGTTTTTTTCAGGTTAACAGTTATTCTTTTATCTAATACATTGTTTTTATGTTCATAGCGACTCATGGACATCTCACCCCGACCGACCAACTGGCCTTTCGTCCGCGCCTAGCTTCACATTACGCGAAGCAGGTCAAAGGTTACCCAGTTTTACTGAGGTAGTGCGACATAAAGCGGAAATAATTATTTTACAACACCTTTTTTCCAAATATGTTGAACAAATATTTCCTAAACATAAAATGTATGTTTTTTCCAGGTTCACAAAAATTATTTTATCTAATACTCTGTTTTTATGTTTATAGCGACTTGTGGACAACGTCACCAGAGCCTTGATCACCCTCAATACTGTCTTCGGAGCCGATATCAGCTTTGAAGCAAATTATTCACAACGCAATAGTGAGTGAATTAATTTTACAGCAATTCAATTTTATTAATACTTTATTTGTATGTTTATATAGGACCTCCATGGATCTGGAACCATCTTCTGCTGCTGCATCATCATCGTATAGCTGCTGGTGTTCTGTCTTGTCTCGCCGGACTGGACAACTTCACCGGAGCGCTCTAGACGTTTACAGAAACATCATCAGGACCGACGTCCGCTGCTATCAACATCAATGTAAGAAAATTATTATTGTCGCTTGGCGACTTCATTTATACTTGCAACAATTAAAATCTTAGTTCACAGAAAAATTAAATATTTATGTATTGAAAATAATTAGTAAAATTTATTTGTTCTTTTTCAAAATATTGTTCTAATTCATAATATATTTTCGTATTGTGTTTGTAATTGTTGATAATCTGTTTTTGTTTGTTCCAGGTCACAGTAGCTAATGGCGACGAGGCTACACCCTTCTTAAAATTTCGCTAAGAGTTTTCCTGGTGCCCAAGGGAGGAATTTCCAGGGGTGCGACCTGTTTCTTGCTCTACAAGTCAATCCAGGAGGCTTATTCCCGGCTTTGTATTTCAAATATAAATAAACAAATTTATTATTGTAAAATGTACTTCACTATTAAAATAATTTAACAACAAATAAACATGTACCATAATCAAATTATAATAATTTAAGATCATTACACCATATTAACAGTTGTTATTATTTTACATATATGTTATTTTTAACTAGGAGGCTGTTATCTTATAAATAACATACATCAATATGTTAATAAACGAAATATAATAATATGTATTTATCCATAAGAGATAATAAAGAAATTATGACAGAATCAATTTGTTTTATTTACTGTAAAATATGCAATAAAATAGTTTAAAATGAATATTGTCATTTAATAAAACAAAATTCATAATTTTAATTTATTCTTTTCAATTTTAATCTTAGTGCTGCCATCTATTATTTTATTTTAGAAGTATAGGTTCCTAAACTACAAAAAATCATTGCAGTTTGAAAATAATATTGCCTTTTGCTCACAACAATAGTTCACAAATTTTGTAAGAGATGGCAGCACTACTCGATGCGGTAACTCGACACTTACATTCTTTCGATTTGATAATGAAAACTAATTGAAGATGCTCGTTTTTGAAATTGTGACCTTGATTAATTAGCGGTTTTTTAACCCTTGGCCCTACGCCCTTCATACTCACATATGTTGTAGAGAAGGGTCGATTCTTCAGGGTACTAATAGAGGGACCGCGGTTTTTCGTTATTTTTGCGATATCTCTTACCGTTTCCGAGATATGACGCTTTAAAGTTCTCAAAGTAGTTTCCCTTAAAAATCACCCTTAATATTAACTTTAAAGGGCTAGAAGTGACTGTATATCCCTTATTTGAGTGTGCTGAATACGATTTCACAAACCATTTTACGATAGGATTTATAGTTTCATAATTAGAGCAGTATTTACATTGCTTTATTTAATTACGTACGATTTAAGGGTGAGCGCCAATTTTCAAGATCACCATTGGAGTTTTTAGGGCTGAATCTATAGGAATCCACCCCTAACTCGATTTTTTTGGGGTTTTCCCGAAAAAAAGTTGGACTATAGTCTTGGTGTTTTTACGATTAAATTTTGGGGTAAAAAAATTGAGATAAGGGCGCGACACCCTTCATTAGGGCCCATAGATTCCGAATCTGTGATTTAAAATAGCCTAGGGTTAGTAGTTCATAAAATATAATTAATTGCCGGTACGCTGAGGAAACGTGACATGCAATAATGAACCTTATATACATGTCACATAAAGCACATAAAATTGGAGAACTTCAAATATGAATCGCTAGAGCTGACAGATTTCAAATACGAATTACGTAAGAAATACTAACCCTAGGCTATTTTAAATCATAGATTCGGAATCTATGGGCCCTAATGAAGGGTGTCGCGCCCTTATCTCAATTTTTTTACCCCAAAATTTAATCGTAAAAACACCAAGACTATAGTCCAACTTTTTTTCGGGAAAACCCCAAAAAAATCGAGTTAGGGGTGGATTCCTATAGATTCAGCCCTAAAAACTCCAATGGTGATCTTGAAAATTGGCGCTCACCCTTAAATCGTACGTAATTAAATAAAGCAATGTAAATACTGCTCTAATTATGAAACTATAAATCCTATCGTAAAATGGTTTGTGAAATCGTATTCAGCACACTCAAATAAGGGATATACAGTCACTTCTAGCCCTTTAAAGTTAATATTAAGGGTGATTTTTAAGGGAAACTACTTTGAGAACTTTAAAGCGTCATATCTCGGAAACGGTAAGAGATATCGCAAAAATAACGAAAAACCGCGGTCCCTCTATTAGTACCATGAAGAATCGACCCTTCTCTACAACATATGTGAGTATGAAGGGCGTAGGGCCAAGGGTTAAAAAACCGCTAATTAATCAAGGTCACAATTTCAAAAACGAGCATCTTCAATTAGTTTTCATTATCAAATCGAAAGAATGTAAGTGTCGAGTTACCGCATCGAGTAGTGCTGCCATCTCTTACAAAATTTGTGAACTATTGTTGTGAGCAAAAGGCAATAATATTTTCAAACTGCAATGATTTTTTGTAGTTTAGGAACCTATACTTCTAAAATAAAATAATAGATGGCAGCACTAAGATTAAAATTGAAAAGAATAAATTAAAATTATGAATTTCGTTTTATTAAATGACAATATTCATTTTAAACTATTTTATTGCATATTTTACAGTAAATAAAACAAATTGATTCTGTCATAATTTCTTTATTATCTCTTATGGATAAATACATATTATTATATTTCGTTTATTAACATATTGATGTATGTTATTTATAAGATAACAGCCTCCTAGTTAAAAATAACATATATGTAAAATAATAACAACTGTTAATATGGTGTAATGATCTTAAATTATTATAATTTGATTATGGTACATGTTTATTTGTTGTTAAATTATTTTAATAGTGAAGTACATTTTACAATAATAAATTTGTTTATTTATATTTGAAATACAAAGCCGGGAATAAGCCTCCTGGATTGACTTGTAGAGCAAGAAACAGGTCGCACCCCTGGAAATTCCTCCCTTGGTCACCAGGAAAACTCTTAGCGAAATTTAAAGAAGGGTGTAGCCTCGTCGCCATTAGCTACTGTGACCTGGAACAAACAAAAACAGATTATCAACAATTACAAACACAATACGAAAATATATTATGAATTAGAACAATATTTTGAAAAAGAACAAATAAATTTTACTAATTATTTTCAATACATAAATATTTAATTTTTCTGTGAACTAAGATTTTAATTGTTGCAAGTATAAATGAAGTCGCCAAGCGACAATAATAATTTTCTTACATTGATGTTGATAGCAGCGGACGTCGGTCCTGATGATGTTTCTGTAAACGTCTAGAGCGCTCCGGTGAAGTTGTCCAGTCCGGTGAGACTGGACAGAACACCAGCAGCTATACGATGATGATGCAGCAGCTGAAGATGGTTCCTGGTCCATGGAGGTCCTTTATAAACATACAAATAAAGTATTAAAAAAATTGAATTGCTGTAAAATTAATTTACTCACTATTGTGTTGTGAATAATTTACTTCAAAGATGATATAGGTTCCGAAGACAGTATTGAGGGTGATCAAAGCTCTGGTGACGTTGTTCACAAGTCGCTATAAACATAAAAACAGAATATTAGAATGCAACCTGAAAAGTATAAATCAAATATAAATGAACAATGTTATAAATAAATATATAGATTAAAACAATATTCAAATTAATTACTTGTTAATGAATCTTGAAATAAATAAATTACAACATTTTGAAGTACGAAGAAGATTCAGAATAATCTTCAAATGTGACAATTTCTGCTGAAGACTATTCCAGACTTTTCTAGAACTACCATTGTGGCCATAGAAGATCTACCAGATGGTTCCATTTCTGAGAAATAATTGTAATTGTAATCTACAAAATATAATATAAAATTTGTTTGTGTTTAAATAAACAAACAGGTTAATTTTTCTTTTGTTTTATTTACCTACGTCCTTTTGGTATTTACAGACAGTCAAGCAATATTTTGACTGATTAATTCCTCTGGATTTAATACCAATTATGAAATCATTCTTGCACCTCATCTCGTAGACTCTAATTTGACAGATGATGCTAGATGTTGTTGGTTGAGTTCTTTAGTTGTAAACTTGCATCATTAACGTTCGAGTAAATTACGTGATAATATATTTATTTGACAGTTCGATTACTGTGCTAAAATGAACCCTGAAATCAAATGAATTGCCTATTATACTGTTTAATGCCATTCTGCAGCAATAACTTAAAATAAAATGTTAAAATAATAACAGTTATAAACAATATTTATCGTATATGGGAATATTAGTATAGACCTATTTTCTTAGTACAGCAGCAGGTCTTTGCACAACATTAAAGCACACTTTAAATGCCAAATATATACAAATACAACTAAAACGCTTAAAATGTCGTCAAACTGTTACGAAATTAATAAAACGCAGCCATTTGCAATGAAGTGTCATTGCTAATTAGGAAATAATTAATTAACAATATCAATCCAACAGATGACGCTAGGGTATTTGAAACAAGAAGAAAAATTTTATAATTCAACATATTTGACAAATATTATTTTGCAACTGAATTAGCCCTTAGTCACACTCTGCTCTACTTTCCGGAGATTTCAACGTAAAACAAATGATTTTAAATCATATCGATTCAAATTAAAACGCATTGCGCCGAATCCAAAATATTGATTTTTTGAAAAATAAATAATCAATGCGCATGATCGCACGAAACTACTTTGAAATTTGAAATATGCGGAAGTGGAGCACAAAGTATTGTTTATAAATTTGGCAGAAGATGACAGTAGGAATCTCGTCCGAAAGTTAACAAAAAAGTTTCTGGCGATTTCTAGATATATAATTTAAAATTAAAATAACAGCAAATTGTTAGACTTGAAAGAAATATATTTCTATGGCAACGAGACAAAAGTAAAATGTTTTGAAGTACCTGAATTCAACCTGAGGCAGTGTTAAAATTCTTCTTTTTTAATCAAGAGGTTTGTGAACAGCTCAGGGAAGATGCGCTGCTATATAACTGACGGACAATAGAGCCTAGACAGTAAGACAGTCAGATGTTTGTGGACAGTCTCGTTGCATTAGTAGGCTAGAGAGACAGCCAACTATTTCCAGATTGACAATTGTTTTGGGAGTTCTCCTCTTCTCGATCGAACAAGTGCCAATCTTTTAGATCCCTTGCAAAAAAGTATGAGAAAGCATTAACAAGCAAGCAAAATATAAAACAATACAAGTAAATTAATAAATCAGCTCAAAATTATATAGCATTTAAATAGTATAGTATCAAAAATAATGAAACAAAAGTGAAAACGTACACAGAAAGAAGCAAAAAATGATAATAAAAACTATACGTTACCTCAAGATCTTCAGAAGGTCACGAGCATCCCAGTTGACCCAAAAATTTGTCCAACATCCTCGTTAGGTTACGATAGATCCACAGAATCTATGAGCGAGCGGTTCGAAGAAAGGGTAAGGAAATAATTGTCACTTTACGGGTACATTAATTATTAATCGGATAAAACTAAAAAGAAACAAAAAAACAAAAATTAAAATATTGTACATAACAAACAAAACAAAAATGAAATTGTAGGTGATTCTAAAAAACTTTAGGTTTGGGAAAATTAATACGGAATTCTACTGAAATTCCATCTTATTTCATCTGCTCTGGTATTAGAGTTAAGAAGCGTACTTGTCTTCGTTTTGATGTGCTTTCAACAGTGTGAAAATTATGCTTAAAAATTACATTCTAAATGTAAATGAGATTAATTTAGATGTGAATTTAAACATAATATTTAGTTTCCTTCGGCAAAGGTTTGTTTAAATATAATATGCAAATATTATGTTTATATTCAATAGATCGCAAAGAAATGCTAAATATTAAATAACAAGCAACAGGAAATTTAAATTCTAATTCGTGGAATAATGATGAGCTCGCGTATTATTTCGTAGCAGAAATATCAACTTTATACTTGTGTATGTACAAATAAAAAAAAAATACAGAAATTATAACAGGCATGGATTATATTACTGTAAAAATATTAATTTTAAATCGGTATTAAAGTACGCTAAAATCGTTCTTCGCAATAAAGTAACCCAATAATATTACGATTTTGAGCATCGCAGTGTTGGTAACCGTACGATAATTATTATACAAGTAGGATAATTTCGGTATATCTAAGATATACGATAATTAATTTGTACGTAAAACGAAACAAGATGTGAAAGAAGAACGAACTAATTAAATCCGGTGAAGAAGTTGGAAAACAAAACATGCAATTTTGAGTGTTCCTTTTAATAATTTCAATGTCTGAGGTTGGCAACTCTGACTGCAAGTTGGACGTAACGAACAACTCACAGATATGTAAACTTAAACAATAATAGTATAATTATGTTACTAGGAGTTGAAACACAAAAAGAATGTTCAACTCTGTATGCCATATAATATTTTTTCTTCAAGCATTTTAAAGTAAACTTGAGTTTATAAAATGAAAGTATGTCATTTTGTTCTGCCATTTAAAAAAAATAAATATAAAATATGACAAAACTATTCAATACAACTGTCACTCATCAGTGTTGACTCCAGTGGTATATGAAATAACTAACATATTGTTGTACGCCGTAAAAAAATGTATACATTATTATAGGTATCAGTAACAAAATGATTAACTTCTATAACGTATATGTAGTAGCCGAATATTAACCTTATAATACGCTTGAAGAAAATAGTACATAATGTTACAAGGAGTTAAAACACAAAAAGAATATAATTCGAAACGTTGTGTTTATATAAATATATTCGCAGAATTATAATCTATAAGTTTTTTATAATTTTAGAAATACAAATTCTGAAAGTTATTATATTCAGGCGTATTACTTTAAAATAGTATATTGTATAACAAGTGCTGAAAGTTGGATATTTCACATGAGTATGAAATACCTTTTCAGAACGTGTTGTGTACGATACTTTTCCAATTACCACAATTAAGACAAAAAAAACTATAAAATTTATATAAAAATATTAAATAGATTATGTTAACATCATTGCTATCAGAATTCACCAAAAATTATGTCAAAATCTGATAAATCAGGGTCCAACCTTCTTATCCGTGTAAATTAAACAAATTATCTGCAACTGTCAAAATTTCAAATACAAATTTTTAGGTTAGTTCGCCCAGTTACGCAGCGTGTGATAAAATCATATCACTCAGTTGCGGGCACATCTAATTGGCTAACGAGCTTCCATATCACACAGCATTGCTAGTGATATAAAATTTCCAATTTTCAGTAATAGTTTAGCGTGTGAATTTATGTACTTCTATGAAACCAAACACAGTTCATCTCGTGTTTATTTTACAGTAGAATATTCTCTTATATTTCATTTAGTTATCAACACGTAAATCTACCATCAACTTGAATAAACTTCTCTGTTATATAAAAATCTCCGTCTATTCGCACATCTCGATACAATGAAACAATAATTGTATAGAGAGTTGGCGTGACAAAGACAAAGAACCAAGAAATGTTCCACCATGTGAATGGGGAAAGTTTAAGAGGCAAGCTTGAAGCCTCCACGACGGCTTTTCACTATACGGGCAAGTTCGTGGCGTTAAACCTGTATTTTAACAGTTTACAACGTACGAGTGCCGCTTGCAGACATGTCAACTATATTCTGAAAATTTATATTAAGTAAATAGAATTTACTCATAAAACTTTATATACGTAAATTGAAAAGTTGACGGGAATGAAACATCAACAAAGATCGTCTTGCTGATGCATCAAGTTAATTTACGACGGTAGTAGGCAACAAGAACAAAATGGAAGGCGAATATAGCAACATATTTGAGATGTAAAAGTTTAATTATACATACATTTAAATGTGCTATGAATTTTCGACTAAAATTGACAGTATTAGCACAGTATAAGAGTTAACTACACTTACTGTCTACACTTCTGATCTCTATGTTTTGAGCCGAGTGGCTATATTGGCAGTAGCTGTAAGTAGGAAATGAGACAAAATTTTTAAATATTATTTCACCTACACTATAAAAGTTGATCCATACGTTCTAGATAGTTTGTTATATTACTATTGACATCTAATTGTTCAATATTTCTAAATCTACCGGCTGCCATATTTGTTTGACTGACCACGTTTTTCACTTGACACACTTTTATTACTTGTGCGACCCGTTATTTTACTGTTGACTAACAAAACACTATGAGAACCAACTCTCGTCGCCAAAATATTGTATTTAGGTTCATAAATAATAACTCATAGTATTTACTTTATTGCACAACATTTATTCACCAGTCAAAAAGAACACGCCCTGCGTTTCTTGTTACCTTGACCGCTGCGTTCGCTGTGCTAGCGACCGTTTTTAATCAGTGTTGCCACTACACTCATTTTAACTTAAAATAATTATTACATATATAACAGTGAGGAAAATATAGAAGTGTTACCAATACGAATGTTATTTACAAAAAATATACTGTAAAAATTATAAATAAATGCCTAATTTTATTGAAAATCCTTATTTTAGTATCTTACAATTATGTCATATTTTTCTTTTTCTAGATTAAATCACAATTTCACAACTTTAATTTATATTTAAGATTGGTTCATGTGTAACACTGTTACACCATCCTGCTTCTGATAACCTAACTTTTGACGTGTCAGTTGTGGTGTCAAAGTGTATTTAAGGTCCGAGCAAATCGTTTTTAGAAACATGTGAAAAAAATGTTGTGTCTAACAAGAGAGGAAAGCTCTTCTTCCATTCTCGCTCGATTGTCTCATTCGCTACGCTCATGAGGCAAACTTTGAACTCGAGTGGGAAAAAGAAGCACTTTCCGCTCTTGTTTGGTAAATGAATATTCAATTATATTTATAAAATTGAATGTGTAATGATTAAGAAGAATATTCAATTACTTATCGTGGCTAAAATTAGATCTGTTTTAATGTAAATACGAATATATATGTTTTACTAACGCAGGTTATTATTTCTGAACCGGGCATAAAATATTGTTATACTAAGAAATTTCTTAAATAATATTGTCAATAATTTTATTCATTTTAATCATTTCTGGCTACTGTATGTACAAATGATTATTTTATTTATAAGTTTAACTACTGAGTAGGCAAATGAATATAATTCCAAATCAAACAATTAATTTTTTCAAGGATTTAATTCGCGAAAATTTACGGGGCAGCGATAATAAACGGAAGCAAAAGTATTTAATCCCCACTTGCGTATATCAATGGCAGGAAATTGAGTTTGCTTCGTAATTTTACGAGTTCCGGCCTTTATAAATTCGGCCAATATCATTTGCATCTGTTTAGTCTGTCTCCAAGACCTAGTAAATTGAAAACCCATTTTGAATATTAAAAAATTCATTTGAGCACTCAATTTCTGTTTCAATCGATTATTTACTTTGGCATTAAAAAGTTTTAATTTAATAAGTTTTCATAAGCAAAGTAGCATTATGAATACATTATTGAGTTTAATATTAATCGAAAATATTGCTCAGATTACGAATTTTTAATGTAGAGACAAATACAAATCTATATTTTTTTATTTTTCAAGTTAACGCAATGGGAGAATTAAAGTTATATTTTCTTATATGGAAAGGGGTACTTTTTTTATTGAAATGGATAGCCCGAAGTATTTCTTTATCAATAATATAATATAGTCATTTACCTAATATTAAAATTAAGGTCACACAAAGTTCAAAGAAACATTAACATTTTCAATATGGTAGGTCGTTGAATAAAATAAGTTATAGTTTTTATTATTGATATTCCTGTCATTAATTTGACAACAATTGTTGTCGATGTAAAGTCATTGTTGCCAGGAGTATTAATAATAAAAAAAATCTGTTGTGGCCACCATAATATCTCTCGCCATAGATTTCTTAACAAATGATGCAGGAACACGGACTACCACAATCAAGAAACACTCATCCCTTCAAAAAAATTAGTTTTCACTTATGGTACATGTCAAAAATAAAAATATTTCAAGCATTGTTTTGTTATATCGAAAAGCACAGATTAATAGATTTAGAAAAAAATGTCAAATATTATTTTTTCTACGGCCACTGAGAAATCTGCTCATTGTATGTTTGTTGTTGCTAGGAATATGAGGTACATTGCAAGCATCGTGTGAAATGAATTTGTTTTGTGAGTATTTCAATACAGATCAGTTCATTTCAGTACAGGTGCCATTTCTAAGATACTTATTTAAAATTGTCAAATATTGGAATGGTGAAAGCGGAACAAATTTATTACTAAATTTAAATTAATTTTGAAATAATATGGAATGTTCATTTCATACTCGTATGATTTACAACATTCGCCTTCGGCTCATGCTACAAACTTTCTTTCCATGCTCGTTGTACAATATACTATTCTTTAACGTGTTGGAATTCGTATGGAGACAGTAAGAGAAAAATGTTTCAAACAATAATTGTAGATAATAATGTTTGAAATATTATTCTAATAACATAAATTGACATTTAACCATAACTTACTGAGATATTTCAAAATAACTTGAAAAGGCTAAAGTAAACTACCCCTTCCCGATATTGGATTATCACTAAAAACTAATCAGCTTTTCTAAATGGAATACAATTGATATATACAAAATATCAAAATTTTCAGTTTAGTAGTTTTTGAGAAACTGTAACTACAGAGTTCTACACAAACTGACAGACAGACAGACAAACACACAGACATCATCGCGAAACTATTAAAATCATATTCTATGGGATCCTAAAACGTGCTCATCTACTAAAAACACACTACCGAATTTTTAGCATGATTCCTATATCTCTCTTACAGGATGTGGCGAGAGGTAAATAACCATATCTTGTTTTGTTCAACGGTCTACCAAAAGTTTTATTTTCTATATTAATGTTTCTTTGAACATTGTAACCTAAATTTTAATTTTAGGTATAGTAACTTGTTATATCATTGAAAAGGGAATACTTTGGGCTATCTATTCCAATACAAAAAGTACCCCATTCCATTTTAGAAAATATAAGTTTCATTCCCCCGCTACTTTCCCCTAATAATTTTAGTTTACCAATCGTTGCTGTATAAGCCAGAGTATTTATTTTTTCTCTCAAGTTATTAGTTAGCCTTAGCCAGCAAAACGGATTGGTTGCTTAAAAAAACTCACCCTGTATACTAATAAGCATTAAAAATCACAGGTCTGCTATTCACCAAGACGTTCCTCCAAAATTACACTCAATTATAATTAAATAACATGTGGATGTTTTCGTTTGCCTTTTATGACTCGTTTCTGAGATTATAATTATGCTTGCGTATATGAGCACAAGAAGAGAAAAAAGTATTTGGAAGAGGAAACGGAAACGCAGATGTAAAAGCAAAAACTAAAATCGAGATTAGAGCCTTGCGAGCAGAAGCCAGATGAGAGCTCTCGCAGCTATAGCACGCATGCAGATGAAACATTAAAATATAACTCATGTGAAAAGCTCGCTTGATAACTCCGGCACATCCGCAACCACGGACTACTTGCTGCTTATGCGCAAACGACTCACTTTTATTTTTTTTTTTGCAATTCGTAAATTATTATTCACAGCTGCAAATATTTTAAAATTTGTCATGTAGTGAAGAAAACTAAAACTTTCTACTTGAGAAATGAATGCTATTCACTAAAACTTTGAATAATAGCACAGTATAAGAATTCACACAATAGCGTCACTCGCTTTCGGTACCTTTATCTTCATGTCTCATCGACCGATAACCTTGAGCCGAGCGGCCATATTGGCAGCTGCGGCATACGGCGGTAAATTTGAATAGCTCTGATGCTTTCAGTTGCAAAGGGGATAAAATTTAAACTTTATTATTTCACCTGCACTATGTATAAAAGTTCCTAATATTTTTCATGGTAGAAATAAATTTGTCTCTCTATTTTGCACTCATTTTATGAAGTTAACATGACAGAAATACTGTTTGATATTTGACACATACAACTGATACTGACATACTATATTCTCCTTTCTATGGTTACTACGATATCAGCTATCAGCGAACACTGAGCGCCCATTTTCCCGGCTGCGCACCACTGAAATATTGGGATCATGAAATATTTGAAGTGTCGCTACTGTGGGAATTCTTATACTGTGATAATACTTGTTTGTATACCGAGGCCGCAAAATCAATTTTAGCGGACCGAAAGAAACATCTGCAAAACAATTTTTAATTGTTTGACAGTTCGCGCAAATGCATATGTTTGTATTTTTGTTTAAATTCCATAGATGGATGTCACTGCAAATAAACATTTTTATAAAATTTTAAACTTGATTTTCCATCTTACAAAAGGTGTAATTAATTAATATTTTCAATGACATTTCATACATCTGTCAAAAAAAAATTTTTATAGTTAAAATTCATCTGACACTATGTCTATGGAAACCACATCAACATTTGGTAATTTTTAGTAATTTTAGTAATTCGGTGAATTTTTTTTTATGTCAAAATTTTATCTAAATTTTCAAATTTTAATAATCATAGTTTATAGACAGTAAAGTTCACCTAATAATTTCTTTAAATTTTTTTCTAAAGAATTAAATAATATATGTCTTAATATAGCACTTGATTGTGTCATAATGTTATAAATTAGAATATAGAAATACAATTGAAATGTGACATACGTATTAGTCACGAAAGAAAATTTTTAGCCACAAACCAGAAGGGTGAGTGGTTACTTTCCTTGAGTGACTATTATGCATTTCACACGAGTGCAATACAACGTTTTATCAAACACTACTCTTAAAACGTCTTAAATCGATTGTATATTTTCGTTTTTTGTTTGACACTATCAAGACATTTGATATGCTATTTACAAAATATAGAAATTACAAAGGGGCCATGGAATGATTATTTCTGATCTGTCATTGTAAATTGTAAACACAAAAAAAAAGGTTAAAAAATAAGAATCATATTTGAATTTAATTTCGAAGAAGTCCAGAGACATTTATATCAAAGAATTTAATGAATTTAATCAGTTATTATTTTATTGTTCCAATCTCACACCATTCACTGAAACATTACGATCAGTAACCAATTCTAATTTTTGATACTTAAAAATTTTGTCAAGTAAAACACATACGTCTGTAGTGTATTCCAAGCAGCTCATTCCATCTTTCTTGTAGCAGGCGTCTAGAAAAAGACAGATAATGTGCCCGCGCGTTTGCTAAGTGGTAAAGAGACCGTTACCTAGGGAACGGTTAGCGTGAATTAATTATTTTCAGCAGGTGCCGGCTACTTTGTTGTGGGTTCTTTGTATTCCTGCTGGTTCTGCAGGACTGCTCAAGGGACCCACATAACGTACGTGGTTTATTGTTCCTGCTCGGGGTTGTGTTTGTTCCAGAAAATCCAAAAGCATTTTGGAAATTTTTGTATGCCACGGGGGAAACAGGAAATTATATATTCTGTTTAAATAATAAATGAGTGTGGAAATTTCGCTTCGACGCGCAAGTACAAAACATCATTCTTAATAAAACGTATATAAATATTTCTCATTTGTAATTACATTCTCTTTTCGTTTTGCTATGTTTCAGTGCTTTCTTTTTACTGACTTTTCCATTGTAAAAGGTAGTATAGAATCAGAAAATAGAAACATATTTAAACTATTATTAGAAAAAAAATTGATCTAGGCACTACGATATCTCCCGCCATAGATTCCTTATCAAACAATGCAAGAATATGTTCCACCACTATCAAGAAAATTAGTTATCACTTATGACAGCAAAACATTTTTCAAGAGTGGTTTTTTTTTTAAGCACAGGTTATTAGATTTAAACGATAATGTCAAAATGTAATTTTTCTCTAACGTGTTGTAAAAACAGTAAGAGAAAAAGGTTTCAAACAATAATTGTAAAAAAAATTCAAATTCAAATTTACTAAAACACGTTGGTATTGAGAAGAATATTCTTTAAAAATGGGAGTGAATCAGTGAATGAGATTTAGAGTGAATTATAAATATTAAATAATAAAATATAAAAATAACTTTTTGTTTCAAGAAAATTATCAGCTTTCCTTTAGTATGCATTCGTTGAAGAAAGATTTATTTCTTATAAAATGATAAGGTTCAATTCAAAGAAATATTAATTTTGAATGTAATTTTCTTGTTTCTGCATTGATAGAAACTGAATATATTTTAAATTTTGTTTTTAAAAATAATGAAAAAGAAGAAACTTTTTTATTTAAAACGATTTCATTTTAATATAAAACTACTCCTATTCAAACTTTGTCCCCATAATGAGTCCCAGTAGAATACTTTGATATGTTTCTTCAAAATTAAATTAATTTACATACAGGAATATTTAATAAACCTACAAAAGTTTTTAATGAAAACGAAATCGGATTGGCACTATTCAAATCAATTTTTCTCTTCATTTAAGAGGAATCTGTTTGTTCCAAGAAAACATTTTTATCAGTATATGTACGAAACATAAGTGGTTAGGTATGATTAATAATTTGTTGAATGAATGAATGATTGATTGTTGGTTGATTGTATTTCAGGGTTCATGCTACCCCACTATGTGAAATTTAGCAAAATCTATACTTGTTTGTATTATGTAAATGAAAGTGAAAATTTGTTTATTTATTTAATTTGACATAAATATTAAACAGGTCTAATAAAAAATTCATTGAATTAAATTCTAACTGAAATGTCTACCGTGCAATCCACTTAAAAACAATTTCCTGATACAAGCATCTTAATTATTGACACGTGTGTGAACTACACTTAGAGCACTTGCCGCAATTGTGGACGTTACCCCATTTCACTCAACCTCCCCCTTCCCCCGCGTGCCACCCCGGTCGAACCCCGACCCAACTTAATCGAGTGTATCCGGTTGCCCACTTGTTTCTCTGACCCAGACCCAACAGGAGTTAGAACTCTGATCTTAATGGGGTCGCAAGATTTATCAAACGTATCGTAAGTCTTACTATAGAAAAATTATAATCTTTTCAATCATGTATTCATTTGATATACTGGGTGTCGTAAAAGTGGTGAGCAATTCTTTTATTATTCTGAAGTAATGCCACACGAGTTACTCAAACGAAATGTAAATTTTTGCAATACCTGTACTGTAAGTTACCCATTAATAACAAAATTTAAACACAGTAAGTGGAACTTTTATTGCACAATTGATTTTCATAGTTACATCATTTACTTACCGTCCACGGTGGCTGGTAAGTGAAACTTACCGTTCATGGTGGACGGTAAGTAAATATATATCATTCAAATTTTATTTTTAACCTCAATCTGTCAGCTGTTAAATTTGATACCTATTTTTCCTTTTCTTATATTTACGCAGGTATTGCAAAAAATAACTTACTAACTTCGTACTGTAAGTGATTTTTAAGGTCTCGAATGTTTACGAAATCTCGACCCTACGGGTCTCGACATCCCAAACTACATCCTCGACCTAAAAACTATCACTTACAGTTCACGGTCCGTAATATACTATTGGCCATTCTGAATCAAACATTTGCTATAGCAGTTATCAGGTAACTAGGCAACTAAAAACTATTTTTCTGAAATCGATACTAAAGTACACGATATTACTATGCGTAGTTATACAAGATAGTAGCTAAAGTTAAACTTTACAGAATCTTATATTACACTTGAATTACAAACCTAAAATAACAAACAAATTTTTCTGAAATACTATTGATGAATTTATTTATTATTTACCTTTGATAATAATTTATTGAATGTAATGCAGATCACATGCAGAACACGTCTAAGAATATATAAATAAATAATGAAAATTAAAACCAAATTCGAAACTTAGACAGTACTTTTGTTATCACAACCATCTCCGTCGCAACAGCTAGCTGACGTTTCGCAAATACATAATGCTATTTATTTATGTTTTTAACTAATGATTTAACGTTATCGGATTATAATTATTTATGTATCAAGGCACTGAAGTTCAATTTTTTATCAGGAATATGGAATTTAGTGGCCAGACCCGTAGGGCCGAGGAAAATAAACCATGTGAGTGATAAAAAGGAACTTCCGTGCCGAGGTACATATTAAGTTTTATTTGAAATCTAAAATTCAAAAAAACTGTAAAAAAAATACAATATAGGTTAAGTTTACATATCTGTCAGTTGTCAATTGAAACTGACAGTCAGTGTTGCCAACCTAGAGAAGTGAAGTTATCGTAAATAACACTAAAAATTATGTGATTTGTCCTCAATTTCTTCATCGGAATTATTTAGCTAATTCTTCTTGCAAATTTTGTTATTTTGTTTCATGTTACGTCCAAATTTACAATAGTACGTCAATATATCTGCTAAAGTGATCCAAATTGTGCAATAATTATTTGACGGTTGCCAACACTGGGTTTCTCAAAATCGTCGTTTAATGGATTACTTTATTAACGATTCCGAGCTTTTATGACGATTTTTGAGCACTTTAGTGCCGATTTCAAACAAAACAATTTAAAGAGTTCGTTTAGTCGCACATTTTAAATATCAATACTTTTCGAACACTCAGAATTAAAATATCTTGTTTTAAAATTACGATGATTTTGAACATTGAAATTTTTCTGTTAATTTTTTTATAAATGATAGACTCAGACGAAATCTGTAATATTGTTCCCTCATCCGAATTTATTCCCGTCTGGATAATAATGGCGGTGATATTTTTCTCTTTATTCCCGAATAAACACCGCGTGGTGTTATTTATGTTCCTGAATCCTATGATCTGTTCTTTTGTGTTTCTTCATGATTGCTTCGTATTAATTTTCGGTATAATAATGTGACTAATTGTGTACTCTTTGTGTATAAGTAAATATTAATAAATCATCGTGACATCTGCACTGTTCGAAAACAGAAGCAAATATCTTAGAGAAAATACGAGTTATTTATTTACTTCTCCAAGCGCTTACAAAGTTTTACACCAGACATTTCATTTCAGTATTATTAAGTTAAGATATAAAGTGAATAGAAAGTAAACAGAAAATTTATATTTGTTTTATTCGTCTCAATGTTGTCGATATTCTTTTCAGACCTATTAGAAAATTTCATTATTACTTAATATTACTTCGCTGTTATATGAGTGAAAAAGTTTTTTTTTTTTTAAGTGTATCAACTCTTATATTTATATTGCGTATATTAAACAAATTGTGGATAATTGATAATAATAAAATTGTACAGCATTATACAAGGTAAAATAAATCGTCTTTAAAATAACAGTGAATTATGGATATCTGGCTTTGTGATTGGCCGAGAAAAGTGAATTATGAATCATAATTCACTGTCGTGAAATATGGATACTATAATAAATAATATAAATATATTATCACGCATTTAACCCATTATAGGCGTGGCACTCTGCTTGCGCAGATCTCGGTGACATAATTTTGCGTATGAAGTACGGTTACCAGCCGTCAAATCATAGCCTCAAAAGATGTTAGAGGAGGGGGCATTACAGGGGTAAATTTAAATTGACAACTGTCAGCTGTGGGATTCGAACTGAGGATCTCACGATCCACAGTCCGACACGTTACTACGGAGCTATTTACCCCATATTACACAAGGTGTAGAATTGAAATGCGGTATTAGGATTTTGATATAGCTGTAATATTTTTTTCTATGTACTTTACAGCAAAAGTGTAAACTAAAAATTTGTCTAGAATTTTGAAATACATGCAATAAAACCTATTTAGTTACCTAAATGTTGGTATTACACGATGTTTCAATCAAATTAAAATTTATATTTATTTAAAAAATTATAATACGGCCATAGAAAATTCAACAAAAACGAAAAATATTTGACATTTCTAAAAACTGATTTACTATTTCACTGTTGTATTATTTTGTGTAGAAATTTCATAGAAGATTGTAATGATACAATGGCGAATTCGAGAGTTCATTTCTTTCTAAAACTGTCAAGAAATGATGAAATAAGATTTTAATTCCCATAGTTTTAATTCAGAACTTTCTTGGCCGAGGTGTTTATAACAACTTGGTAACTTTTCAACAAGTACATTTTAGATTCAACCAATCACGTATTACGATAAAATTCAAGATAGCATCAAAATTTTAATTATAACAACAACAATCTAAAATAATGATGCCTAAAATAATATTTGCTGTGAATATTACTTTCAGTTCAACACTTCAGTTTAAGTGTTAGAAGCAACGTAAACTAAAGGGTAGAGAGTTAAAAAGTTTTTAAAAAATTCTTGAAAGGTTTGTAGTAGACTGTAAACATTTCTTCCAGCTACTGGCAACACAAAACTTTGAAACATCAAACACAAAAATGTATTTTCACGTGACGAAATGGTTTATCCAGCAGGATATATTTTCAATTTAACATATCCTTCAGGTTTGTGTACAAGGATAAAACTTCTAGCTTAAGGATCATTCTCTCCTTTCTCTTCGTGTGCGACTTTAACTCTGCTTTCTCTTTTTGCTCCCGGAAATATTTTGTCGCCAAGGAACTTGAGAATATTTCGAAATGTCGCAATATGACACATAATGCTTCTATTGCACTTTTGCACCTAACACAATATTTTAACATTACAAAACACTTTTGGATTAAGTTATAGTATATTACGTAATGAGAGATGTAAGAAGTAAATTACGCACGAGTAAAAAATTGACACGAGCCGCGTTACGGCGAGTTTGTAATTTCTCGAGTAATGTACTATACTTTTTCTACGACACTATATTTCTATATTAAAAACAAAATTCAAATAGTTGTAAATTTATTATGTATTTTTTAATCTCCAATCTATGAATTTTTGGTACACAAATTCAAATCTTTCTCAAGATATAGTCAGCAAAAGATAATTTATTGTACTTTTAGCTTTAGCTCGTATCTTCAATGGTGTTCTAATTGAAATATCACTGTCTCTTGACATTTATTAGCTAAAATATTAATAAATACAACTAAAGAAATAATAATAATTACGCCGATCTCGGTGGTGTAGTGGCTATGTCGCTAGCCTAGCACGCCAGAGGTCGTGGGTTCGAATCCCACTGAAGAGCATGGTCGTTTGTGTTGTTCATATAAATTCATATTCATCTACTCATGAGGCGGCATATGACCATAGTAGTTAGTCCGCCTCTCATCTTCATAATAAAAAAAAAAAATAATTACTGTAAAATACAGATTATAAGTATATAGTATAGATGGGAAACTATAAAATATGACCAGTACATGTAATAATCACATATTTATTACCAAAATGTCAAACAAGCGTTGTTTCTGTTTATAAAAATAAACAATTGAGCGTAGGGATACATGATGACACATAGTCCCCTCCAAATATTTTATCGAAATATTTATTGGTGTCATAATTTATAATAACCCATCAAAATATGTATTTAGTTATAAAATTTTATCAGTTTGCTAAATTTGAATCCATAACAATTAAATCTAAAATTTGATGTTTCAAATTTTAAAAATTTTGGTTGTGACAGTCAGTAGTGCCAACTTAAATTTTATTTTCATTATGTAACACTATTCGTAACAACGCATTTACAATGATTGCAGTTTGTTCTGTAATGACATACTTACAGTAGTGGTCGTAGAATAGTACATTCTACAACAAGTAATGGAATGGCACATATTCCACGCCAGCCATTCCGTTACATGTTGTATGTAGACTATACTTTCTATAACAAGATTTTGGGAATTATACTAAAATACAAATATAAAACTGTTGAAAACATCAAATTCAAATAAATAAAATTAAAACAAATAGATGTAACCATAGTAACTGAATCAAGATACTTCATATATCGTGCTAATATGCTGCTCTGATTCGTATAAATTATTCTATACGGCATATTCAATGTGATAGAAATAGTCATGATTATTCGTAAAATTACCTCGATTTTGATTTGGTCATTAGTTTTGACAATCGTATCAGTTTTAATGAAAAATATAGGAATATCTATTTTTGTTATCATAAAAAACAAAAAGCTTTTATCACTAATTTCGTATCAATTGTACGGTAAACCGAACATTGAAATTTTGCGCATATTATTGGGCCTGTCAATTAATATTAAAATATTACCATTACAAACTAGACAGAGTATTAAACGTCTATAAATTTTCTCTTTAAATAGTTGAGGTTTTTGCTGCAGTAAACTATAAAAGATATTTTTTATAATTCAAAATTGAAAGACGATTACGGATCGGAAAGTTTTCTTCCAACAAATTGCACTTTTAGAATTTCCAGATTAACCAACTACTGCAGATTTAAAGCTTTCAAAACTTTCACAGTCCGGTTGATTTAAAGCAATAAATGGCTTTAATAGATCTGTGTAAAAAAATTCAAACTTCCACAGAGCTTAGTTCACATTAAATGCATAAAGAAAAGATCACAAAAACTAGAGGCAGAAAGTAGAATAAGAACACTGCGTCGGCGACAGACGTGATGATAGAATTAATTCTGTTGAATTAGGAAGAGGGTGTGTAAACCACGTCGGCGTGTTAGCGCCCGCGGGTGGGGATGTGGGGTGGAAGGAATGCCTGGGAAAGCGAGAAGACAACCTGACACTTGACACGGAGCTGGGTCGGGGTTGACATGAAGATGCCGCGGCACGCACCACGAATTTTACATTGTAACGTTGTATAGTGAAATTAACCACTCAAGAGCAGCTTTACACCCTTTGTTTTTAGCCCACACCTACACACTGTGTAATATGAATTGGACTTTCATTAAATTAATTAATTATTGGCGATAATTCCCCTCTGGTACTTAAATCCTCTATAGACGAGTCATTTTTGTCAGTTTGATATCGGATATACAAGAAACAGAACCATTTGAAAGTTGATACACTTTTAAATACCTTACTTACCTTGATAACGACAAATTGTTTTAATAAATTAACAAATTGTGGGCACTACAATAACTCCCGCCAAATATTTCTTATCAGACAGCAGAAACACAGACCACCGCTATCAAGAAACGCTCATCCTTTCAAAAAATTTAGGGGAAAATTGCAGTATTTTTTGAGGTTGGGATAACTGAAAAAAATTGAGGAGTTAATAAACAATATCTATGGTCCAAAAATGTGATTGTATGATAATATTCGCTATTAAAAAAACTAAATTAATATTTAATTTAACACATCCCAAATCTTTCTTAATGATTGCATACAACATTTTAATTTAGCCCAAGAATAAGCAACAATCTTACAATATTTAAGTGTCAAATGAAACAAATCAAAAAGAACATTGTTTTACATTCTCTGGTTTCCATGACAACGTCTTAGGGGAGAGGGTAATTTTTGACTAGAGCTGTCACTTGGTACACTATACTGCATGTTAATAAATGACATTTTTCAATTGTTGTTTTTTTTTTAAAGAGTTTTAGTTGAAAATGTCAATATATATTTTTTCTTTAATGTGTTGCAATTCGTAAATGGAGACAGCAGGAGAAAAATATGTCAAACAACAATTGTAGATATATTTTAAACATTATTCTAATAACAAAAATATAAATAAACCATAATTTATTGAGCTATGTCAAAATAATTTTATAACGCTTCAAGTAAAGGGCCACTTCCGGTTATCGGATTATTACCAACAACTAATCAGCTCTTCTCAAGGGGATACAAATATAATGTATATTTGTTAACAATACGTTTTAGTTTTTATAGTTTATTAGAAACCGTAACTATTACAATCGTATTCTAGGTCAAGATATCTTGATAGTAAATTTTTGCATTCCGCATTTATGATTGAAATATAAAAATTGGAATCTATGACTATGATTTTCACAAAAAATATTTTACGTAGTTATTTATCCCATTAACTATTATATATTTAATTTAACTTAATTTTATTATATATTATTTTGTATTCTTGCATGTGGGTACATTGTTTTGTATTCTTTTCGACGCTAATTTTGAAAAAAAAAAATCTGTTACTTTTTTATGAGATTGAGAAGGAGAAATATTATTATAGGTTAAAACCGATTCCGATTCTCGGCTAGTGGAAGAAGATTGATCAAATTAAATTTAGCTAGATTCTGTTTCGGTTTCATCACTATCCGAGTAAATATGATTTATATTTCTTTTAACACTCATTGTTTTAAATAAGAAGCATAGAATATCGAAGTGCAACGCGACGCGACCAACATTTAAGAAACATTTAACTAATAGGGAGGGGTATAAGCAGACGCCAACGCTACGTTCTTGAGCGTTCGGAATTGATAAAACGATAGAAAAAGGGGATTTCCCTAAAATATCAAGAATTTTTTAAACAAGACAAGAAATACGATGTCAAGAAATGTTCAATTTCTTGTCTTGAAAATCAAGCTCAAATCAAGAAATGATCACCAAGGCAAGATTTCTTGTCTTGATTCTTGATGATACACTATACACACTTAAACCTTTTGCGGTATTATTGATATACTACGGCTAAATCAAATTACACAGCATCCATCGTAGAGCAATACTATAGTACTTTTCAAATATCAATATCGTTGTTAGTTATGGCTTCGAGAATAGAGTACAATTACCAACTTTCATATCTCATAAGTTCCCGCAATACAATGTTATTTACGTGAAAAGTCGTATTTGCATGAGCATATTTAGAAAAAGTTTATTGGATTTCGAAAGTAAATGGAAACAGCAGCGCAACAGTTTGTCCTGTAAACCAGAACAAATGCTGCACAGGATAGTAAATAACCAGAGGGGAAAAAATCAATGCGGCTAGAAAGTAGGTTAAGGGACCAAGACCGAGATGTGGATGTCGGCCAGGATGATGAGAAGGAGGAGAAGACGCGGAGAAGGAGAGTGGGCTCAAACGAGCTCGAGAACCATCTGCATTACGAGATGAGCCATTAGAAGCAATTAGAGAGAAAGACTCGGATAAATTGAATGGTTACGTTTTACATCCACAGATTTCTGAAATGGAATTTTACTAGACTTCTGACCTACAATTATGTAATGAGAACTCCTGCAATAATTCCTATTTTATACATTTCTCCAGTCCAGGAAAAAAAATTCGAAACGCCGCGTTGTTCTGTTCTGTGCCAAAGTTGTTATAACAACTGTAAATAATTTAGTAAAACGTAGAGTATGTAAACGAATGTATTTCCATATTGTGTAGTGCCAGGAAAAAGAAGAAATATAAAACTGAAAAATGCTATGAGCACGCCATTAAACATTCAACACCACGTGAGCGCATATGCAGTTAGTCATCACTAAAACAAAGCTTTTCTGCACTGTAAGTTTATAATACAGCATATCCATTTTGTAGAACTATAAGATTAAAGCCAGCAAAAGACAAAAGTAATAGTTATTTACTTTACAAGTGCGCAAAGTAAGGAATTCACTACAAGAGATATTTTAGCAGACGAAACCGAAGACTGAGTGTGATAATTTTATCGAGTAGGTAATTCCACTTTGCCCACGTCTGAAGTATAACGTTTTATCCTACATCTCTTAATGAATGCAAAATTTGTTAAAGAAATATTATTTGACAGTGACATATGCTTTAAATTTTTAAATTAAAATGTCAATCGAAGTAGTTACCAAGGTGTGTGCTATTATCATTGTTATAAATAAAAAAATACTCACTAGTGACTTCTCAAAATTATACCCACTAGTGGGTAATCTGTTACTTTCCTTGTTTAAAATTGCCATAGTTATAGAGCATTTATTGAGGGGTACCTACTTTTCTGTTTCTCAAAATGAAGAAAAGTTTTTTGAGATATAATTTTTATGAAATATTTGGTGGTGATTCGAATTCGAATGACGCATCATAGCGTTTGCAATTCTATTTTTGAGATATTGAATTATCGGCTTCTCTAATTATTTTATAAGAAACACGTTAACTATTTTATTAGAGAGGGAGAATTTCTGCATTTATTGACAGTAATATTTATAATTTTACTCTACCTAGAACCAGAAAAATGACGGAAATATTTATAGGTTACTTTTCTTCAAATCATTAATGCCATTAAATAACAAAATAAATGTACCATAGTCTATTCCACGATATTTATTTTTTTTATCTTGAAGTACATAATTATATAAGACCACATGTGAAAGTCCGAGTTAAAAATTACTCCAAATAAGCGAGATATTAAGGTCTAAAATACCTTGATGACGTAGGTAATGTGGTATACCAGAAATATACAAACGGTGGTTCACAGACTTACGAAAAAAATGTTGAGAAAATTACAAAATAATATATATTTAAATTATATTATTATATTACATTATTAGAAAAATAAAATAAATTCATGCATTTAATTTATTTCACTTTTTTGCTCTTATAAAAATATTTTGTAGTTGGTGGCGCTAGTATCGTACAGTTTTGCATTGAGTACTGCATATGAAACAGCAAACACGCAAAGACAAGAAAATTACCCGAATAGATTCGACACGAATATGTATCTTCTTAGTTAATGCGGAGTAGGTGCTAATACTTAAAACCCCCAAAAACAGTGCTCGTGGTAGCAGCCAGTCCAGTCTTAAATACAATTGGAGAGTGTTGAATAGTTTTTGGCAACTGATCGAGGGTTGGTGACGATTGTACTTTGTCAATCGTAGCGTGGAACATGGCGATGGTGGCGAACAAACGACGACCATAACTCTTTAACTGTTTTGAGGTAGCGCGCTAAGATCCCAGCAGACTTTGAGAAATCAACCAATCTGTCTTGCGACAAAACACTGTCGCATGCTCGCTCACCACATACACATACATACGTACGTCACAGCCAATTTGTCATTTCATTGTATGTAATGTTTCCTTCCTAATCTAGCCATTTATTTCTTTGTCTTAGAATAATTTTACTTTTAAATTTACCGACCAAAAACTATTAGGTCCTATATTTTCATATAGTTATAGGCATAGTTCAACTACAGATAAAACGTTTTATTTTATACTCTGTAGTTTCTTTGTACATGTCTGCACTATGAAAAAATCTGGTGTGGGCACCACACAACTTTCTTATAACCAACAGAACTATGATTTTATTTTAAAATATTAAATTATATCTATTCTTTGAAACTTATAATGCAAATATTGCTTTTATAATATGTCAAAAGACATATATTTTTGACATTTCCCTATTATTTAACTTATAGATGTTAAAAATGTTTTTGTTTGGTTATTAAATACGTAAATATTTCTTTTACAAAATTAGAACCATATACAAGAAAAGTGCACATAACATTTCATAGTCCAAATATTCATATTCATTAACTTTTTTCACAGTTAATTCTATTTTTGAAAAAAAATTGAATTTATTGTTTTGCTTGTCCAGAATACTTCCTCTTCCGGTTTTTTTTATTTCATTCAAAATCAACTCAGATCTTAATATTTTCATGAAACTTTTAATTGTTTTCAAATTGATCAATTTGAAAACAATTAAAAATTGATTATTGAACGCATAGAGAAAGTAAAGTTTAGAAATTAGTATATCTAAATTTTAGTATAGGTTGTTTATTATTTTTAGTCAAATTGAATTCACTTTCTATGTTATTTACATACTAAGTAGCGAAATGACATTCATTCCGCATGAGCGCTTATTTGAAGCACGAGCGAAGGCTTCATTTGCGCGAATGCGTGAATGACGTCTTTCCGCAGGAGGTTTGTACAATACGAACAAAATTATTTTTAATGGAATTAAAATTTAATCAAAATACTCGTAAATTTACAAATTCACAGCAGCAAAGTAATAGCAATCACAGGTTGCTATGGACTTTGATGATATGACTGTTGAAAAAACAATTTGTTTACACACCTTTATTTAAATTATTTTATCAAGCAAATTTTATTATTCTTAAGATAATTTGCTGTAAAATGCCAGAGGAAAGTCAATGTTAACGAGTGCGTGAATTGAAAATTTATGGTTATCAATAATTGTGATATATAATGAAATTCAGCCCCCACACCCTTTCGCATTGAAACCTACACTCAATATTTGTTTGCAGACTGAAAAATATTCCAAATTTTTATATTCAATTTTGTTTAATTAATATTAAAAAGCAAATAGAATATAATTATAATGATGGTTCGTATATTCACATTAGCTATATGCTAAAATAGTGTATCAAATAAAAAAAGTTAATTAATGAAGTTCACAAATATTAATTAAAGTGAGAAATAATGCAATGAAATATTAAATAAATTTTATTTGTATTGTATACTGAATTCCCAACCGAATTTTTCAAAAATAGATCCAATATAATTAGTCATATTTCGAGCTTCCCAAAACGTAATTAATTCACAAAAATAAATAGCACTTTACAAATTTATATTAAATTTTAATTTTACTTTTATTTATATTGTAAATATTATTATTTATACATAATAATTATTAAGAATAAAATATTCTGAATATTTTCAAAGGTCAAGTAATTTAAATAAATATTTTTTCTACTACTGTATAAATATATACTCATTATTTAATTTTTCCAGATCAATTATAGTACCTAATGGGGTAAATAGTTCCGTGGTAACGCATCGGACTGTGGATCGTGACATCCTCAGTTCGAATCCCACAGCCGACAGTTGCCAATTTAAATTTACCCCTGTGGTTTCTTCCGGGGCTGTGATTTGACGGCTGGTAACCGCACTGCATACGCAAGTGAATAATGACTATCATAATCCCTCATGTAATAATATACAGCGGCAAATGACCATTGATGTCGGTCTGCCTAAAAGTTTAATAAAAAAAAAAAATAATAATATCCTAATTATTACATACATTACATATCTACATCAGTAATTGAATCAAGTAGAAGATAAATAAATAAAAATATAAATTCAAACTTAACAATCAAGAGAAATGCGTCAGTTAAGAGTTAAGATGTTATATTTGCTCAGTAAATTAAATGAGCGTATAAAAGATAGAAACATAAGAAAGATTGAAATGTTCCTAACGTCGAAGCAATTTGTAGGTATACATATTTCATGGTATCGCAATTTGTGTTATTCGTTTCATTATTATTTATGAGACAGAATAACATGCCATTGGGCCGAATGTTCGAATCATTCGCTTAATAGGCTTACTTATTCTCTAAGTACGTAAGTCGAAATAATTACTCGCGAGAGCGCTTAATTTCGCTGGACTGCGGCGCGGGTTGAAGCCTGTTAATAAGGAAATTCTCGCAATGTTAACCCCCCCCTCCCCACCACCCCTGAACCTTTTTGTTTTATTTCTCCAGCTTGCGAGTTTCCGTTTGATTTATTTACCAAAGGCAAATGCAAAATACGCGTCGATGCACAAAGTTGACGTACAATAAGAAATGTTTTGCATAAAAACCCTAATTCCCTAAGGCTACATAAACATTTTTGTTATTTATTTTCATTAGCTTGGCATTCAAATTCTACAACGATAAAAACATCACAGGCCCAACCACAAATATATTAGTATAATCTGAAAATTTGCTATAATTAAATATAATTCATTATTTTCACACTGTTATTGTCGTTATATTCGTCTAAATTATTACGAAAGCTATTGCCAGAGTGAACATATTAAGAAATTTCTCTTTATAATAGTTATTTACTTTATAAGTGGGTAAAGTAAGGAATTACCCACAAGAGCAATTTTGGCACACGAAGCCGTAGGCTGAGTGTGATAATTTTAACGAGTGGGCAATTCCACTTTGCCCCCGTGTGAAGTGTAACGTTTTATCCAACACCTTTTAATAATTGCAAAATTCATTACAGAAACATTATTTGACAAACACATGCTTTAAATTTTCTAAATTAAAATGTCAATCGAAATAGTTACCAAAGTGTTGTGTGTTATTATTATTGTTATAAATAAAAAATTACTCACTAGTAACTTTTCTCAAAATTATACCCACTAGTGGGTTGTTACTTTCCATGTTAAAATCGCCATAGTTATAGAGCATATAATGAGAGGTGTTGGATTAATATATATTCGTATTTACATTAAAACCATCTACTCATCCATTCATTGAATATTATTTTTAATTATTACACGTTCAATATAATAAATAATATCGTTGAATAGTATATTAACTAGTGCTGAAAGTTGAATATTTCCAACTTTCAGCACGTTTGGTACACGATACTTTTCCGACGACCACAATTAAGTAAAAAAATACCATATTAAATTCACGTAAAAATATTCAGAATTCACCAAAAATTATGCTAAAAGCTGATAAATCAGGGTTCAACCTTCTTAATCCGTGTAAATTCAGCAAATTATCTGCAACTGTCAAACTGTTAAATACAAATTTTTAGGTTAGTTCGATCAATTATCGCAGCGTGTGATAAAATCATATCACACAGTTGCAAACGCATCTGATTGGCTAACGAGCTTTCATATTGCACAGTGATATGAAATGAACAACTTTCAGTAATAGTTTAGCGTGTGAATTTATGTACTTTTTGTAGAGGTCGTCGCTAAAATATTTTCGTTATGGTCCGTGGAAGAACGTTAGGTGTAGATTTACGAAAAAGTATTGTGATTCTATAAGCCAGTAAAATCTTATAAATATCTCTCGAAGAATTATCATTTACTTAAGAGTACATAGATGACGTAATAATTTAGACTTGTATAGCAACAATAGCATCGTGAAAAAATATTATATTTGATTATAGCATATTTTTCAGGTGGTAAGAATACATTTGGGATTGGACTCGAATAAATCTTCCACAAAATTTTCTGAAAACTAAAAATTACTATAATATTCTATTCTTGTTTGTGTATGAATATGAACGCTATTGTAAATATAAACGATGGTAATTGAAGCCTGTTATTTTAATTTCAAGTTTGATAAATTATGCAATACATTTGTTTATTTGCAATTATATATTATTTTTGTTCAATTATTTGTTGTTTGATTGATGAATAACCATTCCAATAATTTTATTCCAATATATTAAAAAGGTGTGTTTTCCTTTGAAAAATACTATAATATTTTGTAAAATTTGTTAACAATATTTAAAAAAATAGAATTTAAATCTCTATACGCTACATTTCAATTCTAAACCCGAATCACAAAAAACCAAAGACCCAAACAAAATATGTAGTGGTATAAAAATGACAAATGTACATCGACAAATGAATAAAAAGTATGAGAAAGTGCTTAGAAATACAGTGAGTTTTATCTCAGTCTCGCAAACTCCACATAATCCTTCTACGGTTGGTCACTTGGCAATCGCGGCTGGCCATGCCTAGCTCCAGCTCACTATTTCACTATGTAGTCACTTCTCTTCTGTACGAGATTGTTCTATACTCGAGTCTGCATTTTCGGAGATGTTCAACGTATTTATAAATATTTTCTAATAGCGAAATAGAACATTGCAACTGGATTTATTTGACTGCGGGATAGCACAGTTGGTTCGAATCCCGGTCGGGTCTGAAAAATTTTCATGGATTGATTTGAATCGGTACTAACATCCGTGTTATCGTTCCAAGTTGGGATACAATTAACTTGGCAACCATAAAGATTTCGAGCACCAGTTAGTAGTTGTAACAAAACGTAATAAGAAACGTGACCATCCAAGGAAATTTAATAGATGTCAGTGTCTGTCCATCCTAGAAATATAACCCATATCGTGTGTAGAATTGAAATGTGGAATATAGGGATTTAAATGCTATTTTTTATATTGCTGTAAATTTTTAACCTATTCATTTTAAAGCAAAAATTAAATTTAATATTTATCAGAAAAATTATAATATGACCATGGAATATTAAACAAAAACGAAACATATTTAACATTTCAGAAAACAGATTTAGATTTATTTTTACAGTATTGTAATATTTTCTATACAAATTTCGTAGAACATTATAATAACATAATGGCGAATTTAAGAGCCCATTTTTTTTTTTAAATAAATAAATAACCCTAAAACTTTTATGACATATAAAAAAAGTTATTTGTGATATGTGTTAAAAGTGACATTTTATGAGTAAGTGGGGGAGTTTGTGAAACAAGGTGAAGCCGAGTGAAACAATCCCACGAACGAAATAAATCATTTTTAACACGTATATCATACAAAATTTTATCTACGATCTTCTTTGTGTATTAATAAATACTAAAAATGGGGTAAATAGCTCCGTGGTAACGTGTCGGACTGTGGATCGTGTGATCCTCAGTTCGAATCCCACTGTCGACAGTTACAAATTTAAATTTACCCCTGTGGTTCCCCCTCCACTAACATCCTTGGGGGCTATGATTTGACGGCTGGTAACCGCACTTCATACGAAAAAATATATCACTTACCGAGATCTGCGTAAGCAGAGTGCCACACCCACAATGGGTAAAAGGCGTGATGATATATTTATTTATTTATTTATAAATACTAAAAAATGAAGAATGCTATTTTGAAAAGTACGGTTATATACATATGTTGATTTATTGATAAAAATCATTACCAATGCGTTAATAGTAACAATAAAATCACTTTTAGCATGCTGCTTTGTTATTTTTAACATTAGTGTTAGTAAGTGACACTATTAACTTGTTAAGCAACCGTTAAAAGGGCCACTTTTTACAACAATCGTAGATTAAATCGTTTTTGTTTAATTTTCCATGGCCGTGTTACAATTTCTCTGATAAATATAAATTTGATTGATATATCGTGAAATATTAATATTTTGGTAACTAAATGGGCCTTATTGCATGCAACTTTAAATTCTGAACTACTTTTGTATTTACACTTGTACTGTAAAGTGAATAGATAAAAATTTACAGCAGCAATATAAAAAAATAGCATTGAAATCCCTATATTTCACATTTCATTTCTGCACACGGTAGGTATATCTTATCTGATAGCAAATAGAATTAAATTTTCTTAAGGTTACGAATTTGTCGCAACTTAACCAGCATTCCTATATCTCTGAAAGAACCATTGTTATTCTTTATTAAATCAACAATCGGCAATAACAATACTCCACTATAAGAATGAAGCTCATTCTAGCATCAATACACGTGAGGGAATCCTAATGCAAAAACATTGAAAAGAGTCATCTATCAACATTAAAAGAGAGCGAGCTTTTATTTCAGATGTGCTGCACGCTGAGTATGGTTGAATTTTCCAGAAACGGTTCAAAATCAATAAGTGATATGAATGCGACAACTCTTTTCCCAACATCTCCCATTTCTCCAGGACATATATCACGCAAATCTGCCTAGCATCATCCGCGACCTCGTACACGACGCCGCGTACCATATACACGAAATATTACTCGCTACAAATTCATTTATCATCCCGCCGCTGCACGGCTCCAAGGTGGAAATATAAATCAACGGGTTGACGACGCGCCCTTCGATCATGTGCGAAACGCGCCGTTAAAAAGTAATCCTTCATTACGCCTGACAGAGAAGAGAAAGAGATAGTGTAGTGTCCACGAGTCCACGCATTCAGCGCTAATAGATTTATGACCCGCGACGAAAGGTGCGGAATCATCTGCAGCCTGCTCTTTTGTTTTAAGATGGATTCATTAAACGATATTGATTGCTGGTATCGTCAAAATGGATTTTTATTCTCCTGTCAAAATGATGGATTGTTTCATGTAAATATTCCTTGTGATCCTCCGCAGATTAAATCGTTTGCACAAATATTATTTAACTACCTACCAAAGCTTTATAGGATTTTAATTTTGTTCAAAAATATTTTGAATGCTTTGGAAAATAGAGAAATAGAGTACTAATATATTTCAAATTAAAACTTAGATATTCCACTTCTAAATATAAGGCAGTATTGAAATCATGAAAAATATCGCTGACGAGATTTTTGCGGAAATACAAATTTTGACGTCTACTGAATCCGTTAAGACCAATTGCTCAATAATATATGTGTGTGAAGATTCTGGGATATTCACTCATGCTCTTAAAGACAGTGTTTTATTTTAACAACAGTGATAATTGTAAACAGTTTTGCTATGGTTCTATAAATAATAATGAAGCTTTCTTACCTTATATCGAAGCGGTATATTCCCTCTCCATAGCTGTGAATGTAGTTATCGAATGGTCGAATGTAATAAATTGTATTTTCTTCAGTACATCTGCGATGAGTCAATTACCTATAAATAAAAGAACACTTATAGAGTTATGTTAATGTAATTTTATAGTAATTTGATTGTGCATTATTAGTAGAATTAATAATAGATTAATTTAATTCACTAATATATCCTAGCAAATTACTAGTACATGAATTATTAATATTATTAATATCGGCGATAGAGGTAATTGTGTTATATATACTCTAAATATTTCATCGATTGATTATCATTTCATCAATAAGTTAAATTGAGTTACTAATTACTAGAAACAGGAATAGCTGAAATTATTTACAGATGACAGATGTATTATGTATGTATATATGAAGTATGATGCATTTAATAAATAAACTGGTAATTCCAATTATAATGACGATCTGTAACCGTGTATTTTAGAGAAGTTGCAATACGAGCCCAGAATCATATTATTTGGCCCAGTTAAAGTCATAATTTATATCTTAAATTCTATAATTTTTATATTCCGCACATACATATGTGTAACAGAGGTATTGTTTATGCTACGAATTAATTAGATTTTTTTAACAATTCATCTACAGTAACTTGTTGATTATTTCAAAGCCTATCAGGGTGTTTTGGGCTTATCTTAATAAATAAATGAGATAGAGAAAATTTCATTGGAATCAAAAAGATGTAGAATAATATTACTTACAATTTTTATTTGAAACAATTTTCTGTATTTTGGTGTCATCAGATTTAAAAACAATGTTTGTGATACCAGCCAATACCTTTGGGACAAATTGTAAATTTGATATTATTTCAGTTGTTAATTAAAATTGCTTAAAATATTCTTTAATATAACAGAATTTATGTTATAAATAAATTTAGTATAATAAATTTTCCCTCTGTTCGATCAGAACTATTTTTTTAAAGCTATTCTAAAAGTCTTAACTAGGCCAACTAATATGATTTTGGGCTCGTACTTATTAATCTGATATATAAAATATACCAGTTATATCACAGTATTGTTCCAGATAAAATGCAAAATAAGTTGACAATATTAAATGAACTTTCACAATTCTCTAACTATAGCCTGAATTCAACCAAGAAAACATTCAATGATAAGTTCATTTGACATAAACATGCTTTATTCTGGATAAGGTGTGACTGTTGCTGCAACATTTTATAAATTTGATCGCTAAGTGCAGATTGTGTAAAATCTCTTCCCCAAAAATGGTATAAAAATGACAGGAAAGTTTAGTGGAAGCTTTCGATCTCGATCAGCTTCCGTTTCCGCCCATGTGTGACGTGCACATCCGACGAAACATCTCACTTAGATAAGTGGCCATGCTGGTTGGTGGTTTCCGCTTTCACGTGTCCGGCTCCAAAAGAGCCGAACCTGCGGCTACGATCAGATCATGGAAATTCGACTCCATTGCCAGCTCAGTGTTTTCCAATGTTTTCAGAATACAAAATTGCAAAATAATAATTTAACAAATGATGTGTTTTTGCAATAAATACGCAACCGTACAGGAATATCATTTCCGGCCATGGCTAAACTAAAAATACAGGTTCTAAAACAAAACTGAAATATGTCACTTTTAGTCCGATCGGAGAAAAATGAATTTGTTTTATGCATATTTCAATACAGGTCATTTCATTTCAGTACAGGTGCCATTGCTAGGATTCTTATTCAGAATTGTCAAATATTGGAATGGTGAAAGCGGGACAAATTTATTATTAAAATAAAAATTAATTAGGAAATAATATCGTGGTCGTAGATAAAGTATAGTGTACAACCAGCATGGAATGTCCACTTCATTCTCATATGATTTGCAACATTCGTCTTCGGCTCATAATGCAAACTTTCATACTCGTAGGAAATAAGTACCATTCCTTGCTTGTTGTATAATATACTATAAGTGATACAAAAAGAAAATTAAGTAAAAAGTTTTGAATACCAAGATTCCAAAACGACAATTTTTAATACCTAAATCCGCGGATTGAAAATTCTTTTCAATATTAGAAACCCTATGATTCTATAAGTATTTTTGTAGTTACATTTAAATTCAGTGAGTACGAACGACGAAAGTTTGAGAAAGCCTGCATCGGTCGGGGAATACTATATGGTTTTATTACTTGAGGCAAGCTGTTTCGAGATTTGTTAAATTGTTTTTTTATTGCTCATTCAAGCTTACAATAGCTTCCAGCACTTTAAAATGGAGCAGTGAATTTATATTTTCATACATCAATCTTTTTTGCTATACTAAACACTTCGTATTTGACAGTTCCTATCGGTTGTTGTAAATCAATATTTATATGAATGTGAAATTATCTATTCATCTAGTTTTATTTGGTTTAGTTGTATAATTATTGGTGGGTACGCACAATGTAACAAACGCGGTGCCATAATGATAATTATTGCGTTTCAGTAAATAGAAACACACATTAATAACCAGTAAATTCGCATCTAAATTTTAAATAGCACTTCAAATTATATAGTCTGTTAACTGTAATACTTAATTCTACTATTCATTCATGTCAAAATGTATCTGTAAATTTAGTGTAAAACCCTATTAGTGAAATATTAAAAACAACATATTTTAAATACCCAAATAATTTTGATAATTCCTAAAATAATATAAAATAAATAAAATAACTTAACCTCTTAATAATAAATTACTAGTTATTAACAGGGGGTTGTATTTGAGTACATAATCTCGTAATTTTTTTATATTTTTAATAAAAGGTACATCTGCTATTTTTCCTCCCGCCACATCCTGTAAGGGAGGTATAGGAATCATACTAAAAATTCGGAAGTGAGTTTTCAGTGGAAAAGCACGTTTTAGGGTCCCTAGAATACGAATTTAATAGTGTTGTGATGATGTCGGTATGTGTCTGTCTTCTGTGTGTGTAAATCTCTGGAGTTACGGTTTCTATTGTGTCTATATGTTACTTTGTATATTATTTTATTATTATTGTTTACCTGCTAAAAACATTCAATGTAATTAACTCAAATAATTAAATATAAATTATAAATATAATAAACTATTGACCTAATAATTTTAATATTTTATATATAACATTTGCATCCCCTTGGAAAGCATGGATTAGTTTTTGGTGATAATCCAATAGCCGGAAGTGATAGTTTACTTGAAGCTCTATCAAGTTATTTTGAAATATCTCTGTAAATTATAGTTTAATAACTGCGTTTGTTACTAGAGTAATGTTTCAAATATTATTATCTACAATTGTTGTTTGAAATATCTTCTCTTAGTAGCACCATATAGGAACTACAACACATTAACGACATATTGTATTTAGGCATTTTTATTAAAATCTGCTAATCTGAAAAAACAAAACAACGTTTGAAAAATGTTATTTTTTGATCAGTGTTCTTGCATTATTTGTCAAGAAATCTATGGCGGAAGGTATTGTGATGACAACAACAGTTTATTTATATAGGTTATTACACTGTAATATTATTATCTACAATTGTTGTTTTTTTCTTTTAAGTTCGGCATTTACGAATTACAACACATTAAAGAAAAAATATATTTTGACATTTTCATTTAAATCTGCT
The DNA here is from genome assembly GCA_963942605.1 of Poecilus cupreus. Taxonomy (NCBI): domain Eukaryota; kingdom Metazoa; phylum Arthropoda; class Insecta; order Coleoptera; family Carabidae; genus Poecilus; species Poecilus cupreus. The sequence continues at coordinate 1,330,823 of OZ012714.1, read as the reverse complement.
AACCTGTGCTTTTTACAAAAAACAAAACAACGCCTTAAAAATGTCATGTTTTGGACGTAGGGCATAATAAAAAACTAAATTTTTTGAAGGGATGAGCGTCTCTTGATAGTGGTAGTCCGTGTTCCTGCATTTTTTGATAAGAAATCTATGATTCGTACAACAGTTTATTTAAATTTACTTTGTATATTGTGTTCCCAGTTATTTCAATCAAATTGTGTCATACCTATATAATTTTGTATAAAAACAATCTTGAAATGGACATTTAATATTCACAAGACAAACCTTGAAATATATTAGCCGTGACAGCGGCTAGTTTCAATTCAATCTACAGCACTAAAAACTAATTGGTTCCGTAGGAATCCCTGGACAGACGCAATAGTTCGACGGCGTCGGGGGGATACACAAATCTCTACTCGCTCCCGTTGGCAATAAGCGGCCAGGACCGGGACCGGGACCGGCACTGGGATCGGGATAATGAATATCTGATACGGTTAATCTGACGGGTACCAATATCGCATTCGTTCACATCGCGAGCCGCGCAGATCGACTGCTCCCGCCTAATTGAGATCGATATAGTCGCTCGTGTCGTGATGCCGTGATACAGGCCATCGTGTCAAGATGTCGTGCCCTCCACCAAACGACCTCTCCACATGGTACACGCAATTCTTACATTCTCGCCTCATTTTTGTTTAAAACACTTTTGGAATAATGTCACACAATGCCCAGCATTACCATAGAACAGCTGCGTTCAGAATTACGTCATTTGCAAAGCGCTGTTAACTTCGAAGAAACTTGAATAAGAATAAGAAAGTAATGCGTGTTATACACTTAAACATGCCTGAGGTTTTTAGATCTCCTGTATCCGTTTTTATTTGTAAAATGTACATGTTAAATTTACGGATTTCAATGATATTTTTAATATTGCTGTAAATTTTTATTATTTTACTGTAAAAGTGTAAAATATTAAAAAATAAAATTCAGAATTTAAAGATGCCTACAATTACCTAAATATTAGAGTTTCATGATATAACAATCAAATTAAAATCATACTTATATGAATACAATCTTTTACAAAATTTCTTGAGAAAATATTACAACACTATAATAAATAAATCTAAACCAATTTTAAGAAATGTCTAATATTTTTTGCTATTTCTTAAAACCAATGAAATGTGTTTCTTAGTTTATTTTAATCAATCCTTTCATTATCATAGAGATTATTTTTTGACGTTTCTTAAAACCAATGAAATGCTTTATTGCATGTCACGAGTCTGCATTTTAACCAATCCTGTCATTATGTTACTGAGAATAATGCTCTTGTGATTATTCCCGAGAATAATCCCTGTAGCTTTTATGTTTTTGATGACAAATGTCAGATGTCAGATAGTTATCATCAATACAAGTAAAAAATGGACAAAAAAGATAGATTTAGTGTCGTGCCTAATGATAAATAAAAAATAAACAAATTAAATATAACTCGAGAGGTCGATTAATTAGAAAATAATTCTCCAGTATCTTTCTCAAACTTGTTGCCATTTGGCAACAGCCACTCAAGACGTACGGGCTTTCGTGACTATTGCCTAGCAGCAAGTTTTCGAAAGATCTGTCAAATTATTTTCAATTTATTCTCACTCTCTTGTTATATTATTACTGAAAATAATTCTCCAGTATCTTTCTCAAATTTGTTGCCATTTGGCAATAGCCACTCAAGACGTACGGGCTTTCATGGCTATTGCCTGGCAACAAGTTTACGAAAGATCTGTCAAATTATTTTCAATTTATTCTCACTCTCTTGTTATATTATTACTGAAAATAATTCTCCAGTATCTTTCTCAAATTTGTTGCCATTTGGCAATAGCCACTCAAGACATACGGGCTTTCGTGGCTATTGCCTGGCAACAAGTTTACGAAAGATCTGTCAAATTATTTTCAATTTATTCTCACTCTCTTGTTATATTATTACTGAGAATAAAGCTCTACAGAATATTTCCGTCGATAATCTCTGTAACTTTTGTTTTTCTTGACAAATGTCAGATAGTTGTGGAACAAAAAATAATCTCCAGTTTCTTTCTCAACTTTTTGAGAAATCTGTCGAATTACTTTCAATTTATTCTCACCCTGTTGTCAGAGTATTACTGCTGATATATTCATTTACGAAGTAAAAACAATTATAATTGTTAGGATAATGGATTTGAAACATTAGATAATCTACTACGAAATTCCGGAAGCTATTCCATTGTTCCCGGGTCTCACAAATTGTAGAAAGGGCAGCTAGGTCACCGTTATTTGCTGTATTTAATACAATCGATTACATGTTTTGCTCCGTAAATCTACCCCAAACATACGTCTATCTCTCTCATTTACCACAGGTACACATACTGGAGCAGGAATACATGGCTTTGTTCGCGGGACGTGATTAGTTCAATATTGCTGCGCAAGATATTGTCAACTAGTATAACATCTAAAAATTCGGTAATTAGCCCTTGTTCTGCCGGAAAATACCATCAGCCTTGTCAATATTAGTGAAGTATTCATTTATCTTGCTGTATTTCCAAAGCAAATAATTCTGGTGGTTTTATAAGGTTTTCTAAAATGTTGAAAATTCTTTCTCTGGTATATCAAATTTTATTTCATAAACATATTTCAATAGACATTGTTATATCACTAATCTAGAAACTACACTTTTTTGAGTGCTTGTATAATATACTGCCACTATTGTAAAGAATAAACGTACATATATTGTGTGCAGAATTGAAATGTGGTGTATAGAGATTTCAATGCTATATTTTTTTTATTTCGCTGTATCTTTTTACCTATTGAATTTACAGCAACAGTGTAAATATAAAAGTTTATTAGAAAAATTGTAACACGGAAAAGGTAAATTGAACAGGTATTTGAGAAAACTAATTTAAATTTATTTGTTAGTACCTATTTCCTGCAAAAATTTCGTAGACTATTTCCCTCATAAAATTTAAGCCAATCAGAATTCTGACATTTATAAATGTCGTACTAACAAAGTAGAATTACACGATAATTTTGCACTAATGCAAATTATCGATAATTCGCACTAGTGCAAATTACCAATGTGATTCTGACTTGCTGTCAAACGAAGTTTTTAAATGTTGCTTTATTTTTTATGAGAGAAACAGCGGTTGGCTAAATTTTTATCGGGAAATAGTCCTTCGAATATCCCTCGTGCATGTAATTGTCGATAATTTGACATGCACTTGGGATATTATATATGTAAATTGTAGTAATATAATGAAAATTTTCAATTCATTTACTTCTTTTAAATAAATAAATAAATCAAAATAAAACTGTTTCATTATATTTAGGTATTCAAATGGGATTTATTGCATACAATTTTAAATTTTGTAAAATTTTGGTTTCTACACTTTTGATATAAACTGAATAAAAATAAACTATTGTGGGCAGCACAATACCTCCCGCAGCACTATCAAGAATTCTGAAATATGTCAAAAACCACAAGTTAGCATATTTAAAAGAAAATATCAATATATAATAATTTTTCTTTAACGTGTTGTAATTCATAAATGGTGACAGTAAAAGAAAAAATGTTTCAAACAACAATTGTATATAATAATATTTGAAAAAATATTCTAGCAAAATTTAAATGTTATTAAACCATATTACAGAGACATTTCAAAGTAATTTGATAGGGCTTCAAGTAAACTACCACTTCCAGTTATCGGATTATCACCAAAGACTAGTCAGCTCTTTCCAAGGGCATACAAATATAATATATTAAATATCAGAATTTTTAGTTCAGTACTTTTCTTGAATCCGTAACAGCATCGTTATTCTATAGGGATCCTAAAACATGCTCATTCACTGACTACCGAATTTTTAGCGTTATTCAAATACCTCCGTTACAGGTATATGGTAGGAGGTAGAAATTCATAAAAAGTAATATATTTATTTGCACCCAAAGAATAAGATAGGTTAGTAGAGATCAATAAATGTTATTCTATTTAATGTTGAAAGTAATATAAAATTAAAACAGCGCATGTGAGTCAGGAATCGGGAGGTACATTTTTAATATCAGAAGAGGACAAGAGCAAAAACAAGAGTAAAAGTAGGCGAACAATTGAACAGCGGTAACCGGGAACTAGATCCGCATTCGCGTATCCGCATCTCATGTCTTTTGTCATGCATGCGGACTTCTTTTGTTCCGTGTCAGGCGCGCTGTTGTTATGAAAATGAGCAATATTAAAATGATGAAATCCACGAGAAGCGGAACGCGAGCTGGGAGTGCATTATTTAGAAACGAAGTTTGCTAAAAGAACACCAAGTCAAAGAACTAAAGGCCGCCGATATTAAAACGGAACAGTTTATTACCTACATTGTTTGTATATCTGATTTCTGCATAAATTTATTTTTCCCAACGGTAATTTTATTAAAATGAAATATTGTAAAATTGTATTACTACATATTGCAAACAGAAATTAAATTTCCCAGTTAAATGTACGCTAATTTAATTATATTATCCATTATGTATTTGTAACTAATGCACTTTTGTTTAACTCTAACACACTCGTAACTAAAGACTTATTTTATATTACCGTAAATAACCATTTCTTGAAAAATAAAATTTAGTTCACAGCAACAAATTGACATATTTTATTAAAAAGTAATGAACATAATTTTTTTTTAACTTTGGAGTGTGGATTACGAAGTCCGTAGTTCAATTCCCACAGTCTTCTTGTGTGTGATAATGGCATTGCACGCGCAAAAATATATTATATAATGTATAGCCTCTTTAAAGTAGCTCTTTATGGACTAGTCCGATAAAATAACCAATCTATGATAATCTACAATACAGTCGAACTTAAAATATTGTATTAAATAGGGTTTCATTGACTTGCTGTTTTATCAGTCATATATTTTTAAATAAGAAGTGCGGTTACCGGCCGTCAAGATTTATCCCCCCCCCCCCCGCGCCAAGATATTAGTGGAAGCCACCAGGGGAAATTTGAAACGGCAACAGTCAGCTGTTATGAAATTCTTACATAAATATCTATTATTTTATACTGTATCACATGTACATGTTTACAGGATTGATTACAGTCCGGTAAATGAAACTTTACAATATTTTTTTATAGTAGGTACCGTATATAGCTGAGTAATATTGCAATAGGATCCACAATATCGTTATCTGCATTCATCTAAAAAAATGTTGGAATTATAAATAGAACGAAATTGGTTGTTACCAGTATTTATTTATTTTTATTACGATCAAAACGCTTGTTTTTAAGAAACAAAGAGAAAAATAGTATCGTTCAAAAATGCAACACGATTATGAAATAAATTCATTTGAAAATCCCTCATTTACCATACTTATAACGAAAATGAATATTTCACGCTATCAACCAATGTTATTACCTATTCAAAGACTTATGAATCCTATTAAACTGCATGTAAATCAATAAAACCCAATGAAAGCTTTGTTATCAATGCAGCAGCAATCCAAACTTGTGTGTAACAACTTAGCATAAGTTTAATTGAACAGAGACGGAGATAAAAGCACTCTGTCGATAGTGCTAATTATTCATGTCAATGTTGCCTGACTTCCATTAGTCAAAGAGATGATAAATGCTTATATACCACAGGCAGAATAATTGTTGCTTTGCTTATACTGCATCAAAGCTGATTTCATTTATTAGATTTGCTCCGATTTATACATTTAATAATAACATAAAACAAAATTGCCAAATAATTAACTATTATACATTTGAAAGTAGATAATAAAATATTTATTATAAGATTCATGTTGAATAATTTTATAGATGAATCTCTGTGCAGTGTCAGAAAATTGTTTATCTATTTCACGTTCACAAAATTGAATTTTGTACAACTGTTTTTGAGGAAACTCTTCAAGGGTCCAACCCAACAACAATGAAAGCGCGAAAGGCGTGTAGATAACTGTAACGTTTCTGAAAAAGACGTTTATCAATTGATTAATTTTGGGGTGTAGCAATAAAATTTCGTGTTATATTAGAACCAACAATAGTTATTTACTTTATAAGTGGGTAAAGTAAGGAATTACCCACGATTTTTAGCACACGAAGCCGAATGCTGAATGTGATAATTTTATCGAGTGGGTAATTCTACTTTGCCCACGTGTGAAGTATAACTTTTTATCCAATACCTCTTAATAAATGAAAATTTTATTAAAGAAATATTATTTGTCAGTGACAAATGATTTAAATTTTTAAATTGAAATGTCAATCGAAGTAGTTATCAAGGTGTTGTGTGTTATTATTATTGTTATAAATAAAAAAAATACTCACTAGTGACTTTCCTCAAAATTATACCCACTAGTGGGTAATCTGTTACTTTTCTTGTTTAAAATCGCCATAGTTATAGAGCATTTATTGAGAGGTGTTGGATAAAATATTAAACTTTTACAATAAATTTTATTTGTTTCAATGTAAATCATATTTATATTTAGTATTATGTTCCTTTCATTTCACTGAAGTTAATGTAGATAATTTTCAGGAACTTTTCAGTGCTATTTATAAAGTTATAATCTGTTTTTTTTTTTATATATAACCACATCAAAAATATAATATTAAATGTATACATTATAAAATATATGTATGTTTTGCGAGTAGGTACATTATAATTAATTTCGTGTTAGTTCTTTGTTTACGTGTAACATATACTCAGGTTGATAAACATCCGTATTTGTTGTTGGCTGACGTACTTCAAGCCAAGCAGGTACTCCATCGAACCTACTGTTTTAGGTATTTACCGTAATATCATATCTAAATATGAAAACCAAACCGACCTCAAAATGGAACGACCGCATGTACCTAATGGCAAAATCCAATAATTTCGCCAGCGTTCATTGTTGAAATACGGAGAATCGGGTTTTGGTTTTGTATTTATTGTTATATGTTTGTTATAACGAAGCAGCTAAACTATAATACTCAGTATCATATTTATAATGAACTTGAATAAAACTCTGTACAACTCAAAACAAACAAAAAAGGACCGCGAGATGTATGAGTTAAATTAGACAAATGGCATTTTAGTTGTTTAATGGATACAATTACGACAAAATTGTACACAGCAAAACCCTCATTACACTGAGGAAGAAAAATGTTTATTAATAAACTTTACACGAAATTAGAATTAGATTCCATTATTGCATACTATAAAATCCGGTAGAAATACTGTTTTATCTTTTCAACTAAGATTTTGGAGGCGTGATTTAACTGCTGGTAACCGCACTTTATGCCTAAATACACGAAAGAAGAGTATCAGATCTTCACATCAATAGCGTGGTAATATTCATTAAACGACAAAAAAAAAGTGAAGGTTCTCAAGTTGACGCGTATATTTTTTTTAAGTATAACCTCGAAGTTAGTTCCAATTAAATATAAAAAACATATTCCACGCCTAAGGGTAGGAAAATAGAAAATGATTGATTGTTTACCCACTGAATTTTTACTTATCAACCAATTCTACCACGCATAACTTTGTATTGGGTTATCCCATACCGTTTGTTATTTTTTTATTGAATAGGGTATAACTCGAAGTTGGTTTCCTGTGAATTTGAATAAAAAATTCCATACCTAAGGGTAGAAAAATAGGTAGACATGAAAAGTTGTAAAATAAAATCTTTATAACAAAAAATTAAACCTTTGTAGTCTTAAAATTAAACTAAGTAACTAATTTTGAATCGCCGCCAAACAATTAACTAACGCAGACTCCAAAATAGTTACTTACATTAGTTTAGGAGCTGAATTATTAAGATTGAAAAGATTTATTTTATTTTTCGCTTTTCTGATTATTTTTTCGTCGGTATAAGTTTTTGTTAATAAGTTTTTATATGACTATTTTCCTTACGACCACTTAGAAATTTGCTCATTGTATGTTGTTGCTGGGAAATGAAGTACATTGCAAGCATCATGAGTAATGTATTTGTTTTGTGAATATTTTTATACAGTTGATTTCATTTCAGTGCAGGTGCAATTGCTAGGAATGGTGAAAGCGGGACAAATTTATTAATAAAATATAAATTAATTAAGAAACACAATCGTAGTCGTAGCTACAAACTTTAATACTCGTGGGAAATGAGTACCATTCCAAGCTTGTTGTACAATATACTATTTCTTTCTACAATTGATTTATTTTTGTCAATTCCCTCGATCAGCTTGAGGTAGCTGGCGAATATTTACATTTTTCTAAAAGAAATTTCTTCGTAACCCTAGCCAGTGTCTTTCCAGCTCTTCATTTATCTGCGCACTGTTTTCCATATTATCTTCAAAGATCGTTCGTCCAATGTTCTAATCTAGTGACCAAACTCAATGAAATTGACGATTCAACCTTCTTAATAATTACTTCTTCAAGACTCCTAAGACATTTCAGTTTAATGCTTTGGATTTTGATGTATTGACTATTGTTTATTTGAAACGGTTTCCGCAAAAACAAACAGGAAAGCAATGAGCAAAAAACCCCATTGGCACATTTTTCCGCAAGTTTCTATTTCCTAAGCCCTTATTTTCTATTTTGCAGTGTTATTCTTCATGACAGTTTGCGCATCTTTCCATGTTAATAATAAATAAAATGTTAGACAAAGTTTCCATTGGCGACAATACGTTCCAGTCCAGCTTCCCAACTTTTGACAATTCTAGTTCCAGTGCAAATACTGTCTACAGCTCGATTTAAATTGACGTGACAAATATTTGGATGTGTTCAAAGTGGAATATTTCCCATGTTGCCAAGTTGCCGGTTCTTGACGTATCCAATCCAGAGAGTAGAATTCGTTAAAGTTGCGGCGCGGAAATACGTCAACGTTCGCAGCGCATCTGACGTATGGCGCCTTTTATAATGCCGTATCGTACGTACAAACGTACGGATGCTTGTCGGACATGTCAGCCCACTTGACTTTATCATATTCACTGCATTTTGTGGCTGCGCTTGCCATGAAAAGTTGGGAAATTTCACAAAAGACACACGTTATTTATTTTTAACACACATCTGGAACATGGAAATATAGTAGCAACAACTACATTCAAAACTTTTGCATGCATTATTCACGCGAGTATTACAAATGTAATTGATATTATTTATAACCTGGCCACTTCGCAGAGAGTTACAATACTCTATTCTTATTTTACATTTCTTAGAAATATATGAAGAAATATTAACAAAATCTTTCCAGCGGTAGTTAGAAGAATATGTAATTTACTCACTTTGATATTTAATCTATAATATATTTTATCAATTTATAATACACTATGTTTACAAAAACGTTAAAATTATCCTCAATTTAATGACTTATTATTCGTAACATAGATGAAAAACATCTTTTAACTATTGAAATTTTATATAATTTTTTACAAAAGATTAATTTTAAACCGTCGATTTTGATCAATTGTGAACGTCCGTTTTCGTTATTTTGTTGCCTGCATAGTAGCCAATCATGCTACTATCTCCTACTATTACCCGTTACTATTAATTGAATTGTAATAAAACCATTTAGTAATTTTTGACTTTTCAACTATAAGAACGCTAGTACTCACAAAATGTATATATCAACATAATCGAAAATATCCGGCCAGATTTTATTTCTTTCTTTTTTTGTTTCTGTTTTAACTTAATCGCTTTGTTTACGTTTAATAATGTATTCCAAGCTTATAATCAGTAGAGAAGAGCATCCCTGTTGAATTGCGCAAAAAAGTAATTGAATTATCAAATATAAGAAAGTCTTCACGTCTAATTGTTTCATTATTTTCAATTGAAAAATCTACGTTGACCGATTTACTTACTAAATTTCGTGCTGGTTAGGGTTTAAAACGTTGTCCTCAAAGTGGCAGACCGCAAAGCACAACCGAGAAAGTGCTTGGAAAATGTCATTTTTTGGTGGAAGAGCGTGTTTTGATAGTGGTGATCCGTGTTGTTCGATAAGAAATCTATGGCGGGGGAGGTATTGTGTTGCTTACAACAGAGTTGTTGTTGATGGATTGCTACCGAAAAATAATATATTTTGCTACTCCTGAATTATTGAGAGTTCCAAATACTTCTCCTGCGTAGAATGTATAAAAACAATTATGAACTACACTAGAATTTTAATGGGAAAAATTAATTACGTTGCATTCTTTTGATGCAACAGTACTTCCAACATTCAAAAGAGCATACAACAAAGGCCACAGCCTCACAGGCAGACATTTGCCGAATATTACACGTGTGTGTGTGTTGTGAGTTTGTAACGAGAGCACGAAGCCAGCAGCCGGGCGCCGCCGCCGCCGTCGACCTGTTGATCAATACGGCGGCGTGACTTGGTTCGCATAGCGCCGCCACCGCCGCCGCCGCCACCGCCGCCGCCGCCACCTAGGTAGCTAGCGTTACAACGCAGGTATTTTAACAATATAATTAACAAATTCCTGGCGATGGTTTGATGGCTGGTGGTGAGCGGTGCGGGGAAGACCTGCAGCGGAAATCTGTCGCTTCTATGCGGACACTGCGTAATACTTCATGTTTTACTTTACATCCTCAAATATCAATTATGGCTCTAGATTATTATTTGGAGTATTTTCCTTGCGACATTCCATCAAATTTTCACAGAATATTTTATTACTGAAATTATCAAACTTTATTCATCACAACCTATATATTTAGATCATCATCAAGAAAATTATGCCTTATGAAAATTTAATATATGCTATTTCTTTTCACTTTCATATACCTACATAGCATAAAAAAGTAAAGGAACCATAAAACAAATTAATAACGATATTTAGGTGTAAATATAAAGGGTTTATTTTTTTAAATGTCAAAAACACAATAATTTCAGTAGGTTATGATTTTTGTTTGATTTTTCAATACCGTATTACAATTTTCCTAATAAATATTAATTATAATTTGATTGATATATCATGAAATACTAATATTCAGATAACCAAACTGTTTTAGTTACACTTTTGTTGTAAAGTGAATAGATAAAAATTTACAGCAATATCAAAATGATACCATTGAAATCACTATATTCCACATTTCAATTCTACATCCAGTATAACTTAAATTAAAAAATAAACATGACAATGGAAAATTTAACAAAAAACGATAAATAATTATTATTTATGGTAAATAAATAAACAAATCTAAAACTATTTCACGAAATATTCAATATTTACAATAAATTTGCACATTAAATATTCTTACTAACCTAGCCTGTTAATAGTTATTTATGTATCAAGGCATTGAAGCTCAATTTTTTATCACGAATATGGAACTTAGTTGCCGAGGCCCGTAGTAAACCATGTGAGTGATAAAAAGGAACTTCAGTGCCGAAGTACATATTAAGTTTTACTTGAAAACTAAAATTCGAAAAAACTGTAAAAAAATTACAATATAGGTTAAGTTTATACATCTGTCAGTTGTAAATTGAAACTGACAGTCAGTGTTTCCAACCTCGTACAGTGAAGTTATCGTAAATAACACTCAAAATGAAGTGTTTTGTCCTCAATTTTGTCATCGGAATTAATTAGTTAATTCTTCTTGCAAATTTTGTTTCATGTTACGTCCAAATTTACTATAGTACGTCAATATATCTGCCAAAATTATCTTAATTGTACTATAATTATTTAACGGTTGCCAACACTGGGTTGCTCAAAATAGTCGTATAATGGGTTACTTTAGTGACGATTTTTGAGCACTTTAGTGCCAATTTTAAATAAAAGTAATTTACATGTGTATCTGCATGGTTTATAAAATTGCGAGTAAATGTATTCCTATATGTTTGAATGTGTGAGTACCTATTATTTTTCCAATAAATGCAATTTCTATTAACCTGTAACAAAATTAAATTTCCAAACAAATATATTGTTCAGTTTTTGTGATGTGTAGCCATTCCATTCGTATTGGAATTATTAATCAAAACAAAAGCTACAAAAATGTTCGACAGTAGATTCAGTTGTATTATTTGTAATTAATGAGCCATTCACTTGCGCGTCCCCTGGGAAACTCAGTCCGCGTAAACGTCAAATTTGGGACATTTCGCTGCTGGGAATAACTGACACGAGCTTAGCTCAAAATTCCGATTAAGCAAATTAAAACATCACATTTTAATTGAAGTTCGGAAAAATCATTAAACTAATTGAATTATCGAGTTATGTGTCAAGAATTCAAACTGGCAGCTGCTAAAATTGTGCTCAGAATTTTTTAATTGATTTTGAGATTACATCTCAACTATACGAGTACTGGAGGTAGAATACCCGATGGAATAAAAGTAGAAATTAGAAATTTTTATGTTGGGAAAGCTATTTTTGCGTCCAGTGCGTGAAAGACTCTTGAAGACTGAAAGCTCAATAATATACAGGATGAAGGTACGAAAAAGATTGAAAATGTACTTAGGCGGACCTAAAATAATATTTTTCCTTAATAAACTTTTGACAAAAACTCAATAACCAAGAGTTCTTTTAAATTAACGCCGAAAATAATTGGCAAAAATCAATATTATTTGTTGCAATAAATAGTATATTATGTATCTAGTAGGAAAAGTGATAAATTCCTGGACGACGGTAGAGTCCGGTAAGTCAGGGAAGTCCGGGAAGTTTATTTACCTACGTGGTAAACTGGTACGCATACTACTTTTTTTTATCGGTTTATATTCAATAATTAGTTATTCCCGTACTGCTATTTATCATAACCTAGCAAAGACACTAACATACCGGATTAATGCACTTTGCGGTTCGAAACACACCGGAAAGAAAAAAATATTTTATCCAACACCTCTCTATACATGCTCTATAACTATAGCGATTTTAAACAAGGAATGTAACAGATTACCCACTAGTGGGTATAATTTTGTGGAAAATCACTAGTGAGTATTTTTTAATTTATAACAATAATAATAACACACAACACCTTGGTAATTACTTCGATTGATATTTTAATTTAAAAATTTACAGCATATGTCACTGTCAAATAATATAAATAAATAAATAAATTTTGTATTTATTAAGAGGTGTTGGATAAAACGTTATACTTCACACGTGAGCAAAGTGGTATTACCCACTCGATAAAATTATCACACTCAACCTTTGGCTTCGTGTGCTAAAATTTCTCTCGTGGGTAATTCCTTACTTTGCCCACTTGTAAAGTAAATAACTATTAATACTTTAATATGCTGAAACTTATAAAATAATAGTATATTGTGTTATTATGAGTAAAATTTTGTTTGCTGAGCAAGTAAGTTTGAACGACGAGCATTTCTAGTTGCCATAGAATATGCTGTTTTATTATTTTTGTTTATTTCTTTCATTTTTAACTGTCAAAGTATTGAATTACAACTGAACTATTTTTCAAAATATTTGTCCGCCGCCGGAGTAGAAGTGTTGTGACAGAGACACTTTAATGCCGGTGACAATATTGAGCTTCTGCTTGATGAATACAAATTCAAAACAATGTACTTTTATGACGTTTGTAGAAAAAATACATTATCTTGTGCCCGCCTAGCTACAATTTCAATCTTATCCGTATGTTATTAATCACCCTGTATTTTAAAATGCTCCATGAATAATTATTTTATTTTATACATAATTTGAATGTTGAATATTTACAGAAAGATTCACATCAGTAATTGTAATGATGAGGGTTTTCCAATTCCTCTTTAGCTTTTCACCGGATATGTAGATACAAAATAAAAGTAAATTCACCGATATGCATGAAATGTGTATTCACCATTAAAACATTTTGGAAATCACTGGCCGCGAGATTGAAATCGAGGTGCTCTCAGAGTTTACTTCATTACTTCCCTGATTGAATGTACCAGTCTACCATTTCAATTTGTTGATTCGCATCGAATGGGATATGAACCTTTCCGACGGATAATGTATCCGTCTATAATGACAGCTCGGTGATCGCTCCACAAATTCATTATTGCTCGTTTGCGATGGCTCTGCTGCCATCAAATGGATATTATGTGTTTAAATATGTCCATCAGTAGATGCTCAATGTTAGAGTTGCCGACAAAGTGAACTCGTCGCCACAATGTAATATAAATAGGTACACCTATTTGTATAATTCATAGTACATTGGATACACCCGTCAGCTAATATTCCTGCAACCGCGATATGTAATAAGTTGCTGCCCAATATATCAAACTTCAATCAGTGCTTTCAATTTCGAAGCTTACAATTAATATCTCGAGAACTACTACGACTTCGGATAAATCCCATAAAAGTTAAAACAGGGGCGCATAAATCATAAACGAAATATGACAAATTTATATCAAAATCGTGTAATTAGTAGTAAAGTATTTGTTTTCTTTTAAATATTTTGCAGTATAGCGATATAATGAATTTTGACGTCACAGGTAGGTACTTGCATTGTGCTATTGGCCAGAAATATGAAAATTGCAAATCGCGCGTCTGCCGCTGCGCCCAACGCCTATTGTGGGCTAAAATAGAACTACGAAATGTCATTTCATATTTCTGTTTGTTGGTATTTAAGATTATATTTGTTGGGCTTCTATTACTTGCTTCATAATTTCACTGTTTTATTGCGCTGTGTTGAAAATCTAATGATTAAAATTGTGTGTTGAGGTTAGGTTACATCACTACTAGCGCCACTGTCCTCAAACTTTTGTTGTTATTTACTCGAATATCAAGTAAAATACTCTTAAAGTTGTCAAAGGAATTTTGTCTTAGTTTATATTAAGTTTAATTGTTGTAAATTAAGACTTATAATATGAACATATTTTTATATTAAAAAATATATAATATCTACTATCATGGGAAATCGTTGTTTTAGTGCCACTGCAGTAGTACCTGTGACGTCACACAATCATATCTCGGGTAATATATGAAATTTCCACATCGGGTTTTCACTGATCGTCATATATTCTAATAAAGTTAAAAAAAAAATTTAAAAAATTGGTTTATGGGCCCATTGAGTGTATTTGTTGATTTTTCTATACAGGCTGTTTCATAACTTCGAGTACATATGTTAATGGTATATGTTGTTTGATATGCTGATTACGAATCTAAAAGAATCTTTATAAAATTCGAAAAATTAAGGGTTGTTTACCTAAAACATTTTTTATAGTACTGCACTGGATTCGCTTTCCTATTAAACACAAACAATGAAGTAGGTAATCAACAATTTAAATTACATAATACTAGTAAAATAAACATACAAAATTTAATTATTTTAAATGAAACGATAATTATTAATATAATCACCCACCCAGTGGCAGTGGCAGCAAAAAATTTTGGACTGGGAAACATGGAAAATAATTTTGCGATTTAAAAAAAAATTCTTTTTGATTCGTAATCAGCAAATTAAATAACATATACCATTAACGTATGTACCTGAAGTTATGAAACAACCTGTATACAGGTTGGTGACCACTGAAATATAATAATTCTGGAACGCACATTTGTAGGCTTTTATGAAAGAGAAAAACGAGTCTCAGACAGATAGATGTCGAAGGTTACCCGTCTTCGTCTAACAGTTGTTTCTAGAGCGATTGCTATATGAAAACATGTATTATTATTTTAATTTAAAAAAAAGTTAATTATCGTAATGAAATGAAACGTTTTAAAGCCAGCATATGTTTCACTTCTGCATCTGCGACAAAATGAAAGAAAACATTTTAGTCTTTAAACCCTTATCCCAACAGTTAATTCATTTCCGTCTTAATTTGTATTTCTTGAAACGAGCGACATAACATTTTATGTTGGCCGCCAGGGAATTTAAATCCCTTGGCTAAATTGTAAAATTAAATTTCTATAATCCGCTTGGCCTATATTTCCAAGTCGCAGCTTTCTGGTTGACTTCGCCTTGGATCTCTCTACATAGCAAAACGTGCAAATGTAGTTCAACAGTAAAATGATGCCAGGAACAAGTTCAAGGTTTCATTCGACATCTGAAGTTTTACCTGATCCTCACTCTTACTAAAAACCAGTTGGTGAAAATAATTTTATTATTGTAACAAAGCGGATAGGATTTATTGTTTCACTGTCAAAACGATTTTAAAATATCACGTTTCAAACTACGTTTGGACTTAGGAGTTCTTAAGTTAAATATAAGTGAGGAACTTTGTTAGATTTTTAGTTTTTTTTTCTCGTAAAAAGTCGTTTGAGATCATCGCGGCAAATATTCTGAAATATCGGCTTCAGATGCCATCTGGGGTTGACAGATTCACAGATAGGCCTGGTCGAACCTAGATTAACTGGCTTTTAGTTTTTACGCAATCTTTGTGTTGGCTCTGCGAGAGGTTCCCTGCCCCGCACCTACCCGCTTATGGGGTAGTTGGGGTATTTGGCCAACACGAAGAGACAGTTGGTTCTTAGAGTTCGAAACTAGCAGACGTCTTGTCACGTCTAGTGCTCTACAAAATGTAGAATTTTATGTAATTATTGTTTATAAAATTATTTTGGTAACATATTCGTACGGTATCGTCATATTTGTATTTGTTTTGTCGTTATGTTTAATTCATCTAATTTAACTTTTTTTAAGTATATTAAATAGCATTTCTTATCATCCTAAAAGTGTTGTTTTCTTTACCCTTTTCAGCATTTTGGCCAGCCGTGCTACACTATTCTTTAAACTAACAATAATTTCTGGATTGTGTAATCCAGAATCTGTTTTTATATTAATACAAGTCCCAGTCAAAAGGCTTACATATTACCATTACAATTATTTGGTTACAAATATCATTGAACGACAAATCGTTTCAAATGATTTATGGTCGAAGGAGTGAAGTGTGAAGTGCAGCTATCTTTATAGCATATAATTCAGTTGAACAGTCGATGTAGAGTGAACCTGACTATGACCGGTACTCATATAAAATTAATTAATTAATCAGCACCAGTGAGAACGAAAATATGCACCAGCACATGTAGTCCCAATGAAAGAGGCACGGCACGATAGACAAACCAGCAAGCAGAAGCTGGGTATTGATAGCGTAGGTTGTAGGCGAACGCAGCGGCGGAACCGCGGTACCAGTCAGTAACTCAATTACACGGAGGCATTGACAAACCAAATCTAATTACCCCTCAAATTTAATCATAAAGAGTGGGCTGATGCCAAAGAGCCACAACAAACAATTCAAACTAAATTACGACCCGATACTATGGTTACTAAAACAACCTACTGCACCACATCTGAAACAGGAAATTGGTTATGTTAGGTTTCATTTGATGTACACAATCGTACTACCGCCAAGGAAATTCATTCTTTATATTTACATACATTCAAAGCGTTCTAATGTAGTAGTATTGTAGTTTCGTATTTGATTCATTAATATTTAATGAGATTTATACTAATTTGTCAAACTAAGAAGAGGTAAAAACACAAATGAATGATTTTTAAAAAGGAGGAAGTTTTCAAGTCAACATGTATATTTTTTATGTATGACCACGCATAACTTTTTACAGAATAGTCCGATTTTGATGATTCTACTTTCATTGGATAGGGTATACATCGAAGTTAGTTCCATTTAATTTAGGAAAAATTCACCCTTAAAGGTAGGAAAATATGGGATGATTGTTCACCCAATAAATTCTTACCTGTTAACCAATTCTACCACGCATAACCTTGAACTGGGTTATCAGATTTCGATGATTTTTTTACCCCTAAGAGTAGCCACAAAAAATATTAACAAAAAATTAAACCAACGCAAAAAGAAACCGACGCAAAAAGAAACTGAAAATAAATCTTAATAACTAAGTACCTAAATTAATATAAGTAACTAATTTTGAGTCGACGCCAAAGAAACTATCAACTAGCAAAAATTAGTTACTTACATTAGTTTAGAAGCTTAGTTACTAAGAATAAAAAGGTTTATTTTATTTTTCGCTTTTCAGTTTCTTTTTTTTTTTCGGTTTAATTTTTTTGTTAAAAAGTTTTTATTTGTACAAATCATTCAAGAAAGTTAGTGATACCATTATGATTCCAACTCCAAATGAATTCGTATCACCAGAAAAATATGCGCTGCTATTGTTGCTATACAAATCTAAATTATTACGTCATCTATTGATGAACTCTTAGGTAAATGATAATTTTCACAATACTTTTTGTAAATTCGTACCTTAACGCACTTCACAAACCATAATGAAAATATTTTTCAACCATATTTATAATATTGAATGTGTAATGATTAAAAACAATATTTAATTATTTGTTGACTAGGTTTTTCTTGGGTTAATAATAAATTAAAAATCTGCTTTAATGTAAATACGAATATGTATGTTTTCTCACAAGCGGGAGACAAACTCGGTTTCTTTCTATGATACCAAAATCGTGACAGAAACAGCCATAATTTTATATCAACGGGAAATTTGTACACTTTCTCCACCGACGGGAGGGAAAGTGCTAAAATAATGACATTTGTTGTGAAAAATGAATAATATAAAACAAATCAAAGATAACTATTATAAATGATATTACAATTCAAATAATTTTTAAATATTTTTTAAATACATAGTAGCAAATATAAATATTGGGGTTGTAAAAAAAATAGTATATTCACCGCAGGAGAGAAGTGTATAATATATTATTATTTGACGCAGGTTATTTATTTCTGAACCTCGCATAAAATATTGTTCAAACATTTTTATTATCCTTTACCTAAGAGTACAGTGATGACGTAATAATTTGGACTTGGGATAATAAGAGCGTGAAAAAATACATTTGATTTTAGCGTATTTTTCAGGTGGTACGAATAGAAATAAATATTCTGCTTTTACAGATCTCAGTAAACGATATTTTCAAATCAAGTCACAATATTATAATCCCCTAAAGATGTTAGTAACTGAAAAGTTTAAAAGTAAAAATATGTCACTTAAAGAGGTAAACGCAGTGATAATATCCAAGTATTTTCATTTTACTTCAAAATGGGTAACAAGGCGTGAAGGTACGTGGGTAAGAAGACATAAGCCATGGCAAATATTGGTTATCGACGGATGAATGTTTGGTTAACAACCACTCAGCTATACTCGTATAGGTGGAAGGGTGCAGAAGATTCATCCCGCCAAATACTTTTCCTAGCGTGTGGTTGTGTTTAAGTTTTCATGAGGTGTTTGTCTTACGATAACTCGATTGTCACGGGAAACTTTGCGGAATATTCTATTAAAGTTGCGGGCGATGAAAGGAAAATTGAAAGGTGTTGCGAATACGTTTTGCTGCTCTGGGACCATTACAGATATGATAAAAGAAGTAGTATTACTTTCTTTCACGTAACATAAGAGAGTATAGTAATCACAAAACAACATATTTTAAGTCCCCTAAATCCGTTTTCACTCGATGAATATGTGTCGAGAAAAGAAAGAATAACAAAACTTTATAATTATAAATTTTATGAGTTGTTTTTGATGGAAGTTTACTTGACACAAAATAATAATTAATAAATATGAGGAATATGAAATCAGTGAAAAGAAATATAAAGTTAAAGAAATTAGAAATATTAATTGGAATAAAAAATGTAATTTACAATTTTCTTTTATTTGCGCTTTAAGAAAAACATTTTTTTATATACAAAATTAATATGATAAGCGGACTAACCACTTTAGTCAAATTCCGCCTCATGAGTGGATGATTATGAATTTATGTATGCAACGCAAAAGACCACGCTCTTCAATGGGATTCGAACCCACGACTTCTAGTGTGCTATCCTAACAAAATAATAATATATTTAATAGTACATTTAGGCAACGGCTATGGCAGGGAGCATTGATGTCGAGTGACTCGGTAACGCAAGTTAGCCCACAGTTAAGTGTTCAAAATAATTTAAAGAAATATCAATAAATAATGTGGGTTAAATTCAAGGTGAACGATTGCGTGGGCGTCCGAGGAATAAGTGGTTGGGTATGATTGATGGTTTGTTGCGTGAACGAATGATTCCGAGTGTGAAGAATAAACGAGCATGTATGAATCGCACTATGAATGTGGACGAGGCGAAAGTGGTGTGTCAGGATAGGAATGTTTGGAGGAGATTGATTGTTGGTTGACTGTGTCTCCGGGTTCGTGCTACCCCATTAAGTGGGAAATAGCGTGATGTTATGTATGTATGTATGTAACTTAAAAATCAAAGATGGTGTATTTTGGAAAATGAATATTGTAACTTTTTCGTAATTTTCAAAATTATTATATCAAAAATGTATTTGTAAAACGATATAAAATTTTACTTTTGTCATTTTCCCTTTTAATGGACCCCAAAGAATCTAAAAAGTATGCATACATAATTTCCTTTAAGAATTTTAATATTATTTTCCAATTATTGAATGCAAAATATTCAAGAAAAAAATAGAAGTTGGTATTTTTTATCTGTTTTTGGACAAAACAAAGCGAATAAAATTATTTATTGATAAATCGGAGATAAAGATGTTAATGTGAATATAATTTGGGAGAATTTGCGTATGACTATTTGGTCTTTATAAATTGAGAACAGAGAGTTTCACAATCAATTAAATATTTCTAACATCTTATTGTTACTATGAACAATACATGTTATGCTTTATGGATGTATTATTGTGCGTTAATTGTTTTTGATGCATAAATATATCGCCGAAAGAATTCTGCGTTTAATATTGAAAATTGAAACTGATATTGTTGCACATGAATGGAAACTGTCCTTGCAAAAATATACCAATGTAATCAATTTTATTTATTAATAAACATCTCTTCAGTGGATTTTGTAACAAAATCTAATCTGAAAAATACAGTTTATCTCGTAAAATAATATTTCGTTTTCATTTCCAAATACTGGTAATTGCCTTTTCTAAATAATAACAATTGGAATTGAAAACATTGTTTCGCCGTTTTTTACAAATATCGGGTCCAATATCAAATACAAGTATTAAATAAACATGTACATAAACCAGTTTAATCACTGCAGCTTTTAACAACAAAATAAAATTACATATTATAATGACTTTCTAAACCTAGCTGTATGAACATTGTTTTCAAAAAAAATATCATATGTTTTATTTTATTTAATACTAATTATTAATCCGTATTATTTATTAATGGTTTTTGCAATAAAAATATTGTAATGATAGTTATTTATGTATCAAGGTTTTGAGTTTTATTTTTTTTTTCACGAAAATAAATCATATTTTATTTGAAATATAAAATTAGAACCAACTTAAAAAAGATATTTTATGTGTTAAATTTATACATATGTCAGTCAGTGAAACTTGCACTCAGTGTTGCCAACCTCTGAAGTTATCGTAAAGAACCTTCAAAATTATGTGTTTTATTCCCAACTTCTTCTTCGGAATTAATTAGTTCGTTTTTCTTGTACATATTGTTTCATTTTATGTATAAATTTACTATCATACGTCGTACATCTGCCGAAATTATTCTACTTGTATAATAATTATAATACGGTTGCCAACACTGTGTTGCTCTAAATCGTAGTGTAAAGGATTATTTTAATGTCGATTTCATAGCTTTTAATGACGATTTTGGTTTTCTTTAGAGCCGATTTCAAATATAGTAAATATTATTCTATATTTAAAGTATGTTTTTCAAAGTTTAAATTTAATGGAGTCCGCTATTTTGTTTTTAAATTTTATCTAAATTAAAATCTATTTGCAGTTTTAAAAAGTCTTAATTTCAAATAGTAGTCATTGTAAATAATTGTACTCTTATAAATTTTCTATTTTATTGTTTAGAAAATTATTTATATGGAATTAATATAACTTTGTGCTAAATAATTAAAATATACTTGAATATTTGTTATTTCAGGAAGAAACATAAATAAACTGTAACCACTGAAAAATTATACTAACCTATGATTAGAATCCCTGATTACGATTAAGTTTCGTAATCAGGAATTATAATAGATGTGTGAGAAAGAAACTTAAACAGAGAAACATAATACCCTGACGAAAAAATTGCTATCTTAAAATCTGAAATATTTTAATAATCAATAATATTTTTAAACTTTGTTTTTGGGTCTAGTTATACCAATATAAATGATTCAAAATTACTGTAACGGTTCGAAGAAAATATTTCTTATTTTCAAAACCAAAAACTTTGTATTTCTTTATTATAGTTTTTCTTAGAAGAGCGCAAGGTGATTCATTAGTGTTTAGCTGCCTTCGTTCAAATGTAAACCGAGAACTTTTCAAAACTTCTGACTTGGAAAATTTAAACCAACTTAATCAAATTACCAGGAATAATTTAAAGTTTATGAAAGAAAATATTCTTTGTGAAAGCATGAGTAATCTAGAAAACTACCAATCTGCTTGAAACTTTTATATAAAGTACCTACCTTCATCATTAGACCTCAACTATTTAATCTTCTCGGTGCGTTCATATTTCAAAGGCCATCCATGGATTCTCAAGAACTACGAGATCGGATTAATTAAACTGGGCGAATAGGCAAATAGCTGTGTGGCAGAGACGATACCATCATGTGTAAATATGGAAAAGTTTTGTATAAAACTAAAGTTTCTTTTTCAGTTTAATACAATGTCATCAAATTGTATTCTAATATTATCTTGCGCTAACGATAGCTTAAACTGCATTTATATTTAAAAGAAATTAATTTAAATAAACATGTTTGTAGAGTAGATGGCGTGCCTTTGTGTGTATTTTTAGCGCTGTATAAATACAAAAGTCTGCGAAGAAACAGACAGTTATAATTACAAAACAATATTTAGATGAAATACTATGCTAATTAAAAATACAACACGAAATTTATTAAAGGTAGGTACTGCTTATTGTCTTTATTCCTTTTTTCGATTATTAGAAGTTTTCATAATACAGAAAAGGATTGGATATAATTATGAAACGTAGAAAATACTCGGGACTGCTTCAGGGCAAATGACCAAATTAGTTAGTAATGTACAACGTACAATATTATTTAAAATTTTGTTATGTTAACTTGTGTTATTGATACGTATGTCACTTTTTTTTAATATTCAGCAACGAAACTCACAATTCAAGTTATGTTGATTTAGTTTAATCGTGTTATAATAACGGGTGTCTCAGCAAGAAATTGTATTATTAAAACTTAATAATTATATTAATTTAATGTTTTATTTACAATTTGTTCTTGACATACAGGGTGTTTTCTGAATTCTTCTCATTCGATTGGCTCCTTTATTATTGAAAATTTGAAGAAATGGCAAGGAGAGAATTGCAGCAGTCGAAAAATTCTGCAAAACTGGTTGAAAAGTTTTAAGTTTCTTTTGTTTTAAAATGGCGAAAAAGCAGTTTCAAATTTTTTTTGGATAGTACATTATTCAATTAATTTCAAATAATGTTTAGCGATATTATTTAAAATGATGGAGTTATGTTTTTTTTTTGTCGAAAATTAATTTTATTATATTTTAATGTCATAAACACAACTATGATATATGACAGGTTAGGTTAGACATTTTTCAAGTGATGTTTTGTTTTTTTCAAAATGCACAGGTTAGTAGATTTAAACGAAAATATCAAAATATATTTTTTCTTCAACATTTTTTCGTAAATATTGACAGTAAGAGAAAAATGTTATAAAATACAATTGTATATAATAATATTTGTATTATTATTATTCTAATAACAAAAGAAGTCATTAATCCATAATTTACTGCGATATTTTTGAAAATAACTTGATAGAGCTTCAAGTAAACTACCACTTCCGGTTATTGGATTATAACCAAAAACCAATCAGCTCTTCCCAAAAGTATACAATTGATATAATACAAAACATCAATATTTTCAGTTGGGCAGTTTTTGAGAAACCGTAACTCCAGAGATCCACACACACAGATAGACAGACGAACAGACACAGACACACAGACATCATCGCGAAGCTATTAAAATGTTATCGTAGGGACCCTAAAACGTGCTCATTCACTGAAAACTCATTACCGAATTTTTTGCATGATTTCTACACCTTCCTTACAGGATGTGGCGGGAAGTAAAAAATGTAAGACGAGGCCAAAGTGGTTGTACCTAAATAGAAATGTTTGTAGAAATATGTTGCTTGAATGTGTATCAGGTTGTGTATGTATGTAATTCCTCGCAAATAGTTCTGCATTGTCCAATGATCTGTGCTGTGTTTGCCAGCACGCCGGTCCTGTACGAAGCCTCACCGCAGGCAATACATCATCTGCAGGAGGTAGTGCAGGTTCATCCTATTCTCAGCCTTCCGCAAACACGGCGGCTGTGCTCGCTGTGCACGGCGCAGCAATCCAGACCGGCGAGGACGACACTGTGCCTGTCACCCGGACAGCCATGATTGATGATCGTGCACGGAACGTGCGGAGTCGGCCGCCAGCGACGCGACGTCAGCGAGATGTGAGACCGAAGAAAAATCACTAATAGAGCACGGAATACTAACTTAATATGTCCCATAGGATGTTTGGTAAAAACTACAAACGGTAATTTGATTTTAACTGGGTAAATGCACTTAAATCAACCACAACACTACGGTATAACAATTCACAGAGTAGGTAGCGAAACTTCAAAGATTTCATGATCCCAATATATGTCAGTTGTATCTGTCAAATATCAAGTCACAGTATTTCTTTCATGTTAAGTTCATAAAATGAGTGCAAAACATAAAGGTAAACTTATTTGTAGCATGACAAATTGTAGGAACTTGTACGGTGCAGATGAAATATGTTTAGATTTTATCTCATGTGCAACAGACAGTTATTCAAATTTACCGTCGTATACCGCAACTGTCAATACGGCCGCTCGGCTCAAGGTCATTTCCTTATAATTATCAAGAAAAGTTCATCAATACAAAAAAATTATTTTTCAATTATGACACAAAAAGACACTTTTCAAGCGTTGTTTTTTTTAAGCACAGCTAATTTATGAATGGTAACAATAATAGTATATTGTACAATATGCTACTCATTTCCTACGAGTATGGAAATTTGTAATCAAATCATACGAGTATAAAATGGACATTCCATGCGAGTTGTACACTATACTTTTTCTACGTCCGCGATATTATTTCCTAATTAAATTATATTGTAATAATAAATTTGTTCCGCTTTCACCATTCCAATATTTGACAATTCTAAATAAGTATCCAAGCAATGGCACCTGTACTGAAATGAAATGATTTGTGTTGAAATACTCACAAA
Source organism: Poecilus cupreus (assembly GCA_963942605.1). NCBI lineage: Eukaryota > Metazoa > Arthropoda > Insecta > Coleoptera > Carabidae > Poecilus > Poecilus cupreus. The sequence goes on along the minus strand of OZ012714.1, from coordinate 1,305,747 downwards.
ACAAATTCACTTCGCACGATGCTTGCAATGCATCTCATATCCCGAGCAACAACAAACATACAATGAGCAGATTACAAAGTGATCGTAGACAACAATGTTTCAATATTAGATAATAATATACGAAACATTATTCTAATAACAAAATTTGTCATTAAACTATAATTTACAGAGATATTTCAAAATAGCTTGATAGGGCTCCAATTAAATTGCCACTTCCAGCTTTCGGATTATCACCAATAAATAATAAACTCTTTCCAAGGGTATACAAATATGATATATAAAATATTAGAAATTTCAGTTCAGTATTTTTCTTAGAAACCGTAACTCCAGAGATCCACACACACACAGACATTATCACGAAACGTTTTAAATCGTATTCTAAGGACACTAAAACATGCTCATCCACTGAAAACTTACCACCGAATTTTTAGCATGATTCCAAAATTTCAATACCTCCCTTACAGGTATGTGTCAGGAGATAAAAATGTATTTTATTTGAAATCGGCACTAAAGTGCACAAAAATCGTCATTCAAAGCTCAGAAATGTCACTAAAGTAACCCATTATACGACGAATTTGAGCAATCCAGTGTTGGCAACCGTTAAATAATTATTGTTCAATTAGGATAATTTTGGCAGATATATTGACGTACTTTAGTAAATTTGGACGTAACATGAAACAAAATTTGCAAGAAGAATTAACTAATTTATTCCGATGATGAAATTAAGGACAAAACACATAATTTTGAGTGTTATTTACGATAACTTCACTTCTCGAGGTTGGCAACACTGACTGTCAGTTTCAATTGACAACTGACAGATGTATAAACTTAACCTATATTGTAATTTTTTTACAGTTTTTTCGAATTTTAGATTTCAAATAAAACTTAATATGTACCTCGGCACTGAAGTTCTATTTTATCACTCACATGGTTTTTTTTCCTCGGCCCTACGGGCCTCGGCAACTAAATTCTATATTCGTGATAAAAAATTGAACTTCAGTGCTTTGATACATAAAATAACTATTTATTTTATTTACTCGGTTTATTCTATTTGCTTCAATTAAATTATTACCATGTTTTAACTCTGCTATAATAAAACGAAAGTGAAACTTTCATAGACAAAAACATAAACAATAATAATAAATTATTTATATAATTCATTCATTAAATTCTGTGGAGTGACTCCGTAAAAGCAACCGTTTCCTCTCAATGTGCATCTGTAAATATCTAAATAATGAACAAGTTTGAGTCCAGCCTATAAAGGATTCAGTAATAAAGTTTGTATAGTTGGGAGTGGTGGCAACGCCAACATGGAACAGGAGAACCCGGCCGGAACCGTAAACCACACGGTTAATTTCGCGTCGGTTCGCAGATGCGGATTGTAATGAAAATTAAACGCGTTCTAAATGCGCGCGACCATTGTGCGTTCCGGACACGTAGCCACTTTACGTGCGCGCTTCACGCAGAGCGTCAGCTTCACCGCCCTTAATGAGAATTGCTACGACGCATATTTACCTACAAGTTTATTATTTTTATATCGGCGAACTGCACAATTATTTCTCTGGTTTATAAATACTCAGCTTTTAGGGCTGCTCTTTCTTAAAATCAATAGTATTTTTTGTACCCACTAAATATACTTCTGGATAAAAAAACATGGGATAGTTTTTACTTTCTTGTGCGTAGTTATAAAAAGAAATATAGAAACCATAAAAAAACTGCAAGATTTTCATGAAGACATATTTTTTTTACGACCGAAAAAGAAGCTCGGTTTCTATGAATCATGACAGAAACAGCCATTTGTTTTCTCTCTCGTCGTGAGGGAAAGTCCTCAAATAGTGTGTAAATAGTTATTTGTCAAACTAGAGAGGAAAGCGCTTCTTTTTCCCGCTCGAGTTCGAAGTTTGCCTCATGAGCGCAGCGAGTGAGGCATTTCGAACGAGAATGGAAGAAGAGCTTTCCTCTCGTGTTAGACACAACATTTTTTTCGCGACATGTTTCTAAAAACGATTTGCTCGGACCTAAAATACAATTTGAGAACACAACTCACAAACTGACACGTTAAAAGTTAGGTTATCAGATACAAGGCGGTGTAGCAGTGTTGCCAATGGACCAATCTTAAATATATTTAAGAAGTTGTCAAATTGTGATTTAATAAGAAAAAGAAAAATATATGACATAATTGTAAGATAATTTAAATTATGTATATCACTAAAATAAGGATTTTCAATCACATTAGGAATTTATTTATAATTTTTGTAATATATTTTTTGTAAATAACATTCATATTGGTAACACTTTTATACTTTCCTCTCTAGAGAGGAACAACACATTTTCCTCACTATTTCCGGAGAAGAACGGTGGGGTTTCCTAGCATGTCGTGAAAAAATAAACAAACTGAAACAAATCAAATGCAATTATCATAAATTATATTAAACTTCAAAAATACATAAATGTCATGACATGCTAGGAAGCCCCACCGTTCTTCTCCCGAAGTGAGGAAAAAAACTGTTACAAATATGAATGTTATTTACAAAAAAACATATTGTAAAAATGATAAATAAATTCCTAATTTTATTGAAAACCTTATTTTAGTGATATACATACTTTAAATTATCTTACAATTATGTCTTATATTTTCTTCTTTTTCTAGATTAAATCACAGTTTGACAACTTATTTCATATTTAAGATTGGTTCATTGGCAACACTGCTACATCGCCTTGCGTCTGATAACCTAACTTTTAAAGTGTCAGTTTGTCAGTTGTGTTGTTAATGTGCATATAAGGTCCGAGCAAATCGTTTTTAGTAACATGTCGTGAAAAAAATGTTGTGTCTAACACGAGAGGAATGCCCACTTCCACTCTCGCTTCAATTGCCTCATTCGTTGCGTTCATGAGGCAAAGTTCGAGCTCGAGTGGGAAAAAGAAGCGCTTTCCTCTCTAGTTTGACAAATAATTATTTTACGATAGTATTTTTTTTTACACAAGTTATTTGAATCTTACCGTGTTTGCTATGAAATTAAGAGTCTCAGCCAGGAGAGTTATATAAAATATCAAAAATTAATTTTTAACGATTGACAATTGTTTTTACCAATATTGTTACGATTTCTCATTATACCAATATTTTATGCGTGGTTCACAAATAATAAACCGCGTCAAATATTCGTATTTGTATTAAAACTGATCTAATTAATTAGCCCACGGAAAAATCTAATCAACAAGTAATTGAATAATGTTTCAAATCATTACACATTCAATATTATAAATAAGGTTGAAAAATATTTTCATTTTGATCTGTTGTAGTGCGTTAGGTGCGGATTTACAAAAAAATATTGTGATTACATTAAGACAGTAAATCTTATAAATATCTATCGAAAAATTATCATTTACCTAAGAGTACAATGCAGTACATAGATGACGTAATAATTTAGAATTGAATAGCGACTATAGCAGTGTGAAAAAATATCTACTAATTACATTTAATTATAGCTTATTTTTCAGGTGATACAAATACATTTGTAGTTAGTCTCATATTTCTATGTGTATAAAAAATTCGTGTTGGAAACACACCAAACTTTTTATCGGTTTGTTTAAATTTCGTATAAGTTTCAGTTTTAGTGTGTTTATTAATTGAAATGTTATTGTTTCTTGATTATTACTCTTTCATTAATTATCTTTAAACTTGCTACAGGCTATTATCAACAGTTTTAATTAAAATTTAATTATAAAAAATGTCTCTTTTTTGTCCAACAGTATATATAAAATTGATTACATTCTGCCTTTAATAATAAAATAATAATTTTCTAGTTCACTCCTTTGGAACAAAATCAAAGAACTGAATTTAATGAAAACACAAGACAAATATAAAAGATATTAAATTATTTCAATGCAATTTATTTGCCTGCTTTACATCCGGATAAAATAAACACCACAGCCCGACGTTTGTGCAAGGAGAGACTACAGCAGCAGCGGAATTGAATTAAATTGTAATTAATATAAAACTAGAGCAGACTGTATTTAAATAGCAGTTATGTCTGCAAGGATTATTCCTCAGCACAGATTACCTGAATACTAAATACATGTGTTTTAAGCAAATTACATGAAGTTATTAAAAGTTTATAATATATTTTGTATCTCCGTGAAGCAAATCTATTTCTAAAGCTTCTTCTTCTCCATTCGCGTATTATAGGCTACTGCTTGGTACACCTAACATAGAGAAATATTTTAGATGTTCCTATTTCCATCTTCTTTTTTATTAAGTTTTATTTGAAATCTAAAATACGAAAAAACTAAAAAAATTATAATTAGGTTAGGTTTATACATCTGTCAGTTGTCAATTGAAACTGACAGTCAGTATTGCCAACTTCGAGAAGTGAAGTTATCGTAAATAACACTCAAAATTATGTGTTTTGTCCTCAATTTCGTGATCGGAATTAATTAGTTAATTCTTCTTGCAAATTTTGTTTCATGTTACATCCAAATTTACTGTAGTACGTCAATATATCTGCTAAAATTATCCTAATTGTACAATAATTATTTAACGGTTGCCAACACTGGGTTGCTCAAAATCGTCGTATAATGGTTTACTTTAGTGATGATTTCTGAGCTTTTAATGACGATTTTTTAGCACTTTACTGCCGATTTCAAATAAAATATTGTATTATATTGTAATGATACAATGGCAAAATTCGTTTCTTTCTGTTAAATAAATAACCCTAAAACTGTATTATGCAATGTCAAATTTTATCGTTTTTCTTTAAGTATCTACATGACCGTATTACTAATAAATATTGATTATAATTTGATTGGTAGATTGTTAAATACAAATTTAGGTAATCAAATGTGCCTTATTGTATGCATTTTAAAATTCTGAATAAATTTTGTATTTACACTACTGGGCCCTGTTTCACGAAAGTTACAAGTTACATATTCACCAGTAAATTTTCACCAATATGTGAAAAACAGGAGATACAAGTGTTTCACAAACCAAAGTTACAACACTTGTAATAACTAGTGAATTTTCACAAATTCACAGGTACAATTTTACAATTCTACACTTGTAATAATATGCGTTTTTACAAGTTACAAGTTTACATTGGTGAAAATAAACAATAATTTTCACCCATCTCACGAGGTATGTAATTTTCTTATTCTGTCGTGTAAACTTGTGTTTATTAATAAAACTTGGTATGTGGGACTCTTCCTCTGATGATGAATTATACATACGACATTTAAGATAACAAATTTAGATTTTGTTACCATTTACGAATTCAATGAGAGATTTCGAATGTCATCCGTGAATATGGAATTACTTCTTGGAGACATAGGGCACAGACTTCGACGTGCAACAAGAAGTGAGGCACTTTCAGAAAGAATTCAATTATTTGTGTGCAGCTCCCCACTGGTTAGGCAGTGGAGTGGAGGTCAGTACCATGGTGTCACTGATTTGTAGGAATATCAAAAGCAAGTGTCTGTAGTGCATTAAATGATATCAAATTTCCCCATGTTTTCGACTGCCCAAAGTACGGATGCCATTGGTCATCGGATGTGTGGATGGAACACTAATTAAAACAGATGCACCAGTAGAGAATGAAGAGCATTATATAGATATGGAGATAACTGCCTAAACATTATAGGTGTCTGTGGACCTGACTGCAAGTTCTACTTTTTACTTTATTCTCTTGTCTGAGAGAGCCACAAACAAGATGCTAAATCATCTTCCCTTCCTTCTTTTATGACATCATATCATCACATACACTCTTACAAATACAATCTTTAAGTGACAATACAAATTTATATGTACCCTAACCTAACTTATATACTTGTAACTTTTTACAGTTGTAACTATTTTTTTACAGACGTTAAAATTTTTCATGAAACACCTATACTTGTGAACTTGTTATTACAAGTACCTGTAAATGTGAAATTGTGACTTTGTAAATTGTAACTTTCGTGAAACAGGGCCCTGCTGTAAAATGAATAGGTAAAAATTTACAGCAATTAAAAAAAAATAGTTTTGATATCCACATATTCCAAATTTCAATTCTACACCTTGAATATAGCTTCCATTGATATTTGTAAATCAGGATTGTATCTCCTGGTGTTTTTAGATTCAATTCTTCAATCGTTATACCATCCATGCAATAAAAAAATAGGGTCGTTAAATTTGAATCGCTTTCAGAAAACAAATACGAACCACCCTATTTCGCAGGTAATTTTAAAGCAGTAAAATAAAATTGAACTCATCAAGCACAGGAAGCTGTTTCGACTCAGTAAAAAGCGGCAATGCCATAAAATAAACACTGCATACGCTATAAATACAGTTTACTATTCCAACTAAGGCGAGATCATTTTAGAGTAAAGCAATTTATACGTTAATGAAATATTAAAATCGTCTGCTTCTAGCTAATTATTTCATTATATTTTACTGCTATTTCCTGGTGGAAGACGCGGTCTATTTCATATATTTCTTTAAATTTGTTGAATAAAAATGTTATTATAAAAATAATTTGCTACAAATGTCTCATACAGTTTTACGTTGACTTGAAATTGATTACTTAGGCTCATTGAAACATTTGCTTGCTTTGCTATATTATTAACAATTTCAAATAGTAATTTATGATATAAGTGTTAAGAGTAACATTTTATGAGTAAGTGGCGAAGTTTGCATAACAAGGCGAAGCCGAGTGAAACAACCCCACTAACAAATCACTTTTAACACGTACATCATACAAGATTTTAGCTATGATCTTCCTAGTGTATTAGTAAATACTGAAAAATGTAGAATCACATTTTGATAGATAAGATTATATTAGTAGATTTATTGGTACAAATCGTAAGCAAATATAGTAAGCAATAATAGTATATTATACACTAAGGGAGAGAAGTGTATGATTTCTTCCCGCGGAGTAAATTGAAGCAAGAGCCGTGGGTGAGGACTATTACAATACGAAAAATAAGGAAAAAATACACACCCAATATTTATGATGGTTTTTATGTGTTTCAAAATTATTTAAATTTTAATATAATTTATGATAGTTACAATTAGGTATCTTTGATTTGTTTAATTTTATTCATTTTTCAATTTTTTTGGGCGGTTTCTCTCACGACGGGAGAGAGAGTGCACAAATCTCCCGCAGATATGAAATTGACTGTCATAATTTTGATATCAGGAAACCGAGTGTCTCTCCCGGCCGTAAAAAATATAATTTTTAACTTGTTGATATGTTACTTTTAACTCTAGTATCAGAAAGTTATAGAACCCACAATTCACGATAGTGAATTATGATTCATAATTCACTCTTCTCGACCAATCACAGAGCCAGAAATCCATAATTCACTATTATTTTAAAGACGTGATGAGGATCACCATTCGCCAAGCAATGGCCGTCTGACAGTTGACATGTAGTCAGTTGTCATTGTGTATTTTTATGTTGACGTTTTGCAACGATCATTTTCAAAAATGATTTCCAAATTTACAGAAATAGAAAAAGTATAGCATTATATTCAGGATTATGGTCATTACTCACTCGGATGATTTGCATAAACTTCATCTTCATGAATAATGACTATCTTAATCCCTCATATAATAATCTGCGTAAGCAGAGTGCTACACCCACAATGGGTAAAAGGCGTGATGATATATTTATTTATTTATTTATTTATAATATTATTTTTTTGCTTATATTGAAACGACATTTTATTATTCGAATTGATGTAAAAGATATTAATATAAAAATTATCTTGATTTCTAGGTCGTTAACACTTCAACAAATATTCACCTCTCGCAAATAATATATAGGTATGTAATTAATTGGAATAATAATAACTGACTTGTTATTATTCTAATTAAATAACATGTATCAAAAATTACCCTTCATTATTGTTGTTGAAGAAGAGAGAATCAAGTTCCGAAACATCCAATATGGTTTAACTTTTGTTCGATTTCAAATAAGTCTTTTCTTAGAATAAAATATCATTTGGATCCTTCGTACAAAACATTGAATTAATACGAGTAAAAGAGAAAAAAAAGTATAGACTTAACGAAAATATCGAAGAAAATACTGCCAACTTCAATACGGTGCAATAAAATGAAGTACTTGAACGTTATTGCCAATAAGCGTACGGGAATCCAATCACTCATGGGGCAAATATACAAGACAAGAGTCTCGATGTCCGCTACTATCATTCCATGTGTGCAGACATCAGCAGAGTCGTTCAACAGGTGTTGCAGGCGTCGAGTGGCCTCGTTTATCGATAGCCCGGTCCCTGGGCTCCGTCTCGACCGCGTCCACCAGCCATCATTGCCTCCGCCACACCACGACGCCGACGCCGACGCCGCCATCCGTTATCAACTCACTGCTATCCCGCAGGAATCGCACTTCCATTACCCATTGTGGACTGTGGTTAATCAACAAGTCACGGACGATCTTACCTTATTGGTGGAGATTTCAGGTTTAGGTTTCGTGTAAAACAAACTAATTTATTCAGTCGGTTTTACTTTTGTGAGTATTTGGTCAAACCCAAAATCATATCATTTGTCCCAGTTAAAATAATACAAAGAAAAATTGTTTAATTCACCAAATTTATATAAGAATTTTATTTGTGATTTGTTAATTTTGCGGTTAAGTATTTTCAGTAAATATTTACAAATATATTGCGTTAAATTAACAATTTGAACAAATATGATAATTTTTAAAGTAAAATTTTGTCAATTCTGAATTTTTAACAAGAAAAATTGTTGTTTTTATTTATTTGCTGGATTTATAAAACTTAACAAATAGACTCGTCAATTATAACAAGTAAATGTAGCTAACTTATTTATTTGAAACTATTAAATAATATCTGTATCCTTTGTGACAACTTAATTTGTTATAATAACTATGATTTATTGTTCTGCTTCAATATAATTACTAAAATATTTAGTCAAAAGCACATAAACATAAATATTGGTAATTACTATATTCTCAAATATATTTATCTAAATACACAAAAATAATTTGTTACTTGCTAACAAATTTGAAACTTGGTAAATTAACAAAAATTAACGGTGGATTGTTTAAGAATATAAATTTTTTACTGTGTAGTATCATTTTACTTTTTATGTTACGAATTGATTAGATTTTGAGAACAATTCATTATTTGAAAACCTATCAGCGTTTTTAGGCATTTAGTAAATAAATGAGATAGAGTAGATTTCATTGGAATCAAAAAGATGTAGACCTACAATTTTTATTTGAAATATTTTTCTTTAATTTTTTGTCATCAGATTCAAAAACAGTGTTCGTGGTACCAGCCAGGGCTAAATTGAAGTCTTAATGTTAGTGATTTTTGTTAATTTGTTAATATTTCAGTAGTTATTTTTCCTTCAAATATTCGTTAAAATAACAGAATTTGGAATACAAATAAATTGAGTACAACATTTTTTCCTTTGTAAAATCAGAACAAATTTTTTTATTATAAGTAATTCTAGACGTCTTTGTGAGCCAGATCATTATAAATGTTTTTTTAATGATACCAAAACAATGATGTACAAGGTATGTTTATGTAGAATTTACCAGTAACTAAACTAGATTCACTCACATTTTTCACAAACAACCCCTAAGCCCTACTCATTTTTAATTGAACTTATCTGAAGAGAAGCTCGCTTCCCCGATGGACGTTCAACGAATAAAGTGACCCATTACACTGTGTTTTCAAGGTTATCCGAGATTTTTACGCAAAATTTGATAAATTCTCTAAGTTTCACCCAAATCGGAGGTGGAAAATATTTGAATAATCACAATAATTAATCATTCACTGTCACGTATCATTATAAAATATTAATGACATCAAAAATATAATTAAACTTACAGCTAAAAATTAAACAGTTTGCAAATACCACAACAGTTTAAAATTAATTACAAGTTTTACAAATTGAATTTTAAATGAACTATTAAATTTCATAATAAAATATCATAAATTTGATTGGTGTAACAGATACCAAACAATTTTATGTTTAACAAAAATATCTGTGGTATGTAATAAAAATTTATAAAATTATAAAACCTAAAAAAATCAATGTAATCCATGTAAAAAATTTCATCTTTGTTCTTTTATCAGTACGTTCAGAAATTTACTAGTATTAAATTCCACAGATTCTATTTCTTTTTTCAACCTGATCCTAAATTTTTAATATATAAACTGTGAACTAATAACGTTTTACATAAATTTATTCAAAATGTAAGAAATGGAATGTTTCAAATTCCTGGAAACTAGGTTAAACTATATCGTGCCACGTAATTGAAATTATTTGCGATATTCCGATATTTTCCTATAATATCTCTGTAGAAATTTACTTAATTTGTTTTCAAATTAGCATATGTTATAAAATATTTTATTTTGTGTATTCTGTAATTATTCGTTACTATGTAAATATAATAAAAAAATTAAACATACTTTGATCATAAATATTAAATATAATTGTTTCGTTGAAAGAGAATAATATTAGTAGATATAATAACATTGATTTAGTAAAATTGTACAGAATATAATAATAATATATTTCTACTCACCAAACAGATGATTCAGCAAATTCTGAAACAAAAATAGTCATTGAATATTTTGTATTATAATCTACAACTAAACTTGTGAAAAAAATGTCACTTATTATTAAATCAGTAAATAAAAAAGATCAGGCATCAATTTAAAGGTTTCTAAATCGCGTTCACAAAGTTAAGATTGTGTAACTGTTTTTTTTTTCCTCAAAGTTCAACTTTGGATAACTGTTTTTAAGGATTTTTTAGGAAGCTGTCAAGAGTCATTGTGACTATTGTATATTGTACCTATAACAAACATGGAATGGTACTCATTTCCTGATAGTATTAAAGTTTGTAGCATGAGCCGAAGGCGAATGTTGCAAATCATACGAGTATGAAATGGACATTCCATGCGAGTTGTACACTACACTTTTTTTACGACCATGATATTATTTCCTAATTAATGGCTTGGCGTTTAATTTAGACTGCATTTTGCAATTCCAAGCAGTTTGCGAAATTGCGGTTCTTCTCGACTGCATACGAGAAGATTTCGCTACTAAGATCATGGAAGTCTTAGACAAATTTTATTGTTGATTTTGTTTTGATTTAAGCCTGAGTACTGGATGCCGCCCATTAAGATATTTGTAGGATGATAATAGAATACTTGCAGACAGTAAATAAACAGAAGTCGAATTTATTGGTTATGCGCTACAATCTAAAAATTTCACTTAAAATTTGAAATTTATATTATTGCATTTCTGTATAATATATGCTCTAAGAATCCCATTGCCGTAAAGCGCACTGTAATAGCTCTTATATTTTTGGAGATATGGCGATTTTTGGTGTTTTCAGAAGTGCAACTTTGAGGGCCTGAAACTCGAAAACTATGCAAGATATCGAAAAATTATCTTCAGTTTGGACGTTCTGATGACTTTTACAATAAATTAGGAACTTTTGAAAATTTTGAAAATTTTTGAATTTTTTCCCCAATTTTTGAAAGGTGATATCTCGAAAATCACAAAAGATACGAAGCTGTATTGTATGCCATTCGATTCAGCTCGTTAAACTACATAAGTATACAAAATTTCAGAAAAATCGGCCAGAGGGCTCAAAAGTTACAGTAAAAAGTCTAAAAATGGCCGTTTTCATGAAAAACTTCAATAGGTACCCCTTGACTTGCGGGCCGAAAAAGGTCATTTTCAGATTTTTTACTATAACTTCGCAACCCGTCGGCCGATTTTTATGAAATTTTGTATACTTATGTATTTTGACGAGCTGAATCGATTGGTGACCACCGCGAGTCCGTATCTTTTTTATTTTGCAAGATGACCCCCTCAGAAAATTTTCAAAAATTTTTCAAATTTTCAAAATTTTCTAATTTATTCTATATGTTACCAAAAGCCCAAATCTGAAGATATTTTGCGATATCTCGCATAGTTTTTGAGTTACAGTTTATGAAAGTTGCACTTCCAGAAATATAAAAAATTATCATATCTCAACAAATTTAAGAGATATGACGATGTGCTCTGCAGCAATGAGTTCCTTGCAGCTTGATTAATATAGAAACGCAATAAAAATAAGTTCAAATTTTAAGTGAAATTTAGTGAAATTTTTCCTAGCTGATTTTTTTAATCATTTGTATTTGAATGTTTAATAATTACACTTGACACATATTGGACATATAGAATACATGCTTCAATTACTTGTTTTGAATTATTTTATGAAACAAATGTATTGTTTTCGCATCTAAGTTTGCTGCCGAAAGCCGACACGTCGATTAATAATAGTATATTGTACTTACAACAAGCATGGATTGGTAGTCATTCCCTACGAGTATGAATGTTTGTAGCATAAATCAAACGAGTATGAAAGGAACATTCCATGTTAGTTGTACACGACCACGATATTATTTCGCGAGTACAGCGAGTATCTTTACTGTATTAATTCTTATACTGTGGTTATACATTATATCTAACTAGTTATTTCAACTTGTAGATATAGTAGTTAAATTCCCGTCTCGTAAGTACGTCACTGGGCCCTAGTGCCTGCTCGAGCCAGGTTTCAACTCGTACACGTGACCTTGGGGAGTGCTCCATGGCAACGACTCTCGATGGGAATTAGTTTAAAGCCCTTCCCATCCGCTACCTTCGCTTCGTCTATTGTCTTTTGCTTGTCTGCGTCGTCGATACTTTTACAAAAACACACTTTTAATTCCCTTAGAGAACAAATACTTTCTTACAATAATACCACTCCCGCTTTATTGAAAATATAACTTTTCTGATTTTGTTCTTATAATGCTACAAAAAGATCAGAAGTTTATTGGGCTACGCGGTTGTATGTCGACATCCTTCAACAAGAGTTATGAGCAGTATATCTTAGATTTGATTAGTTTGTTATTACTTTTTTAATATTCAAATTTTGATTCTTTGTTTACTCGTAATTGACGTAATACTTTTATAATACTTTTATAATAACCTTACTTAATTTTCAATAATTGTAACAATAATTTATTACATTCTAGATTCTGAAGATAAGTATATTACACTCGAAACATTAATCAATAAAGTGAATTTTAAATGATATTTCTATATCTAAATACAAGCTACATTTAAATAGTATTGTTTATTTTTCTTAAATGATTTTATTGTAATGCCCATTATTATTAGATAAAATATATATTACACAGAACAAATTAAATTATTTAATAAATCAACTCAGTTTCATTTATAAGTATGAAATTCTTTTTACAGTAATATTTAATTTTATCCAACACCTCTCAATAAATGCTTTATTACTATGGCGATTTTAAACAAGAAAATAGTTTACCCACTAGTGGGTATGATTTTCAGAAAAGTCACTAGTGAGTACTTTTCCATTTATAACAATAATAATAACACACAACACCTTTGTAACTTCTTCGATTGACATTTCAATTTAGAAAATTTAAAGCATATATCACTGTCAAATACTATTTCTTTAATACATTTTGCATTTATTAAGAGATGTTGGATAAAACATTATACTTCACTCGATAAAATTATCACATTTAGCCTTCGGCTTCGTGTGCTAAAATTTCTATCGTGGGTAATTCCTTACTTTGCTCACTTGTAAAGTAAATAACTATTTTCTCAAAATTAGAAGCATGTACAAGAAAAGTGCAAATAACATTTTATATTCCAAACATTTTTGCTAACATCTATCATTTGAAACTATTTTTCACAGCTGATTCTGTTTTTGAAAAAAATGCAATTTATTGGTTTTTGTGTCCAGTAAACTTCCCCTTCGAGTTTTTCAATTTCATTCAAAAACAAATCAGCTCTTCATATTTTTATGAAACTTATAAATACCAACTTTCGTTTTTTGTTTTCAGTAAATATCTTGTCTCGTTCATGGGATATCCATCCATCCTCATACATAGACATCATTGCGAAATTGGTCTTAACGGATTTAGTATTTAGTGGACGTCAAAATAAGTATTTCCGCAAAAATCTCGTCAACGATTTTAAAAATAAAAATGGTCCAAGCCAATAGAACGGAGGAGACAAACTCATGTGTGTAAGAAAGGTTTTAAAAGTGAACGTTACGCCTCTGACAGTTTATGAAGTATAATGGATCAGCATTTCTTTCATTATAATTAGCATCTTTTTGTGTTTGCGATGTTCATTCGTTCGATTACGATCTATATTTTAATGAATGGCATTTAATTAAGAGTCTGTTGGCTAAATGGCTGCAGCTCGTTCATTTGAGACATTTCCAGTGGATAGCTTCGACAATTCCGTCTGACAGAAAATCACTAGTGAATGGAACAAAAGTGAAGTGATGGGTGCAGGAAACGCGCCCAATCAGAGCGGAAACACGACAACCGGGCCGCGATTCCTGCCGCGGGTCCTGCGACGAGCCGTCGGCCATCACAAGGCACGCTAGGAAATGAAATGGCGGCCAGAGGACTTCGCTAAAAGACTTCAGCCTGCCGAAGGAAAGCGGAAGTGACAATCTTGTACGTTGTGGAAAATCATGTCTGTCATCCCAAATTATTTATTGATTTTTGATGCTTGGCCAAATATATACCAAGCTTCTGATACAATTACAATGAAACTTTTTTTTTACTTCTCAGAACAGAATTTTAAAATTATTTGAACCTTGTGAAATATGCAATTGAATTAATAATCCTTAACACTTATATTCTGTTTCTATTTCTTCTAATTCACTTTGGTTGAAGCAACACAGAGGATTTACCCAAATTTTCAGAAGGTACGAACTGTTTAAAAACTATAATAAAAAAAATAATAACACACAACACCTTGGCAACTACTTCGATTGATATTTTAATTTAAATATTTAAAGCCAACCCTACACCTAACGGTATATATATATATATATATATATATATATATATATATATATATATATATATTTAAAGCATATATGTCACTGTCAAATAATATTTCTTTAATAAATTTTTCATTTATTAAGAGATGTTGGATAAAACGTTATACTTCGCACGTAGGCAAAGTGGAATTACCCACTCGATAAAATTATCACACTCAGCCTTCGGCTTCGTGTGCTAAAATTTCTCTCGTGCCCACTTGTAAAGTAAATAACTATTTCCTATTTCACGTTCACAAAGTCAATTTCGTGTTATTGTTTTCGCAAAGCCAATGCTACAAAATTGAAATTTGTACAACTGTTTTTTTGGAAATTGTCAGTATGTCAAACTTCTAACTGTCATTGCTCACGTAAAATTATTGCAATTAATCTTTTTCTAAGTAATGCCAAAAAAAGTCAAACTGTAAAGCACTTTGTTTTATTAATATTACAGGGAAAGGTTCTAATTTATTTTTATTTTTATTTAAATTGAACGTGAAATTGGAAAAGTAGTATGAAAAGCACATGTTACAATCACTGTACTATAGTTCGGAGAAAATATTATAATGCCTGTTTTACACGACGAATTATTCAAGTTTTCTTGTCAATTTATTTTTGTGTGTAATAATTTTTTCTTCACAAATAAATTAATCCATTGACGGAAAACTTGATGTGTGTACAACGAACTATAATATTTTGGTTATATAATATTTATTGAGAAGCAAATTTGACCAATTTATTTATCACTAAATTGCGTTGTGTGAAACAGGCGTAATAAATAAAATAATACTTATATATTTTATAGCAATACTAGAACGTTAACTTGCAGGCTTTTATGCGTTCCAGTATAATTATATTTCAGTGGTTCTACTAATACAATCTTTGATAATAAATAGTGGGACAATTTTATGCATTTTCTAAATTAGCTGTTGAAACAAAAACTTTTTAATAACCTAATTAAGTATCAGTCAAGTTAATGCACTTATTACGACGACCTATGAAAGTATGATTCCTTGTTTATAAAGTAAACATCACTTTAAACTTTATATATTTAATAAATTAATAAGGACCTTTTACTTTGAAACTTCTTTCACAACAAAGACGACAAAACAACTGTGTATAATGTATACCATTAAGATATTAAAACGCTCATCAAGATATCTTTGTAATTAAAGTACCTAGTCTATTCATAATTATTTAAAATACGTAAAAGCTAAGCCAATCTACGATTCTGTAACTTGAACTGCCGGTATATTTTATACAAATCGTCTATGATACAAGCAGAATCTTATCCCCAATCAAAATAAAAAGCCAACACCACCCACCTAAACAATACAAAGCAGAAAGTAAACTATTGTCGCCAAAGATTTTTTTTCAAACAATGTAGGAACACGGGCCACCACTATCAAAAAACGCTTATCCATTCAAAATATGTAGTCAAAGAATGACATTTTTTAAGCGTTGTTTTGTTTTTCAAAAAGCACAGGTTAGCAGATTTAAACGAAAATGTCAAAATGTATTTTCTCTTTAACGTGTTGTAATTCGTAAATAGTGACAGTAAGAGAAAAATGTTTCAAACAATAATTGTAATAAAAACAAGTAATATTAGGAAATACAATTCTAATAACAAAAACTTTAGTTGATCCATAATATACTGAGATATTTCAAAATAACTTGATAGGGCTTCAAGTAAACTACCACTTTCGGTTATTGGATTATCACCAAAAATTTATAAGCTATTTCCGATGGGAAAAATTGTATCTTTTTTTATGATAACATTTCTTGGCATTCAATTATTTACTGAGGTAAATATAATTAAATATGCCTTGACGTCATTTACCCATTTCTTGGAGTAAAGTGCGGTAACCAGCCGTCAAATTACGGCCTCCAAGGATGGTAGTATTACAGTATTTTGAGAATTATGATCCACAGTCCGATGCGTTACCATAGAGCTATTTACTGAGATATGCTGATATGCTCAATAAACAAAATTTTTAAATGTGACATTTATAGGTTCATTAAATTAAATTATGATTGTGAGAATAGTATTCTACGAATTGAATATTTTGACCCTTGACAATACCTCCATTACATATATGTATGTGTGGGAGGTAAAAATTAATTGAAAATTTTCTGTACAATATTTTGGTATTTTTCCATTTAATTTAGATGTTTTCAGAGCATGTTTTTTGAAAGTAAAAAGTGGAGCGAAAATAAAATGTACTAAATGTTTCAACTGACGCGTAAAGTTTGTAGATAACGAAACGTAAAAGAAAAATATAAATTATAAAAGAAAGTACAAAAAATTGTTATCAGTAAATATCCGGCCGAAAGAAAATTGACGAAGGCATAATTTTAATTTTGAAATAAGAACGTCGTAACATTTTTATGATGTCTTATCGGGTGATATTCGCGTTTAGAGAAAATCAAGATCAAATATACAGGATGATTTTGAAGCTAATGTCATAAATTTAAGGGTAAGTATGACATGTGTAGATTACGAAACTGAAAGAATTTTTTTATACATTCGGAAAAAGAAAATTCTACATTTGTTAAGGACATTTTTTTATTACTGTTTCAATTATTAAAATAATTATGTAATAGATAAAATATCCGGTGGAACAAAAAGTTAGTTTCATGACAACTAACCTTAAATATGCGAATTTAAAAAAAAATTCTTTTCGTTTCGTAATTACACATGTCATTCTACTTACCCTTAAATTTATGACATTACCTGTATTTTTCTAACATTTATATTTCTCAAAAACATTCTTGTTGTTATTTGTTATTATACACAAAATGATTTCTATTGTCTAATTGTCTAGCGTCCATAAAGTGGCTCTTTATGGAGTAATTCGATAAAGTAAAAACAAAAACAATAAACAACTTGGTAACCAAACAACAGAGAAAAGCATACTTCGAAATCGAAATTATCAAATGTATTAATGTTAACGTCATGTGTCACATATAAATGGTATTCTAAGCTAATATAATTTGGAATGCAGTCGAACATAAAATATTATATATAACACGTACATACATAATATGGCTTTATTAACTCGTCCTTTTATGTGCTCGACTCCTAAGCTCTCGTGCATAAAACCCTAAATTATGCACTTGTTACATAAATTTCTATTATCTTAATTTATAAGTATTTATTTTCTTTACAAAAATGCACCACAACTCTTATATTTATATACTTTATTGAATTCGTATTTCCTTCTCTTTTACAGGTTATATTTCTGCTAGAGTCTTACAACTTTCATAATAATATGGAGACATAATTAGATTTGATATGGCTTTCAGTTCCTCTTTATTTTGTTTCGTGCAAACTTCATTAAAACTTAGCAAAAAAGTCTTCAAATAACTTCTGCATCTTGTGACCTTCGCAAAAGAAATGCAATACGCAGAAAATATTAAATTTGAAAGCAAAACCAGCATATTTCAATAAACAGAAGAAAAGAAATATATTTATATTTTCTATTCAACACAATTTTAAATTCAAAGTCAATACATATAAATAGAGCTAGTAGATACTAATAATTCCTGCGCGTTTTTGGAATTTAACTATCTACATATTTACCTCAAAGTTGATGAAATTCAATGGTCTGGTATTATTAATTAAAACCAATAAACATATTTGTATCTGAATATAATTGAATCATTCAAAGGTAAATATAATTTAATTTAGTTTGCGGTTCAACCTAATAACATATCTGATAATTAATAATTAATTATCTAATATTATAATGCATTGTTCGTACTATGGATGGAATGTTTGTTTCATATATAAAAAGTCGCTGGTCCTACTATCCAAGTATATCTAAGGCTGAAACATTAAAATTAGAAAAATTGTGAAAACTTCCAAAGTGTCAAATATTTGGTTATAATTTTCATTATTTTTTATATGTTTTTAGACGTGTTCTGCATGTGATCTGCATTAAATCCGATAAATTATTGTCAAAAGTAAATAATAAATAAGTTCACCAATAGTATTATAAAATAATTTGTTATTTTAGGTTTGAAATTCAAGTTTGACAGAAAAGCCCCTAAAGTAAAATTTTGACATAAGAGTCGAAAAAATTTTACTTTAGCTACTATTTTGACTTCACGGTGTGATCATTTACTGTTTTACTAATTCCATTCTTAATTCCCTATTACCATAATAGTCAGCTATTACTTTATAAAAGTAAAAGTAAAAATTAAATTGTGAAATTTTAAATTAACTGTAACTTTGACCTTATGAAATAGAAATGTAATACCTACAACGAATTTATTTATTATTACGTGCCCTATAATTAAAAAAATGTAACATGCAAAAGATTTAAAAATTCAGATAAAATCTTTTGCACGCAAAGCTAATTATCAAATTTATCGTATAAAATTGCAAATAGTCGAGGCATTATCATACGAAAGCCATTAGGTCGGTCCATGGAGACCAGCTTGGTTTGCTCGTTACCATCAGGAAAATGTTAAACATCTGACGTCTACTATTTTTTAGAAAGGCACAAGAAAGCATAGGTAGACAGCACGCTAATTAAAATATATAATAAGTAACATACTCGTATATCCCTATTATAAGCTTTTTCAAACCATTGTAGTATTACGAGGGTAGACAGGGTTGTCAGGAAGCTTTTACTAAAAATAATTACTTTTAAAACTTAAAAATGTAAATATTGTATAAAAGTAACCTTCATTGATAAATAATCCTATTGCGCTGTTAAACATATAAAACCAACTGAGCACGAATGAATTTTCCCTAGAGTATGATTTTATATCGACAATTATTTAACGTGTTTAATTTTTTATTCTCATGTAACTAACAGTTTATTTTAAACTATATTATTATTTATTATTGCGGGATTATGGTAGTCATTATTCAAAAAGATGGAGTTTACGTCACGAGCCGTAGGCGAGTGAATAATGAGCATAACCCTGAATATAATGCTATACTATAAAAATACACAATGACAACATCACGTCTTTAAAATAACCGTGATTATGGATTTCTGGCTCTGTGATTGGTCGAGAAGAGTGAATTAAGAATCATAATTCACTGTCGTGAATTGTGCATGCTATAATTCATCGAAAAAATTTAAATAATCGGGATATATTTATACAGGAGTAGAATAGTATATTCTACAACAAGTAATGGAATGGCACATATTCCACGCGAGCAAAAAGTTTGTAGTCCGAGCCGAAGGCGAGGGCTACGGTTTGCGAGTGTGGGATATGCCATTCCGTTACACGTTGTAGACTATACTTTCTAAAACAAGATTTTGGAAATATACAAAAAATGCAAATCAAATTAAAACAAACAGACGTAACCATAGTAACTGAATCAAGATACTTCATATATCGCGCTTATATGCGGCTCTGATTCGTCGAAAATATTCCATACCTGGCGTATGGTATGTTAGTGATTCCATAACAATTTTTAGTTGTGGAATGCGTAGTTTCCAAAACAGTGTAATAGAAAAATATTAATTAATCAATTTTTCAATAATTGTTGTCAATTGTTGTCATTGTTGATAGATGTATCAATAAAAAATATAAGTACTACCTAAAGATCTACTTCAATCTAAAGATATTAATATAATTTTTTTAATTTTGTCACTTCAATTTTAATTTTAGATATCATTTTTAATAGAAAATGGTATCCCTTTCCTTTTAAGAAAATGTAACTTGCATTTATCTTTGCTGCCGTTTCATTCAAAACAAAACCTGTGATCTGTCAAATTGACAAATCTGCAAGCTTGTGTTTTTTGAAAAAACCAAACAATGTTCACAGTCAAAATTGAAAATTGATAGTGGTGGTCCATGTTCCTGCATTGTTTGATAAACAATCTATGGCGGGAATTTATGTCAGTTTATTTCAAAACAAATTACAAAACTTAAATGTGTCCCCAGGTATAAAATTCATAATATGCTTAGTCTAACGCGACACTAGAGAAAACATCCAATACAAAATGTAGTCATGCGTGAGAACCAACTGAGAAGAATGATGTTCCTCACTAGCAAAGTGAAGATTGATGGAAATACAAATCACAGTATTCGAAATACGCTCCACGCGCACGCAGCAGGCCATGGAAGGAATCCTGCTAAGACCGTGTCGTAGCTTACAGCAGGAGTTTCCATTCGTAGTTCCCGGAATCAATACGCCAGCGTCCATGCGTTCAGACATTTATTACAGAGATTCGTTATGAATTGTCACGATTAATGAACTGGGCGAACGTAACTTCTGAAGTATTAGACTGTGACAATGTTCCTGCTGCGGACGCAGACAGTGTTGTTGGTTCCCGGTGCCCGCACAGTCTAAAGGGAAACTGTTGCTTGTGCCAAACTACGGCTGAAGCATTTGTTTATTAGGTACAATTATGCGACAGGGACGAGTATTTTGGAAATTTATGGAATTAGCATTGAGATAATTGAAATAAGTACTGTTAATATTACATGGAGGACATTTAACATTTTGGACACAGAACGCGCACTAAACGATTTATTTGTTCGTGTTAAATTTCAGCGTAAAATTTTAATATTGACCATCAAAATGAATTATAATGATTATTTTTTGACGTTTTTTTTAAATCAATGAAATGTTTTATTGAATGTCACGTGTCTGCGTTTTAACCAATACTATCATTATTATACTGAGAATAATGCTCTTGTGATTATTCCCGGCAATATTCTCTGTAGCTCTTTTCTTTTTGTTGACAGATGTCAGATGTCAGATAGTTATCAACACAAGTAAAAATAAGCAAAAAAGATAGATTGTGGCGTGCCTAATGATGAAATCAAAAAATAATCTAATTAAATATAACTCGAGAGTTCGATAAATTAGAAAATAATTTTCCAGTATCTTTCTCAAACTGGCAACAAGTTTTCGAAAGATCTATCAAATTATTTTCAATTTATTCAGACTCTCTTGTTATACTATTACTGGCTATTTTGCACTAGTAACGTGGTATATAAAATTCCCAGTACTAGTACTTATAAGTATAAGTTTTAAATAAGAAACATTTTGAATCTAGTTTTATACGATTCAAAAATCGTGACAAAAATAGTCAATTTCATATGAACTGGAGATTTGTGCAATTTTTCTCTCGTCGGGAGGGAAAGTGCTCAAATAGCGACATTTATTGTAAAAAATGAACAATAAAATAAATTAATTAATTAAATAAATAAATGAAATAAATAAATAAATAAAACAAATCAAAGGTAAATATCATGAATTATATTACAATTCAAATTTCATTTAATAAATTTATAACAAAATTGTCACGAAAATAATGTGTATCGCACGTCCAGAAACTGTTTTGCGAGTGCAGTTTCTGGACAAGTGATACAAATAAACTTTTTTTTTTATTAATGAAAATGGTAAGCAGACTAATTACTTATGGTCATATGCTGCTTAATAAGTAGATGATTGTGAATTTATATGAACACAACCGACCATGTTCTTCAGTGGGATTTGAACCCACGACCTCTTGCGTGCTATGCTAGTGACGTAGTGACTACACCACCGAGATCAGCAACAAATAATTAATGCATTAACTATCAAGTATTTGTAGAAAATTAATCAAAACAACACATACCTGGAGTCAGAATATCAAAATGTTCAAAAATAATATTTGAATTTTAAATATACAAATATGTTCTTTTAACCAAACATAAAGACATGACGTGAGGAGTGGACTTAACACTAATTATATTCTTAACTCAAAGAAACACACCGTCTACATGCAAAAGTACATATTTAGTTAAACTACTAAGATAAGGTAACCTTAGTGCTGCGTTTACATCTTTACCACATTCTGGAATTCGCACATTATAGACTAGATATAATTTCAATAATTTAATCCAAACTTCGAGTACACATAATTAGCATTGGTATTAAGGGAACAAACATAATTACTGATTAACAATAATGTAAGCTGTAAGTACAACATCTATTGTTGTATATATAATCAACTTTGAAGTATTGGATCGAGAGGTCTAGAGTCTTGGAATATGTTTGTTATTGGCGGGAAGTACGAATCTAAAGGGTCGTATTTCATTCCTGGCTTAATTGTACCACCACTGAAGTTAACTTCACCGTGAGCTAGAACTCCCGCCTCCTGCTTCCTGCCAAATATATCACCCTTCGATGTAAATATCAGTTAACACAACGTTATTCATGTTGGTTTCAAATTTATTGATACACGAGATGTGGCAATAAAATAGCGGGACTGATGCTACTACAGACGACAAATTCGTACGACTGAACTACAGTTTATTTTTCTTGTGGTGCGGTTCACGTCACTATCTTCTTTCTCACTTTCTCCCACTATTGCTAATGGGAAAAAGTGAGAAAGAAGATAGTGACGTAAACCGCACCACAAGAAAAATAAACTGTATGTAGCGTTAAGCCTCATCTTTCGATTGCCACCCTTCCCATGTCTGTAGACGTATTAACCTGATCGTGGTCATCGTTTATATAAAACATATATATTTTTAAAATATTGAAAGAAGCTTTCAGAACTCATAATAAAGTAAATATTTACCCAGTTATTGTTTATTTATATATTTTTTTGTTTTGCCGGAAAAGTGTATTAGTAATTACTAAAAAATGTAGAATGATATTTTGACAGGTAGGTTGGGTTATATTAGTTGATTTATAGATATAAATCGTTAGCAACGTGTTCAAAGTAACAATAAAATCACTTTTAACATGTTGCTGTGTTACTTTTAACACTAGTGTCAGAAAGTGACACTTTTAACTTGCTAAGCAATCACTAAAAGGGCCCTTTTAACAACAGTCATAGATAAAATAAATAAAATTGAATATTTCCCTCGAAAAATATCAACCAATCACGTTGCAGTATTTTCTGAATTTTGACCAATGACAATAGAATACAGTGAATATTTTGTATATCGAGTTTTTGCACAAGTGCGATGCCCGAATATTTATAATAATTGTAAACACAATGACGAATAGTTTAATTTCTTCGTTTTAAAAGAACAAAAGGGGTAATATCTTCAATTTTTCAATCAATTTCTTCAAAAAAAAGTCTGACGTTTATGTGACAGATTAAAATAAATATAATGTTCAATTATTTAAAATAATTACTGAAATCTTTCTCGTGAAATATTCGTCTAATATATCCCTCGTGCATGGTAAATACAATCAGAATATTTTCGACATATTAATATAAATTAGGAACACTAAAAACATTTTTCTAGGTGGCATTGCTAATGACCTTGAATGACTTTATTTCCCTAGGGAGTACTAATCATCTTAATTTCCCTCAGTAAATAATGAAACACATTAAGTAATGATTTTGATAAGAACAAAGCAAACTTTATTTATCGCTTGTAAATAAAAACAATTATTCAAATCTAACGTTTCAGTTTAATTTAAACCATATTCATACACCTATGTACAATATGAAACATATTAATATGCAATTTACAAAGGATTAAAAATATACAAACTTACCGAAGTGTGAATACGAACTGCAAGTTTGTAAGATTAAATTAAATTTTTCACAATATATTACATTATACTAGACAACTAGACTACCTAGTCTAATCATTGGTGTATTTTTTAAACAAGTATGGGAAAACCTAGGCAGCTACTCGCAAACATTGCAAC
Organism: Poecilus cupreus; assembly: GCA_963942605.1. Lineage (NCBI taxonomy): Eukaryota > Metazoa > Arthropoda > Insecta > Coleoptera > Carabidae > Poecilus > Poecilus cupreus. The sequence goes on along the minus strand of OZ012714.1, from coordinate 1,281,234 downwards.
ACTAATATTATTTTTATTTATACGCTGTGCGTGAATTGTTTGATAGCAACACTCGAATTTATTCTGCAGAGTTAAAATCACGCAGATTCAAATGCATAATAAATTTCCGACATTGTTTCTGACGCTTTTGTCGAAGTTTGACTGCATTTTGTTCGTACGCTTCAGACACTAACATATTTTATATTTAGCTTTGTAAGATAATATAATGTTTCATAATACTGCATTATGCATTTTAATGTAAAATTGTATAGCTTCATAGTTTATTTGAAATAGTATGAAGCAGACGGCTGACGTTTATATTGTCTAACTTTGTCGGCATTTTGAAGGCCTGCTATAAACAAAAGTTTACATATTCTACTGAAATACCCGATTTTCATTCGTCATTTTAACATATTTAGTATAGACATTAATTCATATATTTTTTTACTAAAAAATAATTCAGGGAACATCGATATCCTGATAAAAAATATTAATCCTATTTTATTTAACTAAAAATATTTGATATTTCAAAAGCAGGTTAAGGTTTTTTATTTATTTAACAGAAACAAATAGAAAAACTGAACTCTATAATTCGTCATTATATCATTACTAGAATCTTTTACAAAATTTCCACAGAAAATAATACAACATTGTAATAAGTAAATCAAAATCTGTTTTCAGACAGATTCACAAAAGGAATTAACGCTAATCTCATTTTTTCAACATGTGTAACTTCGTTTCTAAATTAATTAAATTATAAAAATGTGTCACCTTTTATGCTAATCAATCTTGACTACAACCTTAGTTAAAATAAATATGTTCTGAGAATGTAAAATAAAGTTACGAGTAATAATAAAAATGGAGTAAGCGATAATCCTTTTTGTGAATCTACTTGTAAAATATCAAATATTTTTCGTTTTTGTTTAATTTTCCATTAATTAATTTGATTGATATATTGTAAGTAATACTAATATTTAAGTAACCAAATGGACCTTATTGCATGTATTTTAAAAGTCTGTAACTTTTGTATTTACACTTTTGCTGTAAAGTGACTAGATGAAAATTTACAGCAATATAAAAAAAGCTTTGAAATCCCTATTTTCCACATTTTAATTCTATGCTCGGTTTAAATTCGTATTTACAATAAAACAGATCTAATTTAATAATCTAGTCACCAATTAATTGAACATTATTACACATTCAATATTATAAATAATATGGTTGAAAATTTTTTTTTTTTTTATTATGGTACATGGAAAAGTGTTAGATGCAGATTTACGAAAAAGTATCATGATTCTATTAAGACAGTAAATTTTATAAAAAAAAATATATAAATTTCGAAGAATTATCATTTACCTAACAGTACATTACAATATATAGATGATGTAATAATTCAGACTTCTATAGCAACAATAGCAATGTGAAAAAGATATAATTATATTTCATTACAGCATTTTTTTCAGATGGTACGAATACATTTGTGGTTGGACTCATACGTGCGCGAAGTAAAATTTTAATTCTGGTAAAAAAATTCATTTCCAAGTGTGCCATGACGCTCTACAGGTAGTTCTCTCCCCACCACCGAGCTTCCACACCCCCACTCCTGCGCAGTCCGGGCTGCTCCATGGCTGCATTCGCTGCTGCCCGGACTATTTTTAGCCCCGGACTAAAGTGGGACGTAACAATGGCACTGGGCCACCTGATGAGCCGATGATACGTTACGGTTGCAGCGATTGAGAGAGGTGAACGATTGATAAGTAGTGACCTGGTTTATGGTTTCATAAACTCATCGTACGAGTATAGCACAGGCCGGGGTGCTCTATTCGCGACCATCAAATTCAGCGAATTTTACGACTCGATGAGGTACTAAATATTGATATTGGAATTTTGATATGATTAATAACTAACATTATGGGGATGATGTTAATCAATATACACTGTAAACACTTTGGGTAATGATTAGGTAAATAATAGTGGATATTTAATGTGGGTTATGCATATTTAAACAATCATTTGTATGTTGAACCTTTTGTTTTCTAATTATTCGTTTATGTGTTGAACTTATGTTTATACTACAGTTTATAGAAAATGTATGCAAGGTGGTTCAATTTGTTCACTTTTAGTGAATTTGAAGAGATACTAGATTGGTTGAATTAGCAAAATGTTTCCATTTTAAATAAGATAATTCATAAAATCAGTAAAAAAATATTGCAGTAGCGGTTCCTAAATTATGAGACAAGATATATATATTTTTTAAATGATACCATATATATTTTTCCGACGACCAGTACGAAAAGTACATAATTCACACGCTAAACTATTACTGAAAGTTGGTCATTGCATATCACTAGCAACGCTGTGTGATATGAAAGCTCGTTAGCCAATCAGATGCGTCTGCAACTATGTGATATAATTTTATCACACGCTGCGATAACTGAGCGAACTAACCTAAAAATTTGTTTTTAAAAGTTTGACAATTTGACAGATAATTTGCTGAATTTACACGGATTAAGCAGATTGGACCCTGATTTATCAAATTTTCACATAATTTTTGGTAAATTCTGACAGCAATGATGCTAACATAATCTGTTTTAATATTTTTATGCAAATTTTATATTGTTCTTTTTTTTTACTTAATTGTGGTCGTCGGAAAAGTATCGGGTACAACACGAGCTGAAAGGGTATTTCACATTTGCGTAATTATTCAACTTTCAGCACTAGTTCTAAAATAGACTATATTTCCTATAAATATTTTGTTATTAAAAAATTTGTTCAATGACTTACATGACTAGAAAAAATTTAACTAATGAAAATAGAAACTGAAAAGCGAAAAATTAAATAAACCTTTTTAGTCTTGCGAGCGCTGCCATAGAACGAATCCGGGAACCGAGTTCGCGCAAGAGGTTTGTACAATATTTTTTGTACGAAAAGTATAAAGCTAATAACAGTCCATACAAATAAATGAAGTTCTTCAAGGAGTTATTATGTTGATTATTGTCAAAGTTGCACTATAAATATAAACACACAAATTAATTTGTCTAATATGTTAGAATATGTTTAGAATATTTACCTTATTCACTTGTAAATTTATTATATTTCTTATTTATATTAAGATAACTAATTTTACATTTGTAGGTTATGTATTTTACAGCTATCATATCTGGCAGATTTTATTGCCAACATTGATAAATGCACTAAATTTGTTATTTTAAAATTCAATTTCATTCTTATTCCATCATTGTTTATATTAATATTATATAAAAGGATGTTTGAAATACTATATTTTTTTATTATAAATATAATTTATTAATAAACACTTTAGAAATAGGAATATTTTCGTCGAAATTTCCCGGTTGTCTATCTGGTAGAGACCTGGGAAATGGACATTTCGGACGTTGCTTAGGCAACGTTAAACAACACATTTCAATGTATGAGTACAATAAAAATATACGGGTCGACTTGAAAACCTCCTCTTTTTTTGTTGCTAAAAAATTATATAATGTCCCATTTCTTTTGCTCAGCTCTGTTCTTTGCATCCGAACTCTATAGGGCGTGTTTCGCCTACTCTTTTGAAAATCCTGTACCTCCATTAAAAGGATTTAGCTCTCATTTTAATTTTTCAGTAACACAAAATCGCGCGGTGCGCACCCAATTATTTTGAGTGCAGAGGGTTAATCAGTCAGTCGAAAATCAAACCAACAAAGCATAGAAAACTGCGGCTTACACGACAACGCTCGCCCTCATCCCCCGCACTCCCCCTGCCCCTATTTTTATCGCGTGCAGAAATGCTCAACTTTGCCCCAAGCCGTAAAACGGTCAAGGTAAAATTTCACATACACAATCAGGGATTAGTTAAATGCGGTGTTTCGGGGGTGCGCGGGCGACGGGGCGGATAACACCGTGCGGATTTAGTTCGAAAAACAGCCGCCAGGAGTAAATAAAACCGATACCATTGTGCCGATGTGTGTGTAACCTTAAAAACAAGTTTATTTTGAAAATTGAACCCACTGCTGAAGCTTTGTACAGTTAAATTATTAATTGTAAACAAATTTCGTTTCAAACGTATGCAAATTTTATACATGCATATTCGTTAATACAGTTATGCAATATTAACTGTAGATTCATTGTGTGTATAATTTCAAATTTCATATGAATATTTAATATAACCAAACTAGTTAAATATTTGTATATAATTGGAACATTTAATTAGAAAGAAAATAACATATGATTTTGTTATTTAATTGTTTAATTCAACTATTTGTAAATATTTACCAAATAACTTATTTGATTTATATTTCTAAAACTAATAACAATTACATCTATGAAAATATTTAACGAAAATTAATTAATTTAATTAAATTATATATGTAGGTCATTGATATATTTATACATTTTTGTCCTATTTCTTCTCCAGGGTGGATAATTTATAAATTAGTAGCAGACCCGATAAACAGACGTCCTAAAAAAGTCCTCGCTATGTATAAAATTCCGATGTTCGTAATTCTTCTCCTACTAAACGACTTGATAAATTTTAATGAATTTTTATTCGATCCTGGATGATTTAATCCATAAGTCATGAATATAAATCAGGCTTACGAGGCGTCAGCTAGTAGTTGTAATTGTTTTTAATCACTTAATACATAAATAATTATTTTCCCATGTTAAAAGCCTATGGGGTAAATAGCTCCGTGGTAACGTGTCGGACTGTGGATCGCGAGATCCTCAGTTCGAATCCCACTGCCGACAGTTACAAATTTAAATTTACCCCTGTGATTCCCCCTCCACTAACATCTTTGGGGGCTATGATTTGACGGCCGGTAACCGCACTTCATACGTAAAAATATATCACTTACCGAAATCTGCGTAAGCAGAGTGCCACACCCATAATGGGTAAAAGGCGTGATGATATATTTTTATTTTATTTATTTATAAAAGTCTATGGCCCGCATTGCGTACTACACCCTGTACACGTGACCTTTGCAAATAATATATTTAATTTAACTTTGTAATTTTTTATATTAACAAAGCATCGAAATAAAGTGACATGAGCTATGTGCAAATAATGTTTTGTAATGTATATATTATTGGTAACATCTTTCATTCGCAACTGTTTCATATTCGAAATTGATTGACTTTATTATTTTGTGTAAATGATGCATTGCCATGAAACTAATAAAATTGTAGTTGTAGAAAAAGTACACAATACCTCTCATACCTAATGTGACTATAGGTTGGACGAATATATTGGCAATAATATTATATTAACTGACAGAGTTTACATCTTGTTCAATAAGTATGTTTTTAACATGCTAAATAATGAAGTACACTTACATTTGAAAGATTCTGCTATATAAATATTGAATTTTCCATTGTCACACACATCACATAACACAAATCATTGTGAAGGTTCCCGCACTACTGAATACAAACAGAAATGTTCGTGATTTTGCAGCATCTTTCCTAATTAATAGATTCGTAACAAGTCTACAAACCGCAAAGAACACTTGGCTATTTATAAAATTAAATATTGCTTTTAGGTTTATTTCCAGGGGTTCTCAAAATTTTATCTATTACCAAAGCATCTTTAATGTTTAATGTTCAATAAAATCAATTAAAAAGGCTGGCATTAAATTAAATAATAATGCCCGTTAAAAGCCTGATTCCGCATTGATTTATATAGATGTTATCTACATGAAATTTTAAAAAGTTCAAAATTTAAATATTCAATAATGCTGTAATTTAGATATTAATATGGGAAGAATCAGAAAATGGATCAGCAGTCAATTATTAAAAAAAAGATATACCGACGTTTCTACAGCTACAACTGTCATCATCAAAGTTCAGTTAGGATTGAAAAAAATATTATTTCGAAATCGAAATCTACTAAAGTACACGATATTACTACGCGAAGTTAGCTAAAATTGTAGCTAAAGTTAAGCTTTACAGACTGTCAAAATTTTATTTCACATACTCTTATGTCAAACTTGAATTACCAACCTAAAATAACAAACAAATTATTCTATAATACTATTGGTGAATATATATATATATATTATTTACCTTTGATAATAATTTATCGAATTTAATGCAGAACATGTCTAAGAATATATAAACAAATTTGACACTTTGACAGTAATTTTCTTATCACAGTCATCCCCGTCGCAACATCTAGCTGACGTTTTACAAATACATAATGCTATTTATTTATGTTATATATAATTAGATTATTTCACTCATTACAAATTTGACCAATCAAAATGTCTCATTTTCCATTGTTGAACATTTTAGATAAGTGAATAAACAGCACCATGCTGTTTATTCGCGATTAAATTGAAGCTAACTTTTATATGCAAATTTTGAACATTTTGAAGGCATATTTAGCTGGATGATTAGTTGCAGAAGCAAGATACTTACATGTTTTTTTTATATTTATTGGTATTCTATGTCTTTAAACATTCTGAATTATTCAATTCAAACTATTTTTATTTACAAATTTTTGACATTTATTTGACAAATAAAAAGAAAAACAAATTGCTATAGTTATGGTGCCTTTTGTTTATGAGTGTACCGATTTATTTATGTGAAAATGTGTCAAAATCAATGTTTTAGTATAATTTATGCTACGAATTCATGAAATAATATTGACATATACCCCTCGTGCTAAAGAATTGAATCGATTAAATTTGATGTCTAGCTTATTTACAAAATTTTGCTTTTAAAAAAGTGTTATCGTACATAATAATTTAAAATAAAATTTTTTCAAATTATTATGTTCTCAAACACTTTTTAAGCAAAATTTTCTGCATAAGCTAGACATGTCAAATTTAATCGATTAAATTCTTAGCACTCGTGATATAACTATTGAAATATTTTCGGAAATAATTCGATATAAATTGAATTTATTATTTTGTAAGTTAATCTTCCACTGTTCGTTTTCTAATTGTTACCAAAATCATGAAATTATGAATCACTCTATCATTTCTCGACACACAACCTTCCATACATATAGACGTCATTGAGAAAACATGCATTTTCGAGAAAATGCATAATATTTCTTTACGATATTTATAAATTTTGTATGTGGCACTTTACTTTCGCAGATCTCGGTAAGTGATATTTTTTGTGGGCGACCAAATTTAAAAAGGCAAATGTATGATTTCTTTATGGCCCCTAATTTCTGTGCGCTACGTATAGGAAAGTAAAAAAATGTGAGAGATTTATTGGGTTAAAACAACTGACGTACCATCCGCATTAATCCGAAATAAAAGAGCATTCATTTCATTTTCAAAAATTGAAAATTACTTTGTAATTCACAAAGGTATAATCCACCTACCAGCACAAACGTACTAACACACCGACACACTTTTTCCCTTTAATAAACTCGATCGTCTATTGTCTCAATCCTCTTTTGTTTGCTGCCGTCATCATCCGCGACTGGTATCTTTCTTATAATATACACAACAGCGAGGCTGCTGCTGCTGTGCGTTCCTGCACCCTCTCTGCCCACCCCGCCCCGCCGTTCCACAAACATTTTGTTTAATTTCCGCGATCCTTCCGCGTCTCGCTGTATCATTTGGAATGATTGTTCGGAGTACACATACACCAAATATCAGATTGTGTACAAAAGCTATCTCTCTGACACTAGGTGTTTTTCAGAAGCGACAATTTTTATACTGGGCCCTGGAAAATACTTCATTTCTATCTCTAACAAATTCTTTTTGCGTGCAAGCAATCAGCAGATTTTTAAAACACTTTTTACAATACATAATAAAATATTAGTATATTATTATATGAGGAATTATAATAGTCATTATTCACAAAGATGAAGTTTGCGTCGCGAACCGTAGGCGAGTAATGCAAATCATTCGAGTGAATAATGACCATAATCCCGAATATAATGCCATACTTTTTCTACTCTTGTATATTCGGAAATCACTTTTGAAAATGATCGAAATTCGTTAAAAAAACACGTTGAAAAACGTCAACATAAAAATATACAATTACAATTGACTACAAGTCAACTGTCAAACGGCCGTTGCTTGGTGATCCACATCACGTCTTTAAAATAACCGTGAATTACGAATTTCTGACTTTGTGAATTATGGATGCTATAATTCATCGAAAAAGTTGAAATTATGGGTATATAGGTATTTATACAAGAGTAGAAAACGTATCTGTTTAACTAGGCACTAAAATACTAGATTTACGGCAAAATCTAAGAAAGCTGTAAATCTGTATTTGACGCCGTGTTAAACATATTATTTCTTTTGTCGATTTGGAATTAATATTAATTTATTTGAAATCGGCACTGAAGTGCTCAAAAATCGTCATAAAAAGCTAAGAAATCGTCACTAAAATAACCCATTATACGAGGATTTTGAGCAACCCAGTGTTGGCAACCGTTAAATAATTATTGTACATTAGGATAATTTTGGCAGATATATTGACGTGCTATAGTCAATTTGGACGTAACATGAAACAAAATTTGCAAGAAGAATTAACTAATTGATGTCGATGAATAAATTGAGGACAAAACACACAATTTCGAGTGTTATTTATGATAACTTCGCTTCTCGAGGTTGGCAACACTGACTGTCAGTTTCAATTGACAACTGACAGATGTATAAACTTAACCTATATTATAATTTTTTTACATTTTTTTGGAATTTAGGTTTCAAATAAAACTTAATATGTACCGCGGCATTGAAGTTCCTTTTTATCACTCACATGCATGGTTTATTTTCCTCGGCCCTACGGGCCTCGGCAACTAAATTCCATATTCGTGATGAAAAATTGAACTTCAGTGCCTTGATACATCAATAACTATTATAGATACCTGCTTTAAAAGTAATCGCCATCAAATTACAGTCGTTATCTGTTTTTTGAGCGGTTGCTACTAAAAAATCAATTTGTTATTTATGTTTTCATAAAATTTAATTCTGGTGCTTTGTGAAAATTCTCTTAATTCATCAGATACAAGGTAGGTTCACGATGTTATTGAAAAATTGGTGAAACTGATGTACGCGGGTGAAATTGAGGGTGATCGAATGAGTGGGCGTCCGAGGAATAAGTGGTTGGGTATGATTGATGGTTTGTTACGTGAACGAATGATTCCGATTGTGGATGATTATTGGTTGAGTGTTTCTGAGTTCGTTCCACAGAGTGGAATACAGCGTGACGAAGAAGAAACATCGTGAAAGACCAAAAAATACATAGAACAAAACAATAAAGAAAATACCGAGCAACAACAAAGAAAACCAGCGGAGAACAGAGAAAAATGGAAAAAATTCGTACAAGAATACAAAACCTAAACGTAAAAGAGAATCTAATTCGATGAAATTGTATTTCGACGAAGCTACAGTTCGGTGAAATTACGAGCCAATGTGACTGTATTTTGTCAAATCTGCGCTCTTCACCTCACAGTTTGTAAACATGATGTCTGCATGCTTCATGCCGTATTCGGTTGAGCTACTCGTATACATTTGAATAGGTATACGTCTGCATGTAGAACATGCAGTATGAAATTGAGTAGAATGTTTGCATAGCAGTCTAATTTCAATTACCTATGGAATCAATGCTGCAGGTTGGTCTGATGTAGCATTTGGTTTAATCCTCTGGTGCCCGTATTCCAGAGTCGCCCTAATTATTATTACATTATTAACTTTGGGCACATCTGCCGTGGTATTTATAGCCGTGAAAAAAACCAAAGTTTTTTTTCTGTTTTTCTCCTTATATCAGTATTGAAATAATATGTTTAACGAAATGAAAAATTTACTGTCACAATATTATTTTTTCAACTACTTGAATAAACAATCAAGGCTGACTATTTTATATTATTCAAAATTGATTCATTGCATTCATCAATAATCAGTTTAGAAATTAGGAAAATGAGCTTTCAATATTTAAAATTAAGGGCCAGTATGTTCAACCTCAGATTAACTAGACAATATATTTATCAGTGGAATAAACAAAATATATCGAAACAAAATTATAGCTTAAATAACGACTATTTTCCAGAACCGGGAGAAAAACTCGGTTTCTTTAATACCAAAATCATGACAGAAACAGCCAATTTCATATCTACCGGAGATTTGTACACTTTCTCTCCCGTCATGAGGAAAAGAGCTCAAATAATGTGAAAAAGGAAAAGTTAAGCAAATCAAAGGTAATTATCATAAGTTATATTACAAATCAAATAATTTTGAATTACATAAAAACCATCATAAATATTGTCGTGAACAAATAAACTTTAAAAAATATTTGGTATTATTTAAAATAATCGCATAACATAACCACTCAGTATCTAGCGTTGTATTTTGATTTTTACTGTAAAATTTTAACCACTTATTCTTTGGATAATAAATAACTTCTTCCGCATTTTTATTGCTATTCTCAAAATCATAGGTGTGCAGATTTACTTAATAAATGATTTTAAAATTCCTATTCTTCCAAAAACAAAAATATTGTATTTACATCTTACTGTTAAATATGAAATTTGCAAATATACAATCAAATGTAGGTTATTTTGTTTTGTTTTCCTTTATAATTAAAGAATTGAACCACATTTCAATATTAAAAACATGTATATTTAAATTATTCAAAAGCTGTCTATCTTATTTTTAACAAAAATGAATTGTACGCTTCTTGATTTAAAAAATAAAATACGTAAACAACTGCGTATTTACAACGCACATTGTTTTTTCTTTTGTTCAAATATATTTCAAAAACAACAAATTTATTTTCCAAAATAAAACCCGGTACCGCCGCCACTGCGTCCCGGCTGAACCGCCCCTGGCGATCCACATTCGCTCCCCGCTACACATGAGACGTGTAATTAAAATTATGTACCTAAACGATGTGCGCGGATTTCAGGTTTGTGTTTTCTTTTATGGTTTTAGAATTTTTGTATATTCGGATTATTTTTAAATTAAAATTATGGAGTGAGGTTTTTTCCTAATGAACAAAAAATATTTTTCTTAATATAAACGCGAAAGTAATTTCCTGTACCTGTACTGTTGCTTCGTATACAGGATTAGGTTTTTCAATACTTCGACATTGAAATCGCGGAAATTGTAATAAAAAGAGAACCTGCGGCTTCATTTTATAATTTATTTTAATCAAATTCAACCCATTTTGCTCATTTCTAGGGCTGTATCGATATATCTATACACCGAATCATCATAATCTGCAGAAAATACATCGATGTATGGATATTTTGATGTATATAGTATAACATTATTATTGCATATTTTAAAGGGGCCCCTCCAGAATCAGAAAATGGCAATTTATATTATACGAGAACTCTATCTAAAAACATCGTATTGATTATTAAGATATTTGAGTTTTAATAATAGCAATTTTGACGTCAAAGTTTTATGATTCTGCTTAAGCTTCTCTCTCACATCTATTATACCTATTGTAATTTTTTACTTCTCATATTATTGAGCTTTCAGATTGCCTTTTATCCATTGTGGGTGTGGCACTCTGCTTACGCAGATCTCGGTAAGTGATATATTTATTCGTATGAAGTACGGTTACCAGCCGTCAAATCATAGCCCCCAAAGATGTTAGTGGAGGGGGCACCACAGGGGCAAATTTAAATTGGTAACTGTCCGTAGTGGGATTCGAACTGGGGATCTCACGATCCACAGTCCGATTCATTGCCACGGAGCTATTTACCCCATTAATTAAAGAAATTAAACACATGTTAAATGACAGGTTAGAAAAATTTATCAATTGTAAACAAATTTGACTAAAATAATCTTACAGTTCATTTATAAATGATATTCATGTATATTTTAATTATTTACCACGATTATGAAATGAATTACTTCATTGTTTGTCATGTGTCGGCATTTTAACCAATCCTGTCATTATAAAGCTCTAGTGATTGTTCCTGGGAATAATCTCAATAACATTTTTGTTTTTCTTGACAAATGTCAAATAATAATAATAATAATAATAATAAAGGTATTTATTTCCAAAGACACTTAAAACAGTGTATAGAAAGCGTCAAAAGAAAAAAAATGTCAGATAGTTATCATCAACATCAAGTAAAAAATGATCAAAAAAGATAAATTTAGTAGCGTGCCTAATGAAATAAAAAAATAATCTAATTAAATATCACTCGATAAATTAGAAAATAATTTTTCTGTATCTTTCTCAATCTTGTTGTCATTTGGCAATAGCCACTCAATCCCTCACTCTCTTGTTATATTATTACTGAAAAGTTAATTCCATATAAATGATTTTCTAGACAATAAAATAGAACAATTATTTACAATCCCTACTGTATGAGATGCACAACACTCGAGAACTCTGATGTCACATTTAAAAAAAATCATTCCTGTTTAATGAACAACAATTAAGACTTTTTAAAACTGATATTACCAAAATCTATCTAACATCGAACATCGTATTCAGAACAAGATATTGAACAGCTCTACTCATTTCCATCAAACCAAGTTAAGATTCGCGAACCTAATGGATCAGTAAAATAAATAAATAATTCAAGATCGTTAAATATAAATCCCATGAGAGTTTTGTATTCAAAGTGAACGGCAGGTAAAAAATAAAATTCTCTTTGTGATTAATTTATCAGACTCCAAGTTCTGTGACAAGTTAAGTTCATAAAAATAAATAATTCCATCTTGCCATCTCGCATTTTAGCTTATCGTATCGCTGCTTTTATTATATCGCATCGAAATCGATTTGAACACAAATACATTAATAATAAATTCTTCTTTGCTGTCACATTTTGAACAGGATTCTGGGGATAAAAATACTTATCTTCCGACACAAAAAAACCTCATTCGTAATCTGATTCATTTGATATTTGCTAGAAAAGCTGCTTATTCAATTAAAATTTTTACATTTTTTATGCGAACGGGATACTATTTCACCTATCGAACGGATGTTTTTTTTTGCAGTTTGGTTTTAGAATTGGCAATACTTTTTCCAGCGACAACTGTTTTGTGTTCAGTTTAGTTTGCCATTTTACCATAAATACTTGCCAGAATTTATGCTTTATTATATTATATTCAAACATAAATGGCATAAAATTGTCTTTCCAAAAATTACTAAAACTTGCCATATGTAATTAATATTACTATCAATATGTTCATTAAATTCAACTCTATCTCTTTTGAATATTATTAATTATAATGACTACACTTCAAACGAAATATACACATAACTTGTCAACAACATGCCATGAATGGTTGTAATTTATAGATATTTATCAGTGATTTAATTATTGATAATTTTCATAATTAAAATATTAAAATTAAATGTGTTATACTTATCCCAAAAGCATAATATGAAATAATATTAGGTATATTATATGTTTATGCAACACCACAGAAATAATAAATTATTGGTCCATCCTTTAATTTAAAAATTCATTTTTAATTTAATTTATTGTTTATGTACATTTCAAGAAGATAATATTTGATATCTCGTTATGAAATTTATTTTTTATACACGGCACGGAAAGAATGTATTCGTAAAGTAAGATGCATTTTCTAGAAATGTCATAACAATTTAGAAACTAAACACTATTATTTACTAAGCAATTATAAGTATTTACAAAACAGTTCGATAAATTTTCAGAAAAAGCGTCTTATATCCTCATTTTATCGAACATACCGGTAAATTCTAAGGAACTTTTCTTTCCTGTAGGAGCATTGATCTATTAAAATACATGAGTATCTCTACAATACCGTATTTAAGGACATCTGCTTAAAAGTAATTGTCTCTTTAATTTTAGTTGTTAAATCCATAAATTAACTTAGGTCAACCTGTATGTAAACGGCTACAATTCCTTTGCCAATGCACTCACATGGAAGCGAGGAAAGAAGTAACGAGTTTGCTTCGCCAATTGTTTGATATTAAATAAAAAGTATTTAAGACTAGTCAATTTATTTTTCTATATTTTCAGTTGTAATCTTCTTTAGGGTCGCGGAGACAAGCGAAGCATGTCGAACCGCGAATCTATTTATATTGAATGAATTGTGTATTAGGTACTTTGTGTTTTACATGCGCATGTTCACCAGATAAATAAATAAAAAACGTTACAGATTTTATAAACCAATTTGATTAATCTCATATCCTTTCCGTACAGTATCCAGTATGAATTTAATATTTTGTTCCCCACTGAATTTGTCGCAAAAAATTTAACCCGATTAAAACTCTACAAACCGTTCAAATTCAACGCAACTTTTTTGAGTTCAGAATTTATTAGTTTATCTTTAGTCCAGAAAACAAATAGGGGGGTAAATAGCGCCATGGTAACGGATTACGGAACATAAGATTATGTGGCTCCTCCACCAATATTTTTAGCGGAACGACATGTATCACTAATAGAGACTTATTTTTTGCAAAATTCACACTCAAAATGGATTAGTGGCATCACGATAAATTTTTCCACACTTTAAATAATTTTGCTTCAATTGTAAACACCACTTACCCAAGCCCTCTTTTGCCTTTGAAAATGAATCTTTACAAAAGTTACTAATTGAAAGCTGAAAGTTATTAAATAAGGTAAGCAATGCACATTGCCACATTAATGCTTAATACAGGGATTACGTGAAATCATTCAAAATAATTTTTGACACAACAGTTGTGTGTAACTGACAGGACTTGGTTATAATTTTAATTTGATTTACAAATAAGTAACAAGTAAAATGTTTACTGCTTCAAGAAGGTGACAGACTCGCCTAATCGGTTTGCCGGTCATATTCTCCATTTCGCAGTACATGTTTTACCTTTTGCAATGTAACTAACTATAACTGTACATTTTCCCTTGCACACATCAGCAACAAGGAGCAACATTTTAAAATGTGAAAAACAGAAAACGTTTTAGGTAGCATCAACTGATTGTTTTATCCGAACCACAAAGACCTGTAAAAGTGTTTCTGAGGAATGGTTCCACTTGGCACGCAACCTATCAGTTGTCATGCACCCCGCACCCTGCGCACCTCCCCGCGGGGCGCGGATATCACCACGATGCGATATGTTACGTCGAACGGAAATGTCACACACATTCGTTTGTCACGCGCTCCTTCTAAATTATTCGCTTGCTCTTGCTCTGCACACCGACAACCATTGCCGTTTCCTTCCTACTGATCTTCCTCTTTCTTGATGGGTTTCTTTGTAGGGATATTGCTGTTATTATTGGATATTTTCATTGGGATCCATATGTATGCTTTTACACATTGGGAGAAGTATTGTATTTGTACAGGAGGTTAAAATAGTATATTGTGTTATTAGAAGTCAATGTGATATTTTGTGTGCTGAGCATGTAAGTTTGAACGACGAGCGAAGCGATAATTACATGCGAAGCACTCAAAGTCACATTTATTCCGAATAACATGTGCTATTTTTTCTACAAACATAGAAAATACAATTACAAATCATTAGGAAATGCTCTAAACTTCAATAAATATTCTATCTTATCCAGAATTTTTAGTTGCCTTAGAATATGTGATTTGTTATTTTTGTTTACTTGTTTCATATATAACTGTCAAATTATTGAATTATAACCTTACAATTTTTCATAGCATTTTAGTTCGTCCACCGTCGGAGTAAAAGTGTTACCAAAAAAATACTTTTATGCCGACTGCGAAAAAAAATTGAACTTCTGCTTCTTGAATACAAATATATAACAACGTAATTTAATGACGTTTGAAGAAAATAGCATATTACACATTAAGGGAGAAGTATAATTGATTTTTTCCAGCGGAGCAAAATTGATGCACGGGCCATAGTCGAGGGTTGCAATACTACGAGGGAAATAAGAAACAATACACTTCTCTCCTGTGGTGTATATACTATTTTTTTCACGATCCCAATATTTATAATGGTTACAAAATTCTTAAAAAAATATTTAATAATATATTATACATTAAGGGAGAGAAGTGTATGATTTTTCCCCGCAGAGTAAATTGCAGCACGAGTCGTAGGCGAGGGCTACAATACGACAAAGGAAAAAATACACTTCTCTCCTGCGGTATATATACTATTTTTTTCGTGATCCCAATATTTATTATAGTTTTTTTTAATTAATGGAATTGTAATATAATTTATGATAGTACCTTTGATTTGTTAAATTTTGTTTATTTTTCACATTATTTGAGCACTTTCCCTCACGATGGGAGAGAAAGTGCACAAGTCTCCCGTAGATATGAAATTGGCTGTTTCTGTCATGATTCTGATATCATAGAAACCGAGTTTCCCTCCCGGTAAAATTATTTGAATTTTAATATAACTTATGATAGCTCAGATTTGTTTTATATTGTTAATTTTTTTCAGAACAAATTCCATTATTTGAGTACTTTCCCTCCTGACGAGAGAGAAAGTGCACAAATCTCCCGTTGGCATGAAAATAGTTGTTTCTGTCACGATGTTGGTATCATAGAAACCAAGTTTCTCTTTCGGTCGTGAAAAAATACAATTATAATGTCCCAGTATTCTATTGTCCGTTCCAGTTATTCTAGTGAACGAAGAATTTTAATACACTGTAATTTAAATGAAGATTCCTTTTATACTGACTATAAATTGAAAGGAGCTCCAACAATTAGTATTTTATTAATTTCTTTATTTATAGCCAATTATATATAATTGGAGTAATTACCCGTAACAATAAAGAAATCGCAAAGTAACTTCTGGACTCCATTTATTTTGATAAAGAGAATAAACGTGAAAAATTTACTGGAAAATATTTCTTCATTTTAAAGCTCTTACAGTCTGGAATTGCAATTTAAATGCACCTATATTTCACTTCAAAGCAACAAGAGTAGGTACTTGAAAGAATAATTATAAAATATCTTCCAATCTGTAGAGATTATGAATTAATAATGATATCAAAAATAGAAAGAGAAAAGCAGAAAATCTCTCATTCGCGTAGTCGCAGCTTATTAAAATGAGAAATATAAATAATCTTGTGTTCGCATTTCCATGCAACGTTCAGTTCTGTAAGGGTAGTTATTTGGAATTTAAGCGGAGCAGAGTGGAACCTTATCGCAAAAACGGAAAACGTAAAACATGAAATACGAGAGAAAATAATGTTCAGATAAATTCTCTCAGTCGGGCTCACAAACAAAAACACAAAACAAATTCCACAACATCTGTTTTTCAAACCATGACATAATGGAAGGCAAGAACATGAAGTGAAGGGCATCAGAGCTCTGTCTTCACAAAGATGTATGTTTTGATTTTGCAGAAACAGTCTCCTGATTTTTATAATATTTTACCTAAACATTAATAACTATTCTAACTTTACAATAACTTTTAAAGACTGTCACTTGTTGATACAATAACTATCGCATCATAATCAAAGCTTATATAATGATTATTTCATT
This sequence comes from Poecilus cupreus, assembly GCA_963942605.1. Taxonomy (NCBI): domain Eukaryota; kingdom Metazoa; phylum Arthropoda; class Insecta; order Coleoptera; family Carabidae; genus Poecilus; species Poecilus cupreus. The sequence goes on along the minus strand of OZ012714.1, from coordinate 1,263,895 downwards.
CATTACAAATTTTACCAATCAGAATGCTTCATTTTCCATTGTTGTACATTTTAGATAAGTGATTAAACAGCACCATGCTGTTTAATCGCGATTAAATTGAAGCTAGCTTTTATATGCACATTTTGAACATTTTGAAGGCATAGACGGATAATTAGTTGCAGAAGCAAGATACTTACATGTTCTTTGCCTTTACTGGTATTCTATATCTTTAAACATGCTGAATTATACATTTAAGTAAAATGAAAAACAAACAATTTGCTATAGATACAATATAATAAAAAAAATATTATGGTGCCTTTTGCTTATGTGTGTACCAATTTATCTATGTGAAAATGTGTCAAAATCAACGTTTTAATACAATTTCATCACCAAAAATTATGAATGAATGAAACTATGAATTCATTAAAATAATCTTGACATGTACCCCTCGTGCTAAAGAATTGAATCGATTAAATTTGATGTTTAGCTTATTTATAAAATATTGCCTTTAAAAAAGTATTATCGTACATAATAATTTAAGATAAAACCCCTCGACCTGAGGTCTCGGAATTTTTTCAAATTATTATGTACTCAAACACTTTTTAAGCAAAATTTTATGCATAAGCTAGACATGTCAAATTTAATCGATTAAATTCTTAGCACTCGTGATATAACTATTGATTATTGTTCTAGCTGTCATCTTTTAATATTACATTTTTTGTTTATTCCACTGATAAATTTATTTTTTAGTTTACCTGAGGTTGGAAATACCGGCCCTGAAAAATTAAAATTTGTGGAAGTTATGTGATGGCGGTGGACATTATTATTTATGAATTATATAAATGATAGATTTTGTGTTACTTTATTTTTTAGACAAGTTATAAAAAATAACAAAATTATACCGAAAATACACCTACGTACCTTGCAAAATATACTCGTACCCTACGAGATCGCGAATTGAACATAAAATGTCAAGAGTACAAAAAGCAGTTTTCCAGGTACAGTAAAAATTGCATAAAGCCGATTAAACCTTCAAACGCAACGTTGTGTTGTTTTTGAGTTAACAGAGAAAAAGGAAAAGTATTGTGGTATTTCATTGATCCGTTCAATGTATTGTTCGTAATTGGCAATTATTTGGGACATATATTGTTTGCTGTTTGGTATGTTATTGTAACTCGTAAACCCAGTAGCAGCTTTAATGTCAATAATTGATTTACAGGGGATTTTATTTATACCAGACTAGCCACTATAGAATATTACTCTGGAATAACCAGTTGGAGAAAAATTTGCAACTAAATAAATGAAAAAATACGGACTATAATCCAATTTACAGTAACAAATTATAAAATAAGTAAATTTACTATTAAGTTATCATAAAACTATATATGATACTATTAACATAAGGCGATTTCGACTGGCACCGGTTAGTACTTGGTCACGGGAATGGTTAGTAAATAGAGCAACCAATTGATTCCGACTGGCGCTTTTATGACGTCATATGTAAACAGTGACAATTTTGGAATGTTAAATCACAAATCAGTAACATTCTTGAGAGCTAGGTTCGTCCAACGGTTAGTATTCTGATTGGTTGAATTTCACTTGTTATGATTTCAAACTAGTACACTGTCATATTTTTCATGTTTTCTGTTAAATTTGGTTAATGTCAAAATCTACTGCGCGTATTCAGTAACCGTTCGGTTAGTGTGACGTCATTGTTTGAAACAAACCAAACACGTAATCGGCAAGTAACCAGTGCCAGTCAAAATCGCCTATAAAAATTCACACAGTAACAACACTTTAAAGCATATGTCACTGTCAAATAATATTTCTTGATAAATTTTGTATTTATTAAGAGATGTTGGATAAAACGTTATACTTCACACGTGGGCAAAGAGAATTACTTACTCGATAAATTTATCTCGTTGGTAATTCTTTACTTAGCCCATTTGTAAAGTAATAACTATTACCTGTCTGTTTTGTACTCATTTTATAAACATAAAATAAAGGAAATACTGTGGCTTGATATTTGACAGATATACCTGAAACTTAAGATATATATATACTTTAATTTCTATGGTTACTAAGATATCGCCATATCAGCGCACACCTCGCGGCCATCTTTTCGGTAGCGCACCATTGAAATATTGAGATCATGAAATATTTGAAATGTAATTACTGTATTCGTTCTTATACTGTGCTATTACTACGACTATTTAGTATATAGGGAATCATAAACATCGTGTACAAATACAGTCTTCATAGAGACGAGTTCTGAAAGCTTACATTTTAAAGGTGGTTGCAGAAACATATTTAGTTTCAAAATTATAATCAAAACTTTCGCAATATCTAAATCAATAATTTTAATTTGTTGTGTACGAAGATGTGTGGCTTATCATGTTCAGCAATACCACAAGAAAATATCTTTCAATTTCAAAGTCTGGATAATAATATATATTTACCTTGAACCTAACCTAATATTAATATATTTATAGAGAATCGAATAAGTAAAATGGTAGAAGGTGTATTTCGTTTTATAGCGCACTGAATATCGTGGGCAAAATATATTCCAACTCGCTCAAGGGTTAACCGGACTCCGGAGCCCAGCAAGCGTTTAACCGGAGCGTGATCGCAGGGCCGGCTCAGGGGGGTAGTACTCAAAAATCTCGAAGCGTTCATATTGTAGTACAATTTTTTTAGGGAAAAAATAGGGTAGCTTGTTCGCTGTCACTTTTGTCAATGTAAGAAATTTATTATTTCAGCCACAATCACTATATACAAAAATCTGATGTGGGCACCACAATACCTCTCGCCGTAGATTTCATATCAACCAATCAAAAAACATGGACTACTACTATCAAGAAATGCTCATCCCTTTAAAAAATTACAAAAAATGACATTATCCAACCGGTGTTTTTTTTTTTTTTTAGCGCAGATTGACATATTTAAATTAAAATGTGAAAATATATCTGTTACGTGTTGTAATTTGGTAAGTAAAACAGTAAGAGAAAAATGTTTCAAGCAATAATTGTAGATTATTTGAAATATAATTTTAATAACAAAAATTGTGGTTGAACTATAATTTATTGAGATATTTGAAAATACCTTGATAGGGCTTCAAGTAAACTACCACTTCCTGCTATTTGATTATCACCTAAAACTAATCAGAGCTTCCAAAGAGGATACAATTGACATAAACAAATTATCAAAATTTTCACTTTTTTGTAGTTTTTGAGAAACCGTAACCCCAGAGATCTACGCAGGCAGACAAACACATACAGACATCATTAATATTAAAAATATTCTAGGGACACTAAAACGTGTTCATCCACTGAAAATTTTTAGCATGATTTCTATTCCTCCTTACGGGATGTAGCGGTAAATAAGAAAGAATTCCACAATTAACCTTTGAAATTGACACTGGTAGATTAGCAAAACATAGCTTCGGAATGAATGACTAATTCCTCATGTTTTGCTGTGCTATGCTACGGTATGTTTGTAATTATGAATCAGTACCCTTTGTTCATTTCTTATGTTTTTTAGTGCTTTGCTTTGCTATGTTTACTATGCAATCTCTATATACATCTCAACTGTATCATAAGACAGTAGTTAAATTTCTTACGGAAACAAAAATAGACGGAGCTAACTGCAATAAATCATTTACTTGTTTTCAATATTTAATTCGTAATGTCATTTATTACAACGGTTTGATTAAATTTAGCAACACAATTTTTCACCGAAGTTTTAAAGAAAACAGAAGATTTGAACAAATATATCAAATCCATTGTACTTTGCGGTGCTCTTATTTTTAGTAAAGTTTTAACATAAATATAAAGCAAGTATTGGGGCAGAGTGGCCTAGAGCGCTAAATATGATTGGGCCGGCGCTGGATGCAGGTCCGAGGTCCGTTGTCGTCATGCCAACACCCACAACTTCTGCACCGTCGAAACAAATGAGTGTTTGTCCGGCCGACCGCGGCCGAAGTAGGTCGGCAGTGGCTGGGAACGACGAAACGACGAAACGAGCCCCACATACATGCCTTGGAGAACCGCGTCCGCCATTGTGTGGAGGGCCCTCACTTTACTTTGCACTCAGCAGTTACGCTCTCACATGCATGAAGCCTGAATATCACATCACACCCCATCGCATAAACTATCTCAAAACTCTCAGTTCATGTCGCTCGCCACTAAAAAGAAAATTCACCGCGGTATTTTCACTAACGTTGCAACGTTATACTCTATTTGAAAATAAAAAGAGAAATAAATCGAAATTTGCTAGAGTAGTATTGGATTTTTGTCAGCTATGCGACAAATAAATCCACCAGAAAAATAAGATATAACTTTACTAGGATGCTCATAGAATGCCGCTCGCTTTATACCTAGAACGAAACTTACTTCTCTAAAAACAGAAACACCGCTATAAATTGATGTAGATAGGATATTTCAGAGTGATCTGTTTAAGTATTTATATTATAAGGTCTGTTCGATGACTTGCACTGAAGCGTTCGATTACAAAAGTCCAATTAGTGCAGCTTGTTCGATGAGAAAATTTCAAAACTAGTGCAGACTTTTCTAAACTGACTTTCGGAGTGGAGTACTTAGTACAAGCAGGGCTGGATTTACAGCTTGCGGGGCCCCCAAGCACGAGGAAGGGATGGGGCCCCTATCTCTACTTTCTACTATAAAAAACGTTTATAACCGTTAAAAACATTAGAAAACTTCATATAAGAAATATTTTTCAATAAAAAAAAGGTTGACCGGGGGCCCTATTGGGTTGGGGGCCACAAGCACGTGCTTGTTCCGCCGTAACGTAAATGTTAGTTTTGCTTATTGCTTTAATCGATCTAACCTTATATTTCTAAATTTATTTTTAAACAAATTCATAGGGAAACAAAATGTTATTTTTTGAACTAGAAAACAAGGAAGTGGAATTTCTTTCAATAGCAATGTAAAAATGTCCGAGAAATCTATTTTTGTAGAAAATTGAAGGGGTAGCTAACAGTACATAATAATAGCGTATTTATATAATTATTTATTTTAATTAACACTAGTTGTGGAAACTTGGAATTTTTTACATACCAATGTAAAATTGTCCAAATAATCTAATTTTGAGGTCCGCAGTTGCAGATCTCTTCTAATTTTAAAAAACCAATAGCTTTATAATATATGCATTCTCACAGAGGAGAGCTGTGCAAAACTATCAAAATTTTTGAGCGATCGTCAATTGTTTTAAAAATAGTTATTTATAATTCTTCTAAATTTGGTATCTATCAAATTTAAGCGTTAGAAAGGGAAAATTTATATTATAAAAGAAAATATATCATCACGCCTTTTATTGATGATGATTTATTACAAATACTGGTATATTACATAAATATATCTTTTGAATAGGTATAAAAAAAAACCCAAGATTCGAGAATAAATTTTAGGTTTTCTCTGTATGAATTTCTTGCTAATAGGTTTGTGTATTTTCATAACTTGAGAATTCTCTGGTTGCGACTTGAACATCCCCAAAATATTATATATAAAATAAAAGATGTTTTAAAAGTTATGAAGGATATTTTCATTCAATCTAGGTTTCAGTTTTCTAAATTTTACATATAGGTGAAATTCTCCTGGAAGTGAAACTAATCACTAAGTAACCAAACTCTTCTCTATAATAACAAGTCTTAACAAACATAAACAAGCTTGTAAACTTTGGAGAAACGTGAACGTGAAACATAACAGATTGGCACGTACTGTTCTGTTAAGAACTATACAAAAACTTACTTAACCAACATGTTGCTTTCTCTACTGACAAACTACTAAACTAACTTATTTTATAAACATTTGCTGGCTGTCACATTTAATTAACTTTCCTATTTTACGAACATAAATTAAATTTTGTGATATTTTTTTTTTCTCAAAAATTATGCTTGAAAATAATTTGTATAATTTTCAGTCTGTCAAACTTGGAACTGTAATTGCTCACGTAAAATTCTTGCAGTTAATTTTTATTTTCTTATACAAACTATAAGGGAGTATTAGAAAAATGAAAAAAAAAATCACTGACGAGATTTTTGCGAAAATACATATTTTGACGAACTGAATCCGTTAAGATTAATTTCTCAATAATGTCTGTGTGAGAATAGATGGGTGTCATGATCAAGACAAAATGTAAACGAAACTTGGAATTTATGTTTCATGAAAATATGAAGAGTTGAATTGATTTTGAATGAAATTGAAAACCCGGAAGAGGAAGTTTACAGGACACACAAAAAAGTTTTCAAAAATAAAATCAGCTGTGAAAAAAAGTTTCAAATGAAAGATGTTAGCGAAAATATTTACACTTTTCTTATACATGTTTCTAATTTTTAACATCTATATGTCAAACAATTGGGAAGTGTTAAAAATATATGTCGTTTGAAATATTAAAAAACAATACATATTTGTATTATTAGTTAGAAAGTTTTAAAGACGAGATGTTAATTAATACCTATTTGAAAATAATATCACAGTTACAATGAGTATAAAAAATTAAACAGGTTTAACATCTATATGTCAAATAATTGTCAAAATAAAGTCAAACACAAGGAACATGTCATACGTATTCAGTTGGTTTTATAGGTATAAGAAAGTAGTGTGGTGGCCAGACTAGATTTTTTATTGAAGTAATATCACAAATAACTATAAAGTACTTTGTTTTATTAATTTTTTAGGGATAAGTACTTATTTATTTTTATTTTAATTGAATTTATAAATGTGAAATAGGAAAAGAACACAGTAAAAAATTAGATTTGCGATTTATTAATTTTGCGGTTGTTAAGTATTTTTAGTTAATATTGACAAATATATTGCGCTAAATTAACAATTTTAACAAATATGACAATTTGTTAAATGAAAATTTTGCCTATACTGAATTTTTAACAAGAAAACTTGTTTTTATTTATTTGCTGGATTTATAAAATTTAGCAAATAGACTCGGCAATAATAACAAGTAAATTTAGCTAAATTATCAATTTGAAATTGTTAAAAAAAGTTTGTATCCTTTGTAACAACTATATTGTTATCATTGTTCTACTTCAATATAATTACTAAAATATTTTTGTTAAAATTTTGTCAATTCTGACTATAACTTTTTTACTGTGTATTATGAAAAACACGCGTTATAATTCCAAATTGTAACACTAGTTGTTAAATATACTAATGTTCCATTTGAAATTTAAATGTTGATATTAATTATTAGTAAACCGGAAATAAAATTATGAATGTACATCCGCTATCAATTAACTTATATGTTGTTGTACAAATCATGTTTTGCGAAATAAATTGCTATGTGGATAAATAAGTAAGACATTTGCTGGATCTATTTGAAAATAACACCCTGTATATGCGGAAGTTAATAAATGAAAGTAAATAGGTACTTCACTAAATGTAAACGTGAAAATATATAGCACCTACTAATTCAGAAATATCTACATCCAGAAGATATTTGAAAGACCTCAGGGTACAGTATCAGTTACAATAGATAATAAACACTCTGAAATGCAAGTACTCTGTGCAAGTGCAGCAATTTGGATGCAACAAAACTCTCTTGATCTGAAGTAGGTCGTTTAGTGGAATACTTCAGTAATGACAAGGTTAGAGGAGAGCCTGCGGTTTTCGCGTACAATGGAAGTTGTGAAAGTTTTCCAATAATACTATGCCGTAACCGCGATCAGCGATCGACGATCGCCGATCCCTGTCTGCCGATCAATGTTACCCTCATCCCTGGACCGACATATTACAACTGCTTGTTATCATGTGTGATATTTCCTCTTATTGTCAAGCTTGACATATTTCAAAGTAAACATTCTGCAAAATAAATGAAGCTTTATTGTATGGATTGTTATGAAGAAATACATTTTATATCTATGAAAATAAATGACCAAGGGAGTCCAAAATAATGACTTTTCCTTAATAAACAAAAAATATGTTGTGGACACCACAATACTTCCCGCCATAGATTTCGTATCAAACAATCCAAGGACACTTAAAAAAAACTAGTTTTCAATTATGACACATGTTAATAAATGACTTTCTCCAACAGCTGTATTGTATTTTTCAAAAAGCACAAATTAGCAGATTTAAACGAAAATGTGAAAAAATAGTATATTGTACAACGAGCATGGAATGGTACTCATTTTCCTTCGGCTCATGCTGCAAATCATACGAGTATGAAATGGACATTCCATGCGAGTTATACACTATACTTTTTCTACGACCACGATATTATTTCCTAATTAATTAAATTTTGATAATAAATTTGTCCCGCTTTTACTATTAGAATATTTAACAATTCGAAATATGTATCTTAGCAATGGCGCCTGTACTTAAATGAGCTGACCTGTATCGATATACGCACAAAACAAATTCATTTCGCACGATGCTGGCAATGTACCTCATATCCCTAGCAACAACAAACATACAATGAGCAGATTTCTAAGTGGTCGTAGAAAAATAATTTTTCTTTAAAGTGTTGTAATTCGTTAATGCTGACAGTAAGAGAAAAATATTTCAAACAATAATTGCAGATAAAAAATTTTTAAATATTATTCTAAAAAAAAAATTGTCATTTAACCATAATTTACTTAGATATTTCAAACTTGATAGGGCTTCAAGTAAACTACCACTTACGGTTATTGGATTATCACCAAAAATTAATCAGCTCTTTCCAAAGGGATACAGTTGATATATACAAAATATCAAAATTTTCAGTTTAGTAGTTTTTGAGAAACCGTAACTCCAGATATATCCACACAGACTGACAAACAGACAGACACACACACAGACATCATCGCGAAACTATTAAAATAGTATCCGAGGGACCCTAAAACGTACCCACTCATCCACTGAAAATTCAGTACCAAATTTTTAGCATGATTCCTATACCTCCCTTACAGGATGTGGCGGGAGGTAAAAAGTGACACTGAAGTAAAATATGTTTCCAGCTGAGAGGTAAAAATTTAAAGGACATTAAAATTAATTCAATTAGTAAACAGTTAAAACTAATTCATTTAATTACAGCGCTTAAGTATGTTTTAAAAAGAAATTAGGAATACTTTAAAGTTACGTTAAAGAATTAATAGCAATGTATTATCATAAAAGTTACGACTATTTAAATTTTTTTATTGTTCAAAAATTACTATGTTCAAAAGCCACACTTAAAACAAAAACAAAACTGGAAAACAAGTTGCCGTTGAAATTCATTTCAAGGTCAATTCATGAAACATCAAAGTATATTAAGTACGAAATGGTTTATATTTTTAGTAACGTTGAAATAGGTTAGTTCTTACATTCACGAGCAAAATATATCGCTTACTATGAAATCAGAGGGCTACACCAAGAAAGAGTAAAAGATGTGATGGTATGTTTATTTTCTTAAATTCATCTGAAACCATAACTTGAATTGCTGATACATTTTTTGCCAAAACTATTGTTACCTTTAAATACCCGATCTGTAACTAAAGGTAAATATATTTTAAAACCAATCAAAAACATTTATATGAAGTAAAATAAATTGCAATTCGAGATTGTGTAGTTCAGGGAATAAATTAGTTCCGAACAAAAGATCAAAGAATTTTTTGTTGCAACGGAAGCGATTAGAATTTTAATATCGAATGTTCGCGAGTCACACTGTAGATATAACCATGTCAGGCCTATGAGTCTCTTTCATGTGGTTCGTTTGAATTCCAGGAAATTCTGCTGTATCACAGCTTCCAAAGTCTGTTAAATAAAATATAAAGCGTTTAATTAAAACCGAAATTAACTGGAGCTATTGTTGTCACGTTACCAGTGTCACTGATCAACGCAAGTTAAACACAATTTAATCACGACGCCACTAGTGTTGAAAACTACAAACTATACGAGTAATTTGTTTTCATTTGTTTGCTCAATTTGTTACATTGTTGCCATTGTGGAAAAAATAAGTGAAGTGTTAACACAAAGAGAAATTTGCAAAAATTATATGTTTTGCACACAAACACATAATATTCAAAGTTTCTGTATATATTCTACCCTAAGGTGTAGGAATTCTTCTTCTATTTTTGTACGAAATGTTTCTTTGTTTTATTTTATTTATTGTACCACAGTATAAGAATTCAAACAGTAGCGACACTCGTTGTCGGTACTTTTGATCTTTATGTCCCATCGACCAGTGACCTTGAGCCGACCGGCCATGTTGGCAGTAGCAGTATATGGCGGTAAATTTGAATAGCTGTCAGTATCAAATGAGATAAAATCTAAAATTATTATTGCACCTGTATTAAAAAAGTTCCTACACATTTTCATGGTACAATAGTATATTGTGTAACAAGTGCAGAAAGTTATCTATTTCACGCGAGTTGTGAGACGAAGTCGAGTGCTGAAACTATACTTTTTCTACGATCACACTTATCAAGATTTAATAATAATAATTCTTACTCTTCAACAACAAGAAATGACATATGAAACTCAAACTATTTGACATTTAAGATTACAGCATGAATGCGGCGCAAGCGCAGATGTGCGCAGTGTTACCAACTATAAATCTATAGATTGTAATATAAAAATTAAAGATATATTTTATTAAAAAATTGATATTGTATTTTCTTTGTAATCTCAATATGGAATTCAAAGATTTATATAAACTCTGAAATAATTATGATTTATTTTATGATACATATATAAATAATGTAAATTATACTTGACATATTATCATACATTATTATATTATTAGTATGTTGGTCACACAATAATTGCGCACGTTATTCCACATGACTCTGCGAAATATACAATTTTCAATCTTTGTTTAGTGTTGAGAAAGCGTAATTTTCAGTAGTGATCGTAGATAAATAAGTTCACCACTCTGTTTTGCATTCATTTTTTAACTTTACAGAAAAGAAACACTGTGGATTGATATTTGACATCATATAAAACTCACACTGACACTTACATACTATACTCTCTTTTCTATGGTTACTACGATATCAACCTAAAAGTACACACTAGGCGGCCATCTTTTTGGTAGTGCACAAAAATACTGTAACTTTCAAATTTTTTAATATTTTAAACTAAAATTTATATGAAAACTCTAAGTAGATTCACAAAAGGTATTAGCGCTAACTCTATTTTTATTATTAGTCGTAACTTTATTTCCTATTCTCAGAACATATTTATTTTAACTAGGATTGTAGTTAAGATTGGTTATTATAAAATTTGACACATTTTGTTAATTTATTTAATTTATAAACAAAGTTCCAGATGTTGGAAAAAATGGGATTAACGTTAATACCTTTTGTGAATCTGCCTTTTAAAATATAAAAAAAAATATTGGGTCAGTTTAAGCCAGTTTGTTCTCCGAGGGTTAATAACTTAACAACCACCCCATGCTACACGGGTTGGAATCGATTTATACCAAAAAATTCTAAAACAACACAATTAATTTGAAATCATTGTGAGCGTTGTGTTATTAACTAGCCTGAAATTCGTCATGTTAGTTCTGCACACAAAGAACTAATTATACAAACCTCCAAAATAACGGTTATTATACCTAATAGTTCTGCTCACGAACATTGAGGTGAAGGACGAACCAGCATATCAAATCTTAAAGAAATGCAAATCTACGAATAATATAATAAACGGTAACTATTACATATAAAATGTCCCGATCGATCTGCAATCACATTAGCAACAACTACTAGGAAGAACAATCGAAGATCCATCGACGAGTACCAATAAGACTGAAAGTCATCCCCGTGAAACAAAATAAAGAGATCTGTAGAAAGCAGTGCAATGAACCGTGCTGCCGTGCATCCGACCAGATCTACACTAAAGGAAAATTCAATTTTCTCGAATTGTTTGCGTCGAATAACGCGTTACGGTTTGAATTTCCTTCATCAACTTTTCTTTAGACAAACGGCACCTGACAATCTAATAGCTGTCTGGAAATATCTACATAAATCGAACGTAAATGTATTCTAGTGATTCAAATGTAACAAGTTCAAAATTCATGGAAACAACGGAAATTTTCAAGCTTTTAAACATCTACGTAATTAATAAATATTTTATAATAGTACTCCTACAATATTAGTATATATTATAATATCTGTATTTCCATCTACTATTTAAATGTAATAAATATGGAATAATTGTACATGTTTCAAAAAATATAACCTATGCCATGAAGTAGGTAATAAATAAATAAATAAAATAAATATAGCCGATCTCGGTGGCGTTGTGGCTATGTCACTAGCCTAGCACGCCAGGGGTCGTGGGTTCGAATCCCACTGAAGAGCATGGTCGTTTGTGTTGTTCGCATACTTTCATAATCATCCAGTCATGAGGCGGCATATGACCATAGTAGTTAGTTCGCCTCTCATCTTCATAAAAAAAAAATAAAAAAATATATATCATCACGCCTTTTACCCATTATGGGTGTGGCACTCTGCTCACGCAGATCTCGGTAGGTGATATATTTTTGCGTATGAAAGTTGTTAGTGGGTTGATAATGTGAATTCCTTCTTCAAAAAACTCCAATTTTATACTCAAAAAATTTAATAACGATAAAAAACAATTGACAATCGTTCAAAAGTAATACCTTATATTTTAGCGCAGCTCTCCTATGAGAGAAGTTTCAATTAACTTGAATAAAAACAATTGACGATTGTTCAAAATAAATTTTTCACAGTTGTGATTTAAAAAACTTTTTAACAAAATATTAAACCGACGAAAAAAGAAACTGAAAAGCAAAAATATAATAAACCTTTTTAGTCTTAATAACTAAGTGACTAATTTTGAGTCTGTGTTCGTTGATTGTTTCTTTAACGCCAACTGGAAATTAGTTACTTATATTAGTTTTTTTTCTTTTTTCGCCGATTTATTTTTTGTTAAAAGTTTTTATATTTAAATTGTTTGTGGCTATCTGCTTTTCTGCCCTTAGGGGAGGAAAAAATAATCAAAATCTAATAAATCAGTATAAAATTATGCGTGGGTAAATAATAAATTATGATCTATTTTCCTACCCTAGGGATGGAATTTCTTTTTAAAATTTTAATGAGACCAACTTCGAGGTATAGCCTTTCCAATAAAAAAGAATCATCAAAATCGGATTACTCTGTAAAAAGTTATGCGTGGCCATGCATAAAATCTTGAAAACCTCTTCCTTTTTTTTTGTCGATTAAAAACAACATACCTATATTCATGAGAAGAGTTTTCAAATTAAAAAAATAATTATGGAATGAAAAATATTTATTTATATTTATATATTTTTTAGTCCCAAAATAATCCTTGATATGTATTGCCTATGTGGAAGAACTTGCAATCAGTTGCACCTGCAAAATTATTTTTTATACCATTGGGAACATGCATTCGGCAATAAACCGACGGTAAACAGTTGGCGTCGATAATATTCATTAATTTGATATTTGATGTGCAGATTTGATTGAAACTGACATAATACCGTAATTGTGTTTATTCCAAACACAATATCACGTTTAATTAATCATTCTTCAAAATTAAATTTTTCTTCCATTCGTTATACTCTGCATTTAATGTATTTCACGAAATATAAATCAAATTCATAACTTCTGTTGCTGTTGGGTTCTTGCAGTCTTATTTGAAGCAACATAGCAGTAGTATACTACAATATACATATTCCTATGTAACTCTGAACGCGCTTGGCACTAATTCTACAGCACAGGGCCTTAGCTTTAAGCCCGGTTGTGTTTTAGGTGGTATAATAATAAGCACGCCCCACTTTCTTCAACGACAAACGGTAGAAACTTTGCAAGTTAAACATTTGTGCACCGACACGCCAGCTAGATATAAAAGCTTCCGGACTCCGCGCTGACTTTCCTGCCGGTCCTCAAAGTCCCGGACTATAACAATCAACCTATTTCACCCCCTTTTCCTCTAGCTATACATAATAGTATATTATGTAACAAGTTTCATAAATATATCTTTAGTCACCACGAGTGTATAAAAACAAGTACATATTTGAAGAGTTGTTAAATTAAGATAACAGAAAAATGTACTTTTTTACTTTCTTAGGAAGTATTGGAATCATGAAAAAATCGTTGACGGGATTTTTACGGAAATACATATTTTGACGTCCACTGAATCCGTTAAGTCCAATTTCTCAATGATGTCTGTGTGTGAGGATGGATGGATGGATGCCAGTGTGTGCAGCAATATCTCATGAACGAGACAAGATATGTAATTGAAATTAGGAATTTATTAATTTCATGAAAATATGAAGAGCTGAGTTGATTTTGAATGAAATTGACAAACCGGAAGAGGAAGTTTACTGGACACACAAAACAATAAATTCAATTTTTTTTAAACTATCAGCTGTGAACTAAATGTATGCTTTTAATTTTGAGAAAAACTATATTATGTATTTAATAATATATTTCAATAATCTTAGTTACAATGGGAACAAAAACTAAAATATTTTTAACATCTTTATGTCAAATAATTGTGAAGTGTCAAAAATATGTATTGCGTGTGAAATATTATAAAGCATAATTGCATTATTAGTTAGAAAGTTTTATAGTCTAGATATTAATTAACACCTATTTTAAAATAAAATCATAGTTATAATAAGAACAGAAAATTAAACAGGTTTAACATGTATATATCAAATAATTGTCAAAATAAAGTCATACGCAAGGAACAAGTCGTACGTGTTTAGTTGGTTTTATATCTATAACAAAGTAGTGTGGCGACCACACCAGATTTTTATTAATTATTTGAACATGTAAATAGTTGAAATGCTTGTCAAGGTATAATTAAGATGTTATTTAGCACCATGGAAACCATTATGTTTGATACTTTATAAACGGGAGTAGAAAAATTTAGTGGGTATAGAATTGAAATGTGGAATATAGGGATTTCAATGTTATTTTTTTGATATTGCTGATAATATTTAGCCTATTCAATTTACAGAAAAGTGTAAATACGAAAGTTGCACAGAATTGTAAAATGCTTGCAATAAGGCCCATTTGGATATTTAAATGTTAACATTTCACGATATATCAATCAAATTAAAATTAATATTTATAAGAAAAATTGTAATATAAGACTTTGTAAATAGAATACTGGCACTGGCATATAGATATATTAAAATGTCGGGATATCTGATCTATAATATGATTTGTTACTAGTTATACTTGATATATCAAATTTCCATTCGAAACAATAATGCCATTAGTAATACTTTAATAATATTATGTTATAATTTCACATATAATTTAAATTTGTAATATTTAAAATGTTATGTATAAAATTATTTTGAATTTCTTGCCAAAACCTTTGTTGCGTACATTAATTATAATATTTTATTTAATAATGCCTATTAACGTTTCTATATTTAAATATAACACATTAAACAAAACTTCCATTGTGGAAAAACAAAAGGTTACTGCTGTATGTGAGAACATTAAACATTTACCAGGTGTTATTAAATTAATTCTAATTATTTTTCTATTTATAAAATTAATATTTACAAGGAAAGTAAATGCATACATCAACGTTACCGTTTATGTGAACAAAATAAATAATCTACATCATACAGTATGTTCAAAATATTTAGATAAGTACAAGCGTGACAAAAACGTCACACCCACAAAACAATAAATTATTTTTTCAAAAGAATCAGCAAGACAATAAAATTGTCAATATTTCACAAAAATTAATTAAGTTACTAAATGCAGAAACTGGACATTCCAATCAATCGGTAAATGCAGACGTGTTTCGTTCTTATTAGAACTCATCAGCGCAGTGTAATCCACCAACTGTTGTGGGGCAGTGGCACCGAATGACTGGATCGGCGAGATCTAAGATCCCAACAGGATGGTAAATGGTACTGAGAGATAACTTAATACATCCACAGCCATTTACCGCTTTTATACTTATACTACAGTTTTTTCGTGCGCATTCTTCCCAAATTATTTTAGACAAAAACGCTTCAAATAAATCTTGTTGAGCATGCAAATCAGTAATTTTTAATTATTATTTATTATAATGGAATATTTCTTTTTGTCTTTAGGTAGCCTGAATTGGAGTGGTTGAAATACTCTATAAGTTCTAGCAAATACTTGGTGCAGACGAAAGGGCCCTATTCTCGAGAACAATTAACTCGTGAACACTTAATGAGAAGATTGCGAATTTCATCAATTAACAAACACCAACGTTTTAGTGCAAAGTTGAGTTGACGATGACAATATAACAAAAATATTTACTTCCAGCAAATGAACAATTGCATCCATTGATCTTTATCATTACTGCAAACTACTATTTCCATTTCACCAAGTTTATTGCGAAAATTAATTAAAGATTTTTCTTTAGATATTAATTACGAGGACGTATTTAATAAACATTTTAAAATTAATTTAGTTCTACAGGTAAATGAAATAATTGGTAATTAATTCTTGTTTGGATGTCTAGTTCATCATCAAAGTGAATTTTAATAACATTTCATTAAAGAAGTTAAAAATATTAGCTTTATTTAGTATATTGCCGTTTCCTGAAATAAAAAGTATCTTAAAACCAATAATCCGATCAAATCCATTAAAGAGAATGCTATTATTTCTTCAAACATAAAAAATAGAATTATAAATCATCATCTAAAACTTCAAAAAATATTCTGCCTTATCCAGCATTTTTAATTGCCATAAAATATGCAGATTTGTTATTTTTGTTTAGTTGTTTCATTTTAACTGTCAAATTATTGAATTACAACCTAACTATTTTTCATATTTTACTTTGTCCACCGCCGGAGTAGAAGTGTTGCAGGAGACAGTTTTACGCCGCCGGCGACAATATTGAACTTCTGCTTGTTGCATACAAATACATAACAACGTACTTATCAACTCATTGTGACATATATTATTTTTGCATCAAGCATTCTCAAGTAAACTTAAAGTATATAAAATACAAATATGTAATTTTTTCTGCCATTTTAAACAATATAACGCAATACAACTGTCCTTTGTCAGAGCTGCTCTTGTAGGTGCTGCCACCAGTGTATATAAAATAACTAACATATTATTGTACGCCGTAAAATAATATTTATATTTTTGTACTCATCTGTACAAAAATATCTATATGATTGTATTAGTAACCAAATTATTAACTTCTATATTGTATGTGCAGTAGCAAAATATGAATATTATTAATACGCTTAAAGAAAAATAATTTTACTGTTCAAAATGAACTCAATAAAAAATTATAGTTTATGTAGTAAGGGAGTAAAGTTCGTCATTATTTGTCGAAACGTAAAATTGAATTTTGAGAGCATAGTAAATTAGGGGACAATTTTAATGTATTTCTATACCACACTTTTTCTGCTCCCTTAGTTAAATATATGCCAAGAACTTTTACTAGTTTACTAGTACAATAATATTTTAGTTGTTTCATATACTATTGGTGGCAGCACCTACAGGGGTAGCAGTGACGACTGACTGTTGTATTGCAATTGATTCTGTCATATATTATATTTTATTGTTTAAAATGGCAGAAAAAACGACATTTGTATTTTTTATAGCATATACCACTTGTAATTGGACTGTCCTGTAACATAATATAATATACTATTATATATGCAAAGAAAACATGTAAACATGTAATAGTCTCACTTTTGACAAAAATGTTTGCTTCGTATATAACTAAGGTAAAATCATTTGCAAAAATATTTTCTCAAAGACCTCGTTAAATTACAACGTAAAACACGATCAAAACCAAGTGATTTAGAAATACTAGAGTACATTCCAGCAAATCGCAGGTTGCTAGGCTCATCATCAAAGACTGGAAATAAAAATTAACTTTCAAATTAATCCTCATACTCGATGAGTTCAAACACGACTGGTGGAAACAAAATTAATTTCTGAGTCTCTTCCCTCTTCACTCCAGCTGTCAGCAGCGGGGTGCGGGGCAGATAATAACAAGCCAAGGGGCGGCAGGTGAACTTTGAGAGAAGCTAACTTCTCCAGACGGAGATGTTAACGCGTCTTAACTTATTCGATTGATACAGAAGATGTTTCACATCAAAGAAAACCAGGGAGCCAGAAAGACGGCTCGAGAGCTTCTTTGCTTATGGCATGTATATCATGGAGCTTTTTATTTCGAACGTAATTTCTAATTCCTCCTCTTTATGTTGTAAATAATTAATATGCTGATTTTGAGAACGTTTGCGAATACGATTTAATACAAGAGATTTTCTTACATTTTTTTCAACCAAAATTACAACGGGAATTCTATTTATAATTTCGATTTTCTTTGATCGAATTAATACATGACAACAGAACAAATTAAGGCTGGTTTATGTAAGATATAACCGAATGTATTTACATTAGCACTTACATAATACTTATCATTAAACTTAATCCGGTTCATGTACTTCCTAAATATTGGTCGGTGTAAGAGCAGGCCGGTAAAATCATTAACAACTAAACAGATATTTTCAAAATAAATACAAATTGATTGAAATACGAGTAATGCAGACATAGAAAATGTGTCACTGAACAAGTTCTACTATTTTAATAAGCTTGGTAACTTGTAAGCATAATTATGTATAAAAATTTTTACATTTAAATATAGAGAGGGTGAACGATTGCGTGGGCGTGCGAGGAATAATTGGTTAGGTATGATTGATGATTTGTTGCGTGAACGAATGAATAACTGACGTGCAACTGTGACCTCGATAAGTGAAACTGGCGTTCGTGAAATATTTGGTGGAGGAGCCAGTTGTTTTCTGTAAGAATCATTTCTAAAGAATTTCACACACAATATTTATAAAATTATTTTCTGCCACAATTTAGAACCATTAATCTAAAAAGTATGATTTAAAAAAAATACGTTTTTCTGTTATCTTAATTTGCGGTTGTGTAAAATAGGTACATGAACTTTTCAATTACTTTTTTCCGAAATCGATATTAAAGTACATGATATTACTACGCGAAGTTAGCCAAAATAGTAGCTAAAGTTAAACTTTACAGACGCTTATGTGAAAATTTTACTTCACAGACTCTTCTGTCAAATTTGAATTACAAACCTAAAATAACAAACAAATTATTCTGTAATACTATTGATGAATTTATTTATTATTTACCTTTGATAAAAATTTATCGGATTTAATGCAGATCATATGCAGAACACTTTTAAGAATATATAAAAAAAATAATGAAAAAAATAAACAAATTTGACACTGAGAGTAGTTTTGTTATCACAGCCATCCCCATCGCAACAGCTAGCTGATGTTTTACAAATACATAATGCTATTTATTTATGTTTTTAATTAATGATTTAACGATTTCGGAAAAATATAATGTATATCTCCTATCTCGGCACTATAGTATTTTTTATTAAACTTATGGCTTATTTTCCATATTCATAACAAAAAATTATACTTTAGTGCCTTGATGTACAAATAACTATTTCGATCGTTCTTAAACTCGTGAATAAAGAGATGTTTATAAAACTTGTTACATAATATACTATTTTGCAACTAGTACAAAGAAAACAGCAATGATTATTGATTTATTATAAAAAAAAACAAGCGAAAAATTAATTAAATACCGCATTAATGATTTTGTATACAAAAACTAATTTAAAAACTTACAGCAATACTGGAATTTAATATAACTTTTATAATTAGTACAGTTTTTATAAGGAAAACTCATTAATTAATAAAATATCCAACAAACAGAACTCAATTAATATGCACAATAAATTAGATGAGATTATTTTCCGACACATACCGATAATCTAATAAAATTCATAAACAAAACGCAGCACAATTTTAAAATGAATTATTTCAATCATCCTGTACTGATTAATGAAAACATTAAATATTTGCTGATAATGTAATAATCAATACAAGGTGCTTCGCGAGCATTTGATAGGAGAATTAAGTTATCCGTCGGCGCTGCGAAGAAAGCCGCGAAGTTGCCAGGGAACGAATCATTTAATTATTTAATTAGAAATGCATTTAACTGTTCATTAAGTGAAATTAAATTGGTGGATTTCCAGACCTACCACCCATTTCACGTCTTGTCAGCTTTAACAGGCGCGTAAATTTGCTTTTTAAATTCCATCCATCAAGGGTTCGAAAAGGACAATACTTAGTCTAATTCGAAAGGAATTACAGTTTGATTTCGTTGGGATTTTTAAATTAATTTTAATTTATCTTATCGGGGAAAAATTATAGTGGCTAAGTATAAACTAAAGGAATAATAATTCATTGTCTATTCTATAATCCATTTGAGAATACAAGAGAGTAATAAATCAGTCTGTCAGAGACAACTAAATTACTTAAAAACAAATATGTTCAACATGTTATTGACGATATGGCAGAGAATCGCGATAAAACTGTAATTTATTAACAGCCCTATCACTGTGAACTCAACCCAACTGAATTAGTATACGCTCAAGTGAGGGGTGAATTAAAAAAAACATATACATACTATTCTGAAAAATCCTATCTGTACGTAAATGTTATGGCCCAAAAGGGATCATCGGAACGTATATAGTGGTGTTTCTACTGTTCAAGAAGTTAGTTTCGTTCCAAGTATAAAGCGAGCGGCATTCTATAAGTATCCTAGTAAAGATAAATCTAATTTTTGTGACCATGCTCTTTAGTGGAATTCGAACCCACAACCTCTGGCGTGCTAGACTAGTGACATAGCCACTAAGCCAGCGAGATCGGCAAATATGTAATTAATATGTATATAATATCAAATCAAATGTTTGACATTACCATATGGTTCAATGGCTTCAAATTTCTTTTGTAGACTTGAGTCAATTTACAGCTAAATAATTATCTCCTAGAATTCGAAATTAGCAACAACGTACTTTTATGACATTTGAAGAAAATATAAATTAATATAATGAATTAATTTACGTTGCTACATTTTATTGTATTTATTTATAACATAATACCCTGGTATAAAAGAGGTATTTTGTGTAATATTTTTATACTGCAGGGTCAGATGTAAAGAAATAGAGCCCATATGTGTTTAGGTCTAACAAAGTTCCCCGAAAAAATATGTAATACTTCAAACGTTTTTAGATTTAGAAAAGCTCATTTATTTGTTGCTCAGCATCAAAGTGAAAGCGGTAAATGCAACATACGAATGACACAAAAAGAATTATTAGAATCAAGCAGAATTCGATGATCAGCTTCCCTTTTCCTTTGTATAATAACATCAGAGTAAACTTGTCGTGCAAAAGCAAAGCAAGGCTGAATAGGAATCACAAAAAGAACGACAGCAAACACGTAAACACATGACGGATCGTCAAACAACTCGATGTCTTTCGCCTTTTTCATTCCACATGTGCGCCCTTGTGTTCCACACGTGCCGCATACCATGACGTAATCCACCCCAAAACATCCGAGTACCACGACGTATACGTCCCGCAGAAACGCTGAATTATCGCAAGCGCGAATCTGTTTCGCACGAGAAGTATTTGCACATCCTGGAAACCGAAACGCAATGTGCTCAAAATTATCTGAATCTACGTTTTCCAGCAGCCTCTATAACCCGCATACTTCATCTGCTTTTTTCAAACTAATAAGTACTAGAGCTGTACGAGTAGTAGATCTTTTTTTTTTATTTGAGATTATAGTAAATATATATTTCTTTTCTTTACTATCTACACAGTAAAAAATTTATAGTCAAAATTGACTAAATATTTAGTCCCAGACGATTTACCGTCAATTTTTGTTAATTTAACAAGTTTCAAATTTGATAGCTATAGTAACAAATTATTTTTGTGTATTTCTAAATATATTTGTAAATATAGTAATTATTAGCATTTATTTTTATGTGCTTTTGACTAAATATTTTAATAATTATATTGAAGCAGAAAAATAAATTATAGTTATTATAACAAATGAAGTTGTCACAAAGGATATAAACTTTCTTTAACAATTTCAAATTGCTAAGTTAGCTAAATTTACTTGTTATTATTGACGAGTCTCATTGTTAAATTTTATAAATCCATCAAATGAATAAAACAATTATTTTTCTTATTACAAATTCAGAATTGACAAAATTTTAATTTAACACCATATATTTGTCAATATTAACTAAAAATACTTAACAACCGCAAAATTAATAAATAGCAAATCTAATTTTTTACTATGTTTTATGATAATGAAGGACTAGACCAAGGTGTTACGGATAAATTGGAAGAACAAATTTTGAATGTTGTTCATGAAAATCCCAGTTAAATTTCAATGTTAAGTCCCGTTTTGAATTTCCACTGACTACTTATGTCAAATGTTAACATAACATTCATTCTGATTTGCATAGTTACCTGATGTCAGTTATTACAATTATTTGATTCGATGTTGCTAAATTTACAATTCTTTAAATAGCTCATACCTTTAGGAAGGGGTATTAGTGTAATCGAATCAGAATTAATCACAAAATCGTTCTATATTTACACAGGTTGAATAATAGAAGGTCGCACCATAATGTTTTCAATGCTTTTTTAAATGATCTATTATTGGATCCCCTAATTTATTTCACAGAAAAAAGTTAAATAGTTAATTATTTATTTATGCATTTTACTACAATAATATTTATAATTTTACTCTACTTGGAACCGGAAAATGTCGAAAATTTCATTGGTAAATATTCTTAAAATCACCAGTGCCATGAAATAACAAAATAAATGTGATATTAATTAATAGATATTTTATTGATTATTTTTTGACATTTCTTTAAACCAATCAAATGCTTTATTGTATGTCACGTGTCTGCGTCTTAACCAATCCTGTCATTATTATACTGGGAATAATGCTCTTGTGATTATTCTCGGCAATTTTCTCTGTAGCTTTTTTGTTTTTGTTGACAGATGTCAAATGTCAGATAGTTATCATCAACACAAGTAAAAATGAGCAAAAAAGATAGATTTAGTGGCGTGCCTGATGATGAAATCAAAAAATAATCTAATTAAATATAACTCGAGAGTTCGATAAATTAGAAAATAATTCTCCAGTATCTTTCTCAAACTTGTCGCCATTTGGCAATAGCCACTCAAGCCCTACGGGCTTTCGTGGCTATTGCCTGGCAACAAGTTTTCGAAAGATCTGTCAAATTATTTTCAATTTATTCTCACCCTCTTGTTATATTATTACTGAATATATTTTCATCGGACACTATTTTGACCATAAAACCATTTTACTATATCTAAATTTTCTTCTAAATTATAGACTTTTAACAGAAGATGAGTATTTTCAAAAATCGCGACCTATCCAAATTGGTTGTATAAAGCATATACACGAAATATAATTTCTTCAAAAACCCAAGATATAAATTTAACAGCCATGATAAGGTAGCCTAGTGGAATTTACGAGTTTTGGAAGGATTCTGGTTAGTATTCAACGAATGTTGTTCAGTTTTATAACGGAACAACGATGAGAAATTTGATGGTGGTTTCAAATTGAATGCGAACGCGGTTTTATTTTTACTGTTCTTTCATCGATAAACTTTACAGCAATCTATTAATTACTTAAACTTACATGATCGCGATATCCACATTTCGCACTGGTGCAAATTACCAATGTTATTCTGACTTGCTATCAAATGAAGTTTTTAAATTTGCTTTATTTTTTTTATGAGAGAAACAGCGTTTGGCTAAATTTTAATCGGGAAATAGTCCTTCGAATATCCCTCGTGCATGTAATTGTTGATAATTTGACATGCACTTAGGATATTATATATGAGAATGCGATTCATATGTCACGTGACATATTTTCAGCCAGTCAACATTAACCCTCTATTGCATAAATTTTTTACAAAAGAAATATTCATATATTTTAAATAAATGTTACATAAATTTTTTTCTTAAAATAAATTTTTTTTTAGTTTGTTCACTATTGGGAACATTATGAACAAATTCATCTTACAATAGAACTTTGGTCTATTGAGTCGTCTTTGCGTACTATACAAAATTGTTTGATAAACAACCTCTTCTAGGAAAACATCAGATAAAAAAAAATTAGGATATTTTAAAAAGGTGTATTTAGCTGTAATATGTCAGCAGGTAATAAGCTGCTTCCTTCAAATTTTACATTTTCTATCTCAGTTTCTATAATTATCCTTTTTCCACTTCAACTTTTTTTTATGTTGGTCAAATTGGGAGGAATGACCTAATTGGCAATTGACAAAGTGTATGTAATGTTCCCAAATGGTTACAACATGATTGCCATGAATGTAAACTGCATAAGAAAAGAAAAGAAGAATTTTATATTTTATGTTCCCGATCGGGAACAGTATGCAATAGAGGGTTAAGAATCTCCTTAGTTACATGTGTATCACAGCGACAATTTCAGTAGTACCAAAATTTCAGGAATTATTTTCGAAAATTTGTCTGCTGTGAGGATCTTATGATCCACAGTCTTCGGAGCTATTTATACCTTCATGTTAAATTTAATGTAGTCATTTATGTAATAATAAAAGCATACAGGCAAAGTGAAGAATATTTTTCAGGAACAAAAGACACCCAGTAAAAATGGCTAATGACAATTGAGTGTAAGTGTAGTGGACACAATTGTGTCGGAGTGTACAAACGAAACGACGGTCAGTTGTGTGAGCGTGATAGGCTCGTTTAGGCCGGAGCACGATCCGGCAGCCACGTGTATCCGGGCCGTGTTCCGGAGCGGTCCGGGGACACTAAACGAAACGGAGCCACGTCCAAGCGCTGCGAGCCTGGACGACCGCCGCCCACTGGATATTAGCACGAGAAAGGCTGTTTTCAGCATTTTCAACAGCCGGTTTGATGTGAGGTAATCAAGCTGAACTGGCTGTTATTGTTCGTTTAGAAACGGCCAAATTTATTAGCTTTTTAGGTTCATTTACGGAATATCGTAAATTTTGTGCTCTTACAAGTAGATTAACTTACGAAAATTATAGCTTATCTGAAACATGTCATTTTCATGACAATTTAACTACAATTTAACAAACGTAACTATTGTTATTGGTACACTAATGACACGCATAATTTGTGTCATTCATAACAAATAAAAACTAGAGCCGGTAATCTATTTGGAAAAATCTATAACGGAATGTTACAGTATTAAATTTCTAGATATACTTGACCTATTAATTTAAATGCAATAATTTATAGATTATTTTTAATACCTATGTTTAATACTCAGTAGTTATATCCCAAGTGCATGGCAAATACCTGAATATTTTCTCGAGTGCATGAAAGAATATATTCTGATTGAGGGATATATTACACGAATATTTCTCGAGAAAAAAAAATTTTTTAAATTATTGAACATATATTTATTTTAGTCTGGCACATAAACGTCAGACTTTGATAAATGTACTTTGTCAAATTACGTTAAAAATTAATCATCAGCGTTTTTAAAGTAATTCTTTTGAAGAAATTGATTGAAAAATTAAAGATATTATCCCTTTTGTTCTTTTAAAAATAACAAATTAAACTATTCCTCATTGTGTTTACAATTATTATAAATATTCGGGTATCGCACTTGTGCAAATACTCGATATTCAAAATATTCACTAATTTTCGATTGTCATTGCTCGAAATTCAGAAAGTACTGTAACGTGATTGGTTGAAATTTTTTGAGGGACATATTCATTTTTAGAGTTACATTTAATATATTGATAATTGATATTGTAAAATTCAGTTCATAATCACAAAAACTTTAAATAATTGTTAATGTAGAACCCATGAACGAAGTATAATTAAATAGATAAAATATAAATCTATATTTATATTTTATCTATTTTATTCTGGACAGTCACATTTAGAGATGAATCAATTTCCAAAATTTACAGATACGGGAAAATTACCCAGATATTTTTTTGAGAAATTTCCCAGGAAATTTCCAGGGACATTTTCCAAGGAATTTCAATTGTGAATAAAAATTTATTCCACTCATTATTAAAATTGTTTTTATAATACTCTATACCCAATATTTTTATATTCTTGGGCCAAAATTACTAGTGATTAATTTTTGCGGGCCGGATAAATAAAGAAGTGAATTATAAGTAATAAAATTACGAACAATATATGATTTTAATGAATTTTATTTGCAGTAAATTAATGCCAAAATTAAAATCCTCAAATGGAATATTACTAACTGTTTATTCTACGTGTACAATGTAGTTTAATTAACTACAAATTAATTGAAATAATTGTCGGAATTCCTAGTAAATTAAAAAGACTTATTATTTTTAAAATATAACGTTTAGTAATTCGAAACGTTCTATTTAAATGAGTATTCTACAGAACATTATCCAAAACTCTCGGTGAAATTAGTAGAAAAGAATATATTCGAATGTGTGAATATTCGCAGCTACACTTCAGTAGTAAATAATGGTTTCTGAAACTAACTGGTTTAGTATTCTACCGCTTCATGCATTTTACATTCGCGAAAGTTGAGAAATTCGGTAGCACCTATTTCCTTTCTTCGCACTCACTCATTGCCTGACAAATTGAGATTTATCCCAACAACAAATTCATATTTATTGTCCTTCCTTCCTCTTCCACTTCTTATGTGTTTGCTTATTTCCTTCTCCACCTTCCTGTGTTCCTGTCACATCTTTCCTTTCACCCTATTCATCTTAAGCTGAAGGCAAACATATCTTGATACGTTCCGTCTTATTTTCGTTATAAATGCATTTAATTAATTAATGCACCGTAATTATCGCATGGACGAGTTTTAGAGAGAGTTACTCTAGATATTACATACAGGCTAATTCATAACATACAGAAATTAATTTACTTTTGACAAAAACTCAATAAGCAAAAAGTTACAGCAAATTAAAGTTCTTTTAAATTAACGCCCACCTATTGAATACCGCTGAAAATAATCATAATTTTTTTGTTTTCACAGAAATATGTTTCTTTCAAATCTGACAATTTGTTGTCATTTTAATTTTAAATTATGCACCCTACAAAAAATAATGGCGCAAAGCAGTAAATTGTAGTAGTTTTTTTAATTAATGAACTTATTCCATAAACCATAATTATGTCTGCATATTCTTCGTTACTGAAAGTATTAACAATTTTGCACTTATATTTCATTATAATTTGATATTTCAAGATTGACATTTAAATGAATTTCCACAGCAACTAGTTTTCCAGTTGTGTTTTTGTTTTTAAGTGGCTCTAAACCATGTGGACAGCAATTTTTTGAACAATAAAAAAAAAATTAAATACAATACTACTTATGTTGTACTTCAATTTCACGAAATATCTCTAAAAATTGGCATATACTTTTATTGTATTTCTATATAATATAAACCCTAAGAAACTCACTGGTGCAGAGCGCAACATCATATCTCTTAAATTTTTCGAGACATGGCTTTTTTCGATGTTTTTCGAAGTGCAACTTTGAGGAACTGCAACTCAAAAATTACGCAAGATATCGAAAAATACTCTTCAGTTTTGTGTTATTCGTGCATATTATAGCACAATAACAAATTTTTTAAAAATTGAAATTTTTTGATATTTTTGTCAAAATTTCGATCAGCGATATCTCAAATTATAAACGAGATACAAACTTGCAGACTAAACCATTGGATTCAGCTAATGGAAATACATAAACTCTGAAAATTTCAGAACATTCGGATGGTGGGTTGAATTTTTAGAGCAAAAAGTCTTAAAATGGCCTTTTTCAGGCCAAACGTCAAGAGGTACCCTTTGACGTTTTTCGCCAAAAACGTCATTTACACACTTTTTGCTCTAACTCTACAACTCGTAAAGCAATTTTAATGAAATTTTGCATACTTATGTATTTTGACGAGCTGAATCGAATGGTCCAGTCTGCGAGTCTGTATCTTTTATATTTTTCGAGTTATCGGCTATCGAAATTTGTGGGGAAAAATCGAAAAATTTCAAAATTTTCAAAATTTGCTAATTTGTAATAAAATGCATGAAACGCACAGAACTGAGTCTATTTTTTAATATCTTTAATAGATTTTGAGTTGCAGCCACTCAAAGTAGCATTTAGAAAAACATCGAAAATTGCCATATCTCTATAAATTTAAGAGATATGACGATGCGCTCTACAGCATTGAGTTTCTTAGGGTTTATATTTTATAGAAATACAATAAAAGTATATGCCAATTTTTAGTGATATTTCGTGAAATCTGAAATTGTGCAGAATTTTCCTAACATGTATTTGTTGTCAATGGTAAATGAACTTGTATTATGAGAACAAAAACATGTTTAACATCTATATATCAAATAATTTTCATCAAGTCATACGTGTTCAGTTGGTTTTATTTGTATATAAGTAGTGTGGTACCCGCACCAGCTTATTTGTTATTAACTTTTTGTCAAAACTTTAATAAAGAAAAGACATTATTTTGTGCCCCCTACCTACACTGTAAATCTTTTCCGCACCTTATGAATCACCCTGTATAGTTCTAACAACTAATTTAATTTGAAATATATATTAATTAGAATATCCGCATATATGTGTGCTGCATTTTCAACTAGTTTATCAAGATTATCTTTGCCCGTTGCTTCCTACATTTATTTGACTTTGTGCTTCATAGTTTAGTTTCCAAATATAGTGGTATTTACAGAACATTTATATTTAATTTCAATTAAGTAATTAGTTAATTAGTATTACGCAGTTTGTCAAATAGAGTTACCCAAATTAAGTACTATGTACTTGAATTGTTTGAATTTAAAATGCAACTGAATATCAATATTAGTTAAGTGATTACTTTTTATCATATATTAAATGTAACAAGTTAAATGGAGCACTGACAATGTGTACGTAACCATGGAAACAACGTTTGACGCACTCTATTGATAACCAAGAACTTTCAATTTGCGCACTCGTGTGGCAAAATGTACAAAAAACAACAACAAAATCACATCTTAGAAATTGCAAAAAATTATCGTTAAATTTCTTAATAAATAATATTGTCAGAGTGTACTGAATCTGACAATATTATTTTTTGCCGATTGACATTAAAGATGACACTTCACGGACTGCTAACAGTTTGTAAAGTGTCACTGTTATGCCTTGGTTGTAAAAATATGTTTTCTACGACCACTGAGAAATCTGCTCATTGTATGTTTGTTGTTGCTAGGGATATGAGGTACATTGCAAGCATCGTGCGAAATGAATTTGTTTTGTGAGAATTTCAATACAGATCAGTTCATTTAAGTACAGGTGCCATTGTTAGGATACTTATTTAGAATTCTCAAATATTGGAATCGTGAAAGCGGGACAAATTTATTATTAAAATTAAATTAATTTTGAAATAATATCGTGGTCGTAGAAAGAGTATAGTGTACAACTCGCATGGAATGTCCATTTCATACTCGTATGATTTGCAGCATTCGTCTTCGGCTCATGCTACAAACTTCTATACTCGTAGGAAATGAGTACCATTCCATGCTCGTTGTACAATATACTATTACATAACAAGCGCCCAACAAACGCATAGCAAACATCAATAAATACATAGCAACAATTCAACACATGCATGGCAACGTAATTTGAGAGTAATAACCTTCAAAATATCTATAGAAAATAATCAAACACAGATTTATAACTTCTGCTGTAAATCTGGTATTTTGATGCCTAGTTAAACAAATAACTATTATTAAGAAATTTCTCTTTACAGCAGTATTTTATGTGCGCTTCAAAAATAATTAACCTGCGTCAAATAAATATACATTTCCGTATTTACATTAAAACAGATTTAATTTATTAGCCCGCGGAAAAATCTAGTCACCAATTAATTGCATATTGTTCTTAATTATTACACATTCAATATTATAAAAAATATCGTTGAAAAATATTCTAATTATGATACGTTTGGTATGGATTTACCAAAAAGTATTGTTATTCAATTAAGGCAGTAAATCTTATAAATATCTATCGAAAAATTATCATTTACCTAAGAGTACAGTGCAATAAATAGATGGTGTAATAATTTAGACTTGTACAGCGATTATAACAGCGTGAAAAAAAAAATTATATTTGATTATACCATATTTTTCAGTTGGTACGAATACATTTGGGGTTGGGTTCGCAAATACCAACAATAACAAATGAATTTGCATATTTCTTTCAAATTTTTCTTATAATTGTTATATAGACCTGTATATTTTTTGTATGTTGAAAAATAAAGACTTATTTCAATTTCAATTTTTGGGTTTAGTATGTATGTTTTCCATACATAGAAATTACAAATAATACACAAATATATTTATAATAAAGGAACATTTTTATATAAATATACGTAGGTCGTAGATACGTATAAAAATATTGCATAAATATAAAAAAACTAGACAACGGATTACGTGCAGTAAAAATAAATAAAACTAAATAGTAACTGAAAAGAGATTTTTTCGTAGTCTGGATCTATGAACAAGAGCGACAATATATGCTTACGGACACCATT
This sequence comes from Poecilus cupreus, assembly GCA_963942605.1. Classification (NCBI taxonomy): domain Eukaryota; kingdom Metazoa; phylum Arthropoda; class Insecta; order Coleoptera; family Carabidae; genus Poecilus; species Poecilus cupreus. The sequence continues at coordinate 1,233,507 of OZ012714.1, read as the reverse complement.
TTATATTTATAAAACATAAAAATACAACAAACATTTTCTTTGTCTATAAATACCCACGCATAACATAACAACTAGTGTACATACATGCCAATACTAAACAAAACATCTAAATATTTTTATACAGTATTGATCTTTACGTGTAAAACTTGTTGCTTTTCTGTTGCGAATGTAATTCTATCTGAGTAGAGTTCTCGTTTTGTATCATCATACATGTAGTATATATTTTGCTACATTTCTATAGACATATTATTAAGAGAATTTGCATAGATATCTGCTAAAAATAATAATCAAACTTGTTTAAATAATTTTATAGAAATAATGAGAACATTAATTAATAGTTCTTTGTATCGCTAGTCCAGAAACTGCATTTTTGCGAAACAATTTCTGGACGTGTGATACATATTATTTTTTGGGTCGATTTTGTCATAAATTTAATAATTATATATTTTTCAAATAAAAATTACTAGGAATTTTGTATGTTGGTAACATCAAATCATTTGTGAACAGAGATACGAGGGATTTGTTTTCTTTGAAAAAATCGGTGACATTTATTTAATTAATATTTGTTTATTGGTTGTGCAATGCAACTGAAAATTTAATTATAATTATTTGCAATTGAGCTTATTATTAATAATTTAGCTCTAAAATTGATAGAAATCTCTAACTTCCAAGTATTTAAACACGGGCCTAAACCAACACACAAAATTGACTACCAATTGATGCCAACGCTAATCTTAACAAAACTCCTTAATTTTTGCCGGCCTAGGCCTGAAACCAAACTATTTCTGGACGATTTTGAGATGTGTAAAACTAATGTTTTTGAACGGGGACACGAAAAAGTATATTAAATACACTAATTAATTCAATTATTACTTCCCATAAATTTCGTATGTATCATTTTTTGTTATTTGTTTTTGCTTGTAAAAGATATTTTTATTCAAGCAATATATTTTTTGTTTTTCTTGAATTCATTTATTTATCATTCATGTATCAGTAAATATCAATTCTATTTCAAATAATAAACAACTTATATCATACAGTATTTATATTTAAAATTAAATTTTATTATTTATAAAAGAAGTAAAACTTTATATAGGTACTAGACTAGATATACTAGTTCGTTAAGAATTATAATATTAAAATTATTTATATTTCTCTTAAAAAGAAACTATATTACTATTCAAATATTTTGTTATTGTATTAGTTTTTAGTGGGCACTGTTAATGATAAACTACTTAAATTTTTAAAAAATTATATGCACTTTGTACAAAATTTCAAAGCTTGGAACACCTACAAACTTAATAAAAGAAATTTGTTTTATTCTTGAACATGTTCCCAAGGAAACTCAAATTTCCTGAAGCTTTGAAGTCAAAGTAATAAGAAAATAAGAAGATTATTGGTGTATAAATTTGACTCAGTTTTCCGGCATTATTTACATTTTTAAGTGTACATTTAAAATGAAGAAAGCATGTAATTATATCTAAGAAAAAAATTACTTTAGATCATAAATAAATTAATATTTAGGTACCGTCTAAATGTTTGAAATTAACATTTCTAACAGACGAAGCACTCTCTTAGATCAAGCGGAATATTTTAAAGCAACTTCTCAAAATTAATGTTTATAAATGTTCCTACAAATTTAAATAGAGCAAATAAATTTTCCTCTCTGTTCAGTATTCATTTTATGAACTTAACATGAAAGAAATACTGTGGCTTCATATTTGACAGATACAACTGACATTGACATACATAGCGCACCATTGAAATATTTGAAATGTCACTACTGTATAAAATCTTATACTGTGACAGTAGACAGTACGGTAATATATAAACTGGTATCTAAAGTAATGCATTAACGACAGACAAATAATAAGAAAATATTGCATTTTTGTTGAAATTTTCGGTGTACATTACATAGATCAATTCTTATACTTACTTATAAGAAATTAATACATTTGAATACTAACACGATAATTTATTGGTGGTCAAAATTCACTCTTGATTATTGACTTGTGTAATTGTGTAATCTTAATCTTAATTGTTCCCTAAGTTTTACTAATGATGAAATTTTTGTTCTCGAAATACGTATTTATATTTATTATTTCTTATCTATATTTTATTAATTCAAAATTAATTAATTCCATACGTTTTCTCTTTTATATCGCGTGTCTGCTTTTTAGGACATAGAAAATAATATGTTAAAATTTTCATTATGCTATAGTTCGTTCCCTATGAATATAAAAACAAAAGTGTAAATAAAAAAATGTTCAGCAACGAAAACTGCACCAAATGAGCCTAAATGATTTGCTGAAATACATTTCTGTCACGAAATAGACGTAAATAAAATGAATAATTTTCAGGTGTTTCCAGTGTGCCATGGTAAACAAAACATACAAACATTCGTATTGTTTGAGTTTGACAGATAACATTTAACATTTGACATAGTTTTAATGATTATTGACTTATTTAAATTATTTTTCAGTAACCATGGACATATTTACCATTTAATACAACAAAATACAATAATTTAAAACTATATGACAAAGACTTCGGTCAAACTCAAACAATACAACTGTTTGAATTATATGTTTTATCCAACACCTCTCAATAAATACTCTATTACTATGGCGATTTTAAACAAGGAAAGTAACAGATTACCCACTAGTGGGTATAATTTTTAGGAAAGTCACTAGTGAGTATTTTTATATATATAACAATAATAATAACACACAACACCTTGGTAACTATTTCGATTGACATTTTAATTTAAAAATTTAAAGCATATGTCACTGTCAAATAATATTTCTTTAATAAATTAATTATATAATATATTATATTTACAGACACCCGGTATACAGATTTTTATTGTACATTTTCAATTTCCACCAGCTCTGTCACACTATTTAGAGGAAATAGCTCGAGAAATACTCTACTATACCTTAATTGTACGAATACACGACTTCGAGACTAATTAGGTAGCATACGGAGTCGGTGGGACTGTTGGCCAGAAAGAAATAAAACGACAAACTAAGCCTTTGTGATGTTTTCAATGGTTGGCCGCGATTCCCTCGCAGTTCTTCCTGCTCTCGTATTAATTAATGACCAATTAGTGGTATTATTTAATCCTCCTTCTGTAATCCGAATTAAGAAGAGACGACCAACAGATATACTCGCGCAATTCAAAACTTTACAGATTATACATATAATTTTCCAAAATGCAAAGAGCTTATGCTTAATCAAGTCGTTTTAGATTTAATCGCTTATCAAAGAGACACAAGTAAATTTTATTTTTAACAACGTGCATACGTTACATATTTCCATATATCGGGTGTACAATTGAACTGTGTAACTTAGGGATTTTAATACTGTTTTCTTGATGTTGCTGTTAATATGTACCTAATTATTTTACAGTAAAAGAGTACATACAAAAGTGATTCAGAATTTAAAAATGTATGCAATAAGGCACATTTGTTCACCAAAATATTAGTATTTCACGATATATCAATAAAATTATAATCAATATTTTTTAGAAAAATATAATACAGTCATGGAAAATTAAACAAAAACGAAAAATATTTTAGACAATAGTATTTACAATAAGGAGTGTAACAATGACTCTTATTGTAACATGTATTTTTACCTCCCGCCACATCCTGTAAGGGAGGTATAGGAATCACGCTAAAAATTGCGTAGTGAGTTTTCAGGGGATGAGTACGTTCTAGGGTCCCTAGAATACGATTTTAATAGTTTCCCAATAGTCTCGCAATGATTTTGTTTGTCTATTTGTCTTTTATATATTATATTTGTATCCCCTTGGAAAAAGCTGATTAGTTTTTTGTGATAATACGAAAACCGGAAGTGGCAGTTTACTTGAAGTTCTATGAATTTATTTGGAAATATCTCAGTAAATTATGGGTTAATGACAATTTTTGTTATTAATAGTTATTTACTTTATAAATGGACAAAGAATGGAATTATTATGGAAATTTTATCGAGTGGGTAATTCCACTTTAGACACGTGTGAAGTATTATCCAACATCTCTTAATAAATGCAAAATGTATTTTAAAAATATTATTTGATAGTGACATGTGCTTTAAATTTTGTAAATTAAAGTGTCAATTGAAGTGTTTACCAAGTGATGTGTGTTATTATTATTGTTATAAATATAAAATTACTGACTAGTGATTTTTCTCAAAATTATATCCACATTCATGAATGACAACACGTTAAAGAAAAATTATATATTAACATTTTCGTTTAAATATGCTAATTCTGTACTTTATGAGAAAAACAAATCAACGCTTGAAAAATATCATGGCATGCGTCATAATTTAAAACAAAATTTGTTGAAGAGATGAGCGTTTCTTGATAGTGGTGGTCTGTGTTCCTATATACATTGTTTCATAAGAAATCTATGGCGGGAGGTATTGTGGTGCCCACAGCAGTTTATTCCTATCGTATTAATTTCAACATCACTAATGGTTTCAATAAATAAATAAAATAAATATATCATCACGCCTTTTACCCATTATGGGTGTGGCACTCTGCTTACGCAGATCTCAGTAAGTGATATATTTTTTCGTATAAAGTGCGGTTATCAGCCGTCAAATCATACCCCTCAAGGATGTTAGTGAAGGGGGAACCACAGGGGTAAATTAAAATTGGTAACTGTCAGCAGTGGAATTAGAACTGAGGATCTCACGATCTACAGTTCGATACGTTACCACGGAGCTATTTACCCCATAAATAAACACTTGAAAATTATTTTATTTTGATATTTATTAAAATTAATTCCCAATTTGCAGTGTTTTCGACAGTTAATTGAAATGAAAACTATCCGTGAAGAAAATTCATTATCATTGTAGTGATCCATTAAGCGCAAGAAAATAGCGACGGTATCAAGTGAAAGGGGTCGTTTTAGCAAGACGAGAGAGCTTAATGTGATATTCAAACAGCATTATGTAAATAGAGGAAAAAACAATGCGCTGGAAGCTCCAGGCCGATACTTCCGATGGCTGCAAGACGGGAGTCGGGACTTCCGTCGCTGCTGAACCGTGCCATCGTATCCGGTTCCGCCGCGAGTCGGCTCGCGCCACACTCATCACTGATCCTTATACCAATGTTTGTAAATTCAATAAGACATTATTTATGGAAACATATATATTTTCGTATTACCATGAGGTACATTTTCTTTCGTCAGATTCTAATCATACAAAACGAGCATAAGCCAATACACAAAATACCACAAAAACTAAAAAAGGGGTAAAACCGTAGTTTACGACCAGAATTGAAGTTAGCTGCGGATCGCTACTTAGGTTTGATAGATATGACATTTTGTGGTGGTGCAAATCAAATATACAAAAACCTATCAAATTTGCATTCAAATGCCTTTGAACAAATTCGTGTTTATTCAACCTCAAAACTAAAATAAAACTTAAGTTTCTTGCTTTTTACTTTTTTATAAAAAGTATAAGGAAGTATTGGAATCATGCAAAAAATCGCAGACGAAATTTTTGCGTAAATACATTCTGACGTCCACTGAATTCGTTAAGACCAATTTCCCAATGATGTCTGTGTGTGAGGATGGATGGATGGATATCTCATGAACGTGACAAGATATGGAAACGAAACATGGAATGTATAAGTTTCATGAAAATTTGAAGAGCTGACTTAATTTTGAATGAAATTGACAAACCGGAAGATGAAGTTTACTAGATACACAAAAAAATAATTTTTTTAAACAGCATCAGCTGAGAAAATAGTTTCAAATGAAAGATGTTAGCAAGAATATTTGGAATATAAAATGTTATTTGCACTTTTCTTGTACATGCTTCTAATTTTGAAAAAAACTAAATTATATATTTAATAATATATTTCAATAATCTTAGCTACAATGGGGTCAAAAACTAAAACATTTTTAACATCTAATTGTCAAGTATCAAAAATGTGTGTCGTTTGAAATATTATAAAAGCAATATTTGTATTATTAAATAGAAAGTTTTAAAGAGTAAATATTAATTAATACCTATTTAAATAAAATCATAGTTAAAATGAAAAAAACAAATTAAACTAGTTTATCTATACCTATGTAAAATAATTGTCAAAATAAAGTCATACGCAAGGAACAAATCATATGTGTTCCGTTGGTTTTATACGTATAAGACTGTAAATTAAATTGTTTTTCTGTAACTACGGCCAGCTAAAGAAACTAGAACCTGCAGCTAGCTTTAGTTCTGGCCGTAAACAATGGTTTAGCTAAAATAGGCCCTTGCACCAAACCGAGACGAAATTTTAAATTACATAAAAAATATTAGACTAAATAATTAATGTAATAGAACGTTACTGTAATATAAATTTAAACAAGTCAATAATAATTTAAACCATGCCAACTGCCATCTGTCAAACTCAAAAATATGACTGTTTGTATGTTTTATTTACCACGGCACTCTGGAAACAGCTAAAAATTATACATTTTATTTTGCGTCTATCTCATATCTTTCGGGGTTATGACTTGACGGCTGGTAACCGCATTTCATACGAAAAAAATATATCACTTACCGAGATTCGCATAAGCAGAGTGCCACACCCATAATGGGTAAAAAGCGTGATGATATATTTATTTATTTTTATTCTCATGGTATCACATCAATAAATTTATGTTCCTTTGGTGCAGTTTTTATTCTGAACATTTTACCTATTTACACTTTTGCTCTAGGTAAGAAAACAAAAATAGATACAAAGTTTTTTAATAAAAAATATTCCCATGGGATAAGATCGAGATAAATATCAATAAAATGTTGTCATGAAAGTGTGTTAATAAAACTAAAACCATAAAGCTAACCAATAACCGCGGTTGTAAAAACTTTTACAGCCAAACTGCACAAAACGTACTGAAATAACAATTTCTATTTCACACTACCTGCTTATGATTTCACTGCATCTAAAAACTTCGGACTCTAGATTATATGTATAAGATATTAAACTTTCCCAGTTACGAGTTTTGACTATAAAAACTTACACAAACTCTATATGAAATAAAGATAGTTCAAGACACATTGGCCATTTCTAATGATATGTGTCAGCAAAAATACTTACGATAAAAAATAATTGCATTTGCTAATTGTTTGTAGGATGCTAGGATGCAAAATATTGGGTGCTCGATTAAGTGTTTATAATGGTGTATTAGTGCCTATATTGATGTATGGTTCTGAATGTTGGGAGTTCATGCCAACCCTAATCTAAAAAAAGTTCCTAGTTTTCGCAGGCCTACGCCAGAAACAAGCAGTTTCTGGGCGATTTTGAGATGAACAGAACTAGTGCTTTTGGACGGAAGCACGAAAATAATAATTACTGCCTAGGAAGTTAAAGTGACATTTTACAGATTGTTGGTCGTCATAAAGTTGCGCTCTTAATGTCAATCGGAAAGAAAGAGATTTTGTACTACTTATTGTAATAAAAAATTTTGTCCCAGACGAACCACCGTTTAATTTTGTTAATTTAACAAATTTCAAATGTGTTAGCAAGTAACAAATTATTATTGTGTATTATTAACTAAATATTTTTTTGAATATAGTAATTATTAACAATTATTTTTTAGTACTATGGACTAAATATTTTAGTATGTATATTGAAGCAGAATATTAAATTATAGTTATTATAACAAATTAAGTTGTTATACAAAGGATACAAACATTCTTTAACAATTTCAAATTGATAAGTTAGCGAAATTTACTTATTATTGATGAGTCAATTTGTTAAATTTTATAAATCCAGCAAATAAATAAAAACAACAATTTTTCTTGTTAAAAATTCAGAATTGACAAAATTTTAATTTAACAAATTGTCATATTTGTTCAATTTGTTAATTTAACACAATATATTTGTCAATATCAACTAAAATTAATTTACAACCGCAAAATTTATAAATCGCAAATCAAATTTTTTACTGTGTACATCAAACATATATCCAGCATAATGATTAAACATTCAAAGCTAGATTTAATTAATTACATTACTATTACTATGTACAATAGTGAGAAAGCTACTGATCCCATGTTCCACTGTGCTATTTCTAGTCACTGCATCTGAATGTCGCTTGAAGCTGATAAAGTCCAAAGCAGTAGATATTCAAATAGACAAATCAAGATTCCCTCAAGCACGTATTGAACTAAGAACGATGTTTGTTGATTCAGCGCTAATCAGTGAACAGATAAAGTGAATTACAGCGGTATGCTTAGCGTCAGATACACTTAATTGCAGTCTGTATTTATTTATAGACTACTGAGAGGAATTTATTCGATTAGGTTTAATAAAAATGCTTTTCACTGATTATTTCATATTTAACTCAAGTTATGATCTCAGTACAAGAATTCACACAGTGACGACACTATAAATTTTTAATAATCCTAATATTTCAGTGGCGCGCTACCAAATAAACGGTTGCTCAGTGTCCGCTAATAGGTTAATATCTTAGTAACAATAAATTAAAATTCTTAAAAATCTGTTGTGGACAACACAATACCTCCCGCCATAGATTTCTTATCGAACAATGCAAGAACACGGACCACTACTATTAAGAAACGCTCATCCCTTCAAAAAATTATGACACATGTCACAAAATGGCATTTTTCAACCGTTGTTTTGTTTTTTCAAAAAACACAGGTTACCAGATTTAAACGAAAATATCAAAATATATTTTTTCTTTAACGTGTTGTAGTTCGTAAATGGTGACAATAAGAGGAAAATGTTTCAAACAATAATTGTAGATAATAATATTTGAAACATTGTTCTAATAACAAAATTTTTATTAAACTATAATTTACTGTGATATTTAAAAATAACTTGATAGGGCTTCAAGTAAACTACCACTTTCGGTTATTGGATTATCACCAAAAACTAATCAGCTCTTTCAAAGGGTATATAATTGATATATACAAAATATAAAAATTTCTATTTAGTAGTTTTTGAGAAACTGTAACTCCAGAGATCCACACAGGCTGACAGACCGACAGACTGACAGACTGACAGACTGATAAACAGACACTCAGACATCATCGCGAAACTATTAAAATCGTATTCTAGGGACCCTAAAACGTGCTCATCCACTGTAAACTCACTACCCAATTTTTAGTATGATTCCTATACCTCCCTTACAGGATGTGGCGGGAGGTAAAAATAAAATGGCGGGCAACTTAAAACTGTCAGATAAAATAGTGAGCCATGATAGTGGACTAAAATAATACAATTCAGCAAAACTATTGTGCCATTTAAAAATTTTGTTAGACAAACGCTGCTATTTGTCTAATTATAATATCTGATTTTCCGTATCAATAAAGACATGTTTACTGATTACTGTAATTACCAAAAAAATATATACAAATTAGAAACGCCCGTGTATACACAAAAATGTTGTTTACTTTTAATTTAAAACGGAAAAAAATAAGTATACCTCCACTTTTAAAACACAAAATTGAAAACAAACAAACATAGGTAAATAAATATGCATATTTAAACAGAAAAATACACGTTCTACATGTTGTTATTTTAGCCATTTCATACGTTATAATAAAAGTGCAAATCTCAAATATTATAATCGTTGTCAGCAAATTTCGTTGCGATTAATGAAAAATTTCTCCATCAAACCCTTGTGTGAATAGTGCGATAAAAACAGAAGCCTAAGCAAACATGAGGCGAATTGTTTGCCGCTCCTCTTCTAAGAGGGTCCGAGGTAGTGAGTCCGCTAACATCCGGGCACATTATTGGAAATCAATGAGACTCTAGGTTCGTACACAAACTTTGTGTATCAAAAAACTGCCTGCGCTAAACATACTTCGCAATTTTTATTAACCAATCATGGTTAATTTTATATTACGGTGTTGTAAGTTTAAATTATTGAGTAAACATATCGTAAAAAGCGTATTTTATGCTTGGAATATTTAATTTTTGCAGAGAATCGCACCTGTTTCTACCTATTCACATACAGGGTAGTGAATTGAAGAACGCACCATAGCATTTTCAATGCTATTTTTGAAATGTTCAACTATTGGCTTCCCTAATTATTTTACATCAAAACAGTTAAATAGTTTAATTTCTGCATTTTTACTTTCTTATATAAGGAAGTATTGGAATCACGAAAGAAATCGCTGACGAGATTTTTGCGGAAATACATATTTTGACGTCCACTGAATCCGTTAAGACCAGTTTCTCAATGATATCTGTGTGTGAGGATGGATGGATGGATGGATGGATGGATGGATGGATGGATGTCCATGAAGAACTGAGTTGATTTTGAATGAAATTGAACAACCCGAAGAGGAACTTTACTGGCCACAGAAAACAATAAATTAAATTTTTTTCAAAAATAGAATAAGCTTAGAGAAAAAGTTTCAAATAATAGATGTTAGCAATAATATTTGGAATATAAAACGTGATTTGCACTTTTCTTATACGTGCTTCTAATTTTGGGAAAAACTAAATTATATATTCAAGAATATATTTCAATAATCTTAGTTACAATGGGAAAAAAAAGAAAACATTTTTAATATTTATGTGTCAAACTTGTCAAATAATTGTGAAGTGTCAAAAATATGTGTCTTGTGAAATATTATAAATGTAAGTAATATTTGTATTATTAGTTAGAAAGTTTTTGCTGACTAGATATTAATAGATTTCTATTTTAAAATAATCATACGCAAGGAACAAGTCATACGTGTTCAGTTGGTTTTATTTGTAAAAGAAAGTAGTGTGGTGCCCACACCAGATTTTGTTTGCTTCTTTTGACAAAACTGAATTATATGTTTAATAAACTAATTTTAGTTGCTATGGGAACAAACAAATAACAGAAACTGTAATTATTTATCAATTAATGACCTTTTTGCTAATGAAATAAGGCGATTTGTAATATTTTTCAAAATACGGAAATTTCCCAAAATATTACTTAAAATTGCAATATTTTTTTATTACATTTCTTTATAATATAAGCGCTAAGAAACCCATTGTAGCAGAGCGCATCGTCAAATCTCTAATATTTTTCGAGATACGTCGATTTTTGATATTTTTCGAAGTGCAACTTTAAGGGCCTGTAATTCAAAAACTACACGAGATATCTAAAAATTCTCTTTAGTTTAGCGTTTCTAGTGCCTTATATAACAAATTAACAAATTTTTATAATTTTGAAATTTTTTTGTATTTTTCTTCAAAATTTCGATCGGCGATAACTCGACAAATATTAAAGATACAGATTTGCAATGTTCACCAATCGATTCAGCTCGTCGAAATACATAAGTATGCAAAGTTTCATAAAAATCGCTTTACGGGATGGAAAGTTAGAGCAAAAAGCCTGAAAATGGCGTTTTTTGTACAAAAAACCAAGTGTTACCCCTTGACGTAAGGGCTGAATTTGGCCATTTTCAGACTTTTTGCTCTAACATTTCAACCGGTTGTCCGAATTTTCTGAAATTTTCAGGGTTTATGTATTTCGTCGAGCTGAATCGATTGGTGAACACTGCAAGTCTGTATCTTTCATATTTGTCGAGATCTCCAATCGAAATTTTGAAAAAAAATTCAAAAAAATTTCAAAATTTTCAAAATTTACTAATTTATTATAAATGGCACGAAAAACACAAAACTGGAAATATTTTTCGATATCTTGTATAGTTTTCGAGTTACAGCCCCTTAAAGTTGCTCTTTGGAAAATATAAAAAATCGTCATATCTCGAAAAATATTTGAGATATGACGATGCGCTCTGCTGCAATGGGTTTCCTTTCGCGAATATTATAAAGAAATGTAATAAAAAAAATTTACAATTTTAAGTCATATTTGGGGAAATTTATAAGATAAATAAAATTTTTAGACAAATTTTAGCAACCATCACTAGGCTATGTAAATTTTGAAGTGATTTGCCATTTAGCAGAAAATCTTAAAACCAGTTATTCAGCTAAAGGTTTAGCTTAAACAGAAAATAAAAGTATGAAAAATGAGAAACCTTTTATGTGGAAAAAATTACCTAAAAGCCATTTTGATTTTACTCATTTAAATTTGACATAACGAATGAATAATATTATTTCATTAGCAACAAAGGTTATTAATTAATAAACAACGGTTGAATTAAGGGTATATAATTTGACAGTTGTGGATAAAATCTATTATTTCCTTAATAAATGATGAATTTAAACATTTTTCTTATACAAATATCAATATTAAATTTTCATACATGCACTTATCCCAAACCAAATCCAAAAAACCTACACTTTATACACCTTGGTATTAATTGGTTTTCAATTGCTATTTTTGCACGTGCAATGCCATGAAATGACAGCCCAATACAATTGTTTTGCCCTGCAGCTAACTTGACGAAGATATAATTTGTTAATGGTCTGTTTGTGGGGTTCAGCACTCAACATAATTTGTTTTATCCCCTTGAAATCTTAATGAAATGTACACAGAGGTGCTCGCATTCAACTGGTAGATAACATTGATCAACTCCCAGACTACTTAAGATCCGCCGCGAAATCGCACTAGCACTAGCAGAACACGTCCACGCAATGCCAAATTCGAAATTGCGAAATCCAGTTGTGATGTTCGATTCTCCGATGACGTTTTCCATTTGTTGAACACTTTATTATTGTACAACCGAAGAAAATGAAAGCTGAATACGTTTTCTGTACTGCCCAAATACATAAGAGTGAATTTGCTGTGCGCTTGTTCGGCTTTGTATTTCACAAGTGTACTTTAGATATTTGATTAAGATAGGTTTGTTGACTGAATACTTTTGTTCGACATTTCGTTTAAATATAAATACCAGAATATTCGAATGCTGAACTGCTTCAGGCAATTTATTTTATCTGGAAATCACGTTATATATCATAACAATTTCCTTTAGACATAATTTTCAATAACTGTATCTGCATTCTTCTGCAGAATGTAGCAATTATTTAAAAATTTTACGAATGCACTTACATTGTATCAAAGATTAATTGATCAAACAAAATTATTATTCATAACGTAACGTTCTTTTTCGCGCCGCCGTCCGACATTGATACAATTACATATCTCTAAAGCGGTCTGAAATCATGTTTTTGTCGTACTAGTTCGACAAAAATTGCTAACTTTTTATGGTTATATGTTGGCATCACTTCACTAATTTTAGCTAACTTCTGACGCTAGAAATGTCAATGTATTACATTGACATAAAAATATTATGGCAATATATCTACAATTGAGTATTTACAATACAAGAAAACAGAATATTTATGGATATTAAACATATTTGAATTATAATTGAATTTGCAGTGCAAAATCCAAATAAAAATCTATAATTATTTTTGGTTATGATACTGGAAAATAAACATAATTGGCATTCAAATATTGTGAAGTTAGCAACATAAAAAAATTCCCTGTCATTAAGAAAATAAGTAATAAATTAAATTTATTTATTAAATTTACATCAATGTTGGCGCGAAAAATCTTGTGTATCCCTCGGTTGGAAACTATTTTGCGAGTGCTCGTATTTGTAGGACTCGCCTACGGCCCGTCCTATCAAAATAAACTCGCACTCTCAAAATAGCAGTTTCCAACCTTGTGATACAAATAACTATTAAGGATTGTATTTTAATAACAAGCAGACAAATATTCATCTTGGGTATTTCGGGCAAATAGAAATCCAATTAACTCAGCTTAATTCCTAAATAACTTCATGATTATTATGCCTTCTCGATTATTTTTCAAAAATTTTACTAGGAGTGCAATAAAACAGACTTACCAATTGAAGATCTGGAAGATTACCCGATCTGGCTAACCTGTGAAATAAAAACAAAATAATAATACTGATAGAAAATAGTAACATGTTTTATGAAAATAATATTTTATTTAAGGAAGTTAAACAATTATAAGATATTTGAGAGGAGTGTGTGGGTTTGTGTCCGGAATACATTGATGTATGGTGAGTGTCAGACTGAGAAGAATGTTGTTAAGAAAGTGGGAGTGAGTCAGTTGAGGTAGTTTGGCTATCTTGAAAGGTTGATGAAACTAATATACGCGGGTGAGATTGAGAGTGAACGATTGCGTGGGCGTCCGAGGAATAAGTGGTTAGGTATTATGAATGATTCCAAGTGTGAAGAATAAACGAGCATGTATGATTGTGGACGAGACGAAAGTGGTGTATCAGGATAGGAATGCTTGGAGGAGATTGATTGTTGGTTGACTGTGTTTCAGGGTTCATGCTACCCCATTTAGTAGGATATAGCGTGACGTTATGTTTCTATTTAATATATTTTTTGCAAGGCTATGGTGTTTATAAATTAATTGTTTGTTTTATTATTAATAAATTGATATAAAATATTTGCATTGAGTGTAAGAAAATTCGTTCTCCAATGCTATTTGATGAACTTGAATGCTGCTATAAATTACTATGCGTTCGATTTTATGTACACACAGCTGCAATTAGAGAGAACTCTCTAGTCCTGAATTAAATTGGAGACATAATAATATTTAACATACCATAAAATTGAGTCTAGTGCAGCAGTAATCCCATTGAAGTGTTCACAACAAAATTGCACCCATATAGTATACATAAAACACATTATCGCAGATTCAGACATTCGCAGAAAGATACAATTCTCATTTTAAAATATTAGAAGCAATACCACAAAGAACAAAACTACATTATTTCTCTACAGTGCACAGTGTACGCAGGTTGCCCGAGAACTAACTCGAAAGTTTATGCGGTTCTTTCCTGCTAGAAGTAACAAGTTCAGATAAGGATTATTTTAAATTCTCTGCTCACATTTAGCAAGAAAGTTTGTATTTAAATTCGTATATGTACACTTGTATACGGCTTTCAAAATTATTTATTATTGAATATAGAACTCTCGAGACAAAAGTAATTTTCATTTACGTCGAGTAAGTAACAGCAAGTTAATATTTACCTACATGAAATATAATTTTAATTGCGTACACAGTAATAATAATAAACAACAATATAGAGGTAATAGTATTATAAAGTTGTTCTCTACTATATTCTCTTTAATACTAATGGAATATATATTTTTAGCTTCCAGACGTAACGTACTCAGAATGGATTTAACACCGGTCATTAAAATTTCAACTTAATCTGGCTATGGCGCGCGTCCAGCGTATTAACAATAAGAGTGCTGGTTTAATATTAAAATTAATCTCTGCTTTTGTGTATTTAAAAATGCATTATTCAAGATTATTACTTACCACTTCGCAAATGCATAAATGGTGACAAAACAAAAACAAAATAGGATTGAGTCTGAATTATATTTCTAACAAAAAATTTCCCACCAAATATAAAGTAGTGCCATGCGCAGTCCACATATTTAATTTACAATCAAAGTCGAATATAAAATCTGGCAGCCAGCGAACTTCTAGACGATTGTAAATAAGGCTAAACCTGAAAAATCCTGAGGAGTGATGTTTCTATTTTTAGCTTGTAACCAATGAAACTAGATCCGCGATTTTGCAAGTATTCCATACAATATACATGAAATAAAACATTCAAATATTATTTGAAATATTTAGCTACTACTCGTTTTAACAAATCTTATCTATGTGTGAAACTACTGTCTGTCTTAAAAATATATGCTGCAGTAATTCTATACTGTTTAGAATGTTGAATTTGGGCATACATATGTTAATAATAGTGTATTATACATTAAGGGAGAGAAATGTATGGTTTTATCCCGTGGAGTAAAATTGAAGCACGAGATATATGCGAGGAAAAATATACCTCTCTCCTGCGGTGTATATTCTATTTTTTTCATGACTCCGGTATTTATAATGGTTACAATGTACTCAAAATTATTTAAAAATTATTTGTATTGTAATATAATTTATGATAGTTACATTCGATTTGTTCTATTTGGATCATTTTACACAACCAGTGCCATTATTTGAAATTGGCTGTTTCACGATTTAGTATCATAGAAATCAATATTGCGGTCGTGAAAAAATAGTATATACACTGCAGGAGAGAAGTGTCGTATTGCAGCCCTCGCCTAGGGTTCGTGCTTCAATTTACTCCGCGGAAAAAATTTTACACTTTTCTTCCTTGACGTATAATATTGTATTTTCTTCAAACGGCACAAAAGTACGTTGTTATATGTTTATACTCAACAAGCAGAAGTTCAATTTTATCGCTGCCGGAGTAAAGGTGTCTCCTTGGTGAAATTTTTACTCCGGTGGCAGACAAAGCAAAATATTATAAAAAATAGTTAGGTTGTAATATAATAATTTGACAGTTACGAATAAAACAAATAAACAAAAATAGCAAAACAACATATTCTGTGGCTACTAGAAATACTAGATATTTTTTCATGATTTATATTATTTCTATTTCCTATTTTCGAAGGAAATATTTCATGTGTTATTCTGAGTAAATGTGAGTTTGTGAGCTTCGTATGTAATTGCTTAGCACATTTACTCCTAATAACACAATATACTATTATTAGTGGCTTCCAACAAAACGCTCTGTTTTTCAAGAGGAAAGACACAGGTACAAGTAGAGGGCAGTAAGTAGCTGATGATGTATCGATCTGCGAACCGACGGGAAGCCGGACAGGCAGCGGAATTATCGCACGCTCCAAATATTACGCAAACCACGACCTGCGGTTTTAATAACGTGTCGCAGTCACCCCCGTCCGAGGAGGGCGCGCCAGGTGGCAAAGTATAAAAACTCATAACTCATATAAACACCCAAGAAAATATATCAAATACACGCAACACACTTATATACGTATTGCGTTTTTTCTTAAAGTAAAATAAGAAAAAGAAAAACGAATGTAATTCTAGTGTTTTACATATAATTCGTTCTTGATTCCGATGGTACAACTGACATCAAAATTAAGCTAAATTAACTTATATATTTTACCAACTAATTATAAGGTATCTGACACAAGATATAATGAAATAAATAATTCCAATGAAAACCGTTTATGTGTTGTCTATATATTGCACTAATAAATTTACATACATACATAACGTCACGCTATATCCCACTCAGTGGGGTAGCACGAACCCAGAAACCCAGTCAACCAACAATCAAACATTCCTATCCTGAAACACAACTTTCGCCTCGTCCACATTCATACATACTTGTCTATTCTTCCCACTCGTAATCATCAATCATACCCAACCATTTATTCCTCGGACTTCCCCGCAATCATTCACCCTCAACCTCACCAAACTTTTATTTGACATTCGCTCAATACCAAATCACCTCAACATACTCACACCCACTTTCTTAACAACATTCTTCTCAATCTCACACTCACCATACCGGACACTACAACCACACACTCCTCTCAAACATCTCATTTCTACAGTAGTTATGTCGTTCATGCTTCTTTTATTCACACCCAACGTTCAGAACCATACATCAATGTAGGCACCAACACACCATTATAAACACACAATCGAGCATCTCTAGATACATTTACGTACCCAGAGCACCCAATACTTTGCACCCTGCAGACACTCGTCTTTCAATCTCCCAGTCAATAAATTCACCCCTCGAAAATATACTACCCAAATATACACGGGAAAAAATGGATTTTTTAGCAAAAATTTATTTTACATATAGTGAATCAATTTAGATATTTACAATAACAATATTTATTTATTTTATTAATATGATATTATTTAGATTGTTGTTACAGCAATCGAAAATAATAGCATATTACTAATATAAATATAATTATTGTTATTGTAAATATCTAAATTGCTGTCACTATTCGTAAGATAAATATTTGCTTTTCTAACAATCCATTTTTTTTTTGTGTAATGTTGAATTATGACAATTATTTTGAAAACTAAGGCTTTAATCCAAAAATGTTATAAATTGAATGACGTCTGACTTAATTATGTGAAATGTTGTCCTAAATAAAAAAAAATGTTTCAAATAAAAAGATTCTAAATTATAACAGAAATTTCTACTCAATCATTGGCGCAATAAATTTTATTTCAATTTGAAAATACCATAACACTAAGTATAGTTTTAATTATGACCCTTGCAAAGATATGCAATCCAATTTTTAAAATATGCATAATATTAACACAAAGAATAAAAATTAAATTCATATTTTAATGCGACTCAACTGACGTTATTATTTATTTCCATTCTAAATGTTTTTCGTTCTTGTTTTTCTCCATTTCTTTATTATTGATCATTTGCTATGAAATACGCTCAGAAGTAATAAAAAATTTATTGAATTAGAAATGCGGAATACGAACTCATAAACAAATGCAAAGAAAGAAAAATGTTGTTTTGTGAAAAACTGGAAGACGAGCTTTGTGAATGTGAAGTAAATTAGAACAGCAATGATGAATGGTTATCGTTATAACAGAATTCATGTCTAAATTATAATTAATAGCATTTTAATTTACTCGAGAATCAAATGTTTGTATAATATTTTCAACTATATTGTTATAATTATATTTATATTTTCAATCATACTAATTATTTTGACAATAAAGAGTAATAATATAAATTTGCATAAGTAGTTTGGGATTTTTGTCAGTTATGATGTAAAGAAATCCACCAGAAATATGAAATATAACTTGACTAGGATATTTATACAGAGTGATTCATAACGTACCAACGTACGGAAAAATTGAATTTGTATATTGCAATATAATGCTTTTTTCAAACTTTTGACAAAAACTTAATAACTAAAAAGTTACAGCAAATTAAAGTTTTTTTTTTTTAATTTAAGCCAACCTATTGAATACCGCTGAAAATAATCATTATTTTTTTATTTCCATAGAAATATGTTTCTTTCAAATCTGACAATTTGCTGTAATTTTAATTTGAAATTATGCCCCCAGCAAAAACAGTAAATTGTAGAATATTTTTTTAATTACAGAACTTATTCTATAAACGTAAAAACAATAATTATATCTACATATTCCTCGTTACTGAAAGTATTATAGTATATTATTATATGACGGATTATGATAGTCATTATTTATGAAGATGAAGTTTGAGTGATGCAAATCATTCGAGTGAATAATGACTATAATCCCGAATATAATACTATACATTTTCTATTCCTGTAAATTCGGAAATGACTTTTGAAAATGATCTAAATTCGTTGAAAACACACGTTGAAAAACGTCAACATAAAAATGCGCAAAGACAACTGACCAAATGTCAACTGTCAGACGGCCGTTGCTTGGTGATCCACATCACGTCTTTAAACTAACCGTGAATTACGGATTTATGGATCTGTGATTGGACGAGAAGAGTGAATTATGAGTACTATAATTCATTGAAAAAATTTAAATAATGGGGATATATTTATACGGGAATAGGAAAAACATTTTGCACTTTGACGTTTCAGGAATTGGCATTTAAATGAATTTCCACGGCAACTAGATTTCCAGTTGTTTTTTTTTTGTTTTTAAGTGGCCCTCAACCATGTGAACAGCAATTTTTGAACAATAAAAGAAATATTTAAATAGTCTTAACTTTCATAATAATACAATACTATTAATATTGTTAACTAAATATTGTATAACTAACTTTAAAGTATTTCCAGTTTTTATTAAGCTATTGCATAGCTTTTATCGCGGGCTTTGAGCGCGGCGACCGAATCAAGAAATTCCGTAACGAAAAAACCTGACACTCCCCACTTCTACCGGCACAGCGGTGCGGCGTTAAAAGCCGTGCATCGTCTAACGTCGCTTCAGTTCGGCAGACTTCGGCACGGTGTTTGTGTGCGTGCTACTAGACGTATGCCATTGACGCGGTATTTTCCAAATATTTAGAGGATATCAAGTCTCAAACTTATGTTTCTTTATTCAGTTACCATAAACGTATAGTTTCAAGGATAAAAATTCCTGAATAACCTACATATATTGTAAGATAATAAAAATATTTTAAACAATATTAACTTCTCATTTATTCAATAAAAGAAAAAAAATTGTTTTCTTATCGGTCACCACGCTCAAAAAGTGTAACTTGAATTAATATTTAAAAAAACAAAGAAAAATACTGCATAAATAAAATAAATAAATAATTATAATTGCATAAGTTGATAAAAAATGCTATGCAATAGCTTTACCGCGGCAGTCCCCGAGTACTACACGTATTTTTTTAAAACATAAAACTGCCGTAGTTTGTAAGAAGTGCTCATTAATTAATTTAATTTTAATGTGCTGTAACTTTCTTGTCATTACGATTTTGCCAAAACTTTATCAAGAAAAACACATTATTTAGGCCCCCTATACACTTTCAATCTTTCCCGTACGTTATGAACCACCCAGTAGATTGTCGCTTGCTACGGTGCTCATAACAGATTTTTTTTTAATTGTAAATTAAATAAATAAAATAATGCTAAGAGTCCAATAAATAAATTGTGGGTAGTAGCTGCACGTTAAATGAAAACATGAAATTCATCACAAACAAAAGTTATTGTACATACATTACGGACATTAAAATTACAATGAATAGCATGATGCATACATTAAAAATAATACATTTCATATTTGTTCACCGTATTGTTTCAAAAATACATTCTACTGAATATTTAAATATAAACACATTTTCAATACATATTAAAGGATTGTATTTAAATTACAATTTTTCAATTCATGGCCTAATGGAATATATTATTTATTTAACGTATTAGAATTCACAAAATAATTTCGCGCAAAAATGAATTTCATTTATCTGTCATGTACGCTTCAATAAACTTTTCAGTTTGTGGCGGAACAGTTATTGAATATTGAAAGTAAAACATATTACAGAAATATTGCAAAATGCTGAAACAATTCGTTGTTGTTTTCTTTTTTGAAGCAACACAATTTAAATTGATTTTTGAAATAATTACTTTTTTGGTATTTAATTAATGTTTTCCATTACTCACAAAAACGTAATTTCAAGAATCCATATTTATATCAAAACGTTACAAAGCCATATTTTCGCGTATTACTTTTTTCATTATAAATGATTGTTAAATCCAATTTTTTTTAGAATATTAAATTTTAAACGAAATATGAGATCTGAGGTATCTGTATTTTATATATCTTTTAATAGATTGACAAATAAATTGATTGTACTATGTTATGTTCAAAACAGAATTTCTCTGAACATTTTCAAAAGGACTTGGGAATTAATATACCATTACCAACATGTTGTTAGAGTAAATATGACTGCAGTGAATTTATTTTTCGCTTCTACACGGATTGATACAATAACAAAAATTTATCTTACGTATAGTGACAGCAATTTATATATTTACAATAACAATATTTATGTTTATATTAGTAATATAATATTATTTCCGATTGCTGCTACAACAATCTAAATAATATCATATTACTAATATAAATATAAATATTATTATTGTAAATATGTAGATGGCTGTCACTATATGTAAGATAAATTTTTGCTTTTGTAACAATCCATTTTTTTCGTGTAGTTAACTTTAAACTTTTTTATATTTTGTTTCTATAACATAGCTGTTACGATATTCAAAGGAGTTTCGTAACAGCTCAATCGAGTTTTATAATAGAGCAGTACAATTATCTTTTCTTGGTTGGTAACACTACTGAAATGTCATATGTCAAGAAATATCACATGTCACACTTTGCTAAATAAATAAATACAAATTGTAATATTGTTATTTTTGTATAATTTTGAATTTAAATGCAGAAGTTAAGAATAGTAAAAAGAAGAAGTGATAGGAAATATAAGGTTAGGTATTGAATTTTCAAACGTCACATAAGTGTTACCAACTAACACAAAACTTCCTGAGTATTGAAACTTTTTTATATAAAATAGGACATAAAAGGCGCAAAATATAAAAAATAGTATAAAGAATTCGTTTCATAATTGTCGTTTACTTTGTTCGAAGGGCTAGGTCACGAGGCGAAGCGGAGTGACCCAAACGTCCTTCTAACAGAATATAATGACAATTATGAAACTCATTCTTTAATATATTATTATTTTTCGAGAAATTTATAAAGTTGTACAAAATATAATTTTGTAGCATTGTTTTTGAGAAACACAGTGTCACAAAATTTACTTTGTGTACGTGGAAGAAGAAAATGTCAATTTACTTTTTTAATATAGGATAAAAAAATATTCAAAATATAAAGAATCAGTTTTTATATTGAGTAGCCATGAAAATGTAATTGAATTCAAACAAATATTTAACGTTCATAATCAAAGTAAACAAATAAACATTTCCAGAGTTACTCATTATGAAAACTGAGTTTTAGATATTTTTGAACATATATTTAGCCTTTATTATCTAAGTAAAATGAAATTAATTGGCTGATTCCGAAACAGATATTAAATCTCTTTTACGTTTATTTGAAATATTCTCAAATAATTTGAGAAGCAGGAAATTGCATAAGTATTATTTGTCAAATAAAATGTCTATAATCGGCTGAATCAGTCACCAGCCTGTATAAAGTCGGGTGGTGGATTTTTAAAATATTATAGTGCCCGTGGAAGTAAATATAACCGCTCCGGCCCTGGCATTGTAGAAATATCCGAGACATCAATCGGTTTTTCTCATAACATCTAGAGCATATTTCCCTAGAACTTTTATGGTGTATTTACGTGGTTTCCATCCAGTGACATTAAAGTCGAAATTGCGAAAATATGTCTCGAATAAAAAATTGCTTTCAGCGCAAGGGTAATTCGCGGTGACATGTATTACGACAAACGTAAAATATTGTAACAGATTGATTATCAGCAACCAAGTGCTACGTTTTCAATTCAGTTGGAAAGATATAATAATATACATTTTACCTGTTACTGTCAGAACTGTTTGCTTATTGCCAATCAATAAATGTCTCATTTATTCCAACCTAATTCATATTTTAGTATTCAATACTATATTCGATTCATAATGTTATTAGTTATTGTAAATATTTGAACTTGTTTACTATAAATTCATGTAGAAATTTCAGAACTATTTGATGCCATAAACAGCGAATGGCACGTGGGAAAATTTTACAAAATAACAAAAAAATCTGATACTTCGAAGAAGTGATTTCATTGCTTTTAGTCTTTGTTGTGTTGCTGCTGGCGGAATATTCAACATGTAAACAAAAACAGAAAACATTCAAAAAAAATCTGGTGTGGCACCACAGTACTTTCTTATACAAATAAAACCAACTGAACACGTATGACTTGTTCCTTGCGTATGACTTTCTTTTGATTGATTGATATATAAATGTTAAACCTGATAATTTTTTTTGTTCTCATTGTAACTATGAATTTATTTTAAAATAAATATTAATTAATATCTAGTCTTCGAATCTTTCTAATTCATAACAAAAATATTACTTTTATAATATTTCACGTGACACATATTTTTGACATTTCAACACGTTTGACACATAGGTATTAAAAATGTTTTAGTTTTTGTTCTCATTGTAACTAAGATTATTGAAATATATTCTTAAGTATATAATTTAGTTTTTCTCAAAATTAGAAGCATGTACAAGAAAATTGCAAATAACATTTTATATTCCAAATATTTTTGCTAATATCTTTCATTTGAAACTTTTTCTCACAGCTGATTCAGTTTCTAAATAAATAAAATTTATTATTTTGTGTTTCCAGTAAACTTCCTCTTCCGGTTTTTCAATTTCATTCAAATTCCACTCAGCTCTTCATTTTTTCATGAAATTTATAAATTCCAAGTTTCGTTTATATATCTTGTCTCGTTCATGAGATATTGCGCACACGGACATCCATCCATCCATTCTCACACACATCCATCCATCCATCCTCACACACAGACATCATTGGGAAATTGGTCTTAGCGGATTCAGTGGACGTCAAAATATATATATATTTCTGCAAAAATCTCGTCAACGATTTTTTTTTCGTGATACTAATACTTCCTTATACTTTGTATGAGAAAGTAAAAATTAAGAAACAATTATTTGCCCTCTTCTTTTGATATTCCATAATAATTATTATTTATTTGTAAAAATATTGAATTCATTCATTCATTAACAAGAGTAATTTTATGTGAAATCGAAAATTTGTCAACTGTAAGGCTCGAACTGAGCATTTTATGATCCACATTCCGATGCATTTCCACGGAACTATTTACCCCATAACAAAAAAAGAAAGTTATATTTTTATTTTAAATATATTAATAAATATACCAGTATTCAATTTACTGATTTCAGGGTGGCATTCTGCTTTCTCAGATCTCGTTAAGCGATATATTTTTACGCGTGAAGTACGGCTCTGAAAGACGTTACATTATTATTACAAACACTAAATATTATGAAAAGTATACATAATGGCAACTTTTATCATAAGCCATACATTAGAGGCAAGTTTCGAAATGATAAGTTTAGGACGAAGTAGTATTATAGCTACAGCATTATCCCCTCGTAAAGTACACGTGTATAACCAGCACTAACAACATTTTTATTACACAATATAGCAGACAGCTCCCTCGTAAATGACATGAATGTTCGGATAAAAGTCCAATTGAAACTAACAAGTTGTAATTTATGAAGAAAAGCCAGGATTCTGTTTTTAAACATACGTTTGAGCGATATCAAAATAAATTTTTGTATTTCCATTGTTTCAGTTGATTTCTTAACCGATAGTGTGAAAGTAAGAAACCACTAATCTATAATATATATATATATATATACGTCATTTTGGCTTCCTCAGCTCCTGGTGAAAGATTATTTTCATTTACAGGCCTTACTTTAAAAGACGCTGTAGATTATCAGATTATGTCTTTGAGAAATTACTAATTATATAACATCAGTTTGAATAGGTAACAACAATCCACAATATTTGTAAAACTTTTCGTTTTTTGTTTTAGACTTATATATAATTTAATAATAATAATAATTTTATGTTCCTACATTTTGCCTTTGATTAATATTTTACTTTTTTGTAGTATACAGGGTGTTCATTTTAAGTGGTACACTATTGCTATTTCGTGAACTATAAGAGCTACGACGTCGGTTAAATTAGCAAACAATTTCTATATTATAAGACATTTAAAATGAGCGAAACAAGAATTTTTTTAGACCAGTGGTTCTCAAAAGGTGGGGTGCAACTTTCTTATTTTAAATGGCAACCTAATTTTTTTATTTGCTTATTCGATTCAGTATTTTTTTCTGAATTCAATGATATTCACATGTAATGACCAAATATTACAAAATATTTGAGAAAAATGAAAATTAAAAATGTATCATTTTTATTTAAATAATATGCATATACAAAGTTTGCCATGGAAGAAAACAAATTATTATTCGATTCAATATTTTTTTCTGAATTCAATGATATGCACATGTAATGACCAAATAATACAAAATATTTGAGAAAAATGCAAAATTAAAAATATATCTTTTTATTTAAATTTGCATATACAAAGTTTGCCATGGAAGAAAACAAATAAATCAAACAATTTTTAATATTAGTTTTTTTAAGTGTACCTCTGTATTTCTGTATTGTAATAGCTAAATTAATAATTATTCTTATAATTACAGTTTCTTCAACTATTTCTGCATTTGGTTTATTTGTTTTCTTCCATGGCAAACTTTGTATATGCATATTATTTAAATAAAAATGATACATTTAAAATTTTGCATTTTTCTCAAATATTTTGTATTATTTGGTCATTACATATGAATATCATTGAATTCAGAAAAAAATACTGAATCGAATAAGCAAATAAAAAAGTAGGTTGCCATTTAAAATAAGAAAGTTGCATCCCGCATTTTGAGAACCACTGGTCTAAAAAAATTTTTGTTTCGCTCATTTTAATTGTCTTATAATATAGAAATTCTTTGCTAATTTAACCGACCTCGTAGCTCTTATAGTTCTCGAAATAGCAATAGTGTACCACTTAAAATGAACACCCTGTGGAGTTGTAATATTAAAAAAATTATTAAAAATAAGGTTTTTTCGTATTTTCATAAAAAATAAAAAATAATTGTAATTAGTAATTATTTAATGTAATTTAATTACATTATTTGCATGTAATTGAGCTTATTAATTAATAACATTTTGATCGTAAAGTAAAGTAATGTAATTAACATTGAGATAATAATTATTAAAAAGTAATTAATTATATTTTTTCAGTAATTTGCCCCTCTCTGTATAAACCATAGATTTTTTTTCAAAAACATTCAATAATAGTTATTTATACAAGAGTCAGAAAAAGTAGTGCATTACTGTCGATGAGCCATATTGAAATACTCGGCTCTTTGTGCTGAGTATTTTATGACTCCGAATCAAGTACGGACATTTTCCTGATGAGATATGTATTAATTTTCTTTTTTTGAAACCTGTAATTATATTTAAAATTGAACGTTTAAACACGTTTTCGTGATTACGTTCCTAATATAACAGAACGTTTAAACGTTTTCCTGCCTTGGCAGGGAAATTCTACTTTCGCTCCGCATTTTAGGGGCGAAAATAGTACGTTCGCTCCGGTTTCAGAAAAGATAATTGTTTTCACTGTGTCGAATCCAAATGATTTTTTTCAAGTCCAGTGCTCGTCAAATTATTCAAACAACAGTTCGTAAAATTTTGACAGCTCTGTATTGAAACGGTATCGAGATGTGTAGTGCTTTAGTATTTATATATATTAACGAAATGTTAACGAACGATGTGGACGTAAATGTTTGCAGTATTTAGCGAGTATTTGTTTGGGTTTAGTGAATAAATAATAAAGATATTGTGTGTGTTTACCTATGTATGTCCGATGAACGTTTGCAAAGCAAGTTAATTACGTCGCAATTCACAAAGAGCCAACTGGATCCGTGGTGGGAGAAGTTAAGCAAATGCAGCTCAAAGCCATTATTATTATATTCTCAGGACCATTAACGCTATTAAATCTTAATAAGTTTATGGCTTAGCGCAGATATAGCACTGGACATACAATACGCAAGCAGGGCGTGCACAGGGTTTCTGTTCGTGTACACAGCGGAAGTAAAACATTATTAACTTCCTGTAAACAATAGAATATCTATCTAATGTTCTAATTGTTATTGCTTAATATTGTATTGTAATCATATACATACATTGCTACTTGTTGCTTGGTATTAATTATCTAGAAATGTACTCGTATATACTTTTTTTGTAGGACTTAAGAAATAGAATTTTAAAATTTGCATAAGGCGATAGTTCTTTTCCTATGAATTTAAGAACAAAAGTGTAAATACAAAAAAATGTTTGAAACAAAAACTGCATCAAATGAGCCTAAATTTTTTTAATGTAATAGATTTCTGTCATGAGATAGACGTAAAATAAAATGCATAATATTTAGCTGTTTCCAGAGTGCCATGGTAAACAAAACATACAAAAAGTCGTATTGTTTGAGTTTGACAGATGGCATTTGGCATAGTTTTAAAAATTATTAAATAGTTTAAATTATTTATAAATGGTGAATGTGTCCATGATTATTGAGAAATAATTTAAACAAATTAATAATCATTAAAACTGCCAAATGTCATCTGTCAAACTTTGGAAGCAGCTACAAATTATGCATTTTACTTTAGGTCTATCTCATGACAGAAAAATACTACATCAATAAATTTAGGCTCATTTGATGCAGTTTTTGTTGCTGAACATTTTTTATATTTACATTTTTGTTCTAAAAATCATAGGGAACGAACTCTTGCATAATGAAAAATTAAACATTGTATTTCCTATATCTTATAAATAGAATAGACACCCCGTATACAAATTAATTTTAATTATTTCAAACAAAATTATTAAACAAATTTTCCAAATAAAAAGTTTAATTGCGGCCTTTTTTCCACTTTCTGAAGACACATTTTACTGTTTTCCATATGACCTTTTCATTATTTTTAATACTAATTATTTACCGCACGCTATTATAAACCAGCAACACTCGTGCAGTAAAATATACAAAAGCACTGACTTCTCCGGGCATTTTTCAACATATTTATCTTAATAAATATCAAAATTTAATTCATAAAATGTTACCTACCAATTTTCGTGCAAAAACCTACAAAATACATTAAAAATAATTTGTACACAAATTGATTCTTCAACTGTCATATCATCAAATTAGTTAACAACCTGTAATGGCTGTTATAGAATTTGTAAATTTTTATTTTGATTTTAAATCAGTTAAAAATAATTTTGTTCTTTACAAAAAGCATTGTACAAACTTCTTGTAGGTAGAATCTTCTGGGTCTTAGTATATAAATAATAAATAACTATTAAGTTTGACATGAAATAAAAAAAAAAATTGATTGAATTGAATAATTCAGCATGTTTAAAGATATAGAATACACCTAAAGGTAAAAAACATGTAAGTATCTTGCTTCTGCAACTAATAATCCGGCTAAATATGCCTTAAAAATGTTCAAAATTTGCATTATAAAAGCTAGCTTCGATTTAATCACTTATCTAAAATGCACAACAATGGAAAATGAGGCATTCTGATTGGTCAAATTTGTAATGAGTGAAATAATCTACTTTTATTTATTTATTTTGATTCCTTTTGATAACCATAATCATAATGCATTTGTTGTTTTAGAACCGCGAGGAATTGATATTACATTTTCATCATTTATTCTGTCGACTAATGGAATTCGTGAACTAATTAGATCTCTTATAATTTAGATATTACTTCGTTAATAACAGCATAACAAGAAGGTAGGTACTAATAAGTAAATCCTAATAACAATTTATATATGCCACAGACAAAACACTTATTGCAGGCAATATTCGACGAAATCGAATTTGAGGGCAAATTACAAAGTTAATTAACAACATCCAGGTACAACAAAGTACTCGAGGAAGATTACAAACAGTAGTTTTATAGCTCGCTAACTGTATGATGCGATTCTGGAGGCGAGTGCTCAGCGCTCGCTAAGCCTCTGTTCACCATGAACATGAAGCTGAACTACACTAGGCTCTACTCTAAACTCCAATACTCTACATCTACATCCCCTAAACCACATTAACTCTTTCTCGTTCATGTACGCGCTCATATCTTCATTTTAATCTTAAATATTAGTTATTGAAATGCTAATAATGTTATTTGCGGTATTTAAAATATAGCAAATCGTTTTATAATCTAAGCGGTAACTCCGCCTCCTGGCCGGTTAGTTCCAATACCGGGCAATTGATGTTAATACTATCGCCAATATTTTTTATTCTAAAAAATTATTAAATAGTTATTTGCATACTTAATTGTTAAAAACATGAAACTTATATCAAAATTAATTTTTTTATCAATTTAAATATGACGTTTATATAAATTTCACTGCTTTGCCTACCAGGAGGTGGAGCATAGATGTGCAAGAAATCGAACAGGTTACAAAACATCAAAACCCCATGAATGGTATGGAGCAATGTGGAATATGGAATTTCAATGTTTATTTTTATATTTCTGTTAATTCTTACATATTCACTTTATAGCAGAGGTGTAAATATAAAAGTTGTTTGAATAGTTACCCAAATATTAGTTTTTCACGATATATCAATCAAATTAAAATGAATATTTAAAATATTGTAATACGGCCTTGGAAAATTAAACAAAAACGAAAATTATTTGACATTTCAGAAAACAAATTTAGGTTTATTTATTATAGTGATATTTTCTATAGAAACTTCTTAGAAGATTGTAATGAATAAATGTCAAATTTTAAAGTACATTCTTTATCATTTCTTTCTGGTAAATAAATAAATAACTCTAAAACTTTATAACGAAATGTCAAACATATTTCGTTTTTTGTTCAATTTCTCGTAGCCGTTTTACAATTTTCTTAATAAATATTGATTTTAATTTGATTGATATATCGTCAAATACTAATATTTAGGTAATTCCATGCATCTTTAAATTCTGAACAACTGTATTTAAAATTTTATTAAATTTGCAGCAATATAAAAATTATCATTGAAATCCATATATTCCACATTTCTATTGTAGGGACCCTAAAACGTGCTTATCCAATGAAAATTCACTACCCAATTTTTTGACCAAAAACAATACCTCCCTTACCTAGAGGTAGGCGGGAGGTAAAAAATAGCATTAAGATCCCTATTCCACATTTCAATTCTACACCCGATATATGTATGTAGGTAAGAAGGCAAAAATAGATACAAAGATTTTTAATAAGAAATATTCCCATGTGGTAAATGTGATAAATATCAACAAAATGTAGTGGAAACAAGTGACAGTGCTTAATTAAAAACTCGTGAAGATTGGAACAATAACAATTTGTTTTTAAACGTTTATTACGTTTGGAATCTTGCATAATATATAGTTTTACCAATTATATTTATGTGTATATGTACAATACAAAATATAGAGTAAAATTAACAATATACTGATCGTACTTTTAAAACATCAGTAATAATTATTAAAGATTTTCGTCATTACTGGTTATTTTAAAAGCAGGCACAAATCAATCTGTAACTGTTAACATACATCAGTAACGTTATTAAAAGAGTTAAAACAAAAACCAAAAATGTCGACTAAGCCAATGCAAGGAGTCTTCGCACACCTGAAATATGAAAACAGTTACATATCATCAAGAATAATATATGTGACGTACCGGAAACGAACCCGGAACCTCTGGCGCCGTATACGTGACCTGGCGACGCCTGGAGAGCTACTGACCCGGACCGCCGCCGTGCGGTCTGGGTTGGATACACGCGCCGGAGGCGAGAAAGGCCGAGCGCACCCGAATGCAGCAGGAATACTGACACCTGTAGCCGCGGCCACTGGGCTGAGTTTCCAACCTGCCCATAAATAAACTCTTATCGTACTTACAACCCCTGCTTCAAATGATATTATGTGGGTGTACATGCTTTGTATTGTAATTCATCATTGATTGATTATTAACGGAAATGTAAGTAATTTGTGTATCATATTAATAATTGGAATAATTGTAGTATAGGTTTTATACCTCCTGCCACATACTTGTAAGGAAGGTATAGGAATTATGCTAAAATTCGGTAGTGAGTTTTCAGTGGATAAGCACGTTTCGTTTCGCTATGACTTCTGGGCATGTGTGGATCTCTGGAGTTACGGTTTCTAAAAAACTATTAAACTAAAAATATTGATATTTTATATGTATCAACTGTATCCCCTTGGGAAGAGCTGATTTGTTTTCGATAATAATCCAATAACCGGAAGTGGTAGTTTACTTGAAGCCATATCAAATTATTATTTAATAGCAATGTTATTATTAGAATAACTTTTCAAATAGTATTATCTACAATTGTTGTTTGAAACATTTTTCTCTTACTGTCACCATTTCCGACTTACAACACGTTAAAGAAAAATTACATCTTACCAATTTGATTGATATATCGTGAAATACTAATATTTGGGCCTTATTGCATGTATTTCTAAATTCTAAGCAACTTTTCAATTTACTATTTTGCTGTAAAGTTAATACGTAAATATCGTATATCTATTAGTTGAATTAATAGATATATGGTAAAAATTTACAGCAATATCAAAAAAATAGCATTGTAATCCCTATATTCCACATTTCAATTCTATGACCGGTATGTTTATGAAACATATATTTTCATTTATGTACTTTTTAATTATAAATTTAAAAAAAATACTTATTGTTAATTTTTGGTATTTTAACAGGGTTTTTTAAATAATTAAAATACAAAAAAAAACAGTACCCAGGTGGAGTAGCCCAGTAAAAGCAACCGCCATTCCTTTTATTCAACTTTTGTCGTTTACTGTACTGCGACACTAGTGGCCTCCAGAATCATTTCGGTTTGTCGAGGTATAATAACTAATTATTTTTATCTACGATAGTGCGTAAGTTTAGTCGTTAATTTTAAGTTTGTAAAACGGTTGTTTGGTAACACAATTTAATTAGTCACGGGTTGCTGAGCAACGAGTGAATAAAAATTTTAAATACGACAAATTTTAAAAAGTTCTCATTTAATATTGTGATCATAATTCATAAATAATAGTATATTATTCTATGAGGGATTATGATATTATTCACGAAGATGAAATTTGCGTCAAGAGCCGCAGGCGAGTGATGCAAATCATCCGAATGAATAATGACCATAATCCCGAATATAATACTATACTTTTTCTACTATTGTCAATTCAGACATTACTTTTGACAATGATCGAAATTCCTTGAAAACACACGTTGAAAAACGTCAACATAAAAATACACAATAACAACTGACTACATGTCAACTGTTAGACGTCCGTTGCTAGGTCATCACATCTTCAAAAATAACAGTGAATTATAGATTTCTAGCTCTGTGATTGGTCGAGAAGAGTGAATTATGAAATCAAAATTCACTGTCTTGAATTATGGATGCTATAATTCATCGAAAAAATTAAAATAATGGAAACATATTTATACAGTAGAAAAAATATTTTTATATATTTAATGGGGTTTTCATTATATCGTAGATAAAATATTGTACGATAAATATATGTAAAGCATTCATGACTAAAAAATAGTTATACGACCTATTATCGCAAATAATTATAAACTATCAATTATTTTGACACATCAGTTTGAAACATTTTGGTTTCAAAATAACCTAAAATAAACTTTATGGCTAATATTCAATTTATCACCTTACAGTTAAAATTTAAACCATAATGTTGCTTTCAAACATATACTTTTAAATTACCTTTAAAAATAATGTTTTACTTTAATTAAATTCGATATTTATACCATTAACTTACCACATTTTATAATTTGTTTAATGATTACCAACCAAAAAATCATTAAAGTAAATTTCCTGCCCTTTCTTATACTGTAACACAATATAACTAATAAATTATATTCAGTGTTCGAATACAACGTATTTATTTATGAAAAAGAAATATTACAATACTTTTAGCACAGTACTCATTTAAACCTGCTCAATATCTTAAAAGAAAATTACATTTACAATGAAGTTAAAAGAGTTAGCTTCTCATTCAGTTGCAACTGTGTTTTAATGAGCTGTGAAAGAGTAATAACCATCAGCAGATCTTTCACATTACTGTTGAACATCTCGGAGAACTGTTCCTGGCTCATATGTGGAACAGAGTGCACCAAATCCAGCAAGGCGCGACCGACAGCATTATCAGGCTGCACTCGATTAGCTAAAACGTCTTCAACGTACACGAGCACTTGATCGAGAAGGCTTCCAAGTTTGGAGCTAGCTTCAGCTACTTGAGAGAGATCCATCATAGGTTGGACCTGGCGAGACCGTGTTGCACTTCCCGGTGTCATGGTCTTCGCACAAAGCTGCATTCCAACCACCTCCGGAGGGTAACAAAGAATGTCAACCTGCACAGGAGTAAACATACATCCTGTCTTGCCACCAGGTACGCCCAATGACACACAAACATATCCTTTTAATCCCATACGAGCACCCTGTAAGCTCGTATCTAAAGTTACATGAACTGGATTGTTACATTCTCTTGAGTAATATTCGTGGATGACAGAACTATGGTTTGTAACTTCATTGCCGGTCGCCCACCAACCAACAATATTTTCAGCAGAGTTTACACGCCTGTTTAAATCATAAACATCCATTGCATAATTTAATTCTGCTTCGACTTGATCTGCATATTCTTTATGAGGTACGCAGAAACAATTTGTTACTTCTATGACACCTTTATCAGCCGTCCCTAAAATATTACACGTAAACGTCATTAAGGTTATACAGACACATGGTGTAATATATCTGACATAAGAAGTAACAAAATCATATAAAATTGTCCTTACCCAGTAAGGTACCAATAACACGATGAGAATCGGCATTTCTTCGCTCATAAGCATCTACAATTTGGAATAAAACAACAGGATGAACCTTGACAATTAAATTTAAAGCCATTTTGTAAAAGAACTGAAGTTTCTAAAGTCAGATTTACACCCCACTTATTTACAATTTTATTTCTTAACTACAGAATTTATATCAGTAAATATGAATTATTTAATATAATTCTCTAATTCATGTCATATTGTGTTTAAAACCTATAAAATGAAAAGAAATAATGCATATTATATTTTACCAAACGCGAATCTCTTACTACGATAGTGTAAACGTATTACTTGCGCTTGCGTACTTAAATTTTAAAGGCATTTCAAGTTTGCAACATAATAATCAAAATATTACCTACGAACATATACAATTTGTAAATTTATATAAAATGTATACAATGATTTACGCTAGGATTTTGTTTATTTATAATGAATATGACTCTTACATCCATTGTATATTCTATATTTGCATATCCTGCATGCTATGTATTTCGCAAATCGTGAATATTATGGCAGTGTGTTGCCCACCGTTTAAAATATTGATGGGTTCCTTCAAAATGGTTTCCCGGCCCACCACTACCAAAGCTGCTTGTCTGTATGCGTTGTTCTGGTATATCTGCATTGCAGGTTACCAGTTAGCAGTGAGTGTGGCCTGGATTTTTTTGGATGAAACTTGAGCACAAATCTCAGGTCTGTAATGAACTGATCAAAAACATGTCATCTTTGACCCCTCCCCCGACCCTTTACATGGTTGTTTGTCGATAAACATAATAACATCCTTATTATTTCTTATCCGGAACATTTACGTACTACACTTTCTAAAATTTAACAATGAATCAAACCAGACGAATCTGGAATAAAAAGTCGTATGATTCTTGTAAAACAATACCATCTGTCAAAATTGCAATTTTATTGCACCTGACTACAGCTAACCGAAATCTACAAATTTATAAAAAGGGCTGTTGTAGTGTTGTATAATCTAGTTTCCAAATTAACCTATGATATTTAATGACCTTGGGAAATATTTCAGATTGTATTGTTACTCTATCTTTTTCATTTTAATAATAACAGTTTGTACTTTTTACATACATTATTGACATTTCATTAATTGTTTTTCACATCATGTAACAATTGCTATATTTTTATCTGTCAAATTTTTACGGTAAACAATACTTCTGATTATCATTTTTAATTACCTTTACTAATTGTTAAAATTTTATTACAGCTCGTACCATGGATACAAGTTCATCTTCAGAAGAGTTAAGTTCTTCAGAATGTGAAGTAGATTCGTCATGTGAGGATGATTCAGAAAAACTTGAAGCTGCCAAAATATGTGGTGCCATGCTTGAACTGCCGCAAGGCTTGTGTGAAAATAAGGATATTTTTAAAGAATTTTTCTCATTAAAAACGTGGAACTCTTTATCTGAAATTAACAAACAGCATCTTAAAAACTTCCTACCATGTTTCCCAGAAAATGATGACCAGGAGAAAAATGTTACATTACAGAAACTATTTAATAGAGAAAAATTTAGATTTAATAGTCCGCTCATGCACTTTCAAGAGAAACTTAAAGCCGGACATTTTCGTCCAGATATCGCAAAGATTAAAAACTTAATGAAACAAGCTCAACGTAAAGAATATATGTATCAGCAACAAATGTATAACAGAAAACTTACCTGTGATTTGATGGCATCGAGACAACGTTTACTCGATCTTTCTAATTCGTTACCACCGGGAATAGAACCCCGAATTGACAAAACTACAAGTAATCAAACTACAGAACTATGCCCAGCATCTTTTCGAACTAAGCGGAGATATTTTCAAGAATTAGCAAAGATAAAATCACTAGTTGGTGAAGGTGTTGAATGGTCAGATGATGAAAATTATCCTGAAGGTCCTCCAGTTCAATTGTCAAAGAAACAAAAGCGATACTTAAATGGTTTACAAGGAGGTGCTTTATTAAATCCCGGCGTAGAGCGTGCAGTAATATCAACACTTGCCAGTAAACCTTCCGGTTTGGATTTGGAACATTCAGTCACATCCACATATAATCCATATCAGTTAAATGAAGAATCATATAAAGCATTATTACAGAAACATAAGAAACGTAAAATGGAATATGATGCAAGTCCAGAGCTCATAACAAAAGGCATAACTGTTAGAGATATTGCTCAAAGAGCGCAATTAACACCTACAAAAAAGACAAATGGAAAAACAACTCAAGTATCAAGTACTGAAATTAAATTTAGTAAAAAGAAAGTTAAAGTGGAACCAGTAAACAATAAATCAATTATAAATAGCACACATTCTCCAGAAATAATTAAACAACCTCCTCCAAGCTCAAATTCGGAACCAGAATATTCTGACTCAGATTCATTAATTGATCCAGTGATGAGCCCAGTTCCTCCAATAAAATCCAAGAGCCCGCGTTCCAGGACACCAAAACCTAAACAGTCATCTCCAAGGAGTTCCAAAGGGAAATCAACTCCAATCATAACGCCTATTCCAGATTTTGAACCTGTCAAACAAAAAATAGAACCTGATATTGTGAAACCAGAACCGGAAACTTCACTACCCGAACCCAGTTTATCACCTATTTCTCAGTTCAGCAACAGAATTGTTCCAGCAACTCTTTCCGATTTAGATGGGATCGATATGATGAACTTACCTGTAGATTTGGATGATTCAAATATTGATATCTTGGATGAGATCCATGTGAAACAAGAACTTATGCAAGATACACATTCGAATTTCCTGTCTTTGATTCGAGACATTATCTGTTCCACCATGGACCATAGAATGGCTCTATCAAGTCTGGAAGACCGATTAAAAGCTTGGCAAGAGAACCCAATTAGCCCATTAAACGACTGGTATAGCTTAGTGGATAATTGGGTGAATTTATTACCATCAGCGATTGGTTTCTTGACAGGGGATTTAGGTGAACAGCCAGAAGATTTCGTACCTTACTTAGAGTACAAACCAATGCTACAAGTATATCAATGGATTGGTGCTGGAAGAGATTCTGATAATCTACTGTTACCTCTTTGTCAGTATTGGTTAGATCATAGAGACGATACTATTCTTCCCTGTAACACTCAAGACATCGAAATAGACGTGGTGGAGAAACCACAGACTCCTCCACCACCTAGATATCCTACACAGTGGAATGTACGAAAGGCAGAACCAGAAGAAGTTGAACAGTTCCGTGAACAAGAACGACTGAGATACAGTAATCCGCATAAAGCGTTTACATATAGAATGAATGGATACGAAAGTGTTGTGGGTCCGGTTAAAGGAATGTATAATCAGTCAGCAGGAGTGAGTAAAGCACGCGGACATTCTATGTTAAGTGCCGACAGACCAAATTTCGTCACAATCTTAACTTTAGTGCGCGATGCTACTGCGCGATTACCTAACGGAGAAGGTACTCGAGCTGAAATTTGCGAACTACTTAAATCATCGCAATATATCTCCCAAGCAGCCCCAGAAAATGTGCTGCAATCTGTGGTAAGCGGAGCTTTAGACAGAATGCACACGGAGTTTGATCCGTGTGTAAAGTACGACACAAAACGGAAAATTTGGATTTATTTGCACCGAAATCGTTCTGAAAGTGATTTTGAAAGAATCCATCAACAATGCCAGGGCATGAGTAAAGTAAAGAAAGCTAATAGAAAGAGCAAATCAAAACCAAAACAAGAAAAGGCAGTGAAACAGACAGCTGCTAACAAATCGGCAAATGAATCACAAACTGTAACTTCTGCTTCTAATTCAATACCTAGTGAGAAACTTCCGAAAACTTTCAAAACTCCGGTGTGTCGCGTATTTACAGTTCCCACTGCTTCTTCAACGACTTGTAATGTGCAAATTCCAGCGGGCTCACCGAACAAACAAATTGCAGGTACTTCACTTTTGGTTAACTCAGCGATAAAATCTGTCTCATCTCCTAAATCAGTCTCCTTGCAAACATCAGAAAAACCCGAAAGTCCTATAAAAAATATATTATCTGCAACAACACCCGCATCACCCTCGAATTCATCCCAGTCTCAAATTAAAATTGTCACTTCTACTATTGCTCCAACTAAACAAGACATTGAAGAAGCGATTCAAACTTTAACTCCAATAAGAGTTGCCAGTCCAATTACCAAACAAATTTCTTCACCAAAATCTAATAAAAGTTTAGTTAAAATTATTAATTCTCCGCAAGGAAAATCTTTGATATCTCCCGGTGCAGCAGGAACTACACAACAACCCACGGTGTTTATTAAACAAGTGGAACAAAAAACTGTGGGCCCGAAACAATTATTGACGCAGCCGCAAATTACTCAGCAGTTACTACAGTCAATAGCAGCACAACAACAGAAACAACTAAAAACAGCACAAGTTGTACAAATAAATCAGGCGCAGAAACCAGTAACCGTGGTCACCTCACATCAACTATTAAAAACAATTGAACAAAAACCTGCGCAAACCATTGCATCTCAACAAATTATTCAAACGGTTGCACACCAGCCTCAAACAACAACTATTACCCAAGCAACAAATATTTCCCAGCAGTTACTGCAAGCAATAAATCAGCAAAAACAAAATCAGACAACGGCATTAACACCTGCTCAACAACAGCAACAACAAATTATACAAACTATTAAACAGAAAGTGGTACAACAACAAAGCCAACAGACTGTGCTAACTCTACAACAAGCTGTATTAAAACAGCAGCAACAACAAGCGAGTATTCAACAATTGCAAAAACAGTTACAACAGCAACAGCAAATTGTTAAAGGCACATCACTACTTGGTCAACAACGAATTATAACCCAAGGTAAATACTGTCGAATTTTTAAAATATATAGGGTGCTGAATCGAAAGACGCACCTCAGCGTTTTCAATGCTATTTTTGAAATATTCACTTATAAGTTTCCCTAGTTATTTTACATCTAAAAAGTTAAATAGTTTATTGCAGAGGAAAAATACATTTTATTACTCTAAAATTTATAATTTTACTCTACCTGGAATCAGAAGAATGGCGGAATGTTTATTGGTAATTTTCTTAAGAGTATATATTATTGTCGAGCACTATTTTGACTATAATTTTCTTTTCAAATTATACATTTTACCTCCCGCCACATGTCTGTAAGGGAGGTATAGGAATCACTAAAAATTCGGTAGTAAGTTGACAGTGGATGAGCACGTTTTAGGGTCCCTAGAATACGATTTTAACAGTTTCGCGATGATGTCTATGTGTCCATCGGTCTACAATAAACTATTTAACTTTACTGATGTAAAATATTGGGAAACCAATAATTAAACATTTCAAAAATATGCCTGTATATTATGAGTGGATTATAGTATTTAACTAAATAATTAAATAACAATTTTGTTATTTTAGTTGCTGCTGGAAAAACGACAGCTACGCAACATCAAACTCCTCTTGTTGCTAAAGTGTTAACAAACGCAGCTGGACAAGTTATATCAGTGGAAAGTTTACTTGCTCACCAAAAACAACACGGAACATTACCACAAGGTATGTAATTGTATTAAACCTTTTATAAAAGCTTAAAATATAATGATTTTTATTTATTTTCATAGGTACAACATTAAGAGTATCAGGCGCAAAACCAGGTCAAACGAATTTAATCCAATTATCTGGTAGCACCGCCAATCAGATGACACAATTTGCGGTGGTTTCTCAAAATAATATTGTATCAATAGCCGGACAACAGCGGTTAACTACTACAGTAACTGTGGCTAGTCAACCAACAACCACTAGTACTCCAATAACCGTAGTAACGCCAGCTAAAGCATTAACCAAAAACCATATCAAATCACCAGCAACAACCAAATTCGTACCATCCAAACTTACACATCAATTAGTAAACGCAAAATTCATTACGCAAAATGTTGCCAATAGTAAATTAGTTCCGCAGCAGAAAATTTTAGTTAATCAACAAAACCAAATAAAAATTAATGCAGCTGCAAAACCTTCAGCGATAACAAAAACCGTTACAAGCACGAATCAAGCTGGAAATACTGTTCGAATGGTTAACGCAGCCGGGTTAAATATAGCTCATATAGCTGGTAAACCTGTTCTGCTAGCCAGCAAAGGAAATACAATACAAAATATCCAAGGACAAAATGTCATTCTGCAAGCGCAACCTAGTATATCCACCTCGAATACTGGTAGTATAGTGCTACCAAACAACACTAGAGTCATCCAAGGAGGCCAGGTCGTTACACAATCTCAACAGTCATCAGCAAGTGCTCAGATGGTGCTAGGCACCCAGTTGAAAGTGCAAAATGTGAACACGAGTCTGGTGCAAACGAATGCATCGCAAGTAATGCTAGGGCACAATTTAAAGGCCCAGAGCAACAATACGCAACAAACTACACAGAATCAGACAGTGGTGTTAGGTGGTCACGCTATTAAAATGCCGACAGGCACACAGAACAACCAAAGAGTTGTGCTCGCTAGTCAAGGCCAGGGCGGTCAGCTAGTGGCGCAACAAATACTTCTTCCGTCAGGGTTTCAAGGGGGCGCAATTAATATCAAGACGTTGCAAGGGTTAAAAGTTATACCGTTGACCCAAACTCAACAATCTAAAGGTAAATATCATTATTTTTTGTACAACCCCAAATGTATTCGTGTTACCTGAAAAATATGTTATCATGTTTCACGCTGTTATTGTAGCTATACAAGTCTAAATGATTACGTCATCTATGTTTTGCACTGTACTCTTAGATAGTGGTGAGCTGTAGGTGTTGTTAGATTCAATACACTCTGACAATATTATTTACTAAGAAATTTCCCATGATAACAATATTTTATGCGCGGTTCAGAATTAACATGCGTCAAATATTCGTATTTACATTAAAACAGATCAAATTTATTAGCCCACGTAAATAATATAATTAAAAATTAATTGAATATTTGTTTTTAATCATTACACATTCAATTTATAAATATGGTTAAAAATATTTCTTTTGGTCCGTGGAACTGCGTTAGCTGCGGATTTACGAAAAAATATTGTGATTCCATAAGACAGTAAATCTTATAAATATATATCGAAAAATTATCATTTACCTAAAAGTACAGTGCAATTCATAGATGACGTAATAATTTAGACTTTTATAGCGACAATAGCAGAGAAAAAAAAATGATTGATTATAGCATATGTTTGAGGTGGTACGAATACGAATACATTTGGGGTTGGGCTCGTATGTAAACACTAATATATGTAAAAACCATTTTATTAGATTTGTATAACTAAAAGCAGAGTATATAGATGATTACAATTATAACAGGTGTATACAGTTTGATGTATTGTTGAA
This sequence comes from Poecilus cupreus, assembly GCA_963942605.1. NCBI lineage: Eukaryota > Metazoa > Arthropoda > Insecta > Coleoptera > Carabidae > Poecilus > Poecilus cupreus. Next base: position 1,192,420 of record OZ012714.1, on the reverse strand, counting down.
GGTCGTCCACAGCAAGTATTTGCACGAATAATGAATCCAACGAATTCAACTAGAATCAACCAGGTGACAAGTACACAATCGTCCAGTCAATTAGATGGTGGAGGGAGTCAAACAAATGCGGATTAGGTGTTTAATTAGTTCATTAATTAAAAATAATTTAAATATTAATTTTAATCTAATTTATATAAATGTATATAGTAAAATTATGTTCTCTTGTAATTCTTCTGTAAACACCGGAAATGTTTTATATTTAATTAAAACCTAGATTTTTATACAAAAATATACATCTACATATTCATTTCGTATGAACGTATGTACATAATGAAATTACATTTTGTACAGTTATTTAAAATTTTAAGGTACTTGTATTTCATATTATTCATTAAAACAAACAAAAGTTATGTAAAAACTAGCAATGTATTTAATGTACTTAAATCTTATACATTTGACGAAACTAATTTTATATTATAAATTAACATAAAATAGATTAGAATTGTACATTCGAAATGTCACTCGCAAAGAACAAAGTTGAAAATGTAGATACTTAATAAGTTTACACATGCTTTATTTCATCTCTCCAAAGTCACGCAATGAGAATATGAGATAGATAAAACTTTTATAACAAAACATCTAACGTAATGAATCATGTATAACCATAAAAATGTCTTCAAAACAAATAGAAGCTATAAACTACCTGTTGTGATATTCTAAGACTGGATCATTGATACCGATTTCATTTACAATATCTAATAAAATTTCCACATCACGTATACTATTAACTATTGGTGGAGCTGCTACTAATTCCACATCACGATTGTTTATTCTCACAAGATAGTTCACAGTGCCATTAAACTTAACAGACCGATCACATTCCACGGGAACAGTGTTTGAAACAGTCTGTACTACTCGAGTAAAACAAACTTGACTCTTCTTCGCTGTTACACTCACATGAGCTGACCACAGATCTGAGGGTAAGGATACTGTTTTAATATCTGACACTATTGTCTGAAAACCGAAAGCAACTATTTTTCTCGGACGACCTCGCTTTCGAGCGACCGTCGTCACGCCGGTTTTTGCTGGGGTGACGGGAACCACTCGGTAAGGTTTCCTTGGCACACCCAAAGGCCAACCTCTTTTCTTTGGAGATGAAGTATATGATGGCCTAACCGGAGAAGCAGTAACAGTAGTTTTATTAAGCTTTCCTGAACCTTTAGGTCTGCCTCTTTTTCGTTTAGGTTCTTCTAAATATTCAACTTCCATAGACTCCTCATCAAAATCTTCATCATCTTCATTAGTATTAGCATTTGTGTTGTTAGGAGAGGCTGGCGCCACAGCCTTCTCCTTGTTAGGGGTACTACATGCACCATTCATTTGTACAGATTTTAAGTATTCCTTGTAAGCAAATTCATAATCTTTTACAGGCGTGGGACTTTTTTGCCTAGGAGATATCGGATTGATATAAAAAGTGTTATTAAAACTCACTGTTTTAGATGTAGCGCTACATTCGTTCTCCTTATTTTGCTTCAGGATACTTTTGTTAAAAGAATCGTTGTTGTACATACGGGAGCGTTTAGGGAATCTTGGAGTAAGTTCGGGTGCTATTTTTAAATTTAATTGATTTGGAATTAGATTAATCCTCAGTACTTTGCCGTCTATAGCTACTTCACTGTTTCTGCTGCTCTTTTGAAATTTAACAGTGGAATGTGCATATATTTGCAATCCACACAAATTAATTATTGCTGGTCGTACAGTTTCCAGTCGTTCCAATTTCACAAAAGCTCCAGTGTAATGTATGTAGTCCTCATATGACAATTGATATGGACATTTATTTACCTGACAAAACATCAATCTTTGATGAAAACAGTAAACAACAATGTTTTGGTGATGCTGTAACCAACAAAATTATGACTTACCATTATTAATATTTCATGTAGGAAACACATTTATAAAATAACTTAAAATTCATTTGTCAAAATTCCATACATAACGTACCTATAAATGTAATGCTGCCTGAAAATTATAAACTTCAACGTACATCAATCGTACTAGCATTTCTGCCATATACAGGTCTATACAGCGTTGCATTAGAGCGTCTCTTGCGTTTGATATCCATGCACTACACCAGTGGTTCATTCATAGTCAAACCTTTAAGAAAATTTATCGCATAATAAATAGAAATTATTTATATATGTATTTATATATTAAACTTACTAAAATATTTTGCTTTTATTTAAATATAACGCACACATAAAAAGCTAAAACTGTATGAGAGCCACCACTATACAAAACGCGGTAATAAAAACTGTGCGTGCGCAGTGCTATATGCTTTGGCGCGAATACAAACTACTCGTGTATTTTACCATGTAAAACTGTCTTAATATCCTATCAAAATTGATAACACATGGTATTGGGAACTTACTATTTTTTATTTGCAAAATACATATTTTCATAAAAAACATATTTCACACATTACACATACACATACTTTTCATACTGAATCAAGTAAAAACTTTTCAAATGGAATACGTTTTAAAATGTCATGGCATTCATATATCCAAGTACATCTGACACATTTAGCAGAAGAACGTTCTTTCACGGCTGCAGCTGATTCCTCATTAGTTATTACAAAATCAACTATATTTCGTAAACTTGTTAACACCACCCTAAAATAACAATATTTCTTCAATACATATTTACATTTAATAATAAAAAGCGTACCCATCAAAAGCTTTGATTAGCCGCTGTATCTTATTTTTCTCATCTTCATCAAATACATCATCAATGTAAAATATTTCCGACTTAAATATCTTAGGTATTTCTTCTACATCAACAGGATTTTTTTTAAGTTCTTCTTCTTCTGTATCGACATCAAATGAATCGTTTTTATTGTTTTCTGTGTTATTTTCATTATTCGTTGTTTTATTTTTCTTTTGTTTCGCTAATATCTTTTCGATCTCATCATCTGTATCAGAACCAGATAAATAATTACTGGGATTGTTTAAATGATTACTGTTATTTTTATCTATTGGAACTTCAACAGCAGGTATATTAATTTCCTCTGGTTCATCGACTGCTTCTTCTATTTCGTCTTCGCTTTCCGGTTTCCCTTGATCGTTTCGATCTAGAGCATACCGACGCCATGGTAATCGTTTTCGTTGATCGAAGCAATCTTTAATCCAGGATTTAGTAATTATTTTACCCTTTCCTTGAACTTGATTAAATTTCGGTGTATTTGCAAAAGCACACCTGTAACAAATATTAACCTTGGAGTCACACTTTTGTCACAGTTATACAAACGTCAAACTGGGGTCTGGAAAACCCCAAGAAAAGAAAAACTACTTTCCCATAACCGGATATAATTTTTTGAGGAATATTTCCTATGAAATATTTGTTTAGGTTTATAGAAACTGAATTTACAACGAGGTAGCATAAAATTTATGAGAATGCTGCGCATGTGGAAAATTATATAAAAATTGTGAGGTTCTTAGACTTCAAAACTCAATTATTTCAAATGGCTTCAAACAAAATATATACGTACATAAGATGAGTGCAGGTATTGTCCCAGTCTGGCCTATATTTAGCGCCCATACACAGGGCTAAAGTTCGCAAATTAGCTCTTTCCGGATTGACAATCCCACTTATTGTGAAAACGACTCCACTAAGTAATTCGTTAAATGGTTTAGTAACTGTCTTCCGTTTTTTGTTTGTAATTTTAGGTGTAGTATCTATTTTCCTTTTCGAAGTACCAGGAGTATCATTTATGTCTTTCTTTTCTTTTTTAGCTGAGCTGCTTGGTTTTGGACTATCACTGTTCTTAGTATCTTCGGTTTTCTTTTTGACAGGTGGTTTTTTTGGAGTTTTAGTTTCAGCTTTTTTCTTTTCCTCTTCCGCTTTTGCTTTTTCTATTACTTTGTCAATTCGTTCATTTTCTGCCTCATCGTCTGAATCGTAAAATAATGCTTTTCTTTTTCTGTCCCTTTCTTCTGCATCATATGATGATGCTTTACTGGTACTGCTAGCTGGTGGTTGAATATTAACAGCTTTACGTTTGGGTTTATCTGATGTCTTGATAGCCTGTGCAACTACATAATTTCAGATTTTACATACAATTATTTTTATATTTGTTAACATTACCAGTAATATTAGCATCCGGTGTATTCTGATCAATTTCCTTTCGTTTCGCAAATAAGCTGCCCGCTGTTAATACATTTGGTGATTCTGGACGCAAAGTAAATTTCCCGAGTGTTGAAGACGTATCTTCAGGTTTATGCTCTTTTGTCGTATGTAATGTTATAAAAGACAATCCATATTGAACATGCTTATTAAATGGCTGAGTGCAAACGACTTTTACTCGATCCCACTTTTCATCACGAATTGACGAAGCCAAATCATCGTAAGTAAACATACGAACTCTGTTATTATTTGTTAAATTACGAGCTTCCATCGGTGTCATAAAAGAAGACATCGCTAGCATGATCTGTTAAATGAAATATAAGAATTATCATAGAAATTTTATTATAAATATTATAAAAACCTTATAATCCTGTTCTTGGGAACTTGACCTTCCAACAAGTACTTCAACAAAGCTGGAATTTTCATTTCCAATGTCAATCCCTGATATTTTAGTTGATTTTTCTAATTGAAATATTACTGATACTGATGATTCGCCTACATTTTTGCTTTTCCACTTTTTCTTTGTTTCACTATTCAATAAGTTGTTCGCAACATGATCCTATCTTATAAATTTTTGGTTAGTTTTTGTAAAAATATTTATTCTGAATTATTTAAATATTTTACCAAATTATTGTTAAACTATTAGAGACATATTAAGAAGAAAGAAGCTTGTAATGTATAATTGTTCAATATTTGTACAAAAAACAGTAAGCAAATGAGTGAAAAATGGTTTTACTGTTATAAATGAATGAATAATGCATTACTTACAGGATCTTCACTGCTACAGCTGACAATATGATCTAATTTTATTTTAGGCATTTTAAATATTAATTACTTATTAATATTTAAATCAAACAGCGACTTATAATTTTGGCGCGATTATTGTGCCATTTCTGACAGCTGGCTGTGGTAAGGAATGTACTGGTTGCCTACACCGATATATACAGAAAATATTATTCTCATTATTATAATCTACGTATTTTATTATTGATTTATTGATATAATACTAGCGATTTTGAATTCTATATTACTTATTCAATTTGATTAATATATAATATCTGTAATGTAAATGCAAAAATATGAATAAGGAAAATATTTGCATTGCAAATAAAAATGCATTACCATAATTCTAATCTAATATTTACACCTTGTTCAATATCAAGTTTACTTTATTTATGTACACATATCAAAAATATTAAAAAGCCAGATTCCCTCATATCAAGTTACAAATTCTGGAATATATATTTGATAAACGAGTCATTCTTGCAACAAGTAATAAACATGTCGCAAATATTTTACAAAATCAGAGACGATTGCAAGAAGCAAATGAATGAAACAATTATGAATAAAAATGTTAAAAAGAAATATTGTGAATTAATTTGGGACGGTATAATGTGTTGGCCGAAAACAGAAGCTGGCGTAGAACTTTCTTTGCCTTGTCCAGAATATTTCGGATACAGTCCAAAGGTATAGCATTACTTTCGCAAGCATTTCTTTTTTAATTATTAATTGATTATAGACCATGGTTTCCAAAAAATGTACCGAACTTGGACAATGGTTTGTACATGACGAATATAACACAACTTGGACAAATTATTCTCAATGCAAACACTTATTAGACAACAATACTGGTATGATACCTATAAATATTTCAGAAAATTATTCTTTATTTCATACATGGCTTCCTAAAATTCAAACATTAAAGCATATTGGATATGGTTTATCTATTACAACATTACTAGTAGCTATAATTATTTTTTTAAGTTTCAAGTAAGTAAAAAATTAAATTCATGTAAATTGTTTTTTAATTTAATATATTTTAGGAAACTTCGATGCGCCCGAAATCGTTTACATATGCATTTATTTTTTTCATTTGCACTGAAGGCTTTTGTAACGCTTCTCAAAGATTTTTTGTTTATTGATGGTATAGTATTGGATGTCGTAGAAGATGGTACAAATAAATATGTCAAAGAACATAATGTAATTTAACATTATATTGATATATCGTGCTCTTATAATGTCAATTTTTAGTTTTGGATGTGCAAGGCTATTTCAAGTTTCTGGCAATACTGTATCCAAACTAATTATTTCCTAATATTGATGGAAGGAATTTATTTACATAATTTATTATTTTTAAGCTTAAATTCTGATAAAGATAACGTTAATCGGTATATCTCTTGTGGTTGGGGTAAGTTAAAAAGTATTTTCAGAAATAAATACTTAAAAATATCTTTTAAAATATTAGGATTACCCTATTGTTTCATTATTCCATGGATTCTACTAAAAACTTTATATGAAGATGAGTATTGTTGGACAAAACAAGAGAATATATATCTTCAATCTTTAATACATGTTCCTATTGTCATAACAATATTGGTAAATAAAATCCCCCTTGTATTTTAATAATTTATATTAATATTACTATACTTATTTTTCTAGATTAATTTTGTATTGTTTACCAAAATTATTAATATTTTACTGGTAAAATTAAATACAATGTACATTCAACAGCGCAAAATTAAATACAGGTAAAATTGTTTCAGGAATAGGAAGAATAAAATAGTACATTATACATTAAGAAGAGAAAAGTCTGACTTTTTCCCGCGGGTACGACAAGGGAAAAAATAGACTTCTCTTTTGCGGTGTATATACTATTTTTTTCACGACCCCAATATTTATAATAGTTTTTTTGTATTTCAAAATTATTGGAATTGTTATATAATTTATGATAGTTACCTTTTATTTGTTTAATTTTGTAAATTTTTCGCATTATTTGATTACTTTCCCTCGCGACAGAAACGTGTACAAATCGTCCGTAGATATGAAGTTGATTGTCATGATTTTGGTATTATAAACTGAGTTTCTCTACCGGTCGTTAAAAAAAAAAAATTATCAGGATTCATCATTTAGCTTTCATATTATCAAATATTTTATATATTTTTGTAAATTATTTCAGGAGATTAATTCGTTCGACACTTATTTTAATGCCGCTTTTTGGAGTACCTTATATGATTTCAATTTTAACATGGTATAACGCAACAACAAATCAAACTCTGGAATTAATATGGATATTGTTTGATCAAACGTTCACATCATTACAGGTAAATGAAATATTTTATTGTTCTAAATATATTAACTATTTATTTATTTCAGGGTTTCTTTGTCGCATTCTTGTACTGTTTATCAAACAATGATGTTAAAAATGAGCTGAAAAAACAATTTTCAACGCAAGGAAATGTTGAAAATAAAAGAAACAGTTTTCCTTTATACGCAACTATTAGTAATCGTTTTAGCTTTACCACAGATAACAATGAACGACAGCTTCCATCTTAAATTGCGCTATTTGTGCATGTGATAATTATTGTGTATCTAATTTTAAGAACATTATGAAATAAAAAATTGAAATATTTCTTTTGTATTTTAATTTTAGCAGCACTTAATTTCAGTAAGTTTTATTTGGTTCACATATAGTGGTGTGAGGGCAGAGGAAAATAAAAATGCAGTTTTATAGAGTCTGACTTTATCAAATGATTTTTACAACACTTCAGTACATATTTTGTATGGTTTCACTTACGTACAGTTATTGTATGATAACGTAATAACAAATTTTATACATTATTATATAATCATTGTTAAATAAGTAATAAATATTACACTAATACATGAAATGTTGGCTGCCTTTCACACAAACAATTTAAAATAAAATAAATATGAACGATATACGACACATTAAAATTATTTTAAGGCGATACATGTAAAGCAGCAAACAATTATTCGTTTTTATGATTTAGAATTTCAGTCTAGAATATGGTTTCTGCAAGGCCCTAAGACTACTCGGTCCCTTATAAGTTGTAAATCCTAACATTAAGATTCGAAAATGCTTTTATCACTTATCGAAGCCGGGTATTAAACACTACATTTAAATTATCAACGGCAGGAAAATTGTAAGTTTCGATTGATTGAAAACAAAGTAATACAAATTCAAAATAACAAAAGTCTATTGCACGAAAATAATCTCTCGAAAAATAATACTACTAAATACACGAATAGTACTACAACATAAGTTACGCCTTCGATGAATGTACTAATAGAAAAATGAACAATAAAAATGCTGCCAGATACCGGTGCAAGCAGAACAAACGTGTGAATCAGTACGTGAACGGAACCCGCTTAAATTATAAAAACAAATAAAAACGCTTTACTCTTTGCGCACTTTCCGCTTCCGGGGGGCGTCACCGCTTGCAGACGGCTCTGGAACCTACAAAATAATTTCGTTAGTCAGTTCAAATTATTAATTTTCATGTTTTTACCGTTTCATCCTCCGTAAGATTTTCTTCTTCGTTTTCTATCTCCTCTTTCTCTTCTATATCCGAGATATCCTTATCTTCCTTTTCTTTCGGTTCATCATCTTTAGTGACTGCGTCAGTCTTTTTAGCAGTTGCGGCTGCTGCTGCATCATATTCCTCGCGTTCTTCTTTGTCCTGTTTTAAAAAAAATCAATTAATTGTTTTCAGAAGTGCTTGTTCTTGAATATAATTGGTAGCAATATTTAATAGGAATTTAAGCATTACCAACCTCTTTATCGCTCGATTTACAACAGCAGTAGACAATTAAAACGATCGGGAAACCTACTGCAATTACGTACACCACCCAAAGCCAAGGACTCTCTTCAGCGTACATCAAAATACGTTGAATTACACTTTCCTGGAATGAATACAAGCTCTAGCTGCGGTTACAACTAAGTTTAACTTAAACACTATAGGGTTCCTGAGAATGCACTACAAGTAGCTGTACGACTTTCGATATTATAAATACCTCGCTGCTGACATATTTCTTGATGTAATAAATGTACAGAACGAGAGGAATTAAACAATAGATAAAATAAAGAGTCCACCAACCCGGTTTGTAATTCATATGACGCATCATGCGACCCCAAAATGTTCCCTTTTATATAAATAATATTTTATTAATATCGTAGTTATAAAAGAAAATGTACTTACTGAATCTTTGGCAATTTTCTTGCGCTTCAGTTCGAAACTGTCTGCCGCCCACTGATTGGCCACTGCCAACTCGTCAGTGATAATTATATTGTCGAACAAGATGTCTTGGGACATGGACCACAGTTCAAATCCTACCGCACTCTACAATGAATTTTTTAAAAGGTTTTATACACATACATAAAAATTTTAAAAGATTAACACATAGATTAGAGATTCAATATACGATGATCAAATATTGAAAGAAATATAAACAGGCGGGTGACTGTACTGACAGGTACTGGGAGCTCTGAGTACATTTGCTCAAAACGTAAATGTATCTTCGATTACGTGCCTAGTGAATGTTGGGTGGGGATAACGAAGCATGAACTGCTGTGGAAATGAGGTACGCAATTGGGTTACGTAATGACTTCATTATGAACGAAGTAAACAACAAAAAAGTGATTTACTGAAAACTTACAATGGTATTCATCTTGAATGGATGTTTGTCCTCGAAAAACTCAGGATTAGGAATACGCCGTGGTCTCCACTTTCCCTTATAGTTAGGATTGTCAATCATGGGAGCCCTCCACTTGCCCTTATACGCGGGGTTACTGACCGTAGGCGGTTCCCACTTGCCGCACCCGACCGCAGTTTGGCACTTGGGGTTGTCAATGAGGGGCGCCTCCCAATCTCCGTCCATCTCCGCGTCCCAATCTTCCGGCTGCTTGGCCTCCGGGTCCGGGATCATTGGCTCCTCGTCGTCTAACCAGCCGTCAGGTTTGATAGCGTCCGGGTTCAAGATCGTTGGCGGAGCTTCCTCGTCCCAGTCGTCAGGTTTAGTAGCTTCCGGGTCGGGAATCTTCTCGCGCTCGTCCCAATCTTCTGGTTTCTTGTCATTTGGATCGTCAATTTCAGCAGGAGGATTTACTGATGGTGTGAAATCTTCCAAGAGGTTTCCTGAGTTTACTATTTTACGATCGATCCAGATTTCGAAACTGTTATCAGGCCGAATAACGAGAGTGTACAGATGAGGCAATTTGTCTTTGAATGTGTCTTCTAGTCGCTCTTTTGGCTTCTTGCAGTGTTTTTCCTCGAGAGTACCGTTTAATGGATTACGATGACGGAAGATGAAGTGAAGTTTGTGATCATTTCCACATTTATCTGGTCCGAACATAATTGTGTACGGAGTTTTATCTTGAAACTCTTTTAAATCTTTAGTTTCTGGTCCTTCTGACAGAAGTTTTAGGTACGCACCACCACATTCTTGACCGTCTTGAAGAATTACTTCATATTGAACAATAAGAGGTTTTGCAGAAAACACGAATGGTTTATCCAGTTTTGCAGAGATTGCTGCATGTTTCGCCTTAGATTTAAGGACCAGACCTAAATCGCCTTTTAATCCATCTTTCTGTGGAGCTTCTAATTTCCATTCACCATCGTATTTTGAAATTTCTTCTGCAATATCATTTTTCTTCGCTTGTGAAAGGATCCATTTTTTCTGGAATCGTCCATGATCATCAAAATGTTCCGCTAGGTAGACTGATTTTTTGTCACTTATTACAGGACTTTCATAAGGAACATCATTTACTACAGGCTCTTCTACTTCTTCCTCTTCTATAGTTACTCCATCCTAAATCATTAAATATATAAGTATTATAAAAAAGTAAGGCGAAAATGAAGTCCAGGATAGGAATTACTGTAGGAAATTAGTAGTGGGGTGAATGAAGGATTCTTACTGTCTCTATTGGTAAGAAAACATAATATTATGTACAAATCCAGAACAAAGTAAATAATACTTACAAAATCTTCATCTGATACTTCTGCTAAAGTGCTTACGCAAAATAAGACCACTAAAATATATATCCTTTGAAGATTCATTACGTGGTTGAAATTGCAACACACAATTCATAAACCACACTGAAATGCAAACAAAACGTGATTTATCATTTGTGTAACAAGTAGAAAGATAAGAAAAGTTACACCTTAAGTTTTAGGTTATAGATTACAAGAAATTTAAGTTTACAGGAAAAATTAATACAATTTATAAATGTGACTACATATTCGTAAAGAAATCTAAATATTAAACTACCGGCAAAAAATTAATCTCATTATCAATTTTATTGTTAATGAAGTAAAGATATGACTAACGATCTATCAAATAAAATACATTCCAACTGAACATTATATTGAGAAATATAATATAGTGTTTACTTACACACGTATGCCCACAGGAAACACTCCTAATGCTCTGTACTTAATTACACAGTTATTAATACAATTTTATCATCCCTAATCCAATTTTCCTGTGTCAAACGTACGCATTCACATGTTAGGGAACCATGAACCAATCAGAAATAAACAGTTGGCACGTTAATATTAGGCGCTATTTTTAAAACTCTCTTCTGCATTTTACTATAATTACGTCATTGGTAAAAAGTATAGAATAATAGAACGCAAAATGTTAATATGTTATACATTTATTTTTCATTTATTATAGGCTACATATATTTTCTTCATAAAATAACTTGTATAATTTTTTAAACAGAGCTTTGAATTAAATGCTTTACGATTAACACAATATATTTAAAAATGAATTCAAAACTCTGTACATCACAGTTTTAACAAATTTAAGTGTTTCTACAAAAATTGAGCTTTAACTTGGGAAGTTCAAAGACATGCATGTGGCAATAAATACATTTTTATATGTTAAGATGAATATTTGTTAATAGGTAGGGTGTAGAATAACTGGGACGGTACTTTGGCATACATTTTGTGAATACATGTAGTACTTAAAACATAAACGTTAGAGCGGAATATATTTAAAAACATTTTTTTAAATGGAGCAAAATTTTTGAGCTATTTAATTTTTCTTATCTTTCTCGCTTTCTAATATTTGTTTCAGACTGACTTCCATATTCATTTTTCCTGCTAGTACCGCATTATATTCAATATTATTCCATAACGTGGCCATAACTAGAGTAAAAAATAATATTCCCGTTACTAAAACTCGAATCACATGATAAATTTTGGTAAAATTAAATGGAGCATCCATTCCAACTGTAACAAATAACATGAAAAACAAAAATGCCGTTAAGAACCAGTATAAGCGCCGATGATAATTAAGCCGCTGCATGGCGTTGTCGCAAACAGCCATGCTGTCCATCAGAGCGCTCTTGTAACTGGAGCTGAAACCATCTCGAATTGTCGGACTCGCCTTGGAAATCCCTAAAGTCGCGGTGACAGCCTCGTGGTCAGAGTAACTATAGTCCTGACCCGGTACTCGATTGGGTAGCGGGAGTTCATAGCTGCAAAGGGTCACTTTTACTGCCGGTGAAGTGTGGTACATAATATAATCAATTCTTTTTCCTTTAAATCTAGAATTTATCAATTTTTGGTCAGTATAACTATTGGTGTATGATTCGTTTGTACTGAAACATTCGTCATCATTTTTATCAGCTTCTGTATAAGCATCCACTAAACCTGTAGCTGACATTAATATTCTGAAAAATGGACAACAGTTAGTAACATCTTTTGTTTAAAAATAAAAATATCATACTTGTAGGCCAAATCGCCAGGTTCAGTGTTCAAATCTCCGGCCAAAACAACTACATCAGCATTACTACCAGTTAATCGAATAAACTGGGCAGTATCAAATGCTTGAAGGACACGATGAGCAAGGTATTCATCGCAGCTTCTATCATATTCCGCATGTAACTGTAAAATAACCTAGAGTTTATATACGCTATATCCCACACAGTCAACCAACAATCAATCTCATACATTCATACATGCTCGTCTATTCTTCACACTCGGAATCATTCATCACGCAACAAACCATCAATCATACTTAACCACTTATTCCTCCAATCCCACGCAATCGTTCACCCTCAATCTCACTCGCATAATATTAGTTTCAACCTTTCATTCTTAACAACATTCTTATCAATCTCACTCTCACCATACACTCCTCTCAAATTTCTCATTTTCTTCATCCTCACCCAACATTCAGAACCATACAACAATTTAGGCACTAACATATCATTATAAACACTCAATCGAGCACCTCTAGATGCATTCATGTTTCCAGCAAATGTACCCAGAGCACTCAAAATATTGCACCCTTCAGACACCCGCCTTGCAATCAGTCACCAAATCATTCTTCTCAAACACCAACACTTTACATTTATCGACATTCAATAACAGATTAAAAATAATCAAAGAATCTTACATGAGCAGAATAGACATTCACATTAAAATTGTTTATTCTCAATCTGCATAAACCAACGCCTTTGCCGCCGAACCAGTCTCCGTGTTGTAATTTATGCACGTATCCATTCACTGGCCACTGATGAAAAAATACTTCTTGGAATGAATATTTAGATAAAATGCAAATACCTGAGCCAATAACGCCGCTAAAAAATTTGTTTATTAAAAAGTTATATGACTAGATTTCGTATTTGTACCTGTAAAAATAATGAGAATACGGCAATATGTTTTTAACTTTCTTTGATATTAATGTATAATCAGAATCTGTCCAAACTTCTTGAAGACACACAATGTCAAACTGTTTCCGTAACAGTTCGTCTGCTATAGCATCCATACGCGGTTTTCTGTCTTTTGATATAACCGGAATACCCCTGTATTATATAAATTACATTATATTGGAGAACATATAAAAATATTGAAACTCATACCAGCAATTTAGGGTTAATATTTTCAATTTCATTTCCATATTTATCTAAGAATTGTAATGGGCTGTACAGATATAAAAAATTAAAATTATATTTTAAAAATCACATTTAAATTTCATAGTATTCATATTTAAATTTGTTTCTATTTATTTTAAATTTCCATCTGAAACGTCAACGTCAGCTGCTTTGTCAATAGTACGTAATTGAATATTCATACACGGCAGCGCTGTTGTAGTTAACGTTTATAATTTGAATTTTGTACTCAACCTAAAAACAACATAAGTTCTGTTTTGTCAATTTCATCAAATTTAGCGTCATATTTAAACAAAAATTTTACAGTTAAGTATTGTTCATCATATAAAATAATAATTAATAGCATAATAATAGTATAATCTTGAAAAATCACATTTTATTTACAGTATAACCTAAAAATGGTTGATGAGACAGACGAAATAAATAAACGCATAAAAGATTGCATGATGAAAATCTTTTATAAATATAACAGCGAAGCAAATGAGTTTGAGCATTTAAATCAAATCATTCCAAATTTTATAACGAATTATAAAAAAGAATATAGAGGTATTTATAATTTTACTTGACATGAATCTATGCTAAATATTTTACTTCTAGAATATGTTGAAGAAACTGAGAAACTCAATCAATATCGCCGGAACGTTATTTTAAATATCGACAATATGCTCAAAACACTTGAAGAGAAAAATAATGATCTCAAGACTTTCCAAACAGAACTAGTAAGTATTAAATATGAACATTAAAAATTGAGTTATTAATTTAATTTTTTATTTAGAATGATTTAGAAACTAAGTACAATTTCTTATTGAAAGAGTTTGAAAGACTTCAGCTAGAATGCGTTAAAACGAAAAAGAAAACTGTCTTATCATCAGTAGATAGAACTATTTTAGATTTATCTCGGTAAGTTAAAAAAATATATTATTTCCAATCATTACTAATAATAATTTATAGCAAGAAATTTGAACTTTTTGGTGAAATGACAAACATTATTTGGAACTACACCGTACCTTTAATGTCTGGAACAGTCACTGGTTGTATCCTTTTGGTCGTATAACATACATTTCAAATTGTTTCTTGCACCCTGTATAAAGTTTGTCCTTAATAAAATTACAGATGTTAGAAACAAAGAAAAAAATTACATAAATGCGTTTGAATATAAGAAAAACTCAAATGCTAAGTTGATTGAAACAATGTGGAAAGAAATAGAAGATAGTACCGAAGTTTGGAACGATATTGTAGATATGACAGATCTAAATAAAATCAGTCAACCAACTTATTAAGTGATCTACTATATTGATATTCGTGTTCATGAAATAATAACTAAGCACATTTAAAATATTATTGTATTAAGTATAAAAATAAAATTACATTTATTTATAAAATAATCATTGTGTATGTTGTTTATTAACTTGTGGTGTTTCTTTCTTTAAATTAAAGTATAACTTATACATTCTGCTTAAGCCATAATACCAGGCAAATATTGTTCCACTTGTAACAAGAAATATTATTCCTACTGAAATCAAGAAGCCGAAGAACATTAGTTTGTATAACATCATATCACCTAAAATAATGTAACCAACATATTTTATGTTTACTTAAATTTCTCATTACATAGATACCTGCTATCTCAAGCATTCCTATATACGTTAAAAATAAGGCAACGATTGTTAGTGCTACAAATATTGTAGCTGGCAGTATTATAATACCACATATTATAAGCACAATTACTGCTACAGGTGGACTTCGGGCCAAAAATCCTACTGTACATTGTGACGTGCTTTTATTAGTTAACTGATGAACATGTGCTGAAAAGAAAAGAACTCAATCACTACTAAGTTTATTATTTTAAATTAAACCATCACAGAGATTTTAAATATATTTATTTATTAAATAAGTGACGTTATGACAATTATATGGTTAAAGCAATTACTAAATATATAAGTAAAAGTCTTACGATCTTCCATTCACTTGTTCACTTCCTCACATTTGAAAAAGGCCTAACGAAATGTATTGATTTGTACGTCTGTCCTTGATATATTCCCGACCTACGTACACCATTTTATGTTCTATATTTTCGATCATCAACAATTTTGATTGTTTACATCAAAGATTTCAAATGTTTCAATTTTAAATAATTTTCATTACGTTATTTTTTTTAAGAACACTATTCTCGTTTACAACATATAAGTAATATCAAAGTATATAATTACTAAACATGAGTATAAAAATGATAAAATTACAGCTGTATTCCAAAACTAAACAAATAGGTACTATTAAGCTTTCATATGGAAAATTTAAAATGTTATGTTGAAGTAATAGATGTTTATAAGTACAGAATAAACCAATAATTTTACTGTTCTAAATTGCTCTAAATATCTATTATCTCATAATTTTTTTAAGTTAAACTTTAAGTGTTCAACTTCCCCTCATTTTACAGTACTCTATTATGAATGAATGAAGGAATAAATGTAAATT
Organism: Poecilus cupreus; assembly: GCA_963942605.1. Lineage (NCBI taxonomy): Eukaryota > Metazoa > Arthropoda > Insecta > Coleoptera > Carabidae > Poecilus > Poecilus cupreus. The sequence continues at coordinate 1,176,069 of OZ012714.1, read as the reverse complement.
AATCATATTAGAATCGAATTTTCCATATTTCTCGAGCAAATTTTAACTCTTTTCATTGAATACTGTCTGGTGAAATTTCAGTAGTTGATGTAATTTCCTGTAAAATATTAAATAAATTAAGAGCATTTGAGAATTTTTTAAATTAACTTACCAATGTTGTTTCTTCAACACAAAGCTGTTCTGCAGTTAATCCAAACCACGTTAAATGTTTCATATGCTCTGGCGATGCACATCGTAGTATATAAGGTAAAGATTTAAATTTCTCGTTCCAAAATTCGAAAAATTCTATTAGTTCACAATCACATATCCAGGGGTTTCGCTGAAGGGATAGATGAGTTAATTCAGGCACATTTTTAAATACACTAGTGTTTAATCTCTGTAGATTATTGTTGTCTAAAAATATTATATTAAGTTTTGTAGAAGAAGGAAATGTTTCGTCGTCTAATTTTTCTATTTGGTTTTCATCGAAGTGCACTTTTTTTAAATTTATTAGATTCTTCAAAAGTCCTGCTCTTAACTCTGTTAAATTATTATTACTTAAATTTAATTCAGTTAGTTCTCTGTTAAAGTTAAATGTATCAGGATTTAAGTCTGTAATAAAATTAAATGAAAGATCCAAATCTTGCAGTAAATGTAAATTATAGAATAATCTTGTTGGTAAAATATTTAAGTGATTGTGAGATATGTCCAAAATTTCAAGTCTTGTTAAATTTTCGAAAACAGTTCCAGGCAAATCTTTAAGTTGATTGTACCATAGCCGTAGATGTTTCACAGTATTAGGTATTACAATTTCTTCAACGTTCTCTATTAGATTATGTCCTAAATTGATATTAACAAGTTTATTAAGATTTTTAAAAACGTCTGCATTCAGTGTAGATATTTTATTGTTGTCTAAATCCACAATTGTAAGTTCTTCATTAAATTTGAATGTTTCTTCATCAAGTGATGAGAGGGAATTTTCCGAAAATGTAAACGCTTTCAGAGATTTTGCATTCCACAATAATTTTTTTGGAATCGTACTAATTTTGTTAATGTCTGCATTAAATATTTCCAGATGCACTAAATTTTGAAAGATATTTTCGTGCAGTTCTGTTATGTAATTATCAACAATAATTAATTCCTTTATCTTATTATTATCTAGAAAAATGTCTTGATCTAAAACTTCGATATAATTGTTACTGATTTTTAAAACTTCAAGGTTATTCATCCCTTTAAATGCATCTTTCGATATAGTTTTCATCCGGCAATAGGAAATGGCAATATAAGTGATATTTTTCAAATTATATTCAACGAAATATTCTTTTGATAAATGTAGTATTGGGTCATCACAAAAGTATTGTTCAATACGCGTTACATTTTTTAAGTCATACCCAACGAATTGCTCTTTTGATGAATTCTTTATGTTTTCTTCATTTGATGGGTCAACTATGGTTTCGTTTTGTAAAGTTGATGACGCAGTTAATAAAATTACAAATTGTAGAAGTGATCGCTTCATTTTTGAAGATTCTTTAATACTGCATCATTTTTTCTTTATTACTACTGCTATATACATACAAAGGCAAAGATCCAGTTTAACAGGTTTGTCAAATCTATTTTATATTAAGAGACAGTGGCGTAGCTGGCATGAGTGACACCCACATTCTACATTAGCATACCCCTAGGTATTCCACATTAGCGGATTTGTTAATATTAAAATCCATTTAGAAATTAGAATGAAAGATATTTTTTAATCCAGGCTATATCCCCAAACCCCTATCCATACTGCACTTGCAGAAAATCATACTTTCTACTATACAATCAGTATTTATCACCGACTTTACCTATTCACAGTTGTTTTATTGTTTAAAGGTTTCTGAATTATTTTAGAGAAAAATGCTTCGAACAAAACAAATTGAAAATTTAATTCTGTACAAGTTTTACTTGAAGTAAACATACATGTCTTACCTAATCTAAGAGTAATATCGTTAATCAATCTAGCTATATCAGCCTCTTCGCCGTTAAAAGCGATTTTCATCTTCTAAGGAACTTATTCGTTACTGCATCAAGTCAGTTGATAGATCGAAGTCATGTTGGGATTCCTGTAAAGAAGAAAGGAAAGATGAACTGTGTGGTCATCTAAAAAAAATTGTCGAAGGAACATAAAACTAAAAGCAAAATGACTGTCAAACTTTGGACCGTACTGCTGAATTAATTCAATAATAACTGTCAAGTATTTCATTCTTTGAGACGTTCAGCAGCTCTGTATTTTCTTGTACCTACAATCTACACATATGGAGTTCATGTGTCAATATAGAAGGTAAATCTGTTTATATGTGTCTTAAATTGTGATGAAACCAAATCATCATATTAAAAATGGAAGTTTTCTCCCCAGTGAATTGTGTTTTACGCAGATAGTGGGTTATTTGTCATCTCATAGGAGTTAGTAGAAGGTAAAAAAAACTATTGTGCTATATAAATAGTAATCTGGTGATTCTGAGTAAAAAGATACAAATGTTTATGGTGTGCAAGAGCTTGGAAATTGATTACTACTGAAATACAAATTCTTGTCATCAAAATACGATTGCCAGAAGTGTTATCAGACAATGTTATATTCTTAAATAGTATTTTATTGCATTGTGGAAATAAATAAGGTTTTAAAACATGTGTGTCAGTCCATAATTTAATATTTGTATCAATATAGAATGCTACAACTACATGTCAAATTATTTCTGTGTTACTATATTGCTAAAATTGTGTTTCCTTTTATTTTGGAATGTAAAATGGTCTTAAAATTCATAATTATATTTTATTAATCCATTGGTAAAACAATAATTAATATTACAAAGGTATGAATAAACTTTTGTTTTTCGAAAAAAATTACATAGATTATAATTGATTTAAATTATGAAATACGTTATAAATAGTACTTATTTAATTATTATATATTTGAAAATATTTGTTTTAAGGTTTTGGTTAAGTTTAAATTATATTTCAGATTAAAAATTTGTAAACAAATTTTCGGTGTTGGCGCCTTGGGTTGAGAGCCACTGGAATCAGCGGCCATGACGCTTGCATTAATTCATTTGTTTCTGGCGCGAGTCTGACAACTTGCGTATGTGTCCGTACCAAATTTGAGTTTTCACATAAATTTTTTTGATTTCAGTATGTAAAAAGTATATCAATCGATTCAGTATGTTCTGCTGGTCATTTTGATATATAATTTATCTACTAAATCCAAAAATTTTGTTTGAATAACTTGAAACATATTTTGGCTTGGGCGGACATGTACAACAATACTATGAAAAACATTTTTTTCATATTATTGCTACAGAAACTATAGAAATGGTCAATAATTATTCATTTCATTGTGAATATCGATGAAATGAATAATATTTACCATTTTATGTTAAAATTTCAACTTTTTTCAAAAAATTGTATACTTGCCTATATGCAATATACAATAAATTTTTTATTTTGGAAATTAACTTGAAAAATCGTAAATAATTATCAAACATGTAATGAAAACTAATAATATTTTTGTTATTTTTTTCAGGTTAACCCGGGACACCTCATCCAGTCTGTCAGTCTTCACCACGGAGTGCCCTCCAGGTCTTAGAAAACACTGATGGTAAATAATTTTAATTATATTATTTCAATTAATTATTAATTGTAATAAAATGATTATAATTATTGGATCTTTCTGTTTTCAGATCGCAGTCTTCAGGACGCCTCTAGTTCCAACCGACTCCTGGAGCAGTTCGGGCGGTGTTGCTGATGCAGTCTGAATTGGTAAGACCCCTACTCAATTTGCGGGTAGCTACAGATCTGTCCTTGCAAATTTTGGTGGAAAAGAAATAAATATTGGTATGATGATACCATTTATTTATTTCTGATGGACATCAGTTCTGTAGTTCACCCAAGTCTACTTTTGTAAACAGCAAAAGTTGGTGTAAAAATATTTGTTTACTTTTAGTAACTAAATAGTTATCACCTACATGAGGATATCTGGGATCGAACCCAGATTCCTGTGTTTATAATTCATCACCCAATGTAATATAGGGTGATACAATAATTAAAAAAAATGTTTTTAATTTTTGTTTTGTATTATGAATACAGGAAGTTGTCCAATGGTTCGGTGGAATTTCAGTGGGGCGCAATCCAGGTTGGGGTCCACGATGGGCCCAGCTGTTCCCACAACAGTGGTGCAACAGCCTGGAGTTGAAGCCAGAACTCTGCATGAGCAGTCAGAGTTCAAAGGTAAGTGAAGGTTTTCATTAGCCGATTTGTTGTTCTCAGCCATGTACTCATGTGTGTTTTAGCTCAATTTTGGGCTCAATGTTTTCCCAATTTTGGAATTAAAATTTATCTAGTTGCTATTATATTTTTATCCTTAGTTTTAGTACTAATATGAACGGTTGTTTTCAGTTACATATTTTTTTACAGGTCGTTTGTGTTTCTCTTTCAGCTAGATATAGTTTGATAATTATGTAATAGCAACTATTTTCAAAATTCGTAGTATTAAGTCTAGGTCAGATACCATTACCGAGGTCCAATGGTTCCCCAGGTCCCTATGGAGAAGGTTCCAGTTCCAGTGTCACTAATATATTTTCATGTTTTGTACTGTGAATAAAGAATAAAGTATTACAGCTGTGTTTCATTTAATTATTGATTTCAATTCATTAACCTATTAATGCCCAGAACTATTTATCTTTAAATATTGATTTCATATTTCTGTATGTTGTTAACTTGTAAGTATAATTATGAGTAAAATATTTTACATTTAAATGTAGAGAGTAATATCAAATGAATAACCTGACAAAGTTGATCCACTTTGAAATGTCATAGTCTGGCAGAAACATAATGTTAAAGTGATACATCTTAACGTAGGATCTATCATACGCTGGGCATTAAAGGGTTAATTAATTAATCGAATTTTTTAAATATGTGTTATGGTATTTGTCGTGATTATTATATGTCTCTTACTTTAGATTCGTAAAAATATATGTCATTAATTAAATAACTTTTTTCAATCATATTCAGCACTTTTATTTAATTATTAGGCTATACAGCCTTTATTGGCTTTATTGTTACAAATAAATAATTCAGTTTAAATAAGAATTAAGACATATAAAATCACAAACGCTGGGAACACAAAAACTTGTGATATTTTGAGTATTATTTATTAATGAATTAATAAATAATGATTCAAGATATCACGAGGAAGGCACCATGTTTATATTTTGTCCGTCCGTCCGTCCGTCCGTTGCACACAATCATTTAGCTAGAAGTCCTTGTTTTATGAAATTAGTTTAACTTCACTCGCCGTCAGGACGTTGGCCCCGGGGCCCTGCGGTCTCTTCTACTGCCGGTGTATTCTACAACAAACTTGTTGTAGAATATAGCCTGGTAGTATCGAATGATTCGGTTATTTTTTTATTTCAGTTATAATATGCAGCTTATAAACGTAATGTTAGGGTTTAAAATCGCGAAGTACACTCGAATAAAAAATTATTTCAGATACATAAGTCACAGTTTAGAGTTTCTAGGTAACACATTCTGATTCGGTTTTCGGTTTTCAGGTCGGTTGTACTATATATTTATTGTATTTGACTTTAGTTGTACCTAACAAATGGTTAGTTAGTGTACGACTAAAATATTTTAGAAGTATACCAGAGGTGTACTTATCGGCGATACGTAGTGGTAAGTTGCGGAAAAATTTTCTATTCTACGAGCGATAAATCTTCTCTCCGCAACTAAGTAATTTTGCACTGGAAAACAAATATAAATATTTATTATTTATCGTATACAAATAAATAATAATCACAAAATATTTTATGCGACAGGAATGAAAACAGTAAATATTAAAATTCACTGTCACTGGTTTTTTAAAAATATATCTGCGAAGAAAATAAATAACAAATATAAATAATATAATATTTTGTCTACAATATTTCCAGCAATGTTGCCAGGGACACTGTTTAAATAATTCTAAACATACTATACATTAATTTTGTCCAGGTAGAATCTAATAATAAATTATTAATAAAAGGTTTTTCAAAAATATCTTCGAATATAATAATTAGCAAAAACGTAATTTTGTCCAGTAATATATGCGTTAATTATAAATAGTTACCAGATCATTACAATAATTCCTAATATTTTAGTACTTCGTACATAACGGAATCAAATCAAGGGCAGAGGTTTTTTTTATAATAGTATAAATTAAATAACAAATATATTTACGGTTAATATTTTAAACACCTTTAGCATACATTTTTACTGTACATACGTTTTCATTACCAAATATTGTTCAGCTGTAGTATTCGTTACTAAAACACCTACGTTTTAACACAACCCTCTTAACATAAAAAATAGGTTTGAATTATTTAAATTATTAAAAAGTAAAGGCATTATTTTTTCTTTACTCTTATACGTATTAAAACATACAACCTTTATATGTAACATATTGAGGGTAGTCTTCTCATTCGGTAGTTGTTTTTCATTAACCAAGCATCACCATTGATGAATTAATTAAATTATAGCGATCAAGTGTTTGTGATCGATATCATATAAAATAAGAAATTTATTGTGCTTTAATTTGAAAAATTTAGTTTAATTTTTATCTGTATTCAGTAAAATATTGCGATATTTTACTTATAGTGGCTGTTAGTATGAGCGCTGATTGAGGGTGGCGGCTTCATTTCTCTGTTGTCAAACGTTCCTTGATTATTTTGGAGATGAATGCTTGAAATAAAAATAATACAAAATTATTTGTATATATTTGGATAAATTAATAATGATTATATTCAGGGCATATTTTTTACTTCTCGCCCATCCTCTGATGGGTATGAAAACTAATTTCTTTTCAGTAATTTAGCTATGTTTTTATGAATTCGCTGTTCCCTGTATTTATATATTTAGCTACCCCCGTTCCGTAAACACAGTAGTTTAAGTTATGCGAATTTATAAAATATTAATTATCAACTAACATAAAGTAAATATCCCCTGAATTTGTTTCTAAAATTATTCACCTAATTTTTATTTTTGTTAACGTCTCTCTGTCTAGAGAAATGTATTAAAATATATTAGTTTTATTAATAGCATTTATCTTTAAAATAATTGAGGAATTTTTGTCACCAGTTAAATGAAGTTAGTCACCTCTGATCAGGGTTTGCACTACCAGCCATTGTATGTAGAATTCTCGCGATATAATTATTGAATATAGACAACGATTAAATTAAAATGTTTTAAGTTCGAACACAATTAATATTTTGAATTTTATGTGATACCGATTATAATTATTTGGGCGATATAATTTCGTTGATTTATCGAAGATAACATTAGGGAAATGAAATTAACTGCCTAGTGTGATTGTTATCATTAATTTGTTAGATATTAAAGGGTGATTTTAGAGTACATCAAAGTGAATTTAAATAATTCTTCAACAAATTTTCATTGGTTGTAGCCTTATTTAAGTAATTTAAATAAGAGAAAACAGTATGATTTTTGATTGAGAATGGAACATTTAAAATATGAAAGAATTATTATAATAATTAATATTTTATTTTTGATAATTATATTTTAATTTTTCAAAGAATTACTAAGATTTAAAGTAATAATATTCTACATAACCACTTTTTCAAAACGGTTTGAAATATTTAAATTGTAAAAAAAGTAAGGAAATAATTTGTCTCACTCAGTTTTGGTGTGTAACATTTTGAGGGTAGTCTTCTCACTCGGAAGTTCTTTTCATTTATCGGGCATCACCTTTGATGACTTAATTAAATTATAGCGATCAAGTGATTGTGATCGATATCATATAAAATAAGAAATTAATCTTATGTTTTAACTTTAAATAAGTTAGTTTAATTTTTTTCTGTGTCCATTAATAATGTTGCGATATTTTACATATAGTGGCTGTTCGTATGAGCGCTGGTTGAGGGTGGCGACTTCAATTCTCTGTTATCAAACGTTCCTTAATTATTTTGGAGATAAATAATTGAAATAAAAGTAATACATTTTTTTTTTTGGTATTTGTACAAATTAATCTTGACATATATTCAGGGCATATTTTTTACTTCTTGTACAATCCTCCGTTGGGGATGAAAACTAATTTCTTTTCAGTAATTTAGCTATGTTTTTATGAATTCGCTATCCCTGTATTTATATATTTAGCTACCCCCGTTCCGTAAACACATTAGTTTTAAGTTATGCGAATTTATAAAATATTAATTATTAACTAACATAAAGTAAATATCCCCTGAATTTTTTACTAAAATTATTCACACAATTTTTATTTTTGATAACGTCTCTCTGTGTAGAGAAATGTATTAAAATTTATTAGTTTTATTAACAGTATTTATCTTTAAAATAATCGAGGAATTTTTGCCATCAGTTAAATATAGTTAGTCACCCCTAATCGGGGTTTGCACTACCAGCCGTTGTATGGAGAATTCGCGTGGTAAAATAATTGAATATAGACAACGATTAAATTTAAATATCTTATGTTTGAACACAATCTATATTTTGAATTTTATATGATATCGATTATAATTATTTGGAAACTATAATTTCGTTGATTTATCGAAGTTAAAGTTAGGGAAATGAAATCAACTGCTTAGTCTGATTGATACCATTAATTTGTTATAGATTAAGAATGGGGATGATTATACTGTATTTCGAAGTGAATTTAAATATTTCACAAACTGTTTTTCGCGAGATATTGTTGCTAATTTTGATTGAGTAGTTTAAATCATGAGCAGCTGGTATGCTCACTGATTAAGTGTGGAACTAATTAAATAAAAAACTAATTATAATAATTAATATTTCATCACAAATAATTTTTCTTATTTAGTTTTTTTTTAAATGAAACATTGTATCAATTAAAATGAAAACGTATGTATACAGCTTGTCGAAAATATAACTGTTTTAAAATTGTTGAAATTTAATTTAATTTTTGTTTTTAATTATTTAATTATCTTCTGTATTGAGAAATAATGGCACCACGATCTTATGCGCACTGGCTGCTAGTATAATTTTTATTTGGAAATTTATTTTTACTTGCAAATGCATTAACAAAACCAAAATTATCAAAGATAGACGCCGTCCCGCGCAAAATTTTTCTGGAAATTCAATTTCACTTGAAAAGGCATGAATAAAACCAAATTCTCAAAAAATCATACACCGTCCCGCGCCAATTTTTTTTTTTTTTTGGAAATTAATTTCACTTGCAAATGCATGAACAAAACCAAATTATCAAAAAATCATCCACCGTCCCGCGCCAATTATGAATTAATTAAATTATATCGATGAAGTATTTGTAATCTAGATCAGATGAAATAAGAAATTTAGCATGTGTTTTAACTTTGAATAAGTTAGTTTAATTTTTTTCTGTATCCATCCAATAATATTGCGATATTTTATATATAGTGGCTGTTAGTATGAGCGCTGCTTAAGGGTGGCGGCTTCATTTCTCTGTTGTCAAACTTTCCTTGATTATTTTGGAGATGAATGCTTGAAATAAAAATAATACAAAATTATTTGTATATATTTGGATAAATTAATAATGATTATATTCAGGGCATATTTTTTACTTCTCGCACATCCTCTGATGGGGATAAAACTAATTTCTTTTCAGTAATTTAGCTATGTTTTTATAAATTCGCTATTCCCTGTATTTTTATATATTTAGCTACCCCCGTTCCGTATACAGATTAGTTTTAAGTTATGCGAATTTATAAAATATTAATTATTAACTAACATAAAGTAAATATCCCCTGAATTTGTTTCTAAAATTATTCACATAATTTTTATTTTTGTTAACGTCTCTCTGTGTAGAGAAATGTATTAAAATTTATTAGTTTTATTAATAGCATTTATCTTTAAAATAATCAAGGAATTTTTGTCACCAGTTAAATGAAGTTAGTCACCCCTGATCAGGGTTTGCACTACCAGCCATTGTACGGAGAATACTCGCGATATAATAATTGAATATAGACAACGATTAAATTAAAATGTTTTAAGTTTGAACACAATCAATATTTTGAATTTTATGTGATTCCGATTATAATTATTTGGGCGATATAATTTCGTTGATTTATCGAAGATAAAATTTGGAAATTAATTTCCCTTGCAAATGTATGAGCAAAACAAAATTATTAAAAAATCATCCACCGTCCTGCACCAATTTTTTTTTTTGGAAATTAATTTCCACTTGCAAATGCATGAACAAAACCAATTATCAAAAAATCGTCCAACGTCCAGCGCAAATTTTTTTTTTTAAATTAATTTTCACTTTCAAATGCATGAACAAAACCAAATTATCAAAAAATCGTCCACCGTCCCGCGCAGATTTTTTTTTGGAAATTAATTTTCACTTGCAAATGCATGAACAAAACCAAATTATCAAAGAATCATCCACCGTCTCGCGCAAATTTTTTTTTTGGAAATTAATTTTCACTTGCAAATGCATGAACAAAATCAAATTATCAAAAAATCGCCCACCGTCCCGCGCAAATTTTTTTTTTGGAAATTAATTTTCACTTGAAAATGCATGAGCAAAACCAAATTATCAAAGAATCATCCACCGTCCCGCGCAATTTTTTTTTGTAATTAATTTTCACTTGCAAATGCATGAACAAAAAAACCAAATTATCAAAAAATCGTCCACCGTCCTGCGCAAATTTTTTTTTTTTGGAAATAAATTTTCACTTGCAAATGCATGAACAAAACCAAATTATCAAAAAATTGTCCACCGTCCTGCGCAGATTTTTTTTTGGAAATTAATTTTCACTTGCAAATGCATGAACAAAACCAAATTATCAAAAAATTGTCCACCGTCCTGCGCAGATTTTTTTTTGGAAATAAATTTTCACTTGCAAATGCATGAACAAAACTAAATTATCAAAAAATTGTCCACCGTCCCGCGCAGATTTTTTTTTGGAAATTAAGTTTCACTTGCAAATGCATGAACAAAAAAAACAAATTATCAAAAAATCGCCCACCGTCCCGCGCAAATTTTTTTTTTTGGAAATTAATTTTCACTTGAAAATGCATGAGCAAAACCAAATTATCAAAGAATCATCCACCGTCCCGCGCAAATTTTTTTTTTTGTAATTAATTTTCACTTGCAAATGCATGAACAAAAAACCAAATTATCAAAAAATCGTCCACCGTCCCGCGCAAATTTTTTTTTTTTGGAAATAAATTTTCACTTGCAAATGCATGAACAAAACCAAATTATCAAAAAATTGTCCACCGTCCCGCGCAGATTTTTTTTTGGAAATTAATTTTCACTTGCAAATGCATGAACAAAAAAACAAATTATCAAAAAATCGCCCACCGTCTCGCGCAAATTTTTTTTTTGGAAATTAATTTTCACTTGCAAATGCATGAACAAAAAAACAAATTATCAAAAATTCGCCCACCGTCCCGCGCAAATTTTTTTTTTTGGAAATTAATTTTCACTTGCAAATGCATGAACAAAATCAACTTATCAAAAAATCGCCCACCGTCCCACGCAAATTTTTTTTTTGGAAATTAATTTTCACTTGAAACATGAAAGTTCAAGGTAGATCGTATTAAATAAAGTTGTGTCCAACATGGTAGGTGCTTTAATTACATTTCACATTATTTATCATATAGATTCGTTTGCATCAAATAATAAAATAATATAGTTTTTGCCAACATCTATCTAAAAAAATATTATCAGGATTTCGTGCAACATCCTAACCAAAATCATAAAAATATAAAATAATAAAACATCTTTAGAATTAAAAACAATTTTCACAAGAAAATGACGAATTTAAAGTTGGTATTACGATTCGCGCCACGGCTACTGTTCATTTGTTTTGTATCTGTCAGTGAGTTGGACAACAGAGTTTGTGTGCGTAGAAAAATTTACTTTTCACCTAAATTATTATCGATTTCATATTTAAAACTTATATCAATCGATTCAGAATTTTTTAGTGGCCATTTTAGTGTATATCGAATCAAAAACTTTATTTATGCCCAGTGGAAAACATTCAACACTCCTTCAAAAGTATGTATTGTTTATTGCATTATTATTAATGCTATAAAAGTTATCGATAATTAAATAATATTTACTTCTAAAGATACTTGTAATATTTGGTTGCGCGATTTGGATTTAACATATGTATGTAGTGGATTTGTGTTCATGGATTTTGATGACAATGTATTGATGTTAATATGTATTTTGTCGCATTTCAGGATTTAAGCCAATGTTGCAAGGTGAGATTCACATCCGAGTAGCCCAGATTTGCTACAGAATATGCCCAGGCAATGAAAACATAACGAAAGATAAGTTACTATTTATTTATTTGACTCTTTCAAATTATAACGATTAATTGTTTCGTGTGTTCAATTATACCACGATATTTTACTACATACTGGCGGTTCAGAGAGATTTGGGTTCGATATTCCTAATTGACAATAAATGCTTCAAGTAAATTTTCTCTATATTATAATGTCAGTAAATGAATTATTATTTATATAGTCGCTATTTAGGTTAAGTTAGTTATAATTAGCTACCCCCCGTACCGAAATATACACATGTTAGTTTTAAGCCAGGCGAGTATATAAATATTTTTTAACATTTAGTTTTACAACAAAAATATCCAGAAATATTCAAATTGTAATAACACTACATATTTTATTTGAAGCATTGTTTGGAAACACTATAAATTCAGAATATATTTCAAACGTTACAATTATTTAACTGTTATAATTTTACTAATTATTGAAAAAAGCTTGAATGTCTGACGAGCAACTGGACAGTGTGACTGATACCACAAAAATGTTACAGATTTCAAGTTCACGAAGCTCTCAGACAGTTTCGTCCAGAGAAGATGATGGTTGTCAGGAGGTCGTGGAGGTTTCTACCTAGAAAAGTGACCATCGAGGAAGATGGCAGAAACAACGTTCTAGGGAAGTAGATATTTCACTTGACTATTGCTTTCTGCATCCAGTAACTATGCTTCGATAATATTTATTTCACACTTTGTGGCTTTTTCAATCATTTTATTATTAATTTTATATGTTCGTTACATTTATTTTATATTTGTTTAGCTCTTTCCCATCCGTACCGTTTACTCATGATAGTTTTTAAGACAAACGAGTATATAAAATTATTTACACTTAAAGAATGATAAAATCAATATTTAATTGATAAAATTAATAACACTTTTACTTTGAATTTCGATAGATGTAGTAGAGTTAATTGCTTAAAAATTATGAAACATTTTGTTCAGTTTGACTCCACGTTTATCGACTCGAAACTCAACCAGCCGTCACAAATGCAGTGCGTAAGTAGTTCCGGTGATCTGCGTCCACCATCAGGAGTAGAATTTGGCCCTAGAACATCGTACGTACGTCTTCAGCAGCCAGAACAAAGAAGAAAATTTACATAATAAAATGTATTGTATTCTCTTATAAATATTGTAATATTTGTTTGTAAAAATTATTGTATTCGACGATGATGGAGCGATCCAAAGAAGAGATCTAGTCTGATATTCGAAAATACTTAAAAAAAAAAGAAATATGCTGGGGGTGTTGGGATTTGTGTTTTATTGATTTGCCTGTGAGCAAATATGTATGAATCAAATAATTTTTTCGGAATTAATTTTGCACCTCACGCAAACATTTTTTAACTTAATTTTTCTAGTAAATTCATAAACAAATCGATTTTTTGGAAAATCGACCAGCGTCCTGTTCAAATTTTTTTTAAAAATTTTCATTCGTAAATACTATTTTCAAAAATATATTCTCTCAGAGAAAAAATTAGCGAGTACTTTCTTTCATTACGACTTTTTTGTAAAGTCAACCGTTTGTCTAAAAATCACTAGAAACTTTTTGTTAACTTCAGGACGAGATTCTGCCAAATTTATAAACAATACTTGGTGCTCCACTTCCGCATATTTAAAATTCCACAGTAGTTTCGTGGGATCATGCGCATTGATTATTTATTTTTCAAAAAATCAATAATTTGGATTCGGCGCAATGCGTTTTAATTTGAATCGATATGATTTAAAATCATTTATTTTACGTTGAAGTCTCCGGAAAGTAGAGCAGAGTGTAATTAAGGGCTAATTCAGTTGCAAAATGTTTTTATTAGGTCCTTTTTTCAAATATGTTGAAATAAATTATTTATCTTATCGTTTCAAATACCCTAGCGTCATCTGTTGGATTGATATTGTTCATTAACCATTTCCTAATTAGCAATGACACTTCATTGCAAATGGCTGCGTTGTTTATCAATTGCATTACAGTTTGACGACATTTTAAGCGTTTTAGTTGTATTTATATTTGTTTGGCATTGAAAGTGTGCTTTAATGTTTTGCAAAGATCTGCAGCAATACTAAGAAAATAGGTCAGATATAACTAATATACCGTAAGTACTCTTTATAGCTATTATTTTGTTTCTAGTTATTGCTGCAGAATGATATTAAATATTATAACAAGCAATTCATTTGCTTTTAGGGTTCATTTTAGCACAGTAGTCGAACTGTCAAATATATCATCACGTAATTCACTCGAATGTTAATGTTGCAAGTTTACAACTAAAGAACTCAACCAACAACATCTTTAGCTACCAGCTGTCAAATTAGAGTCTACGAGATGAGGTGCAAGAATGATTTCATAACTGGTATTAAATCCAGAGGAATTAATCAGTCAAAATATTGCTTGACTGTCTGCTTAATAGCAAAAGGATTTAGGTAAATAAAACAAAAGGAACATTTAACCTATTTTTTTATATAAACAAACTAATTTTCTATTATATTTTGTAGACTACAATTACAATCACTTCTGAGAAATGGAACCATCTGGTAGATCTTCTATGGCCACAATGATAGTTCTAGAACAGTTTGGAATGATCTTCAGCAGAAATTGTCAAATTTGAAGATTGTTCTGAATTTTCTGCTTACTTCAAAATATAATTTATTTATTTATTTCAAGATACATTAACAAGTAATTAATTTGACTATACAACTCACAGGAAAATAGACCAATCATATAGGTCAATTTTTCTTAGTTACCGGTTATTTGCGTTGCCAAGTTGTGTTTCGCGAATCACAACTAGTTGTGTTTTGGTCGTAATATAATATGAACAAATAAATATATAATATATTTGGTTGATTCGTTGTATAGTCTTAACATATACAACACTAGCTTCGAAAATCACCTGAATATACAGTTGCGGACTCGATGTGTTGATTAGGAAACACAGCTCGTCCTCTCAACTGTATATTCGATTATTTTCGAACTTCTTGTTGTATAACTACTGAATATTGTTTTAATATATGCATTTATTTATAAAATTGTTTATTTATATTTGATTTACACTTTTCAGGTTGCAATGGCACTAACATTGCCCACTGGGTTCCTCGGGATTCTGTTGAGTTCTGGCGATACAGCGACCACACGACCAACCAAACAGCTGCAGCATCTTCGTCAAGAATCAACCTCTGCACATCTGGAAGAATGTCCAATTGTTTAATTTCTCATAAACTATTTAAGTTATCATATCAGTGATTGAAATTGTAGATTCCTTGCGAATAATAACAATAATAATTGTTAAATTTACTAATATTTTGTAAAAAAAAACAACATATTAACGAAATAAAAATGTACGATATGATGTCGTACTGAGTTTTTTATTTTGTTAATATCAAAAACAATTAAAGTAATGGCGTCTATTCTGACAAATATGGATGGAACACGGTGTCTAGTAATAAGAAGTATTAGATGTGTCAAAATACTGCAAAACATTATTGACTTATTGGCGAAATGAAATTGTTTGATGCGATGCCATTTTGAAATTTTAATTTCTTAAAAACTGTTTAAGTTAAAATGTTCCAGTCAAAAATTCTGAACTCTAGATTTATTGTACAGTTAGAAAATATTAGATTCGTTAATTTATTATTGTTAATTAAGAAGATACAGATGATATAAAAATAGTTCTGTCTATCATGACAGACATTTTTCTATTGTTATTTATTCTTAAGCTTTTTCAGATAAAATTGTCTAATATCCATTGCTCAACTTAGATTAATTTAAGAATTAGGAAATATTTTAATTGTTAATTTTTTATTGTTAATTAAGAAGATACAAGTGATATAAAAATATTCATCTATCTATCATAGTTTGCATTTTTCTATTGTTCATTATTCTTAAAGTATCCGAGTTAAAATTTTGTAATATCCAATTCTCATCTCTAGTTTAATTGTAGAGTTGTGAAATGTCTCATTTGTTAATTTATTATTGTTAGTAAATAAGATATAGACAAATAAAAATGATCACGGCAGACATTTTATATTGTTTATGATATTTGTTGTATATGTGTATATTTTGTATGAAATATTTAATTTATTGCAATAAAATATTTAAAATTGTACTTGTGTTTACTATATTTATCCTTTTCCTCCCTTATTTTGTTTAATTACCCTTTAGATTGACGAATGATATCTTCCTGTGCAGAGAAAATGACGTCATGTTTGGCAGAAAACCCCGGAATGTTAACTTTGTATCCGGGCAGCAAAGACTGGCAGAGCCCTCGGATAAGAAGAAGTTGTCCATTTTTGCTATCGTTGGCAACATTGATTTTATTCAGTGATGCCAACGATAGCAAAAATGGACAAGTCCTACTTATCCAAAAGAGTGCTCTTTCAATCCTTGCTGCCCTGGTACGAAATCCGATATTCGCCAGCGTTCTTCTGCCAAGCTACCGGCAATTATATTATACATTATGAACCAAACGTCAGCAGTGAGCAGTGGGTCGTAACATATAAAAGTTAAATGCGAATTACGTAAGAAATACTAACCCTAGGATATTTTTAATCACAGATTCGGAATCTATGGGCCCTAATGAAGGGTGTCGCGCCCTTATCTCAATTTTTTTACCCCAATATTTTATCGTAAAAACACCAAGACTATAGTCCAACTTTTTCTTGGCAAAAACCCAAAAAAATCGAGTTAGGGGTGGATTCCTATAGATTCAGCCCTAAAAACTCCAATGGCGGTCTCGAAAATTGACGCTCACCCTTAAATTTGGGTTATTTCATATCCAATTTTATGTGCCTTATGTAGCATGTATATAAGGTTCATTATTGCATGTCACATTTCCTCAGCGTACCGGCAATTTTATATATTATGAACCACAAGTCCGCAGTGGGTCATAACATATAAAAGTTAAATGCGAATTACGTAAGAAATACTAACCCTAGGACATTTTAAATCACAGATTCGGACTCTACGGGCCCTAATGAAGGGTGTCGCGCCCTTATCTCAATTTATTTATCCCTAAATTTAATCGTAAAAACACCAAGACTATAGTCCAACTTTTTCTTGGCAAAACCCCAAAAAAATCGAGTTAGGGGTGGATTCCTATAGATTCGGCCCTAAAAACTCCAATGGCGGTCTCGAAAATTGGCGCTCGCCCTTAAATTTGGGGTAATTCGCATTTGAAATTCTTAACCTTCATGTAGTATGTACATAAGGTTCATTATTGCTTATCACATTTCTTTAACGTGCCTGTAATTAAATTTTGATTATGATCCATCAGCTCCAGTAATCACGTATAATAGGCCATCAAGTTGCTAAGAGATGGCAGCACTGGTTTCAAAATTGAATAAAATCTATTTAAAAGCACCCCTATATGGTTTATTATGTCTTCCACTAAATTATGCCAAGTAAATAGGAAAAGGAAGTTAGTAAAATAAGGATAATAAATAATAGATTATTTATTTCAATACAAATTAATTTTCTTTAATGAAAATAATGTACAGTATTGTTTATTGCCTAGACCACCATAGTACATATTATGATACACATCAGAATAGGGCCTTACGTACAGTTCAGACGGTAAATATTCACTATAGTAATAATACGTACTAGTCACAGTCTGTATACCAGCACTACGCATTTGTAAGAATGCATTGTTCGGTGAACAGTTTGCTTCGTACAGCAGCTTCGCCCATCTTCTACATTTTGCTAACTAGGTGTCTCGCTGACTGCACTAGCATCTGTGCCTATATATTCTACACACATATACATAGTACTCTAATTGGAAATGGTTAAATTTTCAAAACATAATCAATACTTCTGCCGTACTGTTATTTATTACAACGGTGAAGTTACTTAATAATTTATCGATCACTCCCTTAAGTTCACATTTTAACTCTCATGCTAATGCAATCTACAGAACAGAGCAGGTAAAATGTGTCTTGTTATAAGTGAACAGATGAACCCATTTTCGACATTTACAAAAGGTTTGGGTCTAAATATTTTACACAATGCTGCTCTCGAAGTTGTAACAATTCTCAGTATTTTTTAAACTAATTACTTTATAATTTACATATAATAATGATATGATTTTAGTTGTTTAAGGAACGTCCATATTTTAGTAGAACGCTGAATTCATGTTTGCAGAAATGTTAATTATTAAAAAATTGTATTTTAAAAAATTGATTAGAAAAAAGTGTTTCTAAAGTCTAATATTAAATTTGGAAATATGGACTAAACATTCCCATTTTCACATAGATATGTATTAAGTTTTTTAAAAATTCCACGACTCAACTAAAAATCACATCTTTCTGGAAACACACTTCAATTTGTTTTGTCTATTTATACATAAATACTAAAAGATACTTTATACACTTATAGTAATACAAATATTGCATTTATTCTAATAATTATTAAATATCACGAGTAATTTACATTCAAAATAATGGCATGCTCTAGGAATTCAACTTAGCACACAGCCCATCAAAAAACGGCTCATTTTCACTGCGAAAATGTATTTTCGCAGTGCAAATGTGCAAAGCAATGCTATTAAAATTGTTAACAATATATGCTGACCAAAAGAATTTTAGAATAATATTATGCTCCTGAGGACAGATTGGTAAGCATAGTTTGTTATAAACATATTCTAACTCATTGACATTAACAAACAAAATACATTGAAATTCACACGAGTCACATAAAACAATTACGATAAAATTAAAGTAATGCAGTTCTCTTCAATTTGAAAGTTGGTTTGATTAGAAAATAGGTACAGATCTATTAAGGTTTAATTTCACGTTGAAATCTTTAATATGTATTTGAGTAATATAAGTAGTATAAAAGTGTAAGAGCAGGTGAGAGAATTTCAAATTGAAGAGAACTAATAATTTTGTTTTTGTAAAATATTCCGCCATTTTGAAATTCACACCAATGATGTATACACCAGCATCAGTAGATTTTTGTATTGTTGTAATGTAAAGCAGCAACATTCACGCCGTATACTGTACCAACTCATGGCACAACACTGTACAGTGATTTTCTGTAGCAAAACAGTCCCTGCGTCGCCATCGCGATAATAACAAATGAATACGTTAGGTACTTAGCTATATGTGTGCAAAATAACGCGTAAACAAAGCATACGTAAATACGGACCCTATTCTTTGCGTGTGACTACAGTGTCCGTCCGCCTTACGATTTTCATAAATTATACAAAAGAATAATAATTTACAGTCAGTCAAAGTAATTTGTTACTTACAGAAACGGATAGTCCGCGAAAAATAATCTATTTCTCTTGTAACCATCCAGAAAATTGTACGATTTAAAAAAATGTACAAATATAAAAGAACAAATAATTCCTAAAAATTATCAACAAATATATATGAAATGTGAGTTAGGAACTTTTAGTTTTTTTCCATGTTGGTCCTCTTATATAAAATAACGGAACCATCTCTATAACTAATATAATATATATAATATTCATACATTTACTGTATATTATGTACACTGAAATATATTTGCTGCACCGAGCTGCCGTGTGTAAAAATTTTCCTATTTCTACTAAAACTACGGATAACAAGTACTGATTATACTTATAATATATACTTAAAATCAACACTAACAAACAGTCGGTCGTAACACGCACACTAACAATATGCTCGGGCTTTGGCACCCAGAATAAAATATTTTGTAGACCCTGCTTAATTGGTGGGTGCCAGAGGCCGATTCGGATTTACAACACTTGCAATTTGACTGTAACATTCGTAATCCAACAATACTTCAATACACATAAATTAAAAGCATAATTAAATAATATAATAATGATTCACATTCATTCAGATGATTCATATTGATTATTCGCACATTTAAATGGTTTGTTTAAGCTAAAATTACGGAATCAATTCTAAATTAGGGAGATTAAAATTTTCAGTTAATCTAGCGGAACTAGATTTTTAGGAACTTTTTATCCGTGGAAGACTGATTTTGTAATTATTTCATGGCCTGGATACTCCGATAAAAATCCGGGAATCTACTGACAAACAAATTAACAAACAATCTTGGAAACTACACCCCCGTCAGTATGCTCCCAAAAATTTCTCCATACAAATATCCATTTAAAATGCAAGTGTTTAAGCGTCCATTACACAATGAAGTTTTCCTTTTCAACTGACTTTAAATTGTTATTCATAATCTATTAAGAGCTAGTTTGATTTCCGGAAATTTACCGCCTGGACTATTGAGTTTTTATTGCTGAGTAGATTCAGCTACAAAATTTTGAATATACAGGAAATTTAATTAGTAGATACGTCAAAAATTTTCACTTTTGATTAGTTCTAAAATGTAAAATTATTAATCAAACCCTTGTAACATCAAAAACATAAACACAAATTACATTTCACTTGTTAATTTGCCTAGTTCGTTGTGCAGTAAAACAGTAATCTTTTACCCCATATAACAGTTTTCGTGTTAAGTAGACTCATCTATCTCTGTTACACGGCAGAAAATTTTTGAAGTCACTTGAAAAGGATATTTTATTGTGTAATGCACACTTTAGGTACTTTCAGCAAACTAAAATAGATTGAAAAAGATTTTGGAGTACTTGAAATTTACAACTATCGAGACAATTATTCGTAGAAATTACGGAGTGTACAGTGAAAGATTGTTAGTATACATTTCGATTGATAGGTACTTACTGCAATGATAAATTTAATATGTTGCCATTTTCATTCTTTCATGCATACCTACACACAATAAAATTCACATCAGTTCACACACTTACTAATACTAGTACTTTAACAATGTTAGCAATTTGAATTTCTGACATTGTGGAATCTTTTCAAAAGCTTCCACATTTGGGGTAAACATTGCACAACACTCGATCAATTCTGGCTTGGGAGTAGGCGTGATTAGTCCAAGAAATGATCCGCGAAGAAGTTAACGTGATGTCATTCCTGCTTCGGCATGGCTGGGTTGAACGGATGGCCGGAGGAAGTGACGAGAGACAGCGGGCTGGCGGCGAGCGTGTTGGCAATAGCGAACATAGCTCCTCCACCGCTCCCAACCGAACACGGGGAACCCAACGCAGCAGCTGGTGGATTAATGCGCTTCTCCTTTTGGCGCCGGTTGCAGAACCACACTCGCACCACCTCTTTCTCCATGCACAGCGAGTCAGCCAGCAGGGAAATCTCCTCGGAAGTAGGTTTGGGGTTGCTGAGGAACGCCTTCTCCAAAGCGACGCGCACGCTTGTCTCGATGGATGTGCGCTTCTTCCGGCGTCGCCCAATTGCTTCCGGTGTCGTCATTGGGTTGCTCAGTGCGCTGGGGTTGCTGAGGGTGTTATCTGCGTCTTCTAGCCACTTCTGTAGCAGGGGTTTTAGCTTACACATGTTTTTAAAACTTAGGTTTAATGCTTCGAATCTTGATATTGTTGTTTGGGAGAAGTCGTTGCCGTATAGTTTACCCATTGCTAAACCAACATCTCCTTGCGTAAATCCTGAAATTATATTAATTGTTATTAAGTTTTATTATACAATATAGGATAGTAGTCTCAAACTCAAATTGCAAGCGCTTGGAATTTTATGTTTTACCAAAATGAGAGTGAATATATATTAAGATGCTCATCGGTAAATAAAGTTTTCATCTTAGACTGCGCAAAAAAAAACTGTTTATATATACAGGGTGTAGAATTGAAGTGTGTCGTATAAGAATTGCAATGCTATTTTTTATATTGCTGTATATTTTTGCTATTTACTTTACAGCATTCAAAATTTAAATATGCATGCCATATATCAATCAAATTAAAATAAATATTCACAAGAATAATTGAAATACAACCATGGAAAATTAAAGAAAAATTAAAAATATTTGACATTTCATAAAACAGATTATTTTATTTATCAGAAAGAAATAGGAAAAAGTAAACTCTCAAATTTACTATTATACTGTTACAATTTACGAAATTTCTACAGAAAATAATACAACACTGTAATAAATAAATCTAAATGTTAATTAATTTTCCATGAATATATTACATTTTAATCAGGTAAATATTAATTTTTATTTGATTGATATATCATGAAATATTAATATTTAGGTAACCGAATTACTTGCATTTTTAAATCCTAAACAACTTTTGTATTTACACCTTTGCTGTAAGATGAACAGGTAAAAAAGATACAACAATATAAATAATAAAAATTGCTTTGAAATCTCTATACAACATATTTCAATATATAAGCTTAGAATCATATTATTTGGCACAATTAAGATTTTTAGAATACTTAAAAAAATTGTTCTGATTTTAAAAAGAGAAAATTTGTTGTACCCAATTTAATTGTATCTGAAATTCTGTTACTTTTAAGAATATTTTAAGGAAAAATAATAACTGAAATAAGAACAAACTAAGAAAAATCACTAACATAAAGATTTCATTTAGTCCAAAGGTATTAAGCTGGTACCACTAACACTGTTTTTGAATCTAATGACAACAAAATATAGAAAATATATCTTTTTGATTCAAATGAAATTTACTAAGATATGCTTAAAAACCCTGACAGGACTTCAAATAATCTACCACTTACTGTTGATGAATTGTTCCCTAAATCCAATCGAAACTCAAATTCGAAACATAAACATAATACCTCCCTTGTGGGAAGTAAAAATGATAGAATTTAAGATATAGATATGGTGAATTAAACAATTTTCCTTTGTATGATATTAACTAGGCCAAATAATATGATTCTGGGCTCGTATTTGATTATTCTTATACTGTAAAAATTCGTAACTGAAGGTATTTATCTTTTGATAATTACGAATAAAAGTTGATCAAATCTGTGAATAAGATTTATGTCATATTGTATATTAATTAGATGCATTTGTTACGATTCCCGGGGATACGATTCAAGGGCAGTCAGTTTAAGAAAATAAGCAAGATGTAACACGGTGAACGATACTTTTAAAGTTTTATATGAAAGAATAGTATCTTCTTGAACAGTATACATACCTAATTTGATGCGCCGTTGCTTGAAGGTCTTGGCGAATTGTTCAAGTTCCTCGAGGTCAGTGGTCTCTTCAGGCGAGGGTTCGAGGAGTCGGGACGGCGTCTTGAGATGTTGCGGTGTGGAGGGCGTGTTGGGCGTAAGCAACCCAGGTGGCAGTGAACCTAGGTTGGGCGGCGTGCTCTGCGTGGCTGCACTAGGTCCGTTGTTGGGTTGCGCACAGCCATGGCCCTGCCCCGCCACAGATGTTACTCCAGGTTGTTGTTGTTGTTGTTGTTGCTGTTGTTGCGCTTTTTGCAGCTGTTGTAGCTGCTGTGCTGCTTGCGCTATTTGCTGCACCTGAGCGAAATTCAACGAATTATAAAAATGGTGGTTCATGTTGCGACAAATTATTAATTAGAAACATAGAATTTTAAGTATTTCACTAATATTTAAATATTGCGTCTTGTTTATTATTCACTTGAGATGTTTTGTTACAATAATTATATTGTTTGTGACTTTTGATAAATGATGTCAATGAGAATAAAGATACTTTGTAACTATATTATTTTTATCTTTTTGTTATCAAATTATGTTAACACAGATTAGAAATATTTGGCGCTATCAAAATAAAATAATCAAAAAATTATAAGTCTATCACAAAGAAATTAAATTGATTAAGAATATTTGAAAAAACGTGATTCATGCTTAATGATGATTTTACATTCACCGGATGTGGAATTGAAATGTGCAATATAGGAATTTTAATGCATTTTTCTTGATATTGCTGTTAATTCTTTACCTATACACTTTACAGTAGTTCGTAGTTCAGAATTTAAAAATGCATGCATTAAAGTTCATTTGGTGACTTAATTGTTAGTATTTCACAATATATCAATCAAATTAAAATTAATATTCATTAGAAAAATTGTAATATGGCTATGAAAATTTAAACAAAAACGAAAAATATTTGACATTTCACAAAAGAGATTTAGATTTTATTACAGTGTTGTATTATTTTCTGTAGAAATTTCGTAATGATTATAATGATATAATAGCGAATTTGAGAGTTCATTTCTTTACATGTATACATACATACTTAACGTTACGCTGTATCACATTTAGTGAAGTAGCACGAACCCAGAAACACGGTCAACCAACAATCAATCTCTTCCAAATCTTCCTATCTTGATACACCGCTTTCGCCTCACATTCATACATGCTCGTCTGTTCTTTACACTCATTCGTTTACGTAACAAACCATAACTTATTCCTTTTACCAACATTTCATTCGACATTCACTCAAGATCTCCAAACCACCTCAACTGACTCACTCCTACTTTCTTAACAACATTCTTCTCAATCTCACACTCAACATACACCAATGTATTCCGGATACAATCACGTCTCCTATACTCACACAATTTTCTCAAATATATCATTTCTACAGCAATTATACATCGTTCATACTTCTTCATTCAAACCCAACATTCAGAACCATACACTAACACACCATTATAGACACTCAATTTGTTCAATAAACAAATAACCCTAAAACTGTTTTATGAAATGTCAAATATTTTATTTTATCAAGAAATTCTAATATTTAGCTAACCAAATGGGCCTTATTTAAACTTTTGCTGTCAAGTAAATACGTAAAAATTTACACTATAAAAATAGTATTGCAATTTAAATATTCTTGCATATCCACATATTCCTCTCAAATATCTCTTTTCTACAGCAATTCTACATCATTCATGCTTCTTTATCCACACCAAACATTCAGAACCATACATCAATGTAGCTTCTAACACATCATTATAAACACTCAATCTATTCAATAAATAACTCTAAAATTGTCTTATGAAATGTCAAATATTACTAATATTTAGGTAATCAAATGGGTCCTATTTACACTTTTACTGTAAAGTGAATAAGAAAAAATTTACAGCAATATAAAAAATAGCATTAAAATTCCTATATTCCACAAAGTAACAGTTCATGCAAAGGGCACAGCAACAAGACACACCTGCACAGAAGGTGGTACCCCTCTAGAAGACAGAGACGATCTAGGGAAGCCTTGAAGAAGCCCCTGGCATAAAACACCACACATTAGAGCCACCACCACTACGTCCTACCAGCGTTCAGCGCATGCGTCGCGCGACTCAACTCACCTGGTTCTGGAGGAAGAACTGCGCCTGGGTGGGCAGCGGCGACGCCTGGCCGCCGTGAGGCTGGAACATGGCGAACTGTTGCAGCTGCTGCAGCGACGCGGGGTTCTGGAACGCCTGCAGCTGCAGGAGAGGGTTGCCGAGCAGGCCACCTAGACCGCCTAGGGCTGCGAGCGCGGCGCCCATGTTGCCTGTGCCTGGCGGACTCGAACTCGTCACCTGGGAGTTGGCTGATGTTGGTCGCGTTGGCTCTGTCACCTGCGGAGAACATGCATCGTTAATATGTAAACTAAGTACTCAATTTAATCTAAGATATTAATGTCTGAACGGTGTAACTTGACGAGCAAAGGGAATACAGTTTGGTGCACTATTGCTATTGAAATAGTGATTTTACAACCTTTTATTGTTCAATGCAAAGCAGAATCCTACTATAATCTTTAATAGACTCTAGCGCTTCTGTTAGCACATAGGGTTGCAAAAATTTTCTTTTATAACCTGGCATTGTAGTATTTTTTACCCTGTATGTAATAAATAAAGTATTCTTTTCTATGGTGTTTGCACATTTAAATTGAAAATTTTCTGGTGCGACTATGTTTTTTTATAACTTTTCCCTCACCACAGAAAAATTCTAAATTACTTTAACTCGCCAAATTACATCAATCGGAATATATTATATAAATAAAAATTTTATATCTAATACTTAAACTACAGCTACAATATTTTA
This sequence comes from Poecilus cupreus, assembly GCA_963942605.1. Lineage (NCBI taxonomy): Eukaryota > Metazoa > Arthropoda > Insecta > Coleoptera > Carabidae > Poecilus > Poecilus cupreus. The sequence goes on along the minus strand of OZ012714.1, from coordinate 1,149,925 downwards.
AGTAGTACTGACAAGTAACATTATTCATGCTGTACTGTAGTTATGAAACATTATAATATGCACAGCACTAAGTAATAATGTAGAAATATAATACGTATACAGGGTGGTAAATCGAATGACACGCCATAGAGTTTTCATTGCTATTTTTGGGTTCCATTATTAGCCTCCTTAATTAGTACTTCAAAAAAGTTAAATAGATTATTGTAGAGGAAGAATTTCTGTATATTTTGATGCTAATATTTATAATGTTATTCTAGCTGGAACTGAAAAAAATGACGGAAATGTTTATTGGTCACGAAATAACAAAACAAATGTAACAATTATTTAAAGGTATTAAGTTTTATCTATTATCTGCTGTCATCAATGTTTGATTTCAAGTGTCTTGATTCGAAAGGTATAATTTGTAAGAAAAATTAAATATAGTGAAATAGTTTTATGCTCAAAATAGTGCTCGACAAAAATGTATTAAATAAACTTATACTCTTAATTATTATAACATTTATTTTGTTATTTCATAACACTGTAAATTTTAAGACAATAAATATTTCCAACATTTTCCCGGTTCCACGTAGAGTAAAAGTATAAATATTATTGTCAATAAATGCAGACATACTTCCTCTACAACAAACTATTTAACTTTATTAACGAAAGTAATTAGGGAAGCCAATAATTGAACATTTCAACGCTACTGTGCATCCTGTGATACACCATCCTATAATGCAGTTTTAATTTAAGTAATTAATGCAACCCGGTTAGCACAGCAGCATACCATGTGGTATAAGTTGACAGAAGATTTTAACTAAAGATGAAAAATGAGAATTTAGTGATCGATAATAAGACCAGTAATGTAGGCTACTGAGTCTATAACAATGACAAAAAAAGACGAAGAAGATTTAAGAATAATGATACGAAAATTATAAAAACAATATTAGGACCAATAAGGAATAAGAATGAACTATAAAATAGAACAGGAGTTGAAAGGAGATGACATACAGAAAAAGATCAAACAACAGAGAGTCAGATGACTTGGACAGATATAGAGAGCAGAAAAAAAAGTATGGAATTAAGTCAATAGTAGGAAGATGAAGAAGATTTAAAAGCAGCAGAAATTAAAACTGAATAAGTAAAACAAAAGATAGGAAGACGTGGAGAAACCTAACTATAAGTATTTAAATGAAGGAAAAAAAATTAAAGAAGTTCTGATTTAATTTAAATAGTCAAAGTTCGTTAAAACCAAGCCACCCGTTTGGCACTGCAGTATAGTATGTGGCATAATAAAACATCTTTTCATTATTAGCAATTTAAAAACAGTTTTTATTCATTTTCGCAGAATAATTATTCATTAAAACCCGTTGCAATTAATGTAGTATAATTGCATTTAAAATCGAATTCTTAAAAATTATACAATACCATTAAAAACTTTATATTCTATCAGAATTTAGAAAGTAATAAAAGAAATTACGAATTAATTAAAAATTAACGGAATTTCTCTAATTATTTCTCTAAGCACAATTAATTAAAAGAACAAAGAACGCAATGTCAATATTAAGTTATGTAAAAACAAACGAATCAAATAAATTTCGAACAATCAAACGCATAAGAGTCGAAACAAAAGAATTTTAATATCAAAAGTCAACAAACAAAAACAAGTTAAATATAAAAACCCCGGAGGTAATGTTTGCAAAGTCCCGGCTGATTTCCAGCAATCTCTGATTTCAGAAAACATTTGTTCTCGATAAATCTGAGAGTGGCAGCTCCCTGTCGAACGCCGTGTATATGAAAGTTTACGTTTGTATGTAAGCGCTCCACCCCTCAAAAAGTTAAAATGTTTAAATTCTTCAGGGAGATCGCCAAGTCTAAACATCCCCTCATGTCGAGAGATCACGATATATTACCCCCAATAATCTCTTTACAACGCAGTTATCTTCGCTTAAAACTTGTGGCATGCCATATTACATGCACGTTTATAACTAATTAAAAATGAGAAATGGAAACTTACCAAATTGAGCGCCCCTCCTCTATCTGAGTCCATTGAATCTGCATCGTGGTGTAAATCGACTCCGTTATCACTGGTCATACTTTGTTCATCACCACTTAAGTCGCCGTTTACATCATCATCTGTAACAACAGTCAGAATTCAAAAAAACAGGCATAATATGTTCCTTTGAATTTTGAAATATTTAATTTCACAAATATTTAAGAAATTTACAGGGGTGTTACTGATTCAGCCGATCATAAGCGCTTTATACAGGGTGTTGAAAAAGTTCCGGGACGGTGAAATATCTCAAGAAATACACATCGCTTCAAAGACAATAAATTCCTTTTTTTTTTAAATAGAATCAACTGTTCAAAAAATTTTCAAATGGAAGATGTTGGTAAAAATATTTGGAATATAAAATGTTATTTGCACTTTTCTTGTACATGCTTCTAATTTTGAGAAAAACTAAATTATGTTTTTAATGATATATTTCAGTAATCTTAGTTACACTGGGAACATAACCTAAAATAATTTTTTACATCTATGTGTCAAACGCGTCAAATAATTGTGAAGTGTCAAAAATATGTGTCGTTTTAAATATTATAAAAGCAATATTTGTATTATTAGTTAGAAAGTTTTAACGACTCTAGATATTAATAAATATTTTAAATTAACATCACATCTGAGAACACAAAATTAAAGGTATAATTTCTATATGTCGAATAATTGTCACAATAGTTAAACGCAAGGAACAAGACATATGTTCAGCTGGTTTTATTTGTATAAGAAAGTAGTGTGGTGCCGGCACCATATTTTTTATTGTACATTCGGATGTTTTGTATGAATCTTTTTTTCCGATTCGCGATAGATGGTGTTATAATCAGAAAAATAATTATTGTCATAGTTCACATTTAAGATTTCAAAGTCTCTATCCCCAAGGGGTGGCAGTAGATGCTTAGTGATATAAGATGGATTTTATAAAAATATTAAACACGTATTTTTTTGTCTTTTGATTCAATGAGCATCTGTCGAGATATTTTACTGTCCCGGAATAGTGAATAATAAGATCTTTAGTCGAAAAGTCCGAATGCCACATTCAGCAATTGGTAAAAGACCTGATTATATTTATTTTATTTCTGAAATAATTATATACAGTTCCAGTAAAATCCCTAAAAAAATGCATTATAAAAACGCTATTATAAAGTGAACATTTTCCATTCCACCCTATTTAAAATGGCGCGTGCGCAAGATGCCCCGCGAGAACATTAAAAACCGATCAGTTGGGCGCGTGGCGAAGGGGTTGAAACACGGAACCGCGTAATCTGATTGGCTGTCAGCGGCATCGCGGCGGCAGTACACCCTGGTTAGCCTTACAGATTAGGGGTTAGGGCGCATTAACAACAATGTCGACGGATGCATTGTTAAACAGTCTCCTGCGTCATCAATCAATCGCCTGACGCGGCGGTTTTTAATGCTTGCCGCCATCACTAGAGATAACGAGGTCGACTACAGAGGCGTTGCTACAGATTCGCGTTGTTTCAGATGTGCTGTTCAATGGCTGATGGAGGAATCAATGAAGGGCGACTGCTAATTGCTGCCACAACTAAAACTATAGAACTTCATGCCGTAATCCAGATAATGATACAGGATGTAGAATTGAAATATATATAGGATTTTTTTTATATTGCTGTAAATATTTACCTGTTCATTTTACAGCAAAAGTATAAGTATCTTACGATATATCAAAGAAATTATAATCAATATTTATTAGGAAAATTGTAACACGGTCATAAAAATTAAACAAAGGCGAAACATATTTGACATTTTATAAAATAGTTTAAGATTTATTTATTTATCCAACACCTCTCAATAAATACTCTGTAACTATGGCGATTTTAAACAAGTAAAGTAACAGATTACCTACTAGTGGGTATAATTTTGAGAAAATCCACTAGTGAGTATTTTTTAATTTATAACAATAATAATAACACACAAACTTTGGTAACCACTTCGATTGACATTTTAATTTCAAAATTTTAAAGAATTTGTCACTGTCAAATAATATTTCTTTAATAAATTTTGCATTTATTAAGAGTTGTTGGATAAAACGTTATACTTCACACATGGGCATAGTGGAATTACCCTTTCGATAAAATTATCACACTCAGCCTTCGGCTTCGTGTGCTTAAATTTCTCTCGTGGGTAATTTCTTACTTTGCCCACTTGTAAAGTAAATAACTATTATTTAACAGACTCTTAAATTCGTTATTATATATATCATTACAATCTTCTACAAAATTTCTACGGGAAATAATGCAACACAGTGTAATAAATAAATCTGCTCCTGTTTTCTGAAATGTCAAATATTTTTTGTTGATTTTTTGTGCAAAATTTACTCTAACTCAATTATTTTACTGTACAATTTTCAAAATACCCTTATAGTAGAACTTAACTTAAAAAACAATCGAAAATGTTGACCCATCATACCTCCTTTACATACAGGTTGCTGAATTTTTTGAAATGATCAATTATTGACCTCCCTAAGTATTTTACACAAAAAAGTTAAATAGTTTAAATCTACATTTTTTTTTACACTAATATTTATAAATTTACTCTACCCGGAATCGGAAAAATGACGAAAATGTTTATTGGTAATTTTTTTAAATGTACAAATGTACCAATTGAAAGTAATTGTTTTATATATGTGCGAGAGGTAAATATATATATATATATATATATATATATATATATATATATATATATATAATTAAAGGTATTTTTTTTTAAATAAAAATCATTCTGTTATATGTTAATCATGGGTGTATATGTATAACATTTTGTGTTGGAATTAAACTTAAAAATGTTATTCCAAAGGCAACCAGTTGACAATTTTTGATGAACGAGTAAAAATGCGAAACCGAAGTGTAATGTGTTATTCTCATCACGTAGCCGTGTATAATGAAGACCACAGTAGAGCGTGCGGCACTCTGAGGAAGCGTGCGCGTGCCGCTCGCTACGAGCTGCGTACGAGCCAAGTAGATCTGAATATGGCTGTTTGATATTCAATCCTAGTTTTACAATGTTCGATTTTGTAAAAACGGCGGAGGCTACGGCGGTTGTTGGTAGCTCAGTGATCACTCACAGCTTTCTGACAGCGAGAACGAACCCTAACTTGCTAGTGGCTTCTGGGTAAAATGAACTATTTGCTTTATACTTAAAACAATCTAGATTTACTTGTGCATTAAATATTATTCAATATTAAAAAGTGTTATGGATAGAACGCGTGCGAGAGGAGCAAGAGAAATAAAGGAAATTTAAAAAGAGCGACCATCAAAACCCGTATGAAAAAAGGCGAAAATTCTAATGTGGCAGTACCTTGTACGCCAAAAAATTCAAAAAACCTTTCGAGTAAAGTGTCTTTTAGCCCAGTCGATTACAATTAAAAAGAGAGATGCACAACTAATGTTATACCAGTTCTAAATACAAAATTTCAACATTCTACGGCGTAAGTATAATATACATTGCCCTACAATGAAACACCCGGTAAAAAAACTATAAATATTTGGGCACTTTAATTTAAAATAAACCTACCTTTTTCGGTAATATTTAAAATAATATTGTAAATTAAAAAAACAAAATCTGATGAACTATCCGGTATAAATATCACACTATTGTATGTAGCTATTGTCTATTAATGACTAAAATAATAAAAAGATGTTTTCAAAAAGTTGATTTCGTTTACCGGGTGTCACTGCCTTATGTATCATAGGAAATACAATGGTAAAAAAAATTAGCATTAAAAATTTTTGTACAAAAATGTTCAAAATTAAAAAGCGCACGAAATGTTATAATATAAAATAAAATAAATTTATCATCACGCCATTTACCCATTTCTGGGTGTGGCACTCTGCTCAAAGCAGATCTCGTTTTATGATATATTTTGTGCGCGAAGTACGGTTGTGGTGGAGTAATTTTATGTGGTTAAAATTTTCGAAAATTTGTCAAAAATTTACCTAATAATATAAAATGAATCTGATATATAAAAAAAATTAATTATTATAACACAGAGTATTGCTAAGTAATTTGAAATTCTCCAAGATTAAATTGAAAGAAATAACATAACAGCTATAGAGTTGAAAAGGAATGTGCTACACATTTGAAACTAAGAATAAAAAGGGAATAGTTGTGAATAGAATATTCCGGGCAAAATGTGTATCTGAAGCCCGTTAAGGCACCGTGTAATGTTGGAAGCATGACAGTGATAAAAACAGTTGATGGTTTCTCGCGTGCATTGAGAGATATTCAGATCTAAGCAGGCCTTAGAATCACGTGCGGCTCTGAGCTTAGGAACAGCTCGTAATATGGGGTAGTATATTTTTATTGTCGGCAGTGTTTTGTTATTCAAAACGCTCGGCCAACGCGATCAGAATATTTTCCGTTTGGCCGGCAAGCGTTCGCGGAGGTTATTCAGATTCGACGCGCATGTATGACAACTGTGTGAAGAAAAAATCTCTGCGAAATCACTGCCCTCATATTTCCATACATGGGTATAGGGAATCTGCGATTTCGTATTCGTGCTTTCACATTAAATACAATATTAAATATTTGCGAAATATACTACAACTAATGGGCTTCCAAAATTAAAATACGCTAACTAGTGGTAGAAAGATAAACTAACCATAAGATACATAAATTTCATTGTATTTTGAAATTAATTGTAATTTAAAAAAAATTAATAACAATCGTAGTTATTTTAAAAGTATTCCAATGTAAGTATTACATTTGTTTAAGCCGTATTATTTAAATAATATGTGAAAATGAAAGGTTCATTGTATTTGTAATTAAGATTAAATTTTTTCCAAAAAAACCTATAAATAAAGGAAAATTTGCAGTGTGTATGGCAACAGTTCTGCTGTCAATAAAAGCAAACTACCAATACTAATGCAATCAGTCGCCATCATAAGATATCATACAAAATTAATTTGACATGTACCTTTTGGGAATTGTGATCAACGCCATCTCTTGATAATTTGGAAGCCCAATATCGTGAACACAACAATGTTATTCAGTTGTCAATACAAACGACAGATGAAAGCGGACATACTATTTAGCATTTAAAATAAAAACAAATATGTCAAACATAATTTTGAATTCATTTAGAAAAGTAAGGCAACCCTTCTATATCTAATGCTTGTTTGAAAAGTGGTTGCTATGCGTTTGTTGAGCAGTTGTTAAGTAAAAACATAGCACAACAACTAGCTGTCTCTCTACGCTCACATTTTCAACGTCAGTTAGAGTTCCAGTATTATTATAGTTCAGTGAATTTGAGTGATAGCCTGTTTTACACGACGCAATTTATTCGTCAATAAATTGGTCAAGTTTGTTTTGTCAATAAATTGCCAAGAACAAAAATATTGTCGTTTGTATTACAAATATCAAGTTTTCCGTCAATTTATTGAGACAATTTCAGTAGTACCAACACATCAGTTGTCTTCTATGCTATTAAATTTTTGGTTCAAGCTGTAAGTATACAAAAATAACAAAATAACCAAAATATAAACAAGTTTGATTGGTTGGCCTCACTAAAATAAGTAAAATCTACTGAAAATTTCTAAAAATTGTCGAAAAATAGGACACGTTCTAATTCGTCAACAAATTGACCAATTTATTGATGAAGAAAAAATTGACGCAGAGTCGTATTACACGCAACAATAAATTTACAAGAAAACCAGGCCATTTTATTGACCAATAAATTGCGTCTTGTAAAACAGTCATTAAACAATTAAGAATACTTTTGATTATTGCTCTGTACGTAATTTTAAGAATTATCAAGAAATATGTGAACAAACGGAAATGACTTTGTGTATAGGTCTTACCAATTCTTGGTTAATTTTTGTATTGCCAACTGAATAACTCTGTTATTATCACCCTGCATAAATATTTAAAAAAAAAAATTAAAAAGTATAAGTAACAGATGTTACATTTATAAATGTTAAATGTATAATGAAACAGATTAATATTCTATCTCAGCCTGGTATCAAATACATAATTCATATAAATCTAGAATTCCATATAAATGATTCATTCTTGTTTTCTGATGTTAATCTGCCTCCTACCGCCCTACCCCTAACAATACAGTCAGAATTCACACCCTTTTAGCAAAAAATCATAGTTAAAAAATAATTTTCCACTCGTGCTACCAAATCTCCACCATGTGCGCCATTACTGTTAATAACTTCGCTATAATCGATTATCATTTTACACAGGGCGGCCGAAATTAAACAAACGTTAGTCGCACCCCTTTGGCGCGTGGCAGGGTGGCGACTTTGTGCGCACCCCGTATGTATGGTCAGCTGTAGCGAAATGTAGTTTTGATTGAACTGTGCCGATCGGGGGATGATGATTGATGACTCGCTTGCTGTGATCTTTTTTGCGAATAATTTGATCTGCTTGCACATTAGCTGGCCTGATTTTTGTTGTCGTGTGTTTATGGTTTGTGTTTCTCGTTTTTGGGAACTCTATATTGTTTTTTTTTTTTTTTGTAGTAAATCAGTATACACTGGCAATATTGACCTTTCTTAATTGCATCTATTATAAAATAAATAAAGAAAAATATTTGAATTAAAATTGTAGCAAATATTATACCGTGAGTTTCAGAAACTTTTCTGTTATTAATGTGTTACTGTGGATATCAGGTATACGTAGTTTTAAATATAAAAATTTTTAACCAAGAATTAAAGCGACAAAAAAAAAAAACGGAAAAGTGGAAAATAAAATAAGAAACCTTTCACTGTGATTTTGGAGGCGTTATTCAAGAATTTCTTTTTCATATAAAGAATGCACTGAAGCAAAATTGATTTTAGTCATTTATTTGTACAACTTTTATCTATGAATATCAAATGTTTTAAAAGTGAAATATTAAAAATAGCCTCTTTAGTAGGCGATCGTTGATTGTTTGTTTGGCGTCGATTTAAAATTAGTTACCTACATTAGTATACGAGCTTAGTTATTAAGATTAATGCCCGATATTATAAGGAAATTTAATTGGCACTTAAATTTACTGTTAAAGTAAATTTATTTGTTTTTAATAAGTGCACAACATTTCAAATCATTTGTGTCAAACATTTGATTGTCATTTGATATAAATTTAGTATGGAAGTAAATTTATCTGGAGTTTAAATTATAATACCGGGCATAAAAAGGTTTATTTTATTTTTTGATATCAGTTCAGTTAAATTTTTTGTTAATAAGTTTATTTTTATTGGTACTTATTAAATCAGATAACCCAGTACAAAGATATGCGTGGTAGAATTGGTTAACCGGTAAAAATTCAATGGATGAACAATCAATTATCCCCTATTTTTCTACTATTAGTGGTGGAATTTTTATTTCAAATTGAAATGGAATAAAAATTCGAGGTATATCCAATACAATGAAAAAAGAATCATCAAAATTTGACTACTAAGTAAAAAGTTATGCGTGGTCTTTTTTTCGTCGGATAAAAATCTATTAGGTTTTGAAGTAAACTACCACTTCCGGTTAAATTTAATCAGCTTGCGACATAATAGAATATTATTATATGAGTAAATAATGACCATAATCCCGAATATAATACTGTACTTTTTCTACTCCTGTAAATTTGGAAATAACGTTTATCACGAAAATGATCGAAATCGGTTGAAAACACACGTTGAAAAACGGCAACATCAAAATACACAATGGCAACTGACTATACTGTCAGACGGCCGTAGCTTAGTGATCCACATCACGGCTTTAAAATAGAGAGGAATAATTGATTTCTGGTTGTGTTATTGGTCGAGAAGAGTGAATTATGAATCCATAATTCACTGCTGTGAATTATGACTAATATAATTAATCGAAAAAATTGAAATAATGGGGATATGTTTATACATTCCCACTCTAAATATAAAATAATAATGATTCATAATACTCTGGCCAGTTTACAGTTAAGCAACTTCTTCCGGACAAGAACACAAATTTTCCAATCCATCACAACAAAAGCACCTCATCCTCATCCTCCTCTTCCACATCTCCAGCTTTTATTCATACATGACGGTCCGAAGTCGTTAGCAGCAACGATGTATACTCCAGCATCCACCACATCAGAATCAAGTCTTGCATGCACAGCGATAAGCCTACATTGGCTTCATAAACGTCATCGCCGTCGGACGGTAAAATAACCAAAGTTATCGTCTCCCCTCGACCCGGGGGCCGGGGTCGTCCGCTCCTCACTCTGCACTCGTGTGCCAGACACGCCGACTATAAGAAATTTCACACCGGTTGAATTTTGATATTTAGGGATGCACTGGACACTCGTCTCGGGGCAAACACCGTGAAAATAGCCGCAAACGGTCGAGCAGACGGAAGCGGACTACGGAGACCCGACGGCATGTTTGTGTTTTTGATTAATTTTGCTTTGTTGCTGGTATTATTTGAACATGTTGTTATTCATTACAAAATATGTCTACATACTTTGAATTAATCAGTTATAATCTCTGAAATGTTGTAATTTTGAAACGCGCACTTTTTTTTTACGAAAGCGAAAAACGAGCTTGAGACAGATGGAGGTTACTCTTTTTTACTTTCTTATACAAAGTATAAGGAAGTATTGGAATCAGGAAAAAATCGCTGCCGAGATTTTTGGGGAAATACATGTTTTGACGTCCACTGAATCCGTTAAGACCAATTTATAAATGATGTCTGTGTGTGAGGATGGATGGATGCCCGTGTGCGAAATATCTCATAAACGTGACAAGATATGTAAAAGAAACTTGGAATTTGTAAGTTTCATGAAAAAATGAAGAGTTGAGTTGATTTTGAATGAAATTGAAGAACCGGAACTTTATTAGACACACAAAACAATAAATTACATTTATTTCAATAATAGAATCAACTGTGAGAAAAAGTTTCAAATGAAAGATGTTTGCAAAAATATTTGGAATATAAAATGTTATTTGCACTTTTCTTCTACATGCTTCTAATTATAAGAAAAATTAAATTATATATTTAAGAATATATTTCTATAATCTTAGTTACAATGGGAACAAAAACTAAAACATTTTAATATCTATGTGTCAAACGTGTCAAATAATTGTGAAGTGTCAAAAATATGTGCCGTGTGAAATATTATAAAAGTAATATTTGTATTATTATTTAGAAAGTTTTGATATTAATTAATTATTATTTTAAAATAAATTCATAGTTAAAATGAGAACAAAAAATTAAACAGGTTTAACATCTATATGTCAAATAATTGTCAAAATAAAGTTATACGCAAGGAACAAGTCATACGTGTTCACTTGGTTTTATTTGTATAAGAAAGTAGTGTGGTGCCCACACCAGATTTTTTATCTAACACTTGTTTGTAGAAGGATTGCTATGAGTTTGTTGAGCAGTTGCTATATAAAAACAACGGTTGCTTTGTAGAAATCCTTGATGAAGGCTCAGTGATAGTTTTTATATTTTGCATTTCGATTATTTATATTAAAATTATTATTATTAATTATTCATTTTACGCACTATAATAATTCGATCTTTCCATTCTGTTTTTTGTTTTCTTTGTAGCTTCGCGGTACTTAGTTTGATTCCTATTTACTACTTCCTCTGTTATCCTAACATTTCTTCGCTTGCATTACTCTCTTTCTTTTCTCTTTTGTTCTTGCATTCCAAACTACTTTTGCTTGCTTATCTTAATAACAATACTAAACAATTGCTACACATACACAATTCTCTATGAAATGCCGCATATCCGGCGCCATTTTGTGCATCAACAAATCAAGCGGCCGATTGAGTAGGGTTAAACACGGGAAGCACTGCACTGAAGCCATAGCACACCGTGATGTGGGATATGTTAATGCGCGGAAGAACCCTCCGCAGTGTAGCTGTAGCTGATAACCCTTTTTAATAAAGGCGGCCGCCACGTGTCGAGTATTATCCGCGGCACGTGGCTCCGCTTGTTACGTCGTAAAACATGGTAATGTGTGGCGCCCCCGGCGACAAGAGATGCAGCAGGTATGCAGGGACGGACTCACAACATTTTTTATTCATCGGTTTATTCATCTTCAACGACTGTTCCACTATGAGCGTGCGATGGAAAATTAATTTTACTGTTTGTTGTACAAATATAAATTCAATTCAAATAAATTATCATAGGTAAATAAATACTATGCCCAGTTTTATAAAGAAATTTAAACTCCAATCAAATTTGTATCAAGTTAATCAAATGACACACAAATTTAAGTAACTTCAAATGATATGCACTTGTGAAATACAAATAATTTTATTTTCTACTACTACTTCACCCTTTACTTGAGCCTATACCAATTTATTTAGATTGAATTCGCAGTGACATGTTTACGTAATTTACCAGCAGCTCTCTCTGCATTCGCAAATGCAATATAGCTGATATTTTATCGTATATTATATTAGATAATCCATCACATATAAAAAAAAGTTACCGATAATGTTATCAATAATTTATTGTCTGAAATAACATTGACTGGGTGCTGGGAAGAATATGAACTAGTTTACCGGTGTAGGTTGGAAAACAAGCAGTTTCTGAACCATTTTGATATATAATAAGGTTTTTGGTTTGATGGATGACAAAAAATCTCTTGGATATGAAATAGTTACTTGTCAAACTAAAGAGGAAAGCGCTTCTTTTTCCCACTGCGCTCATGAGGCATTTTGGGCGAGAGTGGAAGAAGGACTTTCTTCTCGTGTTAGATACAACATTTTTTCACGACATGTTTCTAAAAACGATTTGCTCGGACCTTAAATTCACTTTGACAACACAAATGATTCGTTAAAAGTTAGGTTATCAGAAGCAAGGTGATGTAGCAATGTTGCTAATGAACCAATCTTAAATATAAATTAAAGTAGTCAAATTGTAATTTAATCTAGAATACAATTTAAAGTATGTATATCACTAAAATACGAATTTTCAATAAAATTAGGCATTTATTTATCATTTTTACAATATATTTTGTTGTAAATACCATTCATATTGGTAATACTTCTATATTTTCCTCTCTAGAGAGGAAAAACTCATGTTTCTCTCTATTTTGGAAGAAGAACGGTTGGATTTCCAGACAGGTCGTGAAAAAAAAATAACCTCTTCTAGTTTCGACGTCTCTTACACCTTCTTCAGGGGGTGAATTTTCCACAATAACAATTACAGAACATTATAAAATCAATAAATATATAAATAATTATGAAATACAAACACAGCTGAAACTTCTCGCCAACAATTATAATAATAAATAAATAAAACATAATCAAATATAATAAAATACATGTGTGTTTGTTTTTATATATGTGTTGTTTTAAAAATGTTCTGCAATTGTTATTGAGACAAATTCCCCTCCTGAAGACGAAGTAAGAAACGTCAAAATCAGTTGAGGGCGTTTTTTGACCAGTGGTTATTAACCAACAGTATTTGTCATTTTGATATATGTTAAACAGTTTCTGAATGGAAACGCGAAAATTAAAAAATATTGTGCGTACGGTAAAGCCAGGCCTGCACCGCTCAAAAAACAGGTTTCCTCGCATCCTCGATTAAAATCAAATCTCAAGCGTGTCATCTCATCCATTGAGCCGAACCCTACCGTTCTTCAGCAGCCCTGAAGACAACACAAACGCAAACACGAAGCAGCACTCCACTTGCCACCCAGGTGCGAAGATGTGTCGACTTTTTACTCAGCCTCACACTTGAGTCAGTGCAATATTCTGATTCGTTCGTGGAAGCCGAGCTTGTTAGCGCGAAATACAAAAAGAGGTGCGTTTACATTAGCGAGGTGCGCGCTTGAAAAAAGGCAAATTATTGAGAGTTAACTGCATTTGCTGTCATTATTGAAATGTTGTGGTGGCAACCCTGTAATTATTCTGCGAGCCGACCACTAGCACTTTTGTTTAACTTGATTTAAATTAGAATAATTTTGATCGTAAATGTGATTCGTAATGCGCGACTCATTTTTTTGTTAATGATTATTTTTAATAAGGAAGGCAAATTGCAATAATGTAGAATAACTAGTGCTTGTTAGATTCTCGACTTGAAATATAATGAATAAAAGTTATACGTTCTTACCGTGTGAAGGTGGAGTTGATGGTGCTTTTTCCATTCGATGGAGGGGGTGGTCAGCTGAAACAACAAACATACATAAATATACATAGTGACGTCACTTTCTTACAAGAGTTCAAATATACAAGTAGAATGTCAAGATACATAGCCTCGAAAAATGCATCTTATCTTGGAAAGATAATGTGAAACTCTGAATTAATTATTAATTATGTAGTTTGAAGTAAATGTTTGAGAATATGTGGCTTTAGTTGAAAATTAAAGCATAAACAAATGCATAAATTACATGTTACACATGTCAGACACATGTTTAACGCTTTAAGGATATATCGTAAAGAAAAGAACGTGCAGCAGGGAAGGTGATATCGAAAAACAATAAAGTGCAGCGGCTCACACGTCCAGCGCCGGCCGCGACTCCGGCTACGACTCCGGGCGGCTCCGGCTCCGGCCGACAGTATTTTAAAGGAACATATTTCACCGCATATAGAGTTGCATTAGCGACGGAATACGTGGATCCGGGCCACATAGGCGCACGTACCTACCGGGACACTCACATCAAATACTATCTAATATTAACTTTTATTATATTGACACTTCGGACATGAGGACAGCATTCCTACTAATATAAATTAATTTTCATTGCATTTCAGTGTTATTGATGTTAATTTTTGTAATCGTTGTGTCTATTATTATAATGGGGTCTTTCACCATTTTTAAAATTTTTTTTTTTATGAAACTTTATCTAACTTGAAGACTATCTACACTTTTAAAGAGTCTTAATTGTTATTCATTAAACCACAATGATTTTTAAAAAATGTTGTGACGTCATTATAGAGGTGTTGGTGAATCTCAAACAGTAGAGATTTAAATAATTTTTGTCACATAAATGTTCTATTTTATTGTAATAATAATAATAAAATAAGTAAAAAAATATATTACTACAATTATTTACAATCTGTACTGTTTTAGATCCAGCAACACCTCTACTATGACGTCATAACATTAAAAAAAAATTATTGTGGCTTAATGAATAACAATTAAGACTTTTTAAAAGTGTAGATAGTCTTCAATATAGATAAAGTTTCATAAAAAAAAAATAAAAAAAAATGGTGAAAGACGCCATTGATATTTTCTTTTATTTGTTTTTTATTTCTATGGCTATCTGAATTTTGATGAAAATGTCATATTTTATTTTCTAAATATCTAGTGCTACAGATATTTTATTGCATTAAATGAGGACTTTTTTTTAAGTAAAAAATAATTTTACAGAACTTTTAATTCTTGTACTTTTGCTCTAAAATGTACAGGAGAGCAAATTACCGCACATTTTTAAACTCATATGTTCCACGTTTCGTTGCAGACACTGTACAAGTTTCTTAACAGAGCCTATCATATTTTGTGAAACACACAAAAATCTAATAAAGTACGTTGATGTGTTAGAAAATAGTTCGCGTCTCCGTCACTGGAAGCAGCGTATTACCATCCGACAACGCGTGAAGAACTAGAGGATATATGCAAAAGCCTCGGTCAACTCTGAAAAATAATAGCAGCGGGGCCCTCGTCTCTGGGGGGCCGTTCGAGGAAAGTACCACCGCCGGACACAGGATACACACGCGGGCTCTCCCCGCTCCGGCGTGCCGGACTCGGGCTCCGACACCGGAACCGGATAAATAATGTACGCGAGCGACTAATACATATTCATCGACGCCTCTGCCGGGTGCATGATATGCTGGCCGCTGCATCGCGCCTGTCATTTTCATGACTTGTTCTGAATATTTGATTGAGATCGTAAATGTAATTGACTTTAATGGCTCGTTTTGAAACTGAATTATGTGATATTTGAGTGTAAGCGTAACATAAATGTAAGATAGGGCGCATGCAAAGATGAATTACAAAATTTAAGGCTACAGGAACTAATTTTATATAATAAAATCACACCCCGCGATCTTAAAATGTAAACTTATAACATTCGGTCCAATACGAAGTTGTAACGTAGCAAATTGCTATTGGTGACAAAATCGCATCGAAACTTCATGTTTAATAAAGAATATTTCATTAGTTGTCAGAAAACGATTCATTTTTGTCATAATTAACAAATTTTTTAGAGAATATACTCAAATTTAAATATAATTTTACATCTCGCTACATTTTACAAGGGACGTATAGGAATCATACTAAAAATTCGGTAGTTAACTTTCAGTGGATGAGTACGTTTTTGGGTCCCTAAAATACGATTTTAATAGTTTCGCGATGATGTCTGTTTGTCTGTATGTGGATCTCTGGAGTTACGGTTTCTCAAAAACTATTGAAATGAAAATTTTAATATTTTGTATATATCAATGGAATCTTTTGCTATTTTCTAAATTTTGTTTATAAAACTTTATCTAAATTGAAGACTATATGCAGATTTAATGACATTTAAAAAAAATGTTATGACGTCACTGGTGTTTGTGTGTTCTGTGAATTTGTGTTTTTTGGTTACGAATTCAAAACAAAACAAAAAGCTTCAAATTAGGTGCCAACCATTTGACACTTCGACAATATAACAGCTCAATAATAAGAGAAGATCAAAGAATTTGAAAAGAATAGATGTATGAGAGATAAACTTAAGTAGAAAACAATACTTTAACGCCAGAATTGCTATCTTTAAAACTCAAATAACTCAATAATTAATAGTATTTTTTAAACTTCTATTATATCTAGTACTAGTACGATGTTTTTGGGTATAATAACAATATATATTATTTGCCATTTTGTGTATCAAATATTATTATCTACAGTTGTGTTTGAAACATTTCTCTCTTACTGTTACCATTTACCAATTACAACACTTCAAAGAAAAATTATATTTTGACATTTCGTTTAAATCTGATAACTGATTGGTAGAAGGCACCAAAGAATTTACGATTAATTACCCCAACAATTTTTTGCAACATTCTATTGACGAGTTAAAGAATTGTACAAACGAATCTTTTTAACATTAATATGAATTTGATTTAATCATGTCCCAAAAGATAATGATCCAAAGGATTTAAACTTAACATGATTGAAAATTTAGACTTTTTAACAAGGTGATGTCCAAGTATTTTGGAACCTCATACGTTGCCAAATAAAAATTCTCAAAGGTACCTACACCAAGAAACTGTTAAATTGTATTACAGTCGTAATAAATAAAACTTTAACAATTTAAACGTGAATAAATAGTAATTTACAAATTTATTAAATTCAAGAAAATAATTACATTTGAAAATAGCATGCGTCGTGCAAGGAAACAATTGAATGAACTATTACACAACACATAATCATAATAACATACAGAATGAAATGAAGGCAGAACAATAATATAAATAATAAATAAACGACATTTGTTGAAAAGGTCACGAAGTAATACAACGTCTGTATGGTCAGCGAGTAAAATACAAATTGGATTTTGAATTTTTGAATATTCTATGTAAGTATGTCTATTGAAAATTCTTGGCAAAATGAAAGTTTTAAATATGCACGAGCTGGTATAGAAGTTCGATATTCATATGTTCGGCTGGACGTGGCCAGCCAACGTGATCACGTATCAAATATACATATCAATGGCCGCCAGCCACACCACCTATCCGACAACTTAACCCGGAATTTTTTTCTTATGCTAATCATGCCATTTCTGTAAATTTTACAGAATTCGCAAGTAAATTATATTCTTATAGCGCTTACACTCGAAGCAGTAGAGTTTAATTATTATAATATAGACCATATTGTAAAATTCTTGTGGAATATAACGAAAATCTTATTAACACACACCACCAAGATATGATAGAAACACTGAAATATAATAATCATACTGAAACATTCACTGACGTTGAAAATTCAAGCTGGGAGAGACCATTAATGTGTTTACATAGTAACCGTTCAACAAACGCATAGCAACTGTTCTATAAATAAATGTTAAGCTGGATTTATAGTTTGTATAGAACACAGGAATAATTTAACACAGAATAACCTAAAATTTTGATCATATGGAAATGTGTACTTCAATTTATAATTTTCATAGTGCACAGGAATAATTAAGCCCAGCACACGAATTGAACAATGTTATATTTCTGTGTCTATGCTGTGCCTTCTATGTTTTCTGTGTCCTTTCGTTATATTTCGTATTAGTTTGGGTAAGTGTTTCCTCGTATCCGCCGCGAAAACATCTGACACAGACAAAGACAGGTATTTATTTTCTTCTGTCACTTCGTATGTCATTCTGTGTAATTTATAAAACCCTTATGTTTTTCTATGTTAAATTATTCTGTGTTATATGCAAACTATAAATCCAGCTTTAGATAAAGAAGAGTAGCCCACGACTTCATTCTGTCTCAACTTCTTTTAAGAAACGTGCCTGTTTTTCGCGGCGCAATGTATAGTTGAGTACGACTCTGTGTCAGTTTTTTCTTTACTAATAAATTGGCTAATTTACTGAGAATTAGAATACATTCTATTTATCGACAGTTTTTTAGAGAATTCTAGAGGATTTTAATCATTGCCAACCATTCGAACTTGTTTGTCTTGGTTAGTTTGTCTAAGGCACTAGAATATATGAGTATTCTCATCCGACATTTTGGGTCCAAGTGTCATAAATAAAACAAATTATTAGAATCCAGTTACTTTAATTCTTTTCTGTCAAATTTGAAGTTGATATTGATTAATAATTGTGATATATCATTCTCTTAATTATTATATTTCATATCTAACAGGTAAGTGTACAGAATACTTTCTAATATATTACCGTATTATTTGTGTAGTTGGATTTTACAGAATTTCAAGAAATATGTTTTCAAATTTGACAGATACAAATTTTAAATGTTTTTTTTTTTGAGTAACTGGATTCCAATAACTTGTTTTATTTATGACATCTGGACCCAAAATGGCGGACGAGAATACCTACATTCTTCTAGAGCTCTAGTTTGTCATTATTGTATGTATAGCTTGAATATTATCGTGTTGGTATTACTGAAATTATCACAATAATTTGATAGAAAATTTGATGCGTATACGACGAACTACAGTATTTTTGTTCTTGGCAATTTATTGACAATAAATTGCGTTGTGTAAACAAAATTTAATACAATATCAATAAGAACAGGATTTACTATATCTATGGACAAGCTATACTTATTACTATTAGAGATTGTGAACTTTCTGTATATATGATGAAGCAATGTTGTGTAAATGTAGGATAAAATTTTAATTATGAAGTATTTCTGTAATTAAAACTCATTTAAATGGCAAGATATGAGAATCGTTTATTGTTTTTCAGAGAATTCATTAATTACTACCAAGCAGAACTGACTTTATGCAAATAATCAACAGATGTGCAAATTATGAAAACAGTTCTTGGTAAATTAAATTCAATTCGGCGGGAGTTAATTGTATTTAAATTAGCCGCTAAGTCTTATTAATTATGCGAAACAAATTGATACTATTTACATAGGAGTAAATCTTGTGCAAAAAATTAATTAATTATATCTTTCCCGTGTGTTCACATCTTGGGTACACCTACTCATTAATTATATTACGTGTTATTTACTTAAGTATAAGCAACGTAATAAAAACAATTACAGTGCTATAATAGCTATTAAAGTAGGCAGGAAGTACTCGCATAAATAAATTTAGAAGTTTTCAATTTATATACTTTATATTTATATAAAGAAAGCGTATGAGTTTTGACAGTGTTCTTTGAGAGATTATGTGGGATGTATTTGTAGAGTACGGTGTGGATGGTAATTTGTTGGGAGCGATTCGAGCGTTGTATGAAGGAAGTGAGACTGCGGTGAGAGTTGATGGTAGATTGAGTGATTGGTTTCGTATAGATGTTAGTGTGAAACAGGGTTGTGGAATGTCTCCTTGGTTGTTTAATTTGTATATGGATGTGTTGTTACGAAAGGTATTGAATAGAACGGATGGTGTACGTATTGGTGGACGTATAGTGCCTGCGTTAGCTTTTGCGGGTGATGTTGTAGTGTTGGGTGAAACTGAAGTAATTGAGAAGAATGGTTGTGAGCATAAATGAAGTAGGGAAAGGTTTAAATCTGTTACTGAATATCGATGATTGTAAAATGTTGGTGTTTGAGAAGAATGATTTGGTAGCTAATTGTAATGCGAGATTGGAACAAATTAATGAATTTGTATATTTGGATGGTATGTTTTTGAGGGATGGACCTAATGATCGGGAGATTGAAAGGCGGGTATCTGCAGGGGGCAAGGTATTGGGTGCTCTGGGTACATTTGCTCGAAACGTGAATGTATCTAGAGATGCTCGATTAAGTGTTTATAATTGTGTGTTATTTGCATACATTGATGTATGCTTCTGAATGTTGGGTGTGGATGAAAAAGCATGAACGATGTATAACTACTGTGGAAATGAGGTATTTAAGAGAAGTGTGTGGTTATAGTGTCCTGAATATATTGATGTAATTGATGAGTGTGAGATTGAGAAGAATGTTGTTAAGAAAGTGAGCGTAAGTCAGTTGAGGTGATTTGGACATCCCGAAAGGTTGATGAAACTAACATATGCGGGTGAGATTGAAGGTGAACGATTGCGCGGGCGTCCGAGGAATAAGTGGTTGGGTATGATTGATAGTTTGTTACATGAACGAATGATTTCCAGATGAGCATGTATAAATATGAACGAGGAGAAAGTGGTGGAATGTTTGGAGGAGATTGATTGTTGGTTAACTGTGTTTCTGGGTTCGTGCTACCCCACTATGTGGGATATAGCGTAACTTTTTATTTCAATTATCCAGCTAATATTTATTAACGTTGTGTTCTATTGTGATTATTTGTAGCTTCTTGACAATAATTATGCTTAACGGCTTTAAATATGAATACTTAAATAAGTTGGAAGCTACTATGAGAACCGGTAGTAGCTCTTAATTGAAAAATTTTGTTTTAAAAAATAGTGTACCATATATAAATTCCGTCAATTTACATTTATCATATTTCAGTGTGTGGGAATATTATAATCGTCGGATTATTTAAACACAACACATGTTGCCTGAAAAACAGTGCATGTGAAATAAGACAATCTTTTGTTTTAAGATAAGTTTGGATACCGGAAGCCGATACAGGATTTTGTAAATGATTTTAATGTTTTTGCAATTAAAATTAAATAAGAATAATTTAGCATATTGTTTAATATGATTACGCATAATTTAAACAGTATACAGTAACAAGGTTAACAATAATTTTATGATAATATAATAAATTATATTCTTCTTGCATTGAGCTTGACACTATTTCTAATAAAGTAAAATCAACAAAAAAAAAAAATAGAAAAACATGAATAATTTCTGTATTGATCATTTTATGATTATAAAGAATAGGAACTGTTTTAAAAAGGAATAAAATTTTGCAAAAATAAATATGATATTTTATTTTAAAATATTAAATTGTCAATCATTGCGCGAAAATGAAACACCCAGTAAAAGAACTAATACTGCAGATATGTAAGCACTTTAATTTAAATAAATTTTCGGTAATACATAAAGTTACAGAGTGGATCACGCGGTATATACCCGTTATATCGATAATTTTGAAGCACCGTGTATGTATATATTATAGCTTCGGCGAACATACAAGTAATTTGAAATCTTCCAAAAACAATTTCATTGTAAGGGATGCGGCAAGAGTAGTGCAGAGAGCAACAAAAAAAAGTGATACCATTTTAATAAGGCAAGTTTGAAATTAACCTTAAAAAATCGAAATCGTAACATGTAAAAATCGAAAAACTATATTAGCTGTTAGTTTTGATAGTTTTGTTAGTTTAACGGATATGTATATATTATAGCTTCGGCGAACATACAAGTAATTTGAAATAGGTTCTCATGAAATATATGGTGTGAAGATGATTATCTTAATTTCGTTTAAATCAAGACTGAAATTATTATTTAATGTATGCACCTAACTTCAACAGTCATAGTAGTGATTGATATACTACCCAATTACCATAGACTTTACATAGACCGCCGCGCTTAATTAAATATAGATAAAGAAAGAAACTCAGGAATTAATCAAAAATAATCACATGCTCATGTAATTTAGATGATGATCACAGAGGAATGTGATAGCAGGTTTATAATTTTTATCATTTATTTTACTGTCAAAATAATGACAGGAACATTACTTAAATTTGTGTGAAATTTCAAGTGTTAACGGAGTTAGTAAACTATGTAAAATTAGATAAAATTCCCCAAAAATAAATTGAGCCAAGAAGAAAATCATTATTTGTGAAATTATCGAAGCTTGCAAGAACAATTGCCTCGCCTAATTGGCGGCCTACTACGATATATTGTCTGATTTCTTTTACCGCAAATTGGTGATCAAAAGCAGACTTGTTAGTAATTAATATATAAAGTAAAGGTTATTTTCCGCAGTTGTTACCAATTAATGATAATAAATACTCTGGAAAGGGAGGTGGGGAGGGGGTATTAGGGGAGAATGGAGCAGCTCAAGTGGAATATCGTTCGTGAGCGAAATAATTGAGAAATATTTGATGTCGTTTCTTATTAAGTTAAATGGTATTTTAAATGAAGTTATTGCCATTATTTTCTGATAGATGGTCGTTTACGTTATAGGTTCTCAAATTTATTTAACATTAATCAGGCAGAATTAATTTAGAACGCAATATTTTATTCGATTACAGAATTTTAATCAAGAATCATTAAGTATTTATTGAGAGCTCGTTACAGACATAATTGCTGTCCTTGCTCATTTATGAAGAACTGAATAATCAAATATTCTACCTACATATTAATGAAAACTATAATAAAACAACATCAAACAAAATGAAATAAAATGTTGTGGGGAGCACAATACCTCCCGCCATAGGTTTCTTATCAAACAATGCAGAAATACGGACTACCACTATCAAGAAACGCTGATCCCTTCAAAACATTATGACACATGTCAAAAAATGACATTTTTCAACCGTTGTTCTTTTTTCTAAATTACAGGTTAGCAGATTTAAACTAAAACGTCAAAATATAATTTTTCTTTAGTGTTATAATTCGTAAATGGTGACAGTAAGAGAAAAATGTTTAAACATTGTTGCTTTATAGTAGATCGTTCTTATGGAAATTCAAATTACATTTTTCCGACGACTGCTACAGAAAGTTGCCTTTGCCCCTTGCATTTATCAACGCAAAGTTGATGTTTTCTGAGGAATTTTACTTTGTCGCTCGTCTCCTGTAGCAACGTGCGACAAAAGTATTGTTTTTTTACTAATTCTTGACAATGGATACGAAGTAAAAGAACAGCTACATCAATCTAAGACAGAATTATATCAATATTATTTATTTTATAATCAGTCGTCTGAAAAATATTGTGTATAATTCAAGCGCAAAGTATTTATGCGGCCCACGTTTTAATATTCGTATTCGAGCGACAAAACTTCACTTTGCGCTCTAAATATACAAATAGCTATATTGTAATTTTTCAGTTCTTTCAAACATCATTTCCAAGCAGTGTACACAACATGGCATCTGTTTCGCAGTTGTTTCGATATTATGAAGAAATAAATATTGGTTGCCTGGCAACAAGGCAGCAGTGTTACGGTGCTAGCGTGCGCTTGCACTTGTTTCAGTGATTAGCGAGGGGCGGGGCGGGGGCGGACATGTGTTGAGTGAAGAGCTGTGAAATGAACAGCCAACTTGGTATTCTTCAGCGAAGATAAACTGCACAGGTGTGGTGCTTGTATAATAATAAAATATAAAAGCTAGTAAGATGCCGTATACTACATTTAATTTATAATCATTAAATTTTATAATAAAAATTACATTCCACTTAATTAACTATACAGTAGAAAATATCTTAAATGAGACATATTTTAGTGTAACTGTTACCTTTAGATTGTCTTTTGTTTTTGAGTAATGAAGTTAGCGAATTCTTTTTAAATGGTAGGTAACCATATTTTTTTATGTTGAATTTGGACCAGAGTAAAATCATGAAATTCTAAGATCATTAACATTAAAAAAGTTAATATTGTAATTTAAAATTTTTGAAATAATTGCTGTAGCATATAGTGCTATTTGTTGTTATATTATATTATTATTTATTACAATGGTCAATTCAATTAGACTTAGCTATTAATTAATTAATTAATAAAGATTACTTTAAGGTACCAAATAAAAGTTATGCAAATTATTAAGTATGTTATCCAGTTCATCAAAAATATCCTAGGAATAAACTATATTTTTCTACTACTGTATAAATATATCCCCATTATTACAATTTGTTCGATGAATTATAGTACACATAATTAACGACAGTGAATTATTATTCATAATTCACTCTTCTCGACCAATCACAAAGCCAGAAATCTATAATTCACTGTCATTGAAAAGACGAGATCATCTGACAATTAACTTGTAGTTATTTGTCATTGTATATTTTTATGTTGACGTTTTTCAAGGAATTTCTATCATTTTCAAAAGTGATTTCCGAATTTACAGGAGTAGAAAAAGTATATTATTATATTCGGGATTATGGTCATTATTCACTCGAATGATTTGCATTATACCATTATTAACAGCAATAGTTATTACAATAGCTTTTAAAGTTTTAAAACAAAACACATAATAGATCCAAGTTTAATTAAAAAAAAATGAAATAGCCATTACTGAAAAACAAAAGACAATCTAAAGGTAATAATTACACTAAAATATGTCTCATTTAAGATTAATTAAATTTTTTCAAAAACGATAGTTCCAGACTTTTCCGTTTGTGGTATGACGGTGTGAATAATTACTAATATTTAATTCTACTTACATCTTCGTGGTTTCTTGTGACATCTCGTCCCGAAAGTGTCCCAGAAATCATCGCGAAACAGTTGGCCATGCATCAATACTGACGTCATACTCATCCGAGTTTTATAAATACGCTTAATTAACACAACATTTCTAATTTATTTCAACAATAATTTTTAATTAGAAATACATTAACCTTAATTGTTTATCATGAAAGTTTTTACTCCATTCCACGAAATTGAAATTAGCCAAATACTAACTCATGTTTTGAGACAATTTACACTTATGTTTGTCACAATGTCACAAATTATTGCGCTGCCACCAAAAGATTCATTCCGCGTTTTGTTGACAACGTCTCCAAGAGTCCCAGACGGAGTTCGGCCGACGTTTGACGCCTAACTGACGGGATGACCAGTGGTCGCGCGCTGATATAGCGGCCGATAGCGAAAGGGCACTAATGCATGCACCCCTCAGCCCCGACTGAATAGAGGACGTGACGCTGCTCCACAGATGTTCCCAAGGAGCAGGGGAACTGATCAACGCGTCCAATTGTTTTGTAACTGTTGTTATAGTGACGTAAACAAGATGTATGATGTGGAGCAAGGATTTTATACTTAGATGAATGAATGTTTCACGTATGTTTTACGCTGCTTAGATTAGAATATATTTTATATATAACAGTAACATGATTTCTTGTATGGTTTATCATGAATTTTTTTTAGCATTGATAAATATTTTTTTTTGTAATTTATTAAAGTATATGAACCGGTTCTAAAGTTTTGAGGGTTTATAATGATGAGTTAGTGCCTACTTTGATGTATGGTTCTCAATGTTGGGTGTGGATAAAAAGGATGAACAACGTATTACTATTGTAGAAATGAGATACTTAAGAGAAATGTGTGGGTATACGAGACGTGATCATATCCGGAATACATTGGTGTATGGTGAGTGTAAGATTGAGAAGAATGTTGTTAAGAAAGTGGGAGAGAGTCAGTTGAGGGGGTTTGACCATATTGAGCGAATGTCGAATGAAAGTTTGGTGAAACTAATATATGCGGGTAATATTAAGAGTAAACGATTACGTGTACGTCCGAGGAATAAATGTTAGGTATACTTGATGGTTTGTTGTGTGAACGAATGCTTTTGAATGTGGAGAATAGACGAGCATATATGAATGTGGACGAGGCGAAAGTGGTGTCAGGATAGGAATGTTTGGAAGAGATTGATTGTTGGTTGACAGTGTTTCTGGGTTGGTGGTACCCCACTAAGTGGGATATGGCGTGACTTTATATATGTATGTATGAAATACAATATGTTTTAAAATGATAATTATGTCTCATAAAAATAAACATTTTCAATAGGTATACAAACAGTAAGATTTGTGTTCTTTAATTTTCAACAATCTGACGCTCAATAATAAAAAAAGTACAAAAAATTTAGAATAGAATAGATGTGTGAGACAGAAGCTTAAACAGAGCACTTTGACGCTAAAATTGCTATCTTTAAAACTCAAATACAGGGTGTAGAATTTCAATGTGGAATATAGAGATTTCAGTGTTAGTTCTTTAATATTGCTGAAAATTTTAACTTATTCACTTTAGACCAAAAGTGTAAATACAAAAGTTATTCAAAATTTAAAAATGTATGTAATAACCATATAGTTACCTAAATATAAGTATTTCACGATATATCACTCAAATTAAAATTAATATTTATTAGAAAAATTGTAATTGTAATATGACCATGGAAAATTAACCAAAATTGAATATATTTGACATTGCACAAAACAGATTTAGATTTATTTATTACAGTGTTGTATAATTTTCAGTGGAAATTTCATAGAAGATTGTAATGATATAATGGCGAATGTTAGAATTCGTATCGTTTCATTTCTTTCTGTTAAATAAAGAAATAAATTTTAACCTACTTTTGAAATGTCAAATAATTATAATAATTATCAAAAAAATGCATTGAAATAACTATATTACACATTTCGATTTTACACCCTGTATATGAATAATTAATTATATCTAGTACCATGTTTTTGTGTCTGAGTCTAGTTATAATATAAATGACCTATTTGCCATTTAGTGACTAGTGGAGGACGTCGCCAGGCAAAGGAGTATATTTGTGCAATATATCTCGAGAAATACTTTGCTAAATGTTATTGTATTAGGGGGATGAAAATAGACGTAATAATTTCCACGTTGGAAAAACAATCGTCAGCTATTGTAACAATTAAAAGCAAATACCGTCAACTATTTCCCGATCATAAAAGACTGAACCCTAAAGAAAAGTAATATTCCGCTACAAAATATAAAAGTTACGGGCATTAATTAATTTAATTACAAAACTTGTGACATTTATGATCGAAACTGTGTTATTTACAGCGCAGTTATTAAGCGATGTTTTTTCTATTTTTCTAATAACGGACATAATGGTTGCTTTCATGGATCTCAAGTATTTTTTCTCTGTTCCTTATATATTAACGAAGTACGCAGCATGCCAGGAAATTTATGTTTCAATTATTTACTTTGTTACTGGAAGCATACGCCATACGCCGCGCCACACAAGAATGAAATTTATTAATTAATAATGTGCGGATTTCCAGCACCGCGGACGCACGGATAATTTTAGCTGCGTGGGGTCCGAATATGGAATATATTACCGTTTATGGTTTCATAGCAATTATTTAATACGGAACAATGTCTGTTTACGTTTACGATACGAAGAAATCCTAAAATACAACATTGTCTTCGTTATTTGTTTGAATTAAGTATCAGTATTTAAAAAAATTATTACTATTCTGTGTTATAGATATTCTTGAAATCAAAGAATCTAGTTTGTATAATATTAGATCCTCTTTTATAGAACTATTACTGTTTTGTAGGAAATAATTTTCAAAGATGCAAATCTTTAGTAGCAATAATCTTCTCAAAATTGTATTATTTGTCATGCATAATTAAAGTAAAACAACTGTTAAAATATAAATTCTTTTGCATCAAATATAGAATAAGAATAAAATATGAAATAGAACAAGAGTTGTAAGGACAAGACATAGTGAAAAACACTGAAATATAATACTGGTACACTCATTGTTGCTTAAAATGCAAGCCGAGAGAGACAGGTAATATGCGGGCAACCTATCTTTGTCGTACAGTCTACTTAGCAAGTACATTCAATGATTTTGAAACAAAATGTTAAATATAAAAATTAAATAATACATTAATATAAATGAGTTCAATTAACTAATGTATGTGAATTTAAAGGAATTTTCTAATAATTGAACTATACATTATTAAATATTATTTATCAATTTTTGAAGCATGAACGACGTATAACTGCTGTAGAAATAAGATATTTGAGAGGAGTGTGGGGGTATACGAGACGTATCCGTATCCGGAATGTGCGGAAATTGAGAAGAATGTTGTTAAGAAAATAGTAGTGAGTCAGTTGAGATGGTTTGGCCATATTGAGCGAATGTCGAATGAAACGTTGGTGAAAGTAATATATGCGGGTGAGATTGAAGGTGAACGATTGTGTGGGTGCCCGAGGAATAAGTGGTTGGGTATGATTGATAGTTTGTTGCGTTAAGGAATGATTCAGGGTGTAAAGAATAGACGAGCATGGCTCACATTATGAATATGGACAATGCGAAAGTGGTGTGTCAGGAAATGAATGTTTGGAGGCGATTGATTGTTGGTTCACTGTGTTTCTGGGTTTTTGCTGCTACCCCACTGAGTGGGATATAGCGTGACCTTATGTATGTAACAAGCGCGTAGCAACCGCTCTTAAAACGCAAAGCAACTGTTCTACAAACAAGTGTTAGACAAAGAAGGGTAGCCCATGACATCTATCTGTCTCGTTTTTCGCTTTCATAAAAGACTGCAAGTGCGCGTTCCAGTATTACTATATTTCAGTGGTTACACCATAGTGTGGGATATAGCGTTATGATATGTAGGTATGTAACTGATGTAATGAATTTTGGCATTGCAATAGCTTCCATCTTGTAACGAAGAAAATGGTAATTTATTGTAAAGAAAATACGAAATTGAAATTCTTCTCTATGCGAAAGTAATGTAAAGGTTTAATAAAACATTGAAATATTCCGGTGGATCCAACCTTTAAAGCAAATAAAAATATCTTAAAATTTAAACATTAAAATGTCTCATATAAAATGCATTTCAAATACATAGCAAAGTGCCTTTTAACCCGCTTCAAATTTCAATACTAAAGCAAGTCTGTTCTACTCAAAAGGTACAGTAAATATACTATGCATTGGCAGAAGATAGTATCGATAGCAATCGGGCAGTTCCAGCCAATCGAAATACATTCGCAGCGAACCAATATCTCCTTCTATCAGGCGAAGGGTATATATTTTGCAATTCCACTGGGTACAGTGGTCAGTGGATTCCCAAAAGACCCCCTTATTGATATACTGTGTAAATATACTTAAATTCACCCTACCATTACGTTCAAGAGATGGAAATACTTTGCCTTTACGCCACGGCGCACAAAATTCAAATGTGGATTCAATTGTCTCACTACTAGCCTACTTACAAGATAGAAACTTTCATTTGATGGAACTACGAGCCCAGAATCACATCATTTGGCCCAGTTGAATTCATACAAAGGAAAATTGTTTAATTCGCCATATTTACATCATTTTTGCCTCTCGCACATACATACATGTAAGGGAGGTATTATGTTTATATTAAGAATTGATTAGATTTTGGGAATAATTCATTAACGATAAGTGCTAGATTATTTGAAGGCCTATCAGGGTTTTTGGGCATATCTTAGTAAATCAGTAGAGTAAATTTCATTGGAATCAAATAGATGACCTACAATCTTTACAATTTGAAACATTTTCTATATTTTGGTGTCACAGTGTTCGTGCTACCAGCCAATACTTTTTAGCTAAATTAGTAATTTATGTTAATTTGTTATTATTTTAGATGTTAGTTTTCCTTAAAATATTCTTTAAAATAACAGAAATTAAGTTAAAAATAAATTGAGTACAACAATTTTCGCTTTGTAAGATCAGAACAATTTTTTTTAAGTTATTCTAAAAGTCTTTATTGGGCCAAATGATATAATTTTGGGCTCATATAATTTAGTCGTTTGAAAATCATTGTTATTTCTTTTTACACATATCGGCATGCAGTTTGAGATGTCAGAAACTTGTGCGACAACATTCGATACGTATTGATTTTCTTATTTTAATACGATTGAGAGTGTTTCTGCTCTTTGAATGTTGCCGCATCGTTTGAACTGCATCACACAATGGCTTTTTAATCCGTTTGATGATTATTCAGAGATTCGGACAGTCTGAAAACATACCCAACTGATCGGAAAATCTACTAATGAATAGTAATAGTATGCGGGTTAAATAAATAGAGTTTTTCTCCAAATGTGGACAATGCGATCTCTAGTTCCTATCACTGCTCCTACTAATAGTTTTACTCCTGCATTTTGCCTGTTAGTAACAATAATAAAAATAATAAATAAAATATTTAATCATTATCATACCATGTAGATTATATATTGTATTTGTAAAAATATTTTCTTTTGTATTACTTATTTGATTTGTATTCCTTAATTCGTGAGAACCTGTTTTTGGTCCATCAGGACTAATGGTCCTCCTATTTGTAAATTAATAAATAAAATACGAGTTAAACAATTTTTATCTAATGTAATAAAAATCGTAATTTTTATAGTTCTCGAGATTTCAATCGTGATCCTTCAAATTGAAACACACTAATATTTCTCATAACATTGTGACAATTTTGAAACAAATATTTCTTAATTATTTCAAGGCAATGGTTCCAAAAATGTTGATAGAATCAGAACAGATAATGAAGAAATTTTAATATACAAATAATATTATATCATTTGAATACGACAAGAAAATAGTAAAGTTCTTTCAAGAATGTGTATACCGGCTGTCTACTTTTCTTATAGAAAAAAGGAAATACAACATTAAAATTTTCATTATACGATAGTTCGTTCCCTATGAATTTTAGAACAAAAATGTATAAAAAATGTTCAGCAACAAAAACTGCATCAAATGAGCCTAAATTTATTGATGTAATAGATTTCTGTCATGAGATAGATATAAAATAAAATTTATAATTTTTAGTTATTTCCAGAGTGCCATGGTAAACAAAACATACAAACAGTCGTTTTATTTTTGAGTTTGACAGATGACATTTGGCATAGTTTACTTGATTATTGACTTGCTATAGTATATTACGTACCGTGAACTGTAAATGATAGTTTTTAGGTCGAGAATGTAGTTTGGGATGTCGAGACCCGTGGGGTCGAGATTTCCTAAACATTCGAGACCTAAAAAATCACTTACAGTTCGAGGTTAGGATATTTTTTGCTATACCTGCGTAAATATAAGAAAAGGAAAAATAGGTATCAAAATTAACAGCTGTAAGATTGAGGTTAAAAATAAAATTTGAATGATATATATTTACTTACCATCCACCATGAACAGTAAGTTTCACTTACCATCCACCGTGGACGGTAAGTAAATGATGTAACCATGAAAACCAATTGTACAATAAAAGTTCCACTTACTGTGTTTAAATTTTGTTATTAATGGGTAACTTACAGTACAGGTATTGCAAAAAAATTATTTTTCAGTAATCATGGGCACATTTACCATTTAGAAATTAATTAAACAAGTCAATAATTATTAAAACTGTACCAAATGTCATCTGTCAAAGTCAAACAATACGAGTGTTTGTATCTTTTGTTTACCATGACACTCTAGAAACAGCTAAAAATTATAATATTTATTTTACATCTATCTCATGACAGAAATGTATTATATCAATAAATATAGGTTCACTTGGTGTAGTTTTTAATTCTGAACATATTTTGTATTGACACTTTTGTTTATAATTCATAGGGAACGAACTATGGCACAATGAAAATTTTAAGATTGTCTTTCTTATATCATATATAAAATATAAATATAAAAAGGAATATACAATTTAAAATGGTTGCATTTTCAGATCACCAACTCACGAATTGTATCTATAAAAATGAGGTTCATAATCGCTCAATAAATTGAATAAGCGTGGCGTAGGGTGTTGAATGGCAACACGATGTAAATTAGAATTCCCTGCGGGGAATTGAAAGCATTCTTTGAAAACACTTGACTATCGTGCGGATAGGATTACGACAGTTTAAGCAGTTTAAAGCAGCACCCTTCGATCACAGGTAACGTCGCATGGGACGGCCCGTGATTTTATAATCGAATCAGGCCTGTAGTTGGTATTGAGATGTTTTGGCTCTTGATGCGATAAGCGGTTTGACTTCAAGTAGCTGCTTAAAAATCACTCACGAGTTTACAATCAATAAGGAAAGGATAATGGAGATATTATTTAATGCCCGAGGCGAGTAGTCCATCAAAATGTCTACACAAATTTATGCGGATGCTGGTACAATTTAGATAGTAAATTTACTACTTTTCAAAGCTAAGTTAATTGCTAGTAATAATAGTTATAGTACAATGTATGAGTGTGTACAATGGTTAAATTAATTAACTTTGTATTGTCTGCAGAACTTTAACAAGACGGCCGTAAAAGGGTACAAATGCAGAAGCCACTTAATCGATTTAAATCAATATTATTTGAAACGCAAATTGTTTTTATTCTGTTACAGGTTTTATAAATAACTATGTAACTATTTTCATATCATGTATGTAAACTCGTTGAAATAAATATAATTATTATTATAAATGTAAGAATTGCTACATTAGAAAATCCACAATTGTGGTTAAGAATAATTATCGATTATATTAATATCTTTAGTTTGCTACTCACTATCAGCAACCACAATTAAGCGAACTCTCTATGACTCCCACTTTAATAACATCTTGAGGAACCGTAATTTGACGGCTTGTAACGCGCAGAAATATATCATGTATACAGAAAAGAGCAAGCCCAAAATTAGAAAATTGGCGAGATGATTATACAATTTATTTTTCGTGCCTCCATCTAGAAACACTAGTTTTGCATATTTTAAAATCGTTCAGAAATCGCTTGGTTTCCGGACTACACCGGAAAAAACTAGGGGCATTTGTAAGATTAGGATTGGCATCAAACGGCTGGGTATTTGTTAAAAATTTCGATCAGTCTTCAGAGCTAAATTTTCAGTTGCAGTGTACAACCAATAAATAAATATGAACTGATTAAATGTCATCGAATTTTTCAAAGAAAACAAATGAATCGTTTAAATTTATAAGTCCCTCGTATCCTTGTTTACGAATGATCTGTTTTTACTAACATAAAAATTTCCTAGTATTTCGTATTTGAAAAATAAATTGGTAATTTCATTTAATAAATTTATGACAAAATCGATACGAATATATATGTCAATTGTCAGTTAAGTCAAACATTGGAATTTGAACTCAGTGTTGCCAACCTGTGTTTTGTTCCCAACTTCTTCATCGGAATTAATTATTTCGTTCTACTTGCACATATTGTTTTACTTTATGCACAAATTTACTATTGTACATCGTGTACCTGCCGAAATTATTCTAGTTATACAATAATTATTGTAAGGTTGTCTTGCTCAAAATCGTAGTATAATGAGTTACTTTATGCTGATTTTAGAGTTTTTAATGACGATTTTAACGTTCCTTAATGCCGATATGGGGTAAATAGCTCCGTGGTAACGTGTCGGACTGTGGATCTTGAGATCCTCAGTTCAAATCCCACAGCTGACAGTTGCCAATTTAAATTTACCACTGTGGTTCCTCCTCCACTAACATCTTTGGGGGCTATGACTTGACGGCTGGTAACCGCACTTCATACGCAAAAATATATCACTTACCGAGATCTGCGTAAGCAGAGTGCCACATCCATAATGGGTAAACGGCGTGATGATATATTTATTTATTTATTTTACTTAATGCCGATTTCGAAGTAATTTACAACAAAATGAATATAATTTTCCAAAAAACAGAACCGAAACGTTAAAGTGATTCCTCATTGAGTATTTAATTCCGATTACTTTATTTTATTCTTTTAAAGAATGTAAATAAATAGCTTTTTGGTAACACATCGGACTGTGAATCATAAGATCCTTGGTTCGAGCTTCACAGCCGACCGAATTTAGAAATTAAATTTCGAAAATTTCCACCATGTGGCTCTTCCACCACTATCATCCTTGGAGGATGTAATTTGATGGCTGCCATCTAAGAAATTGTTCCATATGATATGTAACTTCGATTTGCTTCTATTTATTTAAACCAAGTTTAAAATTTAAATTTTCTTGGTTCTTCAAAGGTATGTCAACACCAAACAATACCTAATGTATAATTATCGATGAGTTTCCTACCAAAATCAATTACCACCGTTAGAATATCCGTAAATGAACAGAAATAAATCACAGCAGACTCAATCCTCAAAACAAAACATCCCTCTTCTTTTACACCCCATCATAAATAACCCCAGCCCCTGCGCGCGACCCCACGTGACCCGGCGACACGACATGTTGCCGTGATGGCGACAACTCGACAAGCCGCATGTCCGAGATGTGAGCGCTACGTCAGAACGTCCCACGTACCACAAGCTCCATCGGGGATGATATATGCGAGGTAGCGCGACGAGCACCCGGTGCAAGGAATATTGAAATGTCTGAAGATGTGTTTTTGAGAACCGAAGATGCGATATTGGTGGAGTGTGCTACTTGTAGGGTGACGTGTATGACATGGAGTATAAAATGGTGGGTTACCGTGAGATGATGATGATATGTTATGGTATTGATGGTTTTATTTAGCTACCTCCATATCGACTGTCCAATTTCTGATATTAGTTTTAAATAATATATTATTATATGAGGGATTATGATTGTCATTATTCAAGAAGATGAAGTTTGTAAATCATCCGAGTTAATAATCACCCCAATCCTGAATATAAAACTGTACTTTTTTCTACTTCTATAAATTCGGAAATAACATTTGAAAATGATCGAAAACGGTTGAAAATACACGGTGAAAAACGACATAAGAATACACAATGACAACTGACTTATACTGTCAATTGTCAGACGGCCGTAGCTTAGTGGTCCACATCACAGTTTCTGGTTCTCTGATTGGCAGAGAAGAGTGAATTATGAATCTATAATTCACTATCGTGAAGCTATTTACTTATTAATTATATATAAAAGGAAATTGCATTTAGTTTTAAATATATTGTTAGTGGTTCTTTCTCCAAAGTAAACCGAATTTACGAGGCATCAACGGCCACTTAACAGAGCGCTAAAATACGCTATTCGTATTTTATATTTCTAAGAAATATACGAAATGTTTTAATAAATTCATTTCAATAGTAGTTAATAGAATGTGTAATTTACTTACGTTGATATAAGAGCCCAATCCCGAATGTATTCGTACCATCTGAAAAATATGCTATAATCGTATATAATTATTACTTTTTTCACGCTGTTATTTGTTGCTATACAAGTCTAAATTATTACGTCATCTATGTACTGCATTGTACTCTTAGGTAAATGATAATTTTTCGATAGATATTTATTAAATTTACTGTCT
This sequence comes from Poecilus cupreus, assembly GCA_963942605.1. NCBI lineage: Eukaryota > Metazoa > Arthropoda > Insecta > Coleoptera > Carabidae > Poecilus > Poecilus cupreus. The sequence goes on along the minus strand of OZ012714.1, from coordinate 1,114,499 downwards.
AAATGAGATCACAATACTTTTTCGTAAATCTGCACCTAACGCACTTCCACGGACCAAAATGAAAATATTTTTCAACTATATTTATAATATTGAATAATTATTAAAAACAATATTCAATTACTTGTTGTTTTTCCGTGAGCTAACAAATTAAATCTGTTTTAATGTAAATATGTTTATTTGACACAGTTTAATTACTTGTGAACCACGCATAAAATATTGTTCTAATGGAAAATATCTTAATAAATCATATTTCCAAAATGTACTGAATTTGAATTTCTCATTATAACAATATTTCATGCGCGGTTCAGAAATAATTAACTTGTGTCAAATAATCAAATATATTCGTATTTACATTAAAACAGATCTAAATTATTATCCCACGTAAAAAATCTAGTCAACAAGTAATTGAATATTGTTTATAATCATTACACATTCAATATTATAAATATGGATGAAAAATATTTTCAATTTCATGAAAAAGTATTGTGATCCCATTAAGCCAGTAAATCGTATTTATAAATATCTATCGAAAAATTATCATTTACCTAAGAATACAATACAATACAATACAAAAAATTACGTGGATTATATCATATTTTTCAGATAGTACGAATACATTCGGAAATGGGCTCATTTAAAGAGACTATTAAAAAATTACTCTAAAGGTTTAATATTTCTAAAATATTTCGAAAGTGTATATGGGAGGCCAAGAGTAATATATTTAAATAATAAACAATTATCTGACATTAAAATGCTCCCAAACGAATAAAAATATCCAGTTTTATATTAGTCGTAAAAAATATACTGCCTGATGTCTTTTTTACTACCAAAATACTTTTACAGCGTGACCAGACCTTAAACTTCAATATAAAAAAAATTATATCAATATGATCATCACTTGAGGGATGTTAACATTTAACAACCCTTCTTTTAAGTGAAAGTAGCGCAACCCCTTTTCAAAGACGAAGCCCTAATATTTACAGTCGTTGGTATAAAAAGTGAATGAACACTTCAGGTGAACACGAGACACGTGTGCGAGCATATTGGCAGGTTTACCCCTTGAAAAGGGAAAGTGGCACGAACCCTTTCGCAACAAGTGTGGAGTTTCTCGAAGGAACAATTGCAGCCTCTGCAGGAAGGGAAGTTTCCCCACTTTAGAAGCACCCTTAAGTTCTCCGCGGGGTGGACTAGTCAATCTTTATCGAATTTACACTTCGACCAGGCGATTTCACCCGGCATTAGCCTTCGAATGGGATACGCCCAATGGCAGACCATTTTATTCAAATCGAATTATGTTGGAAGTTGAGTGCGTACGATGGATTGTCTCTTCGCAAAAGGAAGATGTTTTTAAAAGCTTTTAGGACGATGCAAAGTTTTATGAGAACATGATTTTATTTTCTTCAAAACAAGAATTAAATTGGTTTCATTTGATTTTTCACTGACGCAAATTAAATCACGAAACAAAAGTAATTCTCATTGTTAACTTAAAGGGAGGAATAGACATCAAGCTAAAAATTCGGTAATAAGTTTTCAGTGGAGGAACACGTTTTAGGATCACTAAAATAAGATTGTAATAGTTTAGCGATTATGTCTTTGCAGTTTCTAAAAAACTACTGAAATGAAAATTCTGATATTTTATATATTATAATATTTGTATCTCCTTAGAAAGGGCTAATTAGTTTTGGTGAAAATCCAATAACCGAAATTGGTAGTTTACTTGAAGCCCTATCAAGTTATCTAAAAACAATTTGTATTACTCGAATAATGTTTGTAATATTATTATCTACAATTGTTGTTTGAAACCTTTTTCTCTTCCTGTCACTATTTAAAAATTACATCACGTTAAAGAAATAGTATATTGGAAAACTAGTATTCATATTATTTTTCCTATTTCACGTTCAAAAAGTCAATAAAAATAAAAATAAATAAATACCTTTCCCTGCAATATTAGCAAAACAAAGTTTGACTAATTGTGTTATTTCTTCAATAACAAACTAATTGCATTAATTTTACATGAGCAATGACAGCTCCAAATTTGACAGACTGACAATTTGCAAATAATATATTCCCCAAAAACAGTTGTACAAAATTCAATTATGTAGTATTGCTATTTTAGAAATTCAGTGTCACAAAGTTCACTTTGTGTGCGTAAAATAAGAAAAATTATATTTGTCAATTTCGTTTAAATCTGTTAACCAATGCTTTTTGAATAAAAGAAAACAACGCTTGAAAAATGTCATTCTTTGCCATGTTTCAAAATTGAAAACTAATTTTGTTGAAGAGAAGAGCGTTTCTTCATAGTAGAAGTCTGTGTTCCTGCAAGGTTTGATAAGAAATCTATGGCGTGAGGTATTGTGGTGCCCACAATAGATTATTCAATTTTTTTCAAAGTTAATAATGGTTGCTATTCACAGGTCTATACTAAGGGCTACTAACTAGGACATTTTAAAATTTGCACTGTTACTTTGCAAAAGTTGTTTATTAACTTGGAGATCAACAATTTTTTCATAGCAACAGTGTTAAATCTTAGAATGCCCTAGTTAGTAGCCCTTAGTACATACCTAATAGCAGCCAATGTGATTAGCTGAAAATACAATAGAAGATTTTTCAATGAAGACATCATTGTAAAAATTTGTTTAACTATTGAAATGGTACTATTAGGTGTAAATGGAATCGAAAATGATTTCAAGTTAAGTGGAAAAGCAGTCTGCTGTTCTGCAAAGAGTGTATTTCCAGATAACGACTGTCGAATGTCAGTGTCACAAAAAGGGTGCTGCAGCGATTTTCCCGAGGGTTGGTATAATAATCTGTCAACAGGGTTGATATTGTAACGTTCGCGTAATATACGATCAGTTGCCATCTGCGTAATAACATGTTGATGACGAAGTGTGCGCAGTTCTGCATCAAAACAACTACGAGATGGTGGAAGCACTTACCAGTAGGGAGGCTCAGTCTGGACTGTAGGGAATTTTTGGCGTCGTCGTTTGTAGGTAGGTGCATATCTGGTCGCCAAGTCATTTCTGTGTCGTTTAGCCATAGTTTTCCTGCAATTAAAATAATACCATACGTTAATAATTATTCAGTAGCTTTACAACAATTTCTTCTGGTAGAAAATGCATAATTTTTATACGAATAAAGCTACTAAAAAATAGACAAACTAATATAGATTTTAGAGTTTGGGTTCTAATCTTTAACAAATATTATTAGATATTTCTACTGCAGAAATTACTGTATTTGTGTAAGCTTTAACGGTATTGTTGAGAGTGAAAAATTACACAATTTTGGACATTCCTAAAAATTTTATTTCTGATCTGATTATAGTAAAAAATAGCATACTTGTTAATTGAAAGGTGCTGAATACCATAATGCAGTCATTTGTTTGATAATCGTTATAATAATTCCAGTTATAGTAGTTTGAATATGATGAGAACCAAAATTGTCACTTTTTTTGCACATTTTATATATAAGTTGATAAAATATTTATTATTTGTGTAATTCCAATGAAACTAATCACGTTTGTTAAATGAAGCACAGCGAATTCAGGCATCTAATCAGATTTTAAATATCTCTTTTGGTTTAAAAGTTATACGCCTACAAAAATGAGCTATTTCAGGGATATTAAAATTTATTAAATTTCCTCGATAAAGTTTTGTCCACACTAAAAAAATTATAAATATTTAGCGATCCATCAATTAATGCATGACAAATTCATTGGTGACGTCAGATTTTAAATAACTCTGCTAGTTTTCAAGTTACACGGACAACTAGTTCGGGTGGTGAAAAACCACCGATTTGAAATCAGCGAAATCTCGTAAACTACGCCTTGGATAACGCTCTAGACAAATTTTTCGTAAGTTTCAGGTCCAAAATAGGGGAATAGGACATAAATTTCAAAAATCTAAGACATGAAAATTTTTGGCCAAATTTCAATACTAACCCCTTAAGTTTTTTCGGTTTTTGGGCCATTTTTAGACTTTTTGCTATAAATCTTTAACCCGTTGAGAAAAATTTATAAAACTTACCATACTTATGTAACTTTTTATGCTGAATCGAATGGCGTAGGTTACAGTCCCGTAGCTTTGGTCATTTTTGAGTTATTGGACAAAATAGGTAAATTTTTGACCTATTTTCAATACACTGTATCTCGCGTTTTATTAAAGATACGAAATTGCGGTTTGAAGTTTTGGTATTTGTACAATATGGAGATCCTATAAGTATATTTTCAAAAGATTTGAAGAAAAAAAAATTTTTGGCTTTTCGGGACCTGTCCATTTTTTTGATAAACATTTTTAAACAAAAAATATAGTTCATTTAGTGAACATAAAAGATGATTTTATATTAAACAAACCTTGATTAATCCAATTTATCAATCAGAATTTAAATATATCTACTAGATTTGTAGATATGACCGGTTGAAATAGAGAATTCTAAAAATCATTACCAATTTACTCTGTTTTCTATTTCTACGGTTTATGTGAAATATTTTAGGGGCAACTATGAATAAACTAATATAATATATGTAAAGAAACGTGTGAAGAATTTGTATCTCCACGTTGAATTGAAATTGTTGCATTATATTTATGTAAATCATAAATAAATATATCATCATCAATTAAAGCTACTCTCGATAAATAAAATATTTTTATGTGGGCACCATAAGCTATATATACCTTACTGTAATAAATATTGTACTATACTCAGATTTAAGCTAGATTTTAGAATTAAATAAAATACATTACGGATACGATTTCATCAAAAAGAATTAATATAGTTCTTTAATACAATTTAAATTCTTCTGATGATGGTTTAACATTCGGATTTGCATTAAACTATTTTGTTAAACATACTTTACCGTGTTTTTATATTATTTATTTTTAGAGAACTTAAAACAATAGTTATTTACTTTACAAGTGGGCAAAGTAAGAAATTACTCACGAGATACATTTTAGCATATGAAGCCGAAGGCTGAGTGTGATAATTTTATCGAGTGGGTAATTCCACTTTGCCCACGTGTGAAGTATAACGTTTTATCCAACACCTCTTAATAAATGGAAAATTTATTAAAGAAATATTATTTGACAGTGATGTAATTACCAAGGTGTTGTGTGTTATTATTATTGTTATAAATAAAAAAATACTCACTAGTGGCTTTCCTCAAAATTATACCCACTAGTGGGTAATCTGTTACTTTGCTTGTTTAAAATCGCCATAGTTATAGAGCATTTATTGAGAGGTGTTGGATAAACTTATTTTCATTTATTAATTTATTTAAATTATTCTTATCATTCATTTAAAACCCATTTAAACCTTTCTTGCTGATATAAATGTTGTATAATTTCAGAACACTGCGATCTGCGTAAGCACACCCATAATGGGTAAAAAGCGTGATAGTATATTTATTTATTAAAATTTTATCTATTTTATCTATTTGTTTTAAAAATTCAATTGTACATGTTTTAAACCAGCCAGTCAAAAACAAAATATGTGTATATGAGATTGAAAAACTTTTATAATATGTACAATAATCCATGATTATTACAATTCACAGTAAGATGAAGTCCAATCCTAAATACGCATCTACAGACGGTGCAGAAACGCACACATGCGGGGGTGTACGGAGGTCAGAGCGCTAACTAGGGTCGCCCTAATCAATACCGGACATGCCCCTAGCGTGCCGCCCCCGCGCCCCACCCGCGGCGCCGGCCATGCCACGGGGTGGAAGCAGCCCCTCGCCTCGTTCGGCTGTGTGCACTACCGCGGGACGTTTTGTTCTCTCCTCCGGACGATGCTAAATACCCCAGAATCATGAGAACGAAATGCTAATGTATGCATATAAGGGAATCATGTTGGCCATGGGTACAGTTTTGCCGAAAATATGGAGATTTTATAGATACAATAATAATCACTGAAATGTAGTAATTCAGGAACGCGCAGTTATAGCATTTTATGGAAGCGAAAAACGAGCAAGAGACAGATAGATGGTGAGGGTCACTATGCTTTGTCTAACACTTGTTTGTTTTAATTGCTAAAATATGAAATGTTATACAAATATTACACTTTATTATTTTATTTATTGGTTTGAAAATAATTAGTTTATTTAATTTGTCTTTTTTTCACGACATGGTAGGAAACCCCACCGTTCTTCTCCCGAAATAGTGAGGAAAATGTACTGTTCCTCTCTAGAGAGGAAAATATAGAAGTGTTACCAATATGAATGTTATTTATAAAAAATATATTATAAAAATTATAAATAAATTCCTAATTTTATTGAAACTCCTTATTTTAGTGATATACATACTTTAAATTATCTTACAATTATGTCATATTTTTCTTATTTTTATTTACTTACAAATTTGACAACTTATTAAAGATATTTAAGATTGATTCATTGGCAACACTGCTACACCGCCTTGTGTCTGATAACCTAACTTTTAACTTGTCAGTCTGTCAGTTGTGTTCTCAAAGTGTATTTTAGGTCCGAGCAAATCGTTTTTAGAAACATATCGTGAAAAAAATGTTGTTTCTAACACTAGAGGAAAGCTCTTCTTCCAACTTCGAACTCGAGGGGGAAAAGAAGCGCTTTCCTCTATAGTTTGACAAATAACTATTACTCACATTTTGTTTTCAATTTGACCATTTTGCTATGCTGTTTAACTTTACAATCAAAACTAAACTAAATATTGTAATAAATAGCACAAATGTTACTTTTGCCTTTTTAGCAAATGGCCGCTGAAGCTTCACTTTTTCGCATCGAATTAGGTATCTAGATTATGTATAAATATCTATGATTTAAAGTGTCGTTACTATGTGAATTCTTATACTGCGAATTGGTAAAAAGTTGATGGAACAACATCATCGTTTTTGACAGAACTTTTAGATATGAATGCTTACCGTTAGATATGAAAATGTATGTGTCTGTAGCAATAACAAGCATACAACAAACTTAATGGTCGTAGCAAATGTATTATAATATTTCAGTTGATGATTTTAATTAGCAAATGTTTGTTTAGTGAAAAACCCAGACATTCGAAAGTTTACACAAAATTATACAATCCATGACATTGCAAAGTCATTATGCATGACAAATTTAGTAAAAACATCAGAGTAAAACAAAAAGCAGACATGCAAATTTAAACAAAGACCTTGGCGGTTTCTGTAACTTCTCAGCATCGTTTAATATTGTGTTTTAGATTAATGGCTTCATATATACGCATGTATAACGATGTTCTGAAATTATACAACATTTATATCATCAAGAAAAGTTCAAATGGGTTTAAAATGAATTCGCCTGATAAGAAAAAGACAACTGGTCACGAAACCCGAGGTTTAAGGTCAAAGTGACTCTCACAGATTCGTTGCTACACTCGCATCACTTATTTATGAATACCGTCTGTCCCACGAGCATCAGACAACTAGAGAAATTTTACGTATTATTTGTTAATTTTAATATAAATATGTATTTTCATGACATCCTCTTTAAATATTTTCTACTTTAGCGATGCAAAATCTTTGCAAAGAATCTAATTCATATTTCGATTTGTAATATGAAGTGAACATTTATTTACATACTGTCGAATCAGGTGGACAGACGTTGTTCTGCCATAGACTTCGCTAGCAAAATATATTTCTTGGAATAATATTATATTGTGTCTCTAATAGGAAAAGTGATAAATTTCCGAACGAAGGTGGAAATTGCAGGACGAGCCGTAGAGGAAGTTTACTTTTCCTAAGTGGTACACATACTATTTTCCTTTTGATTCGTTTATATTCAATAATTAATTATTTTATATTTCATTTATAAACGTCAGACAACCAACAAGACATAAAATATTGTTTGGTTTTGATAAAAATATCTGAAGATAGCGTATCCATGGTTTGTTTATTTATTTTCACAAGCTCAAATTTATTTGAAAAGCCAAACCGTAAGAGAATATTTTGCCAGTGTCCGAAAAATATTTTCTAAAGCACTGTTTTGGAAACTGGACATTCCACTATTAAAAATTGTTATGGAATCACTAACATTCCATACGCTGCGTATGGAATATTTTTGACAAATCAGAACCGCTTATTAGCGCGATATATGAAGTATCTTGATTCAGTTACTATGGTTACGTGTGTTGGTTTTAATTTGATTTATTTGAGTTTGACGTTTTCAACAGTTTTATATTTGTATTTTCGTATAATTTCCAAAACCTTTTTATAGAAAGTATATTCTACAACAATGTAATGGCCTATCCCACGCTCGCAAACCGTAGCCCTCGCCTTTGGCTCGGGCTATAAACTTTTTGCTCGCGTGGAATATGTGCCATTCCATTACTTGTTGTAGAATATACTATTCCCCTATTATTATTTTTACTAACCTAGAATCGACACTAAAATAAAGAATTAATGCACTTTGCGGTTCGAAAACACGCATAATTATGTTTTCTCTTTTAAATTCTTAGGGGTAAGTATTTGAGAGAATGGGGTAATTAAAAAATTATTTAAATTCGGTATAAATGTCGTACACAAAACACAATGTAAACGTTGACAATGGCTGAGGTTGCGAGCTCGGAATCTATGGCGTGCCACTCTAATGTATTCTCTAAAAAACTGGAAAAAATTATTTCTGTGAAGAGTTTTTAATGTACGTTTTGTATAAATTAGGTTCCAGAAACTCAGTAATAACAAGTGTACGTTAAGACGTGCGTTATTACAAACAAAATTACAGGTTCATCAGCCACGGAAGTTTATTCCGTGAAACGTTAGCGAGCGTTGCGTCAGCTGCGATATTTTGTTGATCATGCACGCTCGAAATAAATAAAACTAAAAGCAGTTTGTTCGTTTTTAGGTGCTCGGAATTTGAAGCCACTTGGCAGATGTCTCAGTACTAATGGCTGCTCGAGAGGTGATAATATTTGTGATTAAAACGCAACCTAACCAAATGCGACACTTTAGTACCATTTTAGCAACATTTGGTCACTGCAAGGAACTTAATCAACGTTTAATTTTCAAAACTTTTTTTAGTTGAATACATATTACTCCTTCACAATATATTTGTATAGTTAGTCAGTAGAACGAAAGTTGAAGGTTTACGTGTTTCATAGAAATAATAAAACCCTTGAGTAGAGCCTCTGTACATATAAGTTAAATTCAACGTTTCGAATATCAAAAAATTCTTCGCCATGAAAAATGAAACGTTAAATATTTCAATAATATGTGTTCAGAAAGTTTACCATTTACGATTATATTCAAAATATTTATAGAGGTATTTTAAGAATTAAGTTCTCCATTAGGAGAAATTAGCTATCAAAATATATATATATATATATATATATATATATATATATATATATATATATATATTTTAATTGTAGTTTAAAATTTTGGAATATAATTTTATTTTATTAAAATAGTTTTCGTGTCTCCGTCCAGAAACACTAGTTTTACACATCTTAATAATATCCAGAAACTGCTTGGTTTTAGGCCTAGGTTGACAAAAACTAGAGATTAGGGTTGGCTTCAACTGGTTGTCAATTTTTTGCATTGGTTTTGTTCAGTGTTTGAGTGCAGGGGGTTAAAAATTTCTTTCAATTGTTAATTGTAAATTCAAGTTTAAGTAATTATAATTAAATTTTTACTTGTAGTTCACAACCAATAAATAAATTTCTCACAGAAAATAAATGAATTGTTATATTTATAAATACATTGTATCATTGTATACGAATGATGTGATGTTACCAACATATAAAATTCCTAGCATTTCATATTTGACAAATAAATGAGTACATAATTACATTTAATAAATTTGTGACAAAATCGTCATGAAAAATAATGTGTATCACACGTTCAGAAACTGTTTTGCGAGTACCCGTAACTTGCAAGCCTCTCCTGTTAAAATATACTCGCACTGGAAAAAGTGCAGTTTCTGTACTAGTCATAGAAACAATTATTATAGTCTTAATTTTACTTTACAATACCAGAAAAAAACATCAGCTTTACTTAATGCCCGGTTGACCCACGTTAGTTAAATTTTAAACTTGGTTTAAATAAATAAAAGCATATCTAATTTTTGACATCAATGTCAATTACTCCATATGACATATAACTTCGATTTGCTTTTATTTATTTAAACCAAGTTTAAAATATAACTAACGTTGGTGCAACCGGGCATTAGAATGAATAACCGATTAAAATTAATTTGATACTGATCATTTGCAGTATTTTTAATTTCAGTATTTGAATAAAGACTTGGAAAAAACTCTATGAAAACATATGACAAGAAACCTCAACTATAAAATAATATAAATAAACTCTTATACATTTATCGTATTTTATGGATTTCAAAATATTTCTAAAACAGTTAATAGAACAGAAGCAAAGGCAGTGCTGACCAGCGTAAATAAAGAACGCTCCTCGAAAGACGTCCGAACCAAAACAGAGGAGAAAGCGAGGGTAGAGCATCCAGTTGGTTCTTTTGAAGACTCACAATTTGATTCAAGAGGCCTAAGTAAATTGCGGCATGCTTTTCCCGACGCATTTCATGCTGTCCCCCGCGGTGAATATTCCCTGTGCTGCCGGACACAATTTCCCTGGCCGTGCTGTTTACACACTGTACGCGGACCAGACTTGCCCGAATGCACAATCATGCCCGCATGCATGTTCGCGGCCACTTTGTTTGACAATGGAATTTTAAATCGTGTTTGGAGGACGAGGATTTGGAATTTTTAGCTCTGATTTGCTGGCAGTTACAATGGAGGGGTCATGGAAAAGGGTAGCGTGCAATTTTAATATTTAAACAAACCAGGAAATATCATGTATTTCTTCACTCTTGTCTTTGAGAGTTCCTAATTATCTAACAAGGATGATTCAGGTGACATTTGGAAAATGTAGGAAGCGCCATTTACTCATTTCTATGTGTGGCACTCTTTTCAAAGAGTATTAAGGTCAAGCGTCGAAAGAACGAATCCTTTATTTTTTACAGTGACTTATACATTGCACTGTCAGATAAAACACATATTTTCGTTGGGTTCGTTCACTCCCATGAATTTTGTTTTGCAAATTCAAATTTGAATAAATTATTTCTTACAATCGAAAAACAAAACAATTATCACGGTGAGGTCTTTGAACATTCTAGTATTTATATATGTGGATGAAAAGGATAGCTATATCATTAAACTATAAAAAAATATTCGTTGAAGTCTAGTTGGTCAAAAATTCAGAACTTTGATACTGTGTCTCTCATTCCCATGAACGACTACAGTAATAAAAATAATTCGTATATTTATAAATATGGCCATCTATATAACATACTAAGTTTATTTTCATTTTAATTTACAGTTTTTGAGAAGCAAATAAAAATATACAAAAAAACACACTTTTGGTATATTTTTATTTGTTTCTCAAAAACTGTAAATTCAATTTAAAACTTTGGACTTTTATCTACAGACATAGGTATAAAATATTATATGTTTCATTTATTATAATAATAACATATTGTTTTATAAAAGTCATGTTCATGTTCATGTTAAAGTAAATTTGTCGGCTGCGAGCTTTACCCCAAGTAGTAGTAGCAAAATGAATTCGCTACAAAATACTGAGTGCTATAGTTGATCTTGAAATTGATTAATTTTGATTTGGTTCGTTGCTTAATGGTTTCAATCTTAATACTTGATCTATTTACTAGTTGCAGTATCTACAGAGTGATCAGAACAAAAATATCTAGTAAACATAACAAATTAACTAGAATTTGGTAAGACACAAGTGACAATCACAATATCTATAAATAAAATCGTTGTTACCCCTTAATAACATCATTTTAATTCTTAATACTATCCACAGAACAATAATCTAAAGTACTTCTAATACTCAAAATAGTACTTCTGCCATCATCCGACATTTAGCAAACTGTGGAACAAACAAATATCTAGAATTGTATTGTACTTTTTTTGGATAATCCTGTGTAATTTATTCATTTAAATTCATCTATGCTCACAGACCTTATTGGTATATCAAATCATGTGAACCAGTAGCTGTAGATGTATATAAACGTGGATAAAATGTACTTAAGATATATTTCAGTCCTAAATTAAATAAATTTGTAGCACTATCGGGAATTCTATTCCTAAGGAGAACATTAACATTTAGCGAACTTTCAAGAGATATGCCAGCAGTAAATTAACTTACGAATTAAAACATTTATTTACGAGTTACGTCTGCTCGGAATTACAATTTAAAACAGTAAGAGATGCAGACAATCATGAAATATTTCACATGCAAGATTGTTCTAAATGAAATACACTATTTATGGAGATTTTTCATGAGGTAAATATCTTCGTATATAAATATTTATTTAAATGTAAAATTAGATTTTTGGATTAAATTTTGTAAAAATATTTATTTACACATTTCTGGGCGTGGCATTCTGCTCAAAACAAATATCAGTATTATGATATATTGTGCGGTTACCGGCCGTCAAATCACGGCCTCCAAGGATGGTAGTGGTAGAGCCACAGGGGTAATTTTATGTAGTGATAATTTCCGAAATTTAATTTTGATAATTTGTCGGCTGTGAGGCTCGAACAGATGATCATACGATCCACAGTTTGTAGGTATTTACCCCATAGAATAATGATGAAGAATTGTATTCAATAATTCGAAACGTTGTACTTATTTAAATAAATATTTTTTTCTACGACCACTTAGATATCTGCTCATTGTATGTTTGTTGTTGCTAGGGATATGAGGTACATTGCGAGCATCGTGCGAAATAAATTTGTTTTGTGAGTATTTCAATACAGATCAGCTCATTTAAGTACAGGTGCCATTGCTAGGATACTTATTTAGAATTGTCAAATATTGGAATGATGAAAGTGAATTTTTTTTATTTATATTAAATGAATTACGAAATAATATCGTGATCGTAGAAAAAGTATAGTGTACAACTCGCATGGAATGTCCATTTCATACTCGTATGATTTGCAGCATGAGCCGAAGGCGAATGCTACAAACTTTCATACTCGTAGGAAATGAGTACCATTCCATGCTCGTTGTACAATATACTATTACAAAACTTTATCCCTAAATTTTATATAATTTTACAAATATTATTTCTATTAACTCTCTGTTTTAAAAATAAACTTTTATACAAAAATAAAACTACACTATTGCATTTTTGTTACAATCAACTTCTTGCAGGTTTTGTATATAAATTCAAGGATATATAAGGATTTGAATTCCAATATTTTTCCAGGTCTGGAGACACAATGTATTTATTTATAAAGCATTTAACAGCTTGCACTTCAATAAAGGCTGTAATTGCTCCCATAAAGTTTCCCCAATAACCAGGAAGACATAACACTCCACCGGAAACACAACCCCTTCAACATCACAAAAAGAAAAAACCCTTACACAAATAAACCCTTATACGCAGATTCCGGATCTCAAATATCCTATAATGGACGAAACAAGATTCGCGCGTGCTGCAAACAGCCGGGGTCGGATGAGCGCGCGCCACTCGCGTTGCCATTGGTGACGGGGTTGAAATCTTATATCGAACATAAAGCACGCGGCCGCGCAACCCTTGCCTGCAACCGGGCCAACCCCTGCCGAGGGTTATGTAAATAAGCGCCGCGAAGGGTGCGACTGGCTGCCGCGGATAAAAAACGCACACGGCGCGTGCGCGCCACACGCGTGGAAATGGCCGGATTTGCATATCGAGAAATGGCGGAGAGAACTCACGATGAAATTCAACAATACTCCAATAATATAACAATGAGAAATTTAACTGAGTAATCAGATAATTTGCGCGCAACTGAGTACATTAGTAATTTTTACCGTTTAAGAAACCACACGATTCTCATTTAATTTTTCATATGCGCAACATTCGCATAACTTCGATAGTTAGTACCTAGCTCGTTATAAATTCAGTTTCTATAATCCTAAATAAATATTCAATAATAATATAGCAAGAGAGTGAGAATAAATTGAAAATAATTTGACAGATCTTCCGAAAACTTCTTGCCAATTTATTATTTTCTAATTTATCGAACGCTTGAGTTATATTTAGTTAGATTATTTTCTGATTTCATCATCAGGCACGCCACTAAATCTATCTTTATTGCTCATTTGTAACTTGTGTTGATGACAATTATCTGACAACTGACATTTGTCAACAAAAACAAAAATTGCTATAGAGAATATTCCCGCGAATAGTCACTAGAGCTTTAATCTCAGTATAATAAGGGCAGGATTGTTTAGAACACGGACACGTGACATACAATGAAGCATTTCATTGGTTTTAAGAAACGTCAAGGATTAATCAATGTAAAAAGTAAAGTATTGGCAAAATGCGGTATTTTGAATAAAATATATGGTTCAGGAAAGTTATTAACTGTTTAATGTTTTTCTATAAACACAAACAATTATTCCATAGGTAAAATCTCTAGAAAAATTACATCCGGTTATGAGAAAATAGTTTTCTTGACTAGGGGTTTCCTAGACCCAAGTGTGACTTGAGTGTAACTGTGTAAATCGTCTTTTTCTTTATTATAACTTAATATGATATCTAGGTTAGGTTTCTGTAGTAACTAATCCTTAGTTAACTGAACTGAGACCGTCAGTCAATTCTACTGAATTTTCAGTTATTTCAACTGTGAAATATCAGTTGTGCGCTGCTCATTCAATAGTTTATCGAATAACTAAAATATTCAGTTAACACAAGTGAGGTTTGCAGTTGAACATAGTATATACCTAACTGATTTTTTTAGTTATTTTGATTGAAGAAGACAGTAATAGTTACTGAGCTATTTTTTTTACTAAATTTTTCGTGTCATTTTAACTAACTCGTTTTCTCTGTTTGAAATAAATAAATTTACCACCATATTATTTACCTATTCTGCTGTGGCAAACTCTTGAAAGAAAATATCTATATTCGTAGTGCTCATAAATTATTGATCAATAAGTTATTTCGCGGCTCATTTAAATTGTTCTGATTCTAATTTATAAATGCAGGAATTTCTATATTACATATTATTGTATGTATTTATTCATATTTATTACCATTCTAGTCATTACAATTTTTACATTTTTAATTTATGCTGGTAGCATATTGCAAATATGATTGTGAATTTACAGCAAATTACTACCACCATGTTTTCACATGTGATAGGTTATTAATAATAATGAAAAATTATCAAATTACTTTGAGTAATAACCATGTTTTTTTTAGGGAACTCATTAATCAAGAGCTCTTCGATGAACAACAGTACGCATTTATTAGTAATTTTTTAAAATCATCTGTGCCATGACATAACAAAATAAATATGATATTATTTTATTTAATACATTTTTGTCGAGCTCTATTTTACCCATCCATTTTACTATATCTAATTTTTCTTCCAAATTATATATTTTTAATCAAGACCTCGAATATCAAACACTGATGACAACAGATGACAAAATATTTTCAATTGGTACATTTGTTTTATTATTTCATGGCACTGATGATTTTAAGAATATTAACAATAAATATTTCTGTAATTTTTTGGCTCCTGGTAGAGTAACATTATAAATATTAGTGTCAAAAAATACAGACAATTTTCTTCTACATTTATACAATAAACTATTTGATTTTTTTTTATAATAATTGCACATTCGACTCACAATCGTGTATAACAATAATATTCTTATTAGAAAAATTCTGTACTTGTAAGATTGTAATAGTTACTGGTACTGAATTGATTGAACATTTTCGCATTTTCCGATCCAAAAATCAGTTACAAATATCAATAAAAACCATGCAATTCAAACATCAGTAACGAGTGTAGGGATACCCTTCCCAAAATCCGTTACTTTTTTTTGCAACCCCCTCCCCCCCCGTGTGCCAAACGTAACCGATTCGCCACATAGCTGTGCACACAATTGTATCATTTACGATTTTTTATTCCTCCGCAGCGTGCTTGGATCCATTGTTCCACGCACGCCTGAAGGCACGACCCCCCGGCGACCCCCGCCAACCCCCGCAAACCGCCGCCTATGCGCTATTGTGCAAGCGTGCCAGACGTACGCCACTGCCGCTCAATGCAATGCGAGAATACTTTTATTTTCTTTAATCCCTTTCTTAGGATTTTCTTGGATTTCTTAAGAATAAATTTGTGCGCATTTTTTGCTGGGTTCATTGATTTTGCTGGGTGTAAGCTGAGAAAACATTTATGATTTTGGATCAGGTCCAAATATGTGATAGTTTAATTCTATTGTAATTTTTTTTTTTTTTGACAGTTCAAGCAACAGATGGTGGCAGTATTATTAAGTCGTTGCTTTTGATGTTATCTGATTCTTTTTACTATCTTACCATTTTTATTATTTCTATTACCTATGCATCCTTTTATCTGCAAATAATTTGACTAAGTTATTACCGCAGGGCGAATTTACAATTTGGCAAACTTATAACTACACTCAAATTATTTATTATATATTTAAAATAGCCTACACTCTAGTTTAAAAGAAAAATAGCATTTAGAGCTAGGTTCAGAACTACCTATTTATCAATAATTAACACAACAAAGTTAGGTGTTATTTGGTAAATAGTGATTGAGAAACTTGTAAACTCCAAACTTTCTCTTCATTTTTCTGTCATTTTAATCAGTATAAAATTTAACCATACTTTTAACAAAATAGAAAATAGCACATTTTTTGTTAATAAGTTTTACATATAAATTATATAGCTTACCAACTAATACTGCTTTATAATATAAAAGTCTTTTGGATTAAGTTCTGTAAAATTAAATATATGAAATCGGCACTAAAGTGCTCAAAAATCGTCATTAAAAGCTCAGAAATCGTCACTAAAGTAACCCATTATACGACGATTTTGAGCAACCCAGTGTTGACAACCGTTAAATAATTATTGTACAATTAGGATAATTTTGGCAGATATATTGACGTACTATAGTAAATTTGGACGTAATATGAAACAAAATTTGCAAGAAGAATTAACTAATTAATTCCGATGACGAAATTGAGGACAAACCACATAATTTTGAGTGTTATTTACTTCTCGAGGTTGGCAACACTGACTGTCAGTTACAATTGACAACTGACAGATGTATAAACTTAACCTATATTGTAATTTTTTTAGTTTTTTCGAATTTTAGGTTTCAAATAAAACTTAATATGTACCTCGGCACTGAAGTTCCTTTTTGTCACTCACATGGTTTATTTTCCTCGGCCCTACGGGCTAAATCATATTTCGCTGTCGTGAATTATTGGTACTGTAATTCATCGAAAAATTTAAATAATGGGAATATATTTATACAGGAGTAGAAAATTTTTTATATAAAAACTATTTTTTTATTTGATACAAATTAGAAAAATAACAATAACTGGGTTTAAGTTCTGTATAAATTTTATTAACACAACGTTTCGGCAGCAAAGTGCTGCCTTCTTCAGGTGAAATATAATTTTCAACGGTAATTATTACAAACAAGTTGATGGTGTTGCCATGGGCTCTCCGATATCTCCTTCTATTGCTAATTTCTACATGGAGAAATTTGAAGAAAAAGCACTTAGCACAGCAAATAAGAAACCCACCGTCTGGCTTCGTTATGTTGATGATATTTTTGCTATTTGGCCTCATGGACGAGATGAATTAAACAATTTTCTTAATCATCTGAATACGCAACACGAGAACATTAATTTTACTATTGAAGTAGAAGAAAATAATTGTCTTCCATTTCTTGATGTACTTTTGGAAAAACAAGATGATGGTAAACTTATCTCTTCAGTTTATAGGAAGCCAACACATACTAATCAATATCTTCATGAGACCTCTAACCACCACCCTGCCCAAAAAGCGTGTACGATTAAAACATTATACAAGAGAGCTTCCGCTTTATGTCATCCTAGTAAGCTTCAAGAAGAAATAGATTTTTTGGATGATGTTTTCTTAAAAAATGGATACAGCAAAGCGCAGATAAAAAGAGCACTGAAAGTGAAACATAAACCTGTACAAGTTCCCCAGGTTGTTAATGAGAAGAAATTATTTGCCACTTTACCTTACATTGCTAATGTTACCGACAAAATTGGCAGGATTCTTAATAAATTTGACATTAAAACGTCATTTAAGTCAAATTTAAAAATCCGTGATCTTCTGGGCAATTTTAAAGATATGGTGCCTCTAAATTGTTCTGGCATTTATGAGATTCCATGCCAGTGTGGTAAAGTTTATATTGGCCAAACTGGCAGAACTGTTGCTACAAGATTGAAAGAACATGAAAGACATATGAGATTAAATCAACCAGATAAATCTGCAGTCGCTGAGCATGCCATTCAAGAACTACATGGTATTGATTTTGAAAAAACAAGGATTATAGTAAGAGAAAATAACTGGTTGAGAAGACTTATTAGAGAAGCTATTGAAATCAAGAGATCTTCAAATAATCTGAACTTGAATACAGGCTTTGAGATCAATAAGTCATGGTTAACTGTTATTCTTCGTTAATTTTCTGTTTATAAATTTGTTTACTTTGATCCATGTTACCCTGATTTATTTTGTCAACTTGTATCCTTGACTACATATTTATTTGTTTACAATTATATTTCACCTGAAGAAGGCAGCACTTTGCTGCCGAAACGTTGTGTTAATAAAATTTATACAGAACTTAAACCCAGTTATTGTTATTTACTTATACCATGAGTTCTGAAAGCTTTTTTCAATATTCAAATTAGAAAATTTTAAAGTAACTTAAAGTTGTTTTTAATAAAACCATTCTTATTATGAAATAAATATATGAAACATATTTATCAATATTTTAACAAATTGTATTGAAGTTTACTGGCAACATACATGTTGAAGATATTTTTTAGCATCCATGTTCCGAACATGTAACATATGTTGAAACAATAAAGTTTAAAAATTTTTTCTTTAAATTCGTTATGTATTATATCAATGTATAAAAAATCCATTATGTGACACGTGTGGATATATTCGCTTCAATAAATACAAGACATATGTACGGGTTTTTTACCTGCCAAAAGTACATATACATTATGGAACCTATTATCATTGAAATAACTGCTAGTTACATAAAGGGGGAACAACCGTTGGAAACCCAACCTTAAACACAGCAGCCGTAATAAATTCTAAACTAACAGATTTAACAAACCGAGATGACACAAAAGAATGTTTTAAAATATATTTCAAACCTTTCAATATTTTTTTCACTGGCAAACGGCGCAAGCGTGCACGGCTCGTGTTAAAAGTATCGGATATTATATACAGTTTTTTATTCGCTCGAAAAGGGTTCCTTTGTGCCGTACCCTTTTTTCATCGCCAGTTCAAATATCAATCTTGGGCTGTACCGACTGCTATTGGTTGTAGCTGCAGCCAATCACGCCAGGGATCACTTTGCATAATTTATTCAATTATACACTGTGATAAGTTGGTTAAACGAACGATTTGTGATATGAGCCAATCGGCGGAAGAGCTAACGGAATTTCTAACGACTCGAATGGGTTATTTTCATAATGATGGCGGCGGGTTTATTGCATTTCGGAATCCTATTTAATTGTTCCAAGTCAGTGAGCTTTTTAGTAACGATTCATGAATTTATGTAATTAGTTTTATAGTTAAATGTCTGGGATTCTGCCCGTTGTGGTGGTGCGTGTTAATATTTATGTTTCGGATTGTTTGAATAAGTGGAATCTCACGATTAAAATGATTATTGTAATTATGTTTAATTGCTAGCTTGGGTGGCTATTTTGTAACACACTAAGCTTGTAATTTACATCTACCACGACGGTTCATCAATGTCAAAACTAACTCAAGATTTTGTTTTCAAATAGCTGCGCACCGAGGATTTCGATAATATTGCAATACTTTAATATTTGTTTAAAATATTGTTGGTCCAGAACTACTCAGAATTTTCGCGCATGAAGTGCGGTTACCAGTCGTCAAATCACGGCCTCTAAGGGTAGTAGTGGTGGAGGAACCACAGGTGTAATTTTCAAAAATTGGTGCTAGAATATTTTACTTTGTCCGCCGCCGGAGTAGAAGTGTTGCCAAGGAGGCACTATTGAACTTCTGCTTGTTAAATACAAATACATAACAATGTAGTCTTACGATGTTTGAAGAAAACGATATTTAAGTACAAAAGAACTAGAATTGCAATAATTAGAATAATAAAATGTAGTGAATTTGTGCAAATACAGTGACGATATATACGATACATATTCTACACACGAGTTAAAACACGCAAGCTTTCTAAATTTTAATGTTAAGTTAAAAATGTTTCCGGAGATTTAATATGACATTAAGTTATTCATTAATTCACAAAGTGCTTGATTTAAATTACATGTTCCAGTCGTAACTGTCTACTAGTCCACGCGCATTCGAATCCAGTTTTAGGGAAACGTACCTAACTGCATTTTCTAATTTAGCACTTTTAATGCAATGCAAGTACAGTTGAACATATTACTATTTAAAATGACATGTTTGTCATATTATCTGTATAATATAATTTATTATAAATAATGTATCTACAAGCAAGTGTAATTTATGATAGTATTTTGTAAAATTTATAACAGGCACGTAAGTTAATGTACAATTAATTTAAAATATGTAAAATATTGTAATAAAACTAGTAGAACAATAATTATGTATATCATAAAAGCTTTATTACACGGGCTCATATTTCATTTAATAAATGCTACTTTATAATAATAATAGAATACTACAAAATATAAAAAAGTTTTTATGTAGTCAAATTTCTTTCTAAAAAACTGAATTCCCACGTTTTTTGTGAGCACCCTCTTAAAATTCATCCCTGCTTCAGAAAAAATAGATCGCACCCCAATTCCAAGGGTACAAGAGAAGCAAAATTAAAAATGGCTTTGAATAAAAGAGCACTTTGCCCTTAAAAAACTACAATAGGGGAAACTATTTTAGTGAAATCCGTGCTTTTCTAAAAAACGACCTTTTCGCAGATTCAACCGAATTTCTCAAGGCTCACCCCACTGGTTTTAAAATTACACTAAACCCTAAAAAATCGCACCCTTTGTACAAAAAGGCTAAAAACTGGAATTCACACATGAAAAAATGATACTATGGAAGCTGAGATTGTATCGGAATTAGTGTTCTCAACGTTTTTACGTGAAATAAAAACGTCCGTTAAGAGTTCGGAACGTGAGCAAGACGACACTTTACTTTCCTTCACACTGATCAGAGTCGTTATCGATGGATATCCCAACGACTTTTCTAGGAAACGGTTAAATCATATAATGTGTTTGACATCGAAATATTAACGGTTACAAAAATATAGTAAAAAAACGGATGACTAAAGCGAATTTGATTTCTTTAAAGAAGTTCGTTGGAAAAAACTAACAACAACAATATAATTCAATAGGACCATAAAGAGGATAAGCAAAACTTAACGATTTTTACTTGTTTCTAAAACTAAAGGAATTTTTAGGTGGAAAGGAAAACTGTTTGCAAACGTTGAAGACCATCAAAAAGCAATGACATTGTGGCTCAGATTTTTGGCGGTAGAAAATTATAACATCGGCATTGAAATACTGGTACCTACCACGTTACAATAAATGAATTGACAGCTACAGCGATTTCATTGATTTATAAAGTAAAGTAATGTAACTTAGTAAATAATATTTCATGTTGATATCTTTCGTTTTTTAGTTTTGCCAATCTCTTTTACTTTCTCGACGATCCTCTTATATATAAATAGTTTATACGCTCGTCGTTCAAACTTACATGTTCAGCACCCAAAATTATCACATTAACTCCTAATAACACATGCTATTTTGTCTTCAAACACAGAAATTCGAATTACAAACCATAATAAAATGTTCAAAACTTCAACAAATATTCTATTTCATCCAGCAATTTTAGTTATGATGGAATATGTTGTTTTGTTTATTTGTTTCATTTTTAACCGTAAAATTATTATATTACAACATAATATTTTACTGTATCTGCCGCCAGAGTAAAAGTGCTACCAAGAAGACACTTTTATGACGATGGCGAAAAAATTTAACTTCTGCTTTTTGAATACAAATACATAACAACGTACTTTTATGATGCTTGAAGAAAATACTTATTTGTATATCAAGGCATTAAAGTATAATTTTTTATTACGAATATGGAATAAACCATCATATGAGTAACAAAAAACACTTTAGTATCGAGGTACACATTATATTTCATCCGAAATCATTCAATTATTAATTGAAAACATAAATAAATAGCATTATGTGTTTGTAAAACATCAGCAAGCTGTTAATAAAAAAAATACTGTCAAAGTGTCAAATATTTGTGTATAATTTTCATTATTTCTTACATGTTGTTAGACGTTATCTGCATGTGATCTGCATTAAATCCGATAAATTATTATAAGAGATAAATAATAAATAAATTCGCCAATAGTATTATAGAATAATATGTTTGTTATTTTAGATAGTGTTAAAAGTTTGACAGATGAGTCCGTAAAGTTAAATTTTGACATAAATGTTTGTAAAGTTTTACTTTAGTTATTATTTTGGATAACTGCGCGGAGTGATATCATGTACTTTAGTATGGATTTCGGAAAAAAATAGTTTATAATTCAGAGGAATTTTGTCGAGTTAGTAAAATTTTCGTTCTGCAATCGTTATCGTTTCGCTGCAAACAGAAAGAGAGGTCGCTAGTGCAACGTTTTTTGCTGCATCGGTGCAGGCTGCACAACGCAAACTCATTTTGAAAGAATTTCACATTTTGTGATTAATGAATTCCAGTAATGACCAGCGCTATTTTAGATAAGGTTAGAAAAAGTTAGCGAGGTAAAAACTTATGTCAAATATCATTTTTCAAATTTGACAGAATGCGGATAAGATTGGACTAATGAATGTTACAATTTGTTGCAGATACTGGATGAATTAAGTAAAAATAGAGCAATTAGCTTAGTTGGGGAAATCCGAAAGCTACAGCTCCTTAAAAAGTGTTCACCGTATGGACTAGCACTAATGACTAGTTGTTCTCCACTATTGTCATTTGTAGTATCTATAAACTATACCAAATTGGACATTTCATGAGTATGTACAAACGATAATAGAACATTGTTTAGCACTGATTCAAAAATGTCAGTGAACAACAAATTTAAATATCACCAAAACAATACTGAGTGTTTTGATTAAAAATTTTTAGTAAAAATCTACTAAATGAATTTCACGAAAGTATTTATTTAAATAAAAACTCCCCTGAAAGGATTACCAATCAACAAACAGTATTCTTGTTAGAGCAAATAATTTATAGCACTTTCTCTGTTTTGCTCTATTCAGACATAACTACGAATAATAACACGAACGAAAATAGTTGCAGCTGCTCATGAAACACCGTTTAACATTAAACAATGCCATAAACAAGGAGCTAAGCGATTTCAAACGATAATGTAAACATTAAAACAGTTCAACCAATTGATATATTACATGAAACATGGTATTTGCTATAAATTCACGTTGTATTACATCGCCTGCCTGTCAATTAATAGACGACAGAATTCATGGAATCCTGTAAGTACCAACGCTGATTAACGAAAGGCATTTTGGAAAAAATATATCACGATATTTTTTTATTAAATGTCAATTACCTTGCTACTATTACAAGAGAAATTTGAGGAAATTATACAGACATACAATTCGATAAATGCACTATTATATCGCTGATTTCTCTCACCTTTATGATGAGGTTTACAGTTTTGTAACAACAATAATAATAGCTATAAGTCTCAAATCTACAGTTCATTATGGATACGATGGCGTCTAAGTTTTTATAGGTTTAAATTAAACTGCCAATGGGGTCTTTCACCATTTTTTTTTATGAAACTTTATCTAAATTCAAGACTATCTACACTTTTAAAAAGTTTTAATTATTATTCATTGAGCCACAATGATTTTTAAAAAATGTTGTGACGTCATTATAGAGGTGCTGGTGGATCTCAAACAGTAAAGATTTAAATATTTTTTGTCACATAAATGTTCTATTTTATAGTAATAATAATAATAAAATAAGTAAAAAAAATATATGACTACAATTATTAACAATCTGTACTGTTTAAGATCCAGCAACACCTCTACTATGACGTCACATTTTTAAAAAATCATTGTGGCTTAATGAATAACAATTAAAACTTTTTAAAAGTGTAGATAGTCTTCAATTTATATAAAGTTTCATAAAAAAAATTAAAAAAATGGTGAAAGACCCCATTGCACTTTTTTGGTCATATGGTCATAAATTTATTAAATGAAATTACTGATTTATTCCGTCAAATATGAAATACTAGAAATTTTCCATGTTGGCAATTAGCTCATTCGTAAAGAAGGTTACAAGGGATTTATAAATATAAACAATTCATTTTGTTTTCTTTGAAGTATTCGGTGAGATTTATCCAGTTGCTATTTATTTATTGGTTGTGCACTGTAACTGAAAATTACCTACATTTAACATTTACAATTAATAGTTGATGAAAATTTCTAACCTCCAAATACTAAAAACTGAACAAAACCAACTCATACAAATGACTAGCAGTTGTTGCTAACCTTAATCATACAAAAGTCCCTAGTTTTTCCTGAAACTAAGAGTTTCTGAACGAGATTGGGATATGTAGAACTAGTGTTTTGGACGGAAGCAGAAAAATACATTTAATATGAAACTCATCCAGGCTTTCAAGCTTATTACAGACAAATGCGATGATTTACTAGGATAAAGAAAGTGAGAGAGATGGAGTATCCGGTGTTCGCTAACTCTTGAAAACCTTCCCCTAAGAACAGGTAGTTTTGAATTATCATTTCATTTTTCCCAATAAAAGATTAACGCAAGATGATTGACGTGATAATGGGGGCGGCGTTGAACACTCAAACAGATGGTTGCGGGGGTTAGTCGTGGAGGAATATAAATCAGAGGGGAATTTCAATATTGCAGGGGATGATGGACAGACAGGCCTGCCAACGTGACCTTCCTTAACATAACATAAAGCATTACGGGTTACTACTCTTGACCTATATCTGGTCTTCATTATGATTTAGCTTTGAGCTTTGCACTTTGATATTTATAATTTGGACTTAGGTTAGGTTATATTTACATCTACGAATAAACTTCCGAATAAGTTATTCCTCGAATAAATAAAAAAATACGCATCAAAAAATGACAGCTAGAACAATAAGTATCATTTGAGCTATGATTTCGATGCGACATTTGTAATTTAATCGGCAAATAATTTATTCGGTACTTTATTCGTAGATGGAAAGATAGGCCCTTCTTGGCAAACCTGTGATACGTTTATTTATATGTTCTACTCTCATTTAAGTCGTTTTTTGTGATACCGGGCATCTATGGCAGGCAGAGGCCTATGTTAGATGTGTATTCATTGTGTGTTACTGATTCGAAATTTCACGGCATGGAAATTAATTTTTAGGTTTCGTTGCAAATTGGATTCTTTTTTCTTTGTTGTACGATTTGTTTAGTCATGGTTATTCAGAATCACAAGCGACGAAAGAACTTGATGTTTGGTATCGCCCGTCTGCAATCTTTGCTATACCAGAACTTTGCTTAATGTTTACTCAGAGCCTGCTTATACTTTTTATTCTGTTTTCCTTAAATTAATTGAACATTTTGTTAAAGAATAAAGTAGACTTTTTGATGAACTTACTTGAAACAACGTCCCCTGTAAGTTAGTAGTTTTTAGAATTTATGGCACACAAGAAAAATCAAACTGTCACTTGTAACATTTGTTTCTATTTGTCAGAAATATTAGCAAGTGGTTAAAAGTTAACAACTGAGTTGTGAATTGGGCCGAATAACTATTCAATTTTTTCTCTTACAGATATTGTAGTTTTTGAATTGTTGAAAAAATGTTTCGTTAGTAATTTGAAATGGGTGGGTGGTAGGCGAAATAAATATTGGAAAGTATAGCAGTAGACAATCGATAGGAGTCGCGAAACGGAGAAAATCAGAAAGTTAAATAAAACTCCGGCCGAAAATCCTCATTGGTTCGACGATTCTTCTTCTCCTTGGCTCGCTAGTAATTACAAGCAATTCCCGTGGTAACATTAAATTTCTCAAAGGTCAGACCCGACTAACGATTGCTCCTTGATTTAAACGCGTTACGGCAGCCATTATAATACCGGCCAACTCCATCTACAGGGTGGCTGTTTATATCGCGCCACTAACTACCGCGGAAAACACAATCGTTGTAATTGAATTGTCTTGCTGGCAATAGTGGCAATGGCAAGCAACAGTGGCAACACTGCTAGATGCTAAGGTTGGCAACACGTGCAAGGACGCCGTGAAGTTGGTAATTGAATTTCGTCCGTCGCCCTCTAGATGTGTACGGCTTTGGATGTCGACACTTCTTAGATATATATGTATTTGCACCCAAAATAAATTCTATTCCAATTCTGGAATATTGGCCGGGTATTTTGACCTTTTAACGCTTCGGTCAATTTCCTTCAGATGAATTGATTTCTTATTGGTTTTCTAAATTAACTTCCGAAAATTGGATCGGTAAATTGTACAAGAAGAATAAATCTCTTTTGTCTGTACCCTTCTCGTGAATAACGCCATTTTAAATTACAAAATACATACATATAAATTGGTTATTAATTCTATTTCCATTTTCATCAACATAATATTTACAATTTAAGTTTAGATGCTCCTATTACAAGATTAGATTTTGGGAGGCCTATCAGGTTTCTTGGGTTTTCCAATAAATAAATTAAACTATAGTATATTGTACAACAAGCATGGAATGGTACTTATTTCCTACGAGTATGAAAGCTTGTAGCATGAGCCGAAGGCGAATGCTGCAAATCATATTAGTATGAAATGGACATTCCATGCGAGTTGTACATTATACTTTTTATACGACCACGATATTATTTCCTAATTCATTTATATTTTAGTAATAAATTTGTCTCGCTTTCACCATTCCAATATTTGACATTTCTAAATAAGTAAGTATCCTAGCAATGGCACCTGTACTGAAATGAGATGACCTGTATTAAAATATTCACAAAACAAATTCATTTCACACGATACTTGCAATGTAACTCATATCCTTAGTAAAAACATACAATCAGATTTCTAAGTAGTCGTAGAAAAAATTATATTGTATTCAAAAAGATATCATCAGGCCTTTACCCATTTCTGGGTGTGGCACTCTGCTCAAAGCAGATCTCGGTATTATGATATATAACGCGTGAAATGCGGTTACCAGCCGTCAAATCACCGCCTCCAAGGATGACAGTGGTGGAGAAGCCACTGGAGCAATTTTAGGTGATAAAAATTTTCGAAATTTAATTTATAAAATTTGTAGACTGCGAGGCTCGAACAAGGATCTTTTGATGCATAGTCCGATGCGTTAGCACGAAGCTATTTACCCCATAAATAATAATATTAGCTTCAATTTTGTATCGCTTAAAAATGAAAGTTTTCGGGAAGTTATGTGGTGGAAATAGATTCACTTCCACAGCAACAGTGTAACAAATTAATTGTTTAAAATTGTCAATGGAATCAGTAGTGAAAATTGTCGATGAGATAACTAGTGAAAATTGTCAGTATAATTCTTTTCAATTGGTGGAAAATTTTAAATCCTCAACATCTATTGGATCATTTTGACATGAGTTGAATTGTCATATAAATTTTGCTTGCTCCAATCGTGCAAAAAAAAAAAATTGTATAAGCGTCACGAATGTTAAGGAATTACCGACGTTAGACAAAACATTTTCTTCTATCGGTAAAATGCCCTTACCGTGCTTGATACTTAACATACTATTGGTTTTGCATGAACACTTATGTTCTTTCAGTAAAAATGTAAAGCTTATGTGGACCAAATCATTGTATGTAAAAGCATTCGAGGAAAGTGAAGGAGGCAAGGAGCATTCCCAATTCCTTAAGCAAAAGCAAGCATTTCCAATTTTGTTCAATTTCGTCTGGAAATGAATAACAATACGAAGGACTTCCGTGCCGCTATTGCGATATAAAGAGGCCAATCATTGTGTTTTGAAATTTCAATTTGAAAATGGAATGGAATCCGAAGCAGGCGAGCACAGCAGGTCCACTGGACCTATCCCTCTGTCCCTCTCTAGCCGGCCAATCTCCCTATAGCCCTGTGTGAGGGACGGAGATAACATCACCCTAGTCCGAGGCAGCCCTACACGAATAGATGAGTGCAATTGCTTTGTGGAGAACGCTTTTACTTTACGGGCTCTTTTACGAATAATCTTTTTGTCAATAGTTTTCATTCAATTATAATTATTTTTAAGGAGATTTTTGCTATATTGCATACCAGGGCCACTCGAGAAACTCATATTTATTACTAGCTTGATGACATTTTCGTTTTGAAGTATTCTATAACCTACGTATACAGGCTAGTTTTAGAGTTAATGTCATAAATTTAAGGGTAACTAGTATGACATGTGTAGATTACAAAACAAAAAGAATATATTGCTTACACCAATAATGAGTTAAAGGCGTGATGATATATTTATATTTATTCGAACGATAAATAAATATACCACGTTGATGGCATTTCTAAACAAGCGATTTGACGGAAATAATTCCAGGGTAGAGCTTTTATTGAAATTTAAATTTAAGTGCACAAATTTATCGCAAGCTTTGAAGACATGAAAGAGATTTTCTAAAAGTCACCGTCTGATGTCGCCAGTGAGGTGGAAAATAGTCACTTTAAAATTGTCACGCAATTTTCAACGCCAATTTTCGCAATTTCTTCCTCTCACTTTTGCACAGTTAGTTTTATTTTCGCATTTCGCCTCTATTTACCTGTAAGATCTTTTAAAAATATTGAACATGTTAAAACTCCATATTATTTATTAAGAAATTTCGCATTATAACAATATTCTATGTGCAATTCAGAAGTAATTAACCTGCGTCAAATAATCAGTAATTATATTCCAAATTTTTCAGGTGATAGTATTGTAATATTGACTAATAAAAAAGTGCATACCTTTATAATTATTATAATGAAATTTGCACTAGGAGTGCTCTGAACTTAAAGAGGAGTGTATTAAGAGTAAAATGTGCAGTGTTCCATTTGTAATAATGCAGTATTCCGCAGCAGTTGCTCTGTGAACTTCGAACGCACAAAATGCTGAAGTTCAGAGACTTGTGTAGCAATATTGATTTTTAGCAATCAGCTTGATTATTTGCCCGGAAACTACGTTAAAACTCCGGGACTCAGGAAGAAAAGTCCCGTATTTTGCTTGTTTTTCTTTTATGCTAGTTAGCACTTTCTTATATACAAAACAAAATACACAACATACAAATGAAGATAACTAAGTTTGCCTTAGTTTAAACAACTGGAATTGTGGAATTTTCAACATTCCTAATTACATTTGTGTAAAGTTTTTTTTTAATAATCACGGGACTGTGAGACAAATAATTTGATTAAATTAAATTTAACCTTGATTACTATATCAAAAATAATCGTAAATTAGCAAATTAAAAGCTAATCAAACACAACAAAGATCTGGAGAATTTACGCAAAGTATTTTCGATATGTGTACGTAAAGTTCAAAATAATTATTAAACAAAAAGTATAAAATTACTAAAAATTACATATACATAACAACAAAGAAAAACTGTAAGCTAATCAAATTAAAAACAAATTCAAAATTCTTTTTTGCCACCGCTAATCTATTCACAAAATTATTCAACGGGCACTAAAAAATTAATTTAATAAGTAAATAATACTAACTCAATTAAAATAATAATTGCATATTAATAACAGCACGCTCAAAATTTCAAGGTTACTTTTTCTGTCGGATATTTAAATGTTGGGAAAAAACAGTGTACTGTAAATCTAGAGCGCGTTGGCTCGAACAAAAGAAAAACAATAAGCCCAAATTGATCCATATATTAATCTTCGGCGAACGACGTTCAGATCGGGATCCAGCAATGGAGAATTGGGATCTCATCATTATAATAGTCAAATTAATTAATTAACTTAATACTGAAATCGTGGCTCGGCCGCTGTAAGCTACACAGGCTCCAGAGATTTATTTTCACAGGATTATGGGTCTTATTGAGCGTGTATGTAAGTCATTTATTGTTGGTATAGCGATAATGTTTAGCCATAGGCGTGCCGCCGTTTCCTCGTTGGCAAATTTAATAAATGTATTAAATTGTACATAAGAGAAATAAATAATATCATTTTCCGACAACCACTATGAAAAGTACATACATTCACACGCTATTACTGAAAGTTGGCCATTACATGTCACTAGCAATGCTGTGTGATATGAAAGCTCGTTAGCCAATCAGATGCGTCCGCAACTGTGTGATATGATTTTATCACACGCTGCGATAACTGGGCAAACTAACCTACAAATTTGTATTTAAAAGTTTGACAGTTGCAGATAATTTGCTGAATTTACACGGATTAAGAATGTCCACTTTTATGTTGTACTTCAATTTCACGGAAAATCACTAAAAATTGGCATATACTTTTATTGTATTTCTGTATAATATAAACCCTAAAAAACTCACTGGTGTAGAGCGCATCATCATATCTCTTAAATATTTCGAGATATGGCGGTTTTTGATGTTTTTCGAAGTGCAACTTTGAGGAACTGCAACTCAAAAATTACGCAAGATATCGAAAAATACTCTTCAGTTTTGTGTTATTCGTGCATATTATAGCAAAATAACAAATTTTTAAAAAATTGAAAATTTTTGAATTTTTTGTCAAAATTTCTATCAGCAATATCTCAAATAATAAACGAGATACGAACTTGCAGACTGAACCATTGGATTCAGCTCATCGAAATACATAAACCCTAAAAATTTCAGAACATTCGGATTATGGGTTGAAATTTTAGAGCAAAAAGTCTAAAAATGGCCTTTTTCAGGCCAAGCGTCAAGGGGTACCCTTTGACGTTTGACGCCAAAAACGTCATTTTCACACTTTTTGCTCTAACTCTATAACGCGTAAAGCAATTTTAATGAAATTTTACATACTTATGTATTTTAACGAGCTGAATCGAATGGTCTAGTCTGCGAGTCTGTATCTTTTATATTTTTTAAGTTATCGCCTATCGAAATTTGGGGAAAAAAATCGAAAAATTTCAAAATTTTCAAAATTTGTTAATTTGTAATAAAATGCATGAAACGCACAGAACTGAGTCTATTTTTCAATATCTTTAATAGATTTTGAGTTGCAGCCACTCAAAGTAGCATTTCGAAAAACATCGAAAATTGCCATATCTCTGTAAATTTAAGAGATATGACGATGCGCTCTACAGCATTGAGTTTCTTAGGGTTTATATTATATAGAAATACAATAAAAGTATATGCCAATTTTTAGTGATATTTCGTGAAATCTGAAACTGTGCAGTACTTTGTATTTGTTGTCAATGGTAAATGAACTTTTTTCTTACTTGTACAGATATTATAAACATTTTTCAAATTGTAACAACAATTCTCGTTTAAATAATTGGGCCATATTGGGCCCTACGGTGTCGTGATTTTATTAAAACAGTTTTCTTGTCAAATTACTAGGTAACAAGGTTTCGTACAAACAGAGATTTATCCCCCAAAAAAAGCTCTTGTATAATTACAGTTGATATAAATAATAAATAAAAATTACACACCAATAAATTACAATCATTTCAGCTATGATTTCGATGCAACATTTTTTATCTATTCGACAAATCAGAAACAGAAAGATCGGCCCTTATAAAAAACCCCTCGATTTAAGTATGCCCATTTTAAAGTTTGATCTCATAGTTGTAGATTTTCCTAATGAATATTATTCGTAACGAGTCGCTACTGAGTCGCGAGAGCAGAGCTCCGAGGCAGCGGCGCCCCACGGGGCAGCGTCTCGGGGTCGGGGCACCGCGAGCGTCGTGGCGGCGGCTGCGGTGCGCACAAAGAGATCGAAAACGTATCACAGATTAATCATATCGCATGCCGCGGCGCAGTTGAGTGCGGTGTGGGCTCTGGCGGCCGCGCAGCGCCCAATTAGCATAGCGGCCGAAGTCGGCTCCAGTGCACTGCACAGCGCACCATGCGTGGGCGGGGGCGGTGCACATATGCATACGACCTTTCACTCTTAAAGCGTACTTAGGCTGTATTCACTTTAATGATATGCGAAGAAAATGTAATTGATCCTTTTCTAATAATACCTACACCGAGAGGAACGATACAAACATTCAATTGAGAAGTAGTTCAGTTAACTTTGCTGCATTATTCAATAAATTTAACTGAAAAATTTAGTTATACAGGGTGGTCAATTGAAGGACGCATCATAACGTTTTCAATGCTATTTTTTAAATGTTCAATTATTAGCTTCCCTAATTATTTTACATCAAAAATGTTGGTGCGTCCTGCGACTACCTGAAGCTTATCAGTATTTTTCCGAACATCTAGTATAAAGTTTTAGATTACCCATTATTAGGTACACAATAATAGCGTTTATATATAGATTCGAATACATGAAAGTCAAACTTTTGACATTATTTTTCTTATAATTCAACGAGGCATGAATTCAAGTGACTCAGCGCAATTTTATTTCCGTATTTAATATATTTTCTACCAAATGTAATATAATATGATAATAATAATAAATAATATGATGATGATTTGGATTCGACTTAAAAAAAAATAGTTATCTGTAGTTCGATTTATCGTTATGATTTATATTTATCGACAGTAAGCAAAAATGTACCTTTATTTGTGCTCCCACACTTTTCGTAGCCGAGGGTAAAGAAAGTAGTTATAGAGAACACTTACCTGAAACAAAAAAAACAAAAAATTATAAGTATTTTTATTGAATTTATTTGGATCTTACAAAAATAAATATTATTTTAACACTTGCATTATTATAAAACACTATAGATATCAACTGTTTTCCAATACCAATATCGTTTGCAGTTTTGTTTATTTAGCTGCTTTTAAATTATGGAAATATGTAGTATTTATTGCTTAAAAATTACTATTTTGGAATGGAAAGGCATGTTTTTTTAATTAATAAAAAATTATAAGAGGTTGGAGAACATGATAACTCCCCTTCACGTTTGGTCAAAGTGGAATTTATTAATTTAGCGTAAAGTGTTTTATGCAAATAAGGTATTGGAGAAAGCTATTGTTTTTTTTTTTCTGGAAATAAAGAGAAGAATACAAAGAAAGATTTAATTTAGCATTGTGATGATAATGGATCATTTATATTATTTCCAATGTAGATGCTTCAAATTAAAAAGTTATCTCATTAATCTCTTACTGTAAAGTAAAAAGAGTTTAAATCCCGGTAGAAAATATCTACGCTGTCTCGATATCAAATGTAGTTATTAAGCGTCTCTGTGTGCGCCGACAGACAAACCACTGGTCCCCATGGCGATAGCTGATATACGATCCAAGCTACTAAACTAATGATTAGAGTGGACCCCCCTACGCGAACACTGCTCTCAACCACATAATAAAATCATCTTCAGATATAAATATTAGTTTATGATTATAAATACATGTGTTTTATCACGTTGCCTTTGATATCCATTACGGCCTGCTATCAGGATATCTGCCGCTGTACGCTGTACGCCGAACGCCACGCCGATACTGGAATTGGATCATTGATTTAATTTCAACGTTTAGAATTAACTTTTCTTAATAACATCATAAATTCTGAATTTTTTAATGAACCTAATTATTTAGAAGTAATTAATTAGGTTAGGTTAGGTTAGGTTAGGTTAGGTTAGGTTAGGTTAGGTTAGGAACCTAATTATTTAGAAGTAATTAATTAGGTTTGTTTAAGCACGAAATTTGCTGGCGATTTCAACGGTACGTTCAGACACGAACTCTAAATACTACATATTTCAATTTTTCGCTTGCAATCCACTTCTAAATCCCAACAGACATAATAAATCTATATAGGTACCTCAAGAAATATATAACTTTAAGTACTTAAGACGATTAAAATAGATAATACGATAGGACATTATCACTTGAATTACAGAAAATTGCTAATTAATTTTTTTTTATGTAATGTAAGGCATTGAAGTTTTACTTTTTATCACGAATATGGAATTTACATGCCGAGGAAAATTCACCTTATAAATAAAAATCTGGTGTGGGCACCACACTACTTTCTTATACATACAAACCCAAGTAAACACAGATTACATATCACTTTATTTTTACAATTATTTTACACATAAATGTTAAACTTGCGTATTTTATTTTTTATTCTAACTTTTTAAAAAAAAACAGTATTTCTAACTAATAATACAAATATTGCTTTTATAATATTTCAAACGACACATATTTTTGACACTTCACAATTATTTGACATATAGATGTTAAAAATGTTTTAGTTTTTGTTCCCATTGTAACTAAGATTATAATATATAATTTAATTTTTCTCAAAATTATAAGCATGTACAAGAAATGTGCAAATAACATTTTATATTCCAAATATTTTTGCTAACATCTATCATTTGAAACTTTTTTCACAGCTGACTCTATTTTTGAAATAATGGAATTTATTGTACTATGTGTCCAGTAAACTTCTTCCGGTTTGTCACTTTCATTTAAAATCAACTCAGCTCTTCATGTTTTCATGAAACTTATAAGTACCAAGTTTCGTTTACATATCTTGTCTCGTACATGAGATATTGCGCACACGGATATCCACCAATCCATCAATCCTCACACATAGACATTGAGAAATTATGTATATCCGCAAAAATCTCGTCAACGATTTTTTTATGATTCCAATACTTCTTTATAGTATAAGAAAGTAAAAAGGAACATATGAAATTTTATTTCCAACATTAAACTTTAACAAAATTATTTTTTGTTCAACTGTATTCAATCACTTGTTCAGCGGCTATAAAGTGGCTCCTTATGGACTAGTTCGACAAAGTAAAAATAAAATAAATAAAGGCTTTTCTTTGGCTGAACAATGGATGACAATTAATACTCGTGGATATTAGTGTTAGAAATTCTGCATATAATTAATCAATACATTGCATTTTACTTATCTATTAGTACTACATAAAGATTTAATATTTTTAGTGGTTTAGTTCTATTCTGACTCACGAAAAATACTCGTTTATCACTCATCGAAATCTGTAAATGTAACTTACAAAATGAGTAGATGGTTTGTTGATTAGCTACAATGATTTGCAACAAAATAGTACACTCAAAAACGCTTGTATATTTTACATATTAATTTATACCATGCGTATATCAGGTATGTAAAATTTAAATGAGGATAATCTTGTTATAATGATGGTATAATAGCGAACATGTGCTACAGTAATAAAGGTGTTAAATGCTCAGTAACTCTATAACAATTTGTTAGTTTTGCTTAATTACATATGCATTATTATAATTTCGGCATTACACGTGCGTAATATTATTAATTACAAATTTAAATAATAAACGTAACAGTAATTAATATTATCTGCAAGCGTGTAAAAGTGTTTTATCCGTGGTTAAGTCGCTGGTGTCGTGATAAAAAGATCGATGCTCACTTCTTAATGAGAGCGTTCACGTGACAATGTCACTAACATCGCTCGTAGCCTTGGAAGCACGAACATCTGACGGTGACGGCACGTAAACAACCAGCAGCAGAAATGAAAAAGTGCAACAACTTAATCGTATTCACAAGTTAATTAAGAAGATAGTTTAACAACAGCACTCACTAACAAATATTCTCAACCAGCACAGTGTTATGAATAAATCTGCACAACTTGTCATTTTTATAATAATAAGGAAGCATACATTTTAAAATTAAATTTCATAAAAATTTATCATTTAGATTTGCGAATTTGCAGGGGTGTAGAATTGAAATGTGACTTATATAGAATTAAATACTTTTTTTCGTGACCGAGAGAGAATAGTTATTAACTTTACAAGTGGGCAAAGTAAGAAATTATACACGAGAGAAATTTTAGCACATGAAGCCGAAGGCTGAGTGTAATAATTTTATCGAGTGGGTAATTCCATTTTGCCCACGTGTGAAGTATAACGTTTATCCAAAACCTTTTAATAAATGAAAAATTTATTAAATTAATATTATTTGACAGTGACATATGCTTTAAATTTTTAAATTAATATGTCAATCGAAGTAGCTACCAAGGTGTTGTGTGTTATTATTATTGTTATAAATTTAAAAAAATACTCTCTAGTGACTTTCCTCAAAATTATACCCACTAGTGGGTAATCTGTTACTTTCCTTGTTTAAAATCGCCATAGTTATAGAGCATCTATTGAAAAGTGTTGGATAAAATATTTTTCCGATGACCATTACAAAAAGTACATAAATTCACACGCTAAACTATTACGCTGCGATAATTGAGCGAACTAACCTAAAAATTTATATTTAAAAGTTTGACAGTTGCAGATAATTTGCTGAATTTACACCGATTAAGAAGTTTAGATCCAGATTTATTTTTTTTGTGAATTTTAATAGCAATGATGTTAACATAATCTGTTTTAATATTTTTATGTAAATTTTACGTTTTTCTTTTTTTACTCAAGTGTGATCGCCGGAAAAGTATCATGTACAACACGTACTGAAAAGGTATTTCACACGAGTGTGATAAAAACACTCGCATTTGGCTTGTGGCTTAAACTTCACACTCGTGTGAAATATCCAACTTTCAGCACTAGTTACATAATATACTATGTCTAGATATTTTCAATCTTGTGATTATCATAGGTAAAGGTAGTAGTAGTATGAATATTTTAGATGAGTCTTCTCGTATAAAATTTGCGATTTCCAAAGAGCGTAGAAAAGCAGGCCGGCACATTCAACTATAATTAATAAGACATTTTTAATAAATGTAAATGATTTAATCGCTCGAAGCGCGAATCTAAAATTCCAGAGTACAGTTAAGCAGGCTACTCTACTAATTATATCATATAAAGATATTATCATAGCTTGAATTTTTTAACTCATTTATAGAAACTAGTACGCATAAATGTATCATTATATATTCCCCATATATGCATATTGCCTGCCTTAGAAAATTGGTTAGTTATGCTCCAAGAACTAGCAATTATACTCGTAATTTTCTATGATTTCTGCTTAGATTTTTCTGACCACCTGCGGCTGATATTAATGCTCGAAATCTTCATTTGTATTTAAATCAGCTCTCTTTTACTCACTGCAGCTGTAGTTTTGACTAATTTCTACGGAATAAATTACCTATTTTATGAAAATAAATTAGAGCAACTGTTCGAATGCGGTAGGTAAACGTATAGTGCGCGCCGCTTACTGTGATCGCAATTAAATTTGAAAATATAATGTGCAAACAAAATTACGTATTCACCAATGAAATAGTATATTGTGTCATTAGGAGTAAATGTGATACTTTGGGTGCTGAGCATGTAAGTTTGAACGACGAGCAAAGCTAGTCGAACAATTACATGCGAAGCACCCAAAGACACATTTACTCCGAATAACACATACTATTTTTTCTTCAAACATAGAAAATAAAATTATAAATATTATAAAATGCTCAAAACTTCAACAAATATTCTGTCTTATCTAGAATTTCAAGTTGCCGTAGAATATGCTGTTTTGTTATTTTTGTTTATTTGTTTCATTTTTAACTGTCAAATTATTGAATTACAAATATTTTACTTTGTCCGCCGCCGGCGTAAATGTGTTGCCAAGGAAACACTTTTACGCCGGCGGCGACAATATTGAACTTCTGCTTGTTGAATACAAATACATAACAACTTACTTTTATGACGTTTGAAGAAAAAGAAATATTTCACTGAGCTCTGAGATAGTAGAGGGCCACACCCAAATTATGTAGAAAGCGTAATGATACATAATATTAAATGTTAAAATTTGACAAATTATTTTTCATTTATTTTTTAAACAAAAAATATTTTTTCTTCAAACGTCATAAAAGTACGTTGTTATGTATTTGTATTCAACAAGTAGAAGTTCAATATTGTTGCCGCCGGCGTAAAAGTGTTTCCTTGGCAACACATTTACTCCGGCAGCGGACAAAGTAAAATATCATGCAAAATAGTAAGGTTGTAATTCAATAATTTGACAGTTAAAAAATAAAACAAATAAACAAAAATAACAAAATAACATATTCTGTGGCAACTAGAAATACAGGATACGGCAGAATATTTGTTGAAGTTTTGAGTATTTTTTAATGTTTTAATGTTTATTTTCTATGTTTGAAGTTTCGTTCGTTGTTCAAACTTACATGCTCAGCACACAAAGTATCACATTTACTCCTAATAACACAATATACTATTTTTCTTCAAACGGCATAAAAGTACCTTGTTATGTATTTGTATTTAACAAGCAGACGTGTCTCCTTGGCAACACTTCTACTCCGGCGGCGGACAAAGTAAAATATTATGAAAAAGAGTTAGGTTTTAATTCAATAATTTTACAGTTAAAAATGAAATAAATAAACAACAAAAAACACAACAGCATATTCTATGGCAACTAGAAATGCTGGATAAGACAAAATATTTCCTTTGAAAAAAATTCAACCAATCATGTTACAGTATTTTCTGAATTTCAACCAATGACAATTGTATTTATTTATTTGTATTTTAAGAACAAAATAATATCGTTGATACATTTTGAAAGTGTAGAGACGCCATTTTACTTCTCCGTATTAACATATCGTGTGATGTTTTTTAGTGGACGATTTCTTAAGAACCAACAGAAAACACGAAAGTTATTTTTTTGAGGTAAACATCGTGCTGACCTATAGATTGGGGGTCTCGAGACGAAGACGCCCAAAATGTATCGACAAATACTGGGAGCCGAATATAATAATAGATTTCTTTAAACGTTTCACAAAACTGTATTTACCGAAGGCACATCTTCAGATCTGATTCTGCCATTTTGAAAACCGTTTCTCGTTTTTGTTGGGTGGGTAATTTAAATTTCCTAAAAGGTAATTTTGGGTAAAATGAGCCTCTATAGAAAAGTGGAGCTGGCGCATTTTCGTGCGAAGCATGGGCCACTTGATTTAATTAGTTGACTCACGGAATATTTCGACAGTTTGTTAAACAGTTGAGTATCACCTCAATTAATTGAATATACAACTTGTCTTCTTGGAATACGGCAATTTTTATTATTTTTTTTTTCAGTGAACTAACAGTGTTTATAAATGAAATCTTTGAAAGTTATTTACCGGCTTTTTAATTATACCACTTTTTACGGCATTCAAAATTATACATATCCTAAATTAGATTTTTTTTAACATAATTGAACATAAATAGATTTTAACGAGTACATGTTAATATGAAAATTTTAAACTGTTTACTTTAATATTGTTGAACTAGAAACTGAGTTATGCCCAATTTGAAAAACTTAAATCTGGATATTCTTACTCTAGCGTAAAGTGCAGTTACCAGCTGTCAGCCCACAGTTCCCAAACATTTTAGTATTATTTAATTGTTTACATAAAAATTATACTTAAAATGTACAAAATTGACAATTATAAATTACTGATTTAATTAATTAATTTATAGAGTACATTGTGTTATCCTTTTATGCTTATAAACACAGAAGAGAAGAGAAGAAGAAATCAAAGAAAGGAAGCGGCGTTACCTTATAGGGGTGAAGTCATTATCAAGCCAAGAAAATATATCTTGCAATTAAATTAAGTACAATAAAATTATTTTTGCACTCATACATTGAAATGTGCTGTTTAGCGTTGCCTAAGCAACGTCCGAAATGTTCATTTCTCAGGTCTCTACCAGATAGACAATCGGGAAATTTCAACGAAAACATTCCTATTTCTAAAGCGTTTATTAATAAATTATATTTATAATAAAATAATATAGTATTTCAAACATTTCTTTACATAATATTAACATAAACAATGATGGAATAAGAAAGAAATTGAGTTTAAAAATAACGAATTTAGTGCATTTGGTTACCAATGTTGGCAATAAAATCTGGCCGATATGACAGCTGTAAAATACATAACCTACAAATGTAATGTTAGTTATCTCAATATAAAAAAATATTAGACAAATTAATTGTGTATTTTTATTACAATTTTTCATAGAACAAATAAGTTTTCCTCTGTGTTGTGCACTAATTTTATGAACTTAACATGAAAGAAATACTGTGTCTTAATATATTTGACAGATACAATTGATAGTGACATTGACATACTATACTCTCTTTTCTATGGTTACTAAGATATCAACCTATCAGCGGACACTGAAAGGCCATCTTTTAGGTATAGTAGCGCACCACTGATATATTGGGATCATGACATATTTGAAATGTAGTTACTGTGTGAATTCTTATACTGTCATTTTACTATACGAGTTCTGAAAGTTTTTTTTTTTTTCAAGTTACTGAAGTGTCAAAATTCAATGTTACAAAACATAAGTGGAAGTAAGTGAAGGATTATCAAAATATGCTGCAACTACAGCGAAATTATTCGAAGAATTCAACAATTTTAAATAATTAAAATGCAAGCGCGTCTATCGCACATGTAGTTCTAATTTCTCTAATTATTCCTGAGCTAATTAAGAAACAGTTGTAGAAAATTGTACATGGAGAATCAGCATGCAGCCGAGTTACATACATACACGCTCAGTTGCGCAGGTTTGACAATTATAGAATTCAAACAACGCATTGGATTCTCGCCCATGTTACCAACGCAAAGAAAAACAGCTAGAAAAACACTAACACTTAGGTTTCAGTCATTTTTTACATGGTAAATAAGGTTTCGAGATGTAGACATGCAATGTTCGGGATTGTGTGAAGAGAATTTTTTGTTTTTCTTTTTAATAACTTTAAATTTAAGTAGAGGAAGAATATTATTTGTTATGTTAATTATGAATATATCAAAAATAAATGCAAAAGAACATCAAAGATATTTATTCAATTCAGGATTGGTCTCATTTAGGAACTAAATTCGCCATTTAATTTATAGTATGATTCGAGGTTTGATACATTCAAACTACTATTTATTTCTTT
Source organism: Poecilus cupreus (assembly GCA_963942605.1). NCBI lineage: Eukaryota > Metazoa > Arthropoda > Insecta > Coleoptera > Carabidae > Poecilus > Poecilus cupreus. The sequence goes on along the minus strand of OZ012714.1, from coordinate 1,073,532 downwards.
GTAATGCATTAGAACGTTGTGAATTGAATAAATGGAAAGACATTTTTTTATAGTATTTTCTTTTCTTATCCCAGTTCCGATGAGATTATTTTGATATCTCATTTAGTTGTTGACATATTCATCTTAAATTGATATTCATATTAGAAGTACGAGCCCAGGATCATATCATTTGGCCCAACTAAAGCTTTTAGAATAACTTAAAAAAAATTGTTCTGATGTATTGTTGTATTCAATTTATTTGCATCTTCAATTCTCTTATTTTGAACAATATTTTAAGGAAAAATAACTGAAATAATAACAAGTTAATAAAAATTACTAACATAAAGATTTCATTTGGTCCAAAGGTATTGTCTGGTACCACGAACACTGTTTTTGAATCTGATGACAACAAAATATAGAAAAATGTTTCAAATAAAGATTGCAGGTAATATTATTCTACATAATTTTGATTCCAATGAAATTTACTCTTTTCATCAATTCATTCATTTATTTACTAAAAAAAAACCCTGGAAGTCCTTCAAATAATCTACCACTTGCTGTTGAAGAATTATTCCCAAAATCTAATTAATTCTTACCATAAACATAAAACCTCCCTGACATATATGTATGTGCGGGAGGTAAAACTGATAGAATTTAAGATACAAATATGGCGAATTAAACAATTATTCCTTGTATGATTTTAACTGGGCCAAATGATATGATTTTAGGCTCGTAGTTTTTGCTAGCTTTAACGTTACAAACAAATATTATTAGTCACGCAGAATATGTTATTATTATTCCATTATTACAAAACTTTTTAGGAATATCTCAAAACCTACATATCAACATTGATAAAAAACGTTTCTCATAAGAAGTGAAACGATAGGTATCCATATTGTATTTATGAAATCACAATTAATTTTATATAAACGGTAATATTTCATGCGTGATATTTATCCATTAACAAACTAAGTTTAATTTTTCATAATTTATAATTTTTTACTAACACGAACATTAAATGTTTTCCTTAATTCTAAGTTGAATCAAAAACAATCTGTAAGGCATTTTGTTTCACATTTATTATTATTTGCTAAGCTACGCACCAGAAAATTAATTCTAATTAACGTATAGAGGACCTTTAACCTATAGTCAAGAGCCACTTGGTTAGAGACTTTATAAAACATCTAAAAGTATAATATTTCAAATAGTAGTAGTAGTACAACACTGTAATAAATAAATCTAAATCAGTTTTTTGAAATGTCGAATATTTTTCGTTTTTGTTTAATTCTCCATGGCCGTAATACAATTTTTCTAATAAATATTAATTTTAATTTGTTTGACATATCGTGAAATACTAATATTGAATAACTTTTGTATTTACATTTTTGCTATAAAGTGGATAGGTGAAAATTTACAGCAATATAAAAAAATAGAATTGAAAAAATAAAAATTTATAAATTTGACAACAAAGAAATTGTATAGGATGTAAAATATTTTACGTACACTGAATCGCAAATTATTAAATAAAACAACGTGTATCCATAATACATTAAATTATTCGATCTCAATAATTTTTGAAAACATACACAATAAATTGTATGATGCTATAGTTATATTAAATAACAAATTATAAAAGTTTTTTTGGGTTTAGTCCGCAAAAATTTCCTTCACCACTAGAGATAGAGATCAATAATAATTGATTTATAAAATTTAAATGTATTAGTTTAATGAATAAGAATGAATGAACCCAGAAACACAGTCAACCAACAATCAATCTTCTCCAAACATTCCACCACTTTTGGCTCGTCCACATTCATACATGCTCGTCTATTCTTCACACTCGGAATCTTCGTTCACACAATAAATCATCAATCATACCTAACAACTTATTCCTCGGACGCCTATACAATCGTTCACTTTCAATCTCAACCGAAAATATATTAGTTTCACCAACCTTTCATTCGATATTCGCTCAACACCAAACCACCTCAACTGACTCACTCCCACTTTCTTAACAAAAGATAAGAATTAATAAATTTATAGTCAAAATTGCCAAAATTTTAACAAAATTTTTTACCAGACGATCGGCCGTTAATTTTTCTTAATTTAAGTTACAAATTTGTTAACAAGTAACAAACTATTTGTGTGTATTTCATAACTAAATATATTTGTGAATATAGTAATTACTAATATTTATTTTTATGTGCTTTAAACTAAATATTTTAGTAATTATATTGAAGCAGAACAATAAATCATAGTTATTATAACAAATTAAGTTGTTACAAAAGATACAAACTTTCTTTAACAATTTTAAATTGATAAGTTAGCTAAATTTACTTGTTATTACTGACGAGTCTATTTGTTAAATTTTATAAATCCAACAAATAAATAAAAACAATTTTTTCAAATTGTTAATTTAACACATTATATTTGTAAATTTTTTACTGTGTAACTTACAGCTTGTATTTAGTGAAGGCAGTTTCAAGAGGTAACGAATCTATAGCAACATAAAAATCCTCGACACGCTAATGTATATTAGCTCTCCGTAGTTATCATTAGAAGCACATAATATTTTTTTGTTCTATTTAAACATGTGAGATCAGAGAGCAGCCTATCACGGTACTCAACTTTAGGCTCTGCGCCGTGTAATTTTATGTTTTATGGGGGTTCCATCATGAAACAAACGAATAATGAATTCCCAGAACACGAATTAGAAGTGAAGAAAATAAACTGACCCCTCTGCAGCAGACGATACGAGCGAATTTCGTCTGAGTTATTCATTTCTTAAATTATTACCTTTGAGTCTTTGGAGAATGATAAAAAATACGCAGCGAAAAAAGTTAATGCGTTTTTGCACTTTTGGTAAACTGCTCTCGCTAAAACAACGAACTATATTCAGTGATTTGGACCTGGACAAATTGTTTTCCTTGAAGAGTATTAATTTTATTAATCATATTATTTTTTCGGATAAAAAATCCTAATGTGGGGCTACCGAATAATGCGGTTATAATTTATCTGTGGGAGATATTAAAAAACAAATTCAAACTAGTTTTTTTCGGTAAAAATTCACTTTTTAAAACGCAAAAAATATAATGGTTCGTTATTTTGGCCTCGCGATCATTTCGAATGGTAATTTTACCACAAATTATATTTAATATCAAATCTATAGTTTTTGTCACTCTTCTAATAAGAACATACAAGGTTATACCAAATATTCTGCACGAAACAAATACGAATTTTAGTGCTAACAGAATTATTTACTCATTATTATTATTATAAGAGTAATATTCGATACTTACAAGCTTTTATAACCACACAACAACCACTAAGATGTTATATTTTATTGTACAAATTACATGCAATAGAACTTATATTTATGGCTCGTTTTTTCCTATAATTCCACAAAACGGCGCTTTCAAGTTGAGCTGACAATATTCTCTTATAACATCATAAGTACCAGCTCAACCCCAAACTGACAAATTTGCTATAATTAAATATAATTAAATAACTTCGCACTGCTATTCCTTTTATTCGTCTAAATAATAATTAAGTAAACTATGGTCAGAGTGTACTGAATCAAAGTATATTATTTATTACGAAATTCCGCAGTATAACAATATTTATATGAAATACCGATTTCATTAATTAAAGTGTTGAAAAATCGTCATTAAAAGCTCAGAAATCGTCACTAAAGTAACCCATTATACGACGATTTCGAGCAACCCAGTGTTGGCACCCGTTAAATAATTATTGTACAATTAGGATAATTTTGGCAGATATATTGACGTACTATAGTAAATTTGGACGTAACATGAAACAAAATTTGCAAGAACAATTAACTAATTAATTCCGATGACGAAATTGAGGACAAAACACATAATTTTGAGTGTATTTACGATAACTTCACTTCTAAGGTTGGCAACACTGACTGTCAGTTTCAATTGACAACTGACAGATGTATAAACTTAACCTATATTGTATTTTTTTTACAGTTTTTTCGAATTTTAGATTTCAAATAAAACTTAATATGTACCTCGGCACTGAAGTTCCTTTTTATCACTCACATGGTTTAGTTTCCTCGGCTATACGGGCCTCGGCAATTAAATTCGATATTCTTGATAAAAAATTGAACTTCAGTGCCTTGATACATAAATAACTTTTAATTAAATATATCAAATTAATGGAAAAAGCGAACTCCAAAACAGAGATTAATACGAAGTAAGACTTACCCAACACCAGGTATTTTAAATTAAAAGCACTGCAAATTTATACAAGCCAAATATATAGTTATATAGTTGCTACAAAATAAGGAATAGCATTTTCTTTTCTTAACATAGCTCGGTTAAAAATAATTCATTGTTGAACTATTGAAGATTAAAATATGCCCAATCTTATACCGGGTGTAGAAAGGAAATGGGGAATGTAAGAATTTCAATGCTATTTTTTGATATTGCTGTGTAAATACTAAAGTTCAGAATTTTAAAATATATACAATTCGGCTACCTAAATATTATTTAAAATGAAGAATTCCTAGACTAATTATTTATTAATCAAAAGGCGACGTTTCGCCGACACATTTATCTTCTTCAAGGTAAATAACTAAATTTATCTAGACTGCAGTCCTGGGTATTTTGTATCTCTAAATATTTCGTGATATATCAATCAAATTAAAATTAATAACTATTAGACAAATTGTAACACGGGCATGGAAAATTAAACAAAAAAAGTGAAATATTCCGCTGCGTGTGGTTCTGTGCGTAACACTGCAGCGAGTTGGTGAACACCGAGTCCAATCTGATTAGCATAAACTCCCGTTGCCTTCGGTGATTTTACAATAGGCTGCGCTGCACTGATACATATCTATCCGCGCCCCTGTTTAGGCAAATTAGTGGGTAAAACGCAACTGGTTATGATGCTAAGCAGCAATTTGACGCAATGAGATGCTTTTACGCACTGCTTCACACTTCCTTATCCGCCTGATTTAAATATTGAGAACAAATTTTAAGGTAAATTCCTGTGCTGCTTAATAAATTACAAGAATTGTGCATACATTGGTAGTTATATTAAATAGTGTCTATGAATTGTTGCAAAAAACTACATTGTTCAAATTCCACCTCTTTTTACCTTCCGCCATTTACCTGTAAGGGAGTTATAGGAATCAAGCTAAAAAAATCGGTAGTTAGTTTTCAATGGATGAGCCCGTTTTAGGGTCCATAAAATACGATTTTAATAGTTCTGCAATGATGTCTGTGTGTGTGTCTGTCGGTCTGTATGGATCTGGAGTTATGGTTTTACAAAAACTACTAAACAGAAAATTTTTATATTTTGTATACCTATATCAACTGCATCCCATTCGGAAGAGCTGATTAGTTTTTTGTGATAATCCAATAACCGGAAGTGGTAGTTTATTTGAAGCCCTATCAAGTTATTTTGAAATACCTCAGTAAATTATAGTTGACAATTATTTTTGTTGTAAGAATAATGTTTTAAATAGTATTATCTACAATTATTGTTTGAAACATTTGTCTCTTACTGTTACCATTTATGAAATACAACACGTTAAAGAAGATTTAAGTTTTGTCATTTTCTTTTAAATCTGCTAACCCATGCTTTTTGAAAAAGTAAAGCAACGGTTAAAAATGTTATTTTTTGACATGTGTCATAATTGAAAAATAAATTTATTGAAGAGATGGGCGTTTCTTGATAGTGTTGGTCCCTGTTCCTGCATTGTTTGATAACAAATCTATGCCATGAGGTATTGTGGTGCAACCGCTCAACAAACGCATAGCAACACCGTTCTAGAAACAATTGTTAGACAAAGAAGGATGGCCTTATAACTTTTGCCTCAAGTTAATTTTTCGCTTTAATAAAAGCCTACATGTTAACTTTCCTGTATTAATATATTTCAGTGTTTGATAAAATCTATCAAAGGTATTGGCTACATAATTATATATAGTTTGTCACTGTTTTGGTATCACGGAATTAGCCACAACTATAGAATTTTTGTGCTATAAAATATATCACCAGTATTAAAATATTTTAAGTCAGAAATTTCATTGGTCCAATTTTAGTTTCCAACTTTTATTTTAATTGTAACAAATTTACATAAAGTTAAAATGTATCACGTCATCTTCGTATCAAGTTACATATATAATTTTACTTTATGTAAATGCACAAATATATTTCAAGTAATTAATGTATAGAAAACATTATGAGAAAATGTATTCACAGCATGATTTCTATCAGTCTGCATGTTAATATTTGGCGGTGGCGTCATTGTCTACTTTTCACATTTCTCGCATTTTATGCTTGAACGTTTCGGAGATACACTTCTGAGCAAAAAAGAAATTAAATACTTTTTATTTACGATTCTAGAATTACTAGTTTGTATTCAGGGAGAATAAAACGATATAGACAACCATTTTAATGTTAGACGAACAGACTAATATATTTGTTAATATATACCTATGCTTAAACTTTCTACTCTTATTAATGCAACAATTTAATACAGCTCTTTGAAATATTTATAAATATTCTGCAGTAAATTTTAATGTAAAGAAGCTATTCTTTTTGTACAAATTTGTTTGTAAATGCATATTTTTAGGTAGATTGAGATTACAATTTTCTATTATTGTAATCAGTGCATTGTTGTGATCAGTACACTGTTGTATTCAGTGCATTATTGTAATCAGTGCATTGTTGTAATCAGTGCAATATTGTAATGAAGTTTTATGCGGAGGTTATGTACTGGGCACATCAGATTTTTTATGACGAATATGGGAAGCGGACTAACTACTTCGGTTAAACTGGAAGTCGAATATTTTGAAATGATTACAGATGTTTACGGTGCACTATAAATAACAAATTTAACAAAACTAACAGTACCCCTCAGAATAGCCTAAGTATGGAATTCCATACCCCGTTTTCATTATTATTCCATACCTCATCAAAATTTACTTCGCCGGCCCTGAAAGAAAGTGAATAGTTTTATAAATTGTAATTAAAATTGTGAAACCATTTGAAGTAGCAATAAAAGTAAAATACGGTCAAATAAACGTCATTTGAGTTTCATTCACAGCTCCGATCATCAAAGCAGGCAGAAGCGCTTACATAATGCAAGCAAGGGTGACAGCAAGACAGCAGCCAGATAACAATCTACGAGCGTCGTATTCAAAGTCACCAGACACTAAACACAACCGCTGCCTGCTTGACCGAGCCGTAATCTCTGTGTCTGTGTGTGTACGTGCAGTGTGCATCTGTATACGTGCGTTTTAATTACGGCGATGGAATAATAATAAAATTAACGAATCTCAGGTGCGCTTCCGCTCCGAACGACATGCGATGTTTATGTAACGAAGTTGCGGGAACCCCTTCATACTAAACGGCTCGGATGCCTTCGGACTTCCTCGCCATTCATAATTTATATTATTTATTAACTGCTTCTTGCCGTAGATGAACACAAATTTATTTCTAAGAACCCATATTGGTTGATAATAGTTATTTGTATTACTAGTCCAGAAACTGCACTTTTACGACTGACAGTGTGAGTATATTTTGACAGGCCAAACCAAAGGCGAGACCTGCAAATTACGAAAACTCGCAAAACAGTTTCTGGACGTGTGATACGCAATTTTGTCATCAATTTATTAAATGAAATTACTGTTTTACTTGTCAAACATGAAGTACTAGGAGTTTTTTATGTTGGTATGTTGGTAACGTATTTATAAATATAAACAATTCGGTGATATTTATTTAGTTACATTTGAGCTTACAATTAACAATTTAGCTTAAAAATTGATAGAAATTTCTAACACTAATTGTAATTTTATAAAAGTCCCTAGTTTTTACTGGCCTGGGCCTGAAAACAAGCAGTATCTGGACAATTTTGAGATGTGAAAACTAGTGTTTTTGCACATTATTTTGTTTAGAAAGCTGGAAATAAATATATTGATATATTTTTAAATGTGCTTCGGGCCTATTTTCTAAATAAAGTTGCTACCGTATTAACTTTTTAATTGAAACAAAAATAAATCGTTTTTTGACAGCTGGTGAAATATTCTTCATTAAACCTGAAGTTTCGATGTGATTTTGTCGCCATTAGCAAATTGTCTACAAATGTTCATTATAAGTAGATAAGCAATGATATCAAATAGATTTTATTTGAAGAGTTGTACTCTAATTTCAGTAAAAGTGTAAAAAAAAAAAATAACAGACCGATGAATCATGCGGTATTGGCTGGCAGAAACCGTACTCGTGGTCTGTATTTAAATATGAGTTCCCAGAATAGTTCTACATTCTAAATTTAATGTATGCACTTTTACTAAATATAAAATTTTATTCCTTATCATTTTAAGTGCGGTTAGTCTTATCTGTACATTTCAGAATTCTTGTGTAATTATTCTCCTGCCGAAATGTATATTTCTTCTCCAAACTAATATACATACAAAAACTATATTAAAATTTCTGTTACAAAGTCCGAGATTCTAGATAAAATTCGAGGAAAACCGTGTAAAAATCATAGTTAATTACAGTCTTCATATGATTAATGTTGATCTGGCAAATAGACTCCTAGTAAATGCGTTTGAGGTTATTCAAATTTGAGTAAACAAGAATTAATTACAGTTTTAGTGTAAATAATTATGCTTATTTGCCTAAGCAATACATAATTTATAATTTCATGCTAGCCGAAAATAGTTTTCCGGTTTACTTGAAGAGTAATATAAAAAAAAACTCAAATGCAAAATACATCACAATTTGGATGCGACACTCTGCAGATCTAGATAGGTGACATAATTTTGCGCATGAAGTATGGCTACCGACCGTCAAGTCACGACCCCCCAAAGATATTAGTGAAGAGAAAGAAACCACAGTGCCACATTTCAATATGTTTCTATTGTTGGAGAAGTAAGTTTCGTTCTAGATATGATGCCAAGTTACATCATTCAGATTACGAGACTAGAATCAAATCACTTGGCCCAGTTAAAATCATACAAAGGAAAATTAATTAATTCACCATATTTATATCTTAAATTTTATCATTCTTATCTCCCGCACATACATATAAGTAAAGGAGGTATTATGTTTATGTTACGAATTGATTTGATTTTAGGAACAATTCATCAACAGTAAGTGCTAGATTATTTGAAGGCCTATCAGGGTTTTTGCGCATATCTTAGTAAATAAATGAGATTGAGTAATTTTCATTTCTATATTTTGTTGTCATTCAAAAACAGTGTTCGTGGTACCAGCCAATAACTTTAAGCCAAATTAAATCTTTATGTTAGTGATTTTTGTTAATTAATTGTTAATTTCAGTTGCTATTTTTTCTTAAAACATTCTAAATAACAAAATTTAAGATATAAATAAATTAAGTACAACAATTTTCCCTTCGTAAGATCAGAGCAATGTTTTTAAGTTATTCTAAAAGTCTTAACTGGACTAAATAATATAATTCTGGAATTGTATTTGCTGCATAGCTGAAAAAACTCAAATACTATCTTGCAAATTTTTACTTATAACTCTCTTTCAATCTCGATTGGGGTACAGAAAATTGCTTGAGAAAGGTGGTAACGTATCGGACTGTGGATCGTGAGATCCTCAGTTCGAATCCCATAGCCGACAGTTTAATTTAAATTTACCCCTGTGGTTCACCCTCCAGTAGCAACTTTGGTGGTAATGATTCGACGGCTTGTAACCGCATTTCATACGCAAAAATATATCACCTACCAAGATCTGCGTAAGCCAAGTGCAACACCCATAATGGGTAAAAGGCGTGATGATATGTTTACATGTATATTTAAGGTTATTAGAACCAGGTGATTTCGCATAATCCCCCATGCATTGAAACCCCCACGTTCAAAGCAACCTGACGCCAAAATTTTCCATCCGTGTCTACGAATAAACAGTCCAACAGGTTCAGGTTAGTAAGTGAAGGAAGGAAGAAGGTTTGAAGAGTGCACGATGCACGAACAGAAGGGTGAAACCACTGTTATATTTGTAGCGCCAGAATGCGGCTGCCGAGAACCGTTATAGGTTAGAACACCACACCGGCCAGGTAGCACATTCCGCCCCTTGTTTATTAACTTGCAGAGTCCGAACGTAGAGCAGAGGTTTGGTGGTTAACCAAAGCGATGATGAAGGGTGTCGGGATGTTGGCCAAGGCTTCTAGATTTTTCTACTGATTTGATGTATTGATTTTTTGGGGAAAACTCAAGGTTGCTCTCGAGGGAAGGAAATTGAAAATGAGTAGAATTTAACTGCAACACAAGCCCAATGGGGTCTTTCACTATTTTTTTTTTTTTTATGAAACTTTACCTAAATTGAAGACTATCTACACTTTTAAAAAGTCTTAATTGTTATTCATTAAGCCACAATGATTTTTTTTTAAATGTTGTGACGTCATAGTAGAGGTGTTGTTGGATCTTAAACAGTGCAGATTGTAAATAATTGTAGTCATACATTTTTTACTTATTTTATTATTATTATTACAATAAAATAGAACATTTATGTGACAAAAATTATTTAAATCTCTACTGTTTGAGATCCACCAACACATCTATAATGACGTCACAACATTTAACAAAATCATTGTGGCTTAATGATTAACAATTAAGACTTTTTAAAAGTGCAGATAGTCTTCAATTTAGGTAGTTTCATAAAAAAAAATTACTACGCGAGAAAAATCATACCCTTCTCTCCCTTAGTGTATAACATAGTATTATTCCAGCTATCATATTTTGATGTGATATTTTTAATAGTGCTTAAATAATGTGATAAATGAATAGAATTAAACAAATTAAAGGCAACTGTCATAAATTATATTATATTTCAAATAATTTTGAAATGAAAAAAATATATGAAATATTGAAATAGTGTATACTAAACTGTAAGTGTGTAGGAATATAATAAGTGAATATTATAAATATTAAATGAAATAAACAATTATTTTGAATTGTTCATACGCAATTTTAAACCGTAAAATACTTGAAATCATGAATAATACCATAAAATTAAATTGAAGTTAACCTTCATATCATGTTAATACATTGTTAAATTAAAATGCTATAAATTTGCTATTCATCATATTATAAGTGTATGTATACACGAATTAAAAAAAATGTAACAATGTTCTACGGGTATAACAAGTGTTGTATCTACTCTACCTGTGCAGTGGGGTGGTATATAACTTTGTTCACCCCTGAAGAAAGGCTGCAGTGAATCTTGGCGCGTGTTGCAACCCCAGTGCAACCACAGCCGGCCCAAACACCAACCCTTATTAATAGCAATTATAATACTCGGGATGCCCTTTCCACCCCTTGAATATCCCGCGATCTAATTATATGTTCAGGTAAACGATTCAACTCTCGACTTACTGTATCGTTTCAGTGGCTCTCAAACTGTTGTTGATTGTATTACTTTAACTTTATTGTGGAAATAATTTACTTATCTATCTAACTTGAAAAGAGAAATTCTGAATATTTGTTTGGTACTTTCAAAAAATATACGAGACAATATATTAAAATAAATAAATATATCATCATGCATTTTACCAATTATGGATGTGACACGCTGTTTATGCAAATTTATGCATTACCAGCCGTCAAGTCAAGGCCCCCAAAGGTGTTAGTGGAGGGGGAATCACAAAGGTAAAGTTAAAATGGTAATTGTTGGTTTCGGATTCGAACTGAGGATCTTACTATTTTATTTACCCTATTATTTTACTTATTTTAAATAATAATTATAGTGATGTTAAATATTCAAATTAATACGAAATATTATCAACCATAATTACACATGAGTTTTTATTTTTTTTGTCGGATAATTTATCTCCAGTATAAAGTAAGCCATAACGAAAAAACAATTTTATAGTTTTGACAGCGGATAAATAGGAAGGTAACTTTTTGCAATTGATAAAACGTTATTTACCTTTCTTCTAGCAATCAAATCAAAATACTAACTACATTAATGTCATTTGTATTATATGCCAAAAATATGATATATAATAATTGTATTTTTGACATGATCGTAGAAAAAATATTGTATGATTATGTCGTTGTCGTTGCCGTTTGAGTACTGCATTACGAAGAATTAAGGGCTCAGGTTTCCATATAATTCGTTCTTAATTAAAAAAATATCTTGCTCCGTTTTTATAGTTCTGGGAAAATGAAACGAAATTATATATGTATTACTAGCCGAGCAGCAGATCTAAGGCTAAGGGGTTCAGTTCAACTCACTGATTGGATTCGTAATAATTACGTGTTAATTATAGGTCTTAGTTGAGCTGCGGATGCGGCCGGGGCCGAGGGTAAATAGTCATAAACGCGCTCTCCTTTCCTTTCTCGTTTTGTAATTCATCTTCACTGGGATCGGGCCTTCTTTATTGCTATATAGATCATGATTTGATAGCCTGTGTTTAGGTTTATACTTTATTGTTATCATTGCTCCACTCGTAAACTATACCATGCTTTAAAGCTTCCATATTAAAATTATATACCTTTCAAAGAAATACAAATTTACTTGTTTTCAAATCAAAGGTTGATGGCAAAAACGTTGTTTGTGGTGAGCAACTAATTTAAAACAAATAAAAATAGAACTGTGTCTAAATTTGCAACAAAGTTAAAATGGTTGTATCCTTTTCCCATTAATTTTTTGTGGATTCTTTTCCAATTTGTGAATGAAACAAGAACACGAAATCGAGAACAAGCGTCTCCATGATAAATGTTGGAGATCTAGGGAGACACCTGGCTTCTACTTAAATTAATTCCACCCTAATTTGCTAACGGATTGTTTTAAGAACCCTGCGTTAGAAAACAACACCCCAACACGCACGCTACTAACAGATAAATAGATTGCTTTGATTAAAATAAGTAGATGTTCATTAACTTTAATTATTTTTTGTCATACAAACAGCCGAATTCACTAACATATCTTTGATCAGTGATCAACTGAAACAAGTATCAAGTTGATCAATATAAGTTCTAATTCACTAACTTGAACCATGGATTCATGTAACTATAATAGTATACAATACGAGTGAAGAAACTAAGAATTTCGCTCACACATGTGTCAGACACATAAGTGAGCGAATTCGTTTCTTCACGAGTGTTATATAGCGTTTTATTCAATCCTGCTATTGTAAGTACAGTACAGCTTTCTTGTGGTGCGGTTCACGTCACTATCTTCTTTCTCACTTTCTCCCACTATTGCTGATTGATGATCAAATCAGTAATAGTGGGAGAAAGTGAGAAAGAAGATAGTGACGTGAACCGCATCACAAGAAAGCTGTACTGTACGCGCCCCCATACTTGTGGTCCACAAACTCAATGTTACGAATCAGTTAATTCGGTAATGACAGGTGATTGAGCGAAAGTAGTGAGCGAAAGAACGTTCGCCCACTCCCCTGTCATTTCCCATCGCGTTGCCATAGGAATGAGTTGAGTGGAGAAAACAGAAGGTTTCGAGCTCTGTTTTCAAGTAAGAACAACAAGTTTCAGTAGCAGGGTTGCATAAATTATTTTTATATCTATATTGATCAGTTGTTTAATGGAACTGACACTCAGTTTTGCCAATTTCAGACATTGAAATTATCTTAAATTACACTCAAAATTATGTGTGTTGTTCTCAATTTCTTTAAAGGAATTAATTCTTCTTGCACATATTATTTCATTATACGTATAATTTTAATACAATACGTCACATATTTGTGAAAATTATTCTACTTACTTGTACAGTAACTTTTTACGGTTGCCAATATTGCCTTACTCAAAATCGTCGTATAATGGGTTAATTTAGTGACGATTTTTGAGCTTTTAATTACGATTTTTGAGCAATTTATTGCCGATTTCAAATAAAGTAATATTCGGCCCAATTCTTTAACTCAGTTGTTAACTTTTAACTAGTTGCTAATATTTTTGACAAATAGAAACAAATGTTACAAGTGACAGTAAGAATTTTCATTGGATTAAAATCTTAGCAAGTGGTTAAAAATTAACAAGTGAATTAGAGAATTGGGCCGATTCAATACAATTACTTGCCATTGGAACAATAATTTTATAACAAGTTTGCTACTTATATCTGCACTGAAACATTATAATAATGTAAGTGTCGGGCGGTGTCCGTTGGTGGTGCAGGTCCAGTGGACTGTCTGGAGTCACCGGAACGGCGGCGGCGGCAAGGCCGCGTCGCCTGCAGCGACAAAGCGACACCGCAGCCGCTGCAGAGCACGCGATGCGCGGGGCCCGGGCCCGGTGCACGCCGTGTTGTCACGCTGACTGCCCGCCGACCACCGACCGCCACAACGCAACACAACACAACGTGTCTTTCACTTTACTAAATGTAACATACCTTCATTTCAAATAATGCTAAATAGGCAGTGAAATAAATTGGCTAGATTTTAATGAACGAAGAGTTGTATCCATTACATTTTTACCTCCCGCCATATCCTGTAAGTAGATGGGCACATTTTACTGTTTGTATACTGTCTGTTTGTCTGTCAGTTCGTCTGTCTATGTGTGTCGATCGTTGGAGTTACGATTTCTCAAAATCTATTAAACTGATTATTTTTTGACGTTTCTTAAACCAATGAAATGCTTCATTGTATGTCACGTGTCTGCGTTTTAACCAATCCTGTCATTATTATACTGAGAATAATGCTCTTGTGATTATTTCCGGCAATTTTCTCTGTAGCTTTTTTGTTTTTGTTGACAGATGTCAGATAGTTATCATCAACACAAGTAAAAATGAGCAAAAAAGATAGATTTAGTGCTGTGCCAAATAAAGATATCAAAAAATAATCTAATTAAATATAACTCGAGAGTTCGATAAATTAGAAAATAATTCTCCAGTATCTTTCTCAAACTTGTCGCCATTTGGCAATAGCCACTCAAGGCCTACGGGCTTTCGTGGCTATTGCCTGGCGACAAGTTTTCGAAAGATCTGTCAAATTATTTTCAATTTATTCTCACTCTCTTGTTATATTATTACTGAAAATTTTGATATTTTCTATAGGTATATTGGGAAAAGTTAATTAGTTTTTGGTGATAATCCAATAACCGGAAGTGGTAATTAATATTTAATTTTATATATGTTATCATCAAATACAATTTTGTATCGTTTAAGAATAGTATTGGGCGGGAGGTTATGTGCTGGCCACATCAGATTTTTTTTAACAATGCAGTTGTTAACTACATTTATTGTTAAATATTACGTTACGCTTGCGACTGTAATTTTATTATAATTGATTACATTTTTAAAACCGCTTACAATATATGGTTATATAATAACTGCATTTTCCAAATTTTTTTGAAGCGCAATTGGCAATTATTGCACATCAGTTATTTCTATTTTCATAACTCATACATAATAAAAATTAAATTTACAGGTTATAAATCAAAATGTACAGTTAATGATTTAGGGAGACTTTAACGAGCAGTCACCCAACAAACCCACATAAATGTTACAATAAGGCAAAAATAATTCGTCAATAAATAAACTGGTAACGGTAAACTCCACTAATCAAATGCGAATTGCTGCATTAGATTCATGATCCAAATAAGACGAAATGTTAATTACTCGCATATAAATAATTCAAGCTTGAGCGAATCGCAGTTAACGAACATGTAAGACATGTTTATAATAAACGAAGGAAACAATACGAATATAATAAAGAATCAGTGAGTTGTCAGTGGACATGGACAGAACGGGCAGCGCAAGAAGCGAGACGCGCGCAGGGCAAAACGAGAAAGCATTAGCTGGATATTCGTTCAGGCGAAGTGCGCTGCGAGGCACAGCCCATTCGTGGGAACAGATGAAATACGTGTTGATTTATTCCAATGGTTTGTAAAGCACTAACTGATGTGTAATTTTCATTTTTCACACGGAATTATTTCGTTATGTTTTCAAGATTATCTTAATTGAACATATTGAAGTGGCACTCAACTATCTCTGAATTCCATTTACTCATTTCCATCCTGTTCCTGCATTATAAACAAAAATTTGACGAAAATCGAAATAACCATTTTTTAAAAATAATTTTTAATTTATTTTTTAAATATTTTGACATTTTTTGACAACTAATAACATTTTAAAGATTACTTTTATTTTATATTGATGCTTCACTCCTGAGGATAACATATCTGTAGATCAGTAAATTGTTACATTATCTCGAACTATTCAATATGGCCCAATTATATAAACGAGGATTGTGGTTATAATTTGAAAAATGTTTATACTCTCTGTATAAATAAGAAAATTTAATAAAAGTTCATTTACCTTTGACAACATATACATGTTAAGAAAGTACTGCACAATTTCCGATTACACGAAATATCACTAAAAATTAGCATATACTTTTATTGTATTTCTATATAATATAAACCCTAAGAAACTCAATGCTGTAGAGCGCATCGTCATATCTCTTAAATTTATAGAGATATGACAATTTTCGATGTTTTTCGAAATGCTACTTTGAGTGGCTGCAACTCAAAATCTATTAAAGATATTGAAAAATCGACTCAGTTCTGTTCGTTTCATGCATTTTATTACAAAATAGCAAATTTTGAAAATTTTGAAATTTTTCATTTTTTCCCCCAAATTTCGATAGGCGATAACTCGAAAAATATAAAAGATACAAACCCGCAGACTGGACCATTCGATTCAGCTCATCAAAATACATAAGTATGTAAAATTTCATTCACATTGCTTGACGCGTTATAGAGTTAGAGCAAAAAGTGTGAAAATAACGTTTTTAGCGAAAAACGTCAAAGGGTACCCATTGACGTTTGGCCTGAAAAAGGCCATTTTCAGACTTTTTGCTCTAAAATTTCAACCCACCATCCGAATG
The DNA here is from genome assembly GCA_963942605.1 of Poecilus cupreus. Classification (NCBI taxonomy): domain Eukaryota; kingdom Metazoa; phylum Arthropoda; class Insecta; order Coleoptera; family Carabidae; genus Poecilus; species Poecilus cupreus. Next base: position 1,056,713 of record OZ012714.1, on the reverse strand, counting down.
TTCTGAAATTTTTAGGCTTTATGTATTTCGATGAGCTGAATCCAATGGTTTAGTCTGCAAGTTCGTATCTCGTTTATTATTTCAGATATTGCTGATCGAAAATTTGAAAAAAGAAATCAAAAATTTTCAATTTTTAAAAAATTTGTTATTTTGCTATAATATGCACGAATAACACAAAACTGAAGAGAATTTTCGATATCTTGCATAATTTTTGAGTTGCAGTTCCTCAAAGTTGCACTTCGAAAAACATCAAAAACCGCCATATCTCGAAAAATTTAAGAGATATGATGATGCGCTCTGCACCAGTGAGTTTTTTAGGGTTTATATTATATAGAAATACAATAAAAGTATATGTCAATTTTTGTGATATTTCATGATATGAACTGTGTTTTAAATGAGTAAGAAGAATGTTTTATGGAAATAAGAAATATAATAATTTTACAAGTGAATACGGTAGATAGTATAAATATTTAAATTGTTTTCTAATATATTAGACAAATTAATTTGTGTGTTTATATTTATAGTGCAACTTTGAAAAAAAAAAAAATATATATCATCACGCCTTTTACCCATTACGGGTGTGGCACTCTGCTTACGCAGATCTCGGTAGGTGATATATTTTTTCGTATGAAGTGCGGTTACCAGCCGTCAAATCATAGCCCCCAAGGATGTTAGTGGAGGGGGAACCACAGGGGTAAATTTAAATTTGTAATTTGACAAATATCAAAAGAACTCCTTGAAGAACTTCATTTCTTTGTATGGATTGTTATTAGTTCTATAAAAAAAATAGCATTGAAATCCTTATATTTCACATTTCAATTCTACATCCGGTATATTAAGCAATATAAAATTTATAAATAAATATACCATCAGACTCATTTTAAAAGTGTGGCACTCTGCTTTCGAAGGTCTCGATAAGTGATATAACCTATAAATTTATTTGCTATTTTGATTTTACGATTATTACCATTTATTGCTTGGTTATCACCACATTAAAATAACTGTTTTATAAGTAAGTGCAAAGATTTGATTACATTGTGATTATAATTATAAACTTGAACTAAACTAAATTTAAACAAAAATATCACAGATCTTATAACTCGAAGCTAAACTCATTTGTGGACGAATATTAAAATGCTAATAAATAATTAGGTAAAAAGTTAGAATTACAGAAAGAAAGTAAGTAGAATTTGTAGTCCGCTATTTTTCATTTTGAGGAGTGTAAAGTGAATCTTCATTAAGGATCTTCAGTAATAAGAGAAACAACGGATATAATTTAAAATTGTTCACACACAGGATTCAAATTCGTAATTGTAATCTAGTGTTACGCTTGTTAGGTAAATCGGAGCGGGTAGGTTGGCAACCGTGCACAACTAATTTCCCGTTTTTTACACATTAGTAACAAATAGCTCCAGGCAATACATTACAATCCAACTAGCATCATAGCGCGCTTTTTGTACAATATGATTTGAGTACAAAGTATGTCATTAATTCTCACTGTTTAATTTACGTTTCACTAACATAAATGAGCCATACACATAACATAATGAGTGCTCTTATTATTTTAACGACGCTCGTAAAGTAATACAACAAAATAATTTGTATTTCGCCGCGGCTAAGTGACTTTCTGCAAGTTCATAATCATGCTAGAATTCGTTTTTTGAGGTTATGAACTCGCTATCTCAAATAATTGCGGTAATGACGCGGATTTAATGTAATAATAAAATTGCTCAACGGGTTCCACGGAAAATTCACTTGTAATGAATTGGAATAACGGGCGGACATGCTCTGCTACCATTAATAAATTTTCATCTTATATCTTATTATTATTTACTAGTAGACACTAACAAAATGATAGAAGTTATCTGATACATCCTTTGGTGTTAATGCATTATTCCTATGAGATATTATTTAAATTTTATTAGTTTTAAAGTCCAGAATTATACCTTTTGGACCAACTAAGACTTTTAGAATAAATAAAAATATTCTTGTAATCTTACAAAGGTAAAATTGTTGTACTCAATTTATTAGTATATTATTTTAAAGAATATTTTAAGGAAAAATAACATCTGAAACAAATTAATAAAAGTCACTAACATAAAGATTTCATTTGGCCCAAAGGTATTGGTTGGTACCATGAACACTGTTTTTGAATCTGATGACAACAAAATATAGAAAAATGTTTCAAATAAAGATTGCAGGTAATATTATTCTACATCATTTTGATTCCAATGGAATTGTTGGCAATATTATTCTATATTTTCTTGATTAAAATAAACTTTGCTCTATGTCATTAATTTAATGTCCAAAAATCCTGATAGGCTTTCAAATAATCTACCACTTACTGTTGATGAATTGTTTCCAAAATCTAATCAATTCGTAATATAAACATAATACTTCCCTTATATATATTTGAGCCCAGAATCAAAACATTTGGCCCAATTTAGACTTTTAGAATAACTTTTATAAAAATTGTTCTGATCTTACAAAAACAAAATTGTATTCAATTTATTTGCATCTTAAATTCTGATATTTTTAAGAATATTTTAAGGAAAATTAACATCTGAAATAATTACAAATTAACAAAAATTACTAACATACAAATTTCATTTGGCCCATAAAGGTATAGTTAGCTGGTTCTATGAATATGATGACAACAATTGTTCCCAAAATCTAATCAATTTGTAACAAATATAATACCTCCCTTACACACGAGTACATGTATGTGCGGGAGGTAAAAATGATAGAATTTACGATATAAATATTTAGAATGAAACAATTTTCCTTTGTATGATTTTCACTGGACCAAATAAGATTATTCCTGGGTTCTACTATTTTTATCACATTTCTCACTGCAATTTATATATTGTGCTTATCTTTATAAAATTGCTTTTCAAAACTTTGATTGCAATAATGGTGCTTTTTAGTGTCATTTTACTTTTATTTTTGCTCAATTGACAGTAAACAATTGTGCTATTAATATTTGTGTCAATTTTAATAGATGAAATAACAACAACAAAAAATTAAACTGAAATATTTCATTATGTAGAAACTTTGGTTTGGCAATATGAATAGAAGTCTTTGTAACAAGAAAAAATAAAATTAATAGCTACTGAAATTATTCAGCTTTTTGTACAGGTAAAAAAGCGAACAGGAAGTAAAAATAAATATGTGATAATTTTCACTTCCGCCAAAAATGTAAACATTCACTTACGCATATTCTCGTGTGAGCACGTTAACGTAACGTAAACGTCTCGCAGGCAATCAATTTAGCCGGCCACCTAGTATAATCAAATTAACGCAAGAAATCTGCCTTCACACAGATTACACTATGTGCGCAGTGCATCATAATACTTATAATGGGTGCGCAGTGGGTGCAAAAAAACTGTAGACCTCATCATGTCTAATTGATACACAGGGTGCCAGACTGACTAATGGGTACACATCGAGCACTAATTGAGACATGGTCCATGTGCACTAATGACCTTCCAAGTTCATTTCGGATTTGGGAAGTGGTCCGCACTCGTTTTTTACTTGGTTTTGTTTTTTCTCGCCGCGCAAAAGCACAGCTGTCTTCGCGAAACCGTGAGTCTAATGCATTTTAAAATACGTCGTGTTTCGCTGGCTACTGAATTTACTTTCATTTTTTTGTTTGCTACGACAGCGTTTTGATAGTGGACTGGCCACTGGAACCTCTTTGATACGGACGATCCAGGTGTAATTTATTAATGGGAAAACGAATAATGGACGAACTCACTTCACCGTTCATTTATCTTCAACTGTTCAGTGTTCAACTATCACATATATACTCCATTTGGTGCAGAAATAAATATTTTTTACTATAGTTTATTATGTAAAGAGTTTAAAATGAGTTGAAATATATTCATCACTCTATTTTATGTAATAAATTGACTAATAATTTTTAGCTAGCATCAGAATTAAATTTTATGAAACTATAAATGACAAATTTGTTTTTACTTCAAGAAGGGAACAGCAGTCTCTACTGTAAATATGATATTTTGGGGCCTATTTAAACAAATAACTATTGACATGTAGCCCAACAATTGACTGTCTTTTCCGGTACTCATTTGCAGCGGCAGTTGGTGTTCCACTATTATTATATTTCAGTGTGAATTACAACAATTAATTGATTATCAATTATAAACACAACATAACAAAATATAGAGAAGAATAGATCAAAATAAGATTAAAATATTTGTTACAACTATTTGAACAATTTGTTAAACTGAATAATTCTCAATTGAAACAAAAACTATTAGTTTTTAATGTTTAAACTGAACTTTGGTAATAAGACATGAAATGAAATGAAGAAAGAAATTAAAAGTCTAATAAATGCTCAAGTAACTAAGATAAAAATCTAAATAGTCTTCTAGAGTGAATGCTCTAGAGTCGAGAACATTGCCAAATATCGTCCCGCGAACAATTCTATTGGAGTTACAGTAACTGACACTACATTTATCTCACAAAGATATAAACCACAGCCACTGTAGTAGACCAGTAATTATAGCATAATATTCTGCTTCGAGCACCGTACTTCAGCGCACAAAAGATTCGAGCGGCAAACTTATTACGGAGTAATCAAATTCAATGCTTTTCAAAATACAGCGGGCAGAAATATGGAATACTTTCTTCCTGATTTCGTGTCAACGTGAATCACGATGTGATTAAAAGTAAAGCCTCGTTTACATTAGTCAAATAACTTTTCTCATTTCAGAAATCGTTAGAATAGAAGTTTTCATTTATAATTATATTTTGCTATTTCTTAAGTTACTTGTATAATAGTTATTTACTTTACAAGTGGGCAAAGTAAGAAATTACCCACGAGAGATATTTTAGCTCACGAAGCCGAAGGCTGAGTGAGATAATTTTATCGAGTGTGTAATTCCACTTTGCCCACGTATGAAGTATAACGTTTTATCCAACACTTCTTAATAAATGAAAAATTTATTAAAGAAATATTATTTGACAGTGACATATGCTTTAAATTTTTAAATTAAAATGTCAAACGAAGTAGTTACCAAGGTGTTGTGTGTTATTATTATTGTTATAAATAAAAAAATACTCACTAGTGGCTTTCCTCAAAATTATACCCACTAGTGGATAATCTGTTACTTTGCTTGTTTAAAATCGCCATAGTTATAGAGCATTTATTGAGAGGTGTTGGATAAACGAATTTTACTTCCGAGATATTATTCCAATGTGACTCAGGCTTTGATCAGCTTCCTTTTGAAAGCATGTTTCGGTGGAGAGTCAGAATTATTTTGGCGCCAATTTTCTTGGTAGTTTGGCACAGGTATCTAAGATCGCTTGTACCTGTGTTTTTTTTGCTTTTTCTTTTGTTTCCCGTAGAAACTACAACAAGGTGTATTTTTTGTGATCCCATTCATATTTGTAATTTATTTGTACAAAGATATTCAGTAAATTTTAGTGATAAAAGATTAAATGACATATTTATTACCCTTTTGCATTCTCAAACGGAATATGGGTGATTATTTTTTGACAACTTCTGGTACGATTCAGGAAAATGAATCAAAACAAGGGGAAAAAATCAAGCAACAGGTTTAAATGTTCTTGCATCGAAAAAACTGAAGAACATATCGCAAGGGTTCGGGCGTTTCACCCCCCGTGGGGATATAGACCACGCGTGTGCTGTGTGTATGCGAGCACTAACACATGTACATACACCCGCCGCGCATACATTACACGTGAACCCACACTGCGTACCTGCTGCTATCTATATGTTTCAATTTGTCTCATGCATAACCATGAGCATGAGCGTGCCACACAGCACACTTGATGCGAGATCACCGAATTTATTCGTCTGTTTTTGCCGGCCAACTATGATTTACTGCACTTGAATTAAATGGATCATTTGCATTTGAGAAATTGAATAGCTGAATGCCATTGTCGTGATGCATTTGCTGCTTCGGGTAACTCTTTGTGGTTTCTTTTCGGAATATTTTGCATGCTGGTTGAAGATGCTGGATAATTAAGTTTTTTATAAATGAATAATTAATAAGGTAGCTTTGTTATTTATTTGATTACTAATTGCAGAAATTAATATATTTTTTATGCCCCCGTTCAAACACAAGTTTTGCACATTTCAAAATCGTCCAGAAATTGCTTGGTTTCAGGACTAGGCCGGCAAAAAATAGATTTGGGTTGGAACGTTAATAGCGGTGTTTCTATTGTTGGATAAGTAAGTTTCGTTCTAGATATAAAGCGAGCGACACTCGGAACAGCCTAGTAAAGTTAAATCTTATTTTTCTGGTGGATTTATTTGCAACATAGATGACAAAAATCCAATACTACTCTTGCAAATTTTGATTTATTACTCTCTCCATTCTCAAATGGAATATTGTAAATTGTAATTATAGTAGGTAATAAGATAAAAGTAAATAAAGTATTGCCAATAAACAGTTACTTTCCCATGTCATCTAATCACTAAAATGTACTGAATATCTGTATACAAATAGATTGCAAAATGATTGGTATTACAAAAAAAAAAAATCCACCGCATAGCTGACAAAATTCCAATAGTACATTTCTCATTCTCAACTAGAGTATAGATTGCTTATGAAACATTTTACACATTTCGTTAATTTAATTTTATAACACATAATTTACAAATTAAAATACATCCTATATCCTCAGCTTATCGAATAGTTCGGTAGATTCTAAGGTGCTTTTTTTTTCGTATATTTATATAGATATAACGTGATGATATGCATGTACGATTTCAGAATTATATCATTTGGCCCAATTGGAACTTTTAGAATAACAAAAAACATTGTTCTAATCTTATAAAGAGAACATTGTTGTATTCAATTTATTTTTATCTTTAAATTCTGTTAAATTTAAGAATATTTTAAGGTAAAATAATAACAAATTAACAAAAATCACTAACACAAAGATATTATTTGGCCCAAAGTTATTGGCTAATACCACAAACAATGTTTTTGTATATGATGATAACAAAATATAAAAAATGTTTCAAATAAAAATTCTACAACTTTTTGATTCCAATGAAATTTACTCTATCTTATTTATTTATTAATATACGCCCAAAAACACTGAAAGGCCTTCAAATAATCTACCACTTACTATTGATGAATTTTTCCCAAACCAATTCGTAACATAATACCTTCCTTACATATATGTACGTGCGAGAGGTAAAAATGATTAAAACAATTAAACAATCAATAGTATATTGTACAACGAGCATGGAATGGTACTCATTTCCTACGAGTATGAAAGTTTGTAACATGAGCCGAAGGCGAATGCTGCAAATCATACGAGTTGGAAATGGACATTCCATGCGAGTTGTACACTATACTTTTTCTATGACCACGATATTATTTCCTAATTAATTAAATTTTGATAATAAATTTGTCCCGCTTTTTCTGTTAGAATATATAACAATTCGAAATAAGTATCCTAGCAATGGCACCTGTACTTAAATGAGCTGACCTGTATTGATATACGCACAAAACAAATTAATTTCGCACGATGCTGGCAATGTACCTCATATCCCTAGCAACAACAAACATACAATGAGCAGATATCTAAGTGGTCGTAGAAAAACAATTTTCCTTTGTATGATTTTAACTGGGCTCGTAAACGAAACTTTATAATTGAATGTTTAGGAATCACTGGTAAAATATGAAGTATGAGTCGTTTAAGAAACGAAACTCACCCTCTTTTTGTAACCCCAATAATAATACACCCCGGTTAAGCCCTAAAGAATCTAAACGTTGAAAATTCGTGTACTCAATAACTTTTATGAGATGTTAACACCATAACTGAATACTGTTTACAGACAAGGGGCGCATTTTTTAACCTACCAAAAACTTCCCTCCATTTCACTTAACTTTCTCCAGAATATTTTAAAAGTTTTGAATATTTTATTGTGCTTGCAAAAATAGCTAGGCTTGTCATAAAGGTTTTACGTTTTTTTGTTAAAAATTCAGGTTGTAAAATGGAAAGTTTTTAAAATATTTTTCTAAGAAATTTTTAGGTAAAAACTTACCGTATTGCTTCTCCCGTAGCGAATTGTCTAGCACATCTGAAAAAAAAACAAATTCAGTTATTTTGAACATGAATATGCAAATTATAATAAGCTTGACATAAATATAAAGCCAAAAAATGTATAAAAAAGGAAGAAAGAACACAACTGTCGAAGACAGAAATGATTCTTTAATGAGTTCTTAATTTTATTGAGACATTTCGGCTGCTAAAGAGGCCATTTCTCTTTTGGTTACTGTTTTTAATGTTTTAATGTTACTGTTAGCTTGACTAGAATATGTTTAAATAACTCGATTCATATTCTGTTGCAATTGTTAATTAATAATAATAATAATACATTTAAATATTTGCAAGGGTCCATTAAATTTCTTTATTGAGTGGGATAATATTATGAATAACGGTAATTATAACTTTATAGCATTTATATCCGACTATATGAGTACTAAATCGGACTTAAAAAGTAATAATTGTCTTACTTTAGCATATATTAATTTAAAAAATACATTACGATGTATTTAAAATTACAATATATCACTTTTATGTGATTTGAGATTAAATAATTAAAATTACTTTGTTTGTTTAGCAAGAAAAATAGCAGTTTATAATTTATATTTTCGACGACTACTATAGAAAGTTGACTTTTACGCTTGCATTTGCCAGTGCAATGGATTTTTACTTTGTCGCTCGTCTCTAATAACAACGAGTGGTCAAATTTAGGTTTTTTACGATATGTCAGGAAACCCCATCGTTCTTCTTTAGAAATAGTGAGGAAAATGTGTTTTTCCACTCGAGAGAGGGAAAATATAGAAGTATTAGTAATATGATATTTACAAAAAATATATTGTAAAAAGTAAGAAGTCCAAATTTTATTGAAAATCCTTATTTTAGTGATATACATAACTTTAAATTATCTTACAATAATGTCATATATTTTATCCAACACCTCTCAATAAATGCTCTATAACTATGGCGATTTTAAACAAGCAAAATAACAGATTATTCACTAGAGGGTATAATTTTGAGGAAAGCCACTAGTGAGTATTTTTTTATTTATAACAATAATAACACACAACACCTTGGTAACTACTTCGATTGACATTTTAATTTAAAAATTTAAAGCATATGTCACTGTCAAATAATATTTCTTTAATAAATTTTGCATTTATTAAGAAGTGTTGGATAAATCGTTATACTTCACACGTGGGCAAAGTGGAATTACCCACTCGATAAAATTATCTCACTCAGCCTTCGGCTTCGTGAGCTAAAATTTCTCTCGTGGGCAATTCCTTACTTTGTCCACTTGTGAAATAAATAACTGTTTTTCTAGATTAAATCATAATTTGACAACTTCAATTTAGATTTTAGATTGGTTCATTGGCAACACTGTTATACTGCCCGTGTCAGTTGTGTAGTCAAAGTGTATTTCAGGTCGAAGGAAATAGTTTTTAGGAACATGTCGTGAAAAAAATTTGTGTCTAACACGAGCTCGAGTGGAAAAAAGAAGCACTTTCCTCTCACGTTTGACAAATATCTATTTTTTATTTATTTACTAATTCATCACCACAGATACGAAGTAGAAGAACAGTTTCAACAATTTATGATAGGAATGTCATACATGCGTTTATTTGATTGAAATTAAATTTTTCTTTTATAGTCATTCGTCGGAAAAATATTGTGTATAATTCGAGCGCAAAGTATTTATGTCGCTCTAAATCAGGATGTTCAGAAAAGTGTTGAAAAGCTTCAGAGTCAATCATCCTAATACAAAAAAATTGTACGGTCATTTGTAAAGCTACACAAAGTCATTTTAAATTTGCGATTAAAATGAAGTGAAATTTTTAACATTAGAAGTATTTACCAAAAAGTGTAATTTAAAAAAATGCAACTAATATCTTGAGTTCTACTGTACTTTTCTTTTTCGTGTACAAATAGCTGTAATAATTCAGATTTATATGAATTTCTTCCGTTTTTAATAGGTGCACCAATTTTACCGAAATAATTCGGAGCAATTACGTGAGGTATTAATTATAGTTTTAAATTAAGTAATAATTTCCGTAATTTCCATAGCATTAGATTTAGTTGGTCTCTTCATCTCAGAAGGATTTATCATTTTACCATTGTCTATTAAGTTCCTATTTACATTTCTTATTTACACTTTTTAATTTCTGTACTATCTAATTAAACAAAACAATTAGTTCCGTTAAGCCATTACAAAAGAATATAGTTGTAATTACAATATTAATGAATAATATTCCACATAAAAACGGTTAGCAAATGGTAAGACATATGACTTTCATTGCCAAAATTAATTTTCTGCCGTCAAATTACATTATAATCCCATGGCATCAAGAGTGCCGTGAATGCATTAAGCACCTGTGCTACATATTGCCAACGCCTCGTGCAAATAAGGGTTCGAACTGCCCAGGTAGTTCGATGTAGCCCGGGCTTTGTTTCATAGAAGCGGCTGGGATATCAGTGCGTATCGTTTTAATGACTGATACTTTTTGTTTGTGCTCCTTTGATTTATCATTTTTGTTTTATTTATTCATTTCGTTTGTTTTACTGCCATATGTCTAGCAGATGCAGTTTTAGACGCGAATTATTTAAATCATTGCATTAATGAATAATACGAAACATGCTCTGTTACTGCCGGATGTTAAACTATTATCAATAGAAATCTTTTTGTGACCTAAATGATATTTTAAATTAGAACTGAAAAAAGAATGATTCTAAATATGCACTTTTGACAATAAGTTAAACATAAGAAAATGAATAACTACAATAAGAGTATAAAAACAAAAATTGTTTAGAATTTAAATGTGTACATGCAACAAGGCCCTTGAAATTATGGAACGTCCAATACTTTATTTTTAATTTAATTGATATATCGATTTTTTAAAATATTTACGATACCAAATGGACATAATTGCATGAATTCTGAACTACTTTTGTATTTACATTTTTGTTGTAAAGTAAATGGGTAAAAAGATGCAGAAATATAAAAAAATCTGAATGCACCACATTTTAATTCTACACCCGGTATAGTTACTATAAGAATTAGTGTTAGTGTTATTTTACAATTCTAAAGAGTATTCAAAGATTTATAATTTTTTAGTGTATAAATTCGCTTTTGTTTAATTATAAGACCTTTGAATTGAAGTACTTTAAATATATTTATATTCGATTGTATTATAATAAATTGTTTATGATATTATTTAGCGGCCATAAAATGACTCTTTATTGATTAATCTGATAAACTAAAAACAACAAACAATTTGGTAACCAAGCAACATAAAAAAGTATAACTTTAAATTAGTAAATTTGTTCAAATCAGCGTCATGTGTCAAATATAATTGTCATTCTAAGTTAAAGAAAAATAATCTGCAATGTAGTCGAAGATAAAATATTGTCTCGTCCGTAAAACCATAAATTATGTACTAGTTTTAAAAAAATCTATTATATAACTATAATTCAATAGTTATCTTTTCTGGACGTGTGATACACGTTATTTTTCGTGTCGATTTTGTCATACATTTATTAAATAAAATTACTGACTCATTTGTCAAATATGAAATTCCTACTAGGATTTTTTTTTATGTTGGTATCAGATCATTCGTAAACAGGATACGAGAAAGTAAATATAGACAATTAATTTGTTTTCCTTTGTTGTGCACTGAAACTAAAAATTTAATTATAATTATAATTATTTACATTTGAGCTTAAAATTGACAATTTAGCTTTAAATTGGCGCACAAAATTTTCAAGCATTTTATGCCAATTCTAATCTTACAAAAGTCCCTAGTTGGTGTCGACCTAGTCCAGAAACCAATCAGTTTTTGGACGGTTTTTTGACAGAGGCACAAAAAAGTCTTTTTATCTTTATGATTATGAGTTCTGATATTATTTTGAACGTATTAAATTTATTTTCTATTATATTGTACAATTTTAAACCAAGAACTATTTTTTTTTGCAAATTCATCAATTTTTATTTGATATACTATTCTACTATTTCGAATATCTGTATCAAATTAAATTAGGAGGATAGAGAATATTTATGGATAACAGTTACGATAATATATGAGAGATAGGATGATACATCAAGTGCTCCATTTTTTGCAGATAAGAAATCGCAATAAAAAATGATCGTACATCCGTTTGCAAATGAAGTTGTAAATATTTGCGTAGTTTGTCATGGATTTGGAGTGTTGGGTCCTCCGTCCTGGCGCATTAGCCGGAAATACATTTGTCGCGGTATGGCGGCAACAGCAGCGCCCGCAGCGGCTTTGTTTCGAAGTAAACACTGGCTGAAAACAGCCGCTGACCGCACGGAGCGCCGCGCGGGCATCTTCCCATGCTAATGATTCTGTAGCAGGTATCCGCGGCCTACCACGCCGAGATCTCAGCGCACGCAAGCCGCGAAAAAACGCCGAATTCCAGCCCCGCGCGCACATCTCATGCTGGTACGCGTGGACGTGAACATATAGCTGACTCATATATACCAAAGAAATGAATTATTATAATGAAATAAATTGCCTGGATTAATAGTCGTGTTCAGTATTAGTTTTCAGTGTGAACCGGCGATTGGGAATAACTCACGTTTGGCTGTCTCGCTCGCTCCTCTCCACGCTGTTTGTTTTTCCTCTTGTTTATTTTCGCATGTTCTGCCAGGCGTTCGTTTATTAACGCTATTAGGACGGTAAATTGTATGCTAATGCGTGGACTATGGATATTGAACTAATCGATTATTTAAATTTAAACGTAATTTAAACACGCACCGCCTCATCTCCTACTTTTACTTCATTTATTTACTATGCAAAACTGCTTAATACCTATTTATCCTGAGCCTTATTCTGCAACACCTATATAAGCATAAGCGCGTGATCTATTAGTAATTTGCAAATATTTAAGAACGAGTTTTATGACTTTTTGCCAATTTGCGATTTTTATCTCGTATTATAGTACCTATTTAATAGTTATTTATGTATCAAGGCACTGAAGTTCAATTTTTTATCACGAATATATAATAATAAACCATGTGAGTAATAAAAAGGAACTTCAGTGCCGAGGTACATATGAAGTTTTATTTGAAATCTAAAATTCGAAAAAACTGTAAAAAAATTACAATATAGGTTAAGTTTATGTATCTGTCAGTTGTGAATTGAAACTGACACTCAATGTTGCCAACCTCGAGAAGTGAAGTTATCGTAAATAACACTCAAAATTGTTTTGTCCTCAATTTCGTCATCGCAATTAATTAGTTCATTCTTCTTTCAAATTTTGTTTCATGTTAAGTCCAAATTTACTATAGTACGTCAATATATATGCCAAAATTATCTTAATTGTACAATAATTATTTAACGGTTGCCAACACTGGGTTGCTCAAAATCGTCGTATAATGGGTTACTTTAGTAACGATTTCAGAGATTTTAATGACGATTTTTGTGCACTTTCAAATAAAAAATATAGTAGTATATTATTATAAGAGGAATAATGACCATAATCCCGAATATAATACTGCACTTTTTCTACTTCTGCAAATTCGGAAATAACTTTTGAAAATGATCGAAATCGGTTGAAAATACAAGTTGAAAAACGGTAACATCAAAATACACAATGACAACTGACTACCTATCAACTGTCAGACGGCCGTTGCTATGTGATCCACATCACGGCTTCAAAATAAACAGGAATAATTGATTTCTGGTTCTATGATTGTCCGAGAAGAATTATGAATACATAACTACTATAATTAATTGAAAAAAATTAAATAATGGGCATATATTTACACAGGCAAATCAGTACGAATATTAAAATGTCAAATGTTAAATAGTATTTTTCGAAAAAAATAAACTTTTTTTTAAACGTTATAAAAGTATGTTGTTAAGTATTCGATGTTAATTTTCAAAATATCACATCTAATTAAATTTTATAGAAGAAGTGATCATTATATTAAATAACAATAAAAAGCGTATTTAAAATAAAATAAAAATCATGGTCAAACAAAAATTAATGAATGAACGAATAGGTAAAATAATAATAAAAAAATTGAAGGATACAAAACGCTGTTAATTTACCATATTAGCACGCTAAAATTACTGGTTTATATATTTGAACGATTTGAAAAAAAAAATTGTATAATTATTCAAGTATTGGCAATGAATTGGTGTGTAAACGTATCAGTTTAGCAAACGACTGAGTATTTATTTGTAAACGTAGACAATGAGTAACGTAGAATTCTAACATACTTTCAAAGGTCACTTTTAATAACGGTCCGTAATATAATTACACTTTAATATAAAGTTTGGTGGCAGGACTTGAAATTGAGGCGTTTTATAAAGTAATAAATTTATGACAAAGGAAATTTATATCTGCAAAGAATAGTGCAATAATGGAGAGAGAGTTTAATTAGAAATGGTTCAACCATGGATTATTTATAGCAAACTTAAATGAAAATACTCTACAAGATCAGCAATAACTATAAACATAAATAAAAATATTGAGAAGCGGCTGACGTTAAAATGTTGCAAGTAAGAAGTGAAGCTTACAACAAATGACCCAACAAACAAATGAAGCTCGTCTTCGGCATTTATAGCTCACAATAATTACGATCTTTTACCTCCCGCCACATCCTGTAAGGGAGGTATTGGAATCACTAAAAATTGGGTAGAGTTTTCAGTGGATAGGGTCCCTAGAATAAGATTTTAATAGTTTCGCGATGATGTCTGTATGTGGGTGAGATTGAAGTTGAATGATTGCGTGGGCGTCCGAGGAATAACTGGTTGGGTATGATTGATGGTTTGTTGCGTGATCGAATGATTCCGAGTATGAAGAATAAACGAGCATGTATGAATGTGGACGAGGCGAAAGTGGTGTGTCAGGATAGGAATGTTTGGAGGAGATTGATTGTTGGTTAACTGTGTTTCTGGGTTCGTGCTACCCCACTAAGTGGGACATAGCGTGACCTTATGTATGTATGTATGTATGTATGTATGTCTGTATGTGTGTGTGTGTTTGTCTGTGTGGATCTCTGGAGTTTCTAAAAAACTACTAAACTGAAAATTTTGATGTTTTGCATATATCAATTGTATCCCCTTTGGAACAGCTGATTAGTTTTGGGTGAAAATCCAATAACCGGAAGTGGTAGTTTACTTGAAGCCCTATCAAGTTATTTTAAAATATCTCAGTAAATTATGATTTACTGAAAATTTTATTAGAATAATGTTTCAAATATTATTATCTACAATTATAGTTTGAAACATTTCGCTCTTACTGTCACCATTTACGAATTACAACACGTTAAAGAAAAATTATATTTTGATATTTTCGCTTAAATCTGCTAAACCTGTTTTTCGAAAAAACAAAACAACGGTTGAAATATGTGATTTTTTTGACATGTGTCATAATTTTTGGAAGGGATGAGGGTTTCTTGATAGTGGTGATCTGTGTTCCTGCATTGTTCGATAAGAAATCTATGGCGGGAGGTATAGTGCTGCCCATAACAGATTTTTTATTGTAAGAAAGTAAAGAACGATTTGGCATAACTAAATACAAACGAAAAAACACAAAACTTTATTTACAAAGTTACAGTACATTACCCTATTAATCAATGTAATCGCCATAGCTGTCAAGGCATTTATTGTAACGTGGTTCCAGCTATAATCTTCTACAAAATTTGAATCAGAATGTAACTGCTTCTTTGAGGTCTTCAATGTTTGTGAACTGTTTTCCACCTAAAAGTTCCTTTAGTTTTGGAAACAAGTGAAAATCGCTTGGTGCCAGGTCGGTGCCATGAGGAAGATGTCAAAAAATTTTCCCATTGACTAGCACAAAACGATTGTAACTCGTTTTCAAAACTAAAGGAATTTTTAGGTGGAAACAGATCGCAAACTATGAAGATCTCAAAGAAGCAGTGACATCCTGGCTCAGATTTTTGGCGGTAGAAGAGTATAACATCGGTATTGAAAAGCTGGACGTTCAATAAATACCTTGTCAGCTACGGCGATTACATTGAAAAATAGAGTAATGTACTTTAACTTTGTAAATAAAGTTTTGTGTTGAAATTTTTTGATTTTATTTAGTTATATCAAATCGTTCTATTTAAATTTATTTTCTTTTCTTTTAAGATGTTAATTTCCACAATGAATTGTATTAAATGAATTTGTATTTTAATAATGGTATCAATTTAGTTAGATCAACATTCTTTTTCAGTTAAAAATTAAAACGATAGACGAGGAATTTTATCAATCAAATAATCAATAAATTATACGTTTAATTAACCGTTCTGAAAAGTAATTAATTAACAAATACAGTGGTATCATTTGCAAGCAGAACTCGTAACAATTAATACAAATGGTTTATTACAAAAATTCTTAAAAGTCCAACACAGATAAATGTTGAGAAGTACCTTGCTCTTCGTTCTCTCGTGGACAAAATAATATTTCGACACTGCTTATTATACAAAATTAGACGTGTATAAAAAAGGATATTATTATGCAGTAAAAATACTAGCCATGTCGTTTCAATAATTACTTCTAAGAAGACGATTACAAATGAAATAATATTTTCAGTATCCTATTCTCGGTTTAGAAAATGTCGCACTTAAAATTCTTTGGGAAACCACAGAAACAGAAAAGGTACTCGGACAAAGAAACCGAGAAACGGTTACAGATCATTATTATTATTTGTATTCACCTGCGGATAATATTGCTAATAAAAATTTGTTGCCTTCTGCTGTCACCTGCAGGTTTATATAAATATAAAGGAACATCTACTACACGGAAAAAATGGATTCCTACATATTAATTCTTAATTATCTTCGTTTTTATACATTGATAGAAAATGAAAATATTTAAATTTTGTTTTTAAACAAAACATTTTTATTTAAAACGATATCATTTTGAATTAAAACTACTTCGTAACCATAATGAGTCTCAGTTGAATACTTTGATAAGTTCCTTCAAAATTAAATTAATTTACATACAGGAATATTTATTAAACCTACAAAAGTTTTCAATGAAAATGAAATCGGATTGGCACTATTCAAATCAATTATTCTCTTCATTTAAGAGGAATCTGTTTGTTCCAAGAAAACATTTTATCAGTGTAATGACAGCAATTTAGATACAATAACAATATTTTTATTTATATTAGTAATGTGATATTATTTTCGATTACTGCTTCAACAATCTAAATATTTATGTTTTTAATAATCTATTATTGTTGCAGTATACCGGGTAGTGAATTAATTTGTGCAATATAGGAAATACAATGTTAATTTTTTCATATATTATTTTCGATTGCTGCTTCAACAATCTAAATATTTATGTTTTTAATAATCTATTATTGTTGCAGTATACCTGGTAGAGAACTAATTTGTGCAATTTAGGAAATACAATGTTCGTTCTTGAAATACCTCAAAAAATCTTGTAGATAATTGAATTTTGCATCTAATTCACTAATTTTTTTTTATTTTACACCTTTGGTAACATGTAAAATCATATTTCAAATTTTATAGAAATGCTCATTTGTAGTGATAGCTAATTTAAACAAAAATATGCACAGTAATTTTCAATAGTTTGACAGTTCGTGCAAATGCATTTGTTTTTATTTTTTTCATGCCTCAAACTTAAAAATTTGACTTGGCGGAAGGAAATTGAAGATGTTTTCGAAGCAATCAAAGCGTATTTTACAGAATTTGGAATAAGCTACTTATCCGACGGAATGAAATAATTGGAAATGTTCTAAACTCTTTAATAGAAATTTTATAGAAGAATAAAATATTTTTTTCCCAAACCATTATCACACCACTCGCTTATATACATGGTGATTATACCTGATCATAACAGGGCTGTTATATACCAAATAACGCCCTAGGGCGTTATAAATGTAACGTTGTTGCTACTGGGCACAGAATACACAAACAATGACTTTTATGGCGAGTATTAGCTTATAGAAACAATCACTGACTTCTATTGACAAATAGAAATATTGAAATAAACAAATCGGTATTATAAGCAAATATAAGAACATAGCGTTACTTAGTTACAGTATTTGCAAGCAAATAGATTAATATTTCTAACAAATCATCAGGATAAAAATCAATAAAATCTTTAATAAAATAATATATATATATATATATATATATATATATATATATATATATATATATATATATATATACCGTGTGTCCCACGTAAAGGTTGGCATAGGCAAATAACATGTAAAATCAGTTTTTTGTAAATAAAAAGTGTCCGGCAAAAAATTATGCATCCAAATTTTATATCACAATTCTGTCAATATCCCTACATCTTATTAAATACAGATTACTTTATTTTGATACCGCAATTTAATGAAATTAATAATAATAATTCCTAATTTTCCGCCTACTCTTTTTATTGCTACTGACGTATAGTGCTTGCAATTTGTTTGAAATATTTTAATCTGTCACTGTCATCAAGAATACATTAAATGTCGAGAACCGTGTAAATATTATTAGAATGTATTATGGAGGCGCAGTGCAAGACAAATATCTGAATACTTCACAGGAATGAACGCTGAATGGTTTCCATCGCCAGAAATTGACAGTGACAGATTAAAATATTTAAAACAAATTGCAGGCACTATACGTCAGTAGCAATAAAAATAGTAGGCGAAAATTAGGAATTATTATTATTCATTTCATTAAATTGCGGTATCAAAATAAAGTAATCTGTATTAAATAAGATGTGGGGATATTGGCAGTATTGTGATATAAAATTTTGATGCATAATTTTTTGCCGGACACTTTTTATTTACAAAAAACTAATTTTACATGTTATTTTCCTATGCCAACCTTTACGTGGGACACACGGTATATATAGGTTGGACGTTAAACGTTGAATACACTACGGGCGTTCAACGATGTCGACCTCACGCATTATTGTTCTTATATCACCCTTGATACGTTAATTACTATAACAAAAGAGGGTGAGAAATGACTGCTTAATGATCCATAATCTTTTGGTGCCACAATTAGTCCAATTCTCTAACGAACTTGTTACGTAGCAACTTGTTAATAATGACAAAATCGCATCACAACTTCATTATTTTTATTAGCTGCCAAAAACGACTCATTTTTGTCATAATTAGCAAGTAATTTTGGAGCAACTTTTAGTGAATATCTGATATTATTTCAGGTTAGCTTCCTTTAATTTTTAATTACAGACAAACGAAATGAAGCAAGTAGACCACACCGCGCAGTGGAGAAGCTAATCGTCCGAAGCTTTTATTTACATATGAAATTACCAGTCGTCTATTCTGAATACCAACCTGTAATTACGTTAGTTAGCAGGCTGATAAAGCATTTTTTAACCACAGGCAAATTAAGTGTACATAATGTTTTAAATGCGGACATAAACGATGAATGCTTGCGTTATGTTCCACGCGCAGTTCACGGAAAAACGAATTTATAATTATTTAATTACCCGGAATTCGCCCTAATTGTGCGTTACTGATGCTTACATCTCCTGGCCCTTGTCAGATTAATCAAATATATTGATGAAGTGTTCGTCCTGCAATTGCAGATCCCAAAATCAATAACAATAGTTGAGAAGTACAGTTTATTAATTATATGTTTAGCATTTCCTGATCCTAATATTAATATTTAAAAAATACCTAATTGCTTGTAAAATAACTATTTTTCGGTTAGGTTAGGCAAGTACGAAAGACGGATCTGCAGATGCAGATTACGAAGCAAGACAAATATGCATATCGAAAGGAAAGAAGAAAGACAAACAGACAAATAAAATAATCTGTTTAATTCATATTGTATCTATTTATATTTAATCAACAACAAAATATAGATTTGCAATTGCACTAATTTAGATACATAGATTGATAAATTTCTATATGTATAAAAAGAAACAAACAAAAAAAGAAATAAAGAATAAATGAAAGAAAGATAGATAGTATACATAGTAATTACTAATTAAGTTCATCATATTTACTCTTAAATGTCTATTCAATATTTATATTTGTCGCTAACGAAATATATATACGAGCCCAGAATTATATCATTTGGCCCATTTAAAACTTTTAATATATAGAATAACGTAAAAATAATTGTTCTGATCTTACAAAGGAAAAATTGTATTCGTACCTTAAATTCAGTTATTATTTAAATATTTTAAGGACAAATAACAACTAAAATAATTACAAATTAACAAAAATTACCATCATAGAGATTTCATTTGGCCTAAAGGTATTAGCTGGTATCACAAACACTGTTTTTAAATCTGTGATCACAACAAAATATAGAAAAATGTTTCAAATAAAGATTGTAGGTAATATTATCCTATATCTTTTTTATTCCAATGAACTTTGATATGCCCAAAAACTCTGATAGGCCTTCAAATAATGTACAACTTACTGTTGATGAATTGTTCCGAAAATCTAATCATTTCGTAACATAAACACAATACCTCCTTTACGTGTATGTATGTGCGGGAGGTAAAAATGATTAAACAATTTGAATTGTATGATTTTAACTGGGCCAAATGATACGATTCTCGGCTCGTATATGTGTATATGCTCAAGATGAATTAATATCACCTGTCAAATTTACTTTTGCAGCACATGTGTCATAACATACGCAACATAATTTTAATTGAAAGTCATTAATTATTTGAACTCGCTAACTAATATGTCATACTAGTTGCATTGGTGTGATAAACATTCGTATTAATTAAATTATTTTTGTTTGTTTTTGTACGAATAAAATTAATTTACACTTAATTCTCAATCTGTTCTTACTTGCTGCAATATTAGATAAATAGGTATTTATAGAACATATGAGCAAAAATGTGTTTTTGCATACTTATTAATTATTAGAACTAATTGTATTGGTTAACATTAGTCTATTACTTACAGTACTTAATTAAGAATAATTTGTTATTGATATATTGTATTAATTTACAAAATGTTTTATTTATTACAACCTACACCTTACAATAGAAGGATTCTTACATATATACCGGATATTTTCGTTGTTTTAGAGCATAGGAAATACAACGTTAAAATTTTCATGCGACGATAGGTCGTTTCCGATGAATTTTAGAACAAAAGTGTAAATTCAAAAATGTTTAGAATCAAAAACTTAATCTAATAAGCTTAAAATATAATTAATATTTATTGGAAAAATTGTAATACGGCCATGGAAAATTCAACAGAAATAAAAAATATTTGGCATTTCAGAAAACAGATTTAGAAATTTCGTAGAACGTAGAAAATTGTAATAATAATGGCGCATTTGGGAGTACATTTTCTTACTGCTAAATAAATACATAAATTTAGAACTGTTTGATCTACAAGCAGAAGAAAACAGTGAATCAGAATGAAGGCTACGAACTGAACAAAACATGGCTTTCTCTGTTTTATAAGTCATAAATTAGATGTTTACATAGTTGCTATTTCTATTTATTTGTTCATGTCATTATTTTGTTTCCTAGCGCGGAATTATGTTTAGTTTAATAATTCGAAACGTTGAATTTAAGTATATTTTTTGCTGATTGACATTAAAGGTACTGTTGACAGTCTGCAAAGTGTCACTTTTAAGGCCTAGGCTGTACAAATATTTTACATAGTAATCGCTTAACAAACGCATTTCAACGTAATTTGGTGGCGATAACCTTCAAAACAATACTATTATTAATTTTAAATCCAAATTGGCAAAAAATAATGTGTTTTACACGGTACCAAACACAGATTTACAGCTTTGGTAGCCTCCGCTGTAAATCTGGTATTTTGGAGCCTAGTTGAACAAATAACAATTATTTATTAGAACTATATCTAAAATTTTTAATTTCATTATTATGAGTTTTGTAAAAGTTATTGTAGAACTGTTACATGAAATGTCAAATATTTATCGTATTTTTTTAAGTTTCATGGTGTTAATTTAATATACCGTGCAATTATAATATTTAGGTATCTAAATAGGCCTTATTGCATGCATTAAATTCTCAACAACTATTGTATTTACACTTTTGCTATAAAATGAATAGGTAACATTTTATAGCAATATAAAAAATAACATTGAAATTCCTATACGCCACATTTCAATTCTACGAGTACTTGTACGTCTTGTATATTAGGGTTCCAATTTATCAATATACAATTCACGAAAGGTACATGTCAAATTCATTTTGTTTGATATCTTATGATGTCGAATGCCTGCTTTAGTATTGGTTGTTTACTATTGGCATACACACTGCACATTTTTCTGTTTTTATAGGTTTTTTTGGAGAAAATTCAAACTTAACCTATAATCTATAAATACCTACAATGTACCTTTCATTTTTACAATTTATTTAAATAATACGGCTTAAACAAATGTAATATTTACATGGCAATACTCTTAAAACAACTACCATTGTAATTAATTTCAATATTCAATGAAATGTATGTACCCCATGGTTAGTTCAGCTTTCTACAACTATAGTTAGTGTGTTACATATTATTTTAATTTGTAAGTACAGCAGTGTGAACTTACCGTCGCCACGGAGCGGTGCAGGAGATTCTGGCGAGCTGGTGGGCAGCGGAGGTCCGACGCCCTCCTCTTCGGAGCTGGAGGACGGGCTGGAGCCGCGGGTGAAGCTCTTGTTATTGTTGCGACTAGCCGGATAGTAGCCGGAGGTCGGCGTGTTGATGCTCAAGCCATTGGCATGCAGCAGCATCTTGTGCTGGTGCGCCAGCGAGTTGAGCTGGTTGAGGGTGTTAAGCTGCTTGAGCTGGCTGGCCACGGTGCCGCCGGCCGGCTTCGTCTTGAACTTGGACATGGTGAAGTCGAGCGGCTGGTCGGGCTCGTGCGCGCGCTCCACGCACAGCACGTGCGCCGGCGGCTGCTGGTGCAGCAGCATGGGCATGTCGTCCTTGCGCCACAGCAGGTCGATCGTGTTGTTGTTGTTGTGGCTGGGGGCCTTGTCCGCCGAGCCGCTCTGCTGGAGTGTGGGCGAAGGGCTCGAGTTGACCCACCTCCGGACCGCGTCGCCACTGATATCCGCCAGATTCGCGAATTGTCCACCGAACGACGGATCCGATATGCAGAACAACATTCAACTGTCACTTAGTACACACTCTACACTTGCACATGTCCTAGTCGCAGGCGGCAAAGAACAAACGCGCAACCAAACGTTCCCACCGGAGGCCGAAAGCCATATAGCGGCGTGTACATACACATTCACTGGATGCTGGACATATGCCCTGGTGGGGGAGACAGAGACGGCATGCTGCACCGAGTGGGGGACGACCTCCGCCAATCACAATGCACCATGCCACAACATACATAATACTGTATATATGGATTGTATGGATTATTTATTTATTTTATGTATTTATGATGAATTCGATGCTTTTTCTCGTTTTCAGCCGCGAAAAAACTTGAAATTCTTAAATATTTTAATGTATTCCTATTGGACTCGACTAATTTTATTCATGTCGGCCATACACCAGACATGTTTTTCTTTTATTATTCCATCTGTACGCAAAAGCAATTATTCCTCTTGAGATTCATTATAAGTCTGGTTACAGAAATTAACTTTGCATAAAAATTCAATTGCATTAACATGACAGTCGCCCATAATACAGTATGCCATGAACACACATTTTCAAGAACATTAAGTTTTAGTGCGTCTACGATTCTATGCAAGTGCGTAAAATGCGTTATTTAATACATACGCCAGTATGCAAATAATTCGCGTGGATTTCGCGTTGTGTGTTGTACGTTGCAAATGTGAAATTTGCGCACGGCAGCACATGGGTCGGCTCGACTGGCAGCCCGTGCTAAGCCCCGCCCAGTTTTGCACTTGCTGATTCCATCCTTGTCGCACGCACCCGCCGACTGATACACGCGTCTCGTTTGCTCGCAATTCGCGTATTCACTCTCTCTTTCTGTCACATTAATTTGACGTATGTAGCATCTCTTATTTTGACGCCTTTTGCAATTCTTTTGTCTTTTTCTCGCGCGTTTTTGCGTTCTTCCCATTGTTTGGTTGTCTCTGTTGGTTTTATTCGCTACGCGTTTTTCCTCTTCTTGTTGCTTTACTCACTGAATAATTAAGACCGACGTGTGCGTTTTTAATTATGATTATTTTTTATTACATTTGTTAATTTTATACCAGGATATTATCCGTTACATATGTTAATGATACTGCAGCGATAATGCAAAATACATCTAGACATTATGCACTAAATGCAGTTATTATTGCTCCTTTGTTGCACATCCTTGTGAATATTAATTTTCCATTATCACTTGGCACATCTTACCACTTACGGTGCTGGTATAAATATATTTTATATTGCTTATTAATGTGTAATAATTAGGTCTTTAAAACAGTGCACTTCTAAATTGTAGATTGAATTTAAAAATACATTTCATACAGTAATATAATGCTTGTTAGTAACTCGCTGCACATTATTTAATTTTGCAAAAATTAACAAAAAGATCACTTATATATTAAATAATCACACAAAACTAAAATGTTATAACATTTACACAAATAAATAAATCAAAGTTGTATGTAATATACAATCCAAAATTCAAAGGATGTCAAAGGGAATTAAGCTCTAGCTTAAAATAGTTATTTATGATATATGTGTTAAAAGTGGCATTATATGAGTAAATGGTAAAATTTGCGAAACGAGGTGAAATCATACAAAATTTTATCTTATGATAATGTAGAATGACATTTGGACAGGTAGGATTATATTTGTTGATTTATTAATACAAATCGTTAGCAACGTGTTAAAAGTAACAATAAAATTACTTTTAACACGTTGCTATGTTACTTTTAACACTAGTGTCAGAAAGTGACACTTTTAACTTGCTAAGCAACCGTTAATAAAAGGGACACTTTTAACAACGATCATAGATAAAATTATTAATTTCATTATTTTATATAACAGAATGTATCAACAATTTGACTGTTTCCCTGTTTCAGTAGTTTCAGTAGTTATATTCCAAGTGCATGGCAAATATTCTAATTGTATTTGTCCTGATGAAGCCACTGCTAGTGACGAAATGGTAAGAAAATAGTTTTTTATGCATCTGATTTGTCTGGAATATAATAACGATATTCCTTATACAGGTTAACGTTTCTGATATTTCTCAATATTTTCTTAATTTATCTCGAATTTATTCATATTAATTTATGACAAGTTATACATCGTTGAAAAGAGAAAAAAATAGCGGTTTCTATTTTAGTAAAACAATTTTAGATTCCTACTTGAAAAATAAAAGTTGATAGTCGTATCATGTAAACCTGACTTTATAAAAAAAATCTGTACCTGTCATCAAATAGTATATTTAATATTATAAAACTTCTATATAAAGACAATTTTTCTATTGCTTATAATAAAAGAGTTAAGGGGGTCCGTTTTCCCAGATACACTCTGTATAGAAAAGGTGCCAAGAATGAAAATGACCCTTTAAATTTTGCTGTAATGAGGGAACAACATAAATATGTCTTTCAGTATTAATTTATCTAATAGATATACAGGAGTAAATTAAAGTTGGATCAATTAATATACAGTCGTTATAAAGTACAGTAGTTAATTCTGTTTTAAATAGAAATTGGCAATACTTTACAGAAAGTTGAACAATGTTTAGTTAAAAATTGTAGAATTGTAGAATTGTAAATATGTAAAACGCCAGTCAGACACCAGCCTGTATAAGGAATATCATTCATTTATTTCCAGACGAATTAGTGACAGGTCGCATGAAAAACAGTCGAACAAATCGCCATTTTCAAATCCATTCGAAACATCTTTCTTGTGCATGCGCGGCCGCGAGATAGAGACGGAACACGGTGGCGTTCAACGCATATTCAGATTTGATAACGACGTCGGCGTCGCGACGCGTGCGCGCTGCGCCGCATTACGTATGCACCAATGCGCATACCTCGCGCTCCCACCGGCGAATCAAAGGGATATTTTATTTTAAAACCGTTGCCTATTGGCTGCCCTGCCCCGCTACCTTATCGCAAGCCGGCTGAGATATGAATATGGTTATGTACGACGCCGGCTGAGAGGTATATAGCGTTATGTAGATCGAAGAGGGACGCAGCGATAGGGTGTGATAAAATACATAAAAAGTCACTTTGTTTGATTTGATTTTATCGATTCAGATGGAAATAAAATGAATTTATTTTACTGCTGTATGAAAGGACGACAGACACAGTTATGACTTTTAGATATTGAGGTGGAAACTATATATTTAATGTTTTTTTTTTTTATATATATCTGGACATGTCTGCACAAATGACAAATAATAGTTATTTACTTTTCAAGTGGGCAAAGTAAGGAATTACCCACGAGAGAAATTTTAGCACACGAAGCCCAAGGCTGAGTGTGATAATTTTATCGAGTGGGTAATTCCACTTTGCCCACGTGTAAAGTATAACGTTTAATTCAACATCCCTCAATAAATGCAAAATTTATTAACGAAATATTATTTGACAGTGACAAATGCTTTAAATGTTTGAAATTAAAATGTCAATCGAAGTGGTTACCAAGGTGTTGTGTGTTACTATTATTGTTATAAATAAAAAAATATTCACTAGTGGATTCTCGCAAAATTATACCTACTAGTGGGTAATCTGTTACTTTCCTTGTTTAAAATCGCCATAGTTATAGAGCATTTATTGAGATGTGTTGGATAAAATTATATATACAGGGACAGAACCAATTTGTGTTTTTTTAACTCAAATATATTCGGGGGTAATATAATTAGTGCTATTACTAGTTAAAATATTCAGAAAATTGACCGACTTATATTTGAGGAGAAAATATTTTCCATGCAGTCGAACATAAAACGTTATATGCAACTCATACATAATCGGACTTTATAGACTAGCCTTATTTATTAGCCTCGCTCGCTACGCTCGCTCTGCCAAAAAACTCGGCTCGTCCAATAGAGACCTAAATTATGTACTTGTTACATAAACTACTATTATTATATTAAGTAATGCGTACGTAAAACATTCTTACTCATTTAAACACAGTTGTACTTCAATTTCACGAAATATCACTAAAAATTGGCATATACTTTTATTGTATTTCTATATAATATAAATCCTAAAAAACTCACTGGTGCAGAGCGCATCATCATATCTCTTAAATTTTTCGAGATAGTGCAACTTTGAGGAACTGCAACTCAAAAATTACGCAAGATATCGAAAAATACTCTTCAGTTTTGTGTTATTCGTGCATATTATAGCAAAATAACAAATTTTTTTAAAATTGAAAATTTTTGAATTTTTTTTTCAAAATTTCGATCAGCGTTATCTCAAATAATGAACAAGATACGAACTTGCAGACTAAACCATTGGATTCAGCTTATCGAAATACATAAACCATAAAAATTTCAGAAAATTCGGATTGTGGGTTGAAATTTTAGAGCAAAAAGTCTGAAAATGGCCTTTTTCAGCCCAAACGTCAAGGGGTATCCTTTGACGTTTTTCGCCAAAAACCTCATTTTCACACGTTTTGCTCTAACTCTATAACGCGTAAAGCAATGTTAATGAAATTTTACATACTTATGTATTTTGACGAGCTGAATCGAATGGTCTAGTCTGCGAGTCTGTATCTTTTATATTTTTCGAGTTATCGCCTATCGAAATTTGAAGGAAAAAATCAAAAAATTTCAAAATTTTCAAAATTTGCTAATTTGTAATAAAATGCATGAAACGCACAGAACTGAGTCAATTTTTCAATATCTTTAATAGATTTTGAGTTGCAGCCACTCAAAGTAGCATTACGAAAAACATCGAAAATTGCCATATCTCTATAAATTTAAGAGATATGACGATGCGCTCTACAGCATTGAGTTTCTTAGGGTTTATATTATATAGAAATACAATAAAAGTATATGCCAATTTTTAGTGATATTTCCTGAAATCTGAAATTGTGCAGAACTTTCTTAACATGTATTTGTTGTCAATGGTAAATGAACTTGTATTAAATTTTCTTATTTGTACAGATATTATAAACATGTTTCAAATTATAACCACAATCCACGTTTAAATAATTGGGCCATATTGTGTAGTTCCAGATAATGTAACAATTTACTGATCTATAGATATGTTATCCTCAGGAGTGAAGCATCAATATAAAATACGAAGTAATCTTTAAAATGTTATTAGTTGTCAAAAAAATAATAAAAAGCAGGTCAAAAAATTGAAAACGCTATGGTGCGTCCTTCGTTCAACACCCTGTATAAAATATATTGGCCAAAGTAACCACAGTACGAAGTAATGCCACAATCTTTCGCAGTCACAAATTCCTTCAAGTACGGAATCATAATTAATTCCGTGTAATTCCGCTGCATATGAATGGTGGACGCGAGATATATTATGGCATGTCCTGGCTCTTGTCCTGTATTGATTTTAACGACTTGTTCCGCGAGTTTCACCCTTGCAACCCCTTGGCACAAGGGTCGCACTCCCGCGCGGTCGCTGCACTGCGCTCCGAGCCTGCTCAATAATAAACACTGTTATATTAAAGTTAGTTTTCCAATGCTCCTTCTATGATAAAAGACCTGAGCTCGGAAAATCTCAGTTTTTATTTATTTCGGTATTGCTTCTCAACTCCTACGAGAGAAAACTACATTTACTTTATTGCTGGAATTAGTTTGTTTTGCTTCGTGAATAACTCCACTGCACTTTTAATTTAAATTCTGTTTTTTGGCTATGTCTGAGAATTAATGTAAAATTTTCTTTTCACATTATTTAAACACACATTATTAATAAAGTGTACTCGGTAATAATAACTGCTTAATAGAGAGGCACAGGGTTCAATCCTTATTAACTACAATTTATAACCGAAAACACTGACAGATTAATGTAAAACCTTTTGCAGATATATAATTGTTTTTATTTAAATATAAGTCCTAGTGAAGAAGCATACATATTATAATTGACAATGTCTTACTGTTGTATAAAGTATATTGTAGAACGAGCATAAATGGTACTCATTTCCTACTAGTATGAAATGTACATTTCATGCGAGTTGTACACTATCCTTTTTTTCTACGACCACTTAGAAATCTTCTCATTGTATGTTTATTGTTGCTAGGGATATGAGGTACATTGCAAGCATCGTGCGAAATGAATTTGTTTTGTGAGTATTTCAATACAGGTCAACTCATTTAAGTATAGATGCCATTGCTAGGATACTTATTCAGAATTGTCAAATATTGGAATGATGAAAGCCAGACATTTATTTATTAATATTAAATGAATTAGGAAATAATATCGTGGTCGTACAAAAAGTATAGTGTACAACTTGCATGGAATGTACATTTCATACCCGTATGATTACTTTCGTACTCGTAGGAAATAAGTACCATTCCATGCTCGTTGTACAATATACTATTCTACAACCATGATATTATTTCCTAATTAATTTATATTTTAATTATAAATTTGTCCCGCTTTCGCCATTCCAATATTTGACAATTCTCAATAAGTATTCTAGCAATAACACTTGTACTGAAATGAAATATCCTGTATTGAAATACTCACAAAACAAATTCATTTATTACGATGCTTGTAATGTACCTCATTTCTCTAGCAACAACGAACAATACAATGAGCAGATTTCTAAGTGGTCGTAGAAAAAATATCACATATTTTGTTATTTCTTTACAATGGTGGTTTTTAGAAAATTACCAATAAACATTTCCGTCATTTTTCCGGTTGCAGGTAGAGTAAAATGCAGATTTTTTCCCTGTACAATAAACTATTCAATATTTTTAATGTAAAATAATTAGGAAGTTAACAATGGAATATTTGTAGCGTCCTTCGATTCACCATCCAGTACATAAATTAATCTATGTATGATTTTAGTTATAATAACAATGTAATATAATTGATGAAACAAATCAATCAAACAATTTTTAATACTAGTTTTTTGAAGTGTACCTCTGTATTTCTGTATTGTAACAACAAACTTAATAATTATTCTCATAATTACAGTTTTTTCAATTACTTCTGCATTTGATTTATTTGTTTTCTTCCATGGCAAACTTTGTATATGTATATTTAAATAAAAAGGATAAATTTTTATTTTGCATTTTTCTCAAATATTTTGTTTTATTTGGTCATTACATGCGAATATCATTGAATTCAGAAAAAAATACTGAATCGAATAAGCAAATAAAAAATATAGGTTGTCATTTAAAATAAGAAAGTTGCAACCCGCATTTTGAGAAACACTGGTCTAAAAAAATTCTTGTTTCGCTCATTTTAATTGTTTTATAATATAGAAATTGTTTGCTAATTTAACCGACCTCGTAGCTCTTATAGTTCTCGATATAGCAATAGTGTACCACTTAAAATGAACACTATATATTTTAGGTGAACTTAATTTTTAATATATTTTTTATAACGCATTTATTTGAATTTATTTCAATTTGTACTTTAAAATAAGTAAGTTCAAATTTCTAGATTTCTCCACAAGTTTAAATTGAAAATATTACCTGTGCCCCAATATTCACACGGTACAAAAAAAACCTATTAAAATATTCCCGTCTCACGTTAAAATCCTGGCATGTGTAAAAATTCACAGTAAATTTTACCCCTAAACCTGTAAAAATTGCAAAAAACAGGGATGCAAAATCAACGGTACTAAGGAGGTTTTATCCTACAAAAAAGCTATAGGTACACATAGGGGTGGCAAACAAAAATATTCCCAGGAAACGGAATTCTGGTAAAAAACGGCTTTGTTACGCGATCCGACCCCACCCCATGGCCTACTAACAACTTTTTGCAGAAAACTGAATTTTTATCCAAGCAAGATGATCCCCTTATGCCTATCCGCTAGACAAGGACGGATAATGATTTTTTTACGAAACTTACGGGATTTATAAAATTCTCACACACTGGAAATTGGGTCAGGGCTCCTCAGCCCGGTTGCAATCTGGTGAATTTTACAGAAATTCATTTTTGCGAGCAAATTGCCCACGTTGTATTAATTAGAAATTTCTCTTTTCTTAATAATTAATTAAATTTTAATAAATTTCTGTATAATTATAGGGTAATAACATTATTGTTTTGCTTCAGCGCAAACGATTTTATTAGAATTAAATAATTTTACATTTTATGAAACATTTATTTCTTTAATTAATATTTATTCATGCTTAAGTTTTTAATTATTACGTTGAATCCAATAATGTAAAATCGTATGTGCATGTTAATTTCTTTGTTGGGAAATTAATACTGTTGCGCAATTTTGATAGGCATAGCTAATTATTTATTACATTTATAATATTGCTAACAAAAAGAGTACATCAAAATACGAAAAAAATAAAAGTAGGATATTATAAGCTTCAGGGATATTTCATAAATGAGTGCGCATTCGCAGATGATCTTGCCATCTTAGCAAATTCAGAAGAAGAATTACAACAAAAACTAAATGTGTGGAACAATGAACTAAACAAGTTCGATCTAGAAATAAGCACAGAAAAAACTAAAGTAATGGGAATCACCAAAACAGAATCTAAAATGAATATTCAACTCAATTCGGAAAGATTAGAACAAGTAGACACTTTTAAATATCTAGGATCCATAATAGATAGTAAAGGAGACTATGGAAAAGAGGTAAACAATAGACTAACGGCAGCAAACAAAAACTATTTCAATGTCTGTAAAACAGTACTAAATAATAGAAAGATCTCCAAGCGTACAAAAACGATAGTTTATAAAACAGTATTCCAGCCTACGTTGCTACATGGCTGCGAAACATGGGTGCTAAATAACAGAAATAAGAGTAAAATTCAAGCAGCGGAAATGAAGTATCTTAGAAGAATAGAAGGAGTAACGAGATTAGACCGAGTTCGAAATGAAAAGATTAGAGAACTCCTGCATGTTAAACCAGCTCTTAGTACTATAGAAGAGAGGCAACTTAACTGGTTTGGACATTTAGTTAGAATGCCAGAAAACAGACAGGTTAAAAAAGTATGGAGAACTAGACAAGAAGGAAAACGACCAAGAGGAAGACCAGCTAAATCGTGGGACACTGTAATAGACGAAATTCTAAAATATAAAAATCTCACTAAATCTGCAGTGACAGTGCTAGCTAAAGACAGAAACAAGTGGCGTGTATTAACTAAAGAACATAAATAATGTTTTCAATTAACTCAACACCCTTACGGGTATCGCGAGTATCGGACTATATATATATATATATATATATAATATTGCTACATGTTATTAACCCAAAAATTATTATTGCAACATTCCCGTATTCAAAGTGAGTTATATATGCATTCACTTTTCCATAAATTACTGATTATATAATGATCAAAATAGTTAAATGAGCACAGATTCTGAAAAAATGCTCACACTGCAAAAACAACTCGTGTTGATTAAATTCATTTACCAGCTTTTTACAGTGTTCTTATTAGTAACAGAATTTTTACACGTATGTTCAAATTCTCGTGATATTATTTATAATTGAACGACCTTCACGACGAATACGCTATATTGTGAACTTTCTGTAGGAGCAGTGTACTCGCGAATAAAAATAAGAAGAAAAGAAATTTCATACATAATTCGTCAACATTAAAAAAACTATCAGCTATCAGCTATAAGCAATTTTATGGTTGAGGTTTCTTTCTCCTGAAAAATGAGTATTTGCAGATTGTAAGGACACTTTTATGGTAGAGTATGTTAGGTACGGAAGTTTTTTTTTTTTATCAGTATATATAATGTATAAGTATATGTTGAATTAAAGTAATTGACTGGAATGTATTAACATAAACATAAGGATAATTTACATTATTATTTATTAATAATAGTTAATCATAATGAAACAAACAATGCAAGTTTAAACAAATAATAAATTTGTGTTAATTACTTCAGTATTTTTACTATAACTAGAGTATTTCACTGAAATATAATAACACTGGAATGTTCATTGGCGTTGAAAATGCGAACTGCCTGTCGATTGGCCACTTGTCTTTGTTAAGCAGTCCGCTATGAAACTTAATAAGAAAATTGTCATTCAATGATTTTGATATAATAGTTATTTATGTATCAAGGCACTGAAGTTCAATTTTTTATCACAAATATGGAATTTAGTTGCCGAGGCCCGTAGGACCGAGGAAAATAAACCATGTGAGTGATAAAAAGGAACTTCAGAACCGAGGTACATATTAAGTTTAATTTGAAATCTAAAATTAGGAAAAACTTTTAAAAAATTACAATATATGTTAAGTTTATACATTTGTCAGTTGTCAATTGAAACTGACAATCAGTGTTGCCAACCTCGAGAAGTGAAGTTAACGTATATAACACTCAAACTTATTTTGTCCTCAATTTCGTCATCGGAATTAATTAGTTAATTCTTCTTGCAAATTTTGTTTCATGTTACGTCCAAATTTACTACAGTACGTCAATATATCTGCCAAAATTATCCTAATTGTACAATAATTATTTATTGGTTGACAAAACTGGGTTGCTCAAAATCGTCGTATAATGGGTTACTTTAGTGACGATTTCTGAGCTTTTAATGACGATTTTTGAGCACTTTACTACCGATTACCAATAATTATAATTATTATTATTGTAAATATCTAAATTGCAGTTACTCTACGTTAGATAAATTTTTGCTATTGTAACATTTAATTTTTTTCAGTGCAGTATATGGATTAAATCACTACATATCTTCAATTTCAAAGTTTCAAAAACCAGATTGCCACTTCTAGAATATTTATAAAATATTTAATTGCTTAAGATAGGTTATTTTTAAAAATTTGAATTATTTTTCTGAATTTTAGTTTCTTTTCGTATTTTTTTGAAAAATGTTTAAATAATTCATCACAGATTTTGCCACCTAGTTTGATTAAAAATTGTATTTTTAAATATTGCCGTTCAAAATCAAAGCTATAAATGTTACATTCGAACATAAACACAAACCTTTACCTTCGTCGTGATATCACACCCTCACCCCCGCACCCCCGCTCCCTGGGCTCACGTGCACAAAGGGCTTGTGTCTCCTGGTCCTGCGGCGCGGCCGCACGCGTGTGCGCTCACAGGCGCGTGCTACCGCGCTTTAACAAAAGTCCAAGAGTGTCATTCTGCTAAGCTGCTCGCTGATGTCTGCCCGCAGCTATTTGGTAGTTTTTCTATGCGTCTGTTGAATTCAGAATGACTAATGCATTCATAGATTCATAGCAAGAAATTGTAACAATTAATTTTTGAGGCCAGTTAATTAATTCGTGAATAATATGTAAAAGTTTTTAACGAATCGTTTAGGTAATGGTTTCTTAAATTTTGACAGTTTCAATTGTATATAAGTAATTGATGCCTTTGAATCAAATCCGCACAATTTTTAATTTATTTATACAGGGGGGTGAAACGAAGCACGCACCGTAACGTTTTCAACGCTTTTTTGACATGTTTAATTATTGACTTCCCTAATTATTTTACATCAAAATAGTTTATTGTAGAGAGAATATTTCTGCGTCTTTTATACTAATATTTATAATTTTACTCTACACCAGTGCCATAAAATAATAAAATAATTGTGAAATTAATTAGAATTTATTTTATTTAATATATTTTTATCGAACACTATTTTGATCATAAAATTATTTTACTACACAGAAAAAAATGGATTGTTACAATAGTAAAAATGTATCTTACGTATTTTGACATCAATTTAGATGTTTAAACAAATAATTATTAATTAATACATCATGACGCCATTTACCCATTTTGTGTTTCCTGTCTACATAATTTAGCGTATCTTTTTTTACTTAGCTATGATTCATTTTAAAAGCAATAGTGAGAATTTTTTCGTTGATTTAGTGCCAAACTACAACAGTCCCACATATTTTTAAGTAAGTTTAGGGTGAACAGTTTCACTAAAACAAATAGGTACTGTTTGAAATTATAATCACTCCAGAAACAATACTACATGAACCTCTCCAAAGGTTAAAGACGCCTTTAACACCTATGCAATACCTTTCCTTCTTGCTCAACACAGACCGACTCCATTGAGCCGCGCCACGCGCGCAAGTCGCACCCCATTCTCTGAAAGGGTTGCAGTGCGCTTGCCGCCTGCGGTCGGTGTCATCTGCGACCCAACGAAGCGTCTCCCGCCACGTGACACGTGGCTTGCGTCATGCCCGCGTGCCGTTGTCATTGTCACCCGCGAGCAAATGTCAACTTTGCATTCTGTGCTACTGGAAATGGCGGACTGCTTTCATTTCATTATGGAGGTATTGTAGAGAAATGAATTATAGTATTGGATGAGATATGGTTTCAATAAAAATGTTTAATGATAAAATTATGTAGGAGGGGAAACGATAGTATGATAAAATAATTAATAATATATTTTATAATATTTGAAACAGGCGATTCCGGTGGCGTAGTGGCTATCTCACTAGATTAACATGCTAAGGGTCGTGGGTTCATATAAATAATACTTTGTTAAATATTATTTATCATACGCAACAACGCAACAAGTGATAATAGATATTAAAATGCTTTTTTTAAAAGCGAAGAAAAATATTTAATTTGAGTGTTTTT
Source organism: Poecilus cupreus (assembly GCA_963942605.1). Classification (NCBI taxonomy): domain Eukaryota; kingdom Metazoa; phylum Arthropoda; class Insecta; order Coleoptera; family Carabidae; genus Poecilus; species Poecilus cupreus. Next base: position 1,021,104 of record OZ012714.1, on the reverse strand, counting down.
ATTTGAAATATTTAATTAAACTTTTAGAATACAGGATGATTCATAACACGGAAAAGATTGAAAGTGTAATCAGACAGAAAAAAATTATTTTTATTTATTTTAACAAAAGTTTTGGTCTCAGACGGTCCACCGATAATTTTTGTTAATTTAACAAGTTTCAAATTTGTTAGCAAATAACAAATTATTTTTGTGTATTTCGTAACCAAATATATTTGTGAATATAGTAATTTATTTTACGTGCTTTTGACAAAATATTTTAATAATTCCATTAAAGCAAAACAATAAATCATAGTTATTATATCAAATTAAATTTTTACAAAGGATATAAACTTTTTTAAATAATAATAATATATAAAAACAATTTTTCTTGTTAAAAATTCAGAATTCGCAAAATTTTAATTTAACACAATATATCAATATAATTGTCAGTATTAATTAAAAATACAACCGCAAAATTAACAAATCGCAAATTAAATTGAATACCGCTGAAAATAATTGGGAAAAATCATTATTTCCATAGTAATGTATTTTGTCCAACACCTCTCAATAAATGCTCTATAACTATGGCGATTTTAAACAAGTAAAGTAACAGATTATCCACTAGTGGGTATAATTTTGAGGAAAGCCACTAGTGAGTATTTTTTTATTTATAACAATAATAATAACACACAACACCTTGGTAACTACTTCGATTGACATTTTCATTGAAAAATTTAAAGCATATGTCCCTGTCAAATAATATTTCTTTAATAAATTTTTCATTTATTAAAAAGTGTTGGATGAAACGTACTTCACAAGTGGGCAAAGTGGAATTACCCACTCGATAAAATTATCACACTCAGCCTTCGGCTTCGTGAGCTAAAATTTCTCTCGTGGGCAATTCCTTACTTTGCCCACTTGTAAAGTAAATAACCATCTTTTAAATCTTACAATTTACTGTTAATATAATTTTAAATGATACACCCAACAAAAAATTATGGCAAAGGCAGTGAATTTTAGAAAGTTTTTTGTCTAATGAAACTTATTCTATAATTCATAATCATGTTTACATATTTCTCGTTACTGAAAGTATTACCCATTTTGTACTTAAAATATTTTGACGTATAATGAATTGACATTTAAATGAATTCCAACAGCAATTTGTTTTTTAGTTATGTTTTAAGTGGCTCTCAACCATGTGGACAGTAATTTTTAAGTAAAAGAAAATTTAAATAACTGTAAATACATTTCCATTAATTTTTTTTAACTAAAGATTGTTCCACTAACTTTAAAGTATTTCCAATTTCTATTTAAAACATAATTATCCACTGTAGTTGGCAACGACTGCTTATTAATTGATTCAACTTAAATTTGCTGTACTTTTTTATTATTGAGTTACTTTCAATCTTTTTCGTATGTTATGAATCACTCAGTAGAGACAAAGATAGGTGTGTATTTGTGCTCATTTAGCATTTCACAATTTCACAAATCATAAATTGCATAAAATCCATATTTATACGAGATGCTCATTCGCTGATTTCTATTTCCGCTAACTGAAGTTGATAACGGCGTTCTTTATGACGCTCGGTGTTCTAAATTATTATTTCTCCGTTTGTGAAACGAAGGAGTGCAGACACAGATAGGCATCGCTCGCGCCTCTCTCTCCAACACAGCTTGCTGGTAATTTGCTTTGATATATAATTGTAATTAGTTTTTATGCGTTTGATACAGCTTCGTTATGTCTGCGTCGTTGTGTAGTTTACGCGTGAATCTATTGTTATTAGCTTTTAATTTAAATTAAAATTGTGTAACGGGGGGAGTGACCAACTTCCAGGGAGGGGATTTATTTTCTAACTAATTTTTTGACAGGTGTTTAAGAATTATTGCTGGTATTTATGTTTGTATTATTATGTAAGGAGGAGCTAGATTAGAGTTTGATTAGGATGAAATTTGAATGTTAATTTTTTTATTGTTGTACGTACGACATGTTTTACGTTATTTATTTTTGGTTTAAATGCTAATTATCCTCGTTTATGAATAATTTGTTAGTGACTATATAATTAAGTTTGACATGTAATAACTGTAAAACAAACGCCAGTAAAGTTATGATATCTGTATTTTTTATAAATATAAAGCTTATACTCGTAATTTGAATACTTATACAGCATTATAACCGTATTTCAGAAGTTGAGTTGAATACAAAAGAAATCAATCTAGATTAGTATCTAACCTATTCAAAAACATGATATTTTAAATAATTTATTAGCTGAAATGGAGAACAGCGCTTATTATAACCAGGTACATATACCAACATGGATATGGTTTCAATAATTTAAGTTTTCGTTATACTATCTTATTGTCTACAAGAGTTTTTTTCCTTGAATGAATTAGTGTCATAATATTAATTACTATTTCATTTATTTAATATTATATGAAAGAAAAATAATTTCGTGTACTTACAGGTACATAAGCATTTTATATGTTAAATAATATTTATGTAATTTCCTGCTTCTTAATCATTTTGAAGAAAAATGTTTCAGTTAAAATTTCATGAGATTTAATCTGAATCAATGAACAAATTTCATTTTACTTATTTTATACAGGCTAAAAACACATTAATAAATATCAAAAATTCAGTTTTAATAATGAGTAATGATGGAAATATTACAGGCTGACATCTATCAAATATGCGAAGAAATTTTTACGAAAGACTTGGGTTTCGCTTTGTAAACAATGAAGATGTTATTGAGCATATGATTTAAATTTCCTCGAATTCAATTCCATTTCTATGGTTACTTTATGAAAACTAAATTTTAATATTGAACGTCTTCAATATTTACTAAATAAATAAAATGAAATTTATTCACGAATTCAGATGCAGATTTAAAATCTCTTCAACTTTTATTTCGAAATTTTTTTCTAAAATGATTTAGGAAGCAGGAAATATTTATGATGGTTTTTATGTATTTTAAACTTATTAGAATTGTAATATAATTTATGATAGTTACCTTTTGTTTGTTTAATTTTGTTCATTTGTTACATTTTTTTAGCACTTTTCTCCACAACGGGAGAGAAATTACACAAATCTGAAAAAATATGAAATTGTTTCTGTCATGATTTTGATATTATAGAAACCGAGTTTTTCTCCTGGTCGTGAAAAAAACAATTATTCCCAGTAACTTAATGTAATTCATTAAGTACATTAAGTAAGTTTGTTTAAACATAGAATGTTCCTTTTATAAAAATTGACTATTATTAATAATCCATAAAAATTATCTCTGTTTACTTATAAAAAAAAAAAAAAACGCTTTAATACATTACTATTACTGTCAATCATTTTAACTCTTACTATAGTAAAGATATATCCTTATGTATACAGTTAACAAAAAACATTTGGTATGATATTTTTACTATTTATTCCATTTAAAAAATTGTATTATATATCGAATATAATCTGAATTTTCTCTAACCTTATAGGAAGGAGATTATTTTATATTTTTACCAAATTCTAAAATGTACAGCATTTAAAATAAAATTGAAAGCTCATGTATCTTCCAAGTCATAAACCAAAGTCTTCTCTTCCCCGAAACGAAATTCAAAAAACGCAAAACATTTTTTACGAGCGGCGGCCGGTTCGGAAGGGAGCACATTGTGCCATTTTACAGGCCTCTCACGTTGGCTGGACGCAGAAGGTAGGTGAGGGTTAAAAAACTACCTGCAGCCACCCCCGTATTAGCGAAATAACTCAGTTCTGGTCGCCGGGCTGTTGCGCGCCCAGGGAAACTCGCCCTTATGGCGGGGGTGGTAAAGACCGCTAATGCAGCTATTGTGTTCAAATGATGCATGCGTGATTTTTGACTCGTACAGCTACGGGGGAAAATTTTGCAACTGGGTTGGATTTTAGGGATGTTTTGTTTGAAATTTGCTTGCTTCTTTAACATTTGAATTATGTAAATTTATCAACGACTAACATTTATTATTTATTATCAAACAATTCTTAATTGTTTTGAAAACTAAACTAAACATGAAAATGAAGTAGAAGTAGAATAGAATATTAGTGTAATACGCAAGATAAATTTTTATTTGTATGCACTCTTTTTTTGCTTTTAAGCAAAATCACTCAAGCAAACTGACATTAGGTAAAACCCCTCCGCCTTCGGAGTCGGGATTTACCATGCAGTTTGCTTTCGTGTTTGTTGTGAAAAGTAAGAAAATTTGTGCAAAATAAAAATTTATAGAAAAAATCAGAAGGTCTTTATAAATATCCAATCAAATCCCTCCATTTCTGATCACGCGTGCTTATGTAACCAATCAGGTCACAATTACACTGATAATTTTCCCGGGAAATTATCACTTGTTGCTAAGTAACAGTTGTTGACAGTCGATTGACAGTTAATTTAATATTTGATTTGTTTATTTCAATATATCGTTTTTACTGTAGGTGAATGACAATAATAATAATCTCAAAAAATTTCCTCACCGAATATCCCTCGACCATTGATAAATTTCTTATAATTTGATCACAACTACCTCAAGAATGTTGCTTGAAGGTAACTGTGATAAAATTATTTCGAATTATCAATGGCCTAGGGATATTATAGCTGATAATTTCCCCGGGAAATTATCGCTTGTTGCTAAGTAACAATTGTTGACAGTTAATTCAATATTTGATTTGTTTAGTTTAAAATGTCCTTTTCACCTTATGTGAATGAAAATAAAAAATTGCATAAAAATTTCCTCACCGAATATCCCTCGACCATTGATAAATTTCTTATAATTTGATCACAACTACCTCAAGAATGTTGCTTGAAGGTAACTGTGATAAAATTATTTCGAATTATCAATGGCCTAGGGATATTATAGCTGATAATTTCCCCGGGAAATTATCGCTTGTTGCTAAGTAACAATTGTTGACAGTTAATTCAATATTTGATTTGATTTGTTTAGTTTAAAATGTCCTTTTCACCTTATGTGAATGAAAATAAAAAATTGCATAAAAATTTCTCACCGAATATCCCTCGACTATTGATAAATTCTCACAATTTTATCACAACTACCCCAAGAAAGTAACTGTGATAAAATTATTTTGTAATTATCAATGGCCTAGGGATATTATAGTTGAACAGTTTGTTAGTATTTTCATATAGAAATAGAATTTTTCCAGTATTATTGCCGTACACCCAAAACTGCACGATTTTTCTTTATCTAAATTCACACTATCGGAATCGCTCATTGTAGTTATTTTTCTTGATAAGACTATAAATAAATTACAACCTGTCATTTGAATGCATAAGCAAAATTATTTATATGTGTCATAAGCAATAGCAATTTCAGAAATGCCACCTAATATATTTGGTTTCAGCATTACTAATTTAATCTGCGTATTTTAAAATAAATTTTGCGTACTTCAATTGTGCAAAAAATTATATGTATAAGCATCACAAACGTTAAGGAATTACTGATGTTTTATCGTCCTTGATACTTAATATATTATTTCTTCAATTTTTCTGTTAATTAATGCAAGAAATTTGATAAATATTTAATATGAATCATAGGAGAATGTCTATTTGTTACAAAGTCAATCAGTCAGATAATATAACATAACTTACAAAAGCAATTAACCATTTAAGAACTGGTACAAAAACTTTTACGAACAGAAAAAAGCCTTCAACTAATTTGTAAAGATAACAAGTTGTAAAATAAGTAAAGCAACAAAATATTCGACGCGTTTTTGCGCAGTTTTTTACATTTTTGCAGAATCCGTAAAATTACAAACACAAAATGTAGCTGGCGGCAGGTGTCAGCCGCAGTTGCATATTCAACTTCCACAGCGCAAACACACAAACGCTTCGACAAAATATGCTAAAGGGCCGCACACCAAGAGATTACAGTGTGAGCCATTAACACGTCAAAAACAAACCAAATCAAAGTGTTATTACTTCATTTCCCATCAGGAAAATAATTACTCCAGCGCGCGCGAGCGAATCGAAAAGAAGTATCAGCGGAATGAAATTGAAATGAAGCTATTTGTCTGTCAGAGATTGGACGGCGGGCGCTGCAAACGAATTGTGGTGCACATTAGCATGCGTAAAATGTATTCTGTTGGCCACGTCGGGAGATATTCATGAGCGAGGAATTCGTCCCTGTGGTAAACTCACATCGTTACAGATAGTGCCACAACTGTGGAAATGTATTCGGTGCTGAGCTGCTGCGCTCTTTTTGTGCAGGTAACCTGATGTTGGCCTCATTTTTGACTAATGGCATTCTTTTGTTTTGCTGGTTTTGCTTCTCGGTTGTGAAGGAAGTGAGCAGGTATGCATAGATTTCGGATTCTTTCACTGATTTTCAAGAAATTTGAATACCTGGCCACTGCATTTATCACAGACTTAAACGAGAACTTGAAGGGTCTATTTTAAAAACGAAATTTCTCTTTTCTCATTTATAAAAGTTTTCAATGCTATTTTTGAAATATTCAATTATTGGCTTCCATAATCATTTATGTGGCCTGCACATAACCTCCCGCCCAATATAACTCTTAAACGGTATAAAATAGTATTTAATGATACAGAAATATAGGTACCTTCTTATTTGTTTATTTTCTATTTATTTTTAAGAAATTTAATTTTCTTTTGTATTTTAATTTATTCTTTTGACATATATTTTACTATGAAAATTGGTTCACAATCAGAATGACATATGTCGTATTTCGTAAAAAATTATGTACATGGAACACAAGAATTATATAAATTAATTTCTTTATATTTTATTATTTGTAATAAACAATTTTCAAAATATCAAATAGTGGAAAAATTAAATTTAACCGTGCTTCTAGTGAACTGCTACTTTCGGTTGATTAATTTTATCCAAAATCTAATCAGCTCTCCACATAAATATAAGAAGCAAAAATACGAGTACACAAAATTGTATTTTTTGGTATTATACGAGTAGTATTTGAGTTACGCGAGACGAAAAAATTGGTACAGACCACACATATAATACATACTTACATATAGACATCATAGCGAAAATAGTAAAATCGTTTTGTATTGACCTTAAAACGTACTTATTCATTGAAAACTCACCACTTAATTTTTTGACCAAAAGCAATACCTTCCTCACTAAGAGGTAGACGGGAGGTAAAAATTAAATACTCTATTGTAAAGCAAACATTTTTTGACACTAATATTTATAATTTTACTCTACCTGGAACCATAAAAATGACGGAAATGTTTAATGGTAATCATAGAATCTTAAAATCAGTCCCATGAAATAACAAAATTGAAAATTATTGATTTTATCTATAATCTGCTGTTTGATTTCAAGTTTAGTCTTTTAAAAAATGTATTAAATATTTATTTTGTTATTTCATGTCACTGATGATTTTAAGAAAATTATCAATACAATTTTTTTCCGATTCCTGGTCGAGTAACTTTATAAGTTTTATTGTATGAAAATACATAAATTTTTCCTCTGCAGTAAACAATTTAACTTCTAAGATGTAAAATAATTAGGAAAGCCAATAATTGAAATTTCAATTCGCCCTATGCAACATCAGTTACCGAGATCTGCGAAAGCAGAATGCCATATTCAAAACAAATAGAGGGTGTGATGATATATGTATTTATTTAGAAAGATAGATTAAGCGGTGTTGTTGAGCGTGCTAAATGGAATCTATCGTAATCAGTGGCGATTTGGAAGCGTCACAGCAGCAAATGGATCAAAGTGAGTGTGGAAAACCAGCAGGAAGTAACAATTGGCCGCCGCAACCAAAATATTCCGAGCACATGTGCTTATATTATAGCAGTGTTTGTTAAAAGAAGCCGTGGTCCAAGTGTGCATGCGATATCGCAATTAGGCCGCTGCCGAACACAATTTACGCCACTCGAGAATCTACATCGTAATACGAGGTCACACGAATTACTATTGACAGTTTTTGATCTCACATATACCCAAGGACGTAAGCAAATTAGCTGGAAGTATTTAAATATTCATTTGCGATGACTAATTATGAATAATTGTTGTGAATAATAATTTTCTGGGTAACAACGTCAAACATCTTGCTTCTTCACCGTCGTTTGTTTTTGTTCACTTGGCACGGACGTAATTAAAATAATTAGATGCGAGATTAGAATTCGAGCATTCAAGATTTTATTTTTAAAATACACTTGGATCGTACTTGAATACTTTAAGCTACAATCGTTTTCACAGCAAAAATGATCCACAATTTTCTTTGTAGAAACGACAACTCATAAAAAAATGACACTTAACTCCGTTTAGCTACGCTATTGGGATCTAATTATGTCATTTTTGAACTGATAAATTCTTGACTCTCAAATTAATGACAATAAAAGTAAAAAATAGGATTAACAAGTAAAAAAAATAATGGGATAAAGATCACAACTATTTTATTAATTGTTTTTCCCGAGTTATCAAAAAAAAACAAAAACTCTGGGTTTACAATGGGGTTATTTACCATTTAAGAACTTTATCTAAATTGAAGAGTATCTACACTTTAAAAAAGTTTTAATTGTTATTCATTAAGCCACAATGATTTATTAAAAATATTATGGCGTCATTGTAAAGGTGTTAGTTGATCTCAAACAGTAGGGATTGTAAATAATTGTAGCCACATAAATGTTCGATTTTATTGTTTAGAAAATTATTTAAATGAAATTAAAATAACTTTTTGTGGTAAGTAATTAAAATATATAGGTATATGAATTCCATTTATTTCAGGAAGAAACATAAATAAACTATAAGATTATTTTAGTTAATCAAATGTTTAATTACCACCGATAAATTTGCTAACCTATGTCTTTCTCAACAAGTCTTTAATTTCGTTAAGTCGACCTGAAGTAATATTTATTAGTTAGAAACAAATAAAATATTATGTATGTATTTAAAATATACTAACGAATTCAAAGTAAACCAAAAAACCTTCAAATTACTTGCTAACTTCTTTTACACTTCTACGATCTGACAGCTCAATAATAAGAGAAGTACAAAGAATTCGGAATAAGATAGATATGTTGCATAATACTTTGACGTAATTATAGAGGTCTTTAAAACTCAAGTATTGGGCTTCCAAAATTAAAACACGCTAACTAGTAGTAGAAAGCTAAACTAACCATAAGGTACATACATTTCATTGTATTTTGAAATTAATTGTTATTTTTTAAAAATTTATAACAATAGTAGTTAGTTTAAGAGTATTCCAATGTAAGTATAACATTTGTTTAAGCCGTATTATTTAAATAGGTAAAAATGAAACGTTCATTGTATTTGTAGATTATAGGTTAAGATTGAATTTTCTCCGAAAAAATCTTATAAAAATAGGAAAAATTGCAGTGTGTATGGCAACAGTTCTGCTGCCAATAAAAATACTAATGCAAGCATTCGCCATCATAAGATATCATATAAAATGAATTTGACATGTACCTTTTGGAAATTGTGATCAACGCCATCTCTTGATAATTTGGAAGCCCAATCTTGGTAATTAATAATATTTGTTAAACTTCTATTATATATAGTGCGATGATTTGAGTCTAGTCATAATATAAATGACGTATTTGTCATTTTGAGACTCTAAACGACCCCATTGACCTGTTGGTCACCCGAAAGTTAAACAGAGGATGCCAACTCGTGATCTTCATTCTGATTCGCTAATATATTTATACAGTTTCTCTTAATAGTTTGCTATTGGCATATTTTGATCGTGCAATAATTTTTGTTTCTAGTTTCTGCCATAGGCGATTTATCGGGTTGGTTAAGACGAATGGTCCATTTGTGTTGTGTAATACTTGTATGTATAAGAAGTAATGTAGTTGTTTTTGAAAAGTGGAGCATTAGCAAAATGATAGCATAATTTCCAAAGCAGTAAACGGTCATAATGACGATTTGATGGTGCCTAAATATGTGATGTTTATGTTGTGTGACGTGTACGCGAAGAAGGCGCTGGTCACATGTCACATGACGCGTGCGTGTGGCGAGGGAAGTGTTACTTAAGGTTAATCATTTCAACATGCTAATTTCCAAGTGTTTGCTAATCTACATTCATTTGCTACATTATTCAAAGGTTCCATCTGAGAAGCCGACTTTTTAACGAAAAAAGTGCCGCCAGTGTCCGCGTGACCCACTGCCTACGTCACTGCTCTTTGATGGACCGCCATGCGGGCGGAGAGACACATCTCGCACTCGCTGCCCAGTGGCGCCAACGTGACAATTTCATTATTGTAATTCACACTTAGTGGAGGGGGATTCACGACAGAGGTCCTTACATAATTAATAAATATCCCTATATACTAGAATTTATACAAAATCACAAACTATCCAGATCATGTACAAATGTATGTGTTTGACAATAACTAAAAGACCCTAGATTGCCTAAAAAATTATTATTATTCGTCAATAAATTAGCCAGTTTATTAATTGATAAAACAATTAATAGACAAGAAAATTTAGGCAATTTATTGACCAATAAATTGTATCGTGTAAAACAGGTATTAGAAATGGGTAAATTGCGGTAATATACGTATGTAGCTGAAACTTACATAATGTCACGATATATCCCACTCAATGGGATAACACGAACCCATAAACACAGTCAATCAACAATCAATCTCCGCCAAACATTCCTATCCTGATAGACCACTTTCGCCTCGTCCACATTCATACTGCAATTTATACATACTTGTCTATTCTTCACACTCGGAATCATTCGTTGCAACAAACCATCATTCACACCCAACCACTTATTCCTCGGACGCCCACGCAATCGTTCACCTTCAATCTCACCCACATACTTATATTACTTTCACCAACCCTATTGAGATGGACAAACCACCTCATCTGCCTCACTCTCACTTTCTTAACAATATTCTTCTCAATCTCACACTCATCATACACCGATGTATTCGGGATACGATCACGTCTCGTATACCCATACACTCTTCTCAAATATCTCATTTCTACACCTGTTATACGTCTATCATGCTTTTTCATCATAATAGGGTCTTTCACCATTTTTTTAAATTTTATTTTATGAAACTTTATCTAAATTGAAGACTATCTACATTTTTAAAATTGTTATTCATTAAGTCACAATGATTTTTTTTAAAATGTTGTGACGTCATAGTAGAGGTGTTGCTGGATCTAAAACAGTACAGATTGTAAATAATTGTAGTCAAATATTTTTTACTTGTTTTATTATTATTATTACAATAAAATAGAACATTTATGCAACAAAAATTATTTAAATCTCTACTGTCTTAGATCCAGCAACACCTCTACTATGACGTCACAACATTAAAAAAAATCATTGTGGCTTAATGAATAACAATTAAGACTTTTTAAAAGTGTAGATAGTCTTCAATGTAGATAATGTTCATAAAAAAAAAAAAATAAAAAAAAAAATGGTGAAAGACCCCATTATTAACTAAGCTAACAAATTGGAATCGTACAACTTTTGTGGCTAAAATATTAAATTATCAAAAATGGTTACATGAATTAAAAAATTGTAATTCCGTGATTACAGAGCTTTGACTTCTTAAAAGGGAAGTATGTAGATTTATTCTGGATACACAAAATACTGCTGAATATAAAGTAAAAAGAGATTTGCTCTAGTTTTTTTTTTTTTAATTCGTTGAATGAGTATAAATGGAATAAAGATAGAAAAGTTTGCAAATTCACCTGTGAATTAATAAATAATTCTTTTTTTATTTATTGAAATTTAGTGTCCTGCACAGTAAGTTGTCAATGTTCCTGCTGTGTAAATCTAAAGCTATCTTCACTCTTCTTTAATTTCAAATAACTCACTCGCATAAATAGTAACTTTCGTATTAAATTACTGTTGAATTTGCAAATCTACGCTACTGGTGCTGTTATGCTTAAACGAAACCATAGTGCATATAGTTAGTAACTTATAGCTGTAGTAGATTCGCGAATGGGCCGCGGAGCTACGCAACAACAGATCACAAACCAGCAGCAGTGCCACAGAGCACGCGACCACGACCACGACCCGTATTAATAAACTGCGCCGACCGCGATTATGATGATGATGAAGTAATTCTGAGTGGTCCATGTGGGCCGTCATTGAAATAGCGCACGCGGACACACATTCGCATCAACATCGCGGGCTACGCCTTGCAGAGCAGCAGCGCGGAGGAAACTCACGCTGATTAGTAACGGCACGAACACTGGAAGTACTTGTCAACTGTTTAATGCTGCTGGTTCATAATGAAAGAGGATGGAACATATCTAATGCCACTGGAGAATATGGAACGAAGACTTGAAAGGTTGCTCAACAACGAATTACAAAGCACCAACAAAAGCAGTGACAAATAATCAGTAATAATATTAGTAGAGTTAGAATAAATTGAAAATAATTTGACAGATCTTTCGAAAACTTGTTGCCAGGCAATAGCCACGAAAGCCCATAGAGTTTGAGTAGCTATTGCGAAATGGCAACAAGTTTAAGAAAGATACTGGAAAATTATTATCGGACTCTCGAGTTATATTTAATTAGATTATTTTTGTTATTTTATCATAAGCATGCCACTAAATCTATCTTTTCTGCACATTTTTCCTTATGTTGATGATAACTATCTGACATCTGACATTTGTCAACAAAAACAAAAAATCTACAGAGATTATAAAAAAATAAAATAAAATAAATATATCATCACGCCTTTTACCCATTAAGGGTGTGGCACTCTGCTTGCGCAGATCTCGGTAGGTGATATATTTTTGCGTATGAAATGCGGTTACCAGCCGTCAAGTCATAGCCCCCAAAGTTGTTAGTGGAGGGGGAACCACAGGGGTAAATTTAAATTTGTAACTGTCGGCAGTGGGATTCGAACTGAGGATCTCACGATCCACAGTCCGACACGTTACCACGGAGCTATTTATTTATTCACGGGAATAATCACTAGAGCTTTATTCTCAGTGACATAAAATGAAGCATTTCATTGGTTATAAGATTCGTCAAAAAATAATTACTGTAATAGCGACAGGATTGATTTTTTTTTTTCTCGAAAACAATAATTATGATGGTCTTCATATATTTCATAAATATTTGAATTGTAATATAATTTATGAGAGTTACCTTTGATTTGTTTAATTTTTGTTAATTTTTCACATTATATGAGCACTTTCCCTCACAATGGGAGAGAAAGTGCACAAATCTATTTATGTATGAAATTGGCCGTTTCTGTCATGAATGTTATCAAAGAAATCAAGCCGAAAAAAAAACAATATTATGGATCAAATTCTATTGAAATATTCTTTAGCAACGATACAGTACGGTACAAGAAAACACTGCTGTAAAATCCCATTTACCAGACTTAAAACTTTTAAGGTTCGTGATACGCTACTATTTGGAATATAACATGATGTTATTATGGCATGTATTTGTTAAAAATAAGAGATAAAATACCTTATTTGTAGTATTAACACTCGCCGATATACGCCATACTACATAATAGTTAGTAGTAGTTGTAGAAAACACTTACCTGAAACAAATAATAATAATATTAGTATTAGGAAATAATTAGAAAAAAATATTCAAAGGATTTTATGAAGAGTAACAAAACTATAAATACATTACATTTAATTTCTTTAGTACGATTTAATAATTTTCTCAATATTCATAATTAATATTTTTTAGTTCTTTACATTGAGTTGCAAAATTATTTTCAAAACCAGTAATATTTTATTTATAGTTAAAAGAACATTATAACACTTAATCTGCGACAAAATTTCAAATTCGCTCAGGTAGGATAATAAAAAACCTTTTTGCAATCACAGCCTAAAATCTGTTACATCCGAACAATAACTACTATAAAAAACATATCCCAATAGAAACCGTTTGTACCTGCGGAAAAATGTGAATTTTTTACTAAGATTATAAGACAGGTCCGGCTATACGCATCAAAACTGTATACAGGGTGGCGCTATTGTTCGCGGGCGAAGGACAAAAGGCGACCTGTTTCACGCTACATTAAACTCTCGCCCTCGCTTACACATCTGCAAAATATGCCTTAATCCTGGCCTTGATCACCTAATGTGGATGTGTGGGAGGATTATGATTACACAAATATTTTTTCAATCTGACGTGTTTTGAAGCTTCGTGTGAATTTTTAAAACCTGACAGAATGATACGCAAGTGTTTATTTTATAGAATATGTGTAGCGCATAGTAGGCCTTTATAGAAACTATAACCGTGGATGCTTTCAAAAATAAAAATTGCCCCAATGGGAGATTTCCATAAATATATGAAATAGAAAAGATATGTGAAACATATGAAACAATGACATATATATTTCTTATATTTTATTCTTTAACCTGAGTTAAAATGTATTTAATAAAAGATTTTGAAGATCGCTTGAGATATTATTGTACAGTGTAGGAGAGTTATATAAAAGAACTACCCTTAAATTTAGCTCTTTGATAATTTGAAATATAATAGTTTATTATATATTAAGGGAGAGAAGTGTATGATATTTTCCCGCGGAGTAAATTGAAGCACAAGCCGTAGGTGAGGACTACAATACGACAAGAGAAAAATATACCTCTCTCCTGTGGTGTATATACTATTTTTTCTACTCCTGTATAAATATATCCCCATTATTTAATTTTTTTTATGAATAATAGTACCCTACAGTGAATTATGATTCATAATTCACTCTTCTCGACCAATCACAAAGCCAGAAATCCATAATTCACGGATATTTTAAAGACGCGATGTGGATCACCAAGCAACGACCGTCTGACAGTTGACATGTAGTCAGTTGTTTTGTGTATTTTTATGTTGACGTGTGTTTTCAATGAATTTCTATCATTATTAAAAGTAATTTCCGAATTTACAAGTTTAGAAAAAGTATAGTATTATATTCGGGATTATAGTCATTATTCACTCAGATGATTTACATCAATCGCCTACGGCTCGTGACATAAACTTCTTCTTCGTGAATAATGACTATCATAATCCCTCATATAATAATATAGGTACTATTCACGACCCTAATATTTAATATGGTTTTTATGTATTTGAATTGTAATATAATTTATGATAGTTACTTTTGATTTGTTTAAATTTGTTCATTTTTCACATTATTTGAGCACTTTCCCTCACGACGGGAGATAAAGTGCACAAATCTTCCGTAAATATGAAATTGGCTGTTTTTGTCCTGGATTTTGGTACGTAAAGGCTAAGATGATTCTTTAATTTGTAAGAAGAGGTATTAAAATTAAGTATTTTATTTTGCGAATGCCACACAAATATATGTATTCATCCTATTTTTCATCGATAGCATGTTCGCTTTAATTCTGAACTCTTTAATATATAATTAATAATCGAAATGATAATGTAGGTAGATATTTATTATTACCCTCAACAGCCACTCCAATGTTTGTAAAAAACTGTAGGTACCCTGTAAGTACGACTATTTTAAGCTTTAATTATATGTCTTCGTAAAATAAAGATCGGAATGATTAAATTATAGGGTTGACAAGTTTTCCCTTCAAACTCAATTCTCTTTCTTTTCGTATTTCTGAGGGGTTATTCAAACGTTTCATAAAATTTGGAATTATTTGCGAAGGGGAGCAGTATCATGCAGACTTGTCGTTATTTCTAGGATATATTTAAAATTTAGATTTAGGGGATGTCAAAATAATACACCCTTCTCCGTTTTAACGGACTTTTTTGAATACCTAAAGGGTATTTTAGGGTTGCGATTTTAAGTTTTTGGAAACCTACGGTTGTGAGAACTATATATGACAGTATGGCGGCTTCAGAACAAAGATCTTAATATTAAGTGATATATTGTGTAAGGCTTGTTTTAAATTTAGTTAATTATGAATAAAATAAAAGGTCTAATGACGTAATAATTAAATGCGTTTGTTTTATGTGAATCATTTACAATTTAAAGATGAATCATACAGAGATGAACAGTTGTGCGTTGTTATCTCGAATAATTTAACTTTTTATCTTTCTTCACCTTCACTTATATTGCACTTAATTTGTTAAATAGAGGAAACGGGAAAACTTTGCACTCGCGTAACCTTAACAGCAGCAAGAAACAAACAAATTAATAATTATAAACATATCTTGCAAATATCTTTTCTTAAAAAATCTGATGTGGGCATCCAAGATATTCTTATACAAATGAAACTATTTTTGAATGTTTAATAATTCTTTTGATTTGTATTCTGTTATACTTCCAATGGGGTCCTTCACAAGAGGCACAAAATGGCAAATAAGTCATTTATACTATAACTAGGCCCAAAAACATCGTATAAGTTATTTGAGTTTTAAAGATAGTAATTCTGGCGTCATTATGTTTCACTCTGCTTCTCTCTCACACATCTATCTATTCTAAATTCTTTGTACTTTTCTTATTATTGAGCTGTCAGATAGTCGAAGTGTCAAATATGTGGCAGCTAATTTAAATATTTTTTTTTGTTTTGAATTCGTAACCAAATAACATAAATCACACTTGTTTGAGAATTCGCGTGATAATAAAATCACGTGGTTAGGTCGACACAACGAAACTAAAAATATGTTGAATATCATAGGTTAGTAAAATTTATCAGTTGTAGTCAAACATTTGACTAAAATAATTTTACAGTTTATTTATTTTTCTTTCTGGAATAAATAGGTATTCAAGTATATTTAAATTATTTACAATGAAAAATTATTTTAATTCAATTTAAATAATTTTGTAAACAATAAATAGAACATTTATGTGACTACAATTATATACAATCTCTACTGTTTGAGAACCACAACATACGACAACTTTAAAGTCACAACATTTTTAAAAAAACATTGTGAATTAATAAATAACAATTAAGACTGTTTATATCTGTAGATATAGTTTTCTATTTATTTTAAGATTCATAAAAGAAAATTTAAAATAATAGTGAAGGGCCACATTAAAATGAAAATAATATTAAGTGAGGTGGAATGCAAATGATCTGGAAAACACAATTCAATGGATCACTTTATTCGTGCAACCTCGAACGTGGAAGCGAGTTTATTTTCAAATAAGTTCCATTAAAAATGAGTACTGTGATCTAAGTTTGTCGGGTATAAGTTGCGTGGACTTAGAGTTTGCGAAAAGTGCAAGAGAAGCGAGCTTACATACATGCAAATATACATTAATATAAACAATTTAAAATGTGAAATAACATGACAATGAGATTCTAATATAAAAGTTGGGAAAAGTTATTTCAAGCACCTTTATAGTTGTTGATTCCTTTTAGTTGCACGTACAGAGTTCACTCATATAGTTATCACTGTGCTCACTGTAATCTACATTTAATATACGCAAACTAAACAAATTAACCCGATTGAATATAGAAATAAAATCTTAACCCACTAGTAAATAAAGAACTGCACTTGTTTCACTTTAAATCACCTCAATATCACTTATTTTATCAAAAATTAACACCACAAATATCAATGCTTCATTTACCTTAAACGTCAAAACATATACTAACGATTGTCGAACATAGCACACGTACACAACACAGCACTCGAAGTCCAAACAAGTTCAATTAATTTCGAGTTTGTGCGAGAAATACTCCTCGTAAAAAATAAATTAAAAATATATGCTTGTATTTAATATGAGTTCAGAATCATATAAACTGTATTTGAATATTCAATAATTACACTGAGGATGTTTGTATTCTTGAACAAGAAAATAGAAAAAATACTGAAAAATCATTAGTACTCCATAACCTAACAAAGTAGTCTCGTCTTACATCATTTCTCAAGTTCTATTTATCTGGAACATCATCGCGCCCTTGGCAACAATAATCACATCTCTGCTCAAACATTCAAAAATTCATTAAGCGAATCGATTTTTCATCGGTGTCGCGAGCTCTTGACATCCACACCACCGGGACGAACGCACATTGAGAGCTTGACCGCTGGTCATTCACGTTCCCGCCCCGCAATAGAGCAGAAGTCACCGGGGCCATTCATTATCCGCAACGGATATCGCAGAGAAGTGACCGAGTGTTTGCATGAGGCCGCCGTCTTCAAGAAAGACGCACAATTGCCCTATATTGGCCTATTTTACTCGCAGAAACCTTTGCGTAAGATTGTAAGACGTCCCAGAGATGGATTTGGAAGTTTTCCACACCTGGAGGTGGTGAAATGGTGCGGATAAACGTTTGCAATCCCGAAGTTTAATGTCCTAATTTGATTTGTTGGTTTTAGAGAATATTGTTGTTGTACTTAATTGAGCAGACATTTGACCCAATTCTCTAACGAAATTGTTATCGTAGCAACTTGCTAATGCTGACAATTTCATTAGCTGTCAAAAAACGATACATTTTTGTCACGGTAGCATATTTTTAGAGAAGAGTAGTACTGATTTAATAAAAGAAAATATGTGTTTGTAAAATTTTAATTGAAGATGAATGAGAAATGTCCAATACACAATTTTTCTTGTATTAATTTTGCGATTCAACTTTAAACCTTCTCGTCTCGTATCTATCTCAATAGAAGTGAGAATATTTTTTTCAAAGAAACAAAAACAAAGTACAACATTAATGTCAATACTGCAGTTATTTAAATGCAATTAATCCTACTGTAGCAAGTCTTACTTTTATTAGTAGCAAAACTATTATTACCCAAGGAACGAAAATGGAATATTTGTGAATATATGCTATTGATCCCGGGTTCTTATTATCGTTGAACAATAAATAAAGCTTTAGTAACAAATCTTGGAGTTTTCTCAATTTTCCGTAAGCATTACCAATTTTCTTGTAGTTTATTTATTTTTTAGACATATGGAGTAAGTTCTGTAATAGTTACATTAAGGGAGAGAAGTGTATGATTCTTTCACACGGAGCATATTGAAACACGAGTCGTAGGCGAGGGATATAATAAAACAAGGGAAAAAATACACATCTCTCCTGTGGTGTGCGGTGTATATACTATTTTTTTCACGACCACAAAAAACAAAAAAGCGCAGCTTAGCAGATATAAAATAAATAATAAAATAAATATATCATCACGCCTTTTACCTATTACGGGTGTGGCACTCTGCTTACGCAGATCTCGGTAAATGATATATTTTCGCGTATGAAGTACGGTTACCAGCCGTTAAATCATAGCTCTCAAAGATGTTAGTGAAGAGGGAACAGGGGTTAATTTAAATTGGCAACTGTCAGTTGTGGGATTCGAACTGAGGATCTTACGATCCACAGTATGACGCGTTACCACAGAGCAATTTACCCCATTAGCAGATTTAAACGAAAATATTGTAATTCGTAAATGGTGACAGTAAGAGAAAAATATTTCAAACAACAATTATAAATAATAATATTTGAAACATTTTTCTAAAACAAAAATTATCATCGAACCATAATTTACGATTGCAAAACATAAAAATTTTCAGTTTAGTAGTTTTTGAGAAACCGTAAGTCCAGAGATCCACACACACACAGACATCATCGCGAAACTATTAATATTGTATTCTAGGGACCCTAAAACGTACTCATAAACTAAAAACTCACTACCGATTTTTTAGCATGATACCTATTCCCTTAAGCTGGATTTATAGTTTTCATAGAACACAAAAATAATGCAAAACAGAATAATTTCAAATAGAAGAACATAGAACTTCATTTGGGGGTTTTATAAATTGCACAGAATGACATACGGCGGTTACTAGGAAACACGTACTCGAATTAAGACGGAACATGACGAAAGTACACGGAAAACATAGAAGACACAACATAGACACAGAAAACAGAACATTGCTCAATTCGTATGCTGCACTAAATTATTCCTGTGCACTATGGAAACTATAAATTGAAGTATACATTTCCAAATGACCAAAATATTAGGTTATTCTGTGGTAAATTATTCCTATGTTCTATGCAAAATATAAATCCAGCTTTACAGGTAAATAGCGGGGGAGGTAAAAAACTCCCGAAATAAGTTGGAGTAGTTAGATATTTTGAGTACAAGGAACATATTGGGTTGTGGCAATGAAAGTTTAACAATAAATAAATGAAATCGATGTGGCCTCTTTATTAGTCCAATAATATGGTCGTAGCAAAAAGTTCTGAACATCTCGAGAACCAAGGCTGTGAGTCCGAACCTGGAAGATTCGATAGTCCGTTGTTCGTCAGTGGTGAAAGACCTCCGTCCTTCGTCGTTTAACCTTATTCTAATGCCCAGCAATGGCATTCACCGTTTTCGGGATCTGCTGGCATTGTGCTTGTGCTACCACCCTCGTAACATGTCATTGCAAGAAGTTGGCGACAGCTGCCGGTAAAAAATGAAGTTTTCAACCTCCATCTTAGCTACAGTTAATTTAACACGCGGTTCATCCTGCTGTCCAGCTGAACTGCCGATGACAAATCGCCCCGCGATGAGCAAGCATTGACGGGCCGACTGGATGTGCGGTTTTCTTTAAAACGTTTTTATAGACGAATTTTGAATCAAACGGGTTGCTTGAACTAATTTATATTTGATTCCTTTGCCGTACGGAAACTGGGAGATTAGATTATCTTTCTCTTCGGTGCGTCTCAATATATCCAAGGGGTGGTCTAACTATACAGTTCAATTAATTTGCTGTTTATAGGAAAAATTGTATTTTATTAACAACAACTGTGAGGGAAAATAAGAGTTGAGAAATAGTTTGGAACAGGATAGATTTTTGCCTGAGAGACAAATAACAAATACTTGAATATGTTTAAAATGAATAACTTCTTTATAACTTTAATCATTTTTGTCATAATGTCTAGTTTTATTATATGTACTTATTGTCATATATACATAACATCACGCTATATTCCCGCTCAATGGAGTAGCACAAATCCAGAAACACAGTCAACCAACAATCAATTGCCTCGTCCACATACATAGTGCGATTCAAACATGCACGTTTATTCTTCACACTAGGAATCATACCTAACCACTTATTCCTCGGACACCCACGCAATCGCTCACCTTCAATCTCTCCCACATATATAAGTTTTACCAACCTTTCATTCGACATTTGCTCAATATGTCCAAACCACCTCAACTGACTCACTCCCACTTTCTTAACAACATTCTTCTCAATCTCACACTTACCATACATCAATGTATTCCGTATACGATACGTCTCATATAATCCACACACTCCTCTCAAATATCTCATCTCCACAGCAGTTATACGTCGTTCATGCTTCTTCATCCACACCCAACATTCAGAAACATGCATCAATGTAGGCACTAACACACCATTATAAACACTCAATCGAGTTGATTAATGATTATAGCATATTTTTCAGGGGGCTTTAAACTATTACTTTTGCTACTTAGATAGTAAAAATATTTTACATAGCAACCACTATACCAATGCATAGTAATTATTCAACAAACGTATAGCAATATAAATTTGATGATTTAAAAATAGATATTTACGATATAAGTAGGATAAGAGCATGTAAAATTTGCACAACGAGACGATAGCTGAATTGTGATATCACATAAGTATGTTAATAATGCTTTATCACACGTGCATTGTATAATATTTTATCTACGCCCGTCCAAAGTTAAACAATTAAAATAATTTGATTTTATTTTTTTGACAACTAGAAAATTAATCCAATTAGTTGCTGTAAAAATGTTTTAATACATGGCGACCACAATTTGAAATTAAATAATTATATACCTGAGTGATTTAAAAAGTATTTCATCGAATATAGAAGCACAAGCATCAACAATTATTAATTAATTTGTTTAAAGAATTGTAAATATTGCATTAGCAACATTTATAATAAATAGTCCGTTAATGAAAGCGAGTGCGGTATTGAAGTTCTTAACGCATTCAAAATGAGTGGGAAAAGTGACATTTAACTCACGGACGTACAGGTAAAGAAATTTAGATATGAACGTGTTTGCATGAATAGGTTAAGCATGAGCTGTCGAACAAATAATTTTCTTTACATATTAATGACCCATTAATGAATCATTAATTTAATCGATTTGCAGAATGTTCGTGTGATTTTGTGATATTAATAGATTATTGTGCACGTGTCTATACAAAATTGATTTATACATATATTTCACGCAGCATTTTCATAAATTATGAAACCTATTTATACACGTACTGTTATTAAAAATGCTGGAAACAATGCACAGCCATCTTAGAGGTGCAAGAGAAAAAAATGTAAATTGTTAATCGAAGGAGAGTTTTATTGCAAGTTATAAAATAAACATTAATTCATTCATTATTTATCAGAGTAGTGTGCGCGACCGGCAGAACGCGCGTCGCAATCAAGCGATAATATAAATTAATATCGGTGGTAAAAATCTGCACGACGGCGCGCGGGCACGAAGTCAGGTTTACACCGCTATAAACCACGGCCGATGTCGTTTCAGGCATCAATGAGCAATTAACAAAATTTCATCCCTTTTGAAAACACATAAATAAGTTTTATGAGTGTTTCAAAAATATGCATAAATGTAGCGCTGTTCTCCTCTCGCATGTGGGATGCGAGCATCTGTTCGCTGCGTCGCGTTCGTTATTTAAAGCAATTTCTTGGAATCGTGCAAGGTTAGGCTTTAGTAGTTAATATTAAAGGCATGCTTTTTAAGTATATTGTAATGTGTGCGGTGTAATGTGTGCGACGGGCACATACACATATTGCTTTGGAGTATTGTGACGATAAATTCAACATTATTCAAGGAACTGATTTCAATACAGGTGTTCATATACCACACTTTTACACGTCTTCACACCTGAAGATTCTATGTTAAAATTATGTTATTTACATTTCCAACAGAGTGTGTTTATCACACAAGAAATGCAAACTGAATTCAAACTAAACATATTCCATAACAAATAGTTATTTAAATAAACTGTTGTGGGCACCACATACATCCATAGATTTCTTATCAAATAATAAAGGAACACGTACCGCCAATATCAAGAAACGCTCATCTATTAAAAAATCTGATGTGGCCAGCACATAACCTCCCGTCCAATACTACTCTTAAACAGTACAAAATAATATCTGATAATACAGAAACATACCTTCTTATTTGTTTATTTTCTATTTAGATTTAAGAAATTTAATTTAATTTCGTATATTTATTTAATTTTTTGACTTATATTTCACTAAGAAAACACACACACACATATACACACACACACACACACACACATCCATACATCCATACATACTCTAAAACGTGCTTATTCATTGAAAACTCACTACCCAATTTTTTGACCCAAAACAATACCTCCCTTACCTAGAGGTAGACGGGAGGTAAAAATATGACATTTCAAAAAATGGCACTTTACAAGCGTTCTTTTGTTTTTTCAAAAAGCACCAGTTAAAATAAATACATAAATATATAAGCTCGCTATTTACCCATTTCTGGATGTGGCACTCTGCTCAAAGCACATCTCAGTGTTGATATATTTTTACACATGAAATGCGGTTACCAGCTGTCCAATCATGACCTCCAAGAATGGTAGTGGTGGAGGAGCCACATGGATAATTTTATGTGGTCACAATTTGATCTTATGATCCACAGTTCGATGCACA
The DNA here is from genome assembly GCA_963942605.1 of Poecilus cupreus. NCBI lineage: Eukaryota > Metazoa > Arthropoda > Insecta > Coleoptera > Carabidae > Poecilus > Poecilus cupreus. Next base: position 997,563 of record OZ012714.1, on the reverse strand, counting down.
AATTAGCAGATTTAAACAAAAATGTCAAAATACAATATTTCTTTAACATGTTGTAATTCGTAAATGGTGACAGTAAAAGAAAAATGTTTCAAACAACAATTGTAGATAATAATATTTGAAATATTATTCTTTTAACAAAAATTGTCATTAAACCATAATGTACTGAGATATTTCAAAGTAACTTGATAGGACTTCAAGTAAACTTCCATTTCCGGTTATTGGATTATCACCACAAATTAATCAGTTTAACATAAATATTACAATTTTCAGTTCAGTAGTTTTTTAGAAATCGTAACTCCAGAGATCCACTCACACACAAACATCATCGCGAAACTATTAAAATCGTATTCTAAAGACCCTAAAACATACTAATGCGCTGAAAACTCACTAAAAAATTTTTAGCATGATTCCTATTACCTCCTTTACATGTATGTAGCGGGAGGTAAAGATCAAACCATCTTGAAAAAATATGAAATAAATTTGAATAAGTTTGTATATTTGGGTAGTATGTATTCGAGAGATGGACGTATTGACCGGGAGATTGAAAGGCGGGTGTCTGCAGGGTGCAAGGTATTGGGTGCTCTGGGTATATGTACTTAAAACGTGAATGTATCTAGAGATGCTCAAATGAATATTTATAATAAGGTGTTAGTGCCTACATCGATGTGTGATTCTGAATGTTAGATATGGATAAATAACGTATAACTGCTGTGGAAATGAGGTATTTGAGAGCAGAGTGATCGTTTCCGGAATACGTTGGTGTATGTTGAGTGTGAGATTGAAACAAATGTTGTTAAAAAAGTGGGATTGATTCATTTGAGGTGGTTTGACCGTCTTGAAAGGTTGGTTAAATATATGCGGGTGAGATTGAGGGTGAACGATTGCGTGGGCGTTCGAGAAGAATAAGTGGTTAGGTATGATTGATGGTTTGTTGCGTGAACAAAATAATAAATATAAACGAGGCTAAAATGGTGTGCCAGGATAGGAATGTTGACTATGTTTCAGGATTTGTGCTACTCCACTGTATGGGATATAGCGTGATGTTATGTATATACGAAACCCGAATCCGAATCAAAAGTTTTTGTTATTTACAATCTGACATAATTAAAATATAATTTGCTGTACCATCTTACAAGGTGCTTTAGAATAAAAGTGGTTAATATAAATCACAGATACCTATATAAAAGCTTCATTTAATAGACATGACTGTTTGAAGTTACAGATAAAAATGAATTAAAATTAGTATTTCGTAGACGTGCATATTTCCATTTGTAAATAGGTGAAAGATTGTCGATAACAAAAAATAATTAAAAATCTTATTAAATGAACCAATTATTACGACTATTTAAATTTGGAAATTAATTAATTTCCAACAAAACGAAAATCAAATTCGGACCTAATAACAAGGGAAGAAAAATGCAGATGATCAAGATTAGAAACTAGCTGGACAATAACACTAATTTAAACTCGAAACTCGTCATTAAAAAAATATAAAAACAGAAATTAACACAGATCAAGATCTAAACCATCACTGGAATGGGTAATTTACATTTCTGAATTAATAATCATTTGACAATTTCCGATTAGAATAAATTTCAAGTTGTATTGTCTACCAATGTCCAAAATAATCATATTATTTAATGAATTCAAAGATAAAGCTTAAATCAAGGTAGAGTCACGATCAGTGCAGCCGTTCAACGCAGTATTGCAGAGGAATTCGAGGTGAGTTGAGTGTGTAATCAGTTTGGCTGATTGTCCGAGAGCTGCACAGGTGTTCAGCAGCCAGGTGTCATTCCTTATTCATACATGCATAATGATTCAGTTGCCATTCTATGCGTGGAAGAACACACTGCGATTTCAAGCTACTTTGGTATTCAGTTGGAGAATCGAATGCACATGAAATATAATTACTTCATTACGATGACGTTTCCTCTCCGCCGAAACCGAAACGCTTAGAGGCAGATGCGTTATTGTTCGACTCGGATTGTTTTGTTTGTTTTCATGCGTAAGAGGACTTCGATCGCGTGCTTGAATTTAATTAATTTAGATGGGTGTATCTGTGCTGTTTCCTGTTTTTAATTTTCAGGGAATTTTGATCCTAGATCCAGAGGCGTAGAAATAACAAGGTAAGTTAGGTAAGTACCCTTATCCTATACGTATACTGGATGCAGAATTGAAATACTGTTTATTTGATATTGCTGTAAGTTTTTACGTATTTACTTTTCAGCTAAAGTGTAAATACAAAAGTTGTTTCGAATATATTGGTTACTTAAATATTTGTACTTCACGACATATCAATCAATTTAAAATTAATAGAGGGTGATTTTTAACATACGGAAAAGATTGAATGTGTAGCTAACTTAATGGAAAAAATACAATAACAAAAAAGTTACAGCAAATTAAAATTGAATCAATTTATAAATAGTCCTTACAAACTACAATGGTTAATTATGTTTTGAATAAAAATTGGAAATACTTTCAATTTAGTTGAATAATGTTTAGTTAAAATGTTAAGGCTATATCCCACTCAGTGAGGTAGTACGAACCCATAAACAGTCAGCCAACAATCAATCTCATCCAAATACTCCTATCCTGATACACCACTTTCGCCTCGTCCATATTCATACGTGTTCGTCTATACTTCACACTCGGAATCATTCGTTCACGCAACAAACCATCAATCATACCCAACCACTTATTCCTCTTACGTCCACGCAATCGTTCACGACAATCTCACCCGCATATATTAGTTTCATCAACCTTTCATTAGACATTCGCTCCAGATGTCCAAACCACCTCAACTGACTCACTCCCACTTTCTTAACAACATTCTTCTCAACATCACTCAACATACATCAAAACAAAAACAAATAGAAAACAGGTTGTCATTGAAAATCATTTAAATGATTCAATGTCATTTCATTAATCGTCAAAGTATGTTAAGTGAAAAATGTTTAATACTTTCAGCAACGAGGTATATGTAGCCATAATTATTGTTTCATTAATTAAAAGTATTTCTAAATTTCACTGCTTCTGCCAATATTTTTTGTTGGGTGCATAATTTACAATTAAAATAACAGTAAATTTTTTACTACACTTTTCTAATAAATATTAATTTTAATTTGATTGATATATTGTGAAATACTCATATTTAGGTAACCAAATACATCTTAAATTCTGAACTACTTGTGTACGTACACTTTTACTTTAAAATAAATTGGATAACATTTTCAGCAATATACCAAAAATAGCAATGAAATCCCTAAACGTCACTTTTCAATTTTACACATTTTTAAGGGCGATAAAAACATAGCTACGGTCCTGCCTAGAAGGGATGTGATCTCATGTCAATGTTTGGAAAGAACAAACAATTATTAACATTTGTGGGTTCCTAAATATCAGTGTTTCGGTAGTTAAATTGCATGTTTGACTGATGCTAATTTGTGATTATTTTCGTAATGGTTAGTGCGTGATTTTTTGATTATACCTAATATGACGGCCGATGACGGGGGTAGCGAAACAAATGAGTAACGCTAATATTTAGCGTTTATTCTCCAACAAAAATTCTAGAGAAAGATACAAAGTAGATGAAGTCGCATAATCACAATTACATATATTTCTAATCATAGTTATAACAAATTAAGTTGTTACAAAGGATACAAACTTTCTTTAACAATTTCAAATTGATAAGTTAGCTAAATTTATTTGTTATTATTGACGAGTCTATAATTTAAATTGTAGAAATCCAACAAATAAATAAAAACAACAATTTTTCTTGTTAAAAATTCAGAATTGGTAAAATTGTAATTTAACAAATTGTCATATTTGTCAAATTGTAAATTTAGCACAATATATTTGTCAATATTAACTAAAAATAATTAACAACTGTAAAATAATCAAATCGCAAATTAAATTTTTTTATTGTGTGTTAAATATTTTTTGCTATTATATTGGCCCAAATTCTGCGGCTCTTTTTAGCAGTTCCACCATATCAAAAGTAAATTGCGGGATAACGGTCCGAGAGGCTCCTCATATGCAATATGCTTAATTACAGGTTACACTTCATCTCGACATCTGTATTTACTTCCTGAACCTCGCCCAGAATGCACGCTGCATTGTGCACATCATAAAACCTGAAACTCATACAACAGAAGATGGCTTTGTTTACGAATCATTCAATTTCATGTAGGTAGAATTTTTTCCATGTGTAATTATTTTTAAGAATAAAGATTTTTGTGAAATTGTCCCCAGAATGTTTTTTGCACAATCATTTCAATGTTGTTTTATTGTACACGTACAGTCAGAAATAATTCGTGTTATTATCAAAATATGTATTTATTTACCTTTAGTAATAATGTGTATGCATTATATTTTACTTTAATGTACGTAAATATCTCTTATTTATTAAATTACAATACAATAGTACACACGTGTTGCAAAAAAGTCTGCTGGTGTACAGTAAATATGTGCTCAAATAATTATTTCATATACAAGAAAATTATCGTAGAATTTACAGAATTATTTGGTGAGCTGAGGATAAAATGTCATAACAATTAAACAACTATACACGATTATTTACTAAGCAATTATTTACAAAAAAGTTTGGTCAATTTTCAGAAAATGCATCTTATAAATTCAGTTTAGCGAATAGTTCGGTAAATTCTACGGTATTTTTCCGTGTATTCAATGAAGCTATTCAATATTAAATTTAAAATTTAGATTTTAGATATTTATGTTACAAATTGATTAGATTTTGGGAGTACTATATGAACTGAAAGATTATTTGAAGGTTTATCAGGTTTTTCAGGCATATATCAGTAAATAAACGAGAGTAAATGTTGTTTTCTATATTTTGTAAATAGCTCCGTGGTAACGTATCGTACTGTGTCTCGTAAGATCCTCAATTCGAATCCCATTGTCCACAGTTGCCATTTTTACTTTGCTCCTGTAGTTCCCCTTTCACTATAACCTTTGGAAAACATAGCTTGACAGCTGGTAACCGCACTTCATAAACAAAACAATATTATTTTCCGAGATCTGCTGGATTATTACACCTATAATGGGTAAAAGGCGTGATGATATAATTATTTATGTATTTGCGATAAAACGACAACTAACCTAAACATAAAAAAGTTACTAAAATTCTACAGAAATTCCTAAAAAAGTATGGAAAAATAGTTCATGTTCTATTGCGTCAATAAATTGACCAATTCTTTGGTAACGTCACGCTATATCCCACTCAGTGGGGTAGCAACCCAGAGACACAAACAACCAACAATCAATTTCCTAAAAATATTCCTATCCTGACACACCACTTTTTTCTCGTTCACATTTATACTCGTCTATTCTTCACACGCGGAATCATTCGTTCACGCAACAAACATCAATCATACTCAACCACTTATTCCTCGGGCGCCCACGCAATCGTTCACCTTCAATCTCACCCGCATATATTAGTTTCACCAACCTTTCAAGAAAGCCAACCATCCTTGACTGACTCACCCCACCCCCCTTCCTTTTTTAACAACATTCTTCTCAATCTCACGTTCAACAATACACCAATCTGCAACCACACACTCTTCTCAAATATCTCATTTATACAGCAGTTATGCATCGTTTATGCTTTACCAATTTATTAACCAATAAATGAATGGACTGTTTATAATATACTATTGTTTGACGAAAATGTTAATGCGTACCAGTACAGAAATGCATTTCGAAACACCGCTTTCTCCCGTGGCAAAAACAGCATTAATTTTGCTACGATTTCATTGACAACAAAATCGCATCCACCCTGAAGTTGGCAAGTGTTCCCGAAGTGAAAATTCGTACCATTACAACACGTAGAACTGTTTTGGTGATTGCGACAAATTAAAAACATGTTAAGCACGTCGGCAGCTTTCTCTGAACGAGATTTGATTGCTAAGCAGCCGGTGCCAAAGTGTGATTTGGTTTTCGGTAATTAGCGGTTATGGACAGCATTACCGCGTTCTAATGGCGGTTATCTCTACGCGGGCGCGCCCTCGGGCTGTTGTTAAGGAGGTGCGGATTTCGAATTGCGATGTGAGAATTTCTAAATTTAAGGGTTTGTAGTTTTGATACCCGTTATTCATTCGGTTTAGGGTTTCTTTTTCAATTTACTAAGACACTAACGAGGATTCGTATGTGACCAATCTATTTCATAATATTTCAAGATGGTTTGAATTTTACCTTCCTCCCTAGAATACGATTTTAATAGTTCCGCTGTAATGTCTCTGTATGTGGTAACGGTTTCTAAAAAAACTAGTGAACTGAAAAGTTTGATATCTTACATATTAAATTTGTATCCTTTTGGAAAGAGCTGATTACTTTTTGCTGATAATTCGATAACCGAAAGTGGTAGTTTACTTGAAGCCCTATCAAGTTATTTCAAAATATCTCAGTAAATTATAGTTTAATTTAATAACAATTTTTGTTTTTAGAATAATCGATCCAATTCAAGTAATTACGTAGCAACTTGATAAGTGTGATTTTATTAGCTGTCAAAAAAACCTCATTCTTAACACAATTAGCAAGTAGTAGCTTTTTAGAGATTAGGCCCGATTATTTCAAATATTATTATCTACAATTGTTATTTGAAACATTTTTCTCTTAATGTCACCATTTACGAATTAAAGATAAAGAAAATTATATTGAAAAATGTCATTTTTGACATGAATACCGAATAAATTAAATGTTTTGATGAGATGAATGTTTCTTGATGGTGGTGGTCCGTGTTCCTGCATTGTTTGATAAGAAATCTATGGCGGGAGGTATTATGGTGTTTATAACAGTTTATTTGCCCAATGAAATAAAAAAGACAATTATAAATGTCCAAAATCCAACGAGGATTCGAACACAGGACTTTCGGTTTACCAAATAGGAATATTAATATTTTGTCAGTAAGAGTGACATTATTATTTATTTATGACAGGGACAGGTTTCTTAATATAGGGATATTTTAAAGATAAGAGGACGCTTTTATTTGATACATAGTCACTGCCATAAATAGAAGTAGTTGAAGCAATTTTATCCAAAATTAAATTTTTTTTAGAGAGGCGTTGATGATCAAGGACGTTCATAATTCCTTTTTATGAAATAATTTATTTAATTGCATGAAATCACATAGTGTTTTCAAATAAACTTAAAATAGCTCATTCGTTGTTTCCTTTATTAAATTAGGACTATTCTTTTCCTTATATTTAATAATGTACGAGTATATCAGTAGAATTATTGATTTTTCTAGGGATTTTATGAATGGAATATTTGTTTATTATTATAAAAAAACATTAAACAGTTAATAACCATTCTGAACCATATATTTTATTCAAAACACAGCATTTTGCCAAAACTCAACTTTTTATTTTGGACTATGAGAACAAACACAGGGATTTTTCATATTGAATATTTGTTTATGATTATAGAAACTGAATTTACAACGAGATAGCATCGAAGTTATGCAAATGCTACGCAAGATGAAAATCATGGGGTTTCTTAGATCCCAGTGTTACGTTTCAGTGTCTGCTAGTACGACCTCTGTTTGTGTAATTATTTTTTTCACAAAATCAGATTGGCACTATTTAAATCAATTTTTTCTCTTCATTTAAGAGGAATCTGTTTGTTCCAAGAAATTATAAATTATATTCCATTTCAAATAATTTTGAAATATAAAGAAGAAAAATTGTTTTTATTTATTTACTGGATAGACTCGTCAATAATAACAAGTAAATTTAACTAACTTATCAATTTGAAATTCTTAAAGAAAGTTTTTAACCTTTGTAACAACTTAATTTGTTATAATAACTATGATTTATTGTTCTGCTTCAATATAATTATTAAAATATTTGGTCAAAAGCACATAAAAATAAATGTTAATAATTACTATATTCACAAATATTTTGCTAACAAATTTAAAACTTGTTAAATTAACAAAAATTAACGGTGGATCGTCTGGGACTAAAAATTTTGTTAATATTTTGTCAATTTTGACTATAAATTCTTTACTGAATATTATATTATTATCCATCTATATTATTTGATGCATTATTATTTAAAACAATTTTAGAACATTTCTAGTAGAATACCCAAAAACAGAGCTCATGGTACCAACTCCAGTGTTTATGGATGATAATGAATAAATATTAAAATATTGTTCTTGAAAGCATGAAAAATACGCCTACTCTTAATTTTATTTCATGTACCTGACAAAATATGATAGATGGTCTAATCGCTATAATCTATGCTAAAACATTTATTCAAGAAATTTAACAGCAAACATGCAATAACATTCATCAAAAGAGCAAATCCTCATTTACAACTTATATAAATTATTTTCCTATTTACAAGCTACATACAACAATCATCTAGTCAACAAAGTCAGCTGATTGTCCACGGCCACTTGGATCTAAGCAGCATGCATGTCGTGCAGACTGCACCGACAAATGAATGCGCAAATTAAGAGCAACATGCAAACAACACAAGGCAGGGCGACTGACTGCACTTGGAAATAATATGCCGTAATGTCAGAACCGTGCTCTTTTGCATCGCGATTAGCGAGATCTCTATGTTAGATACTAACACTGTGTGTGACTCACTGAGAAACAGTAGCGTCAGTTTGATATTTTGACGCTAAATTGCCACAATAACAAACTACAATATAAGTTGGCATCGTCTGTAGAATTGTTGGATCCCATGTTGATCACTGGTATGATTAACAAATTGTGAAATCTGCAATGATTCAACTTAGTTCTATACAGTGTGAGTTTTTTAAGCAACCAATTAGTTTAGCTGGCTAACTAATAACTTTAGAGAAAAAATAAATACACTAGCTTATACAGCATGGAAGGGGGACATAATTGTACGGTTGGTCAAATAAAATTATTAGGGGGATACGGCGGGGGAATTAAAGTTATATTTTCTTAATTGGAATGGATTGCCCGAAGTATTCCTTTTTACTTTCTTATACAAAGTATAAGGAAGTATTGGAATCACGAAAAAAATCACTGATGAGATTTTTGCGGAAATACATATTTGCCATCCACTGAATCCGTTAAGACCAATTTCTCAATGATGTATGTGTGTGAGGATGGATGGATGGATGGATGTCCGTGTTCGCGATATCTCATAAACGAGACAAGATATGTAAACGAAACTTGGAATTTATAAGTTTCATGAAAAAATTAAGAGCTGAGTTGATTTTGAATGAAATTGAAAAACCGGAAAAGGAAGTTTACTCGACACACAAAATAATAAATTCCATTTATTTCAAAAATAGATTCAGCTGTGAGAAAAAATTTCAGTTGAAAGATGTTAGCAAAAAATTTGGAACATAAAATGTTATTTGCACTTTACTTGTATATACTACTAATTTTGAGAAAAACTATATTATATATTTAAGAAAATATATTTCTATAATCTTAGTTACAATGGGAACAAAAACTAAAACATTTTTTATATCTGTGTGTTAAACGTGTCAAATAATTGTGAAGTGTCAAAAATATGTGTCGTGTGAAATATTATAAAAGTATTTGAATTATTAGTTAGAAAGTTTTAGAGACTAGATATTAATTAATATCTGTTTTAAAATAAATTCAATTAAACAGGTTTAACATCTATCTATATATCAAATAATTGTCAAAATAAAGTCAAACGCAAGGAACAAGTCATACGTGTTCAGTTGGTTTTATTTGTATTAGAAAGTAGTGTGGTGCCCACACCAGATTTTTCAACGATGTAACATGATACATAGTGATATTTTTAAATTTAGTTAATTACATATTTTAATTAATTGGGATTTGGTTTTGTCAGTAGCCTCTCTTAAGCAAATTGGTGAACCCTTCTGTCAGTTAATTGGTGAATCGTTCGAAATACTCAAGATATTCTTGGTTAATTATGGAGCAAAATTTAAATGCTGATTTAAATATTTCTTTTAAATAAATTGAAATATTATTCATATGCTTAATTAATATAATAATTAAAAGAAATAAATGAGTTTTATTAAAATAAATATGTTTGCATTTTTAAACTTCATGCTTAATGCATTGTTCACAGAAATTAATTTGAAGAAGGAAAGAAGAATCACGTCAATTATATTAATTTGAATAGGGAAGTCATGCATATAATGACCACATTTAAATATTTACTACATGCAAAATATGGAAACTGCTTCGTTCATTTACTGTGAAATACACTTAAATGAATCTGATAAGTTTCTGCACTTCACCTGCAACTAGTAAACACAAATAATTTCAAGAATCATTGTATACTAGTATTTATAATTTCTGCTTTTATTCAGATGCCGTTTGTGTGAGTTTATTAGGCAGGAGTGCTAAAAAAATATGGATAACCAACCAAAAATCATATTAAAAAGTTAGGTTTCCCATGTATTGGCTGACTCTCTCGGCTCGCATTTCAACATTAGTTAGCGTTACAGAATTATTATATTTCAGTGAGAATTTAACGCACATACGTGGCAACCAATAAAATTACGAATTTGTTTCAAATTAAGCCAATGAACGACAAGCTTTACCGATTGTAATCACTAGTGAAAATTAATAAGCGATTATACTTCACTGTAAATAAAAATCCTAGTTGTCATGGAAATGTAAGCTATATTGACAATTATTTTTTAAACGTCAGAAAGAAAAAGTGTGTAAACTCGTGTAAAATGGAAAATTGCAGATTTGTAGTAGCTATGTATGTTGTAATAAATAAATACTATTTTTATTGAGTATCATTTGCTTGTTAAATTCTCACGCAAAATACAACTCGTGACATGACCATTGCCAAATTATTTTTTTGACATAATTTTGAATCGTTGTTATGGCAATAGGAAATACAACTCGTGCTGCGCACTCGTTATATTTCCATTTCCATAACAACTCATTAAAATTAATGTCAAAAAATAATCGGCAATGTCCATATCACTTGTTATATTACTTATGATTATCATAAAAGTAACACCTATTTACATATTTTATTGCTCAAAACTTGCTGTCCACATGGTTGAGAGCCACTGAAAAACAAAAACACAACTAAAAAATAAGTTGACGTTAAAATTATTTTTTTCACAACATGGTAGGAAACCCCACAGTTCTTCTCCCGAAATAGTGAGGAAAATGTGTTGTTCCTCTCTAGAGAAGAAAATATAGAAGTGTTACCAATATGAAAGTTATTTACAACAAATATTATAAATAAATTCCTAATTTTATTTAAAATCCTTATTTTAGTGATATACATACTTTAAATTATCTTACAATTATGTCATATATTTTTCTTTTTCTTATTAAATCACAATTTGACAACTTATTAAAGATATTTAGGATTGGTTCATTGGCTATACCGCTTTGTGTCTGATAACCTAACTTTTAACGTGTCAGTTTGTCAGTTGTGTTCTCAAAGTGTATTTTAGGTCCAAGCAAATCGTTTTTAGAAACATGTCGTGAAAAAAATGTTGTGTCTAACATGAGAGGAAAACTCTTCTTCCACTCTCGTTCGAAATGCCTCACTCGCTGCGCTCATGAGGTAAACTTCGAACTCCAGGGGAAAAAGAGGCGCTTTCCTCTCTAGTTTGACAAATAACTATTAAATATCAATTCATTAAACGTCAAAGTGTTTTAAGTCTAAAAGTATTAATACTTTTAAAAGGTTAGAATATGTCGGAATATGTAGACATTGCTCTTTCAATCTGTTCCGTACATTATGAATCACCCTGTATTTCGAGATCTGCTATGAGCAGAGTGCCTCACACAATAATTTAGTTCCTACAATCATATTTCTTGTGAGAGGTTATTCTAAATAAAATCGAAATCTTGAGCATTCGCAATCAACAATTTCTTCTTCCGTCCCATGCGAAGGAAATCGTTAGCCTCGTAATCACACGCTACAATGACGATTCTCTTTCGGATTCGATATATTTGATAGTAAAATGTTCTGCATGTGACGTCAGAGCGCGTAGCTGGAATACGTAATGTCCCGGTAGCGGGTCGGCAGGCCTAGCGGTTGCTGAAAGCAGGGGATCGCGGCATTCCGAGCCAGGAACTGCTGCGTTTGTGTAAGGGTGATTTATCATTCCTCTAACGCGATGTCACCATAAGAATTTGACGGAATTAGGAAAGCTCTGCTGAAGGGAAGATAAATAATTCGGAATGCCGGAATAATATTCATGCTATTTCGAATGGAAGATACGTTGATTATTTGTTGATATTTATTTAAATAATTGAAATGTGTTATTGTTTGTCCTGTCATTATTATTCCTGTAGCTTTTGTTTTTCTTGACAAATATCCGATACTTTTGTTAGGTAAGACTGACAGTTACTTATAGGTAACGCATGTCGAGTTAATTTATTTTGTTTTGAATTTGTTGATCAAAAAATTATCTAATATAACACCAGATGATTCATAGATCCCCGTACATTTCTTTTAAGACTTTTTTTGCCGATTGACTTTAAAAATTACACTTTACAAACTGCTAACAGTATACATGGTTCATTTGAGAGCAACATTACGAAGAATTTAATTTTTTAATGAAACACCCTATAATTAGATTCCCATCTATAAATACTTATGTATAATTTAAACATGAATAAACTCATTGCTGTAGTACGCATCGTAATTATGTCTTATATTTATCGAAATATGGCGATTTGTAATATTTTTCAAAATACGGAAAATTCCCCAAATATGACTTAAAATTGTAAATTTTTTTTATTACATTTCTTTATAATATTCGCGCCAGGAAACCCATTGCAGCAGAGCGCATCGTCATATCTCTAATATTTTTCGAGATATGACGATTTTTTATATTTTCCGAAGAGCAACTTTGAGGGGCTGTAACTCGAAAACTATACAAGATATCGAAAAATATCTCCAGTTTTGTGTTTTTCGTGCCATTTATAATAAATTAGTAAATTTTGAAAATTTTGAATTTTTTTTGAATTTTTTTCAAAATTTTGATTGGAGATATCTCGACAAATATGAAAGATATAGACTTGCAGTGTACACAAATCGATTCAGCTCGACGATATACATAAACCCTGAAAATTTCAGAAAATTCAATCAACCGGTTGAAATTTTAGAGCAAAAAGTCTGAAAATGGCCAAATTCAGGCCAACCGTCAAGGGGTAACACTTGACTTTTTGGACAAAAAACGCCATTTTCAGGCTTTTTGCTCTAACTTTCCATCCCGTAAAGCGATTTTTATTAAACTTTGCATACTTATGTATATCGACGAGCTGAATCGATTGGTGAACACTGCAAATCTGTATCTTTAATATTTGTCGAGTTATTGCCGATCGAAATTTTGAACAAAAATACAAAAAAAATTCAAAATTTTAAAAATTTGCAATTTTGTTATATAATGCACCAGAAACGCTAAACTGAAGAGAATTTTTAGATATCTCGTGTAGTTTTTGAAGTACAGGCCCTTAAATTTGCAGTGCGAAAAATACCAAAAATCGACGTATCTCGAAAAATATTAAAGATCTGACGATGCGCTCTGCTACAATGGGTTTCTTAGCGCTTATATTATAAAGAAATGTAAAAAAAAAACATTACAATTTTAAGTGAGGATATTCCGATATTTTTCTATCGGTATGTGAATCTGTATTGAATGATTAATAATTACAGTTTCTGTTATTTGTTTGTTCCCATAGCAACTAAAATTAGTTTATTAAGGGCTGATATTTCCATCTACGAATAAAGTACCGAATAAATTATTCGTCGAATAACTGAAAAATGTCGCATCGATATCATAGCTCAAATGATACTTATTTTCTAGCTATCATTTCTTGATGCGTATTTTTTTATTTATTCGGCGAATAACTTATTCGGAAGTTTATTCGTAGATAGAAAGATCGGCTCTTAACATATAATTCAGTTTAGTCAAACAAAAACTGGTGTGGGCACCACACTACTTTCTTATACAAATAAAACCAACTGAACACGTATGACTTGTTCCTTGCGTATGACTTTATTTTAAAATAGAAATCTGTTAATATCTAGTCAGCAAAACTTTTTAACTAATTATACAAATATTTCTTTCATTTAAAATATTACACAAGACACATATTTTTGACACTTCACAATTATTTGACACGTTTGACACATAAACATTGAAAATGTTTTCGTTTTTTTCCCATTGTAACTAAGATTATTGAAATATATTCTTGAATATATAATTTAGTTTTTCTCAAAATTAGAAGCATGTACAAGAAAAGTGCAAATAACATTTTATATTCCAAATATTATTGCTAACATCTTTTATTTGAAACTTTTTCTCTAAGCTTATTCTATTTTTGAAAAAAAAAAAAAATAATTTATTGATTTCTGTGTCCAGTAAAGTTCCTCTTCCGGTTGTTCAATTTCATTCAAAATCAACTCAGTTCTTCATTGTTTCATGAAACTTATAAATTCTAAGTTTCGTTTACATATCTTGTCTAGTTCATGAGATATTGCGTACACGGACATCCATCCATCCTCACACACAGACATCATTGAGAAATTGGATTCAGTGGGCGTCAAAATATGTATTTCCGCAAAAATTTCGTCAGCGATTTTTTCGTGATTCCAATACTTCCTTAAACTTTGTATAAGAAAGTAAAAATGCAGAAATTCTTCCTCTACAATAAACTATTTAACTTTTGATGTAAAATAATGAGGGAAGCCAATAATTGAACATTTCAAAAACAGTATTGAAAACGTCATGGTGCGTCCTTCGATTCACCACCCTGTATACAAAAGTATTTGGTAAGCAAATAGATGTTACATCAAATAGATTTTATTTGAAGAGTTTTACTCTATAACTTAAAATAAAAAAGTTAAAAAAATAAAACAGATTCGTCAAATTATTTTTAATTTACTCCCAGTCTCTTGTAATATTACTACTGATTAATTAAGTTTGAAAGTATGATACAAAATATGAGAGTGAACTGAACTGTCTTTACTTTCGAGTTCTATGTAAATATGTAAATATATAAGAAGCTGAACTTCTGCACAATGCCAATATCGCACACGCAGCGCAGTGAGTTCACACAGCAGCAGCATCTCGAAGCCCACGGCCGTGCATCCGTGCTGGCGGCGTTCGTTGGTTCGCGTGCTTCTCAAGCCCCGGTCGTGCCAATTACCGGCTGTAAAGTGTTCGGAAAATAAAACAAACAGTCGCGCGGCCGCGCATCGCCACGCTACGCTTTTTTATTCCAGAATCAGCTGCACTACACTACATGCACCAAGTAATATATGTTCCTAAAACAGATACTTACCCTGTTCTGTGTGCCTTTGCTACCACCATTAACTGTTCATTATTATAATAATACTCTGTAATAGTTTCATATTGACTTATTGTAATTTAATTGTATTAAGCTGAAATCAGGCGGCAATTTTCATTTTAATTTAATTTATTTTTTAAACTAGATTTCTGTGAAAAAAAAAATTGTGCACTTTCTCTTCCACCTGGAGAAATATTAAATATTATAATTAGTTTTTCTTCAAAAACATAACCTTGGCATCATTTTATGTCATAATATAACAAAAGACGATTTGTCTACCATATCCAATAAATCTTACGGAAGTGTTCAATTGTTTTGCTGATTTTTTTCAGTTGCGCATAAATTTAAATTGATTGAAAGGTATTATTATTTTTATCCATAATTGTCAAATAATATACCCATAATTCTACCGTTGTTTATCAATTAATTACTGTTGCAAACAAAATAATATTGACAGTTCGATGAAATTATATTATTCATTCGTTATGTCAAATTCAAATCTTACCTGTCTAAAGAGTAAAATCAAAATGACTTTAAAGAAATTTTTCCACATAAAAAGCCAAAAACACTAATTTTCTCATTTTTTATACTGTATTTTCTTTTTAAGCTTAAACTGTAAAATAATAATCGCGGATTTAAGATTTTCTGCTAAATGTCAAATCACTTCAAAATTATGTTTCAATAATACATAGCCTAGAGATGATTGCTACAATTTGTCTATGTTGATAAACAAAACAATTTTTTATATTTGTCAGAGCAAAACTTCTACTTATCTTATAATATAAAAAAAAAATTTGACGAAATGTTGTGGATGTTCTATTCGCATGTAATGGCTATTACCCATTCGAATTATTTACATCACTCGCCTTCGCTCGTGATGCAAACTTCATGCTCATGAGTAATAGCATACATTACATGCTCATTGAATAATATATTATTTCTTTGTGCTAAAATTCAAAATAAACTTATATATCAAAATTAATATATTATATTGTCATTTACCTACCAACCGTCAAATCACAGCATCCAAAGATGTTATTGGTGGAGGAGCCACAGAAGATATTTATTTTCTTAAATTTGTCAACTGAAATTTCATTACCATTGTTCGTCTCGTGCTGAAAATATCATTTTTCTACCTCGTGTGAAATAGATAACATTTGCACTACTAAAAATGCACTGTATATTTCAATATATTTTTTTTTACGAAGATAAGAAACTGATGTGGTAATATGGCGCCTCGTGAATGGATGATTATAAATTTTATTAATTATACAAACAATCATGTTTTTTTTCAGTGGGATTCGAACCTACTATCTCTGGTTTGCTAGGCTAGTTACATAGACACATACACCACGTTTTATTGGTGTAGAACGTACTCGTATGTGTGTGTGTGAGTGTGTAGAAGCATCCAGAATATTTGTGCTAATGAGGTAAAAGTACAAGTGGTGGAACAAAGCAAGTTGGAGCTCGTGTGTGCGCTCCAATATATTATAATCGTCGAGGTGTGCGCATGATCTAGATTGCAGATATTGTCACCAGATAGGCGGTGGTGCCGTGGGCTCGCGGGAGCGATGCGCGCGCGATAACAGCCCCGGAGCCCGGGTGGTCGCCCACTCGCCCACCTCATTTGAATACTCTCGTATATTACCCGCTGCCGCCACTTACCGCCTTCCCAGGTACAATATGTGCTATACCGGCCATTGCACAACAACGATCAACAGAGCAGATCAACAACATTAAGGGCCGGTATTTCCAACTTCAGATAAACTATAGAATAAATTATCAATGGAATATACAAAAAATATCGCATCAAAAGATGACAGCTAGAATAATAATCATCATTTAAGCTATGATTTTGTTTATTCTATTGATAAATTTATTCTCTAGGTAAGTGGGTTTGGAAATACCGGCCCTAAATATTTTTTTGCAATACCTGTACTGTAAGTTACCCATTAATAACAAAATCTAAACACAGTAAGTGGAACTTTTATTGCACAATTGGTTTCCATGGTTACATCATTTACTTACCGTCCACGGTGGATGGTAAGTGAAACTTACCGTTCATGGTGGATGGTAAGTAAATATATATCATTCAAATTTTATTTTTAACCTCAATCTGATAGCTGTTAATTTTGATACCTATTTTTCCTTTTCTTATATTTACGCAGGTATTGCAAAAAATAACTTACTAACCTCGAACTGTAAGTTATTTTTTAGGCCTCGAATGTTTAGGAAATCTCGACCCTACGGGTCTCGACATCCCAAACTGCATTCTAGACCTAAAAACTATCACTTACCTTTCACGGTACGTAATATACTATTACTATCTTATATTGGGAGTTTTACATCGTTACAGTACAGTTAAAGTGATAATGTATTAAATAACCTTTTTATAAGTAAACATGAATAATTTACATGGATTATTAATAATA
Organism: Poecilus cupreus; assembly: GCA_963942605.1. Taxonomy (NCBI): domain Eukaryota; kingdom Metazoa; phylum Arthropoda; class Insecta; order Coleoptera; family Carabidae; genus Poecilus; species Poecilus cupreus. The sequence goes on along the minus strand of OZ012714.1, from coordinate 979,850 downwards.
AACTGATAAAAATGTTTTCTTGGAACAAACAGATTCCTCCTAAATGAAGAGATAAATTGATTTGAATAGTGCTAATCCGATTTCGTTTTCATTGAAAACTTTTGTAAGGTTTAATAGATATTCTTGTATGAAAATTTATTTAGTTTTGAAGGAACATATTAAAGTTTTCAACTGAAACTCATTTTTAGGACGAAGTAGTTTGAGAAGGAGCAGTTTTAATTTAAAATGATTACGTTTTAAATAAAAACGTTTTCTCTTTCATTATTTTTAAAAACAAAATTTAAAATATATTCATTTTCTTTCAATAAGGAAAAAGAAGATAAATAAAATTTTGTTTTCAAAATTAATATTTTTTTTTAATTGAACCTAATCATTGTGTAAGAAATAAAACGAATGCATATAAAAGGAAAACTGAAAATTTTTTTGAACCAAGAAATTATTTTCATGAGTGTATAAACTTAATCAGTTATGTGCCTCATCTACAGTCCAGTTTTCTATTATTTTCAAAATAGTGCTATGAATGTACAATACAAATAAAAGCATTTTTTTTGTATCGTGGGTGAACCATGATTTCTACTCACTGTATAGTTGGGAAAGGTCAGTTACCTGCCCAGAGCCGAAACCTGTTTCATTCTATATTTGTTTCGCAGCTTTAATTTCGTCCATTTTATTTCTCTATTTATATCGCCCATTCAGAGTAGTTCACGATAGCGAATTGCTTGTTATTATACACATCTTGCCCATATGTGTATACGAATTCTAGTTTTGTACCTGTTTAAATCATTTTGAATAGTATGAATGCTTGTTTACAAATTCAAAAAGTATTTATTTTGTAAAACCAGATTTTGAATTCAATGGAAAGGGCAGTGTTTAATTTTCATTTTGTGGGAAAAAACATACATACATATTTTTTATATGTTGCTACCAGTACTCGTAAATTATGCTTAAAAGAAATTTTAAATTTAAATTTGTTAATTATGACTTTAAGATTATTTTAAGACACCAGACAAATTTTATTTCATAAAACCAGTGTCGTGTTTCTTAATTAGGCAATAAAAGTACGTATTTAAAATTTAATTTATTCTAATGTAAAATTTGAAATACGTACATATTTTTATGATGTAATATTAGTCCACTGGACTTAGAAAATAGCTGAGGCGTTCACCAAAATGAAGCTCACTCCTGGATATACCAGACTTACCCAACCAAATGGAAAAATACTAATGTTGGCTGCATTTAGTAAAAAGGATAACTAACTGGTTGAAAATATTTTATTCTAAGGAACACTTAGAGACAGTCACCATATTTTTCACATTTTTCTATTTTCATAAATGTTCATAAATTTGCAATATATATTTCAGTTATATTTATTTTCGTGTCAATTATGATTATTACGGGGATCTTAAAAAATGATCATATAAATTGAAACCCACTCTATATAGGGCCTATTTCATAACTTAGCTGTTAATTTTTAACGGCTTGTTAAAAATTTTCACCAATAAGAAATATATGTGTCAAATGAAATTTTCAATTTTTATTCAGTGATGTCTATTGTTATTTGGATAAAATTTTTACATGTTACTCACTTGTAAACACCATTTACCCAAGCCCTCTATTGCCTTTGAAAATGAATCTTTACAAGTTTCTAATTGACAGCGGCATTGTAAAAATTTTACAAGTTAGTAAAGAAGGTAAACAATGCACGTTGCCACAGTAATGCTTACAAGGGTTATGCGAAATCATTTTAAATAATTTTTGACAGAACAGTTGTGTGAAACTGACAGAACTTGGTTATAATTTTAATTTGATTTACAAATGAGTAATAAGTAAAATGTTGTACAATACACGCAAAGTAACTGTTTTACTGCTTCAAGGAGCTGTTAGGCTCGCCTCTCATTTACTCCATTCAACAGTAAAAACTGTTTTACCTTGCTTGTAATGTAAATAACTATTAACATGCCGTTAAAAATTAACAGGTAAATTACAGAATAGACCCCTATATATGGTTACCAGCCGTCAAGTCATATTCCCAAAGATGTTAGTGGAAGAAGAACTACAGGAGTAAATTAAAAATGGCTACTATTAGCTGTAGGATTTGAACTCAGGTTCTCCCAATCCATAGTCCGATGCGTTACCATGAAGTTATTATCATGTAATAATAATAATAATAACTTTTTTCAGGTACGGGGAGAGAAACTCGATTTCTATAATACCAAACTCATGACAGAAACAACCAATTTCATATCTACGTGAGATTTATGCAGTTTCTCTCCCTTAGTGAGGGAAAGTGCTCAAATAATACGAAAAATTAACAAATCAAAGGTAACTATCATAAATTATATTACAATTCTAATAGTTTTGAAATATATAAAAACCATCATAAATATTGGAGTAGAAGTATAATCCAAATACAGTCAAAATTAATCTTTATTCACAAAACCGACGTTTCGGCTCAAATCTGAGCCTTCTTCAGGTAAAGTGAAAAATGTACAATTGACAACAGATAAATAAAGTATCCTTAACATATAAATTTCGTACTTTTGTATTTTTTCACTTTCAGAGAAGGCTCAGATATGAGTCGAAACGTCGGTTTTGTGAATAAAGATTAATTTTGACTGTATTTCTATCTCTATTACTACTACCAGTCGATTACTTTTTCCTTAAATAAATATTGGAGCCGTGAAAAAAATAGTATACACACCACAGGAGAAAAGTGTATTTTTTCCTGCCTACGGCTCGTGCTTCAATTTACTCCGCGGGAGAAAATAATACACCTATTCCTTAAATATAATATACTATTGTTAACAGTTTAAAGGATTTGCGATGATATGTAAAATTCGTCAGTCCATGAAAAGTAAGTGTTGCACATTTGCGAGACTGGTCCCGATGACGTCACAGTGGCGCCACCAGCCCACTGTCGGAAATAATACATCAAGCAATCGTTTTGTGCGCGTACGTGCCGCTCACTAATTACGCTGGTTAATACGCGGTTCCGGCAGCGACCAACAGCCAACCGCATCCCGGCTCAAACCGAACAATTTTGCGGATCGTTATCGCCAGCAAAAACTTATTCAAAAATATGAATTTTCACCTGTCATTTAAAGTATACGTTCCTGTTTGATTGATGTATCTATGGTTCTCAACTCTTCACAATATGTTTACCACAAAAACAAGCGTGAGATATTGGCTCAGGCTGCTACGCTGCAGAGAGATCTTAGCGTGTGATGGATTTCAAAACAGGTAGAAAATAATTTGGCGCTATTCTAGATGCTTACAAATTTAAAGTTTGACTCAACGAAATTTGTTAATAATTGCTAACCACTGAATTTGGACTACTTTTATATTTTGAATTTCGAGATTTTTCTAGGTTAAATTACAGTGCTGCTTGACAAGTTTTGTGATTAATGATTTCTTTTTTAATTTTAAAAAGAAAAAGTGCTGTATCGTTTTATATAAAATTAAGAATTAACATAAGCGAAAATTAATCTAAATTCCTTAACCCTTGGAGCAATATGGTACACCGAAACCAATAAAACAATACAAAACTACCCTGGCCTTCTTGGAAATTAATTTTCAATTAAAACTATTAAGACAGAAGGTAGTAAATAAAAAAAAAACAAAAATATTTTTGACTTTCAAGAAAAAAAAAATTGTTTTTAAATTCCACACATACCTTATATTTCTGAGTAGAACAAATTATCGAAGCCCGAAATGAAACATACCTGAAACAAAAGAAATATTAAATTAGTTTCCAGCATTTTTCTTTTTTATAATATTGTATATTAAGAATAACAAAATTTTTTGGAAATTGTCAACAAATAAAATTTTCCATATCCTCCTCCAATAATATCTTTGAGGAGTGTGATTTGACGGCTGGTAACCGCATATGTATTTAAAGCAAGGTGCCACACCCAAAGTGGGAGAGCGGCATGATGATATATTTATTTTTTATACATTGCAAAAGAAAATTTCAATTGTTTCAATTGTTCTTTGCTAAATGGCTTTATTTTCTATAACTCCACAATTAATAGTTTTTATTATCGCAATCATATAGTATCCTAGGTATTGCATACAAATTTTTTTCTACGATCGTTCGGAACTTGGTAAAATAGTAAAATTGGTATGTTTTTATTGAAATAAATATTTAATTAATTCCACATCATAGCAACAAAATAATTGTTGCGAAAATATTAAAATAACGCATTGATGCGGTAATGTAAGTCAATACTTGTTTAAAATTAGTGGAGTATGCAGGATTTATCACACGATCGTGAATAATAGTATATTAATATATAAGGGATTATAATAGTTATTATTCACGAAGATGAAATTTGATGTAAATTATCCGAGTTAATAATGACCATAATCCCGAATATTACACTATACTTTTTCTTTTAAAGACGTGATGTGGATCACCAAGCAACGGCCGTCTGACAGTTGACATGTAGTCAGTGGTCATTGTGTATTTTTATGTTGACATTTTTCAACGTGTGTTTTCAACCGATTTCGATCATTTTTATAATATACGAGCACACGCATGGAATGGTACTCATTTCCTACGAGTATGAAAGTTTGTAGCATGAGCCAAAGGTGAATACTGCAAATCATACGAGTATGAAATGGACATTCCATGCGAGTTGTACACTATACTCTTTGTACGATCACAATATTATTTTCACTTAATTTAATTTTAATAATAAATTTTTCCCACTTTAATCATTTCTATATTTGAAAATTTAAATAAGTATCCTAGCAATGGCACCTATACTGATATGATGATTTTCAAAACAAAATCATTTTGCATGTTTGCGATGTACCTCATATCCCTAGCAACAACAGACATACAATGAGCAGATTTCTAAGTGGTCGTAGAAAAAAGTTATTTCCGAATTAACAGGAGTAGAAAAAATACAGTATTATATTCAGGATTATGGTCATTATTCACTCGCATGATTTGCATCTACAACATCTTCGTGAGTATCATAATCCCCCATATAATAATATCCTATTTTTCCACAAAAATTATAACAGAAATAATATTTTTTCCTAAAATTCTCTATTGTTTATTCGAGTTTAATTATATAGAATTATAGACCTTAATATTGATCAATTACAAAAAGTATTATTTGTACTTTATTTTTCAAGAACGTGTCTTTTAATTCAACCTGTAAATTTGATAATAATTTCTTAGTTATTTCATTACAAGTAAATATGTGAAAATATATTTCAGACAGTCGTATAATAAAAGCAAGTATATCTTGGAGCGCAACATTACGTTGTAATAATATCATAAATTACGTAGTTTAAGCATTTAACTTAGTAATTTCACTATAAAAATTACCAAGAACTCTAGAATGATGATTATTAACAAGTCAAGTATGAACTGAGTGACAAGTCTATGTGTCGTTGTATCGGCGGACGGCGCGGCGGTAAGGCACAAGTGCTGCCACCGCGGCGCACTCTGTAATTACCCAAGGCGGCGGCCGGCGGCGTCTGTGACTTGAAGGCGCTAACGACCAACGACCGCTGATTGTCGTGTGATCGTCCAGCAACCCTGCCCGAGCCCCTCGCGTCATTCAAATTACCCTTAATTAGGTCGCTAATGAAAAGCGAATTATAAATTGCCTCTAATTCCATTAGAATTTTCTTCATGTCTCGCGTTTTGCTCATGTGAATTCTGCAACTTGAGCAGGCTTGGCGGTTTGTTTGTACGAATCAAGATGGAATTCTATAGCTCTCATGTTCGTGAAACCTGACACTCGACATTTGCGTATTCTCATTTTAATTCTGTTGCAGATTTTTATATTAAATTTAACTCTTATTAGGCTATAAAAGTGTTATAGTAGCACTGCTTTTCCTTTTTATGAACAAAAATCTTTTCAGTAATGAATTAAGTTGAATTTATGGTAATAATAACAATATTTAGTTACTTTTTTTTTATATTGTAAGTTTATTTTAAAGTGGTAGCAATGTATTAGACATTAGAGCGTCCTATTTGAAACGAAACTTAATTATTATATAAATTTGTAAACAACACATTTTAAATTGGTTTTATTTTTTCAAAGGTTAACTTTTCTTTACAAATGTATATTTTGACAACTTTAGAGTATTTTATTCAACACCTCACACCTCTCAATAAATGCTCTATAACTATGGCGATTTTAAACAAGCAAAGTAACAGATTACCCACTAGTGGGTATAATTTTGAGGAAAGCCACTAGTGAGAATTTTTTAATTTATAACAATAATAATAACACTAAACACTTGGTAACCACTTCGATTAACATTTTAATTTAAAATTTTAAAGCATATATTACTGTCAAATAAATTTTTCATTTATTAAGAGGTGTTGAATAAAACGTTATACTTTACACGTGGGCGAAGTGGAATTACCCACTCGATAAAATTTCAACACTCAGCCTTCGGCTTCGTGTGGTGCTAAAATTTCTCTCGTGGGTAATTCGTTACTTTGCCCACTTGTAAAGTAAATAACTATTGTCACAAGATTTATGATTTTATCGATACATTTTTATTTTGCACGAATTTTTTTTTTGTTTAATAACAAACACGGAAGCAATTGCATGGTGAATCCTGACTCATTTCAGTTTGTTTGAGTGATTTTGCTTAAAACAAAAAAAAAAAAAAAGAATGCTAAAAAATAAAAATTTATTTGATAAAATCAACGAATTCTTGTAGTATTCAATGAGTAGAGATAAATTCCAAGGACAGCGCAAAATGAATCGTGAAATATTAATTAACTGAGAATTTTTTTGCGATAATTATTTTTATTTTCATTTATCTACTGTGAAAATGACATTTTGAAATTAATAAATCAAATATTGAATTAACTGTCAACCGACTGTCAACAACTGTTACTTAGCAACAACAGATAATTTTCCGGAGAACTAAGTGAGAAAGATACTGGAGAATTATTTTCTAATTTATCGAACTCTCGAGTTTTATTCAATTAGATTATTTTTTTATTTAATCAGGCACATCACTAAATCTATGTTTTTTGCTTATTTTTAACTTGTGTTGATGATAACTATCTAACATCTGACATTTGTCAACAAAACCAAAACAGCTACAGAGATTATTCCCAGCAATAATCACTAGAGCTTTATTCTCAGTATAATAATAATTGCAGGATTGGTTAAATCGCAGACACGTGACATACAAAAATAATCAGTATAATACTGTCGTTTGAATTTTCAGGTGTTTGATTGGTTCAAAACAATATTTATTTATTTTTTTAACTGTTGATGTCTTAATGTGTGATATACCTTTTAATTTTTTATTTTAACGTGCAATATAAAAATATACAAAAGAACAAATTTTCTTAAACAAAACACCTACTGAGGAAGTTAAATGTGTTGCCGAAACCAGTAGATGCCGATTTTCAATAAATATTGATTAAATGCAATCCAGTATTTTAATTATTTTCTGAAACATCCATCCAGTCAAGAAGATTCAGATTCATCAAAAACTATTTATGTTTTATTACACACACAGAAAATGGATCACTCGGTACTCGGTAGAACGTAAACATATTTATACTGCAAAAATGTGGAAATTTCAGCTAAAAATAATCGAGCCAAATAAAAAAATATACACAGCAAAGAACCACCCAGTAGACTGCTAACAAATAAGCAAGAAAATGCAATTGCATGTAGTCATTAAAAGTCGGAAACAGAAATATTAACAAGGAAAACATTTCGACGCAATCCAACAGGGGTTGTCTCCGTGGTTGCTCGCGAGGGTGCGGGGGCGCAGGGGTTCGACGCCGACTGCCGACCGACGTATATACGAACGGATTAATCAGTATGCCGGACTAGGCGAGAGACGCGAGCTTATATATATCTGCCCGCGTACAGATGAAATGAAATGAGGAAAACTTAGTAATGCCTCATCCCCTCTGACGGCTCCGCTCGTGCTCGTACCTAGCCTCGCCGAGTAGGTGTCAGCACACGCGCCAAGCGGCACACATTTTATTAATATTTGATCAATCGCTATTTATACCCGCAAATATAGGTATGTGAGGAAACATTTCCTAGATTTACGACCTAACTTTATCCATGATAAACAAACTGTTGATTTATCAACAACTGTATCTTAGCAACAAATCGAAACAAATTTACTGGGTGAAGAATTGAAATGTGGAATGTGGAAATTTCAATGCTATTTTTTGTGATATTCTGTAAATTTTTACCTATTCACTTTACAGGAAAAGTAGTGTAAATACAAAAGTTGTTCTGAATTTTAAAATGCTTGCATTATGATCGGTTTAGTTACCTAAATGTTACCTACAGTGTTGTGATTTTATAAAAATAGTTTTCTTGTCAAATTGCAACGTAACAATATTTTGTAACAAATAGAAATTTATCCGATAAAACAAAAAGCTCTTGTGTAATTACATTTGAAAATTAATGATATTTCAGAAAATAGAATTCCATTTATTTGCTACAATGTTGTATTATTTACTGTGAAAATTTCGTAGAAAATGGGGTCTTTCGCCATTTTTTTATTTATTTTATTTTATGAAACTTTATCTAAATTTAAGACTATCTACACTTTTAAAAAGTCTTAATTGTTATTCATTAAGCCATAGTAGAGGTGTTGCTGGATCTAAAACAGTAGATTGTAAATAATTGTAGTAATATATTTTTTTACTTATTTTATTATTATTATTACAATAAAATAGAACATTTATGTAACAAAAATTATTTAAATCTCTATTGTTTTAGATCCACCTCTACTATGACGTCACAACATTTTTTTAAAAATCATTGTGGCTTAATGAATAACAAGTAAGACATTTTAAAACTGTAGATAGTCTTCAATATAGATAAAGTTTCACAGAAAAAAATTTTTAAAAAATGGTGAAAGACCCCATTGGAATGATATAAAGACGAATTTCTTTCTGTTAAGTACAAATAAATAAATCTTAATCTGTTTTTGAAATGGCAAATATTTTTCGTTTTTGTCTAATTTTCCATGGCCGTGTTACAATTTTCCTAATGAATATTGACTGATATATCATGAAATATTATTGTGAATGTAACCAAATTTGCCTTTATGCATTCATTTTTCATTAATGAATAATTTATTTATTTAAATTCAATTCCATATTCTGTATAATTTTAACAATTATTAAAACGTATATTATTGTTTCACTTATTGTATTATCTATTAAATAAATAAATAAATAAATATATCATAACGCCTTATGGGTGTGGCTCTCTGCTACGCAGATCTCGGTAAGTGATATATTTTTTCGTATGAAGTGCGGTTACCAGCCGTCAAGTCATAGCCCCCAAAGATGTTAGTAGAGAAGGAACCACAGGGGTAAATTTAAATTGGCAACTGTCAGCTGTGGGATTCGAACTGAGGATCTCACGATCCACAGTCCGACACGTTACCACGGAGCTATTTACCCCATTTATTATCTATTACATAGTAAAATTACATTATATTTTTTTAAGATTATTTATTGATTATGCGCAATTTTTCTCACGCTATCAAATAGTAACAACTATTCACAGCTATATCATATCCAGTAGTATAAAGAGGTCAATAAAGCAAATTAGTTGGTGTTTTAGATTGTAGCTCTTTCCTTGTATATTCAATATCAAATTGACTAAAGTGATGTTGTATATTGTTAACTGTTACTTAAAAAATCGTCAAGTTGAAATTTTTGTTTTTTTCTCGCCTATCACCGAAAAACAAATTACTAGAGTGTCGAATTCCTAGCCCGCTTCGTAGAAATTCCCGTCACAACTAATTTCTCGTATGATATATCAGGCCAGCAGCAACTTAATGAAAAGATATGTACTGTATATGCGAGCCCGTGGCCGATCCGGTAGAGCAGCAAGCAGCAAGCAGCAGCCCAGATTAAAGCAGTGCATTATGCATTTCTATAGCGGCGCTGGAAAAGTCGTGCAAAAACCTACATGCATAACTTTACAAAATGCAATAAATATTTATCACGTCTTTGCGATATTTATCTGCGATTTAATGTTTATTAGTGATTTAGCATTCACCAGCAGACATATGATTTCTCCAGGAGAGATTGCCAGTAACACGCCTACAATTTCTCTCTAAATACAGATTTTTCTACTTAATTCAAACTACTTTTCTTCTGCATTTATGTCGCATATATCTATTAGTATTTTCTCAGATTAGCGTCTGTTGCACATGATTTTTTACAGATATAGTAAAGCTGCACCTACACAATCATCACGCTATGAATTTTTATCTAGATACTCCAATAGTAAACAATATTTGTATATATTAATAAATATTATGGGGTAAATTCCTGACATATTATATAATAATAATGGAAGCCGATCGCGATAGTGCAGTGGCTGTCACCTGTCACTAGCCTAGCAAGCCAGGGATCGTGGGTTCAAATCCCACTGAAGAACATGGTCGTGTGTTATGTTACCATTATGTAGGTAAAAATGGAAATATACGAGAAAACTTAATGTTATATCTTTATTTACATCTTTTTAAACAGAACATATATAAAATTAAGAAAATAAAATTAACATTCAGCAAATAAACAATATAGAAAAAATGCTAATCTTCTGTTGCAGCCTCTTTATTATTGGGGCGTAAAACTGCCAAAAATAATTTTTTGGGGCAAACGGGAAAAATTACAAATTAGTATACCTGAATACATCAACTATGATATAAAATTCATATTTTAGGACAATAGCAAAAAAAATAACGGGGGTGTTTTTTACATAAATTTGCACCTCTTTCTAAATCTGTTTAATTTGAAAGGTGTATTTGCTTTCTGCATTACAAACGTTAGAATCAATATCCTGTATTTCAGTTAAAAAACACCGTGACATGTTAATTCTAAAATCAACGTAACTGGGTCGACAGAGACCCCAATTGTTATTATCTCCATAAGTAAGAAATTCGAGTGTGTCGATTAATAAAGCTAATGAAAAACTAAAATATTTAATTTAAATTTTTAATCCTAAACAGCTAGAATTAAAAACACTGGGGTCTTTAAAGATCCCACTATACCAGTTAAGAGTTAAATATCACCAATGCACAGCACGAGTGATATTTTCAAGCGTAATAACCATGAGAGATGCAGTCCCAAAAATTGGAACACGAATGATATTCGGAGGACAATTCAACGAGACAAAATGCATTCTTTCTTCAAAATGACTTGAAAATAGATTCACTTTCATAGCAACAGTGCATCAATTTAATTGTTTAAAATAGTCGACAGAATCACTAACGAAAATTGGCGAAAAAAATGTCGATGAGATCACTTAGTGAAAAATGTATAATTTTTTTCAATTGGTGAAAAATTTTAAATATTCCAAATCTAATGGACCATTTTTGACAAATGATATCTACATACATATATGAGTTGAATTGTTACATAAATTCATAAACATTCACTCATGAGGCAACACATAAACAAAACTATCAGTTTCCCACCTTCGCAAAAAAAATTAATTATAGTTATTTACTTTACAAGTGGGCAAAGTAAGGAATTACTCACGAGAGAAATTTTAGCACACGATACCGAAGGCTGAGTGTGATAATTTTATCGAGAGGGTAATTCCACTTTGCCCACGTGTGAAGTATAACGTTTTATCCAACATCTCTTAATAAATGAAAAATGTATTTAAAAAATATTATTTTACGTGACATTTGCTTCAAATTTTTAATTATAATGTCAATCGAAGTAGTTACCAAGGTGTTGTGTGTTATTATTATTGTTATAAATAAAAAAATACTCACTAGTGGCATTTCTCAAAATTATACCCACTAGTGGGTAATCTGTTACTTTCCTTATTTAAAATCACCACAGTTATAGACCATATATTGAGAGGTGTTGGATAAAACATTTTATTTCATAATCAGTGACAGTTAATTCCTTTATAATTTCTTATCAACGTTCTAAGATCTTTCGGCTTGCATTTTCAACGTCAGTTGACTTTTCAGTTATATGATATTTCAATGGATTCAGTGTAGATTATTGAAAATTTACTTATAGATAAGTTGCGAAATAAAATCACAAAAGAGTATAAATATAATTCGCGAACATGTTTAATTCCTATTCGAAATACGTAAGAGTCGGCATCGTGGGTGTTAGTGCATCACTACACAACACAGCACAACATAGCGCTACCGCAGGATAAACGCAGCGCCAGCAACAGCAGCAGCAGGAGAGAGAAAGAAATGGCTAGAGAAAGCGGAAGACATGAACAAAACAACGACGTCTGCGATTCCAAAGAAAATTAAAACTCCTTTTTAATTCCCTCGCTGCGGAGATAAGATTGTTTCGCGGAGTGCAGACTATGGCTACCTACGTGAACAGTTTTGCACGACTCTGGCGCTGAAATTGGATCATTTCTATATTAAAAAGTTAGAAATTATCGGGAAGAACGTGCAAGATTCTTTCAAGCAAACGCGACGTGCGCGAGATGATATACTTTATATCAGATTCTTCAGCACGAATTCCATAAGCTTTGACTTTAGAAATCACATGAACAGATATTTCACACTTACATTCCTTCTCTCACATCCACTCATTCACCGAGCTATTAGTATTTGAAAATTTATTCATTCAAGTTCGACTCAACCTAGCTAAAATAAAATATCACGATATATACTCACTTTTGGTATTGCATTAATTGAAATACAGGATGATTCATAAAGTACTGAAAACTGAAAACATTTAAAGTGTAGCAGCTAGTGGGGATCAAAATAATGTCTATTCCTTAATAAAGTTTTGGCAAAAACTTTATAACAAAAAAAGTAACAGCACATTAAAGTTGAAATAATTAATGAGCATTTGTGACAAATTACGGAAATGGGGTCTTTCACCTTTTTTTTTTACTTTATTTTATGAAACTTTATCTAAATTGAAGACTATCTACACTTTTAAAAAGTCTTAATTGTTATTCATTAAGCCATAATGATTTTTTTTAAATGTTGTGACGTCATAGTAGAGGTGTTGCTGGATCTAAAACAGTACAGATTGTAAATAATTGTAGTCATATATTTTTTTACTAATTTTATTATTATTACAATAAAATAGAACATTTATGTAACAAAAATTATTTAAATCTCTACTGTTTTAGATCCAGAAACACCTCTAAAATGACGTCACAACATTTAAAAAAAAATCATTGTGGCTTAATGAATAACAATTAAGACTTTTTAAAAGTGTGGATAGTCTTCAATATAGATAAAGTTTCATAAAAAAAAATTAAAAAAATGTTGGATAAAACGTTATACTTCACACGTGGGCAAAGTGGAATTACCCACTCGATAAAATTATCACACTCAGCCTTCGGCTTCGTGTGCAAAAATTTCTCTCGTGGGTAATTCCTTACTTTGCCTACTTGTAAAGTAAATAACTATTATTATAAATAAAAAATACCCACTAGTGATTTTTCTTAAAATTATACCCACTAGTGGGTAATCTGTTACTTCCCTTGTTCAAAATCGCCATAGTTATAGACCATTTATTGAGAAGTGTTGGATAAACTAATTTATACAATTCATTGCTTTTGTCATTATTTTTTGTTGTAATATACCATATATCATGTTATTTTACCAAGATAGTAGCGTTTTAAGCTAAAATCTTTTGTACTGAGAGCAACCGTGGTCGTAGTATTCTACTCGATAAGAACTACCAACAGCAGCCCTAAATTACGAACCGCTTCTAAGCATCCTGCACCTTCCATAAATACTTCTTTGTTACGATCCGGAGTACCGGAAAAATATTCATAATTACATTACAAGGAGAGTATGATTTACAAGCACGTTTACACTGCACGGTGGACTGTTCGGTGGTGTGAAGCGACCTTTACTATCCGCGCCGCATACAACCGAACATAATGAACGTTTTCATGAGTGAGTGACCACGGGCCGGGACTGAACACTGCGCCACAACGTTGCGCTGTGACGGTAAATCAAACGTAAACACCTGGAATATTCACTGGGTATTGCACTGCCTGTAATTTGTGTATTTAGTCTACCGGTGCTTCTCAACATGTTTTGCAACATTACAGTCATGAATAATTATACTCGTACATATTAATTATTTTTTTAACTACGCTCCAAAATACCAGATTTACAGAAGAAGCTACCGTTTCTTTGACTCGGCGAAATCTTTGTTTGGTGTCGTGTTGAACACATAATTTTTTGACGATTTGAGCGGTTATTATGTAAAATTTTTTTAATATCAATCGGCAAATTAGTTATTTGTTTAACTAGGCACCAAAATACCGTATTTACAGCAGAGGCTGCCGTTTCATTGACGAGGTGAGGGTGTATGATATTTATTATAGATTAGGGAAAATAGCTCCGAGGTAACGTGTCGGACTGTGGATCGTGAGATCCTCAGTTCGAATCCCACTGCCGACAGTTACAAATTTAAATTTACCCCTGTGGTTCCCCCTCCACTAACATCCTTGGGGGCTATGATTTGACGGCTGGTAACCGCAATTCATACGAAAAAATATATCACTTACCGAGATCTGCGTAAGCAGAGTGCCACACCCGTAATGGGTAAAGGCGTGATGATATATTTATTTATATATTTTATTTAGGGAAACAAAATTCAATAACCGTTCTTGAAGCACAATATACTGTGTGACTGTATTATAATCACTTGTTTATGATATTGTTTAGAGTCCATAAGGTGGCTCTTAATGGACTAGTACGATAAAGTAAAAGAAATAAATAATAAAGTTCTTGGTAATCAAATAACAGAAAGAAAAAATTTCTTTTACATGTCAACGTCATGTGTCAAATATAATTGTCATTCTAAGAGAAAAAAATTATTTGCAATGCAGTCGATCATAAAATATGGTATGTAGTTTTTACACAAATATCTATTTTGAGCGTCTGTCCAAATTTATCTCAAAATCATTCAGAGACAATTGCGACAAAAAGTAGATATATTTTACTATTAGAGGTTAGCAACGCCGTATTGTTTGCCTTTATTTTCAATTTAGTACGCAACCATTAAGAATATACAAGTTGGTGAATTAAAGAACGAACTATAGAGTTTTCAATGCTATTTTTGAAATGTTTAATTATGGGCTTTCGTAATTATTTCACCCAAAAAAGTTAATTAATTTGTCGTAGAGGAAGAATTTCTGCATTTTTTGACACCAATATTTATAATTTTACTCTACCTGGAACCGAAAAAATGACAGAAATATTTATTGGTAATTTTCTTAAAATCATAGTGCCATGAAATAACATTACCAATTAATAATTATTGTTTATATTTGTCAACAGTGTTTGATATCAATTATTTAATACTGTTCTATAATATTC
Source organism: Poecilus cupreus (assembly GCA_963942605.1). Taxonomy (NCBI): domain Eukaryota; kingdom Metazoa; phylum Arthropoda; class Insecta; order Coleoptera; family Carabidae; genus Poecilus; species Poecilus cupreus. Next base: position 964,523 of record OZ012714.1, on the reverse strand, counting down.
AAACCGAATAAAACTTATATAGTATGATATGGAATGGGTTGATTACAAGGCAGATAGACCATAAAATCGTTTCACTATATCTAATTTGACTACTAAGTTATGTATTTTTAATAAAGACACTTGATAACAGAAACTGATGACAGCAAATGACAGATATAAACAATAATTATTAATTGGCACATTTATTTTGTTATTTCATAGCACTGATAATTTTAAGAAAATTACCAATGGACATTTTCATTATTTTTTCGGTTCCAGGTGGCGTAAAATTATAAATATTAGTGTCCAAAAATTGCAGAAATTCTTCTTCTACAATAAACTATTTAACTTTTTTGGTATTAAATAATTAGGAAAGCCAATAATTGCACATTTCAAAAATACCATTGAAAACGATTCACACTACTTTTTTACAACCAGAATATTTATAGTGGTTACTATATTCTTAACAAATATTTAAAAATTATTAAAATTGTGATATAATTTATGACAGTTATCTTTGATTTATTTTGTTCATTATATTTGCGTTAATATATCAGTTCCGTAAGTCAAAATACTCGGTTTGAATGACATCTAGGTACTGTAATGTTGGTCTATGAGTATAGAAACATTTTGTTGAGCGAGTGGCCGGGCATTTTTGCTCAATAAATATGAGCGGTAATTTGTGATCGACAACAGACAACATCTCTAATTCCCAGAGTGCAGGTACACTGCAGCGCAGTGCACAGCACACAGGTCAAATTTTTCCACAATCTTTAATATTTTATGGCAGAGCGATCGCTGATCATTTTCCAGTATTGAGTAGCAGTGAATAGCAGCGAGCACTGAACGTAACCATCCCTCGAAACCGAAGCTGCGGTGATCGCCAAAGATACTTACATAATTATAGGTGAGCTATAATAATTTTACAGCGGACCATGTGAGGCTAGCGCGCGAGGGAATTGCGGAATTTATGACAAACGATTCGGATGATTGCAGAGCCAATATGCTTTTCGCCACTTGAGAATATAATCGGGTTCAATATATCGACGCATCTGGATGCTGGAAGTACTAAGAGAGCTTCGCAAATTTCCATAGCACACCCTTCATTAACTCTTTGTAACCTGTACTGCTGTACTATTTCCAAAAGCACATATCTATTATTAAAAATTGGGTTAAACTTAATTCTTTATGTTTTCTTCATTAAAGTAATACGGAAGTATCTTCAAAATTCTTATACATAATTAGTAACACAATAATTATTTAATAGTAAGCAGTTTAAATTGATACTTTGTATATAATTAAAAATTAATTTAATTATGTTTTGTGGTGGATTCTAGAACACATTTTACCAGGCCGGAAATACATATTTTAAATCTAACAGTTGTATTTATCTACTAACATTTGCAGATGTTGTGGTTTAACCAATAGTTTCAATACCTGAGCGTATAAATATGGAGCGATTACAAATGAAATAAGTGGGGTAGTACGACTCCATACAAACTAATATTATATGTTAAGTATAATGTGTTTTTTTATAGATAGTAAATTTAGTGACACTTTCCCTGTAAGGGAGGTATAGGAATCATGCTAAAAATTCGGTAGTGAGTTTTCAGTGGATGAATACGTTTAGGGTCCCTGGAATACGATTTAAATAGTGTCGCGATGATGTCTGTTTGTATGTATGTGTCAGTATGTCTTCGAGAATCTCTGGAATTAAGATTTCTAAAATACTACTAAACAGAAAATTTTACTTTATATTTGCATCCCCTTGGAAAGAGCTGATAAGTTTTTGGTTATGAATTCCTACAACTAGTTTTTAACCAATCATGATGCAAAACACTTCAAAATTAAACCAATGGAAACATTATTATTGGGCTTCCAAACTATCAAGAGATGGCGCTGATCACAAATCTCTAGCGGTACATGTCAGATTCATTTTGTATGGTCTTCTATGGCGAATGCGTGCTCTAGTTGTGGTAATTTGTGTTTTATTAATGTATTTGGTAGATTTGTTTAGATTTTATTATTATTAATTATTGACTATAGTTATATTTACATTAGTCAATAGTTGTTTTGTAGCATTATTTTGTTTTAGATAGGTTATCATTTTTCTTTGTTGATATTAGTTTGTAGTTGTATATATTTTCTAGTAGTATTTAATATTTTTGTAGTTATTTGTTGTTGTTTTCAGTAGTTTTATTTTACTTTTAGTTTAAATAGTAGTATGGATTCATTTATTTGCTTAGATTTAGATAGTATATGCAAGTTCGCACGTTGCTCTTTATCTTCTAGAAGCATGGTAGAAGGCCAGCAAATAATAAATAGGGGCCACATAATATTATGTGGAAGTACATCAACAATATCATCGCTATTTTCAATGCTCTTTTCCATGCCTTTAATTTGGCAAACTGTCACACATCATTGTGACACCCCATTTATTATTCACACAAACTAGTCTTTCACCTTTTTTTGAGAATGAATGAAATCGAACTGTTCGACTTTTATTAGTAGAAGAACTGCAGCCATAAACAATGCAAATTTTTCTGTTTTTAACAGGTTTTTTTAAAGAAAACACCATCTTAACCTCTAATCTACAAATTAAATGTAGTACTTATTTAAATAATACGTCATAGATAAATGTAATACTTCCATTGAAATTCGTCTATAGTCACTACTGTTGATATAAATTTAGAAAAAATAACAAATAAGTTCAAATGCTTTAAATAAATAAAAACTCAGAATAAACGTCAAAAACACAATGTACCGCGAGACGTAGTTCAGAATTCTGCCGCTAGTTAGCGTATTTTAATATTGGAAGCCCAATATTGATAAAATCCCGTTACCACGATAAAACTCCGTTATACCAATAAAATTCCGCTACCAATTAAACAAACAATTGTTATTGTTTATAATTGTCAGTGCGACAGTTAATTCATTTTTTAAGTTTCAATTTTGTTATTTCTTTGGAATTTATCTCGCAAATACCTCACGCAACCTCTCTGATTTTCTCCGATAAATTTTTATTTTTAAGCACTCATTATTTTTAAGCAATTAAGCATGCAGTTTGCTTTCGAGTTTGTTGATAAGTAAAAAAAAAATTTGTGCAAAATAAAAATTTATCATAAGAGCTTTTTATTTTGCCGAATAAATTTCTGTTAGTATGGAATCTTGTTACTAAACAATTTGACAAGAAAATTGTTTTAATAAAATTACGAAACCTATATCCGGAAGTGGCAGTTCACTTGAAGCCTTATTAAGTTATTTCCAAATATATTATGGTTTAATGAAAGTTTTTGTTATTAAAATAATATTTCAAATATTATTATTTACAATAATTGTTGTTCGAAAAATTATATTTTTACATTTTCGTTTAATTCTGCTTTTCTAAAAAAACAAAACAATGCTTGAAATATGTTAAGGATGCGCGTTTTTGATAGTGGTGGTCCGTGTTCCTGTATTGTTTGATAAGAAATATATGGCGAAAGGTATTTTGGTACCCATAACAGTTTATTTACGTATATTACCCATTCAATTTACTGCTAAAATGTAAATATAAATGTTGTTACAATAAGGCCTATATGAATATTCAAATATTAATATTTCACGACATATCAAACAAATATATCCACAAATTTCGAGTTATAATTTTTTGAATTACACCATTATCAAAATATCATAACCAAGTTAAACTTAAAAAATACGGAACTGAATATAAAGTAGCAATGCAATGCACAGTTGTGCCGCTTCGCAAGTCTGGTGGTCGCGATTCGATAATTAACTGCCGATTTGGTTGATTGGATGCAAAACTCTACTTTATTTTTTATTGTGTGAATACTCTAAGTAGACGGTTAGCATGTGTATTATCCATTTTATGTAATAAGGCATTCTTTTCGACAGAGATCCGTTCTTGTACGCGGGTCCGTGTCCATGAACCGTGCATATAGTCAACGCTTACTGCAACGTTTATTAAAATTGCGTCGTAGGCACGTCGTGAAGCAGCCATTACCTATACACATCCATGCGCTGCCCACTCGATACTCGATGCGAAAATCGATGATAGACGTCAATTTTCAATAGCTGCTTGCTCAACACTGCTGCTGAACTCTTCACTGTTTATAGCCTCACTTACTTTGCAATTTGGAGGATTCAGACTTTGACGTATGCTTTTGTTTTATAATGAAATAGAAAGCTACGAGGGTCGTCCAGAAAGTAAAGAACGATTTGGCATAACTAAATAAAAACGAAAGAAAAAAACACATTGATTATTCATTTCGTTTGGGACACTAGTGAAAATTGCTTGAAATTATTGGACATTTTTCTTATAGACCTAATCTGGAATCAAGGGATTTTCACTTGTATCCAAAACTAAATTAATTTTTGGATGGAAAACAGTTCGCAAACGATGAAGACCTCAAATAAGCAGTGACATTCTGGCTCAGATTTATGGCGGTAGAATAATATAGCTGATATCACGTTACAATAAATGCATTGATAGCTATGGCGATTACATTAAATAATGGAGTAATGTACTGTAACTTTGTAAATAAAGTTTTGTGTTGATATCTTTCGTCTTTATTTAGTTCAGCCAAATTGTTTTTTACTTTTTGTACGACCCTTGTATTATGATAATTTGTGGCTAGTGTGTTTTTAATTTTAATTTTAAGAAGCGTCCATGCTTAAAATACACTGTCAAACGTCATAATTGATATGTTAGCCTCAGGAGTCAGGAGTGAAGCATCAATATAAAATACAAAGTAATCTTTTAAATGTTATTAGTTGTCAAAAAAATAAAAAAAGCATGTCAAAATATTTTTTGACAACTATACTTTTTATTTTCCATTGACGCTTCACTTCTGAGGATGACCTATGTAATGCACACTGGTCGAAGAGCATCAGAGATCATCGAAGAGCTCTTCGATAAAACAAAAACACTTTTGACACAGATCTTAAAAATATTTTAGTTTTTTGTAACTAAAACATTTTTAATATCTATGTCAAAATGTGTCAAACGTGTCAAATAATTATGAAGTGTAAGAAATATGTGTCGTGTGAAATATTTTAAAAGTAATATTTGCATTACTATTAGTTGGATAATTTTGAAGACTAGATATTAATTCAATTTTATTTTAAAATAAATTCATAGTTACAATGAGAACAAAAATTAAACATGTTTAACATCTATATATCAAATAATTTTCAAAATAAAGTCATACGCAAGGAACAAGTCATACGTGTTCAGTTGGTTTTATTTGTATAAGAAAGTAGTGTGGTGCCCACACCAGATTTCTTTTCGTGGGTTAAAAACAATATCCAGAATATATACCCGCATGGAATAGATGTGGCATAATCTTCAATACTTAACTGACTAGGTGTTGTTGAAGGGTAATATAAAGTTAGACAACAGAAAAACAGTTGAGATCGTTGAAACCATTAGCAGATTAATTAACAACGCTATCAAGATATACTTGATGTTCGCGTGTATATTATATACTCTCAATATTTATCCATCAATCCGTACAGGATAATTTATAAATGTATTATAGAATAAAATCTGTTGATAAATCATTAAAAAAGTTATTGATTTATATCATGGAATCAAATTAAATATATAATTTTATTTCATAATTAAATATATTCAGCTAATTATAATTTCAGAGACGAATTAAGTAACAATAAAAAGTATGTGGATACAATATTTAATTATAATTAAATTCTATAATACTGGTATAAAATGCAATGAATTTTTGACAGCATTTTCAATGCAATAAATTAACATCAAAGGCTGACAGATTTGATAGGACATAAATTATTTTTTCTTGTTTGAAATTAACTAATTTAAAAATTATGGCATTGTATTAATGATCATTTAAAATCAAATATATGTTGATTTTATTTATGTATTTAATATCAAAAAGTAACAAACGAATTCTGACAGCTGTCAATCAAAATTAAAAAATATTATCAGTCTCGAGTACTTTTTCATCGCCAGGTCGATTTCGAATTGAATTATTGGTAATTTTTTCTTTCCTTTATCAGATGACTTTTAATAAGTGTAAAGATGTGTTTCACTAGTTATCCAATTCTATCGAAAACTTCATAATTATCTTCTTTGCGTAGAAAGAAAAAAACTAGTATGGCCACGACATAACTTTCTTATAAATATAAATAATAATTTAATTGTTCAAAGTAACGCATCAGGTTATGGATCATAAGATCTATGTTCGAATCCCATAACCGGCAGTTGTCAATTTAAAATTTACACTTTTGGTGAAAGATTTGATTAAGTATTTATAATGGTATGTCAGTCCCTACATTAATGTATGGTTCTGAATATTTGGTGCATATGTAAAAAGCATGAACGAGGTATAACTGCTGTGGAAATGAGGTATTTGTGAAGAAAGTGACCGTGTCCGGAATACGAAGGTGGGAGTGAGTCAATCGAAGAACGAATGTTGAATGAAAGGTTGGTGAATCTAATATATGTGGGTGAGATTGAGGGTGAACGATTGCTTGGGCGTCCGAGGAATAAATGGTTAGGTTTGATTAATGAATTGTTGCGAGAATGAATTCTTCAGAGTGTGAAGAATAGAATCTGTATCGAAAATAGTGTACAAGAATAGGAATGTTTGGAGGAGATTGATTGTTGGTTGATTGTGTTTCTGGTTTTGTGCTATCCCACTTAGTGGTGATAATGATGTTATGTACTTTTTCTAGGATCACTACTGAAAATTACACTTTCTCCACACAAAAGAAAACTTGAAAATTGTATATTTCGTAGAGTCGTGTGGAATAACTTGCGCAATTATTCCACACGCAATTGTGATCAACTTACTAATAAATAATATAATACTATATGATATTAATATGTCAAGTATAATTACATTTATATATCATAAAATAATATATTAGTTTATATAAACCTTCGTTTTCAATATTAAGATTACAAAGAAAATACAATATCAATTTTTTAATAAAATATGTCATTAGTTTTTATATTACAATCCATAGATTTAGAGTTGGTAACACTGGGCACATCTGCGCTTGCGCCGTCTTCATGCTGTAATCATAAAAGTAAAATAGTTTGAGTTTAAGATGTCATTTTTTGTTGTTCAAGAGTAACAATTATTATTATTAAATCTTGACAAAAGTGTGATCGTAGCAAAAGTATAGTGTGCAACTCATGCAGAATTACCTATTTTAGGCTCGTGTGATTTCAGCACTCGACTTCGCCTCGTGACAAAACTCTCACAACTCGCGTGAAATAGATAACTTCCTGAACTTGTTGCACAATATACTACTATGAGCATCCTAGTAAAATTGTACGAGTAACTTATTTTTCTAATACTATTCTTGCAATTTTTTTATCTATTACTCTCTGTGTCATTCACAAAAAGAGTATAGTTGATCAAAACAGAATAGCATAGACCAGCAACCAACAAGGTGTCCTGTACGAAGATTTTCGGTAATCTTATATTAATCCCATCAAGAAAGCAGATTTTTTCGTTGAAGAATTCCATCCACATCGAAGTAAAAACACCGCTAAAATATTTAAATGGCCGCTGACGATTTCCAAGCCAATTTGATGGCAGAAGACTGAAGCATGTCAACGCATTCTTATACCCGTTACCGAATCGAACCTTCTTTTGTTTCAAGTTCGGTTTTTTGCCGCGGAACAATCAGACAGTTAGCCCGACGAATGCCATTCACAGACAAAAAATTTTCGCCGGCCAAATTTTAATACGCCGCGTACGGCATGCATAAACACTGCGCATGCCAAATGCCTTCGTTTGAATGAAAATTTAAATACTTCACTTTTTACCGCTGCGGGCTCCTTTCTGCGCAATTAAATAAAAACTGCTGCAGCGGAAAATTACCATCATGCTAATTAATTATGTTATTAAAATTATGCCGCGGTTTTATTTATAAACACGAAATTTAGTGAATTAAGATGTATAATAGCGTTAATAGTTATTTTTATTGTTTTTGAAAGGCAGGTGGAAAGTTTAATGTAACCGCAATATTATTTATTAAATGTAGCAGAGTAAATTATTGTAATTATCTGATTAAGATTTTTTATTTATAGCCGGATACTCCGTGAAATAATTAATCTTTTATTTACATTTAAAATATTGTTTATACATGGTGGTTCATAATGCACGTAAAAGTTTGAATTTTCCTTAAAGTTTTAAAAATTATTGAAAATAATTGAGAAGTATCTCGTTTCCATAAAAATATATTTTATCCAACACCTCTCAATAAATGCTATATTACTATGGCGATTTTAAACAAGCAAAGTAACAGATTATCCACTAGTGGGTTTAATTTTGAAGAAAGCCACTAGTGAGTATTTTTTTATTTATAACAATAGTAATAACACACAACACCTTGGTAACTACTTCGATTGACATTTTAATTTAAAAATTTAAAGCATATGTCACTGTCAAATAATATTTCTTTAATTAATTTTGCATTTATTAAGAGATGTTGGACAAAAAGTTATACTTCACACGTGGGCAAAGTGGAATTACCCATTCGATAAAATGATCACACTCAGCCTTCGGCTTCGTGTGCTAAAATTTCTTTCGTAGATAATTCCTTACTTTGCCCACTTGTAAAGTAAATAACTATTTTTGTTAATCCGATAATTTATTGTTATATTAATTTTAAAATATGCACCCATAAAAAAATAATGGCAAAAGCGGTGAATTGCAGAAATCTTTTTAATTAATGAAACTTATTTCATATACTATAATAATGTCTACATATTTCTCGTTACTGAAAGTATTAACCATTTCGCGCTTAATATTTTTAGATGTTTAATGAATTGATATTTAAATAAATTTCAACGGCAACTTGTTTTCTAGTTGTTTTTGTTTTTAAGTGGCTCTCAAACATGTGTACAGCAATTTTTGATCAATAAAATAAAAATTTTAAATTGGCGTAACTTTTATGATAATACGTTCGAATTATTTTTTAACTAAACATTGTTCAACTAACTTTAAAGTATGTTCAATTTTTATTTAAAACACAATTTACTGTTTATTAATTGATTCAACTTTAATTTGCTGTAACTATTTTGTTATTGCGTTTTTGCCAAAATCTATTAAGGAAAAGACATTATTTTGGGCCTCTTTAACTATATTTTCAACCTTTTCCGAAACTAATATTTTATTTCAAGCAAGATATTTAATTATGATAAATATATATTATTGCTACGAAATAAATATATACGTATTGTTACGGTAAAAATATATAAATTTTTTAGGATGAACTTTGTGTGATCTTCAATTGTTATTATTAAAATTCTTATTGTATGTCCAACAACCTGATAAATCAAAAGTGTCAGCCTCATTTAACATCTTGAAGGATTTCAAGAATTCAAGAAGTATAACAAAAAGACGGATATTAAATTAAACAAAGTTAGAGTATACCCAAGTAAATCTCAACAAACCGAACACAATGACTGTAGGTGTTGCTGTACACACACTTAGAAACGTAGACTGAAATGCGCACGCTTCAGACACACCTGTAACCTGTAGCTCAGCGCGATAAGCAACCAACGGCCACGATATCCGCGATATCCGATACAGGCGCCCGATATCGCACGCAACACACGCGATTTATATAAGTGAGAACGCAATGGAGATAAATGTTGGCACGCATTGCTAGCAAGTACACTCCGAGGCAGAAGTTTGCAAAGTTCTTAACATTTGCAATTATTCAGAAATAGAAATTATTGAAAGGTCCCTAAAGAGGTAGGCTGCTGTAATGGGGTCTTTCCCCATTTTTTTTTTTTTTATTCTATTTTATGAAACTTTATCTAAGTTGAACACTATCTACAATTTTTTATTTTATTTTATGAAACTTTATCTAAATTGAACACTATTTACACTATTAAAAAGTCTTAATTGTTATTCATTAAGCCACAATGATTTTTTCTAAAATGTTGTGACGTCATAGTAGAGGTGTTGCTGGATCTAAAACAGTACAGATTGTAAATAATTGTAGTCATATATTTTTTACTTATTTTATTATTATTATTACAATAAAATAGAACATTTATGTAACAAAAATTATTTAAATCTCTACTGCTTTAGATCCAGCAACACTTCTACTATGACGTCACAACAATTTAAAAAAAATCATTGTGGTTTAATGAATAACAATTAAGACTTTTTAAAAGTGTAGATAGTCTTCAATATAGATAGAGTATCATAAAAAATAAAAAAAATGGTGAAAGACCCCATTATATTATTTTCTGGTAATTTTATTTTTATTTCGCATTTCAAATAAAGATATCACATCATTTATCAATATTTGGAAGAGACTGGTTATAATGTTTCAGTGACTGGTGTGAGACTGGAACAATTGAATGAATTTGTATATTTGGGTAGTTTGTTTTCGAGGGATGGACGTATTGACCGGGAGATTAAACGGCGGGTGTCTGCAGGGTGCAAGGTATTGGGTGCTCTGGGTACATTTGCTCAAAACATGAATGAGATGCTCGATTGAGTATTTATAATGATGTGTTAGTGCTTTCATTGATGTATGGTTCTGAACGTTAGGTGTGTATGAAGAAGCATGAACGACGTTTAACTGCTGTAGAAATGAGATATTTCAGAGGAGTGTGTTGGTATTTGAGATATGATCGTATTTGAAATACATTGGTGTATGGTGATGAGTGTGAGATTGAGAAGAATGTTGTTAAGGAAGTGGAAGTGAGTCAGTTGAGGTGGTTTGGACATGTTAAGCGTATAACGAATGAAAGGTTGGTGAAACTTATATATGCGGGTGAGATTGAAGGTGAACGATTGTGTGGGCGTTCGAAAAATAAATGGTTAGGTATGATTGATGGTTTGTTGCGTGAACGAATGATTCTAGACGAGCATGTATATGAATGTGGACGAGACGAAAGTGGTGGAATGTTTGGAGGAGATTGATTGTTGGTTGACTGTGTTTCTGGGTTCGTGCTACCCCACTGAGTGTGATATAGCGTGATGTTATGTATGTAAGTATTATTAATCTAGTAAACAAATAATTGAAGATTATTTGTCATCATTTCACACTTAATATTATAAATATGTTTGAAAATATTTTTATTTTAGTTCGTAGAAGTGCATTAGGTTCCACAGCAGTAATGCATATATTTTGTTCATGATTCTTCACCCAATCAACATTCAGAAATATACATCAATGTAGACACTAACACATCATTATAAACACTCAGTCTAGCATCTGTAGATATATCCATACCCAGATCACCCAATATCTGACATCCCGCATACACCCGCCTTTCAATCTTCCGATCAATACGTCCATCCCTCAATATAAACTATAACTACGAATTCTGCAATATTATGGTCCAGGTGTTCAGTGTCTTGTTATCTTCTTTACTTTCGTAAATTGTTTACAGCAACTGTACAAAGATATAAAATATAATGTCTGATATCTTAGATATCAATTTTTACCTTCTTAATTGAACAAGGTGAAAATTACATGTTTTTGTCAGATCCTTATTTATCAGTAAATTATACGGTTTCATAAAAACCGATTGCAGATAACAGATGGTACGTTAACCTCAGTGTTATTGAAAATAATGTAAATTTCCACGTAAAACCTAATTCTGCTTAAATTATTATTATTCAATGAACAATCCCAAATTAAGTGTGCAGCATCTCGTAGAATATTAACGAAAAAATAGGATATAGCAACGAACAAACATTACGCTTACATATATTCATGTCACACGGTGTTTTTCAATACCTGCCATTAATATCATATTACTTTTAAAAATACATTAACATTTAGAATCTGTTAATAAAAATCATTCATTGTAAATTGTACTAGAATTTGCAAATGTTGAATTATGTTATTCTACATCTTTTTGAATATAATAATATTTACTCTACTTTCTTTACATACCAAGTGTAGAATTGAAATATGGAAAATAGGGATTTTAATAGTTTTTTTTTTATATATTTTAAAATGCATGCAATAAGTCTCATTTATATACCTAAATGTTAGTATTTCACTACATAACAGTCTAAACAAACTAAAATTAATATTTATTAGAAAAATTGTAACAAGGTTATGAAAAAATAAACAAAAACTAAAAATATGTGATATTTCAGGAAACAGATTTAGATTTATTTATTATAGTGTTATATTATTTTCTGTAGAAATTTCGTAGAAGATTGTATATTATATTTTTGTATAATTGAGAATTTGAGAATTAATTTGTTTCTGTTATGGCTTGTATTTCCAACCTACGGTAAACTAGAAAATAAATTTATCAGTAGAATAAACAAAAAATATCGCATTAAAAGCATAGCTTAAATGATGATTATTATTCTAGCTGTCATCTTTCGATGCAATATTTGTTGTTTAGTCCTCTGATAAATTAATCCTCTAGTTTATCAGATATTGGAAATACCGGCCCTTAAATAAATAAATAACTGTAAAACTTTTAAGAAATGTTAAATATGTATATTTCTTTTTTGTTTAATTTGTCATGCCCATGTTACAATTTTTCCTAATAAATATTATGTTTAATTCGATTGATACATCGTGAAATACTAAAGCATTTTAAAATTCTGAACAACTTTTGTATTTATATTGTTGCAATTGGGCTTTCAAAATTAAAATACGCTAACTAGTGGTAGAAAGCTAAACTAACCATAAGGAATATAAATTTCATTGTATTTTGAAATTAATTGTTATTTTTAAAAATTAATAACAATTGTAGTTATTTTAAGAGCATTCCAAAGTAAGTATAACATTTGTTTAAGCCGTATTATTTAAATAATATGTAAAAATGTAAGGTTCATTGTATTTGTAGATTACAGGTTAAGATTGAATTCTCTCCAAAAAACTTACAAAAACAAGAAAATTTTCAGTGTGTATGGCAACAGTTCTGCTGCCAATAAAAGCAAACTACCAATACTAATGCAAGCATTCACCATCATAAGATATCATACTATGTTCAACGACATCTCTTGATAATTTGGAAGCCCAATAAAGTAAATAATTAAAAATTTAGACCAATTTTAAAAGTCCCTATACATCACATTTTAATATAATATTCTGTATACTGAGTGAGTCACAAAATACTAAAAACATTAACCTCTTTAATATGGAAAATAAAACTTCAGGTAGGCTGTTGAATAAAACAAGTTATTGTTATTTTATTGAAACTCCTGTCAACAACAACTTTGCATAGACAACAATTGTTGACAAATTTATGATAGGAGTATCAATAAAAAACAAAACATTAACTTGTTTTTCTCAATAGCCTACCAGAAGTTTTATTTTCCATATTAAAAATGTTTTTTGAAATTGGTGACTTTAATTTTTATGGTTATAGTTCGAGCTATTCACTCCAATAAAAAAGTACCCCTTTCCATATAAGAAAATTTAACTTTCACTCCCCCGCCACACTCCGCTAACAATTTTATTTTACCAACTGTGCAATTAAGTTCCTCTCCTTGCTGTATAAGCCCGTGTATTTAATTTTTGTCTAAAGTTATTAGTTGGTCAACAAAACTGGGGGAGGTAAAAATGTGGATCTGTATCTTAACTGTTATTAAATGGTATTTTGTTTATTATTTCATATTTTAATTTGTTATTATAAAATAACATTAGAAGCGATACCACAGAGCTAAAGTATCATAAGTAATTAAACCATTCAATTTATTAACAAAGATACTAAGTACGTTCTCGTGGATGCAAAGTATGAGAACACATGCATCAAGCTCGTTAATAAAATGGCGTAAATAATTTTTTGGCCGCGTTTGCTGGCTAACGAGTCCAACTCGCTGATCTGCCATCGGATATTGGGCGAGCGGTGTATTATATGCACCATTTTATATTAATTACACGTAATTACAAAGTAAACTGTTTGAGATAATGCCCGACTGTATAAATCACATAATGCAGTGTTTATGCATTCTTATTTTGCTTCCAATTAAACTTGTTATATTATAATTAAATCTCGTTCGCTTGACTCAGATGTTGAGACAACGTTGGGCTTCAGCCAGCTGAGTGCTGAATCCAGTGGCGTATTTATGGGGATGTACGGCACTGGAACCCCTCCCAAAATCTATACTTTTACTTAAAAGTTGTTGGCTGTTTTTGGATATTTTGAAAGAAGTGTTTTAGCCTCGGTTTTTGAGCATTACATGTTCTAAAATTATTTTATAAATAATAATAAATAAAAACTTCAAATAAAAGTAGTACACAATAATTTCTCTGTAATTTCTAGTCAAAACATTTTTGAATAATAGTATATTATTAGTACATTAAGGGAAAGAAGTGTATGATTTTTTCTTTACACTTTACACTTCTCTCCTGCGGTGTATATACTGTTTTTTTCACGACCCCAAAATTTTTGATGGCTTTTATGTATTTCAAAATTATTTCAATTGTAATATAATTTATGAGAGTTACCTTTAATTTGTTTAATTTTGTTGATTTTTCACATTATTTGAGCACTTTTCCTCTCGACGGGAAAGTGCACAAATTTTCAAAGATATGTAACTGGATATGTTTCTGTCATAGAAACCGAGTTTCTCTCCGGGTCGTAAAAAAAAATTTTCGATGACCACTACGAAAAATACATAAATTCACACGCTAAAATATTACTGAAAGTTGGTCATTGCATATCACTAGCAATGCTGTGAGCTATGAAAGCTCGTTAGCTTATCAGATGCATCCGCAATTGTGTGATATGATTTTATGACAAGCTGCGATAACTGAACGAACTAACATTAAAATTTATGTTTAAAAGTTTGACATTTGCAGAAAAATTTCTGAATTTACACGGACTAAGCAGGTTGGACCCTGATTTTTCAAATTTTAACAAACTTTTGGTGAATTCTGAGAGCAATGATGTTAACAATGTTTTTTTATATAAATTTTATATTGTTTCTTTTTTAATTGTGGTTGTGGAAAAGTATCGTGTACAACACGTGCTGAAAGGGTATTTCACACTCGTGTAATTAAACTACTTCACACCCGTGTGAAATATCCAACTTTCAGCACTAGTTATACAAAATTCTATTGGAACATTGTACAGCGCTCATGTTACCAGCCATAGTGTTTTAAGTAAATGTTTGCTATAACAACAAATGCTACTTCTGAAAAAATGCACAGTTCGAATTAAAGGTCTATCACATTAGTTTGTCATGTAAAGTCTGTGTTATGTCAATATGTTGAATGGAAAATAAATGGTTATATTCTTTTGACATAATTTAGCAATTGAAATGGAACTTCTTGCTTTGTGTAATATTTTGTCTGCAGAATCACTCACACAACTAAATCTATGTGAACATGCTTTTATACAAAAGTAGTGTTTTGTAGGTATAAGATCAATATTGCATATTACTGATACTGTTTTAGCAAGGAACCCCTCGACGTATTAAATAATTTAGAAAATAATGTCGATATCTATGGAAAAATAAATTACTTACCGAAATCTGCAAAATGAGGTAAATGACGTTATGATATCTATTTTAATTTAAAGTGTAGCTTAAGTATATTATGTTCATAAGTGAAACGGATCCTATGTATCTCTGGCCTTGCTTTTAAAATAAAATAGTAAATACGCCACTGGATAAAGTTAGCGCAGATCTCTGATGAAGGTCCGTTTTTTTATTATTTTGTATTTATGACTATATTTACAGTTAGTTACATGAATTATATCTTGTTAAGTGTATGTTGAAACATTGGTGATTTAATCACTTTGTTAATTTTATTAACAATAATAGCGTCGTGCAGAGAAATACAATAATAACACTCTGCTTATTAATGCAAAGCCAAGTAGGGTTAAAGCTTATAGAACAATTTCGTACATATTCAGCAAATCATTCATATTTATTTGACTTATTCCTATTTTAAATCCAAATTATTTTTTTCTGTTCTGATAAACTACACCCAAGTCAGTGTCCTATGTCCAGAGCTAAAGTTGCAAAGCATTGGGGTCGCAGCATGCATATCAAACTCTGTTTTGCAGAAGCGAACTGTCGACTTTTTGCTTCGGCAGCGTCGTCGTCGTCAGTCGTCACTTGTCACGGCGTCGCGGATCACTACACCACACTCCAGGACCGGCCTTACTGCGACTTTGGCCCAATTTAGAGCTTGTTTTTAAATTTTAAGTAAAGTTTAAATTATTAATAAGATAGTATGTTTACGAGGGATGGACGATTAGACTGGGAGATTAAAAGGCGGGTGTCTGTAGATTGCAGGGTATTGGGTGCTCTGGGTACATTTGCTCGAAAAGTGAATGTATCTAGAGATGCTCGATTGAGTGTTTATAATGGTGTGCTAGTGTCTACATTGATGTATTGTTCTGAATGTTGGGTGTGGATGAAAATTCAGTAATAACTGCTGTGGAAATGAAATATTTGAGAGGAATATGATTTTGTTCGGAATAGGGAATACGGTGGTGTACAATGAGTGTGAGATTGAGAAGAATAAGGGGTGGTTTCCGAGATTGGGAATGAACAATTGTACAATGGTATTCGAGAAATTAAAGAACGATTTGGCATAACTAAATAGAAATGAAAGATATCAATACATAATTTAATAATTATAATGAAATAAAAGACTTTTGAATATAGTTCTGTATATTTAAATTTATTAAAATTCAACGTTTCAAAATATAGAACATAATTCTTTGTATTTCATTATAATGAGTTCTGAAAGCTTTTTCAACTTACTGAAAAAATTATAATATTTATGTCCTGAAATATCTGAATAAATTTGTTGGTTGTGTATGTAATTTTCTATATTTCAAAGGTTATTTGCTATTATTTGGAATGCTAAGAGGTGTGCAGCCGTCAGGCTGGCTCCGGGCCACGACTCCGGACTTACGTTCCGGAATTCATGCGACATGTGATAGAAAAACTGGACATGCGTTTACGTTGCGTTTCATTGCAATGTCCAGTGGAATACATTTAACGTATTTTTAGAATGTGTTAGTTCTGGTTCTGATTTAGTTTTTTATGTTTGTTGTCTGTTGAAGTGTAGATTGTAATTGATATAAATCGTGATCTATAATTAGCACCCATCTATAAACTACAAATAGCTTGCTGTTGTGGTTTTATTACTGAACCATAACGTAATGTTTACCACAATTTTACCCACAGTATTTAAACTATTGCAAGATTCAAAAAAAAAAAAATTATTCTGATAAAGTATTTTGCTTGGATGTATATAATCTTAAATTTCCCATTTTGTTTTTATAAAAACAAACCTCAAGTGTTCATAGTCAAAATAAACTCTATTACAAAAATAAAATGTGTTTGCAAATTTTTTATGATTTTTTTACTCCTGTATAAATATATCCCTAAGAATTAAATTTTTCGATGAATTATACTACCCATAATTCACGATAGTCGACCAATCAGAAATCCGTAATTCACGTTTATTTTAAAGACGTGTAGATTACCAAGCAGTGGCCATCTGACTGTTGACATCAAGTATTTTGATGTTGACGTTTTTCAACGTGTGTTTTTAACCGATTTTGATCATTTACAAAAGTGATTTCCGAATTTACAGGAGTAGAAAAAGGATAGTATTATATTCGGGATTATATAGTGGGATGATTTACATCACTCGCCTACAGTTCGTGAAGCAAACTTTATCTTCGTGAATAATCCGTCATATAATAATATATTATTATTGTTGTGTTACTGTGTAATGAACATGAACTGTTTCTGTTCAAGACATGACCGCTGTAAAAAATGGTTGGCGAAAAAGTTCGTTTTCTGAAAAATGCAATTTTATTATATATTATATACCATACTCCACTAAGATATTTCATTGTTATTTCCATATATCTCATGATATCAATTTCTAACAGTTGTCAATGAAACATCAGACCAATAAATGAACATTAAATTTGAAGGGTATGTATATATGTAAGATACTCATTTTGTTTATGGAAGGGTTATGCAGCTGTTGATTTATTCATTTCTGAAAATGGCGAGACTATTAGGGGTAAAAATTAACGCGATTTTAAATTTAAAGATACAAAGCGTCTATAATGAACTCACTGTAATTTACAACATTAGCGAAATTTAGAGCAGCCAAATTTTCCGTCCAATTAAAATGGTATATTTGAGTAAAATGTCGTGTTGATCGGGGTCAACAGCACCAGCTCCGCGGTCCAGAGTCCGCGCGTCCGCGAGTGCCCAGTCCAGCAGCCGTTAAGATATGTGCAATGCTAAACGCGAGCCGCGGCCTACGTGGATGGCATATGCACAAACAAATAAACATAGCCACACCCCCGCAATGCGATTGGTTGGCGGACACTCGCACCGACAACATTTCAAACGCACCTCGCTCCATTGGTTCAACAATGCTTGAAAAATTCAAATTTCATATTGCCGATAGCGATTGCGGATTGCATTGCGCTGACTTCATACTCCACCGCCAAGACGCGAATCTTGCACGGACACTGACAACTTATACTGCGGGTACCATAGCTCGACTTGGCCCACCTGATTTGTAACATTACTAAATTGTTTCTACTTATTTCTATTTCTCCAATTCGGCAGTCATTAACCTACGAAAAAAGGAGGAGGTTCTCAAGTCGATGCGTTTATATTTTTTTCTACGACCACTCAGAAATCTGCTCATTGTATGTTTGTTGTTGCTAGGGATATGAGGTACATTGCAAGCATCGTGCTAAATGAATTTGTTTTGTGAGTATTTCAATACAGATCAGTTAATTTAAGTACATGTGCCATTGCTAGGATACTTATTTAGAATTGTCAAATATTGAAATGTGAAAACGCGACAAATTTATTATTAAAATTAAATTAATTTTGAAATAATATCGTGGTCATAGAAAAAGTATAGTGTACAACTCGCATGGAATGTCCATTTCATACTCGTATGATTTGCAAACTTTCATACTCGTAGGAAATGAGTACCATTCCATGCTCGTTGTACAATATACTATTATGTATGACCACGCATAACTTTGTAAATTTTTAAGTGTTGACCGATTCTACCACGCATAACTTTGTAGTGGGTATACCTCGAAGTTGGTTTCATTCCGGTTTAAAAAATATATATGTTTTTAACGAGAAATTAAACCGACGAAGAAGGAAACTGAAAACCGGAAAATAAAATAAATCTTTTTATTTTTAATTATTAAGCTCCTAAACTAATGTAACTAATTTTGAGTCGTCGCCAAACAAACAAACAAGCAAATTAATTACATAGCCGATTCAAAATTAGTTACTTACATTAGTTTAGGAGCTTAGTTATTAAGACTAAAAAGGTTTATTTTATTTTTGTTTTTCAGTTTCTTCTTCCGTCAGTTTAAATGTTTTGTTAAAAAGTTTTTGTATTTTTAATCGGATATCCCAGTGCAAAGCTACGTGGTAGAATTGGTTAACAGATAAAAATTTAGTGGGTGAACAATCATACAAACATAACATCACGCTATGTCCCACTTAGTGGGGTAGCACGAACCCAGAAATATAGTCAACCAACAATCAATCTCCGCCAAACATTCCTATCCTGACACACCTCTTTCGCCTCCTCTACATTCATAGTGCGATTCACACATGCTCGTTTATTCAATCATCCAATATTTTCATACCCTTAGAAGTAGATTATTTTTCATATTTACATGTAACCAACTTCAAATTCAAAGTATACCCTTTCCAATAAAAAAAGAATCATCAAAATCGCAATACTCTGTAAAAAATTATGCGAGATCATACATAAAAAGTATATAAGTCGACCTGAAAACCTGCACCTTTTTCGTCAGCTAACAAACAAATAATAGTAATTAACATAGACGCCCGTGGAGCGTTCAACGTTTAATGTACGACCAATATCTTATTTTATAAAAGATTTATATCGATTTTCATCCTATTATTGTGATATTTATTAAAGATTAATCTAGTTGCTTGTGAACGCTAACTAAGCAACACGATATTCTTTTTTGTTTACAATACAGACTTGTTTATTTCATTATATTATTATAACGCCCTAGGACGTTATTTGGTATATAACTGCTCGGCTAGTTGGGCAGTTATAATAACATTAAATATGTAATTAACAGTCAACAGTTAAAATGAAAAAATAACGCGATTACATATAATTTTCATAGTTTTCTTTTCTGGCAACATCTATTAAAATAGGTACTGAAAAGAATAGGTATAAGTTTGTATTTATACGTGAATATTTCGAAAAAGAAATAACAATAAAATTTGATATTTCTGCCGTAGCAATAGAAGAATAAGTTGAGCTGGAAAAACAAGTGATATAGCATGTCAACTTTTCATCCCAGCCACATTTCAATTGTCATGTACACAAACAGCAGCGTTGTATTCAATAACTTATCGTGTCATACCAGATACCAGTGCACATTGGAATGTCAAGCAATGAAACTGTCATCGACTCTAATTCTTCCCCGTACAAATCTCTACAGTTACATCTGTTAGAAAAACTAGCGACTAATTTAATACAACATCACTCATTAATATAATATTCATGTAAATAAACATTTATTTTAATGTGAGGTTAGTTTTTTGACAGGAGGAGTGGCGCTGCGAGCGGTAGAGGCATATACATGTACTACTCAGTGTGAAGTACGCACGTTTCACGTTTATTCCAAGATGGGAATACACTTCCTCTATGACTTCGGGGAAACGTGTACTGTTAGATTTGTAAGAGGTAAATGTTCATTTAAAATTTAAATGGCTTGCTGTATTTGTATCTGATCTCAAGCTTTCTACGGAACGATAATACAACGTTTTGTTTGATTCACTGTTGCGTTAACTGCTCACTGAAACTAGACGTTTTTGTCCCCCGCAGAATGTTCTGCATGTTCTGAATGTAGAAATGCTGGATAACACAAACATAGTAAGCACCAAAACTTTTTGATTTAATAAAAACTTAATAAGCAAATAGAAAAATAGATACAACTTCAAGTTCTTTTAAATTAACGCCCACCTATTTTCTCGTTTCCATAAAAATATATTTCTTTCAAATCTGACAATTTGCAGTTATTTTGATTTTAAATTATACACACAAGAAAAAATAATGGCAAAATCAGTAAATTATACAATCTTCTAATTAATAGTTATTTGTTTAACTGGGCACCAAAATACCATATTTAGAGAAGAGGCTGCCGTTTTATTGACGAGGCGAAGCCGGAACTGTAAATATGTGTTTGGTGTCGAGTTGACCACATAATTTTTACCGATTTAAAATTAATATTAATTTAGTGATTATTTTATATACATATATTTTGAAGGTAATCGCTGTAAAATTACGTTGCCATGTATTTGTAGAACGGATGCTATGCATTTGTTGACGGTTAATACGTGTTTGTAGAGCGGTTGCTATGTAAAATAATTTTACATCCTAGGCATAAAAGTGACACTTTATAGACTGTTAGTAGTCCGTAAAGTGTTACCTTTAACGTCAATCGGCAAAAATAAACATTCAATAAACCATAATCATGTGTACATATTCCTCATTACCTACTGAAAAATATTAATCATTTTGCACATGATTTGAATTCACATTTAAATAAATTTCAACGGTAACATATTTACTAGTTGTGTTTTTGTTTTCAAGTGGCTCTCAACCATGTGGACAGATACAACAATAAAAAATTAATAAATAACCGTAACTTTTATGACAAAACATTATACTACTATTTTTTAAACTAAATATTGTTTAACTAACTTTAAAATATTCCAAATTTATATTTAAAACATAATTAACCACCGTAGTTTGTAACGACTGTTGATTACTTGATTCAATTTTAATTT
Source organism: Poecilus cupreus (assembly GCA_963942605.1). Taxonomy (NCBI): domain Eukaryota; kingdom Metazoa; phylum Arthropoda; class Insecta; order Coleoptera; family Carabidae; genus Poecilus; species Poecilus cupreus. The sequence continues at coordinate 942,744 of OZ012714.1, read as the reverse complement.
GTTGTATTTTTTTTGTTATTGTGTTTTTGTTATTGTGTTTTTGCACTTTCAATCTTTTCCATACGTTATGAATCACCTTGTATTTTACATCAGAATCAGTTAAACCAGAATGAAAGAATCAAAATTAATAAATGGATGTTAATTTTTATTTAATTTAACTGGCAAACTGCCCCAATTTCAATCAAATTAAAAAAAATTGTTGTATTGATCCAGTCGTGAGGGAAAGTGCTAAAATAATGTGAAAAATGAACAAAATTAAACAAATCGAAAGTAACTATCATACATTATATTAAATTTCAAATAATTTATAATACATAAAAACCATCATAAATATTGGTTTCGTGATAAATATAGTGAGTACACCGTAGGAGAGAAGTGTATTTTTTCCTTGTCGTATTGTAGCCCTCGCTTACGGTTCGTGCTTCAATTTACTCCGCGGGAAAAAACCATACACTTCTCTCCCTTAATGTATAATATACTATTAAATGATTAAACATTTGTTACAATCATTTGTTCAGATAATTACATTTCTGATAATTAATTTCAATGCGTGGAATGTATAGTAATACTAATTATGTAAAATATAATTATGATTCTGCATTGTGTAACAATATAATTATTATTTAAAATGAATATATTCCGACATTGATTTTTATGGCCAGCTTATCAATATTCGATGGCTGCTTATAATCAATAATTAATTAAATCGCAACCACAACCACATCTGTAGAAGTGGACGTCATACGTATACGTATGATGTGCGTGTCGATCCTCTTTGCTGGCTGCTCCCTCCCTCCCTCCTACGTCCGAGCAGCCAGCGACCTTTGAATTCTGTCACGTAATCGCTACATTTGGAATTTGTTTTATTTGTTCTTCGTTTGTTTCTCACGTTTATTAATTAGTGACAAACTTTTACTTTTCTATCAACTTCCTTTTTTGTTCAACTTAAATATGAAATGTTTTATAAACGTACTCCCAGTCAATCGTTCAACGTTTTTCTTTTAGTATGGCGTAAATGTGGAAGAGCGGTGGTTTCAACAAGACGGCGCAACATGCCACACAGCGGGTCCCTCAATCAATTTATTGAGGGACACATTTGATGAGTACATAATAACGCGCAATGAACATGCGGTTTGGCCTCCAGGATCGTGTGATTTAACACCTTTAGATCATTTTCTGCGGAAATATTTGAAGTCGTTAGTCTACACCGATAAACCAGTCACGATGTACAACATGGAAGTCAAAATTCGTTATTGCCGATATAATACCCCAACTGCTCAAAAAAGTAATCGGAAATTAGGCTTCCATCTTTTTGAAATCATATTCAAATACTAATGGCATAAAATTATATTTGCATGTGTTTTAATTCATTTTAAAGTTCTATACCTTTAGAAAGACACCCGTTATATTTTCTTGCACACTAAATATAAGTGCAATAAATTCTAAAAAGCTATGGTCTTCGTATTTATAAATAAATATTGTAATTTCTTAGCTGCTGCAAATATTATAATTTAAAATTATTCCACGATAAACATCAGTAAAACAACTTGCTAAATATGTAATCATCACATCTTGCTGCAACCATAAACGTAACCATTAAATGTAGAAAAATTAATATATTTTATATGTATTTAAAAATATTCATATTATGCATTCAGTTCATGAATACGTATACGTATCGGGAGACGCAATAAAAACATTATATTGAAATATTGTATAATGGTAAGATTTATTTCCATTTGATTTTAGAACCGTTTTAATTTATGCAGACGAACAAGAATTTTCTGATGAAAAAAAAATGTTTTTTAATTCAATTCAATGTGCGAGTATACATAGTGTCTAATCAATCAAACATCTCGTCAATGATTTCTTCGCGAAAAACTGGAACCTGCAATGATTAATTCTAAATATAGCACATTTAATCAGAGAGTAAAAGAATCTGAAAGTGTTTCCATACAATGTACTAGTAGGTGCTTAGTTGTTGATTCTTAAATGCACCTATGGCTTAACATGAAATACTCGTACATTCAGAAATAAGTTTATGGTTTGTGTGTAATTAATCAAATAATCTAAAAGAAAAACAGTTGCAGTGGAAAAATCATTGATATCATGACTGTCTACGACCAAAGTAAAGCTGTATTCACAACACAAAATTAGTGTAGTTCTAGTTAGCGTTAGAAGTTTGATATACGCGCTTCCCTAGTAGCGTTTTTAGCAACAAAATGAATTCAATCTTAATCCTGGATTTCACAGTTCCACAAACATCACACTGGGATCTGAAAAACATCAAGAAAAAAAAACTACTTTCTCATAACCGGATTTCTATGGATTTTACCTGGAATATTAGTTTATTTATATTAAAAGACATTAATCAGTTAATAACCATATATTTTATTAAAAACACAGCATTCTACCAAAACCTTACTTTTTACTGTTTTAAACAAAGTATAAGGAAGTATTGGAATCATGAAAAAAATCGTTGACGATATTATTGCGGAAATACATATTTTGACGTCCACTGAATCCGTTAAGACCAATTTCTCAATGATGTCTGCGTGTGAGGATGGATGGATGGATGTCCGTGTGCGTAATGTCTCATGACAAGATTTGTAAACAAAACTTGGAAACATTTTTAATATCTATATGTCAAATAATTGTGAAATACCAAAAACATGTTAGGTAATTAGAAAGTTTTAAAGATTAGATATTAATTAATACCTATTTTAAAATAAAATAATAGTTACAATGGGAAGAGAAAATTAAACAGGTTTAGCATGTATGTATATATCAAATAATTGTCAATATAAAGTTATACGCAAGGAACAAGTCATACGTATTCAGTTGGTTTTATATGTATAAGAAAGTAATGCAGTTCCCATACACCAGATTTTTTTATTTTGGACTAAGCGAACAAACAATTAGGAATTTTGTATGAAATATTTGTTTAGACTAAGAGAATAGTATATTCTACAACAAGTAATGGAATGGCACATATTTCACACGAGCAAAAAGTTTGTAGTCCGAGCCGAAGTCGAGGGCTATGGTTTCCGACTTATAACATCAAAAACATAAACACAAATGACATTTGACAATCATTTGCCACTTCGCTTAGTTGGTAGAGCTGTAAAAGCTGTAATCTTTTAGGAATTTTTAACAAGTTTTACGTGACTAGCCCACTCATCTATCTCTCTTACCCTTACCTCATTGTGCGAAAGAGAATAATTTTAAAGTCACTTGAAAGGAAAAACTTCATCGTGTAATCCACCCTTTACACCAAGTGTTACGTAATGTAATAAGTCACGTTAATATTTAGACTGACGCCATGTTTCCTTTTTGCTCATAAATTCCCAATCACACGTTAATTTGTCATTAATTGCAATGATAATAAAATAAATAGTAATTATCAAGACAAAGAGACCTCCCATGTAGTTTATTGTATTTTCATATTTCGATTTATTTCCTGCATACACACTTTACTACAATTACTAATTATTGTCAACAGTATCTTTATGATTTGTAATCTCTTGAGTCTTTGCAAAAATAATTAAAATAAAAGAAGATTGACAGTAACTTCGATATTTTAAAATATTAATAACGTCCGCTGAAGATGACCGCGCTCGAAATAATTTCACATTTCATTATTGCCTATAATAAAGCTGGCGGCTACACAAAAGATTAATTTAGTTATCCACTCATACCTACACTCTGAAATTTTATTGCTGTGATGCCTGCAGAATTTTTCTTTTCCAGCTTAATTATGTTAATTGATTGTAGCTATTTCATCATTAGACATTTAATTATGTTTTATTTCATGGTGGTAAAATGTGTGTTTGTGAGTTTCGCTTGATTATGTTAATGCTTTCAAAGAAATCATTTAAACATTTTTACTGTTAAATAAGGATAGAAAAAAGCCATTATTTACATTACATGTCTAGGGATTTTAAAATTATTATCCAAATATTTGAAGTTCGCTTTTCAAGAACTAATTTACAAGGTGTCATTTCAGTGCGCCACAATTATAATTTCGCTATAACAGCTATGAAGTTCGTTAAATTAGTAAGCATAAAAAATACGGTATACAGCAATGGGGTCATTAACTCGTGTCACAAAATGCCAAATAAGTTATTTATATTATAACTAGACCTAAGAATATCGTACTAGAAAATAGTTATTTATGTATCAAGGCACTGAAGTTCAATTTTTTATCACGAATATGGAATTTAGTTGCCGAGGCGCGTAGGGCTGAGGAAAATAAACCATGTGAGTGATAAAAAGGAACTTCAGTGCCGAGTTACATATTAAGTTTTATTTGAAATCTAAAATTCGAAAAAACTGGAAACAAATTACAATATAGGTTAAGTTTATACATTTGTCAGTTGTCAATTGAAACTGACAGTCAGTGTTGCTAACCTCGAGAAGTGAAGTTAGCGTATATAACACTCAAAATTATGTGTTTTGTCCTCAATTTCGTCATCGGAATTAATTAGTTAATTCTTCTTGCAAATTTAGTTTCATGTTACGTCCAAATTTACTATAGTACGTCAATATATCTGCCAAAATTATCCTAATTGTACAATAAGTATTAACCGGTTGCCAACACTGGATTGCTCAAAATCGTCGTATAATGGGTTATTTTAGTGACGATTTCTGAGCTTTTAATGACGATTTTTGAGCACTTAGTGAGACCCACAATACACGATAACTCTGAATTCACAACATTTTTTAAAAATCAGTGCGGCTTCATGAATAACAATTTAGATTTTTTTAAACTGCAAAACACAAAAAGAAAAGAAAAATATTTGAACCTATTCACTTATTTGATTTCATTTTTTTTTTCTGATTACAACAATGGATATCATAACCCTATACAGGATGAAGAATTGAGTTCTACACTCGGTATAACAATATATAAACCATCTTCTATCTCGTGCCAATGTACTTTTAACTATTTAAATGACAACTCTATTTCGAGATGGTAACAACATCGCAGAGATATATCATATCGACATTATGATTTTAGTAGAGTGTTTAGAAATGGATAAATAGCGTGATGATTTAATATTTAGGTAAGTACTAACAGACTTAGCAGTTTGATTAAATTTTTTTGAAAAACTTATTAATTATATGAATATTTTTGTGCGTCATTTTTAAGTAAAACACGTGAACTGATCATTAAAATTTTTCTAAAAAATTTAGGTTAATCAAATTAATTCAATAAGTTGCCTAGACTGGTAGTACGCAACCATATTATTAAGTATTGCATATTTGCGAATCACACCTCATAGAAAGTAATTTACCATTTTATAAAATAATTTAGAAATTAATTATTTAAATGCGTGTTGAGTTTCAGTTCGAACCGTTATAATAATAGCACAGAAAAACAAAATCTAGAAAGTAAATTAAAATAATTTCACAATTAATCAATGTATATGACAAATTAAATAATATCATAATACATATGTAGTTCGAGAACATATATTTTTAATTAAGAAGTTTTGATTAGAATTTCATTAATTAAAAAATAATTGTTTAATTGGACCAGGTGTGTTAAATAATATGTTTTCGGTAATTATCTTACAAAGAAATTTGTTTGTGTTATTGTAATTAATATTTTTCTCAAGAAAATATATCATTTTTTATTCAAATAAATTTTTAATTGAATATTATTATTATAAACGCGTACAGAAATACAGGATAAATTAAATTTGTTCATTTTATCAGTTGGGTAAATCAGTAAATTAACAGAAAATTAATAACAAGCCCAGTCATGTAGGACACACGCGTGTTTCTATCCTTAAATTAAAATTACAAAACTATTGAAGAACATACGAACGCAATTGCTATAAAATTTAAAACTTAAACGTTTCAAGGAACGAATGAACATTATTCAATTAAATATTAATAAATTATAAGCAATAATGTTTGATTAGGAGATCGATTAATCAATTTATTACTAACATATATCAGTAAATTAGGGAAATACTTGATAACTTGTAATTGGTAATTAGCTTGATTAGTAATTCAATTAAGAGCTCCCCTACCCCACCAACACAGCAACGTAAGTAAGAACTAATAATTGAAGTAATTATCTGTAACTATTTATTAACTTTATATTTTTAAATCATACAAATTAATAATTTAACACACCGGATAGTTTTGTAAAAGAAAATCTGGTGTGGCACCACACTACTTTCTTATACTCATAATACCAACTGAACACGTATGACTTGTTCCTTGCGTTTGACTTTGTTTTGACATATAGATTATTATTCTCATTATAACTATGATTTTATTTTAAAATAGGTATTAATTAATAATATCTAGTTTTTAAAACTTTCTAACTAATAACACAAACATTAGTTTTATATTTCAAACAACACACAATTATTTGACATATAGATGTTAAAAATGGTTTAGTTTTTATTCACATTGTAACTTGAAAATATATATTTGCGTAAAAAATACGTCAGCAATTTTTTTCATGATATACTTCCTTATACTTTGTATAAGAAGATAAAAATAACTTATTTATATAGGTACAAGGTGTATATTGTTACCTAAATGTTAGTATTTCACGATATATCAATGAAATTAAAATTAATATATGTAAGAAAAGTACATTATACTTCCCTAATTTTTGTTTTGTCTACCACACAACAATGGTCAGTGAACTTGATCCCAAAATGTGCAAGTGACATTAGATTGGCAAGAAGCAAAACAATATCCAGTATAATATCTAATTATTCTAATTCTTTTTTTTTTTTAAATTAAAGTATTTGTAAAGAAGGGAATAAATGTTGTTTCCTTGATTTACAGAGCAACAATTCAGTTTGTTATTTATAGCTATTCAAAAAATAAAGAACATTATATATATATTAGAAAAATTGCAATACTGCCATGGAAAATTAAAGAAAAACGAGAGGCATTTCATAAAACAGTTTTAGGGTTATTTATTAGAAATAAATATAAAAAAAGGAACTCTGAAATTCGCTTTGTATGAAATTTCTAAAAAATAATACAACAAATAAATCTAAATCTGTTATCTGAAGTGTCAATAATTTTACGTTTTTGTTTAGTTTTCCATGGCCGTATTATAATTTTTCTAATAAATATTAATTTTAATTTGATTGACATATCATGAAATACAAATTTTTAGGTAACCAAGTGAATCATATTCCATGCATTTTTAAATTCCAAACAACTTTTGTATTTACACTTTTGCTGTAAAGTGAATAGATACAAATTTACTGCAATATCAATAAAATAGAATTGAAATCCTTATATTCTAAATTTCAATTCTACACCCTGAATATGTATACCTATATAGCATCTTAATTTAAATATTTAAAAATTATGCTAGACACATGTTTGACATATAGAATAGAGGTTTCAATAGTCTGTGTGTTTTTGCAAAGCACCTATGGTTAATAATATTAAACAAATAAATCAGTTTTTCTTTCATTTGAAAGTATTACATAGCCTCCATGCTTTGCGCTTTGGTTTATTTTATTCTTAGGTTGCAATGAAGCACTTTCCACTGAAGCATGTAATATAACATTAAAATAGTCTAAACTCTAAACAAATAACAATAATTGTCGTATGTAGAGACACACAACTTCAAGTATTTAACGTCAGTCACAATAAATTTCGAGCAATTTTGTGTGATCTGATATAGCCCGTATAAAACGCATATTTAAATGTCAGGCCGACAGAATAAACACCCGTAGTTAAAGAGGGTGCCAAATACGGGGTTCGGGCACATGGGTCGTCACCGAGCCAAACTAGCCCTCATCCACAACATATGTCTAAATAAAACAGCTAACACGGCTAACTAACCCTGCCGCCAGATTGTCAACGATAGCATGCTATTTAATTAATCATAATTGATTCTATGAATGGCAGCTTGAACATAAACGACTTATTTTTTATAGGTTATGGGCTTCATTTTCAATGCCGAAATGTCAAATGCAATTTAGGGAGGCTTTATTATCATTATAATTATTATAATTCACGCAGGTTTGGCTCTTAGCCTCCGCGACTCTTAAGAAAATCTTTTATCATAGTACTATTAATAGTATTGAAAAAAGTTCTATAAACTAGAATTGTAAAAGATTTTAAAACCCGAAAAAAAACTTTACCTCATTTTATGGTTCAATTAAAGTTATTGAAAAATAAAACAATTGAATCTCAATAAATGATTGACATTGCCTGTTTTACACTCAATTTATTGGTATTTGCGTCAATTTTTTCTTCAAGATTAAATTGATCAAATTATTAATGAATTAGAAAATGTTGCTTTTGTCGAATATTTTTTAGAGTATTCTAGGGGATTTCAGTTATTTTTTATCAGTCAAATTTACATATATATTTTGAGTTTATGTCATTTTTGTATGTATATTTTTGATTGTTGCTGTTATGTATTAAGCGAAAATGGTATACAGTTTTAGAACAGAAATCAAAAGAGGAATAATGACCATAATCCGAATATAATACTATACTTTATTTGAAATCGGCACTAAAGTACTCAGAAATCGTCATTAAAAGCTCAGAAATCGTCACTAAAGTAACCCATTATACGACGATTTTAAGCAACGCAGTGCTGGAACCGTTAAATAATTATAAGTAAGATAATTTTGGCAGATATATCAACGTACTATAGTAAATTTATACGTAACATGAAACAAAATGTGCAAGAAGAATTAACTAATTAATTCCGATGATGAAATTGAGGGCAAAATACATAATTTTGAGTGTTATTTACGATAACTTCACTGTTCGAGGTTGGCAACATTGAGTGTCAGTTTCAATTGACAACTGTCTGATGCATAAACTTATCCTATATAGTAATTTTTTACAGTTTCTTCTAATTTTAGATTTCAAATAAAATTTAATATGTACCTCGGCACTGAAGTTCCATGTTTATCACTCACATGGTTTATTTTCCTCGGCCCTACGAGCCTCGGCAACTACATTTCATATTCGTGATAAAAAGTTAAACTTCAGTGCCTTAATACATAAATAACTATTATCTACTTCAATAAATTCGAAATTCACTTTCGAAAATTAATACAATGACAATTGTCAGACAGCCGTTGCTTAGTGATCAACATCACGCCTTGAAAATAACAGTGAATTATGGATTTCTGGCTCTGTTACTGGTCAAGAATAGTAAATTATGGATACTATAATTCATCGAAAAAATATAAATAATGGATTTATGCAGAAGTAGAAACAAAATATTAGTTGCATAGGTGACAATTGATATCATGCTATTGAAATTGTCACAATAAATTGACGGAAAACTTGATGTGTGTAAAACGAACGACAATATTTTTGTTCATGGCAATTTATTGACAAGAAAACTTGACGAATTAATTGACTAATAAATTGCATCGTTTAGAACAGGAATTAGTTTCAGTAATTCTTTTGCATTTTATAGATATTCAATTCAGACTCAAACCAGTGAATAAAATAGAACTTTACACTTATTGCTTACTGATTGATACAAAAACTCCGCTTCAAATTGAAAACATGTTAAACTAAATTTAATATTCATTTCAACTAACCTCAACTTCCAATAAGACAAAACTTAATCTACTACAAACCACGCAAAACACCTGAACAATATTCACAAAACCGCAAAATCGAAAGCAGCGCATCTGTCTAATAACGTCGAGTACATTATAACTACTCTGCCCTTTGCGGGTGCGGTGTATGGGAAAATGCCTCATTCCGCGATGGTTTAGTGGGCAACTTCCCACTTTGTCCATTCCTCTCTCGAACTTTTACTTTCGAAAAAAATTAATAAAATAGGACATTAATATCATTTTACTGTTCACTATTTAATTACTTTTAAAACATTTTTTTCTCTACAAAAAAATGAGTTTTTCAATGTGGTCTTTCACCATTTAAAAAAAAAAATTATGAAACTATATCTAATTTGAAGACTATCTGCATTTTGAAAAAGCCTTAATTGTTATTCATTAAGCCATAATGATTTTTTTTAAATGTTGTGACGTCATTGTAGAGGTGTTGGTGTATCTCAAACAATAGAGATTGTAAATAATTGTAGTCACAACTAATTTATTGGTCGGAAAATTATTTAAATGGAATTAAAATATCTTTTTTTCACGACATGGTAGGAAACCCCACCGTTCTTCTCTCGAAATAGTGAGGAAAATGTGTTGTTCCTCTCTAGAGAGAAAAGTATAGAAGTGTTACCAATATTAATGTTATTTACAAAAAATATATTATTAAAATTATAAATACATTCTTAATTTTATTGAAAATCCTTATTTTAGTGACATACATACTTTAAATTATCTTACAATTATGTCTTATATTTTTCTTTTTCTTATTAAATCACAAACTTATTAAAGATATTTAAGGTTGGTTCATTGGCAACACTGCTACACCGCCTTGTGTTTGATAACCTAACTGTTAACGTGTCAGTTTGTCAGTTGTCTTCTCAAAGTATATTTTAGGTCCGAGCAAATCGTTTTTAGAAACATATTGTGAAAAAAATGTTGTGTCTAACACGAGAGGAAAGCTCTTCTTCCACTCTCGTTCGAAATGCCTCACTCGCTGCGCTCATGAGGCAAACTTAGAACTCGAGGGGAGAAAAGAAGCACTGTCCTCTCTAGTTTGACAAATAACTATTCATGGTAAATAATTAAAATATACATGAATTCAATTTACTTTTGGAAGAAACATGAATAAATTGTAAGATTATTTTTGTCAAATGTTTGAAGATTACCACTGATAAATTTTGCTAACCTATGTCATTCAACAAGCCTTTAATTTCATTGAGTCGACCTAAAGCAATATTTATTAGATAGAAATAAATAATATTTTTTGTATGTATTTAAAATATACTTACGAATTCAAAGTGAAACAAAAAACCTTCAAATTAGTTGCCAACTCTTTTGACGCTTCAACAATCTGACAGCTCAATAATAAGAGAAGTGCAAATAATTTAGTATAGGATAGATATGCGCCATAATACTTTGACGTCACTGTAGAGGTCTTTAAATCTCAAATAGCTTATTAATTAAAATATTTTTTAAACTTCTGTTGTATCTAGTACGATGTTTTAGGGTATAGTCATAATATTGTGCTTGGATAGATTAGTTATTCATTTGAAAGAAGAGTAACATTTCTTTGTTGTTTATGTAAAGCTGAGTTCATAGGTCCCCAATTATCAATAACGATTAGTAATTAAAATTAACAGTTATTCTTTGGATTATAAGAACCAACGCTAACGTTAACATCTACAGAACTAAAATGTTAATTGTAAATACTGATTAAGAAGCTTGCGTATTCCAAACTTTCCCCTTACATATTATTACTGTCGACCTTTTAATATCAAATAGCATAGAAATTTTAAAAATAAGTTTTATTCACAAATTGTACAGTTTAAAACGTACCAAGTGGGAATGGGCGAAATGGTTCGGCGTCGCTTACTGGTTGACTAACGCCGAGCCGATGCTAATTGTAAAACTTATTGTGAACGTCCCCTGCACAGGATACCGCAGACCGCAACACAACAATGTGTTGAGGAAATGTCAAAGTCATTCGAGCCACCCGTCTTCTACTCGTTTATGAATAATTTAACGGAATTATGGAATCATGTGGAAAGTTACTGGTATATCATGTGGAATCTGTTTTGTGGTTATGACATAGAAATATTTAGTAATCATAGATATTTTCAATTATAATATATACACCGTTAGCTATTCTGTTAATACTGAGAAATTATCCTTTCAAGGACTCGATTTATCGTACAATGATTCCACGGAAATTTGTTAGTTTTTCTGTCGCAGCTTATTATTAAAATCCAGTGCATATAAATAAATATATACTCCTACATACCTTACAAGAAATTGTAACAGGGAAATTTGGTGTCAGAAGTAATCATTTGTTCTTACCTGGAATGAAACAAACATATTAATAACATGAAATAAGATATTTATAATTTCATTTCAGGAAAGCATTTAAATGATGAATAGTACATGAAACAGATTTGATTTAATTTATGATCTTAAAGGTACCTAATCAACAATAAGTGTTGCAGATCAATATTCAAGCTTTGATTAAGGATTTTTAAATATAAAATGGACAGTGATCTTGTAAATGTATACCATCAATTTAAATGATTAGAAATTCAAGTTTACAAAGTATTGAAATGATTCTAAGAGATTTTTTTTAAAGAAGCTAAATCAGCTGCCTATTCCAGAATTTATTTAAATTATGTTCAATTTAAATACAGATCTAACAAAGGAAAAATAAATTTTCAATATTCATGACTGATTAAAGATAAAAGATAACGATATGCAAACTCTGACATAGTCACGCGAAATTATTCCTTTCGTGTTGTTCAACAATAACTGATTATAATATTTACTGAACTCTTAATGAAGATCGTGACTTGCATTGTAAAAGCTACTATAGATACTTTTTTACTTCTTATTAGATAAAAACAAATGCATTTGCAGTTGGTAGAGACTTAAGTCAGTAAACAATAATAATGACGAAATAATAATTGAGAATTTATAGCTTTATATTTCTGTCAAATAAATAAATAAATCTAAATCTTTTTTATGAAATGTCTGTGTCAAATATTTTTCGTTTTTGTTTAATTTTCCATGTTACTTGTTTTAGACTATACTTTCTATAACAAGATTTTGGAAATTATACAAAAACTACAAAAACAAAACTGTTAAAAAACGTAAAACTCAAATAAATACAATTAAAACAAACAGACGTAACCATAGCAACCGAACTAAGATACTTCATATATAGCGCTAATATGCGGCTTTGATTCGTCGAATTTATCTATGGCGTATGGAATGGTAGTTGTTCCAATACAATTTTTAGTTGTTGAATGCGTAGTTTCCAAAACAGTGTTATAGAAAATCACTTTTAACACGTTGCTATGTTACTTTTAACACTAGTGTCAGAGAATGACACTTTTAACTTGCTAAGTAACCGGTAAAAGGGTCACTTTTAACAACGATCGTAGATAAAATATCATAAAGGCATAAATGAAACAGTCGCATTTTTTTGTCCTGTATTGAAGATGAAGGTAATCTTTTAATAATACTTTACACAAGAAAATATCAAAATACTTGTAAATATACATAACCTAATAGGTGTATGTATGTCATAGGAATGTTCATCTGTTAAGGAGTTATTTTGCGTATGCAACATTTTAATTCTATTGCGTTAAATGTTTATTTTATTTGTATATTCAGTAATTAGAGTGAATCTGCAGATCCATGAATCCCACATCGATTTCATTCACCTCCTCGTGGATCGTGGAGTAATCCAAGATTCGCCATGCGTACAACCATTGAATCTGTGCACATTTTACGACATCTCTAATTGCGAAAGCCGGCGAATAAAACCGACAATTGTGCTACAGCAGAAACATTAACGATTAATTAACAGTTTGAAAAAGTGGTTACGCACGGAGCAAGCCCGTGCAGACAAAAATCGCCGTTTCTCAAGATCATAGAATTCTCTAATTAGCACCAGCAGATCTCAGCGGCGGCGGTGCGGTATGGGAACGCAGCGGGGGGCGATGTGTGATTGCCGGACGATTGACGTGTTACACATAAAGTGTGTACACCGCTTTTTGTTTTACTGCAGACAAGGGGTGACTTCTTATAACAAAATACTGGTTGTACACTTTAATTGGGTGTGTTGCTGATTTCTCAGCAAATAAAGTTTCAATTTTATACATTTCTTCAACATAGGAAGAAAGCCATTAATATAGTAGGTGGTATAGTAATAGTACATAATACATAATATGTATATGCACATACATATTCTAGGGATTGATAATAGTTATTTAGTTTACAAGTGGGCAAAGTAAGGAATTACCTACGAGAGAAATTTTAGCACACGAAGCCGAAGGCTGAGTGTGATAATTTTATCGAGTGGGTAATTCCATTTTGCCCACGTATGAAGTATAACGTTTTATCCAACACCTCTTAATAAATGAAAAATTTATTAAAGAAATATTATTTGACAGTGACATATGCTTTAAATTTTTAAATTAAAATGTCAATCAAAGTAGTTACCAAGGTATTCTGTATTATTATTATTATAAATAAAAAAATACCCACTAGTGGCTTTCCTCAAAATTATACCCACTAGTGAGTAATCTGTTACTTTGCTTGTTTAAAATCGCCATAGTTATAGAGCATTTATTGAGAGGTGTTGGATAAAAAAATATATTGCATTTTCACAACTTTTTTAGTAGTTTCTGACTATTTGAGAAATCGTAAGTCCAGAGATCCACGTACATAGACAGACAAACACATAGGTACATACAGACATGATCGCGAAACTATTAAAATAATATAAGTATATATTATAAAAGAATCTCTCTATTTTAAATACGATGCTAATAGCAATTTACGCATTATAGGAAGTCGAATTGAAATGATGTAATTGAGATAAGCAAATTCGTACAAAAAGGGTACTTAACGAATGCTTATATAAAATGATAGAGTTGTAATGAATAATGTCGCGGAGTGTACCGTTTTGCTGCATACATAAACATCTGAATGTAATCAGCAGAATTATAATTTAATTAACGAGATTCACAGCAACAGTCAGGCAGATCCAGATCTTCATTTGTGCAGAAGTAAAAACACTTGCATATCTGATAGCCATTATTTCCGTCTGCAATGATTATTACCTCTTCCGGTCGTACTCTTGTAAATCACTAATAAGTAGTTATGCATGCGAGCTACGCATTTCTTGCATAATATCCATGCAAATTTAACTGCTCATAAATGTGTAATGCTTTGCATTTACATATGCTTATAATAACGCATAATTTTATTATTTCTTATGGTTTTTGTAACCGTACAACTGTACCTAAAGTAGAGCACAGTTTTTTTATTTTCTTAAGTATCCATAGAAGTCTAATGTATTTGAATTAAATAGTTTGTTTACGTACTTTAATACTATTCTTTTTTGCAAACAGGTTAAATAGTAATAATGAGCAGTGAATTTTTGATTTACAGGGCGATTTATAAAGTACGGTAGGTAGGCAAGCTCAATTTTTTTTGTTTTTTCCTTAATAAACTTTTGACAAAAACTCAATAACAAAAAGTTGCAACAAATCAAAATTATTTAAAATTAATGCCCAATTATTGAATACCGCTTAAAATAATAATATATTTTCTCGTTTCCATTGAAATACATATCTTTAAAATGTAACAGTTTGCTATTAATTGAATTTTAAATTATGAACCCAATAAATATAATGGCAAAACCGGTGAATTGTAGAAATCTTTTTAATTAATGAAACTTTTTCCATGAACTATAATCATGTTACATATTCCTAGTTACTGAAAGTATTAACCATTTTATACTCACTTCGGTGTTGAATGAATTGACACTTAAATGGATTTTAACGGAATCTTTTTAGTTGTGCTTTTGGCTTTCAACCATGTGGACAGCAATTTTTGAACAATAGAAAAATTTAAATAGCCGTAAATATTAAGAGTATACATTACTATTGTTCTACTAACTTTAAATTATAAAATATATTTAAAACATAATTAACTGCTGCAATTTGTATACAAAGTATAAGTATTGGAATCACGAAAAAAATTGCTGACGAGATTTTTGCGGAAATACATATTTTGATGACAACTGAAGCCGTTATGACCAATTTTTCAATGATGTCTGTGTGTGAGGAGTGATGGATGGATGAATGTATGGATGTATGTTCGTATGCGCAATATCATTCTTACTCATTTAAACACAGTTCATATGTTGTACTTCAATTTCACGAAATAGCAATAAAAATTGACATATATTTTTATTGTATTTCTATATAATTTAAACCCTAAAAAACTCACTGGTGCAGAGCGCATCATCATATCTCTTAAATTTTTCGAGATATAGCGGTTTTTGATGTTTTTCGAAGTGCAACTTTGAGGAACTGCAATTCAAAAATTACGCAATATATCGAAAAATACTCTTCAGTTTTGTGTTATTCGTGCATATTAGAACAAAATAACAAATTTTTTAAAAATTGAAAATTTTTGAATTTTTTTTTCAAAATTTCGATTAGCGATATCTCAAATAATAGACGAGATACGAACTTGCAGACTAAACCATTGAATTCAGCTCATCGAAATACATAAACCCTAAAAATTTCAGAACATTTGGATTGAGGGTTGAAATTTTAGAGCAAAAAGTCTGAAAATGGCCTTTTTCAGCCCAAACGTCAAGGGGTATCCTTCGACGTTTTTCGCCAAAAACGGCATTTTCACACTTTTTTCTGTAACTCTATAACGCGTACAGCAATTTTAATGAAATTTTACATACTTATGTATTTTGTCGAGCTGAATCGAATGGTCCAGTCTACGAGTCTGTATCTTTTATAGTTTTCGAGTTATCGCCTATTGTAATTTGGGATAAAAAATCGAAAAATTTAAAAATTTTCAAAATTTGCTAATTTGTAATAAAATGCATGAAATGCACAGAACTGAGTCAATTTTTCAATATCTTTAATAGATTTTGAGTTGCAGCCACTCAAAGTAGCATTTCGAAAAACATCGAAAATTGCCATATCTCTATAAATTTAAGAAATATGACGATGCGCTCTACAGCATTGAGTTTCTTAGGGTTTATATTATATAGAAATACAATAAAAGTATATGCCAATTTTTAGTGATATTTTGTGAAATCTGAAATTGTGCAGAACTTTCTTAATTTACCATAGACGATATAAAAAATAATATATGTCCTAAATTACGTGTATATTGGAATTTAATGGGGTAAATAGCTCCGTGGTAACGCATTGGACTGTGGATCATAAGATCCTCGGTTCGAGCTTCGCAGTCAACAAATTTTCGAATTTTAATTCCGGAATTTTTCACCACATGAAATTACAGCTATGGTTCCTCCACCACTACCATCCTTGGAGGCCGTGATTTTTCGACTGGTTACCACATTTCACGCCCAAAAATATATCATAATACCGAGATCTGCTTTGAGCAGAATTGTCCACAAAAAAAATTTTCATTTATCGCTCTCTCTCATTTTCAAATGGAGTATAGCAATTTTGAAACCAAGAGTCCCTTGGTCCACAATCCGACTTACAACTTCGGGTGTGTGTAAACGCGTGTGCGTAGGTATGTATGTGCGTATGTGTTAGTAGATGTAACCGTGTAGGAGCGTCTGCGGCGGATCACGCCCACTTTGCATATCGAACGCGATTGGTCCGTGCACGAGAGCTATCGCAGCCTCCTACGACCAGACCGCGGGCGCCACCGTGCACACATACACGCATGTGTGAGTGTGTGGGTTTTATGTTGTTTGTGTTTCCTGTTCAACTGAGAGAAGCTGAGGAGCTGAGGAGAACGTCGTCAAATAATACCTTTCTTACAGACAAATTTATCTTATTATGTTCATACAAATGAATAAACGAAAACTTGAGATTTTAATGTTTCTGAATTGGAGAAGTTATTAAGACATAAATAATTACATTTTAATAAATTGATATTCATTAAACATTTCGACTTTACATAGATCATCCTGAGGTGTGAAGCGTCAGTGTAAAGTACAGAATTATTCAAAATTTATGCCCCATAAACCCTTCACAAGTACCAGAGATGCATGAAAAACTGACATACGTTCTCGTTGATCGAATGATACAGGTAAACACCTCGAATAGATTATAAAATAGCTATATATTTATTATTATTATTATTATTAAGCGGTTTCAACTCAAAGGTTTGTTTTGTACATTGATGTTTCACTACTGAGGATAACCTATGTAAGGTCAAATCGTTCAGTGAAATATAATTTATTAAAATGATACCCATCTAATTATTCATTCCTTAAAAACTTAAAAATTTTGATATGGGCTTACTGGAAATGCAAATCATTTTCCATTGCTTACTCAATGATCTGAAGTTTCTAACGAAAAAAAAAAAAAATAATAATAACCGCAACATTTCAGTTATAATAAAAATTAGAGTACGTATTACAGGTAAATAGTTAAGCAAGACTAGGGTCCGTATATAATTAAAACGTTGTCTACGCGACAAGGAAGTCGTGGAAGTAGGCTGTGGCCAATGATTACTTGTACGTCCAAAGTCACGAATACAGGGCACAAACATTATTATTTGAATGCGAGGTAAAGGTAGAAATAAATGCTACATAGACGTGTACATTGAGTATTGAAGTCTAGAGCTAATATATCAAATGAAACTCAAAGAGATTGTGGAATACATTCAAAACAGAAATTGAACTATTATTCACAAGTGACTAAAATGCTTTATTATATACCGAACTGTCATTTAAACAGCATAATCTTAGCAACACCGAGCATAATTTGAGTAATTTTTCATAAAAAGTCATTTTCTTATAATTAATGTAAACATATATTTAACCTATTATGATATAAAAAGCTGTTACTGTAAGATAAAACATCGGATATCACATGTGAGTGAAATGATATTATTAAACCAAAACAAAAAAAATCTTTTATAATTTAACTATGAGTTCTCAAAGTTTTTCGACCTAAAATTTGTTATTACTTTAAAATATCTGCGATTCTTCGAACTAAAATCTTCGATTGCCGTGATTTGACGGCTGGTAGTTGCAAATATATATATATATATATATATATATATATATATATATATCACTAATCTGAAAAGTAGTGTCACACCCGAAAATTGATAAAATAATATATTTTTTCTACTCATTCTGCATAAATATATCTCCATTATTTTTTCGATGAATTATAATATGCATTATTCAAGACAGTGAATTATGATTCATAATTCACTCTTCTCGACCAATCACAGAATCAGAAATCCATAATTCACGGATATTTTAAAGCCATGATTTGGATCACAAAGCAGCGGCCGTCTGACAGTTGACATGTAGTCAGTTGTAGTTGTGTATTTTTATGTTGACGTTTTTCAACGTGTTACAATCATTTTCAAAAGTGATTTACGAATTTACAGGAGTAGAAGAAGTATAGTACTATATTCGGGATTATGGTCATTATTTATTCGGATGATTTACATCACTCGCCTACCGCTCGTAACGCAAACTTCATTTTCGTGAATAATGACTGTCATAATCTACTATTTTTAATTAATTAATTAATTTAATAAATTTCATTAATTTCTTTATTAAATTAATAAATGAAATTACTAAACTTCAAGTCACTAAAGATATTAATGGCAATTATATCCTGTTTTGTATCATAATATTTGATGCATCCTATTGACAACCTGGTACTATGAATTTGCGCACTCGTGCGGTAAAATGTAAAAAAAAAACACTGGCTTTCCAATCCTCGTCCTCCAATACTCGTCAAAATAACAAAAGATGCATGCGAAATCAAATGAGAATCCGAGGAATAAATGGTTAGGCATGATTCATAGTTTGTTGCCTGAACGAATGTTTTTCATTGTGAGGAATAGATGGCCGTGGTGGTGTACCAGGATAGGAATGATTAGTTGAATATGTTTATGGGTTGACTAATACTAATTTAGTAATCCCTTTAGTAATATTCTGTGTACGCCAGCACTGTCCGCAGCAGGAACAATCTCTCCGACTTCCACATTTCCATAAATTTCGTTACGCGGGTCAAGTTCACGGTGGGTAGCGGATAGAGGCAGCGAGGAGTGAGAGGTAGGTACATTCCACAGTTATCATTACCATCATTAATTACCGAGCGAGCGGTGCACTTGTGCGATATCGGCCGCGTTGCTCTGCCCTGCTACAGTATAACGTGGATCACGCGCTCGCGAGCCGCGGACTTCATTATCCCACTCGTCATGGATCAACAGTGCGCACTGAACTTGACACACGAACGAGGGGAATATCACGAACTACACAAGCCAGATAACATGATCTTTTTCTTACTTTCATATACATAGTACATATAAAGAAGTGTAAAAATCAATGAGCCTAATACGCCAGGGGTCGAAGGTTCGAATCACACTGAAGAGTATGGTTGTTTGTGTTGTTCTCATAAATTTATAATCATCCACATATCACATAATCATCGGCATTTGATCATAGTAGATAGTCCGTTTCCCGTCTTTGCAAAAAAAATCAATGTTAAAATTTTAACGGAAATACATTTTTTGAGTTTCCTGAATTCTTATTCTTGAAATGTTATCCTTATGAAATATTTTTAAATTTGAAAGGTCTTTGGATCTTAAGTGAGGGACCGGCTAAACTGCAGTGTGTTTTAATGTGATATGAATGAGATGGACGTATGAGAAACTTCGTAGTTGGCGCAGCGACACTGGGACCCGAGTAGATAAGGTTGTTAAAATAAAGGGTGAGCGCCAACTTCAGAGGTGCCCATCTACTGCAGCTTTACCAAATATACTATTGTGGGCACCACAATACCTCTCACCATAGATTTCTTATCAAATAATGCAGGAACAAGGACACATGTCAAAAAAGGGCTTTTTCAAGTGTTGATTTGTTGTTTTTAAAAAGTTCAGATCAGCCTATTTAAAGGAAAATGTCAAAATATAAATGTTCTTTAATGTGTTGTAATTTGTAAATGGTGACAGTAAGAGAAAAATGTTTTAAACAACAATTGTAAATAATAATATTTGAAACATTATTCTAAAACAAAAATTGTCATTAAACTGAGATATTTCAAAATAATTTGATAGGGCTTCAAATAAACTACCACTTCCAGTTATCGGATTATCACTAAAAACTAATCAGCTCTTCTCATAGGGATACAAATATAATATTATAAAACATTAGAATTTTCAGTTCACACAGACATCATCGCGAAACAATTAAAATCGTATTCTAGTGCCCTTAAAACGTGCTCATCCACTGAAAACTCACTGTAGAATGCACATGCATGAGCGAAATTTTTAGTTTCTTCACTCGTATTGTAATATACTATTGTTTTACCTATACCTTCCTTGCAGGTATGTGGCGGGAGGTAAAAACATATAAGTATGGAAGGTAAAAAGAAAGAAGAATGTTTACTGAATAATAATGCTTTACAAACAGCCTGTATCTTATATTAATATGTTTATTGGTTATTCTGTAGAACCATATGTCTACGCTATTATAAGCTTTCATCATGTTTGTAAAATATTCCAGAGTCACCAGAGTAACTAGTTCCTGTTTACGCTGCATACATCTATTTGCCGCATCACGCAAATAGCCGGTACCCGGTCGAACCTCCATCATTGCGTCTTGCGTCTGCATCTGTGATTAATTAAGCATAGCTGCATAGCGTTTCCTTGATCAAGTCTCGGAATGCTAATCAACTGCTCACTGCTACTTGCATCGTGCATAACTCGTTGCTGGAAGCGACTAACTGTAGTGTGATGTGTGTGCTGTGTCCCTGTACATGCACTTCGTACTTCTGAGGAATTAACATTATGTATTCTACAGAAAAGTAGCTGATGTTTTGAAAAAATGTGTCAGTTAAGAAAGAAATAGTAACTCTATGTGGCGAAATTTGTATATGATATTTTTGGCTCAAAGTTACTTCAGGAATAAGCTGTTAAAGTTTATTACACTAGTCCTGAATCACTTTGTATGTATGTTCTTTCGGAACTTTCATCCACTAGGGTTATATTCCTAGAATGGACAAACACCTTGACATTTGTTAAATTTCTTTATCTACGATCGTTATTAAAAGTGACCTTTTTAACAATTGCTTAGCAAAATTTAAAGTAACATAGCAACGTATTAAAAGTGATTTCATTGTTACTTTTAACACGTTGCTAACGATTTGTATCAATAAATCAACAAATATAACCCTACCTATCAAAATATCATTCTACATTTTTTAGTATTTACTAATACACTAAGAAGATCGTAGATTAAATTTTGTATGATGTACGTGTTAAAAAAGTGATTTATTTCGTTCGTAGAGTTGTTTCACTCGGCTTCGCCTCGTTTCACAAAGTTCCCCAAATACTCATAAAATGTCACTTTTAACACTTAAATTATAAATAACTATTTTTGTATTGTCACTTGTTTTTTTACGTACATGCCACGTGTGTTAACAAGTTAATTGTACCCCCACTTAGCAGTGATTTGTTTTCAGATCTAACCCGGATTCGAAGCCACGACCTCTGTTTCCTAAAAGAAGTACTCTTACCACCGTTGCCACTGGCTATTGAAACGAACAATTGATTTAATTATCAATAGAAATAAGTCGATTTAAATATGTATCTACGTATGTAATAAAGCAATAAAAATTCAAATGGATTTTCAACAACCAATCAACCAGAAATCAAAAACCAAATACCCCGTTTCCTCCAACAACCGCTGTGCTATGTGTGGTTATCCGCAGTTGCTTGAAAATGTTGATTATACAAATACCCGCTTGCATTGATATGCCTTGTTTAAGAGGGCAACGGCTCCGCTGGAGCTGATGACTGCGAACCGACGCCACGAGAAATATTGTTACGAGCATTTGATGCGTATTTCAGATACGACTGCGTGGTTTATAATAAAATGTATATCGCATCGCGCGGACTTGATTGGCAACTATTGCCTGGATGCTTGATTTGATTTACTGCACGAATACATACATATTTTATGGTATAATCTTAGGTCGAGATAAGGCTTTCATTTGCACAATATTTTATGGTTCTTTTCTGAATCGGCTTTATGGTTACTATGAGCCCAACCTCAAATATTTGTACCTTCTGAAAAATATTTTATAATCTAATATAATTATTATTTTGTCACGCTGTTATACAAGTCTAAATTATTATGTTATCTATGTAATGCACTGTTGCACTGTACTCTTAAGTAGGAATAATAATGTTTCAATAGATATTTATAATATTTACTGTCTTAATGGGATCACAGTACTTTTTTTAAATCCGCATCTAATGTACTTCCATGGATCAAAATGAAAATATTTTTTAACCATATTTATAATATTGAATGTGTAATAAGTAAAAACAATATTAAATTACTTGTTGACTAGATTTTTCCGTAAGCTAATAAATTAGATCAGTTTTAATGTAAATAATATATTCGAATTCAGTATACTGTTAAAAATAATTTAATATAGGTGTATATTTCGGCTTTGGCAATTAACGTACTTACTTAGATTTTAGTTAAATATTTGAATTTTTTTTTTATTGTACAATAATGTGTTTCAAAGAATTTCTGTAATTAATACTTGTGCATCTACTTAGTTATTTATAAACTAAGTCTAGAAACTTGATATTATAAGATTATGACATATTTACATAATTACAATAACAAATTATATTCAGCTGAGAATTCTCGGTTTTATATTCATTGTACCCACTTATACCAGCATTCGTGTATACAATGAATACCTACCGTTACCGTTACAGGGATTTCCCTAGAAATATTAGAGTTTATTGGTTTGTATTTGCTTGTATTGTTTATTGCTTTTTCCGTTGCATTCGTCTATTTATTGCGGCCTCCTCCAATATTTGGAAATTATCAATGTGCATTACCAGAAATGTTAGATTGTTTATCACTAGACAAGGTCTTGAAATATTGAAATATGCAATTATATGCAACTTTTGTAAAATATGCATAGGAATACCCAAATATGTAATATATACAATTAGTAATTAGCATTAATTAAGTCTAATCAATGTAATTCTTTCAGAAAATTGAATTTATTTAAAGATATGCAAAAATTAAAATATATGCACTTTGCATATAACCCGCTCTCTACTTATTTGTTTAACTAGGCACTAAAATACCAGATTTATAGCGGATTGTAAAGTATTTGGTGCCGTGTTGAGCACATTAAATTTTTGTCAATTTAGAATGAATATTAACTTAATAATTATTTTTAATACATATTATTAAATTACGATATTATGCATTTGTTAAACGGTTGCTATGCATATGTAGACGATTACTATGCGTTTAAGTACCGGTTGCAATGTATATTATTTTTACTGCCTGTATTTTATTCAAAATAGCTGCATGCTATGTATCAAAAGTGCTTCTTATATTTAAATTTTTATTCGCGCGGCATAATTTAATTCTAAATATAATATTCAACAATCTTTAACCGCTAATATTTGCTTAGAGCCCATCAAAAATGTTATTAGAGAAGGAGGCACATTTGCCAGATACATAAAAACAAATTATAATTTTTAATCACCATATTTTTTTATTGAAGGTCATAAGTATGCAGAAGTATTCAGCCTTCCTTGAAAGTCCAGGAAAGGTCAATTTACTTTATACTAAACCTTTCCCCACATCATCTTTAAATATTCAAGAAGAGAGAGACGCAGCCAGCCGCAACAAGCGACAGAAGAGAGAAGAAGCAACGGAGACAAAACTAGCGTCCAGTATGATCGTTTGACAAAAAGCGGTCTTTGCGACTCGGTGATTGATAAGTGACAGTCGAGACGACCAGCAAAAACCGCGGCCAGCCGCTATCTGAATGCTGCACATTGCATTCGCACGCACTTGCTCCGCAGCTCCTGGACACTCAAGCCACTGCCAGGGAAACACTACACGAATCGAATACATGCGCAGGATATTTTGATTTTTATTTAATGACTTGAAATGCTTCGATATTTCAACAATTTTCATTTCTGAATTATATTTGTTGTTGCATTTATTATGCCCTTCAAACTATTTACAAACTTTAAATGAGCTTAAGAACAAAACAAAATTCAAGCTTCTCAAGAAATTGACAAATGATTTATGCTTCTAATAATTAAAAATAATACTAATATAGTATATAACATACAAAAATTGAAAAGGAATTTAGAATTTATCGAACTATTCGGATATAAGATGCATTTTCTAAAAATTTTATTTAGAATAATTTTCAGAAAAACTATCTTATCAATCATACATTCCTATCCTGACAGACCACTTTCGCCTCGTCCACATTTATAGTGCGATTTATACATGCTCGTCTATTCTTCACACTCGGAATCATTCGTACACGCAACAAACCATTAATTATAACCAACTACCTATTCTTCGGACGCCCACGCAATCGTTCGCCTTCAATCTCACCCACATATATTAATTTCATCAACAGCTTCTTTTTGATGCTCTAGTTAAAGCAGTCAAAATCATATATATTTGTCAAAACTAGCAGACATCTGTTGTGAGCACCACAATACATGCCTACAAAAAAAAAAAAAATTATGTCAAAAAATGACATTTTTCAACTGTTGTTTGTTTAAAGCACAGGTTAGCAAATCTAAACGAAAATGTCAAAATATAATTTTTCTTTAACGTGTTGTAATTCGTAAATGGTGACAGTAAGATAAAAATGTTTCAAACAAAAATTGAAGATATCTAATAATAACAAAAATTGTCATTAAAACATAATTTGCTAAGATATGTCAAAATAACTTGATAGGGTTTTAAGCAAACTACCACTTCCGGCTATCACCAAAAACTAATCAGCTCTTCCAAAGGGGATGATACAATTGATATATACAAAATATTAAAATTTTCAATTTAGTAGTTTTTTAGGAAACAGTAACTCCAAAGATCCAAAAAGACTGACATCATCTACTATTAACATTGTATTCTAGGGACCCTAAAACGTGCTCATTCACTGGAAACTCACTACCGAATTTTTAGCAGGATACAGTACAGGATGTAACTATATAAAATAAATATCTAATTCTTATGAAAGACTTTTGGATTAAGTTATATAAAAATATTTTATATAGATAGAACGTTTTTAATAATAGATATTTATACTAAATTTAATGTTTTATGGACGAGACACATAAAAAAGTCAATAAAAACACCAGCAATATTTTATGTTCGACTGCATTGCAAATTATTTTTCTTAGCTTATTTAACACAATTTTGATAATTTTGAAGTATGCTTTTTTCTTATGTTTGGTTACCAAATAATTTTTTTTTTTACTTTATTGGGCTACACGTACTCCGTAAAGAGCCTCTTTATTCATGCTAAATAGTATCAAAAACAAATGATTAAAATACAGTCAAACATAAAATATTTATACAGAATTTAACTCTTGTATATCATTTTCAAGAAATCCATTTTTACTATTTATATTTATATTTTGCACTTTGACAACTCTTTAATGAGATATTGTTTAATTGCTACCAGTGTTAACGTGAAAAGTCAAACACTTTAAACGTTTACCGTTTTTGTAAGCAAACATTGTTAATTTTACAAGTCGAAGTAGGACGAAGGAACCATAGTGCAGGGCCGACCGGGGCGAGTCGTTTAGCGTGAAGATAGCGAAGAAGAAGAAGAACAGTGAACAGAGAGTAATCCTTGGCGCTGCCGCCGCCGCCGCCGCCACCTTTGTCTTTGGACGGCGGCCCGGCGTGTGACCATATATTTTTTGTGTTTCTGAACTGACAATGACTTATCGAATGGCCGGCAACGAGAAACGCTTCGGAAAATACTTTTCCTATAAAAAGGAAATTGGAACTGTGGAATATGTATTTTCCGAACGCCGTCCTTTTGTTTTCTTTTCCAACTATTTGTAGTTGGGCTGTTGTTTCGAGGAGGCGGCATGAGGGGTTTCCTCTCAAGGAAATGAAGATTATGTCAATGAGTTTTCAGGAGTAATTTTAAACCCAATGATCTGTAAAATGGTAAGGGTTATTTTTAATTTTGACGTTTATTAAACACCACTCACTGTAATAAATGATACAGCAAATTACACCTTAAATAAATTCATATAAGATACTACGGCAATGAATTACTATTGAAATGAATGCTCTATGAGCAATTTTCAAAAAAGAGTAAGATTAGAGATTAGAGGTGATTTTTAGACGGTTAAGAGTTAATTTATTACGAATTTTTCCCAATAGAAAATAAAAATAAAAATATACTAATGTTTTCACATCCACACACATTATTTACCTCATTTGAGGATAACAATAGCGGGTAAATATAAAAAGCGAAATGCTGTAAACATTTGCGGGTTTTCATTGTTTATGCGTAATACGCGACATGTATCCGGTTGAATGTAATATTTTTTCATACTTTGATTTAGATTTAGAAGGTAATAAATTGTAATATGCGGAAGACGCTTCTTCATATAACTCACTATTTTCCATAACGTGGATTTATCAAAACATATTTACATTCAAAAACAGGTGTCGGCTCCGTGCGCTAAAATTTCTCTTGTGGGTAATTCCATACTTTGCCCACTTGTAAAGTAAATAACTATTGTGATTTGTTAATTAAGCGGTTGTTAAGTATTTCTAGTTAATATTGACAAATATAATGCATATAAGCAGAGTGCCACACCCGTAATGGGTAAAAGGCGTGATGATATATTTATATTTTAAAATTTTGTCAATTCTGAATTTTTAACAAGGAAAATTGATGTTATTATTTATTTGCTGAATTTATAAAATTTAACAGACTTGTCAATAATAACAAGTAAATTTAGCTAACTTATCAATTTGAAATTGTTAAAGAAAGTTTGTATATCCTTTGAAACAACTTAATTTGTTATAATAACTATTATTTATTATTCTGCTTCATTATAATTACTAAAATATTTAGCCAAAAGCACATAAAAATATATGTTAATAATTTCTAAATTCACAAATATATTTTGTTACGAAATATACAAAAATAATTTGTTACTGGCTAACAAATTTGAAACTTGTTAAATTAACAAAAATTAACGATGGATCGTCTGGAACTAAAAATTTAGTTAAAATTTTGTCAATTTTAACTATAAATTTTTTACTGTGTACGGGATTCTAATGGCATATTATATCCCTCAGCTATTGCTAACCTCCCTCTCTATATGCAGCCGTGCGTATATACTAATACTTTGGTATATCTTTTAGTCAAGCCCTTAATTTCAACAATATTTAAGAATCCCAGTAACATCACTAATTTTATCTTCATAATTATTTTCTAGTAAACTGTGGTATATGATTAAATAAATTGTAAAATTCTGTGCCTAAGAATAATCTAAAATATTAAGAGCTGGACTTTCCATATACGCGAATAACCTTCGGAATAAGTTATTCGACGAATAAATAAAAAAAATAGCTAGAACAATTACTATCATTAGTGTTTTGCTATCTAACCCCAAAGCTGAAAGTAATACAAAAAAATGGTATATAATATAATCATTTATTGTAGAAAATTTATGTAGGTACAAATTTAATATAGGGAATTTTAATTGTTGAAGTTCAATTATTAAAATGATTACACTCAAGAGCTTCATATTAAAACTTTATTTTACAGCAGATAATTTCACTTCAAACCACAAGACAAATAAATATATTATTTATTAAGATTTATATCTCGTGAATCACAATTTATTTGCTCGAGTTGGTTTGAGAAGTGACAAGTATTGTATCTAAAATTAAATAAATCAAAAATATTATATTCTTTCCAATTTTCCAGTCATAATTTGCTAAATCACCACGCAATATTTGTCTGATCGGCTGTTTGCTGTAGTGTTTGCCGCTCGCACTTGACAAGTTCAGAACTAAGCAATCTCAATGGAATAGCATACAGGAGGTAGAATATACACAAGAAAAATCTGGAAATATAGACCCTTTTTCTTATATATTTTCTAAGACAACTGTAAAATCCTATTCGACGACGAGCAAACATAGTGTTTGCACAAAAAATTCAGGCATATTAAAAGTTGACTTTCCCAATAAAATACATGGATGAAAGCGTATTTGCCTTCCGCGGATGTATTTATTTATATTGTTAGCCGGAAACGTTCTTCACAAATATTACAGAAAGAGAATTTTACGCTCAAGAATATAACAGAGATTATTTTTCGCAAGAGTCAGCAAGCACGAGTATATCAAGATATTTTTGAAGTAGTTTTAGATAATTTGGATACTTTTCTTTCCTAACTCAATAACCAAAAAGTTACAGGTCTTTTAAATTAACGGCCACCTTTTGAATATCGCTGAAAATAATTGGGAAAAAATAGTAACATCTAGTTTTCATAGAAACTTATTTTGTTCATTTCTGCTATTGAAACTAGTTATTTCTTACATGGAAACGGAGCACGAATCCTGCTGTTTTCTCCACTCAACTCATTCTTAAGGCAACGGGATGGGTAATGACAGGTGGGTGGGCGAAAGTTCTTTCGCTCACTACTTGTCATTACCAAATTGACTGATTCGTATCATTGAGTACGTGGACCACAAAGATGGGGGAACGTAATTACGAGAGCAGGATTGAACAAAACGTTATACAACACTTGTAAAGAAACAAATTCGCTCACTTATGTGACACATGAGTGAGCGAAATTCTTAGTTTCTTCACTCATATTGTAATATACTATTTTCAAATCTGATATTTTGCTGTTATTTTAATTTTGTATTATACATAGCACACATCAAAAATAATGACAAAAGCGGTGAATTGTAAAAATATTTTAATTAATGAAACTTATTCCATAAACCATAATCATGTCTACATATTACTAATTACTGAAAATATTAACCATTTTGCACTTAACATACTTTGAGGCTTAATGAATTGACATTTAAATGAATTTCATCGACAACTTATATCTATAGGTATTTATGTTTTTAAGTGGCTCTCAACCATGTGGACAGCAATTTTTTAGCAATATAAAAAAAATTTAAATAGCCGTAACTTTTATGATAATATATTACTATTATTTTTTAAATAGACATTGTTCAACTAACTTAAAGGTATTCCCAATTTCTTTCTAAAACATAGATAACTACTGTAGTTTGTTACGACTGCTTATTAATTGATTCAAATTTGCCTTAACTATTTTACTGTTGAATTTTTGCCAATAGTTTGTTAAGGAAGACATTTTTTTCGTACTTTATGAATCACCCTGTATGTGTATCTAATTTATACAAATTTATTTATTTATAAAATTTAATCTGCTTATACATAATTTGTGTTATTAATTAATTACTTTACCACTTTATATCTAATCTACTCGGTCGCAGATGTATATTAAATTAAAAATGTAATTTTCATGTGTTTGATATGAGCGAATTCCAAAGCCGCCTGCCTGAGAAAGCCGTAATAATTAACTTATTTAAATTGCACCGGTAACGACGACTGTATACTGACAATTAATTTTATCATTCAAATTTCATTAAAACGAGAAAAATGTTTCATTTCGTAGACGACTGAGCTCTTAATTAAGGTTGTTTAAATGAGTGATAATTACATCCACGATTTTTAGCTGATAAAATATTTAGAACGTGCATATTTAATTACCGCATTTAAATAGGAAGCCGGCCAATTAATATACCCGTGTTAATTAATATAATTTAAATACGTTGAGATTATACGTTACATAAATCTTTTTATTTTGCTAATGTTAAGATACCTGGTTTTATAAACATTTGCAATGGAATCTGTAACCAAACTTTCATTTATTTTATATGCGATATTAGACAGGAAAGCAAAATTAGAAATAGGAAACTGTGACGCAGTTTTGGTGAAAAAAAATACATTAAAAAATTCCCCAAATATATTGATGTGATACATTTCTGTCTTGGGACAGATATAAAATAAAATGTATAATTTTTAGCTATTTCCAGTGGGCTATGATAAACAAAACATACAAACAGTCGTATTGTTTGAGTTTGGTAGATGGCATTTGGCAGCGTTTTAAAAACTATTAACTTGTTTAAATTATTTCTAAATGGTAAATGTGTCCATGATTACTGAGAAATAATTTAAATAAGTAAACAATTATTAAAATTATTCCAAATGTCATCTGTCAAATTCAAAAAATACGATTGAATGTATATTTTGTTTCTCATGGCACTCTGTAAATAGCAATAAATTATACATTTTATAAATGTTTTTATAAATCTAAATTTATATTATTACTATTTATGACCATTCTGCAAAACTCTATAGAAAAAATTGTTTTTTCCCAAAATCGATACTAAAGTACACGATATTACTATGCGAAGTTAGGCAGAATAATAGTTAAATTTATACTTTACAGACTCTTTTGTCAATATTTTAATTCACAGACTCTTATGTTAAACTTGAATTACAAACCTTAAATAACAAACTCATTATTCTATAATGCTGTTGGTTGTATTTAATGCAGATCACTTGCAGAACACGTCTAAGAATATATAAAAATTTATGAAATTATAACCAAATTTGACACTTTGACAGTATGTTATCACAGCAAACCCCGTCGCATCATCTAGCTGACGTTTTACAAATACATAATTCTATTTATTTATGTTTTTAATTAATTATTTAACGATTTCAGGAAAAAATATAATGTATACCTCGGCACTAAAATATATTTTATTACTCATATAGTTTATTCGTAATAAAAAATTATGATTTAGTGCCTTAAATAACTATTTTGTGTATTTTAATTTTGAATTAATTACATCACATTATTACTAATTTACCCTGAACCCTACAGTTGAAAAGTCGGTTTTTTAGTAAATAAATAATTTTGACTTCCTTATAAAAATAATATTTATATAAATATTTTGAGATAATTGTTCGTTTAATGTCCACAATTACATTTCTTTGTGACTTTAGTAGGTATTACAGCAACATTTCAATTTTATTGGACATTAAAGTATATTTAAAACATTAATGGCGTATTATCGGTGTAATGTTGGTTTTTCCTTCAGATAAATCCGCTTTTTATGAAGCAATGTTCACTTAGAAGTAGTTAGTTCCCTAAAAATACGCAAGAATCTTCGCATACATATGTACACGTATGTTGATGACAGCGTATAAAAATACGCAAGCGATTCAATCGGGTGACGGATAGCTCTGAAATGTCAAAGAACTCCGCATGAACTGTATAATTATATCAAGAACATATTCTTAATGTTAGCTTCTACATCTTCATCTGATTCCTTCATTAAAAATATATAATTGACATAAAATAAAACTCGGATAATTTTAAAAATTGGTTACCCATATGATTCTCGGAATAAAATAAAATAAAACAAAAGAAATAAAAGTGAAACAAGGCAACTTGACGCGGCATACCCGTGCGAACGACGGAGACAACAATAACATACTCCCAATTAGAGCAACAAGGACAACGCGAGTCTTTTGATTTGCCGACCATTTCATTCCTTCTGATTAGCATCTGTGAGCACTGTTTTATTTCAGCGTGGTCGCTTTGTTTGAGATTGTAAGCACCTCTGGTTCCGATGCGAAAAAGCCAATAATTTAACATCTGATTAACGTAAGGACGCAATAATTAAAAACAAAGGAGGAACGGTACGTATGTAGTGCTCGCTTCGTTATGCAGATGGCTCTGCCGTTGGTTCATGCGCCACTACGCACGCGCAAGATAACAGCAGGAATGTCTGGAATGTTTACGCTAATTTTTGATATTTTATGTGAGCGGAAATTTAATTTTCAGACAAAACATCTTTTACATTTTATCAGCTCGAACTACATTAAGCCCTTAGGTTTGTTTCGATAGCGATGCATTAAAATTCTGAACATAAATTAACCCTTGAATAAATTCATTTGAATTGTTCCGTCAAAATAACATAAACATAGGGTACAGAATTGAAATGTGGTGTATAGGGATTTGAATGCTATTTTTTTTAAATTGCTGTAAATTTTTATCTATTTCTTTTCAGTAAAAGTATTAATACAAAATATGTTCAGAATTAAAAAATGCAAACAATAAGAAAAAATAGAAATAGATATTGGAACAGTAACAGAAAGTAGTCTGGTGTGGTCACCACACTATTTTCTTATACATATAAAACCAATTGAACATGAATGACTTGTTCATTGCGTATGACTTTATTTTGAAAATTATTTGACATACCTGTTTAATTTTTTCGTCTCATTGTAACTGTGATTTTATTTTAAAATAGGTATTAATTAAGATCTAGTCTTTAAAACTTTCTAACTAATAATACAAACATTGCCTTTATAATATTTCAAGCGACACGTATATTCGACATTTCACAATTATTTGGCACGTTTGACACAAAGATGTTAAAAATGTTTTAGTTTTTGTTCCCATTGTAACTAAGATTATTGAAATATGTTATTAAATATATAATTTAGTTTTTATCAAAATTAGAAACATGTACAAGATATGTGTAAATAACATTTTATATTCCAAATTTTTTTGCTAACATCTTTCATTTGAAACTTTTTCTAATTTTGAAAAAAGAAATGGAATTTATTGTTTTCTGTGTCCAGTAAACTTCCTGTTCCGGTTTTTCAATTTCATTCAAAATCAACTCAGATCTTTATATTTTCATGAAACTTATTTTCATGTTTCGTTTCCATATTTTGTCTAGTTCAGAAGATAAGAAAAGTAAGGAGTAACAACATTGGTCAGAATAAAAACGAAATTATAAGAGAACAATTGCAACAGATTTCATAGAAACAAGACAACAAGCATGGTGGGGCCATATGATATAAATGAATGAATCGATTAGTAACGTGAAGGAAAAGAAGGTTGGTGGAAGATCAAAAGACACCTGGATTACCATCGTCAACAAGATTCTGAACAGGAAAGTTACATTGCAGGATGCACGAAAGATGGCGATGAATAAGAAACAATGGGCGAATTTGTGCACGAATAAAAGACTTTTTACTACCTACACCTTACAGTAGAAGAGTTCTTGACTATATGTATATAATAAATAAATGTATCATCATGCCATTACCCACTTCTGGGCATGGCACTTAATTTAAAGCAGATTTAGTTATATTAAAGTCTTCTATAAAAGCTATAGCAGCTAACAAATATTTCCTAGTGTACACTCCGCCTCACAAACAATGCTAATGCGCCGAAAACCGGCAGAATACCCTGACGGTGTATTTCTATGCAGACTGTACTCCAGTTTTTGTGATCGCGGCGTTCTTTTGATATCTACAAATGCATACGTAGTACGAAACAGCATTTAAATAATTTATATGTATGTACACATTCTATGCTCACTTTTTCAATTGTGCTGCAGAGACAATGCCTCAGAAGAAGACAAAATCAATTGGAAACATTCTGCTCAGTAAATTGCGGTGAGAATATTTTTAAGTTAAAAATATTTGTAGGGAACTCAAAAATAAAATGAATACTTTCATTTAATACAGCTGTTTTAATTTGAATTGAGAGATCAAAAAATAGCAACACCAATATATTATTATTTGAAACTGTTCAAAAATAAAATAAACTGTTTTGGACATCAGAATACCATCCGCCATAGATTTCTTATCAAACAATGCAGGAACATGGGCACTCACTATCAAGAAACACTCATCCCTTCAAAAAATTACTTTTTATTTATAACACATGTCAAAAATAGTTATTTATGATATAAGTGTTAAAAGTGACATTTTCGGACTAAGTCACTTTTAACACGTACATCATACCAAATTTTATCTATGATCTTCCTAGTGTATTAGTAACAAAAAAAAATGTAGAATGATATTTTAACAGATAGAGTTATATTTATTGATTTATTGATACAAATCGTTAGCGACGTGTTAATAGTAACAAAAATCACTTTTAACACATTGCTATGTTACTGTTAACACTACTGTCAAAAAGTCGTACTTTTAACTTGCTAAGCAAAAGTTAAAAGGGCCACTTTTAACAACGCCCGTAGATAATAGTATATTTCCGACGACCATTACGAAAAGTACACAAATTCACACGCTAAACTATTACTGAAAGTTGGTCATTACATATCACTAGCAATGCTGTGCGATATGAAAGCTCGTTAGCCAATCAAATGCGCCCGCAACTGTGTGATATGAATTTATCACACGTTGCGATAACTGAGCAATCTAACCTAAAAATTTGTATTTAAAAGTTTGACAGTTGCAGATAATTTGCTGAATTTACACGGATTAAGAAGGTTGACCCTGATTTATCAGATTTTAACATAATTTTTGGTGAATTCTGATAGCAATGATGTTAACATAATTTGTTTCAATATTTTTATGTTTTTATATTTTGGTCGTCGGAAAAGTATCGTGTACAACACGTGCTGAAAGGGTGTTTCGCACGAGTGTGTAATATTCAACTTTCAACACTAGTTATATAGTAATATATTGTACAACGAGCATGGAATGGTACTCATTTCTTACGAGTATGAAAGTTTGTAAGCGAATGCTGCAAATTATACGAGTATGAAATGGACATTCCATGCGAATTATACACTATACTTTTTCTACGAGCATGAAAGTATTTTCTAATTAATTTATATTTTAATAATAAATTTGTCGCGCTTGACAATTCTAAATAAGTATCCTAGCAATAGTACCTGTACTGAAATGAAATGACCTGTATTGAAATACTCACAAAACTAATTCATTTCGCAGGATGCTTGCAATATACCTCCTTTCCCTAGCAACAACAAATATAATAATGAGTAGATTTCTAAGTGGTCGTAGAAAACATATGTTAATAACCAGTATTAGCGTAAAATCTGTGTTTAAAGAGCGTCGGAATGTTGGTATTGGAAAGTGGCCATCTTTCGCTCGCATTTATCAAATTTGACACGGGCATTGAGGGTACGCAACGGGGCAACAATAAAAGTTATGGATAAGCGACAGTCACAAAGATTTCTTAACAAAACTTTAACACTTTATCCTGCGTCTGCCTTGGCGTTCTCTGTTTTCGTATTTTTAACTTTCAAATATATTGCACTTTTCAAATTGAAGTAGTTCGCCGTAGGAAATTGTGTCTGGCGGAGCTGGAAACTTCTCGAGTTCCATCTCTCCGTGGAAATCTGCGCCGGGGGCCTGGGCTCCGGAGTCCGGACGGCTCCGGCCGCTGTATGTAGAATTCGCAAGTATCGTTAGGAAAATGTGCACTGATATTTACGGCAATGTGTAACACTGAAACGTTGTTGTGTGTTGTTCTGTTCTCTGCACATTGCTAGAGTTTGCAGATAAAAGTTACCGGGATGGCTTTACGTTTCGGTTCATAATTTTTGCTTAATTTTTATTACCCCTTCATAGAACTGTACTTTGTTTCTAGATCTTTTTATTCGCCCACATTATGCTTCAATAACATTAAAACTAAATTTTTCAATACTGTTACTGATAACAGTTGCAACTGTACTTCACGTGAAACGAACCCAACCCCAAATGAAATTAAATCAAATAAAAGTATATTATTATATTTGGAATTATGATTACTCACGAAGATGAAGTTTGCGCCACGAGTAGGCGTAGGCGTAGGCGAGTGATACATATTATCCGAGTGAATAATGACCATAATCCCGAATATAATACTGTACCTTTTCTACTCCAAGAAATTCGGAAATAAAGTTTATCACGTTTGAAAATGATCGAAATCTGTTGAAAACACACGTTGAAAAATGACATCAAAATACACAATGACAACTGACTACACTGTCAACTGTCAGACGGCCGTAACTTGTGATCCACATTACGGCTTTATAATAAACGAAAATAATAATTGATTTCTGGTTTTGTGAATTATGACTACTATAATTAATAGAAAAATTGAAATATTATTTCTTCATCTATTTATTACAGTGTACTCTTAGATAAATGATAATTCTTCGAAAGATATCTTTATAAGATTTACTGTCTTAATGGGATCACAACATTTTTTTGTAAATCTGCACCTATAACCTCTTCCACGGACCATAATGAAAATAATTTTCAAATATATTTATAATATTGAATGTGTAATAATTTAAAACAGTATTCAATTATCTAATGATCAGATTATTTACGTAGGCTAATAAATTAGTTCGGTTTTTATGTAAATACGAATATATATGTTTTTTCACGACCGGGTGAGAAACTCGGTTTCTATTTTATCAAAATCGTGACAGAAACAGCCAATTTCATATCAACAGGAGATTTATACACATTTATATTTGTTGTGAAAAATGAACAAAATAAAACAAATCAAAGGTAACTATCATAAATTATTTACTATGATAGTACCAATTATAAATATTGGAGTCGTGAAAAAATAGTAGATACACCGCAGGAGAGAAGTGTATTTTTTATCTCGTCGTATTGTAGCCCTCGCCCACGGGAAAATCATATACTTCTCTCCCTTAATGTATAATATACTATTATTTGACGCAGGTTAATTATTTCTGAGTTGCGCGTAAAATATTACCACAATGCAAAATTTCTTAATAAATAATATATTTTAAGAGTATACTTAATCAGTTTACTATACGTATAATTGCAAACTTTAATTATGGTTTAAAATGCAGTTGTAAGAGTTGCTAATTTGTACCGAATATTTGTCGATGTAAAACTGATAATTACGCAGTTTTTATGTCATTAGCCTTAATATAATGATACGAAACTAATGAAAGCTAATGTGAAAAATGAAAGTCATTTGTTCTAATCACAAGAAACGTGTAATAATCTAATAATTTATCCCATTACCGTGTTAGTTTTTTCAGGAAATAGAATTATAGACGATTTACTTCTAATGTTACAACATCTCAACTCTTGCGTCACTTATAATAGCAGTATAAGTTTAAAAATTTATTTTTAAAT
The DNA here is from genome assembly GCA_963942605.1 of Poecilus cupreus. Taxonomy (NCBI): domain Eukaryota; kingdom Metazoa; phylum Arthropoda; class Insecta; order Coleoptera; family Carabidae; genus Poecilus; species Poecilus cupreus. Next base: position 905,267 of record OZ012714.1, on the reverse strand, counting down.
GTATACTTGAGAGAACGTTTAAAATACTCGTATATAAACGGTGATATATGAAAAAAAAAAAGAGATTATATACGTTGTGATATACATGTTATAAAAATATACAATTAATTGAATTTTTACCTTATTGTAAACGAATTGAATAGCCATTTAAAACAAACAGCTAATATAGGTCGACAAACCACTACGCGTCCTCGCCAGGAAGCGAAATAATTCCATTCAATCAAAAATATACTGATTAAAGTTACAATTACCGTCTCTGAAATATAATTTCAAAAAAGAAATTCATTATTTTAATACCCAAGAAATTAGTAATTTATGTACAAAGGCACTGAAGTTTAACTTTTTATCACGAATGTGGAATTTACTTGCTGAGGCCCGTAGGGCCGAAGAAAATGAACCATGTGAGTGATAAAAAGGAACTTCAGTGCCGAGGTACATATTTAATTTAATTTGTAATCTAAAATTAGAAGCAATTGTTAAAAAATTATTATATAGGTTAAGTTTTTACATCTGTCAGTTATCAATTGGAACTGAAACTCAGTGTTGCCAACCTCGAACATTGAAGTTATCCCAAATAACACTCAAAATTATGTGTTTTGTTCTCAATTTCTTCATCGGAATTAATTAGTTAATTCTTTTTGTATATATTGTTTCAATTTACGTATATATTTACCACAATACGACATATATTTGTCAAAATTATCCTACTTGTGCAATAATTTTTGTACGGTTTCCAACACTGCGTTGCTCAAAATCGTCGCATAATGGGTTACTTTAGTGACGATTTTTGAGCTTCTAATGACGATTTTTGAACACTTTAGTGCCGATTTTAAATAAAATATTTTATCCAACACCACTAGTGGGTATAATTTTGAGGAAAATCACTAGTGAGTATTTTTTTTATTTATTACTTTATAACAATAATAATAACACACAACACCTTGGTAATACTTCGATTGACATTTTAATTTAAAAATTTAAAGCATATGTCACTGTCAAATAATATTTCTTTAATACATTTTTCATTTATTGAGAGGTGTTGGATAAAACGTTATACTTTACACGTGGGCAAAGTGGAATTACCCACTCGATAAAATTATCATATTCAGCCTTCGGCTTCGTGTGCTAAAATTTCTCTCGTGGGCAATTCCTTACATTGCCCACTTGTAAAGTAAATAACTATTAAATAGAAATTATTTTGTATCTGGAGTTTTTTGTGCTTTGTACTTTTAGAATGAGCGGTGCTTTCATTACGATCCTTCAGGTATTGATGATCCATGCCCGACCTACCCTAAATATAATTACTATTTTCTAAACTGCCTGTACAGTGTATATTCATAATATGGATCATACAAAGTATTACTTCTTTTCGAAATAATTTGTCAGCATTTCGTATGCACATTTGCAGAGGCCCCGCGACTTGGCCGGCGGTTCGAGGTCAGTGTCGGCGGCGGCGGGGCTGCAGGACGAGTGGACCACCCCGCCGCCGCCGCCACTGTCCAGCACCATGTAATTAAGCCGCTGTGCTGTGGTCTGGTTCGGTGGTATACGGGCCACCGCGGCACCGCTGTATCGCGTATAATCAGTATGTAAATCGCGTTCAGGCCACGATTCTTCGCTATTTATTAGTCGCCCTCGCCCGATGACGTCATATTAAAATTATACCTATATTGGGTAGGCTCGTTTGTTTCACCGTAAGGCTGGCATATACTCATGACTTGCTGCCGTGAAACAGATTCGATCTAAATATCTTTATATTGAGTTTTTGGAGACTTGCAATTAAAAAGTAAACTTTGGTTCTACACTGTAAAAAATTTGATTTTCGATTTGTTAATTTTGCTATTTGAACAAATACGACAATTTGTTAAATTAAAATTTTGGCAATTTTGAATTTTTAACAAGAAAAATTGTTGTTTTTTTTTATTTGCTGGATTTATAAAATTTAACAAGTAGACTGGTGAATAATAACAAGTAAATTTAGCTAACTTATCAATTTGAAATTGTTGAAGAAAGTTTATGTCCTTTGTGACAACTTCATTTGTTATAATAACTATGATTTATTTTTTTGCTTCAATATAATTACTATAACAATTAGTCAAAAGCACATAAAAATAAATGTTAATAATTACTATATTCACAAATATATTTAGTTTCGAAATACACAATAATGCGTAAGCGAAATTCTTAATTTCTTCACTCGTATTGTAATAAACTATTAATACTTAGCATTACCTATACAGAGCAATAATCTAAAATATTTCTAACACTCAAAATCATGTGGAACAAAAAGATCCCTAGAATTGTATTGCCAACTGAATCAATCACTTTGTTCTAATTACCCTATAAATACGAGAAGACATTTTCCCGCATGAGTGCTTATTTAAAACTCGAGGATTTTGTTCTCAAGAGAATTATTGTTAACGGAATTAAAATTTTGTCAAAACACTAGTAGATTTTGACATTAGTATCAACATTAATAGCAATTTTTAATGACAAAAGCAAAGCCAAGCAAATAATAATATTGTAATATTGTAATATTTAAATTCCTTTGAAATGTGATAGTACATATCTAATCATGAAACTGTTCATAATAACTTTGTCTAAGTTAAGAATCAGATTAATAGACCCAGCGGAAGGAAAAGCAGCCAGATAAAAATATAATTCAAAAGCGAAGCAAATAGTTAATATCAAACTGCTTTAAACCCAAGTAACTAATATAAATTCAAAAACACGAAACTGCTCTCACCAATTATAGCCAACTAATTCACAAAGCAATCACGGGAAACAGACCCGATAAGAGAACTAATTGCTCCGTGAACCAAATCAGAGTTTCTTAAACTTGCGCGGTTCACCGACTCACCTGTGACTTCCCATACAACACCTCGCAACACACAAATAAAAGATGTACCATCAATTGGCTAAATTTTCACGGGGAGGAAAAGATTTAAAAAGTTTGAATCAATTTTAGGAAGTTATTTCAAGCACCATGTTTCCTACCTTATAATATTCACTGTGGCTGTTGGATCCTCGAAGTTGCAAGTACAGAATTCACTCACATTGCTATTGCTGTATTCACTACGTTTAATATTCGAAAAGTAAACAAATTAACCCGATTGTTCATAGAACAAACAACATCTTAACCCACTAGTAAACAAAGAACTGCAGTTGTTTCACTATAACTCACCGATTTAATAGAAAATTGAAACAACAAAAATTAAGCCTTCATGTTACTTAAACGACAAATTATATACTAGTGACTGTCGATCATAGTCACAGTACACGTGTACAACATTCAAAGTTGAAACAAGCTAAATTAATTTCGTGTTTGTTCTCGAAATACTCTTCCTATACAAAATAATTTAGAAACGTATTCATGTTTGTATTTATTGTAATTGTTGTTAAATTTCTGATGTATCTAAATATTCGCTTTAATAAATTAATAAATATATTTTTTTACCTCCCGCCACATCCTGTAAAGCGGACATTACACGATGACGCTTTTCTTTTCAAGTGATTTTAAAATGACATTTGATATCTAATTCGCCTATTGCAAAACATGCGGTAATGTTGAGAAAAAGTACCGCATATTCTTTTTGTCGATTCATCTATCTCTTTTACACTTACGGCATTGTGCGAGAGATAAAACTTTTTATTGTCACTTGAAAAGAAAAATTTCATTGTGTAATGTACGCTTAAGGGAGGTATAGGAATCATGCTAAAAATTCGTTATTGAGTTTTCAGGGGATGAGCACTTTTTAGGATCCCTAGAATACGATTTTAATAGTTTCGTGATGATGTCTGTGTGTCTGTTTGTCAGTCTGTGTGGATCTCTGGAGTTATGGTTTCTCAAAAACTACAAAACTGAATATTTTCATATTTTGTATATATTAATTGTATCACCTTGGGAAGAGCTGATTTGTTTTTTCTGATAATCCAATTACTGGAACTTGTAATTTAATTGAAACCCTATCAAGTTATTGTGAAATTATGGTTTAAAGACTTTCTTGTTTCAAATCTAGAAGTTTCGTTTGTAACATTTTTCAATTACAGCCACCATTTGCTAATTACAATACAATAAAGAAAAATTATATTTTGACAACTTCTTTTAAATCTGCTAACCTGTGCATTTGGAATAAATAAAAGAACGTTTGAGAAAATCATTTCTTGAAAGGATGAGCGTTCTTGATAGTTGTCTTCTATATTCATGCATTATTTGATAAGAAATCTATGGCGGGAGATATTGTGGTCCTTACAACAGATTATTTTTGTTTACATTTATGACGTGTCTTGAAATTAAATCCGTCGCATTAATTAAAAACCAACAGCAAATCTGGTGAGTCAACTACACAACTTACTTATGCATGTATATCTGAATTTGACTGCTTAATAATAGACTTGACACATGTTCAACGTAAAGAACAGAAAGTTCAAAATTTTCGTAATTCAATAAAATTATAAATATGACTTTTGGATTAATTACTGTAAAAATATTTTATTTAAATATAACAAAAGAATAACATAACAAGTAAATAGAAATCGTAATTCGAAACGTGGCATTTAATAAAATATGTTTACAAAATTTAATCCAAAAACTTTTTATAATGAAGAACGGAAGTTACAGTTATTACTTTGTTCTTTGAGCAACTATAATTAACTATGCAAATTTAATGTTTCATAATATAGAATCGTAATATTGTGTGCAAGAGAATTGAAAGCAAGTAGTATATTGTCAGTTTGACGCATAGTGAAGGCAGTGTTTACAAGTAGGCTATGTCAGAGGGCATCAGGCTGCAGATCAGCTGCGTGGAGCCGGCGGCGTCGGAACACCGGAGTCGACCGGACCCAGGAAGCCGCGCACCCGCCACCAGCACGGGATTCTGACCGGCGCGGCGGAAGCCGCGAATGTATAGCCGCCTGAAAGTAAGCACCGAGCGCAGAACCGGCTCAGACATTTCTGTGAAGAGTTTACATTTACTATTGTATATAATAACCCTTTCCAATAATATTCAGAGAGTTTTCTAACATGGAGTAATATTAGTCTCTCGAGGTTTATAAGAGCTTTGACTTTAATAGAATTAGACAATAGTTGACACATTAGTATTCATGATGAAGAAACAAAGTAGCTGACATTTAGTAGCGAAATAGGTCCAAAATCGGAATTGTTTACCCTGAAAATGATCAAATTTTCATTCATATGTCACGTGATATATTTTCCGCCAATCAACATTGAGAATCTCCTTCACGTGTCTACCACAGCGATTATATACAAATGAAATTATCACCTTGTTTTGGTCCGTAGCCTAGGATATTTTTTTCTTCATTGATAGCTGTCATAATTTTGTAATTGAATTGTTGTTATAAATATTGATTTTACTACATTAAAATTTAGGTTAGTACACTCGATGTATTAGGTATGATTTAAATCAAATATTTTTTTGTCGAAATTAAACACTTTCCAACCACATAAATCTGGTTCTCTGATAACGACGTATAATTCTAATTCAATCTTCTAAATTGGCAGCACTAATGCATATTGTTATTTCACTTAGAAAAAAAGATGGAATGATTTTTATTAAATATTGAATATTGTATACCAGTTTATTATTGAAAATAGTTTGTAATAACAATAAAAAAAATATAAACTGGATCAGATAAAACAAAAATCGAATTTTCTGATAAAATATAAGCTCGTGACATAATTAATAATCGAAGATATTGCTCATGAGTGTATCAAAATACGCAAAACCTTCGTTAGCCGCCATTAATTAAATGAAAATGTGTATGCAAATTGTTTTTTCTACTGTCATATGTGCGAATGTGAGAAGAATATCCTCCCGCATTTGTTATGTAAATAACTATTAAACAGACTAGCTTTAATGTTGCAGATTTGTGTGTAATTGTTCCAGTTCCACAATGAACTAGTTAAAAATTAGATGTGTAGCTATCAAGACACATGATTTTGAAGTTTCCGCGATAGTCCGGTCCTGGATTAGTATATAGCGGGGTGAAGCACGGAACGGCGACGTAGCGAGCGAGTATCGCTAGCACTAGGAAGATGCTGCTCGAGATATGCTCCAAATCGTGATCATTGTAATTAATTGCGAGAACACCGGCATTCATCTTACACTAGTTAAGTGTACACTCCCAGTAACAATCTACGCCAGCTTGGAACTGTAAACATTCAGATACTTTCTTTATATACCTTACTCGAATATTTTATATCTTAATACTACTTTATTTTCTCTGCGGAAACTAAAAACAAATTATCTTAAATACATTAAGCTATACGGAACGCCTTGTTACTTAAATAAATTAAATAAATGTATCAAATTGTGATCGAAATGTCATAACATTTACATTCATTTTGGTAGTTATGGAGCTTACTCATTTAAATAGACTTTGATATTTTCTCGTAAAATATTTATTATACAGTTGAGTTTGTATATTGTTCTATTGTTCAAATATTCAGTGCAATATAAAAAGTACAGTATATTTTGACAAAATAAAAAACTTTGTAACAAAAAGTTAAACCGACACCTGAAAAGCGAAAAATAAAATAAACCTTTTTAGTCCTAATATTTCAGTCCCTTAAATTAGTTACTTACATTAGTTTAGGATCTTAGTTATTTAGACTAATAAGGTTTATTTTAACTTTCAATTTTAGCTTCTGATTTCGTAAAATTAATTTTTTCTGAAATTTTTTGGCTACCTATTTTTATACTCTTAGGTGTGGAATTTTTTTTTCAAATTTAAATTAAACCAACTTCGAAGTATACTCTATTCATTAAAAAAATAATCATAGAAATAGCATAATCCAGTAAGTAAAAGTTATGCGTGGTAGAATCGGTTAACAGATAAAAATTCAGTGGGTAAACAATAAATCGTCCCCTATTTTCCTACCCTTTACAGTTATTTCAATTTAATTTAATTGGGACCAACTCTCAAGTATATTCTATCCAATAAAAAAGAATTATCAAAATTTGACTACTCTGTAAAAAGTTATGCGTGTTAATACATAAAAATTAGCACGTATGACTTGTTTCTTGCATATGACTTTATTTTGACAATTATTTCACATATAGATGTTAAAAATGATTTAGTATTTGTTCTCATTGCATAACTAAGATTATTGAAATATATTATTAAATATATAATTTAGTTTTTCTAAAAAATAAAACCACACTACTTTCTTATACAAATAAATTGTTTACTAGAAAATAAATTAAATACTCGTCCAAACTTAACTTGAAATTTATTACTTATGTATAATTTAAACATGAATAAACTCATTGCTGTAGTACGCATCGTAATATGTCTTATATTTAACGAAATATGGCGATTTGTAATATTTTTCAAAATACAGAAATTTCCCCAAATATGACTTCAAATTGTAAATTTTTTTTATTACATTTCATTATAATATTCGCGCCAGGAAACACATTGCAGCAGACCGCATCGTTATATCTCTAATATTTTTCGAGATATGACGATTTTTTATATTTTCTGAAGAGCAACTTTGAGAGGCTGTAAATCGAAAACTATACAAGATATCGAAAAATATATCCAGTTTTGTCTTTTTCGTGCCATTCATAATAAATTAGTAAATTTTGAACATTTTGAAATTTTTTAAAATTTTTTTTCAAAATTTCGATTGTAGATATCTCGACAAATATGAAAGATACAGACTTGCAGTGTTCACCAATCGATACAGCTCGACAAAATACATAAACCCTGAAAATTTCAGGAAATTCGCACAACCGGTTGAAATGTTAGAGCAAAAAGTCTGAAAATGGCCAAATTCAGGCCAAACGTCAAGGGGTAACACTTGACTTTTTGGACAAAAAACGCCATTTTCAGGCTTTTTGTTCTAACTTTCCATCCCGTAAAGCGATTTTTATGAAACTTTGCATACTTATGTATTTCAACGAGCTGAATCGATTGGTGAACACTGCAAATCTGTATCATTAATATTTGTCGAGTTATCGCCGATCGAAATTTTGAACAAAATTACAAAAAAAAATTCAAAATTTTAAAAATTTGCTAATTTGTTAAATAAGGCACCAGAAACGCTAAACTGAAGATAATTTTTAGATATCTCGTGCAGTTTTTGAATTACAGGCCCTTAAAGTAGCACTTCGAAAAATATCAAAAATCGACGTATCTCGAAAAATATTAAAGATCTGACGATGCGCTCTGCTGCAATGGATTTCTTAGCGCTTATATTATAAAGAAATGTAATAAAAAATATTACAATTTCAAGTGAGGATATTCCGTGAGTTTCAAATTTTTCATAAAACATAAATTCCAAGTTTCGTTCACATATCTTGACTAGTTTATGTAATATTGCGCACACGGACATCCATCCATCCATCCATCCATTCATCTATCCATCTATCCATCCATCCATCCATCCTCACACACAGACATCATTGAGAAATTGGTCTTAACGGATTCAGTGGACGTCAAAATATGCATTTTCGCAAAAATCTCGTCAGCGATTTTTTCTTGATTCCAACACTTGCTTATACTTTATATAAGAAAGTAAAAAATATACGCGTATACTTGAAAACCACCTCCTTTTTTTTTTAAAAAAAATATCCTTTTTGTCTATCTGTGTATTTGTAATTTACAATGATTAAGAATCAAATACAGTGATAACTTGATTGTCTCTTCTTAATAATAATAAAATCAAGTACAGTTAATAGCAATTATCAATTGTTAATTTTCTACTTATTTGTTTATAGAGTTACATACATAAAAATTAATAAAGTTTATAGATAATAAACAAAATGGCACGCAATTATTGTGCAATCAAACGGTTAATTGAAAATGACTAATTATATCCATTTTATTAGTAATTCAACACTTAATACCAATAAAGTATATAAACGTGTGCAATTAAATATTTATTATTCAGTACCGGCAGACACAAAAGAACCAAAAACAGCAATGGACATTGAACAAATAAAAATACACAAAATGTCAATGATTTTCATCCGTTGAATAAACATTTCCTACAATGGTGATCAGCGCTAATGTACATAAATGTTATTTAAATGTCTCCTGCTCTAGATATCAGCGATTCAAGGCGAGTATCGGCCACAAGCCTAACGTACCTGCTTTAATCAATTCCCATGTTAAATATGTAACATTTAGATAAAGTAATTACTAAGCTAATTAATTATCGGCGTGTTTTTGATATGAGTAAAACACATGTCTCGCTGTATTTGGCTTCAGCGGTGTAATCTGATATGTGTAGCGTGACGTCACGATGTTGCAAATGTGCCCAACGAAACTAGCGTGAAAGTTGGTTTTAATGAATTTCAAGTGATAATGAATTCTGGAAAATGACTAGTTTCAGACTATTAATGTACTATTGAAAAGTATGTGTTCTCGATATAGGCTGATGAGGTTGTGATTTCTGTGGTTCGCTTAAAATAGAAAATCTCCAAGGGGGTTTCTTGAAGTTTAATTGAAGCTGATTTTTTCCTAAAATAGAATTCTTTTATTTCTTACTCGCGATAACTTTTCCTTCATGCCAGTTTACTCATCTATAGCTATTTGTCAAACTAGAGAAGAAAGCGCTTCTTTTTCCCACTCGAGCTCATGAGACAATTCGAGCGAGAGTGGAAGAAGAGCTTTCTTTTATTACTATCGCCTTTTAGTGCATCTTAATAATGCTCTTATCACACTAATATCGTAAACATCTATTATAATATCGGACATAACTCTTTTAATTGTTCCTCGCATAACATTCTTAACATATGATGTATAATGCTACGATAGCTTGATTTACTCTGTTTTAGAAATTTTCAATGAAGGTCTTTCACTATTTGTAAAAAAAAAAAATATGAAACTATATCTAATTTGATGACTATCTGCACTTTTAAAAAGTATTAATTGTTATTCATTAAGCCACAATGATTTTTTAAATATGTTATGTCGTCATTGTAAAGGTCTTGGTGGATCTAAAACAGTATAAAGTGCAAATAATTGTAGTTACATGAATGTTCAAATTTATTGTGCGAAAATTATTTAAATGGAATTAATAGTTATTTACTTTACAAGTGGGCAAAGTAAGGAATTACCCACGAGAGAAATTTTAGCTCACGAAGCCGAAGGCTGAGTGAGATAATTTTATCGAGTGGATAATTCCACTTTGCCCACGTGTGAAGTATAACGTTTTATCCAACACTTCTTAATAAATGAAAAATTTATTAAAGAAATATTATTTGACAGTGACATATGCATTAAATTTTTAAATTAAAATGTCAATCGAAGTAGTTACCAAGGTGCTGTGTGTTATTATTATTGTTATAAATAAAAAAATACTCACTAGTGGCTTTCCTCAAAATTATACCCACTAGTGGATAATCTGTTACTTTGCTTGTTTAAAATCGCTATAGTTATGGAGCATTTATTGAGAGGTGTTGGATAAAATAATTTTCATGGTAAATAATTAAAATATACATGAATTTCATTTATTTCTGGAAAAACATGAATAAACTGAAAGTATATTTTAGTCAAATATTTGATTACCACTGACAAATTTTGGTAATCTATGTCATTCAACAAGACTTTAATTTCGTTGAGTCGACCTAAAGTATATTTATTAGAAATAAATAATATATTTTGTGTGTATTTAAAATACACTTACGAATTCAAAGTGAAACAAAACAACTTGAAATTAGTTGCCAATTATTTTGACATTTCGACAATCTGACAGCTCAATAATTAGAGATGTATAAATAATTTATAATGGAATAGATATGCGCCATAATACTTTAACGTCATTGTAGATGTCAAATATGTAAATAATTAATAATTAAATTTTTTAAACTTCTGTTATATCTAGTACGATGTTTTTGGGTCTAGTCATAATACAAATGACTTATTTTCGATTTTGTCACTCTAGTGAACGACCCCATTGTTGTTGGTGGTATTGTGAATATTAGGTACATTATACTACTTGTTATACATTAATGAATTCAGAATATCCCATAGATCTTAAATTTTACAGATAATTAAGATTAAGGCGGAAATAGTATATTTTCACATTTTATGTAGCTTAATGCGCTATTCTAGGTAATTTTTAAATCTATAAAATCAATATAATTGCTTCAAAAATAAATATTTGGGAGGGGAGTCTGTTTTTTGGGCCGTCCGATATGTATGAAGAAACTCCTGAAGAATTGAAATCATATCAAATAACAAACACATATACATAGTAGAATGCTGGAAGTAAATGTAATAAGTTTAATTATTTTAGTGAATACTTCACTGTAAAAGATTGTAGCAACCGAAATAATTCAAAATGCAGGAGAGTAGTCTGGACATTAAGATCCTTCTAAAATTTGCCGTGGAGTTATAATAGCCGGACATTCACGTAATAACGTACGTACACAAGAAATAAATTAGCCGGTGCTCTGCAGAGACATCACTTTGCAAAGAGCGGGTGCGAAGCCACCGGCCAGCAAGCAACCGGGCATCAGTAGTCCACGCGTTTCCCGGCGATATTAAGGGTGAAACTTGAAATAATGAGTTCCGGACGTGACGTCATTATAACCGGAACCTGTTATTTATCTCTTCTTATTTTTATCCCACGAGGGTGGAAAATTAACAGGGAAGACGAACCTGCGAGATGCGAGCTGCGAGCTGCTTCGTTACGGGAAATACTTTAATAAATTCTGCGCAATGATAGATGGAAAAATCGTGTTTCGCCGCGCAGACCGAGTGTGCGAGTGTGCTGTGTGCTGTGTGATACTCTGCGAGATTTTAAAATTGAACTTGAGATGGAACGGCTGGCTTCTGCTCTTTGCACAAGTGTTGCCCGAAAAATACTGGCTGCTTAATTTTCTTATACTGATTTTCAATGCGGATATATAAAACATACAACCATAAAGTTTTATTTCGTTAAAAGTACTGCAAGAACAATTGACGTAATTTTATTGCACAAATAATTTTATACAGGGTACGCATCATAGCGTTTTCAATACTATTTTTGAAACGTTCAATTTTTGGCTTCCCTAATTATATTCTCCGTGGTAACGTGTCGGACTGTGGATCATGAGATCCTCAGTTCGAATCCCACTGCCGACAGTTACAAATTTAAATTTACCCCTGTGGTTCCCCCTCCACTAACAACTTTGGGGGCTATGACTTGACGGCTGGTAACCGCACTTCATACGCAAAAATATATCACCTACCGAGATCTGCGTAAGCAGAGTGCCACACCCTTAATGGGTAAAAGGCGTGATGATATATTTATTTTATTTATTTATTCTAATTATATTACAAAAAAGGTAATAGTTTATTATACATTTCCGCATTTTCTGGCACTAATATTTATAATTTTACTCAACCTACAAGCAGAAAAATGACGAAAATGCTTATTGGAACTTTTCTTAAAATCATTAGTGCCATGAAATAACAAAATAAATGTAATATTACGTAAGAGTTTATTTTATTTTAAATCTGGAGATTGTCAAGCACTATTTTGAGTTTAAAACCATTTTGTATATATTTTTTCTATAACCAAGCTGAATAGTACAATTAATAATTAAAGGTTGCACTACTGTAATATCATATGAAAAAATATATCAGATGTCGTACTTTGGTAAATAAATAAATACAAATTTTAAGAATGTTTTTTTTTTGTATAATTTTGAATTTATAAGCGGAAGTTAAGAATGGTAAGAAGAAGAAATTCTTCCTCTGTAATAAACTACTTAACTTTTTTTAATAATGACAAAAAATCTGTTGTGGGCATCACAATACCTCCCACCATAGATTTCTTATCAAACAATGCAGGAACACGGACCACCACGATCAAGAAACGCTCATCCCTTCCAAAATTTAGTTTGCACTTAAGACACATGTCAAAAAATAGCAATTTTCAAGCGCGTTTTATTTTTCCAGAAAGCACTGATTAACAGATTACAATGAAAATGTCAAAATACAATTTTTTTTAATTTTTTAATTTTGCAAAATGTGCTAGTAAGAAAAAAATGTTTCAAACAGTAATAATATTTGAATCATTTGTTTAATAACAGAAATTGTAATTAAAAATAAGACTGCCAGTTTCTGTTATCGAATTAAAACCAAAAACTAATTAGCTCTTTCCAAGAGATGAAAAATATAATACGAGTATATAAGAATTTTCAGTTAAGTAGTTTTTTAGAAAGCGTAACTCCAGAGATCCACAACACACAGACATCATCGCGAAACTATTAAAATCATATTCTAGGTACCCTATCCATTGAAAACTCACTATCGAATTTTTAGTATGATCCTATACCTCCTTTACAGGTATGTGCAGGTAAAAAATCAATTCAAGTCAATATAATTCAATGCCTTTACCAGCAACATGTAAAGTTCAAGCAAACACATTTTTCTGCATATGAATCATAATGCAAATAAATATATCTATGCATAGTGAATCATTGATTTCCTTTAAAAGTATAAAAGTATCAATCGATTTCTCCATCAGATCAGCATAGCAACGGCCACAGAAAACAATTCCCACACTCAACTGTCCTCAGGTACTCATTACTTTCAACGGAGTAAATAAACATTTAAGTAATGTCTCTTCTTAATCACGCGGCCTTGTGCAACATCTAATTAGATTCAAATGTGATATATTGCCACCGTTTGCATGACTTTACTCAAGTGTCTGTGGTTTTTCTGTTAAATCTAGTCATTTGGAAAATTTTATTGTTTTTTAATAAATGTAAATATTTATAGTTTAGAGAGATGTGGAAATTTATATACTACAAATTGATTTATTATTGTAATAGTACGTACAATATAGGGAATACCCAGTATCTAAGAATAATACATGCGATAAAAATAATTCTTTCAAAATAAATTTACTTATGATCACTCACATTAATTTAATTTAGAATAAATATAAACACAGCTGTGTAAACATCTATTTTCTAGGTAATATGTAAAGCTATCCGCTTTACAAAATACGTCAAGAATTTTTAGCAATTCAAATCGACTAGACTTTTACTAAAACATCTTCTAGGAACTAGAGGTACGATTAATAGTTATTTATACAGGGTATCTACTTTTTTTATAGGACATAGGAAATATAATATTAAAATTTTCATTACGAGCATAAATTTGTTGATGAACATTTCTGTCAAGAGATAGACGTAAAATAAAATGTACAATTTTTAGCAGTTTCCAGAGTGCCATGGTAAACAAAACATACAAACAGTCGTATTGTTTGATTTTGACAGTTGGCATTTGGCATAGATTTAATTATTATTGACTTGTTTAAATTATTTCTCAGTAATCATGGACACATTAACCATTAAGAATTAATTTAAACAAATCAATTATTATTAAAATTATGCCAAATGTTGTCTGTCAAACTCAAACAATACAACTGTTTGTATGTTTTGTTTACCATGGCACACTGGAAACAGCTAAAATTTATTCATTTTATTTTAAGTCTATCTCATGACAGAAATGTATTACATCAATAAATTTAGGCTCATATGGTAGGTACAGTTTTTGTTGCTGCACATTTTTTTATATTTACACTTTTACTATGAAATTCATACGGAACGAACTATCGCATAATGAAAACTTTAACATTGTATTTTCTATGTCCTATAAAACAGTAGACACCCGGTATATCAAGTGCGGGAAATAATTCTTTCCGCTTATGAATCGCGAACGAGAGCGAATGGATGAATAACGTCTTTCCGAAAGAGGTTTGTATAAATGCTTTTTGTAACAAACAAAATTAATTTTGACGGAATACAAATTAAATCAATAAACTAGTAATTTTACAAATTGTGTTTCCTACCTTGTATCCACTGTAGTTGCTGTTTCCTCGTAGTTGCAGGTATAAAATACACTGAAATTTTAATCACTGTATTCACTACAAACTACATTTAATACGTGAATAGTTATCAAATAAATACGAATGAATATATCATACATATATGTAACACACTCGTAAATAAAATACTGTACTAGTTTCACTGTAATTCACTCTGTTGTCACTGATATTATTGAATATTAACACTACAAAAAGCAAGTGTCTGCCTAAAACATAAACAAACGACTGGCGATCACAGACGAAGTGCGGCAGTTGAAGTTGAAACAAGTCTGATAAATTTGTATGTTTATACTTGTTAAGTCCAACGAATAAAGTGTATATGTAGAGACGTATTTAAATATTATATTCATTTTGCTATAGAAATTTAAACACTCGTTGAAAAATTTTATTCGTGTATTCGTGTATAAATAACAAAACAATTGCATATGTCAAAATGTGTTTGTATACTCATACAATATTTCATTATCACTTTTAGTTCTGTGTTTTGACGTCTGGTAACTGTACTGAACGGTTCTTTTGTTACAATAAATGCTCTTAAAATTAAATCGTGTCGTGATCTGCAATAAGAAAGCTGCTACCCAGAATATAATTCAGGTAAGGATCTAACAAAATATATTATTTATTTATTCATAATTACGTGTATTAATAAATAAAATAACCAAAAAACTTGTTCATTGAATAATATATACCGGATGTAGAATTGAAATGTGGGGTATGTGGATTACAATGCTATTCTTTAAATATTGGTGTAAATTTTATTAACTTTACAGTAAAATAAAAGTTGTTCATAATTTAAATATAGATGCAATAAGCTCCATTTGTATATCTAAATATTAGTATTTCACGATATATCAATCAAATTAAAATCAATGTTTATTAGGAAAATTGTAAGACGACCATGGAAAATTAAACAAAATTGAAATATTTTTTTGTCATTGTAAAACAGTTTTAGGGCTATTTATTTATTTACCAGAAAGAAATGGAAAGAAATTCAATGTTATAAATCATTACAATCTTCTGCGAAATTTTTAAAGAAAACAACACAACACTGAAGTATATATTTATCTAATGCCCGGTATTTTAAAGAAATTTAAACTCCAGTTACATTTATGTCCATACTAAATGTACATCAAGTTATTTAAATGGCAATCAAATTATTGACGGCAATGTTAAGTCATAAAATAATTTCAAATGATGTGCACATATTGAAAACAAATAAATTTACATTAAAAATAAATTTAAATGAAAATTAATATGTATTTATGATATAAGTGTTAAAGTGACAATTTATGAGTAAGTTCCACATTTGTATTCTACAGTCGGAATATGTGATTCCTTATTAAACCTATTGAATTATAGTGTTACATTTGTCACCGAGATACCAAAAACGAACATCAGCTATTATCCAAATTCGTATTCATTAAACACAGTTGTCCGCTCATACAAATCTGTCAAGTCCCCATATTTATATATCGATCAAAATAAATCAACGACTAAATAAATAAAATCGTTATACATGCCAGATGTTTAATTATACCCGTATATGTAAATTACCATTAACTTGGTAATACAAGATGTGGCTGCGTTAGGACTTATACAGCAAGAATTATTGATTCATGTTGTCATTTCTGTAACAGTTAATTGTACATTATTGAACAATAATCAGAACGTTCAACAAATATTTCATTTTTTATTTGATCGTTATGATTCTTACTATCTGTCAGGGCATTTGCTATTGGCACTCTTAAGTCTAAGCAACGATAGAAAACGGTTTCAGCTTTGATAGATACTAGAATTAATTCAAAAATTTCTTTGAAACTTCATTAGTAGAAGAAAGAACTATTCTTGATTATTAAATTAAAATAGAGACTGTTTTATATTTTGCTTTCATAATGCAGTTATTTCGAAAGCCAATTGCGAAAGAGCTTTAATTTGTATGCAATTTTCTTTTTAGAAGGTTGGTACTAGGTGATGTATATTTAAACTTGTCTCTTAAAATAATGTTCATAAATCAAAATTGACATTACCTTTTAAATAAAAGAATATATGTTAATCTAATGTTCCTATACTCAAAATGATTCTGGAGAAGACGCACGTCATCAACCTGAAAAAAAAACTTTGTAAAGTGAAAAATTACTTGTAAAGTTTATTGAGGTATGCTAATGTTTAAAATAAAACGACGAAAAAAATACTAGCATTAAGAAAATTCATTTAATGGAATTTTAAATTATTAAAAATAATTGTAGTTCATTTTTTGTTTGCTATGTTGTTGCTATTGGTAAATGGTCACGTTTACATACAAAATTCATATCGAACTGTCACTTTACTGTCAGACTTTACTGTGTTGTTAAAATTTGTGCTCCTCGTGATCCAGTGTTTTATAATAAGTACGTATAAATATATTGTGTTTATTGCAATAAATCACGTCTAAAAATGGCGGCACGTGTGATGCAACACGCATTGCATTTTCATTTCAACAAAAATTATTATCCCATATAAACGTTGTTGCACAGAGTCGTTATTGTAATAATTTTGATGACGTGCGTCTTCTCCAAAATCATTTTGAGTATAATCCCTAATTAATAGTTATTTACTTTCCAAGTGGGCAATGTAAGGAATTATCCACGAGAGCAATTTTAGCACACGAAGCTGAAGGCTGAGTGTGATAATTTTATCGAGTGAGTAATTCCACTTTACCCACGAGTGAAGTATAACGTTTTATCCATCACCTCTTAATAAATGAAAAATTTATTAAAGAAATATTATTTGACAGTGACATATGCTTTAAATTTTTAAATTAAAATGTCAATCGAAGTAGTAACTAAGGTGTTGTGTGTTATTATTATTGTTATAAATAAAACAATACTCACTAGTGACTTTTTTCAAAATTATACCCACTAGTTGGTAATCTATTACTTTCCTTGTTTAAAATCGCCTTAGTTATAGAGCATTTATTGAGAGGTGTTGGATAAACTAGGTTTAATATAACAGTTCTTTTTACCTCCCGCTACTTCCTGTATCAATACAATACAATCACTGTTACCAAATTTTCAACGATTTAGAATAAATTGTTTTCTATAACTTTAGTGGCCTGTAAGTCGAACGCTAGTAGAGATATTTAAACGCGGTGAAAAGCATGTTATTCCTCATGGTTTAAATAGTAAATCCACAAAATTTCATCCCTATCCGTCAAAAGAATTACCCCAAACAGCTTCTGAATAATAATTAATTCATACACTAACTTTAGTGGCCTGTTAGTCGCGCGCTCGTAGAGATATATAAACGCGGCGAAAAGCATGGAATTCCTCATGGTTTACATGGTAAATCCAGAAAATGTCATCACTATCCGTCAAATGAATACCTCCAAACAGCTCCTGAATAATAATTAATTCGTACACTAATTTTAGTGGCCTGTTAGTCGCGCTCTAGTAGTTATTTAAACACGGTGAAAACCATGTTATTCCTCATGGTTTAAATAGTAAATCCACAAATGTCATCACTATCCGTCAAAATAATTACCCCAAACAGCTTCTGAATAATACATAATTCATACACTAACTTTAATGGCCTGTTAGTCGCGCGCTCGTAGAGATATATAAACGCGGCGAAAAGCATGGAATTCCTCATGGTTTACATAGTTCTTGCAAATTGTTCTGGTTAAGAAAGTACCTAATCAATTTGAATAAAATGTACAATATTTAATTACATATTTCGGCACAATTGTCTCAAAAGAGCAAGTTGGATAAAAATGAGCTCAATAATGCAGACAGCGGTCAATTCCCGGCTCCAGCAAAACAAAACACAAACAAGAGAACCGCCGAGAACGACGAAATATTATCATTCGGCCGCTTATTCGTTCATGTAATAATTCCATGTTCATTTCAATACTGATATGGAGTCCGGTCATAAAAACTAGCCGAATACTGATCAAGGAATAATACATATTTACTTATCTGCGCAGATCCAGCGTTTTAATACACATGAATGTTGCTGAAAAGATTTACCGACGAGATAGGTCGCTGTGTCCACGGCGAGATAATGCGATGCGTTCGTCTGCCGTCTCTCGTCTGCGCTCATTTCGTATGCACCACTTTTTATTTATTATTTATGATATGGGGAAAATTATGGACCCGATAATGATGCCAACATGCTTTATTTTATTTTTCTTGGAATCGTTTTATGCTGCCAAGGATAAATAATGCATCTTCTACATTAATTGAACGCGAGTGTATACATTTGAAAATATTACTTATTAAACAATACGTTCAACATTCATTTTGCACTATTATCATTTAAAGTTTTTATTTAATCGGCTAACGTTCAATTATACTGCTGGATATAAGTTATAACAAAATATTCTAGTTCAAATATTGAGTTACCATTTTTAGAAATATTTAACTTTAATAAGGGTCTCGGTTCCTGGAACTTAAATAACATTTTGAAGAATATTTTATCATCTTCAGGGTATTACAATCCTTAGAGAACAGGGACATCTGAAGTATTTTTAAAAAATTTTGACAAAATATATCAAAAATTGTTTTATTTCCTATACATTTGTTCAGGATCTATGGTGGAGGAGGGTAAATTCATTTTAGGATTGTAATAAATAAATATATCAACACGCCATTTATCAATTTCTGGATGTGGCACTCTGCTCTAAGCAGATCTATGTATTATGATATATTTTGCGCGCGAAATGCGGTAACCAACCGTCAAATGACGGTCTTCAAGGATGGTAGTGGCGGAGGAGCCACTGGGATAATTTTGTCGCAAAATTTTTTCGAAAATTTGACGGCTGTAAGGCTCGAACCAAGAATCTTATGATCTACAGTCCGATGCGTTACCACGGAACTATTTGTTCCATAACAATAATAATAATAAATAAAAAAGCATTATTGATGATAATAGTATATTATTATATGAAGGATAACTTTCTATAACACTGTTTTGGAAACTACGCATTCCACAACTAAAAATTGTAATGGAACAACTATCATTCCATACACCGCGTTTGGAATAAATTCGATGAGTCAGAACCGCGTATTAACGCGATATATGAAGTATCTTGTATCGGTTGCTATGGTTACGTCTGTTTGTTTTAATTTTATTTATTTAAGTTTGACGTTTTCAACAGTTTTATATTTGTATTTTTATATTATTTCTAAAATCTTGTTATAGAATAGTATATTCTACAACAAGTAATGGAATGGCACATATTCCACGCGAGCAAAAAGTTTGTAGCCCGAGCCAAAGGCGAGGGCTATGGTTTGCGAGAGTGGGATAGGCCATTCCGTTACATGTTGTAGACTATACTTTCTATAAAAAGGTTTTGGAAATTATACAAAAATACAAATATAAAACTGTTGAAAACGTCAAACTCAAATAAATCAAATTAAAACAAACAGACGTAACCATAGTAACTGAATCAAGATACTTCATATGTCGCGCTAATAAGCGGTTCTGATTCGTCGAAATTATTCCATACGCCGCGTATGGAATGTTTTTGATTCCATAACAGTTTTTAGTAGTGGAATGCCCAGTTTCCAAAACAGTGTTATAGAAAGTATAGTCTACGTCTACAACATGTAACGGAATGGCATATCCCACACTCGCAAATCGTAGTCCTCGCCTACGGCTCGGTCTAGGACTACAAATTTTTTGCTCGTGATGAATATGTGTTATTTTATTACGTGTTGTAGAATATACCATTTGAAAAAGATTCGTTGAAAAACGTCAACATAAAAATACATAATGACAACTGACTACATGTCAACTGTCAGACGGCTGTAGCTTATAGTGATCCACATCACGTCTTTAAAATAACCGTGTATTATGAATTTCTGGCTCTGTAATTGGCTAAGAAGAGTGAATTATGAATCCATAATTTACTTTTGTGAATTATGACTACTATAATTAATTAATTTGTTTAAGGGTATTTAAAGCATAATTGTACAAATACTTTAAACAATAATCCAATACTGTTAATTTCACAAAGTATTTAATTCATAAAAAACTTTCCAGTGTCCAGATATTTGTATTCCACTTAAATCACATACAATGCGACAAGAAAATTACCTATTAATTTATTAACCTGATCACAAACACACAATTAACATCACAATATTTAATTAGCATTAAAAACAGGAAGCAGAATGATTTGCATATCGCATAAGCAGCCACTATCCAGCATACAGCGTGTTCCGTAAATCAAGTTGCTCATTCCTAAGCTTAATAAGCACGTGCTATGATGGCGGGTTGACATTTTAAGATACCGGCGGCCCGAGGGCGCGCCGGGCGCTCCGCGCACCACTAACGGGATCTAGTGGTGAATACACGAACGTGTGTAAGATATAACCTATAATTAAGCCGTTATCTCTGGCCGGCATATTGACATGTCGCCGTTCGTGCATAACGTACGAACGCTGCAATCGCTTTAAATAATCACTCGTATTTCGTGGAGAACGTATAATTAATAATTGTGTAAAATGAAAATGTGGACTACTAATCGTATGCAATAATTTTGTGATTTGGAAATTACTGTAAATGTAAATATTGCAAGAATATCCGGACTGTAGATAGAAGTGGAAACAAAAAATGGGGCCACATTCTTTTCTTCTGTTTCTTAATATTTTTTTTTAACAGATCTTAAATAATTAAATAGTTACTTTAGGTTAGATTGCTTCGCACGTATTTTAAGACCGTATTGAAATAGTATATTACACAACTAGTTTTATAAGACATGTTTTTCCACATGCGGCAAAATTTAGAAAACGAGCTTTGACGAAAATTCTAAATATTTTGCGTCTTTTTTATAGTTATATGTCAAATTAGAGAGGAAAGCGCTTCTTTTTCCCAGTCGACCTCGAAGTTTGCCAACATTTTAAAGATTACTTTGTATTTTATATTGATGCTTCACTCCTGAGGATAACATATCTGTAGATTAGTAAATTGTTACATTATCTGGAACTACACAATATGGTCCAATTATTTAAACGAGGATTGTGGTTATAATTTGAAAAATGTTTATAATATCTGTACAAATAAGAAAATTTAATACAAGTTCATTTACCATGTTCTGCACAATTTCAGATTTCACGAAATATTACTAAAAATTGGCATATACTTTTATTGTATTTCTATATAATATAAAGCCTAAGAAACTCAATGCTGTAGAGCGCATCGTTTTTGGCGAAAAACGTCAAAGGATACCCCTTGACGTTTGGCCTGAAAAAGGTCATTTTCAGACATTTTGCTCTAAAATTTCAATCCACAATCCAAATTTTCTGAAATTTTTAGGGTTTATGTATTTCGATGAGCTGAATGCAATGGTTTAGTCTGCAAGTTCGTATCTCGTCTATTATTTGAGATATTGCTAATCGAAATTTTGAAAAAAAATTCAAAAATTTTCAATTTAAAAAAAATTGTTATTTTGCTTTAATATGCACGAATAATACAAAACTGAAGAGCATTTTTCGATATCTTGCGTAAATTTTGAGTTGTAGTTCCTCAATGTTGCACTTCGAAAAACATCAAAAACCGCCATATCTCGAAAAAATTAAGAGATATGATGATGCGCTCTGCACCAGTGAGTTTTTTAGGGTTTATATTATATAGAAATACAATAAAAGTATATGCCAATTTTTAGTGATATTTCGTCAATGGAAAATTTTTGGACATCCTCCTTGTAGCCCTGACCTGCACCAAGCGATTTTCACTTGTTTCCAAAACTAAAGGTTTTTTTGTGTGGAAAACAATTTGCAAACGACCTCAAAAAAAAAGACTTTTGATGGTAGAAAACATCGGCATTCAAAAACTGGTACCACATTGCAATAAATGCCTTGACAGCTATGGCGATTACTAAAAAATAATGTAATGTACTTTGTAAATAATGTTTTGTGTTGATATCTTTTGTTTACATTTAGTTATGTCAAATCGTTCTTTACTTTCTGGACAACCCTCATAATATGAAATGTTTAAATGATTGTTATAAATTGTACAATTATTTTAAAGCAACTGCGCAAGTTAATTTAAATCAGTAAAATATTTGTGAAATTTTAAGTTTACTCTAAAAACTAATTAGCATTGAAACCACACACCACGTTTGCATATAGTGTTCATTATACACAATACGTTAAGACTCCAACAGTATTATTGCATTCTGCAATATTTTTCCTGCATTAATTTCACAACGTTCATTTGACGTGAACAAATTCCGCGACCTAGACTTGCGTACGATCTAAATATATTATAATGTGCGACTGGATTTATTAACACAGAAACATTTAAAATATGCTATAAATTATTTAAATTGCTGCTTTGAACTATGGGTGCAGTTCGTGTACGCGTATTTCACACCAGTTACCATGATTTTTAAATTACAGTACAGCATAATATAATATTAACTATCTTGTTTACATTATTTTAAAAAATTGCAATATAAATTATTTTCAGTTGTACATTATTATTTACTTTAGCAGTTGAATATTATACGTAAAGTGTGCAATATACTGATTTAAATTTATTGGAATATATTACACAACACAGTCATACGATTTTTTTGACAATTATTTGACGTATTGATGTTAAACCTGTTTAGTTTTTTTGTTGTCATTTTAACTATGATATTATTATAATTTTGTAACTAATATAAATATTGCTTTCATAATATTTTAAACGACACACATTATTTGACACGTAGATATTAAAAATGTTTTAGTTTTTGTTCCCATTGTAACTAAGATTATTGAAATTTATTATTAAATATATAATTCAGTTTTTCTCAAAATTAGAAGCATGTACAAGAAAAGTGCAAAGAGAAATAACATTTTATATTCCAAATATTTTTGCTAACATGTTTCATTTGAAACTTTTTTTTCACTGACGATTATATTTTTGAAGAAAATGGAATTTATTGTTTTGTGTGACCAGTAAACTTCCTCTTCCGGTTTTTCAATTTCATTGAAAATCAACTCAGTTCTTCATATTTTCATGAAACTTATAAATTACAAGTTTAATTTACATATCTTGTATCGTTCATGCGATATTGCGCACACGGACATCCATCCATCCATCCTAACACACAGACCTCATTGAGAAATTGGTCTTAACGGATTCAGTGAACGTCAAAATATGTATTTCCGCAAAAATCTCATCAGCGATTTTTTTCATGATTCCAATACTTCCTTATACTTTGTATAAGAAAATAAAAATTCCAATTAACATTTTATATTCCAAATAGTAATAATAATATATTTTATTTGAAACCTTTTGTACCACTTACCATAAAGCTATTAATTATTAAAAGACTGAAATCCATATTGCGAGAAATTCTTTGAAACAAAAAGTTTAATTTTCATAGCAGTAATTTAATAAATTATCTAATAATGATAATTTAATTAGTTTATACAAGTTTTTATTACCATAATTAAATGTAATTTTAACTGATTTGTAAAGTGTAATATATTATCCTTGTAAATAATATTAAATTGTAATTAATTGCTATAATTTTTGTGTCAACATCAACTTTATTAATATTATTTTAATATCACTACATATATTTATCATGCGGATATATGCATAAGAGAATGGAAAATTTATATTACACGCTAACACACTGATTATAAAGTAAATACTTATTTTATTATTATTAAAAGTACTGATAAATCCTAATATTGAAAATACAATTAAATTTAGCTGATAGCTTAGTAATATCTCAATAACGTGCCCTAGATTTTACGTGTTACCTAGATAAGAAATATATATAAAAAAACAAATTCCAATACGACTAATAACAGATAAATAAAGGCGCATCACCTTGTGTCAATGCATTACGAAGTGTTGTGTGCAATTTACTGTCAGCAACAGTCATTTGCAAAACATTTGCATACGCATAAACAAGCACACGAAGTACAATAAACAATTGACTCTCCTCTCGGCAACAAATGCCTGCAATGCAACTGAAATAAATCTAAAATAAACATGTGGCACTGTCAGCCCGCGAGCAATTACACATTATTAATTACTAGCTATTCTAATAACATTTTTATTTAACATTAGAACTCGCGTTCTGAATATATAAAACTGTTTAAATGTATAGAATTAACGTGTATCTGATTCACTGTCTAATATATCTATTTGTTTATAGTACAGCTGCAGAGAAAATTGCTTTCCACGTATTAATAAACATATCACAGTCGATTCAGGTAAGTGAAACAAATTAATTTATAGTTGATATTTATCGAAATAGGTGAACAAACATTACTAAATATGCTCACACGCATTATTTTAATATTTCACACATTTTAAAACGGTAATGCAATTTTAAATATTCTTCTTTTAATAATTAAAGCTCCGTTGAACCAGGGGCGTCGGAAGTCGGGGTCATGGGGGGCAGACCGCCCTCTCTGTAAGCCCCCCGCCCCCTGAGCCTTAATATAAGGGTAGTAAATGAAACAATTAAAAAAAATTAATCGGATATAAATTACGATTAGTAAAAGTGCATGATTATACGACACTTTTTCCACTGGATTTTTTTGTTCTATAGTTTTTTTTTCCACTGACAACCTTTTCCAATAGTTATTTTTTTCAGTAATAATATTGTTATATTAAACAAGAGAGTGAGAATAAATTGAAAATAATTTGACAGATCTTTCGAAAACTTGTTGCCAGGCAATAGCCACGAAAGCCCGTAGGTAAGTTTGAGAAAGATACTGGAGAATTATTTTGTAATTTATCGAACTTTCGAGTTATATTTAATTAGATTATTTTTTGATTTCTTCATCTGGCACGTCACTAAATCTATCTTTTTTGCTAATTATTATTTGTGTTGATGATAACTATTTGACATCTGACATCTGTCAACAAAAACAAAAAAGCTACAGAGAATATTGCCGGGAATAATCACAAGAGCATTATTCTCAGTATAATAATGACAGGATTGGTTAAAACGCAGACACGTCACATACAATGAAGCATTTCATTGGTTTAAAGAAATCTCAAAAAATAATCACTTCAATAGTTTTTATTTTTTGAAGTTGGACATTCGTTCGAACAAATTCGAAAATTTAAATATTCAGCTATGAAAAGCGAATTATTTGTAGGTAGTTTCGCTTCTCTCGTACTTTTAACAAACTCGATTCATAATACTCATTTTTAATGAAAAATGTTTAGAAAAGAGGAGGACCAAATTGCTGATAGTATCTCCGTGTCATTGGCTACAATATTCAATTTTAAATGTATTGTGATTTATTATAAAATATAATTGAATAGGCAAAAAAAATTGTAGAAACAATGGTCAGTGGGAAATTATGGAATGGCAAAAATAGAATGAAAAAAGTTGCTCACTACCAAAGTTCATTATTTTTGAGTACAAATGCAGTCTCCAAAATATTTGTCTAGTTAAAAATTTTATATTATTTTATCCAAACAAATTCTTCTAAGTTTGCCATCCTGACAAAATTTACTGGTAACTGCTATTAAATTTCAATGGAGGGTTACACAGAAGCAAATTTTCGTGCTGCCATCTATTGATGTTTATCATTGAACTACTATGAAATTCACGTGGGCGAAATACAAACAAAACGCTGTCAAAATAACAGTTCCTATAATGATGCTAAATATGAAAAATAAAGTGTGTGTATGGTTTGAGCAATAGTGATTCCCGTTACTACTATAAAGAATATATGGCCAGTGTTAAATTTTCTAAATAATAAACTTCAAAAATAAAAACATAACCTTGTTAAAATACCATCTCAAACGTCAAAACATGGATGTTTGTATTATGAACTTCCATCTCAACTTTTACGTCATCTTTTTCTTCTTTGCCTGTGACGTCAAAATCATAACCCTCCATTTTTATATTAATTTCAATCGCATCCATCCATCTACTCACAGAGGCATCAATGAGGATAACATGTATTTCCACACAAATTTCGTTATTCGTATATTTCTTTTTACTACGTATAAGACAGTAATAAGTCATCCTAAATAATAAAATGTGTCCGTGGGATCTCGAGCACCTTGTATCGTATAAGGTATTAGAATACCTTTCACCAGTCTTACCTGTTTACACTGTCATACGATTAAATACATTTTTATGCAAGATCCGCAAGAGTTGCACAAGAACAAAGTACATGTACATTATTAGCATCTAACGCGAATAAATCGCTAGGTGTGTGTGTGTGTGTGTGTGCACGTCACTGCATCCACATCTTCGCAGTTGCAGCTATTAGTTCCTCTCCTTGCCGCTAGGCGCGCGCTGTCTAATAAATCCTCTTCGCTCCTCGGCCCAGGAATGCATAACGATTGAACCTCGATGCAGCAGCAATGTCGTTGTTCAGTAGTTCTTGGAAAATTAATCCTTCTCGCATTTCTTTTATTGTAAGCCATGTTGTTTCATTTTACTTGCTAAATTATTATTGTTATTATTAATTGTTAACGCTTTTGTATAGCAGCGGAAATTCCTAATACTTTTTTTTATAAGAATATTGTAATAGTGGCTTTAGCTATTTTTGAAATGTTATATGTATTGACTTGTATATAGGGCCTAACAGTAAAACCACATTATTTTTTTAATATCAAAGATATAAAAAAACTATAATATAAGAATGTAGGAAATCAGGAACCTATATCTAGTTATCGACTTATAAAAGAAAGTAGTTTATTTTTTGTTAAAGAAAATTCGTGGTTCTCAAGTTACATATCAAAGAAATTTTTTTTTTAATGTAAAATATTGAAAGTAATATAAGTAAGTCTACATTAGGAAACTAAATAAAAACGAAATATTTTACATAACTTAATCCTTAATCTGAAAGTCTTCATTAATTTAAATTAATATAAGTAAATGAGTGTATATTATAATGATTATTTTCAATTTTCTTGTAACTACTAAGAAACTAGGCTCACAGAATGGCTTGAAGGCTTGTAAACTTTGAGATTTTTCATTGCTCAGACATGACATTACATAAAGCGATTTTTCAGGGGGTCGGGGGGAGCGAATCTCTTCGGGATTTTTGGAGAACGTAGAGGAGGAATGTATATCCAGAGGGAATTTCCAGATTTTGGTTTACACGTCTTTGAAAGAAATTCCCCACATTTTAAAAACAGTCATTTTCTTGGTTCAGCCAAGTGGCTCGATTTTTTTTTTTTTTTTGAGCAGTGTATTACAATACAGCAAAGGACGATTTAAATACTATAGGGGCTATTTTGTAACTTACCTGTTAATTTTTAAAGGCCTAATAAAAATTTTAACCAATGAAAGCAGCCATCACTGAAAATTTCATTTGACATATATATTTTTTAAGTTAATATTTTTAATAGACAGTTAAAAATTAACAAGTAAGTTGCAGAATAAGCCCCATATTCAGTAAAAATTACTGAAGTATTCAATTGTATTGACTGAATTATTCATTTCAATTCTATATATCAAACATATGTCAAGTGTATATTATAATTTATATTCTGTATATAACAAAGTCATGAGTCAAATTTTTGCATCTTGTTCTCTATTTACATCTTTCAAATTACGGTACTAATAAATGGTAAATGTGATGTTATTTTATTTGCTTATATTTTAAATTAATTCTAAATTCATGACAAATATCCACCACGCTCCAAAACGGAGCAATGTTTCCAAACAAGCATTCTAAGACAGTTACCTATTTGTAATCGCAACGATGCTGCACTGATCCACGACATCCTAATATAAATTTTCCTTGTTCAGTTACTCAGTTACTGCAGCAGCGCACTACACAATTTCCCACGCGAAACACCTATAAGTATCCACCTAACTACCTTGTGGAAAACGTTACAATTCGCATTGGCGAATCAATGGATTCCAAATAGATAATAGACATAGCATTGGCGATATCATTAACTATATTGTTTTAATAAGATAAAAACTGTACATTATTATATGAGGGATTATGATAGGACTTTTTCTACTCCTGTAAATTCGGAAATACATTTTAACCCATTTGTGTAACGGACAGCTATTCAAATTTACCTCTGGTCAATGCGACAGAAAAATCAAAGATACCAACAGCGAATGTTACTACTATTCTTGTCCTGTGGTGATGCATTATAATTTATAAGATCACAAATAAGGAAAACGGAGTAAATTTCCGTATAACATTGACATTTTCAATTTCAAGAACGAGCAGCCATAGTTCTCTTAATAATAAATATAAAATTAACACTAATGAATGGAGAATTTTTCTAACAACCATAAGTTATTTTACCTAATAATTCCACTGATCCTGAACAATTCCAGCAATTCACAAGTCACATGAGCCAATAAAATTTTATGATACTTGAGAATAAATTCAGTCTCTAACAGGGATATACAGTAAAGCAAAAAAATAAATTGTTTATAAAGCATTACTTCTTGGAATACAACAGGCTCGAGTTGTGTTAACTTCTGACTAATTCAACACTAACTGTGTATGAGAGATGCGTAGCTGAGCAACGTTGCTCAATGCGCACGCGAATGTGTAAGTAATGCAGGTGCATGCGCCTGTGCAGAAAATTAAGAAAACCTTTTTTATTGCGAAAATTTTCCTTAAATAAAAATAAACCTTGTACGGGTTTTTCTAAATATATTATTCATAAGCGTTGATAAAAGAAAAGTACGCAGAATTTGTTTGAATAAACATTAAAAATTAATGTTATAAGTATTGAATTTCAAATTAAATTTGAGTGAATGAAATGTGAAATATGCAGTCAAGAACCATTCTACCGTAAGGTGTAGAGTGTAAAAAGTCTCTTAATCGTGTACAAATTTCACCCAAAGTTTCTTTCATCGTCATCCTTCGTACATCCTGCAGTGTAACGTTCCTCTTCTTCAAAGTCTTGGTGATGGTATCCTAGGTATCTTTTGGTCTTCCACGATTCCTCTTTTCCTTCTGTCATCCAAATTTGCCGCAGCGGTCTTGATTCATTTTCTGGTATAAGGGTACTAAGAATTAGTGTCATCGAAAAGAGAAAAAAATATCTATCAAATGAACTTAATCAAATGGTACAATACTATTAAAAAAAATTTAATTGTTATTTGTTACTCACCTGTTTTCTGAAATACAAAAAATTGAACGCTGTCTTATTATGGAAAATAAAATGTTAAACAACTTTTATATACAATTCTTTTTTATAAAGTCGATATTTACCGAGATATATACTATATTCCATATATAATGGGCACCCTGTATATGACCGAAACTATATACATACTTTATTTTGATCTTATTAAATCTAATCAAATTAAAGATAAGAATATAATAGTATTACCGGTTTAATGTAGATATCTATCTATTTCAATGAATAATTTTGGCGCCAAATATTAATACAAATAAGTATATATTGCGATTATTTTTGTGATAAGATTATTATAATTCTTGGACTAGTCTACTAGCATGTAAATAAATATTTTTGGAGTTAGTAGCTAATGGGGTCTTTCACCATTTTTTTTTATTTTTTTTTTAACTTTATTTAAATTGAAGACTATCTACACTTTTAAAAATTCATTAAGCCACAATGATTTTTTAAAAATGTTGTGACGTCATTGTTGAGGGGTTGCTGGATCTAAAACAGTCAGATTGTAAATAATAATAATTGTATTATTATTACAATAAAATAGAACATTTATATGACAAAAATTATTTAAATTTCTACTGTTTGAGATCCACCAACACCTCTATAATGACGTCACAACATTTAAAAAAAATCATTGTGGCTTAATGAATAACTATTAAGACTTTTTAAAATTGTAGATAGTCTTCAATTTAGATAAAGTTTCATAAAAAAAAAAATGGTGAACGACCCCATTATATATAATGTATTATTTATTAAAATTGGTTTCTAGTATAACAGTACATAACTATAGCAGTTACAAGATTATTTAATGTTAGGCCAAATAAATCAAATTCATTTTATATATTTATAGAGAAATTAAAAATAAAACAATATTTGAGTATACAAATAGTTCATAATTTTTTTAATAAAACGATGTTTCGACAGCAATGTGCTGACTTCCGACCTTTCGTCAAGTAAAATACATTATAATAAATAAATAAAAAATTTACAGAACTATACCCAAACATTGTTTTATTTATACGATGAAGTTCTGAAAGCTTCTTTCAATATTTATGTTTCATTCTGAAAGAAATATTAAACTTTTTACATTTTAATAAAAGTATGTAAAGGGCGAGTTATATTTCTAAAGAGTTCCTAAATTTGAAAACCGCAGATGTAGAAACAGCGACAATGCGACATATCTCGCGGTTCCCACGACAAATTCATATGCGTTCTGCATATGTTAAACGCTGCTGTTACGGCCCGGCGGCAAACTTCAAAGCCAACGCGCTATCTGGTGTAGGTGTGTGCGTGTGTGTGCGTGCACGCGGGATCACTGGATGCGTGTACGTGTGAATGTGTTGGTTTATTGTGGATACCCTCACATCTTTATGTTTTGGGATGTATACTAAGTGTTTGTCAAGTATTTAAATGCAACGTATACGAGTTGACTTAGCGTAAAGGACTATAGAAATACTACTTCTTGTAAAACAGTGTTTAGAATTCTGTAAAGGCCTACAGAAACATTTTAAGAGTAATTATTCAAGGTACATAATATTACAGTACATTACTACATACAAAGCCGAATGAGTGACAAATCTTTGGTTTTAAATCATGGATCTTTTCTTTTCTACTTAATGTAGTCCTGCGAATTCAAAGAGCGTAAAATTTTGTTTACTTTATGTAGGGTGTAGAATCGTATACGCATTTCAATTCTATTTTTTTTATATTGTTGTAAATTTTTGCTTATTCAGCGAAAGTATAAATACTAAAGTGGTTCAGGATTTAAACATGCATGCAATATTTGATTTGATTCGCTAATGTTAGTATCGCACGATATATCAATCAAATTAAAATTAACATTTGTATTGTCGCTTCTGTTGATAGCCTGGAAGAATTTCGAAAGACCACAGTTGTAAAACGAACAGAAACACTGACTATATTTATTGTATTTATTTACAATGATATTCGTATGTTCTTAAATTTCTATTAAAAGGAAAACTGAACACAATACAAATTAAAGTGAGGGAAGAAACCCTGTTTGTCGAAATCAAAACTTTATAAAACAAAATGAAATATTTACATGAAATTTACAGTTGGACCAAACATATTTATTAGGACCGGTCTTTTCATCTACGAATAAACTTCGGAATAAGCTATTCGTCGAATAAATAAAAATATACGCAGCAAAAAATGACAGCTAGAATATTAAGTATCATTTGAGCTATGATTTCGATGCGATATTTCTCATTTATTCGACAAATAATTTATTCTGTTCTTTATTCGTAGATGGAAATATCGGCCCTTAGAAAAATTGTAATACGGCCATGGAAAATTAAACAAAAACAGAAGAACATGGCCTTTTATGATGTTCACATATATTGACAATCATCCGCTCATATGACCAAAAGTAATTAATCCGCTTACCATCTTCATAAAAAGTAGTACATTAACCATTATGTTATCCCATAATAATAATAATAATAATAAAAACTACATGCCGATCTCAATATTGTAGTGGCTATGTCACTAGCTTAGCACGCCAGAGGCCGTGGGTTCGAATCCCACTGAAGAGCATGGTCGTTTGTGTTAATCATACAAATTCACAATCATCCAATCATGAGACGGCATATGACCGAAGTAGTTGGTCCACTGTCCGCCTCCCATCTTCATAAAAAAAAACTACATATAATCTTATAGTTTTATGGAACTTTCAATTTGAAATGACGTAGTTTTGGTGAAGGTAATGGTGTCATTGGAAGGAGTATATAAATTGAGGTAGGTGAAACTGATGTATGTAAAATACCAGGTAGAAGAACCTACATAGTATATATGTCGTAGGCATTTAGAATAATCCGGCATTTAGCTAAATGTCTAGGGATTTAGCGAAATGCCGGCAATTAGATGAATTTTACTTTACAATTACATTTTTTGCTGACAAAAAGTGTAATTGCAAAGCTGCAAAAAAACAATGCCAAACAAAACGATGTGCCTGCTTCAAAGCAGATATTTTATGCAATTCAAGCTGCCATTTATCGGCATCTTATTGTAACAAATAAGTGAAATTTGTTAATAAAATTGTTTACAATATTATGAATGATTCTTCCAAGTGCCTCTCTTTTTCCCCAAAACTACATCACGTACTTCTCCTAATTTTGAATAACTAATTTCTCGTAAGCTATAAGTACTAATTTATCAATTTAAAAATAGCAGATTCTTTCATCAGAGTCTGTGTAGATGATAGGTGTTTCCAGAATAGGGATAGTGTTGTGAAACATCCAGTATACACGGTGTATCCGCGAGGATCACAGGATGTTATCTGGAGCTACCGGTGTGAATATGTAAGCACCGCCGCGCGAACGTACAACATGTGTTCCGACATGACGTTTAGCTGATAATATTCTGATATGTTGACGTGTTCTTATGTAGGCGGTAGACCGTCCCCGTTCGACCTTTTAGAATCAACTACTAGCTATCAGATTTTACATAGACTTTGGTATATTAAATAGTTAATTATGTATCAAGGCACTGAAGTTCAATTTTTTATCAGGAATATGGAATTTAGTTGCCGAGGCCCGTAGGATCGAGGAAAATAAACCATGTGAGTGATAAAAAGGAACTTCAGTGCCGAGGTACATATTAAGTTTTATTAGAAATCTAAAATTTGAAAAACTGTAAAAAAATTACAATATAGGTTATGTTTATACATCTGTCAGTTGTGAATTGAAACTGACAGTCAGTGTTGCCAACCTCGAGAAGTGAATTTATTGTAAATAACACTCAAAATTATGTGTTTTGTCCTCAATTTCGTCATCGGAATTAATTAGTTAATTCTTCTTGCAAATTTTGTTTCATGTTACGTCCAAATTTACTATAGTACGTCAATATATCTGCTAAAATTATCCTAATTGTACAATAATTATTTAACGGTTGCCAACACTGGGTTGCTCAAAATCGTCGTATAATGGGTTACTTTAGTGACGATTTCTGAGCTTTTAATGACGATTTTTGAGCACTTTAGTGCCGATTTCAAATAAAAGTATTAAATGGTAATTTTGTAGTAAATATATTTTTTTTCACGACATGGTAGGAAACCCCACCGTTCTTCTCCCGAAATAGTGAGAAAAATGTGTTGTTCCTCTCTAGAGAAGTGTTACCAATATGAATGTTATTTAAAAAAAATATATTACAAAAATTATAAATAAATTCCTAATTTGATTGAAAATCCTTATTTCAGTGATATACATATTTTAAATTATCTTACAATTATGTCTTATATTTTTCTTTTTCTTGTTAAATCACAATTTGACAACTTATTAAGGATATTGAAGACTGGTCCATTGGCAACACTGCTACACCGCCTTGTACCAGAAAACCTAACTTTTAACGTGTCAATCTAGCAGTTGTGTTCTCAAAGTGTATTTTAGGCCCGAGCAAATCGTATTTAGAAACCTGTCGTGAAAAAAATGTTGTGTCTAACACGAGTGGAAAGCTCTTCTTCAACTCTCGTTCAAAATGCCTAACTCGAGGGGGAAAAAGAAGCGCTTTCCTCTCTAGTTTGACAAATAACTATTTGATAGTCCGTAGTTTTGCATTTCACTCTTTCTTTATCAGAATCTGTAGTTCTTAATTCCCATTATTATCTGCTTACTACTTAGATACGTAAATATTTCGATGAAGTTTATTTTGTTTGAAGAGAAGCTGAATTTGTTTAATAATATTTGTTGGGAGTCCCACCCGCAGTTTCAATTTCGCCGGTACAGCGTGACAGGCTCGCAGATGTCTTCATATTTATCGTCCGTCATAAATAACCCCGGACCGTGGTAAGTTCGCGCTGGTGTTGGTGTTGGTGTGCAAT
The DNA here is from genome assembly GCA_963942605.1 of Poecilus cupreus. NCBI lineage: Eukaryota > Metazoa > Arthropoda > Insecta > Coleoptera > Carabidae > Poecilus > Poecilus cupreus. The sequence continues at coordinate 870,489 of OZ012714.1, read as the reverse complement.
GTTTCGGCACTCAACGCTTTATTATTGATTCGTTGTCTTGTCTGCTGGCCCGTGTGCAAGTTAATTTCATCCTCGGATAATATACGGCCCGCGGTCCGGGTCTATGTATGTTTATACGTCACTGCAGCCTGACCAACTGACAGCTTTAACTGCCAAAGTGATTTTAAGTGCTGCTCGTATATTGTACTGCGCTCGCAGTTTAACACGACCAAGATTTTAACCAAAGATTATTGCACAAAAATTATTTGTATTTTTAACTTGACATCTAGATCTAGATTCCCTTAAAATATAATATACAATATGTTTTTGTGTGACATAACCAATAATCTCATCTTTTTCATTCTCCAAACTACGAAGTTAACAATAGTGTGTAGCATAAGCATATTGAAATACATTTATTATGTGAAAAATGGCAATTCCCGATGTCTTTTTCAATGTGGCACAAATCCAAAGTTCGGTAAAATATGGGATCATAATTGTCTCGAAAATAATTTCCAAGTTAACGTATTTCATATCTGAAAAAATATTACTTCGCAAAAAGTATAACCGGACATAAATTTTGAAGAAGAATTAAACCTTTTTCCTTATCAAAAATAAACAAATTTTCCGTTTTAGAAATTGCAACATTACTGTAGTTAATATAAATATTACATACCTATTTTTCTAATTGCTAAAGGCTGAATATTTTCTAATACTATACGAGCCGAGAATCATATCATTTAGTCCAATTAAGACTTTTAGAATAACTAAAATAAAAATTGTTCTGATCTTACAAAGGGAAAATTGTTGTACTCAATTTATTTGTATCTTAAAATTTTTAAGAATATTTTATAGAAAAATAACAACTGAAATAACAAATTAACAAAAATCACTAGCATAAAGATTTCATTTGGTATTGGTTGGTACCACGAACACTGTTTTTGAATCTAATGACAACAAAATATAGAAAAATGTATCAAATTAAAATTTCAGTAATATTATTCTACATCTTTTGATTCCAATAAAATTAACTCTATTTCATTAATGTACTATGATATGCCAAAAAACCCTGATAGGCCTTCAAATAATCTACCACTTACTGTTGATGAATGGTTCCCAAAATGTAATTAATTCGTAACATAAACATAATACTTCCTTTACATATATGTATGTACGAGAAGTAAAAATATAAATATAGTGAATTAAACAATTTTCCTTTGTATGATTTTAACTGGGCCAAATGTTATGATTGTGGGTTCGTATAATTGCAACATTACAGTCACCTGATCATCAAATCAGTTTAATTATATTTTAAATTACATGAGGGATTGTGATAGTCATTATTCACGAAGATGAAGTTTATATGAGCCGTAGGCATGTGACGCAAATCATTCGAGTGAATAATAACCATAATTCCGAATATAATAAAGTGCTTTTTCTATTCCTGTAAATTCAGAAATAACTTTTTTCTACGACCACTTAGAAATCTGCTCATCGTATATTTGTTGTTGCTAGGGATATGAGGTACATTGCAAGCATCGTGCAAAATAAATTTGTTTTGTAAATATTGCAATATAGGTCACTTCATTTCAGTACAGGTGCTATTGCTAGGATATTTATTTAGAATTGTCAAATATTGGATTGGTGAAAGCGGGACAAATTTATTATTTAAATTAAATTAATTTTGAAACAATATCTTGGTCGTAGAAAAAGTATATTGTACAACTCGCATGGAATATCCATTTCATACTCGTACGATTTGCAGCATGAGTCGAAGGCGAATGCTACAAACTTTCATACTCGTAGGAAATGAGTACCATTCCATGCGTAATATATTATTAAAAATGATCGAAATCTGTTGAAAACACACGTTTAAAAACGACATCAAAATAAACAATGACAACTGACTACATGTCAACTGTCAGACGGCCGTAGCTTAGTGATCCACATCACGGCTTTAAAATAAATAGAAATAATTAATAAAACAATTGAAATAGTTGAAATATATTTACACAAGAGTATAAAAAATATATAATTTGAAGAAGTTGAAGGTTTGTTCAACCCCATTATAATAATGTTCCACATTGTAAAATGCATCCGCTATAAAACACCTCACAGCACATAACAAGGGTTTAATTTATCTGTTTTACAATCAGTGTGATAAGTATGCATCATATAAACGTCTGGCATAGATCTCCGCGAACAAAGCAATGTTGGTTATTTTAACTCGGGCTCGTAAAGCTGGACGTTATGATGATAGGAGCTTAATGCAGCAGGCCCTCTGTCCGCGCACCCCCGCGCCCCAGCGTTTATAGTTGCAGAGTATAATAACGCGCTTGCGCACAGCAGGGCGCGGGCTCGCAAGAGTTACGGTGCCCCGCGAAACAATAAAACAATGTACGCAACAATAACAAAACAGAGCAGCGGCACTGTCACCGCACACTGAGACTGTGCGAGTGTTTAGTAATGGCCGTACATCATCGAAGCGGAAACGGAATGAACGCACAACCGTTTCGCCAAGTTCCGGTTTATAAAACCACTATATCAATGTGGAATTCACAATTTCCGACATATTTAGTGATCCAGACGGGACTGGTTTTGATTATTATGGTTGGCAATTGTTTAGGTTTTTGATGATGCTTTTTTGTTTGTTTTTTATTTGAGGATTTCTGGGATAGCACGGTTATACGTACCAAAACGGGATATTATCTTTATTGAGATTTTGCCAGCATTTTGAAAACAAATAAAATTGTATTTTTCTTCGGGACACAGTCTTTCACAGCGGCACATATTTACCTCTATATCTTTTCTAACTAAATCAGTTCAATGGCAAGAGATTCTTCAAATTATATACTCTTTAGAAGATCGCTGCTATCCCATTTACAAGATACAAGTCGAAAATAATATCATTTGGTCCACTTAAAATCATACAAAGGAAAATTGTTTAATTCATAATTATTATCTCCCGCATATAAATATAAGTAAGGGCGGTATTGTGTTTATGTTACGAATTGATTAGATTTTAGGAATAATTCATCAACAGTAAGTGGTAGATTATTTGAAGACCTATCACTATCAGGTTTTTTGAGTACATCTTAGTAAATAAATTTCTTTGGAATCAAAAAGATGTAGAATAATATTACCTATAAATTTTATTGACAGATTGAATAACATTGTTCGTGGTACCAGCCAATACCTTTGGATCAAATGAAATATTTATGTTAGTGATTTTTGTAAATTTGTAATTTAATTAGTAAAACATTCTTAAAAATAATAGAATTTAATATACATATAAATTTAGTACAATTTCCCCTTTGTAAGGTCAGAATAATTTCTTTTTTTTAAGTTATTCTAAAAGGATGGTCAACTAAAAAGTTATTTTAGTTATCAATAAACTAGTTTTTTTATTATTATTATTATTATTTAAGTAAACTCAACCGCTGAGGTTATATGTCGCCTCGGTACCTTGTTTTCGGTGGTGTGAAAACGGTACGCAATGTTCACTAGTATGGGTTTTCACGAAGCGGTCACCCATCCAACTATTGACCTCGAGCAGTGTTGCTTAACTTGCATTATCGAGTGAAGCGGCTTCAATGTTACCTGCCATTGCAGTTGACCAAAAATTAGTTACAGCAAATTGAAGTTGAATCAATTAATAAACAGTCCTTTCAAACTACAGCGTTTAATTATGTATTTAATAGAAATTGATTGTACATTAAATTAGTTGAACAATATTTAATTAAAGAAAATATGGTAATGTATTATCATAAAAGTTACGGCTACTTAAAATTTTCTTTCAGCACTCAAAAATTGCAGACCACATGGTTGACAGTTACTCAAAAATAAAAACACTACTAGAGAACACGTTGCATGTGAAATTCATTTAAATGTCAATTCATTAAACGTCAAAATTATCAAGTGCAAAATAGTTAATACTTACAGTAACAAAAAATATATAGGTTTATGGTTTATGAAATAAGTTTTATTAATTAAAAAGATTTTTACAATACATTGCTTTTACTATAATTTTTGTTGGGTGCATAACTTCAGATTAAAATAATTGCAAATTGTCAGATTTGAAAAAATCTATTTCTATGGCAACGAGCAAATAATTATTCTTCCCAATTATTTTCAGCGATATTCAATAGGCGGGCGTTAATTAAAATGAATTTTAAAATTTACTGTAACTTTTTGGTGGTATTTTTGTCAAAAGTTTATTAAGGAAAAAAGCTTTATTTTGCCTACACGCCAGTAGCTACACTTCCGTACTTTATTAATCAGCCTGTAATATTAAAGTCAAAAGACAAATCCAAAACGGAAACAAAACTAACGCGTCTGAAGTAAAGTAAAATTGAAAGAAGGCTTTTAATAGTTGAAATCTGATGAAATAAATTCTATAGCAGCAAAGAATTTCCTAATGAAATCCCAAGAAACCATAGAAAAATTTAAAGCGCGTGAGATTTGAAAGCGCGCTCGGTGCGCTCCGCAGCGACGGTGTTCCGAACTACGCAGGAGCAGGACTATATTCTTTTATTTATATGCAGCCATATTTCTAGACGGTGGTAACCTAGCAACCGATTCAGTTCCGCCATTTGTCATTTTCTGACGGTGGCGTTTTTTGCAGCGAATATTTTCCTATACTTGTATACACAAAACGCAGCGCGATATTCGCTCGCCTTCGTGGGCGCCGACGGCCGCCGAGCAGGAAGCGGAAGGGGCAGAGACGTCTTCAGGAAGGGTGGTCACCTTCACCGCCCCGCCGCCGCCGCCGCCGTCCTGCTGGAAAACAAGGTTTATGCACACGATGCTCAACGATGTGGAATAACTTTAATAATATATTATACGTTCTTCTTCCTTCGTCTTGTCCCAACTTCCCCGTATCTTCTGCTGCTTTGTGGACGGGTGGACACAGATTTTCCTGTACGACTTTTTATGAAACATTCCCGAATTTATTAATAATTCAGAAGAATTGTTAATTTTATTTAAATACGTTCTTAATAACCGCACAATACACAAAGCCTTAAACACATATTTTCAAGAGTAAATTAAAATTAAATAGCCATTACAGTACTAAAGAATGAAGACATTTGGTGCCTAAATAAGACAAAACCCCTAGATCTTAAATTATTGTAATTAATATTAAAGTTATAAAATTATTGTAAATATAAAGAGGAAACTCCATTGGTGCCAACTTTTACCTCCCACCTACCTCTGAATAAAATTTTAAATATTTTACCAAATGTGACACTGTTTTCTAAGTGAAATATATGTCGAAAATTAAATAAATATGCGAAAGAAAATTTAATTTTGTAAATATAAATAAAAAACCAACAAATAAGAATGTATTTTTCTGTATTCCGTTGAGGAAAGTTGTATGTTGACTACTGTAGAAAATTGTATGTTTTCCATTGAGAGAAGTTGTGTGTTTTCAATTGAAAAGAAAAAATAATTGACTATCTGGCGATCAATTTTTTCGACAAATTCTCTAAAGCCTCTAATGCCCAGTTGCACTAACGTCAGTTAAATTTTAAACTTGGTTTAAATAAATAAAAGCAAATCGAAGTTAAATGTCAAATGAAGTAATTGACATTGATGTCAAAAATTAAATACACTTTTATTTATTTAAACCAAGTTTAAAATTTAACTAACGTTGGTGCAACTGGGCATAAAACAGTTTATTTAATACCTCATAAATTAGGTTTCTAGTAATTATTACAACAACAATTGCCGATCGTAATAATAATAATAATAAAGCATATTCCTCAACTTCCTGCATCTAAACCATTTCATTTAATAGTCCATAAGTTAAGTTTCTATTAACTTGAAGAAAATCAATTGCAGATCATATCACTTAATACTGCATAAGTTAGATTAATTTCTATAAAAACAATTACCAATCGCAATGATATGTAATAAAGAGATGGGTCCTCACTTAAGTTCTTCAACTTTCCACTCCTAAAACATTTCACTTTATTCACCACAAGTTACGTCTCTAGGAATGTTCAGAAAAAACAATTGCCAATCATATTTCACTTGTTATGAAAATATATCAAACAAAATCTGTATTGGGCGGCAGGTTATGTGCTATCCTGGCACACCGCTTTAGCCTCGTCCACATTTATAGTGCGAGTAGTAGTAGTGTAGTGGAATTACCACATTCGCATAAAAGATTTGGAAACAATATTCTTAAGTGTTACTCTGTTAATTAATTCTCATTTACCACTTTGAAATTTACGCGTGATGGAATTAATTAAGATCCTCTGACATATTGTGATATAGTACAAAATATTTCAAAAGAATATGTAAAGAGACCTACCTTTAGAAGGGTCAAAGTGATGAGAGTAGTGAGATTCCATTCAAGAAGAATAAAGTTCCCAGTGTAGAAAAAATAAACTTTAATCTCCACTAACACAAATCCACATAAACAGTATACAAAAAGTTTTCACAAAACAATATGCACTCGTATAAACTCCACGATTAAATTTAAATATTTCTAATGGCAAAAGTCGCCCACTGGTCGCGTTTTACAATATTTAAATTTGAGTTTAAAAATTGTAACGTAAGAATTCGTTAAGATAAGATATAGAAATCGGAATAAGGATCGCCTTAAGCAAATGACAAATTGTAAATGAGCGTCTTCTTGTATCGAGAACGAGTGATATCGAATTACACACCAAAATATACACGTACGAGAGATAAAGGTAAATCGTGAAAAACAAGTACTTTATCACATACAATACTACCTGCAAAGTAACACACTATGCTCGGAATTAAACATTTGTTGTATTTGTAATAATAGATTTCGAATTGTTGAACAGTTTACAAAATTAAACAATTCATTAATAGATATTTATATAACAAGTAAATAATTTACAGGTAGATTCATAAAAGGCATTAGCGCTAACTCCATTTTTATTATTACTCGTAACTTCATTTTCCATTCACAGAATATAATTATTTTAACTAAGGTTGTAATCAAGATTGGCTAGAATAAAATTTGACACATTTTGATAGTATAATTAATTTAGAAACGAAGTTACAAATGATGAAAAAATGGAGTTAATGCTAATCCCTTTTATGAATCTGCCTGTTAGGGTTTTACGGACGAGACAATTTAGGGGCTGAACGAACACAGCGAAGCAGGACACATAAAAGAACGAGTCAATAAAACTCTATTATGTACGTGATACGTGATTATTTTACTTACTTTGAAATAACAATTATATTTGACATATGACGTTGACATGGAAAAATTTGATAATTTCAAAGTGTTCTTTAATTAATTTGTTTGGGTTACTCTATCGGATTAGTCAATAAAATGTTACTTTATGGACGTTAAACAATATCATAGAAAAGTGATTATAGTACAGTCGAACATAATAGATATTCAAGTAACAAGTACTTGACTTAGGGTGTACTAAATGAGATAGATAAAAGGGAGAGTCAATAAAACCTTATTATTTATGTGATACAGTTACATACAATATTTTATGTTCAACTGCATTGCAAATTATTTTTCTTAGTTTAGAATGAAAATTATATCTAAGTTATGACGTTAAGATGAAAAAATTTTATAATTTCTATATTTACTTACTATAATTACTCTTTTTGTTTGGTTACCAAGTTGTATATTGTCTATTGTTTTTATTTTATCGCACTAGTCCGTAAAGAGCCACCTTCTAGACGCTCAGCAACATCACAAACAAATGATGATCGTACAGTCGTACATAAAATATATTTTTATATTTCTCGTTTGATGTGCAGAAAAAAATATTTGTAATATTTAAGCTTATAGTGAAATATACATTAGACTCGAGTATAATTTAATGGATGTACTTTCCGTTTTTATAACCGATTGAAAATATGTTCAAATAATTGAAAAATTAATATTATTATTACAAACTTAATAAAATTTAACGAAACCATGGAATACTAATGTACAGTTCATTTCAAATAAGATAAATTACATTGCCAAAAAATAAAATTGTCACGGAATTTTAAACACAATTATCGTATGTAATTGGTTTGATACAGATTATTTGCTACAAAAATTACGGAACCACAATGTGTCCTTATCTGTGATAACAAATAGAAGATAGTGACGTAATGACATCTTTTTCGGAATAAACTGTAAAAGAATTTATTAAGCGAACAGAGAAACATAAATGTATAAGCTGAAAATGAAAACTGATAATTTTCAAAAGCTTAATGAGTAACTCTAATATAAAATTTATGTGTCTAAAGCCAAATAATCTAACAGATTTTTATAAACGAAATATTTTAAAAGTATATAGAATATTATAGAATTAGATTTTCATCATTGATAAGCATAGGTGTATCTGTATGCCTATTAGATAATAGCAGTAATCACTTTAGAACTCATTTTTATAAATAACCATCACACTTTATTATAATTATTCTCTTTGCAGTTCTACGTATAGGAAAAATGAATTCTCGAATAAAATTATGTATGTATTGTTAAATTTTCTAAACTAAAACATCAGATTTAAAATATTCTTGATAATAATTATCATATTATCTGAATAATTGTATAATAAATTCAAATTCCTCAAATTATAATTATCAATTAAATTTCATATAAATATTTCATTCATATAAAACCATTTCCAAGAAAAGACGTAAATGCACTTATTAAGTTCTTAGTTGGTAATGATTACAAAGTTATCGTTCAAATTTTATCTAATATGGAGGATAAATAAAAAGTATACTGATAAATAAAACTCGGCAAAATATTTACCATTTATTTTATCATCATTAGTAATATTAAATAATATTCATAGAGCTTAAGTTTAAATAAACAGAAATTGGAAATACGCAGTTCTTCGTAAGAATTGTATACATTTTCAATGCTGATTTATGAGGATTTGGGATATCTATGTTTTTATTGCACTGTTTCAACACGATTTTTTTTATCAATTTACTTTAAAATGTTATTTTTGTTGCATCACTCTATAAATAAATATTAAACTATTGTTTATTACGAATTTTTCCATATTACTGAAAAAATATATTTTATAATCCTCAAATTCTTCAAAAACTAAACTGTTGGAACCACAAGTTCTGTTTTTGAGTGTTTTAAGAGAAGTATTTTAGTGTCGGTTTCATCAAAAAAATTCTTCGAATAGAAGTTACAGAGAAACATATTATCCTGCCACTTTTATATGAAATTTTTTTTATAAAATAATTTTAGAACATTGTACAGCGCTAAACACTCCTCTTAACATAAAAAAAAACAGAGGTCGTTGTACCAGACAATAGTTTAACTTTATTTAAAATATTTATTGATATTTGTCCATATCTGAAAATTATTTTTTTTCTAACGAAAAAATTGTAATACATGGATATATAATGGTTTAGGAGAATTGTGAACAACAAAAAATAACTCTCTACTTTTTGTAAATAAAATAAAGTAAATGTTCTATTTTCAATTCACAGTATTAAAACTGTCTCTAAAGATAATTAAAGGAGTATTTAATGAAATGAAATCAACATTAAACGGATAAATTGATCTTCGCAAAATAGTTTTATAATCGCCGATTTAATAAAGATGTTTATTTATTTAAAATTATTATTTTTCATGTTATCTAAGTAATTGATGAGCACATTAGTCTTACGAAATTAACTTTTATATATTGTTATTGATATACAATAATGATAATAATATTTTTAATCATAATTAGATCATACGTATTTATTATCTCTGTCAATATGTAAACAATGACATTATTATTTATTGATTAATGTATTTATCATTATCTTTAATGCCCTGTTTTCAATACTGTAATGAGACATTTTAATTATTTTAATAACATCGTTTTTACCTGTAAACATCCATGCTGAAATATGTAGGTATAAGTTTGTAGAAAAAATACTCGTTACTCCTTCACGTATTCTCGAAATCTGCAAAATTCAAATTTAATAAATCAATTCTATTCTTAAAAAGTATTAATTATAAATACAAGGTGACTCATAATACAGAAAAGATTGAAAGTATAGGCTTGTAATTTTTTTAAACAAATACCCCTGAAAATAATTGAGAAGAATAATTATTTTATGGTTACCATTGAAACACATCTTTTAAATTGGACAATTTGCTTTTTTTTTTAATTTTAAATTGTTGTTTGTTTATTCAACTTGAGGCTAAATATCATTTTCAACATTAGAAAATCAATAATTTAAAATAAGGTAGTAAAAGAATGTCAAAATACCATAAATTTCAAGCACATCGTTCACGGCGTAAAACAAAACGAAAACCACACAAAAACTACCTCACAACGAGAGCCGTTTACAGTTTACCCACAAAAACAGCAGATGGCAGTGCGATCGCACCTGGTTCATTCAAATCCTTCTGCCACCAATCTAAAAAAATATAAAAATCTGTAATAACAACATAATAACATTGAAACGAATCGGTTACAATGGCCAAGAGAAATATTGCTCGTGATGTAGTTAACATGTTTGTCGAAAACTGAACTGGGTTATTGTAATACAATACAAATGGCGTTTCCGTTCGATACGAATCATTTTATCTAAATTTCTGAAATTGTTTTTGCAGTCTATGGTTTACCGCAAATAATTGCGAAAATGGATCTTTCTACATGCATTCATTCGCAACTACGGTTGTCACTAATAATTTTATATTAAAATACCAGATTACTCAGTCCTGGTGGTTAATTTAATATGGAGCATTATTACTTTCTTATACTTATAGCAATTATGAAAAAAATAATTGCGATATTTTCATGGATATACACACATATTTTGAGGTCCCTTAATTTTGTTTTAACCATATTTTTAATGTCGTCTATGTGGCTGGATTGAAGAATGGATGAATGTGTGTCCGAATGTTCTACAACCCAAAAGACATAAAATAGTGTAACAAAATCAGAAGTTTAAGTATATTTGACACACAAAAAAATAATATTATTATATATTATAAAATACTGTCATATTGTATTTTATTTTTTTGTTTGTATTTTATTTTTTAATTGTAATATAATTTATGATAGTTATCTTTGATTAATTAATTTTCCCTTACGACGGGAGTGAAAGAGCACAAATCTCCCGTAGATATAAAATTGGCTTATTCTGTCAAGATTTTGGTATCATAGAAACCGTGTTTCTCTTTCGTGAAAAAAGTATAAAAAGAGTTTTTTTTTATCAGTATTCATAGGAATGTGTCATTACCATAGTTACCATTAAAGTGATTGACAACAATGTTTTAACGCGTTTTTATTTATTAGTATAAAGTACATTGATTATTAATAATAGTGAATCATAATGAAACAAACAATGCAAGTTTAAACAAACAAGAAATTTATATTAATTGCTTTAGTACTTAATAAATTCATTAAATTTGAAGGAATTATTATTTTTAATTACTATAAATTGTTGTATACTCATTTTAAAAAACGCTTTATTACATTGCTGTCAATCATTTTGACTGTAACTATGATAATATGACACATCCCTATGTATTCTGATAAAAAAAAAAAAAACTCCCGGTATAATTTGATACATTTACTACAATTTGAGCAAGATTATTGAAATTTAGAATTAAATATTTTAACAAGACAAATTGTTATTATAAAATATTATTATGTGTGTAAGTTTCTGTGTATCTTTTAATAGTATTCCTAAAAAAACAATTTCATGAGCACTTCGTATATTTTACAATTTTAATGTATGGCATATTTGGATACACATAAATTCTAATAACCTCAAATGGTGTAGGTTTCTTATACTTTAATACTTTTTAACGATAGCGAAGAAACTAAAAGTTGTTTTCTTTCATATTCAAATAGATCAGTGAAGTTATTAACTTGTATTATACAATTCAATTCATTTCACGCTATTTCATGGCACCAAATTTAAAGATTTTGTTTCACCGAGGACATGAATGTTTTTATCATTTGGTGTAGTCAAATCTGCTTTGAAAGAATTTTATTCGGCGTTTTTCTCAATGAAAAAGCGAACAGAAATCTTGAGTTATGCTCCGATGTATTATGCATGCACGATTCTACACGAATTGAAATTAGATTGATGGCTGCTACTATTTTTTATTCCTCGTCAAATGTATTTAATTGTTTCGAGTGTTTTGTTTATTGTTCTTGGAAGAATAGAATTAAAGGCCTTGAATTCTTGATTTGTTTTTTGTTTCTTCTTTTTGCATGACTGAGTATTTAAATTACGATAAATGTCGACGCACTTTCTCAGTCGCAGTCGCAGTAGATTCTAATATAGAAAATCATATGGAAATTACGTAAAATATTTTCAAATATAATAGGAACATATATAAACAATATTGACAAAAAATAAATTTACCTTCAGTGCAGGAAATATCGTTTAATTTATTTGTTGAATGACCTATACCAGGTGTAGAATTGAAATATTGTGTATAAGGATTTCTACTCATTTTTTTTTTACATTGCCGTTATTGTTATCTTATAAATTTAAAAATTTAAACAATGATAACAAACGTCACTGAATAAAAATTGAAAATTTCATTTGACACATGTATTTTTATTGGTTAAAATTTTAAACAAGCGGATAAAAATAACATATGTTACAAAATAAGCCCCTTTATTAAATAAATTTTAACCCTTCCATGCAAATATTTGATATTTCATAAAACAGTTTTAGATTTGTTTATTAAATAGAAAGAAATGAACTCTCAAAATTGCCATTATATTATTACAATCTGCTACGAAATTTCTACATAAAATAATAAATACAACACTGTAATAAATACATCTAAATTTGTTTTCTGAAGTGTCAAATGTTTTTCGTTTTGGTTAATTTTCCATTACCGTATTACAATTTTTCTAACAAATATTCATTTTAATTTATTGCTATGGCATAAAGTTCTAATGTTTAGGTAACTAAAAGCTTTATTACATGCATTTTTCAATTCTGAACAACTTTTGTATTTACATTTTTAATGTAAAGTGAATAGATACAAATTTATAATAATGCGTATAGCATTGGAATCCCTGTACACCACATTTTAATTCTACAGTCTGTACATACATTAAATGTATATTAAAATAATACAAGAATATGACAATAGCTTTATGATGTATCTACATATCTGTACTATAGGATAATTCTTAAATATTTTATGCTATATAAAAATATGTAATCGTACAGAATTATTTTCTCGTTGAATATACGTCACATTTTCGAGTTGCAACTTGGTTTATTGGCTTCTCTGACAAGTCGCTTTTGTGTTTCTACTCAGTATTGAAATGTATGTGCTTCGTATCGGTTGTGTGTGATATTTTATATTAAAAACAATAATTTTACTATAATATTTTGGTGTGCTATCATATGTGTTTGTTTGAAGAACATACGGAATACTGGAATCATCTATCGTTGGCAGCCTGCAGCAGTCTTCGAAAAGGTTTGTCGTATTTTATTTACTATTACTTGTATATTTTAACTGGGATAAACATATAAAATATATAGTTTGAAGAAATGTAGAAGTGAGCAATATATACTACAGATTTAATAATGGTTGAATATTGAATGGATTGGGTGAAAGTAGAACTGAATCTGAAGCAGATATACGTTCCTATAGTGTGCTATAGCTCAGCAATTTGTCTACATTCAGAATGTTAAGGAATTTACTTGTTTACTTCGCTATACAATCGGAAATGTATCTGAATTAAAACTGTAGCAGAGTTTATCAATATATCTAGTGAAACGCCTGTTTGAAGTATTTTTATTAGGATTACAAATACTTTTCTATATTTAAAAAAAAGTAAAACGAGTAAATCTGTATATTCTATCGGTACTAAAAATGGTCAATTTCACTATTAATATTTTAAATGTAATTCAAATTATGTTATTTGTTTGTATTTAATTGTACCAAGAAAATAAGTCTGCGAATTAATCGAATAGTTTTTCATTGGAGTATACCTCTTAAAATAATTAAACATTAAATTTGTTACTGATTGCCATACTCAATTATCAGCAAAATAATCTAATAATTAATATCATAAATGTCTTGAATATTCGATTAGGTATGAACATCAATACTCCAATCTAAATTGATTTAAATTAAAATCAGTGCTAACGTAATGAAAGTAGCAAGGGCTTTGTAACATCACTATAATTTCTTTAATTAATGACAAACAATCAACAAAAAACTTTCTATCGAACCTAAAGAAAAATCCCAATTTTCCAAAACCCGTAAATAAAACAAACCGTTAACTAAAGGTATTCAGTGGTTCATCTAAGGGATTTCGCAAGATAAACTCCAAAGACAAATCTCGTTTGAAAATGGCGGGCACGAGTCGCAAGTGCGGCTAATCAACTGGAGCCTCCCTAGGATTGAATTGTGTGTGCTTTGTGTAACCGCCGCCGCGGCCGCCGCCCCCGCGCGACCCCCGGACTCGACGTAAGCAATGTTGACTCTGTTGACGACGGAATAGAGTTTCAATTCATTACTACCTGACAGTTCCGGACATTGTACACTGACAACGGTTTGTGTGCGTGTGTGTGTGTGTGTTATATCCGTGGGTTTTGATTGCCAGTTTAATGGAAACTTTAATCGAGCTTTTTTGAAAGTTGTCGCGTAAGACAACTAAAGCCCAGTATAAAATTGTCGTTAAGTGATCTTATAACACGTAATGCAATCTACGTTGTTTTTATTATTTTGTTGTTGGCTTAAATTACTATCTGTAATTTCAGTACCACAATCTGATTTTTCTCTTACAAAAATATTATTACACCATTCTGACTATTCATGTTTTTTTAATAAATAAATAATCAGTATGACAGTATGAAATTGAGAACAATAAATATATTTAGAGTGTATATCCATCTACATCAATACAACAAACTAATTAAAAAATAATAACGATAAATAAATCATATATTTTCTTTATATTTAATACGATGATCATCGTACGTCTCTTACCCAATTCCGGAAATAGCAATTTTTTAAAAGATTTTAATGTAAAATTAAACTGGAAATGCACTGGATACAGCAGGCTCAGGCCTCATTTCTTTCTGTAAAAGAAAATTTTGTAAATATATGTTTCAAATTTTTTTAAAAATAATTATAGTACTCGCACATTAATATTGAGGTTTTTTTAAATACAATTTAGTTAAATAATGTATTTCTTCAAACGTCATAAAAGTATATTGTTATGTATTCGTATTCAATAAGCAGTTCAATATTGTCGTCGCCGGCGTAAAAGTGTTACCTTGGCAACATTTCTACTCCGGCGGCGGACAAAATAAAGTATTATGAAAAATAGTTAGGTTGTACATAATTTAATAATATGACAGTAAATGTAAAAGTTAAAAATGAAACATTTAAACGAAAACAACATATTTTATGACAACTAGAAATGCTGGATATCACAGAATATTTTTTGAAGTTCTGGGCATTTTTAATGATTATATTTCTATTTACTATATTTGAACTTTATTGCCCTGTTTGCAATTGAGTCTACGATTTTTTTGACACTGCGTACGAGCTGTCAAAGTTGGACATTTTTTGACATCAGGGGGTGGGAGGGGGTGTAATGGATTTGATATCACATTGAAGAGAACATTTCAAAGTTTCTAAAACTCAAAGAATCATCCAATTTCAACTAAATGCAACCGAGTTATGACACTCTGTAATTTAGCCATTTTTGGTGCATTTTCAAGTGTTTCGTTTTTTTTTTTTTGTCCTCGAGTTTATTAGCGATAATTTTCATTCGAAATTTTCTTTAATTTATGTCATTTAAGAAATGTTACACTGTTAGTATAAAATTGTAACAAGCGCATATAAAAATCACAATCTATAACCCACTTTAAAAATTGTTACAAATTTAAAAGTATCTCGCCCGGAATGCGGAATGTTCTGAGTTGGCGTACATCAAAAGGCGTGATTTTAAATTCCCGCCATGTTCGCAGCAAGCCGGGCAGTGGGATGGGGCGAAGGTCCTGGAGTCGCCCGGACCCCGGACTGTGTGTACAGTATGGCTGATGCGTTCATGTTTACACTCGGCTCCGGGTAAGGATAGACACCTGAATAATGCAACAGACAGCGCGCACCACCCTACATGACAAGGGACAGGACTGACTAATCGTCATGAAAATCATGAAGCAGGATATTCAACACACATTACAGAAAATCAAATAATTACTTATTGGGAATATCCAGAAATGAAAACGTTGTAACGCTCTGTATTTGCTGTGGATCAAATTGATAGGCAGTAATGATATTTTTAAATAAGAAGAGAAATATAAAAAGTACGCGCAACATAAGTGTACATAATTAATTATAATATATGTTAAATAAATATTGAAAAACCTTTTGAGAATTCATAATATATTATGTAAATAATACAATATCTGAGTTTTTACTAAAACCCAGATATACATTATTTCTTAAATAATTAATTATCTGGCATTTCTCCCAAAGCTACTTTACACTAATATATTAACAAATACAAATTTCATTATTATTAATCACATTTTTTTCAATGTAATTTTTAATTTTACATTTATAAGTAGTGGACTAACTACGAGAACATTGACGACCTCTGATGTGCTAAATTAATATTATATTGCGTTATTAATTAGAAGTAAATGTGATACTTTGAATGCTGAGCATGTAAGTTTGAACGACGAGTAAAGTAAGTTGTGCAATAGGCTATTCCACGATATTTACATTTACATACATATACAGGGTGGGCCATTTTAAGTTGCGTTCAGGAATATCTCGGAAACGAAGCATCGGATGAAAAATCCAAAAAACACGACTAAAATATTTTCGAGGGGGACATCCCATGACACCAAATTCAACCCCCCCGCCCCAACCCTGGTGGGGTGGGGCGGGGGTAAGTTTGAAATCTTAAATGGGAACCCCAAATTTTTTTTGCAGATTCGCATTCTACGTGAAAAACGGAATTCAGTGACATCAAAATTTTCGCCCCCGCCCACCCCCCCGGGCCAGTTGGGTGGTGGGAAACTTTCAAATTAGTTACGGGAACACCTACTTTTTCTCAAAGATTTGCATTCTACGTTAACAACTACATGCAGTACCATCAAAATTTTCACCCCTGCCTCCACCCCGACCCTGGAAGGTGGGGTGGGGGTGAGTATGAAAACTTAAATCGGAACCCCAAATTTTTTTAAAGATTCGCATTCGGCGTGAAAAACTAAATTCAGTAACATCAAAATTTGCGACCCTGTCCCCCTCCCCGTGCCAGTGCCGTGCACCCCATTGGTTAGATGCGAGGGGACTCGAGAATTGGATCGAATCTTCGAGAAAAAGTGGGTGTTCCCGTAACCAATTTGAAAGTTTCCCACCACCCAACTGGCCCGGGGGGGTAGGCGGGGGCGAAAATTTTGATGTCACTGAATTCCGTTTTTCACGTAGAATGCGAATCTGCAAAAAAATTTTGGGGTTCCCATTTAAGATTTCAAACTTACCCCCGCCCCACCCCACCAGGGTTGGGGTGGGGGGGTTGAATTTGGTGTCATGGGATGTCCCCCTCGAAAATATTTTAGTCGTATTTTTTTGATTTTTCATCCGATGCTTCGTTTCCGAGATTTTCCTGAACGCAACTTAAAATGGCCCACCCTGTATAAGACCACCTGCGAAAGTCTGAGTCAAAAATTCTTCCAAATAAGCGAGATATTAAGTTCTGAATTTTAAATTATATTGAAGACGTAGGTCATGTATTATATCAGAAATAAACAAACGGTGGTTCACAGACTGTCGGAAAAAATGTGAAAATTATAAAATAAATATATTTAAATTGTAATATTATATTTTATTGTTAGAGAAATTAAATAAATAAATGCACTTAATTTATTTCACTTTTAGTCCCATTTTACTAAAGCATTTTGACTATGGTATTATTTTCAATATGGCATTCCGTTAAATTCTATTCCATTCCATTAAAAAAGTGTACTTTTGTGCTGTAAAATATATTTTTTTCTATAAGCCGATATGTTTCTTGGTGTTCTAGAACTTCGTCTTCAGCATTTTTTATACATTTCTACATATGTTGACAAAAGTCTTACATAAAATGCATACCTTCATACCCATGGGGGAAACTAGTATCATTCCAAGATTGTTGTACAGCTAAACTATTCTATACGACAATTTTCATCATCGTCCGGGAATAACTAGTTACACAATATATGATATTTATTTATACATATTTGTATCGTCATGTTATCGTTAATATAAATAAATATGCATAATATAATGTTGATTTCCTCATTTACGTAATATTAGTAAAGATAAAATATTTATTTAGATCATTATTTCCGTACTAGTATTAAATAATGTAAGCGACGAACACAGTACATAGAAATAACTAAATTATTCAAATTTTAACAAACGTAAGTAAATTTTTTTCTTTGTACACACATCCCTAGAAATAGCATTTGACGCATACTATTGACAACCAGAATTTTTTAATTCACGCACTTGTGCGGTAAAATATACAAAAATATGTGTACAAATTATTAAAATACTGGAACGCTAACTGACTTTGAAAATGCGAACCGAGAGAGATCTAATTGTTGGGCTATCTGCCTTTGTTATATATTGTTTTTACATGACAACTGCTCAACAAAAATATAGTAACTTCTCTACAAACGAGTATTAGACAAAGAAGGGTAGCCTTACAACATCTATATGTTTCAGGCTCAGTTTTCACTTTCATATTTCAGTAGTACAAATTGTTATTTCAACGGTCATATTACCAATTTGTGAATTTGTATTGAGTATTTTGATTAAATTGTAAATCCGTTACATATAATTCCTTTTCTTAAAAAAATTTTTGTACAATCCTTTTGTGGGCACACTTCATTCTCATATTCGCGCAAATGAAACTCGCTCGGGAAAAGTGGCTTTCTGAAGTACTTGGTATATAACTAAATGTGAACTACGTTAACTATGTTAAAGATATATTGACTACGAATTGCTCTAAATTATTGTAAATTAAATTATCAAGTAATAAAAAAAGTCAAGGGGCAAAATCAATTTACGATTTGTTGTTCTAATTAAATTTTGAAGAAGTAAATTCTGTAGTGCAGAATGAAAAACAAAACAACAACCATGTCCAGGGTACATTGAGCCGAAGTAGAATTGTATGCGAAACGAAGGAGATAGAAGCACATTGACTTTCTAACAAGAAGTGCGCAGTCCTGAGACTGTTTTAGAGCACACCGCTTGGCTTGGCTAATATCGCGGCGCTCGACAGAGGCAGCACCGTCGCGCTGACCACTCACACCGTCGCCGTTGCCCGCCGTCGTCCCATCTCCACCGGAATACGCAGCGACCATGAATTTCCGGTTAAAATTGAATAATGTTTTATTAATGTAATACATCCATCTTGGATAAACTTCCATTGTTATTTCTTTCGGAAGTAAAAATACGGAGCGGTTGGAAAATTCAGCGATGGTTCGTCACGTGTGGGCAGTGGGCTGCTTGCGATTCGCTGCCTTCGTTTGTTTACGCGATGGAAGACAAATACGTCGTGTATTCAATTCAATTGTGTTATTTTGAATTGTAATGGAATTGTTGTGACTCATAATAGCAAATGGATGATGCTTTTTAGATTATTATTGCGGAATTGCCCTAAATATGATACAAAATAAACACAATTTCTCGCAATTAAAAATCAAGTAGATAATTACAGCAAATAGATATGTATTTACCATTATTATTATTACTTCTGGATTCAATTGAATTATTTCCAAAGCTTTCAGACTTGTGCCTTTATTTCGTGTGAAGTCAGGTTACCAGCCGTCTTGTCACGTCCCCCAAAATGTCAATAGTCAGCTGTGGGATACGAACCGAGTATTTCATGATTCACAATTCCTCTGAATGAAAACAAAAATCTGAAACAACTTTTAAACAATAAAAAATTGATTATTTTTACTTATAACTATAACTATAAAAATTTACTTTTACTGCCTGGGATGTAATAGTATATTATTCAATGAGCATGTAATGTATGTATGTTCGAATGAGTAGTAGCCATTACATGCGAGTAGAATACTATACTTTATCCACAATTTTTCGTCAAATATTTGTTTTGACATTATAAGAAAAATAGAATTTTTGTTCTGATAAAATCAAAAAATTGTTTGTTTGCCAACATAGACAAATTGTAGCAACCATCTCTATGTACTGTTGTAACAAAATTTTGAAGTGATTTGACATTTAGCAGGAAATTTTAAATCCAATTATTCAGCTGCAGATAAAGTTTTAAAACAAATTATAAGTATGAAAAATGAGAAAACTAGTGTCTGGCTTTTTATGTGGAAAATATTACTTAAAAGTCATTTTGATTTTACTCTTTAGACAATTAAGATTTGATTTTGACATAAATGTATGATATTATTTCATCGAACTGTCAAAATTATTTCATTTGCAACAGTAACAAAGTTCATTAATTCATAAACAACGGTTGAATTATGGGTATATTATTTGACAGTTGTGGATAAAAATATTTTATATAGCAACCGCTAAACAAATGCTTAGTAACCGTACAACAAACGCATGGTAATGTAATTTGATAAAGATAACTTTCAAAATGTGTATTAAAAATAATCACTAAATTAATATGAATCCCAAATCGCCTGAAGAAGAACTTCGCCAGCCATTGTTGATTCAAATTCATTTTTCTACTTTTTCTATTTAAATTATTTCTTATGTATGATTATATTTGACTTTGTAGTTAAAGTGAAGTGATTCATATTGAATTGTATGTAAATGTATTTTTTATCCAACACCTCTCAATAAATTCTATAAAACTATGGCGATTTTAAACAAGGAAAGTAACAGATTACCCACTAGTGGGTATAATTTTGAAGAAAGTCACTAGTGAGTATGTTTTTATTTATAACAATAATAACACAACACCTTGGTAACTACTTCGATTGACACTTTAATTTTAAAATTTAAAGCATATGTCACTGTCAAATAATATTTCTTTAATAAATTTTTCATTTATTAAGAAGTGTTGGATAATACATTATACTTCACACGTGGGCAAAGTAAGGAATTAACCACGAGAGAAATTTTAGCACACGAAGCCGAAGCCTGAGTGTGATAATTTTATTTTCCTTGTAAAGTAAATAAATATTTATTGATTGACTGGATTGATCGCTATACTATGAAATTTATATATTTTTTACGCTGAAGATGGGAGGAACTTGTCCCGAAACGTCTAATATAAAAAATAATATCGTACATTTTGAATTTCTTACGCCATCCTAGATTATATAAATTATTGAGTTTTTGTCAAAAGTTTATTTTGGACTCCCTAACTTCACTCTTAATCATTTCCATATGTTATGAATCACCATGTATTACAAAATTTCAAAATAATAACTTTCCCGCTTTATATATCTGAGATATTTTTAGATCTGATTAAATATCAAGAGTTCATTGTACTTGTATACAATAATTGATTAAACTACATACAGTGTTTAAAAACTGATAAAAGACAATAAAATTAATTGAAGTATTAATTACATAAATACTGTGAAGAGCTTTTGGGGTTTTACATAAATTCATAATAGTAGTACTAGTATGATTCCACGATAACTCGTGTAGGAACAAAGTACTTGAGAATCCTGAGCGATACGGAAAATTTTAATAATGAGAATGAAATAATCTTATTTATGGATTATATCTTTACAATGTTTAGCTATGTAAATATAGATTAGAATGATATATTGGAATTTATACATTTTATTTGTGCGTGAATTTTTTATCAATTACCTGAAATAATTTCAAGGATTTTCTTATCATGTTTTTATTTAACGTATTTTATAGTTTGAAACGCAGACTGATTTAATACGATTTAACATTAATTTTTTATCCAGAAACTATAAATTATAAGTAGGTAATATCAAGTGGGTTTAAACATCAAGGTTTGTGAATTTTATAAACTAAAAAAAATTATATTTGTATAAACTCAAACACGTGAGTTCCTAGAGAACTATAGGTACTTACAATTCTAATTGTTGGCCTTCTTCTATTTGTGGAATTATTCTAGATAATAATTTTTCTTTGTTTGGCAAATTCCTCCAAAAGTCTATGTAAATGTTTCCATTTCTTCTATTAGTGCTTCATATTTAAAAATAAATTTCTTCATTATCTGCAAAGAGAAAAATGTTATCCAATTTATTAATCAGAGTGTCAGCAGTCAGTATAGAAATAAGATGTGAAATATAGGGATTTCTGAAATTACTGTAAATTTCTATTTGTTCACATTAGAGCAAAAATGTAAATACAAAAGTTGTTCAGAATTTATTTATGCACCCAACATTTGGTTAGCTAAATATTAGTATTTCATGATACAAAAATAATTATAATCAATATTTATTAGGAAAATTTGGTCGTGGAAAATTAAACAAAAACGAAAAATATTTGATATTTCAGAACAGTTTTAGAGTTATTTATTTATTCAACAAAAATTTACTATTATATTATAGCAATCTTCAATGAAATTTCTACAAAAATAGTACACCACTGTAATAAATAAATCTAATTATTTTTGTTTTAAGAAATGTTAAATATTTAGTTACAAAGCATGAATGTAAATAAAACATTATATTTTTAAACTAACCAAATTTTTCCCACCAAATATAAATGAGTGACTTGCGCAGTCGATGCAGTTAATTTATAATCAGAGTTGAATATAAAATCTAGCAGCCGGCGAACTTTCAAGCGATTGAAAGTGCGGCTGAACCTGAAAAATCCTGAGGAATGATGTTTCTATTTTTAGCTTGCGACCGCTGAAACTAGATCCGCGATTTTGCAAGTATTCCACATAATAAACACGAAATAATACATTCAAATATTATTTGAAATATTTTGTTATTACTCGTTTAAACAAATCTGTCTTTTTTATTGACTATGGCAGTACTACTATCTGTTCTAAAAATATAAACTGCGATAAATGTACTGTTAGAATCTTGAATTTATAATTACATATTACGTTCATAAATATTGTTTTCATTCGCTTCCAACAATTTTGTCTTGTCAATATCTTAGATTTTTTTACACAATTATACCATTAGAATTGCGCATTTAAAAATCAATTAAATTCGGATATTTTTTAAATGCGTAATAATAACAATTTATTAAAAAAAACATTTGATCCATTATTTATCCAGTCTATATTACTTTTAAAAAATATCGTTTATATATTAATTGAGTCCGTTTTTCATTCATAAGAAAAATTTCAATAATTTTCGTTAATCATTTTAAAATAATTATAGGAGTTTTTACTCCATTACATTTAAGAATAATATGCTATACAATGAAAAAAAAATTCAAAAGCATGGTCACGTGCCTGTTTCTAATAAAATAGCTAAAATTTCATTACTGTCTATAATTAAAAGAAAAAATTATATTTTTTATCCAAAACCTCTCAATAAATTCTCTATAACTATGGCGATTTTAAACAAGGAAAGTTTACCCACTAGTGGGTATAATTTTGAGGAAAGCCACTAGTGAGTATTTTTTTATTTATAACAATAATAATAACACACTACATCTTGGTAACCACTTTGATTGACATTTTAATTTAAAAATTTAAAGCATATGTCACTGTCTAATAATATTTCTTTAATAAATTTTTCATTTATTAAGAGGTGTTGGATAAAACGTTATACTTCACACGTGGGCAAAGTGGAATTACCCACTCTATAAAATTATCACACTCAGCCTTCGGTTTCGTGTGCTAAAATTTCTTTCGTGGGTAATTCCTTACTTTGCCCACTTGTAAAGTAAATAACTATTATGCTGTCATTACAATAGTTATAGTTAAAATATTTTCATTTATTTCTAAGAATTCGGAAAGTTGATTTAATTCATTGAAACATAGGGATAATTTGCATCAATTAAAAATAATAATTTTTATCGATTTAATGTATTTAGTCAAGGACTAAATTAATTAAAATAAATTTCTTATTTATTTAAACTTGGAATGTTTAATTCATTATAATTTACTATTTTAAATAATCCATGTAAATTATCCTTTTGTACACTGATAAAAAAAAAAACTTCCGGTATATCTACATCGCATCAAAACACAAGATAATTTCAAGATGAACATAACATACACCACATTACTCCTGGCCGACCATTTGGCACGAGCAAGATCACCCAAACAAATTTAAACCAGCCATATTTTTAAATCACATTTTAAGGCATCGTCCTGTGCATCCCCGTTGGTTAGCGGCAGCGTCGCGGCGGCAAGAGGGGTGGGGGGAGGTTAACGCTATGATAAACGCGACCCCGCAGCGCCACCAGCGCCGCGCGTGAGCGGAATATGCAAGTAGACGCGGCGCGGATGCCTTACGCGTGTTCATACATTTTCAGTTTCAAAAGGAATGTTTCCACCCCTGTTTCATGTTAAGCTGTTTCTATATTCACAGGGGAGAAATTTTCTTGACAATTTAGCTTGAATCATGATAACGCAGATGCGGACACTAGCTAATATATCTTGTTCGTGAAAGCCGCATATGACATAAACATTATTTCGAATGATATTTATTTGATAGTTGGGTGCAGAAAAGAACAAATAAATATAGGTGGACAGTAGATCCATAGTTATTGAACTATAAAAGTTATGAGTAGCACAAAACTAATTCAGAATGTAATCTTAAAAAATTATATCCTTTTTATTATAACAAAATTTACTCCAATTCAATTATGTAATTATTGTGACAAGCTTTTAAATAAACCACCACTTCCGGTGTTCGAATTACTTCCAAAATCTAATCAACTCGTAACAAAAACATCTTAAGTCCAAAATTGAATTTTGACATAGACACACAAAGTGACGTCATCGTGAAAATAGTGAAACCGAAAATTTTGATCCGTCACATTATCTCCCTTACATACAGGGTGTTTCATAACTTCAGGTACATACGTTAATGGCATATATTATTTGATATGCTGACTACGAATCAAAAAGAATATTTTTTTAAATCGCAAAATTATTTTCCATGTTTCCCAGTCAAAAATTTTTCGTTGTCACTGCCACTGGGTGGATGATTATGTTAATAATTATCGTTTCATTAAAAATAATTAAATTTTGTTTGTTTATTTTACTAGTATTATGTAATTTAAATTGTTCATTACCTACTTCATTGTTTGTATTTAATAGGAAAGCGAATCCAGTGCAGTACTACAAAAAATGTTTTAGGTAAACAATCCTTAATTTTACGAATTTAAAAAAAATTATTTTAGATTCGTAATCAGCATATCAAATAACATATACCATTAACGTATGTACTTGAAGTTATGAAACACCCTGTATGTGCGGGAGATAAAAAGCGCAATATGTTTTATCACAGTATAAGAATTCACACAGTAACGACACTTCAAATATTTCATGATCCTAATATTTCAGTGATGCGCTACCGAAAAGATGACCGCTCACTCTTCGTTGAAAAGCTGTTATCTTAGTAACTACAGAAAAGAGAATATAGTAAGTCAGTTTCAGTTGTATCTGTCAAATTGAAAACTACAGTATTTCTTTCATGTTAAGTTCATAAAATGAGTACAAAACAGAGAGGATATTATACCTTGAAATATTGTGAAATAACATTTTTAGATTTTATCTGATTTGCACCTGACAGCTATTCAAATTTACCGCTGTATACAGCTACTGGGAATATGGCCGCTCGGCTCAAGGTTATCGGTCGACGTGACTTAAAGATCAAAAGTGTCTCTACTGTGAATTCTTATACTTTGGTTTTATACAAAATATAAGCAGAACCAAATAAAATAATTATTGAAAAAATGTAGAAATTAACAACCTATAATATCCGTCAACAATATCCGCTCTTCAGTGATGGTAGTCCGCGCATTTTGAAGGCGGCTATGGGCAATGGCTAGGTTGTAACAAATGTGAATCGGCGCATTCCCAGTGGACACGCGAACACATTCAAATCCCGTCAGCTCAGTGACGTCACACCGCCGTTACCGCTGCGACCCTCGGCCCTTCGAGCCTCACTGCAAATCACCGTCCATGTCCTGCGTCGCATTCTTGCGTTTGACGTAACATAACGCACAACGCAACGTACGCTACACGCCATGTGTGTGCTCAAACTTCTGTTGGAGAATATCTGCAAATAAAAAAAAACAAGTTAATGATAAACTGCATTGACACTTTTATACAAATATGTTCATTTAATAATAATACAAGGATAGTCTTTAGATTTTATTATACCGTGAGTTTCAGCTAAGATGCAATATTTTTTTTCACTGCCGGGAGAGAAACTCGGTTTCATTGATAATAAAATCATGACAGAAACAGACAATTTCATATCTACGGGAAATGAGCAAAAATGTTCAAATAATGTGAAAAAATGAACAAAACTTTAATTATCATAAATTATATTACAATTCAAATAATTTTGAAATACCTAAAAACCATCATATATATTGGGGTGGTGAAAATAATATATACATCGAAGAAGAGAAGTGTATTTTTTTCTTGTCGTATTGTAACCTTCATCTACTGCTAATGCTTTAATTTTTTTCGCCTACTCTAAAGATGTTTACTAATGAGGAATACGAAGAAAATTAACAAGGATAAAAGAAGTAAAAAAAGGTCTACGAATAGCAGGAATTGTATATTGGAAAGAAAAAGGAACAAATACAAAGAAATAGAAAATGCTGGTGAATAAAATTTAAAAGTAGAAATGAAGTATATTTCCCTTCAAAACATGAATCTAGAAAGTAGAAAGGCTCAACTCTTTAAAAAGCAACTTTTTATATAAAATAATTTTAGAACTTTACACAACACTAAAACAGAAACTAAAACATCTAAAAACATAGCTCGTGGTACCAGTGCCATTGTTTCTTACAAGAAAACCAATATAAAGAAATACAAGATTAATTAAATAAATAAATAAATATATCATCACGCCTTTTACCCATTACAGGTGAGGCACTCTGCTTACGCAGATCTCGGTAGGTGATATATTTTTGCGTATGAAGTGCGGTTACCAGCCGTCAAAACATAGCCCCCAAGGATGTTAGTGGAGGGGGAACCACAGGGGTAAATTTAAATTTGTATCTGTCGGCAGTGGGATTCGAACTGAGGATCTCACGATCCACAGTCCGACACGTTACCACGGAGCTATTTACCCCATAAGATTAATTAAATTAACTTAATTGAGGTACATAGAATACACATACACGTTTGTCATTTTTTTGTCATTTTAAATAATAAAATATACCACAGTACCACGCAATACAATTATAATATAAAACACTTAACATATTATTGTACTAGTAATAAAATGATTAACTTCTATAGCGTAGGCATTAAAAGTGACAGATATTTAGCAGTCAAAAATATCGCACTTTTAATGTTAATCGGCAAAGAATAAATCACATCATTTTGCCCATTTAGGTGTGTCAATGTAAGTGATATATTTTACCATACCAGTTGATGAATTACGACCCCTAAAAATTAGTTAGTGTTAATGTTAGAATAAATCCTTACTGAGCTTTCGGTAAAAAGTCAGTCCCAGTCACAAATTGGTCCATTCCTCGCTCAAAACTGCTTTCCCGCATTTCAGCGTGGAGTCATTATAGGTGACGCTGGCAGGGCCAAAGTTCGAACCAATTACGGTCATTGTTGCCAATCGCAGACCTGTTCGCTTAAATGTCCCTGGCCAGCCTCGAAGCCCGCCGGTGGAAAGAGGAAGCAGGAACATTTCAGCCCATGTCGATTTCAATTTCTTGATAACGCTTGACTTTTTGTATTTTGACGGCTCATCAGATATGGAATGATGGAAAATCAATTTGTATAGGGGTATTTAACCCCTGAGCGCAAGGGTTAATTATGTTCTGGAATTGAAATTATTTCCACGGTTCGTTTCTCCATCAGTTATTACAGCACTCACGGTTCTGCTTCACTCAAGACTATTTTTGGATCTTAAATTGTTCCACAAGTTCATTTAGGCACTCCTACACCTGTAATTACTTTTTAGACCTAATTTAGAAGTGGGTTAAAATTAAATACGTTATAAAAAATAATAGCTATTTGTTTAACTGGGCATCAAACTACCATATTTACAGCAGAGGCTGACGAAGCTGTAAATCTGTGTTTGGTGCCTTGTTCAACACATTAGCTTCGTTTTTGGGTGTTTTAGAGAAGTATTTTATTTATTTTGTACAGGTTTTAAAATAGTTTTACAAAAAATACTTCAAATAAAAGTTACTGAGATAGTTATTTATATATCAAGGCATACTAAAATATATTTTATGCCGATTGATATTAAAGGTGACACTTTACGGATTGCTAACAGTCTGTAAATTGCCACTTTTATGCCTAGGCTATAAAATTACTTTATATAGCAACCGCTTTACAAACGCATAGTTACCGTTAGCAAATGTTCAGCAACCGTTCAACAAATACATGGCAACGTAATTTGACAGCTTCAAAATATGTAAAATAATCACTAAATTAATATTAATTTTAAATCGGCAAAAAAATTATGTGTTCAACTTGGCACCAAACACAGCATTTATTGCCCCGGCTTTGCCTCGTCAATAAAACGGCAGCTTCTGATGTAAATCTGGTATTTTGGTTAAACAAATAACTATTTTTATTACGAATATGGAATAAAAAATACTTTAGTGCCGAGGTATACATTTTATTTTTTTCCGAAATCGTTAAATTATTAATTAAAAACATAAATAAATAGCATTATGTATTTGTAAAACGTCAGCTAGCTGCTGCGACGGGGATGGCTGTGATAACAAAAGTACTGTCAAAATGTCAAATTTGGTTATAATTTTCATTATTTTTATATATTCTTAGACGAGTTCTGCATGTGATCTGCATTAAATCCAATAAATTATTGTCAAAGATAAATAATAAATAAATTCACCATTAATATTATTGTTTGTTATTTTAGGTTTGTAATTCGTTTGACATAAGAGTCTGTAAAGTTTGACTTTTACTATTAATTTGGTTAACTTCGCAGTGTGACATCATGTAAAAAATATATCATCTACTATTTTTATTTGAAGTATTTTTTATAAAATAATTTGAACAGCGCTTAAATCGGCTAAAATACTTCTCTTAAAACACCCAAAAATTTCGCATTTCAATTCCTATGTCAGCATTTCCACAAAAACCGAATTTATCCACATAAAACGCCCTAAACTTTCCACAACTTGGAAACTAAACGAAGTAAGTTTCTTGAAGAAGCAACGATTCCGCCATTTTATATTCGTCTCCCACGCAATCAAATTTACAATTTAAAGTAGGGGCATAAAGCCTGGTTTGCGATTGGCGGAGGAGTTTAAAAAACGAGAGCGCGACCGTCTCCGCCACCCTTGATATAAAGGGCTTGGGTTTGATCGCGGCTGGAAGGGTAGTTTACATACAAGCTACCTGATTGGTCGAGAATTTACATAGGATCACCGTGCCATCGTGTGATAGGGTGAATTGCAACCGCGACAGGAAATTGTTATTATGCTTCTATTGAATCTAAAAAGTCGATAATTTTTTAGTTTGTGGATTGTGTCTATTTAATGAAATGAAGTAGATAACATCGTATGATAATACTAATACAATAATTATCATTATCTTATAATATTTTTTCTTAGAAAAACAAATCGAAGACAAATAATTCATGTTTCAATTAGTATAACAGAAACAACATATTTATTCATGGCGCCTGTTACCTTTGATAAGTAGGTGTTTATCAAGTAGATTTTACCAATCATGTTTATTTATTTTGTTAGATAATATCGGAAATTGTTATTGATTTTTATGTAAAACGTCGTCGAATTGTAAATATATTTTGTAATAGTGCGTAAGCAAATATTTAAAAATGTAACAGTTCTATACTTTATTGGGTATAACCATGTATATAAATCGTTAAATTCACACATGGATTTTTCCGTATTTATCTTATAGTTTCCTTTCTCTAACACAGTACATGGGGCTTTTTTGTATAGGAATTATGCTAAAAGTTCAGTAGTGAGTTTTCAATGGACGAGTACGTTTTAAGGTCCATAGAATATGATTTTAATAGTTTCGCGATGATATCTGTGTATTTGTCTGTCTATCTGTCTGTCTTTCTGTATGTCAGTCTGTCAGTCTGTGTGGATCTCTGGAGTTACGGTTTCTCAAAAACTACTAAACTGAAAATTTAGATATTTTGTACTTATCAATTGTATCCCCTATGGAAGAACTGATTAGTTTTTGGTAATAATCAAATAACCGGAAGTGGTAGTTTACTTAAAGCCCTATCAAGTCATTTAAAAAAAATCTGATGTGGGCAGCACATAACCTCCCGCCCAATAGTACTCTTAAATGGTACAAAATAGTATTTGATGATACAGAAACATACCTTGTTATTTGTTTATTTTCTTTATATTTGAGAATTTTAATGTTCTTTCGTATATTTATTTAATTTTATGACATATATTTCACTAAGAAAACAGCTTCACAATCACAATAACATGTGTTACATTTCATAAAAAATTTAAAAATTTTAAATGTTTCCATGGTGTACTAGGAATGCAAGATTTATAAAATCTAATTTCTTTATATTTTATTATCTCCAAATCTAAAGGAAATTAATAAAATTAGTGTAATCAAAACATATGTAAAATTAAATATTCTGCAACTTTCAAACTAACATAAATTGTTGAAAAAGGAAATTTAACCGTGTTGATCACGAAAAACTGTTAAGGGCTTCAAGTAAACTGCTACTTCCGGTTGACCAATTTTATCCAAAATCTAATCAGCTCTTCATTTAAATATAAGAAGCAATAATTCACAAAATTGTATTTTTTGGTATTATAGTATTTGAATTATGCGAGACGAAAAAAATGCCACAGACTACACACACACACACACACACACATACATACATACATACATACATACATACATACATACATACATACATACATACATACATACATACATACATACATACAGACATCATCGCGAAAATAGTAAAATCGTATTGTAGGGACCCTAAAACGTGCTTATTCATTGAAAACTCACTACCCAATTTTTTGACCAATAACAATACCTCCCTTACCTAGAGGTAGGCGGGAGGTAAAAAGTAAATTATGAATGACAATTTTTGTTATTGTTTCAAATTTTATAATCTACAATTGTTATTTGAAATATTTTTCTCTTACTGTCACCATTTACAAATTACAACACGATAAAGAAAAATTAAACAAAACAACGGTTGAAAATGCTATTTTTTTGACATCTAAATTTTTGAAGGGACAAGCGTTTCTGTATAGTGGTAGTCCGTGTTCCTGCATTGTTTGATAAGAAATATATGGCGAAGGTATTGTGTTACATTTTTTTGAATGTGAAGAAAACTTCCACTTACGGTTTTACAATTTATGATAACCAAAATAAACTCAGTTTTGCGCAATGTTATTGAATTTATAATTATGAATCTAAAATATTTTATCTAACCACTTAACTTTAAAAGTAATAAATAAAATATAATTTTGATAACTACATCATTCACTGTTTAGTTTTAATTAACCCTGGCAAATAAGCTACTATCAATTACCTTGTAAATAATTATAATTTAAGTATTATAATTATTTATTATCGCATTGAATATTATTGCTATATTTATTTAACGCACCTGTGTTGTCAAGAGCAACTAGACCAAAAAATTCCCAGTGTAAATTAAGCCTTCAATATTTTTTACATTATCTCATAAATTCCAAGGAAACATATTAATGCCTTGTGTACCTAACGCGCAATTTGCGTAATCATAAGTTATCATATAAATAAATAAACTAACATAGGCAATGTAAAAAATTATCTGCCGACCATATTTATCAGCAACACATAGCAAACAGGTGAGAATCGTTTGTACGATAAAGTGTAAATTGTATTTATTTTAAATGAAATTATTCCTCTACTTCAACAACTGTCTTGTTTGAATACGCTTATTTACATTTCACAATTATCGTCATATGAATGCTATTTTAATAGAATTTTTATATTTATTTTACAATCAAAACATTTTATCAATAGAAGTGAAAAAGCAAATAATTTCACACAAACATCGTTTAGTAGATCAGCAACTACTGTGATAAATTGATAAGGTTAACCATAGGTGCATTTCAATCCTCAACCATAATTTATTTTAAACAAAATATCAATCAGGTTTTATAATAATATACAAGGTGATCAATTTAAGTGTCGCACTGTTGCTATCTCGTGAACTATAAGAGATACGAATCAAGTTAAATTAGCAATCAATTTTTATATTTATTAAAATGATCGGAACATTTTTTTTAACTTCGATGTATGCTCTACTCAATAAAAAATAGAATCATCAAATTCGGACAACCCAGTAAAAAGTTATGCGTGGTATAATTGGTTATCAGGTAAAAATTCAGTAGGTTAACAGTCATTCATCCCCTATTTTCCTACCTGTAATGATGGATTTTTGTCACATTTAAATGAGACCAACTTCGAGATATATACCCTATCAAATAAGAAAATAATCATCAAAATCGGACCACACTGTAAAAAGTTATCTTCTCCTTTTTCGGGTCTGTTAAAATTTTTACTATTTATTACAAAGTAATAAGAAAGTATTGGAATCATGAAAAAAATCGCTGACGAGATTTTTGCGGAAATACATATTTAGCGGTACACTAAATCCATTAAGACCATTTTCTCAATAATGTCTGTGTGTGAGAATGGATGGATGTATGTTTGTGTGTGCAATATCTCATGGACGATAAATATATGAAAACGAAACTTGGAATTTATAAGTTTCATGAAAATATGAAAAGGTAACCAGAATTGAATTTAAATGAAAATGAAAAACCGGAAAAGGAAGTTTACTGAACACACAATAAAATAAATTCCATTTTTTTTAAATAGAATCAGTTGTGAAATAAAGTTTAAAATGAAAAATATTTGGAATATAAAATGTTTTTGTACTTTTCTTGTACATGCTTCTAATTTTGAGAAAAACTAAATTATATATTTAATAGCATATTTCAATAATCTTAATTACAATGGGAACAAAAACAAAAACCTATACCTATGTTAAATAATTGTGAAGGGTCAAAAATATGTGTCGTTTAAAATATTATAAAAGTATATTTGTATTATTAGCTACACAGTTTTAAAGACTAGATATTAATTCATGTTTAAAATCATAGTGACAATAAGAACAAAAAATTAAACAGGTTTAACATCTATATGTCAAATAATTGTCAAAATACAGTCATACGAAAGGAACAAGTCATACACGTGTTCCGTTGCTTTTATATGTATAAGAAAGTAGTGTAGTAACCACACAAGATTCCTTCTTCATGAAGCCACTGTTAGAAGTTATTAAATAAATAAAAACAACTGCAAATTTTGTGTAATCTTCATTATTTATCACATCTACAATCATTTACTTTGTGTATAAAAAATTAAAATTCCATAGTTGTTCAATTCCATATGTGATGTACCCACTCGTATGCTGTACAATTTCCGCTAAAGTATACTTCAATAAAAATCGCAAAAACTGCTCTCTCTCACCGATAACCAAATTACCGGATGCAGTTCCCGAACCCAATGTTTTTGTAACGGCTGATAGAGTGCGCTGGACCCAGACCGGAGGGTGAATCTTTCAATATCGATCAGGGAGGCTCGGCTCGGCTGGTGTAGCACCGCCACGCCGCCGCCGCCCCCGCGCGAGCCCAATCAACCTCCGTGCGTGACAACTCTCACTTTCTACATCATCCACCCTCGTTCAACAACACCGCCACATGCCACCCCCGCACCCCCCGACACCAGGAAATGCAATGCCTGTCTGTCAAGTTCAACTGCATCTTGTCGATGTGGGCTGTTTATGAGACGGTGAACTTGTTTCACAAAAATGTTATTTTTCGTTTACTCTGTTTCTATTAAATTTCGGTAAGCCAAAGAAGGTTGCAATACTATTTTTACTTATACAAATATAAGAAAGTATGGAAATCATGAACAAATCGATGACGAGATTTTTGGGAAATACATATTTTGAGGTCCACTGAATCCGTTACAATGATGTCTGTGTGTGAGGATGGATGGATGGATGTGAAATAAGATGTGTTAACAAAACTTTATATTTTTATTTTTATTTATTTATAAGTTTCATGACAAAACGCAGAGCTGAGTTGATTCTGAATGAAATGAAAAACCGGAAGAGGAAGTTTACTGGACACACAAAACAATAAATTCAAATGAAAAAGGTTAGCAAAATATTTGGAACATAAAATTGAAATGTTATTTGAACTTTTCTTTTACATACATTACAATAAATTAAATATTTAGTTACATATTTCAATAATCTTTGTTTCAATGGTAACAAGAAGACGAAGCATCCGAGTGAAAAATAACCATAATCCTGAATATAATACTGTACTTTTTGTATTCCTCGAAATTCGGTATTAACTAATTATTGAAATTCGTTAAAAACAGGAATAATTGATTTATGATTCTGTGATTGGCCGAGAAGAATGAATTATGAATCCATAATTCACTGTAATATATTATTACTACTATATTTAAACGAAAAAATTTAAATAATAGGAATATATTTACACAGGAGTAGAAATAATTTTTTTTACTCCTGTACAAATATACACCCAAAATAGTTATTTACTTTACAAGTGGGCAAAGTAAGGAATTACCCACGAGAGAAATTTTAGCACACGAAGCCGAAGGCTGAGTGTGATAATTTTATCGAGTGGGTAATTCCACTTTGCCCACGTAGGAAGTATAACGTTTTATCCAACACCTCTTAATAAATGAAAAATTTACTATAGAAATATTATTTGACAGTGACATATGCTTTAAATTTTTAAATTAAAATGTCAATTGAAGTAGTTACCAAGGTGTTGTGTGCTATTATTATAGTTATAAATAAAAAAATACCCACTAGTGGATTTCCTCAAAATTATACTTACTAGTGGGTAATCTGTTACTTTGCTTGTTTAAATTCGCCATAGTTATAGAGCATTTATTAAGAGATATTGGATAAAAATAATTTCTTGGTTAAAAAAAAATTTCAGTTTTCCTTTTGTATGCATTCGTTGAAGAAAATTTTATTTCTTACAAAATGTTCAGGTTCAATTAAAAAAAATATTATTTTTGAATACAAAATTTTAAATAAATAGCATGACGATTATTATCCCTACTTTACTAACTATTCCGCGTTCAAAAATAGAACCATTTGATTTCCACATTCTTATTAAATTATCGTAAACACAATTTTCACACGGTTAAAACACAAAAGCCAGGGCTACTCTTGCATATCGGGCGAGCTCATGCATTGGCCATTAATCGCGAGGAGCACTAATAAAGCTCGCATCATAATTCCATTTGCTAGTTGCAAGTCATTGAGTGCGATGTGCGAGGGCGCGAATCTAGCGGAACGGCCGATTTGATTTAGTAGTTTTTTGGTCGCGTTTGGCTCATGATTTATGATGAAAAATCAAGTTTTTATTCAGAAAAATGTTTGGCTGCGAAGTCTTTTAGCATAGTGTATCAGTCAGGCGCTGACAGCGGCGCGCACATTAATCATCATTTGATCTCTGGCTGCGTCGCGACGCTTCAACGTGGATGTGACGTGTGTGTGTATGGAGGATGGAGGATGGTTCTTGCTTGCTAATGGGTTTGTTTTGCGTTCGCTATCTCATACGTTTATTTTGAGGACAACAACTATATATGAAATATTTAGGCAAGTTTCAAAATTTATACGGGTGGTTCAGATAGAAATCTTGGAAGTCACTCTGCTTCATCAGATTTCTACTTTCCCTCTAAATACGTTAGTGAGAATTGAGGAGGAAGCTATAAGATAAACGTTAATAATGGCTACAGTCTTGTCAACAGTGGAAATTGAACTGAGGATTGTATGTTATACATAATTATTAAATGTTAAACAGCTCCAGCATCTCATTATGATATAGATTTTCATAGTCTAATAACAATAGGATTCATTTTTGTGGCAGAAAAAGAACTGACCAATAACAGATTATAAAACTATTAAATAAATAATATAGATGACAACAGTTATTTGTTTAACTAGGCACCAAAATACAGCAGAGACAGCCATTTCAGGAACGAGTAGGCGAAGTAATGTTTGCTATCGAAGCTGTAAATCTGTTTGGTGCTGTGTACAACAAATTTTTTTTGTTCAGATTTTAGAATTAATATTATTTTAGTGATTATTTTGAACACCTATTTTAAATGTTATCGTCATCAAACAATTGCTATGCAGTCGTTGACTGTTACTATATGTTTGTTGAGTGGTGACAATTTATGAACTGTTATCTGACAAAAAAAATCGCAGTTTTAATGTCAATCGGCCAAAGAAATATTTTTTGTGTTATTAAATTTTTTATGTATTCCATTGAAGATAGTTGACGACTGTGAATATACAACTTTGAATATACCGCTACAAAGTTATATATATTCACATACATGTTTTAAATAATAATTTTGTTACTTGTTAATTGTGTTTAATTAATTATATGCTACAATTGCAAATTATTTTGTACCATACATTTGGCTTTTATCAGTGAATGTACAGGCGTCGTTAACGACTTCTAAAGTTATAAGTCAATAGAGATTTTAATAAATCATTATGATTGGATTAATATAAAAAAAATTCTGGATTGCAGTC
This sequence comes from Poecilus cupreus, assembly GCA_963942605.1. NCBI lineage: Eukaryota > Metazoa > Arthropoda > Insecta > Coleoptera > Carabidae > Poecilus > Poecilus cupreus. The sequence goes on along the minus strand of OZ012714.1, from coordinate 833,805 downwards.
AATTTGATATAAATTTCATTTCATCCTCAATCGATTTCTACTTCATATGGGCCCTGATCAGGAGGTAAAAGTCAAAAAAATAAAATTTGCCATAATTATAATCACTTAATTAATTTCATTTATTTATAAATTATTTATTGTTTTAAGAGCATGGTCGTTTGTTGTTCATATAATTTCATAATCATCCACTCATGAGGCAGCATCTGACCGTAGTAGTTAGTCTACTTCCCATCTTCGTACAAACAAATTATTAGAATTATGACAAAATATTTTTTTTGATGTTTACTTTTAATATTTTTTTAAATCGACTTTAATCCCGAAATTGTGTTTATTTTAATACTAATTTCAGTGAAAAAGCTTTCGTATTATTATGACTAGAGTTACTTCTATTTAACTAACAAATAGTTATTTATGTATCAAGGGTCGTAAGTGGAGTTTTGTGGTCGAGGGTATAGTTTGTGGCCCGAGGTGCAGCCGAGGGCTACAAAATACACGAGACCATGAAAACACTTACGACACGCGATTCATATAATATTTTTCCGCCTACCAGGTCAATTTTATATTTAAAAATAGTTATAATTTAATTCATTATCAATTTTATTTCGAAAATCGTAGGAACCTATTTTACTTTGTTTCTGTTGTTGACATGGTTACTTAACTGTCAATCTTAAATAAATAAGAAAATTTATTTTTCATTCTTTGTGACTTTTGCCTGATTATAAAAATAGGAAAAGTGATTATAAATATAGAAGAAGCAGCGAATGTAGCATCGTCAATACTATTACCGACAAAATCTAAACAAAGTTATGAAACAACTTATGAAACTTTTAAAAATTGGTCTAAAATGTAAAACGTAAGTAATGTAAATGTATTATTAGCTTATTTTCTACAAAGATCAAAAGTAATAAAGTCACCTTCAAGTTTGTGGTGTGAATATTCAATATTGAAGACTACAATTTATATTTATGAAAATTACGATGTTTCAAAATACCCTAAATTAAAAGCGTTCCTGAAACGTAAAAATGATGGATATCAACCAAAAAAATCAGAAACATTTACCAGACAAAATTTAAATTGTTATAAAATGTGTTAATGAATTGTGCAAACTGTAATAGTTGCCTATTAAATTTATAGATTAAAAAATTGTGTTATTTGATTAATATATAATTACAATTTTACTTACGCCCCTAGGGTCGCAATAAAAAAAATTACCACCCGGTGATTGCAAAATCAAACTTACAACCCTGTTACTAAGGTAATAATATCATACTTACAATAGTGGTAGGCGGAAAAAGTTGTTGAATTTAATTATGCAATGGCTAAATTTATTGTCGAATCAATCGAACAATATTCCACAATCCAAAGCGCTACCACAGTGTTATTTTCTTAATTATATTAAAAAAATACAGATTTTAATTTTCCATCAAGTGAAGTATCCCACAATTCCACATCCGAACCTCTTCATCCACCCACATTGTCGCAACATCTCCAGCATCTCCAAGCTTATTGCACCGCAGCTAACTGGTGCGGAAATAAGAAATATTTATTAAACGAAAACGCAACGCAAAGTGCAACAAATGTAGTAGCCGGTGACGTTTATGTGCGACGCCAGCGCGCGACATTAGCGCCGCAGACGCCGGCCGGACTCATCGCGAACAATCATAACAAGTGCACAGCGGACCAAGTGAAACACGCGCAGCACCTGGACGTGGCTGCGGCGGACGACGCGCTGGGACCGCTGTACATTTGCTTTCAGGGTGTTATAATTGGATTATTCTCAGCTGCAGATAGTGCCACCTTATGTAATTATGTAACAGTGTATGTTGGGAGGAAGGCATAATGTAGATATGTTGGAAGATGGTACACTTGTTGTAGACTTCGAGAAGAGTTTCTAAGATAACTACAAGATTCATATTGGTTATCATGTGAACGAACAGGGACACACGTTCAACAATTTCACCCATGGTTTATTTGAAACAACATTATCAACAATGTTCCATTTGTATTATACTGGATATTAAATTAAGTGAGCCATCATTAGTATTTCGAAAACTAAAACACTTCTGAGGTTATACAATTAAACAAACAATTTATACTTTGCAAAATTATTACAATAAGCAAATCGTTATTTTCCGACGACTACTACGAAAAGTACATAAATTCACACGCTAAACTATTACTGAAAGTTGGTCATTGCATATCACTAGCAATGCTGTGTGATATGAAAGCTCATTAGCCAACCAGATGCGTCCGCAACTGTGTGATATAATTTTATTACACGATGTGATAAATGAGCGAACTAACCTAAAAATTTGTATTTAAAAGTTTGACAGTTGCAGATAATTTTGCTAAATTTACACGTATTAAGAAGGTTGGACCTTGATTTATCAGATTTTAAAATAATTTTTGGTGAATTCTGATAGCAATTAACATAATTTGTTTTAATATTCTTTTAGCACAAGTTATACAATATATTAATTTTCTACGACCACTTAGAAATCTGCTCATTATATGATTGCTGTTGCTAGGGATATGAGGTACATTGCAAGCATCGTGCGAAATGAATTTGTTTTGTTAGTATTTCAGTGCAGGTCATTTCATTTCAGTACAGGTGCCATTACCAACCAGTTGATACTAACCCTAATTTTACAAAAGTACCTAGCTTTTGCCGGCCTAGGTCTGAAACGAAGCAGTTTCTGGACAATTTAGACGGAGGGACAAAAAAAATTGCCACCATTAGTTCACAAAATACTAAATATAACAATTTTTTTTACCAAATACAACAAGTATGAAATGGACATTCCATGCGAGTTGTACACTATAATTTTTCTACGACCACGATATTGTTTCCTAATTAATTTAATTTTAATAATAAATTGGCTCCGCTTTCACCATTTCAATATTTAACAATTATTCTAAATAAGTAACCTAGCAATGCACCTGTACTGAAATGAAATGGCCTGTATTGAAATACTCAAAACAAAACTAATTCATTTCGCACGATGCTTGCAATATACCTCATATCCCTAGCAGCAACAAACATACAATGAGCAAATTTCTAAGTTGCCGTAGAAAAAAATTTAACTTTAGCTTATTACAGTGTGCCATAGAAAATTAAAGATACAATGAAAACATTGATCATATTTCTGTAAATAATTGTGTTAATTTTGTTGTAGTTAACTAATATTTTTATTTGTATCGCTCAAAATTTGTTTAAGCGGGAGGTTATGTATTGGGAACATAAGATTATTTCGGAATATAACATTACATATTCTATTATAACTAAATAACTAAGACAGATTCAATGTATATTTGTATGCATTTTATTTATATCTTAATGAATTAAAAGTGTATGAATAAAAACAATTGAACATACTAATCTGAATAACATTGTTTGTTGTTAGTGGAATTTAATTTGCGAGTACATATTATATTGTGGTAAATGCATTTCATGTGAGATTGGTCCATCCTCATCCTTGTCGATATTTTGTTCCTGCAGTGTTTTGCGAGGATTTTCCTTACGAAAATGTTTTCGTGTCTGAAAAATAAAACAAAAGGATAAAAGTAGGAGGGAAAAAGAATGCTTTTTGTTCCAAGAAAATTGAATTTGAAAATTGCCCTCCATATAGTTACGGCCGCAGAAAACTTTGCTATAGTCCAATCATGTTAACCTAGAGATAAACGAAATAAAAAATGATCCTCGCGCTGTTTTTCATTTTTACCGACGAAATAAATTTATTTCCGCAATAAATCCACGCTAAGATTTTCTGCTTGTGATGACTGTTCTCCAAGCACTGCTCCAACTGGGGATTCATGAAATTTCTTATTATTTATAATATGATCTTTCATATTTGATACGTCACATCCGACCTTGTCTAATGATTTTTGTTAATTGAGGCTAGTGGAATAAAAATTAGCCTATTAATTGTAATTTACGACAATTTGTTTTAAAGAAACAACCCTCTACATAAATTGGACCTATATAAATAAGTTTATCTTCGGATTAAGTATTTTCGTAGTATTATTAAATATGTTAAATGTAATTATGGTAATAAGTAAATGTAAGTAAAGTACTGCCAATAGGCAGTTACTTTCCCATGTCATCTAATTTTCAATCATATCACTTGGCCCAATTAAGACTTTTAGAATAACTTTTATAAAATGGTTCTGATCTTATTAAGGGCAATTTGTTGTACTCAATTTATGTGTATCTTAAATTCTATTATATCTAAGAATATTATAAGGAAATATAATAACAAATTAACAAAAATAACTAACATTAAAATTTCATTTGGCCCAGAGGTATTGACTGATACCACACTACTTTCTTATACAAATAAAACCAACTGAACACGTATGACTTGTTCCTTGCATATTAATTTATTTTGACAATTATTTGATATATAGATGCTAAACCTGTTTAATTTTTTGTTCTCATTGTAAATATGAATTTATTTTAAAATAGATATTAATTAATATCTAGTCTTTAAAACTTTCTAACTAATAATACAAAACATTTCTTTTATAATATTGTTTTGTGTGCTTGTATGCTTGGTAAACTTCCTCTTCCGGTTTGACAATTTCATTCAAAATCAACTCAGCTCTTCATATTTTCATGAAACTCTCGTTTACCTTGCCTCGTTCATGAGATATTACGCACACAGACAACCATCCATCCTCACACACAGACATAATTAAAAAATTGATTCTAAGGGATTGATTAATGTCCGGTTTCACCAACGGTACTTAAATTTTAAACTTGGTTTAAATAAATAAAAGCATATCGAATCTTTAACTCCAATGTCAATTAATCCATATGACTTGTAACTTCGATTTGCTTTTATTTATTTAAACCAAGTTTAGAATTTAAGTATTGTTGGTGAAATCGGGCATTAATGGAAGTCAAAATATATATATTTACGCAAAAATCTCGTCAGCGATTTTTTTCATGATTTCAATACTTTCTTATTCTTTGTATAAGAAAGCAAAAATGTTTCAAATAAAAATTGTAGGTAATATTATTCTACATCTTTCTGATTCAATAAAATTTATCTCATTTATTTATTAAGATATTCCAAAATTGTTCCCAAAATATAATCAATTCCTAACATAAACATAATACATCCCTTACATATATGTATGTGGAGTATAAAAATGGTAGAATTTAAGATATAAATACAGTGAATTAAACAATTTTCCCTTTGCATAATTTCAACTGGGCCGAATGATATGATTTATCTGGGCTCGTAAATATGAATGGTATCATAAAACAAAAATATTCATATAGCTATATATTCTACCATTAATATTACAAGCATTTTCCTTGATACTGTTTAGAACATTGGACAGAGAAACATTTTTGTTGAAATACATAAACCCCGAAATACAATCAACCAACAATCAATCTCCTCCAAACGTCCCTATGAATATTTAATCTCACTAAATTTACATACTCACTATATTTAAACTATGTGATATAACTTTTGGCTGATATGTTAACTACCTATAAATTAGAAATCACAAGAGTGTTAGCAATGAAAGTAGGCATTGTAAGGATTAAAGAATAGAGTTAAAGGGCAAGAAGCGCGCAGGGCAGAAGACAGAAACAAGCAAAGAGGCAAGTAGCGAGAGAGGGAAGGAATGTGCAGCGAGATAAAACCAATAGCAGAAGTGAACGAAGATTCCTGAGACAATAGCAGAGAATGGTCCAGTGAACAAGACAGGATAACAACTGAGCTGGCAAATCAGAGCACTGTAATGAAATACCCAGAATTCCTTTCGCTTCAGATACCCGATCCTCACTTTCATGTATTATTTTTTTGAGATTTTACAAATCCAATTTAATTATTTTCTTCGGTTTTTCTAGTAAGGTACACGCAAAACATTCCCCACAAAATAATAACAACGTAATATTAAATTTCACAAATCTTTATTATGAAATTTACTAAATCATTATTAGCCTATTTTGTTTAAAATTTATTATTTTAATATCACCAACAATCAATCTTCTCCAAACATTCCACCACTTTCGCCTAGTCCACATTCATACATGCTCGTCTATTCTTCACGCTCGGAATCATTCGTTCACACAACAAACCATCAATCATACGCCACCAATTATTCCTCGGACGCCCACGCAATCGTTCACCATCTATCTCATCCATATATATTTGTATCGCCAACTTTTCGAGATTGCCAAACTACCTCAATTGACTCATTTTCTTAACAACATTCTTCTTAATCTCACACTCACCATACACCAATGTATTCCGGATACGATCACCCTCCTCTCAAATACCTCATTTCCACACAGCAGTTGTAGGTCGTGCATGCTTCTTCATGCGCACCCTACATTCTGAACCGTATATCAATGTAGACACTAACGCACCATTATAAACACTCTAAATATATTCACCTCCCTCGCAAAACAGTTTCTGGACGTGTGATACACATTATTTTTCGTGAGAATGTTGTTATAAATTTATTAAATGGAATTACTATTTTACTTGTCAAATATGAAATACTAGGAATTTTTTATATTGGTAACATCATTAGCACACAAGGATACGAAACAATTCATTTGTTTTCTTTTAAAAAAATCCGTGATATTTATTAGTTGTGCACTGCTACTAACAATTTTATAATTATTTTCATTTGAGCTTACAATTAACAATTTAACTCTAAAATTAATGGAAATCTCTAACTACCAATCATTCAAACTCTGATTAAAACCTACGCACAATATTTACAGCCAGTTGATGCCAACCATAATGGTACACAGTCCCTAGTTTTTGACGGCTTAGGTCAGATAGGGTGTGAATGATTCGGTAGAAACAATAATCTTACTGAACTTTAACAAATAAATCTGTTTAAAAAAAAGTGTCAAAAATAATTCCAGATGCCGCATAAAGTATTCGTAGCTATTCTTCTTACTCCTCAGCAAAAGATTCAGCGGCTGATCCAAATTAAATTAGAACAATGTCAAAAAACCCAGTGGCATTTTGATAGGACAAAAACTTGGTGATGGTCGATAGTCGCTGATAGTTAATTTTATAAAATCCAGTGCAAACATCACAGCAGCGGTTGGCTGATTGGCTAATGACAAAGGGACCTTCGTTAGTCATTTGTTCTGGTGACTGTGCTGCAGCCACGCGGACAGCATAACAAGCAGCGAACAGTAACAGTACCCACATCGTTAACTAGCCCACCGCAACACTAATTTTGCAAACGAAGCTCCTGCTACATCAACTTTTGTCAGGGATATTAAAGACTTTGATTCCTTTTTATTTAATTATTAAACCAATTATTTAATTAACATATTTACATTTCTTGAAAAAGCGTTCTTTAGGAAGAATTAACTCCAAAATACTCTTGGTAGTACATAGAGAATTAATTTTTGAAAATATTTAAATATTTCTCTGCGGCGCTTTGGAGTAATGTTACAGACAATTCATCTCATATCTCATCTGTCAAAAATGGTGCAATAGATTTTGAGGATTTAAAATTTTCCACCAATTAAAAAGAATTATACTGACATTTTTCACTAGTGATCTCATTGAAAATTTTCACTAGTGATCCGGACTACAATATTAAACAATTGAATTGTTACACTGTTGCTGTGGAATTGAATCTATTTGCAAGTCAGATTAAATAATACATTTTGATTCGTTGAATGGAGTCTTTCACCATTTATTTATTTTTTTTATGAAACTTTATCTAAATTGAAGACTATCTACACTTTTAAAAAGTCTTAATTGTTATTCATTAAGCCACAATAATTTTTTTAAATGTTGTGACGTCATTATAGAGGTGTTGGTGAATCTCAAACAGTACAGATTTAAATAATTTTTGTCACATAAATGTTCTATTTTATTGTAATAATAATAAGTAAAAAAATATATGAATACAATTATTTATAATCTGTACTGTTTTAGAACCAGCAACATCTCTACAATGACGTCACAACATTAAAATAAAACAGTGTGGCTTAATGAATAACAATTAAAATTTTTTAATAGTGTAGATAGTCTTCAATTTAAATAAAGTTACATAAAAATTTTTTTTTAAATTGTGAAAGACCCTATTGTCCTTTGAATACCATTCGTGTTACTAGTTATGTAGACAATTTTTGGGGCTACATCACCCATGGTTATTACGCTTGAAAATATCACGAGTGCTATGCTTGTAACACTAATAATATTATATATGAAAGAAAAATTACTGTTAGAGGTAATGAAATTTAATGAGCATGAACATAATTTAAATTGATCGTGTAGTTTTTGTTTGTGGCGATAAAGTATTTTAAATAATTGTTCAGTTTAATTTCTGTAGTTTGAATCAAGTTTTAGGGAAATTTATGTAATTTCGAAGCTAGGAAATTCTTTGAAAGAACCAGTGTTCTTTGAAGTAATTTATGACTTTAATACCATCTATGGAGGTGAATGTTGAATGTGACAGAAAAAGCATAAAAGAAAGGTGGCTGGAGTTAGAATGAGGTACTTGGGAAGAATGAACGGATATTCACAAGAAATTGCTTCAAATGAATTGACTTATAAATTACACCGATATTGTTGCTTAGCATGTTAAATAGGACTCTTTTCAGCGCTACCCTGAAAAGAGAAATTACACTTGACAAACTTTTGATACATACATTAGACGATTCAGATATTTATTCTGTAACAACTATAATTTTATTAAACATGTCTCTCTTAAATATAGGACATCAATCATTTTTTGTTATCAATCTCTGTTTTTACTTTCTTATACGTACTATATACAGGTTGGTGTCAAAAGGGGTTTTAAAAACTCTATTATTGGTATTTTTGATTGTCCATTTAACCTTTATTAAATAAGTAAAATGAAATTTGTTTACTGATTCAGATGCAGATATTAAGTCTCTTCAAATTTTATTTGAAGCATTTTTTTTTTAATTTTTATGGAAACTGGAAATAGCACAAGTATTATTTAACATGTAAAACATGTATGATCGGCTGAATCAGTCACCAACCTTCAAATAATTACAGAAAGTTAACTCCGTTGTTATCATAACAATGGCGGTTATTTTTAAGAGTATAAGTTTTAAGAGAAGTGTTTTAGCCTCGATTTTAGCGTTGTACAATATTCTATAGTTTATTTTATTTTTTAATCCTACGATACATGTACAATGCATATGGATGGCGTCAGTAATAAAATAATAGTACATATAAATATAACTACACAAAATGAAATACTATATAATAACATCGGACCGATTTAAATAAGTTTATCTTAGGATTAAATATTTTCATAATATTATCTAATTTAGTCAACTGTAATTATAGTAACTATAGCAAACAAAGTAAATGTAAGTAAAGTACTGCCAATGGGCAGTTACTTTCACAAGTCATATAGTCTTTAATCACTAAAATTTACTGAATATCTCTACAAAGATAGACTGTAAATACTAATGGGATCATAAAAAAAAATATAATAACATAGATTTATAGTAGTTTAGTGTTGCTGATCGCACCCGAGATATTTGGGAAATTATTTTATAAGAAAATGCTTCGAATTGAAGTTACATATTCGCATGTTTTTCCTATTATTTATTCTGTTGAATTATAGATTACCTATATGATAAATAAATAACCATAACATTCAACAATAACGTAACAATTTAAAGTTTGCATCCTCTTAAAAATAACTGAAACTGCAGCAACCACTGCCTCACAGCAACATTTCAGTCAGTGTCCAGCAGTGCTGCTTGTGATTTGAACGACTTAGCACAAACGACACATCAGGCGCTGCTCGTGCTCCGGCATCGGACGCCGGGCGTCGGGACGCTGGACTCGGACGCTGTTATCAGCGGCGGTGCCGCGGTGTATAATGAGAGAGCGAGTGGGGGAGAGCAGGGAGAGCAGCGGCTGCCGCGAGAAGATAAGGAGCCCGAAGGATCCCACCCGTACCCGACATGCGGACCACTAATCTCAGACAGTATTACATCTGGGGAATGGGAGCAGATAGAATTAATTTACTGACTTCCCAGGCCAGAATTTTCATAGGTCACTGGATATTTCAACTGTTGTATATTCAAATAATACTTGACTCTCCTAATTTGAATGCTTAATAATTACACTTGACACATGATAAACATAATGCAACAGCTGCTGAAGAAAATGAAGAAGGAAAATGAACATCTGAAAAAGGTTGTAGAAGCGCTAGAAAGTAAATTGGAAAGTAATAATAAAAGAACTACAATGTTAGCCAATATTCGACTTTAAAGAAACGAGACAATGGGGTCTTTCACCATTTTTTTTTAATGAAACTTTATCTATATTGAAGACTATCTACACTTTTAAAAAGTCTTAATTGTAAATCATTAAGCCACAATGATTTTTTAAAAAATTTTGTGACGTCATAGTAGAGGTGTTCCTGGATCTAAAACAGTACAGATTGTAAATAATCGTAGTCATATATTTTTTTACTTATTTTATTATTATTATTACAATAAAATAGAACATGTAACTAAAATTATTTAAATCTCTACTGTTTTAGATCCAGCAACACCTCTAGTATAACGTCACATTTTTTAAAAAATCATTGTGGATTAATAAATAACAATTAAGACTTTTTAAAAGTGTAGATAGTCTTAAATATTGATAAAGTTTCATAAAAAAAATTTTTAAAAATGGTGAAAGACCCCATTGGAAAGTAATAATAAAAGGACCACAATGCTAGCCAATATTCGACTTTAAAGAAACGAGACAATTGTTTAGTGGGGCCATTTAAAAGACTGAATGAATTAAGACAGGCTAGGTAAATTTGGATGACAAACGTGAAAGAAAAGAGGTATCTTAGAAGATCAAAAGACGGTAAAAGGGTGCTTTATTATACAAAGTACTGTAACAAGGTTATTAGTCTGCGGAATACGATTTATTTTTTACTGCCAAAAGTCCCTATTTTCTGGGAGAATAACATAATAGCATATTATGCGCTATGGTTCAAAAGATGATCATTATTGACGCAGTGCTAAGACAATGGCGTCAATAATGATCTAGCTGTTAAATTCTTTATGACGAATTTTATATTAATAATAAAATGAAACTTAGTAATATCTACAAAAACTGAAAGGGTAAAAATTAAATTCTTTTGTTTTTTAATATTGTTTTGATTTGACATTTATTTTTGGTAAGTAACAATATTTGGAGAAAATTCATTCAATTTTTACTATAAATAAATAATAAATACTACTCATGTTTAGCGGTTTATTTATACAGAAATGCAATTATAACTCTAAATAAAACTATACAATATAAGATAAATAAATAATATTATAATAAACAATTAGCTTACCTTTTCGAGAATTTAACAATAAATATTATAATAAATAAATGCGTAAATACATATTTCAGAATGTAAAAATAAAGTATAGATACTCTAGTAAAATTTGACAGTAAAAATGTTAGTTATTCTTAAACTTAACATTAGGAGGCAATTTTAAATTTATAATTAATAGCTACTTTACATGCGTTTAATAATAATTTCAGAAACTTATTTATTTTTTTAAATGAATTATTAACATAGGTCAGTAATAATTGTTAACCGTTACTAAAAAAGCAAGAGAAAAGCAATTTCACGAATTAAAACGAACTCAATAATGCCAATGTTGCTAGACTGGTAGTGAAAAAATAAATATATCATCATGCCGTTTACCAATTTTAGGTGTGCCACTCTATTGTCTTTTTTATAAATTTATGGGATTCAAACTGAGGACCACATGATACACAGTCCGACGCGTTACCACGCAGCAATAAAATAAACATTTCATTATAAAATAGTAAATTTTTTATGTATTCAATTTCAATGAAACTAATATTACGAATAGTTGAAAAGATTCAGAATCCAATGCAAGTATGTAACACTGGCTTTTCGTCGTCCGCCCTTCACAAACGTTGGACAGCAGGGCAAAGTCCGGGCTGATCAGTGACCAAGTCACTGGGAGGGAGTGAGTCCGGACCTCCGGAACTCCGGACTATAGTGTGTTAGTACTGAGCGACGCTATCGCAAATGTACTAATGCCGAAATAACGCCCCCTGCTGCTGTTTTTTCCACACTTTACGATATTTTTTATCTGCGATAGGCACTCAGTCATAGAATTATATTTCAATTCCGAAACTATAAATATTACTTACACCCTAAAAATGCAGGGGTATCGGGCAATGTTGTGATGTCCTGGAGAGCCGACAGGAATTGGTTTATGGATGGAAAATTGTGGAATTACTGGTGGCTGATGTTTTCATTTTTTTATTATACTTATCGTAAGAAACTAGTTAAAAATGTGTGATAAAATAATAGTTATTTACATACCAAATGCCGGAACGGTTGGTTTCCGGAGGAGCAACAAATCCATAACAACGAAGCTCTCTTTGAGATGCAATTAAATGTTTTAAATATAGGTCTTGACATAATCATATTTTAAGAGAAAATATTGTCCATGCTGTCGAACATAAAACGTTATATGCAACTCGTACATAATCGGACTTTATAGACCCGCCTTATTTATTAGACCTAAATTATGTACTTGTTACATAAACTACTATTATTATATTAATTAATGCGTCCGTAAAACATTCTTACTCATTTAAACACAGATCATATGTTGTACTTCAATTTCACGAAATATCACTAAAAATAGGCATACATTTTTATTGTATTTCTATATAATATAAACCCTAACAAATGCACTGGTGCAGAGCGCATCATCATATCTCTGAATTTTTCGAGATATGACGGTTTTTGATGTTTTTCGAAGTGCAACTTTGAGGAAATGCAACTCAAAAATTACGCAAGATATCGTTAAATACTCTTCAGTTTTGTGTTATTCGTGCATATTATAGCAAAATACCAAATTTTTTAAAAATTGAAAATTTTTGAATTTTTTTTCAAATTTTCGATCAGCAATATCTCAAATAATAAACAAGATACAAACTTGTAGACTAAACCATTGGATTCAGCTCATCGAAATACATAAGCCCTAAAAATTTCAGAACATTCGGATGGTGGGTTGAAATTTTAGAGCAAAAAGTCTAAAAATGGCCTTTTTCAGCCCAAACGTCAAGAGGTACCCTTTGACGTTTTTCGCCAAAAACGTCATTTTCACACTTTTTGCTCTAACTCTATAACGCGTAAAGCAATTTTAATGAAATTTTACATACTTATGTATTTTGACGAGCTAAATCGAATGGTCAAGTCTGCGAGTCTATATCTTTTATATTTATCGAGTTATCGCTTATCAAAATTTGGGGAAAAAATTCGAAAAATTTCAAAATTTTAAAAATTTGCTAATTTGTAATAAAATGCATGAAACGCACAGAACTGAGTCTATTTTTCAATATCTTTAATAGATTTAGAGTTGCAGCCACTCAAAGTAGCATTTCGAAAAACATCGAAAATTGCCATATCTCTATAAATTTAAGAGATATGACGATGCGCTCTACAGCATTGAGTTTCTTAGGGTTTATATTATATAGAAATACAATAAAAGTATATTCCAATTTTTAGTGATATTTCGTGAAATCTGAAATTGTGCAGTACTTTATTAACATGCATTAGTTGTCAATGGTAAATGAACCGACGAAAAATTGAAAAGCGAAAAATAAAATAAACTAATTTTGAATCGAAGACAAACACACAATCAACGAATGCTGACTTATTAGTATATTTTATTTTTCGCTAGTCGATTCAATTTTTTGTTAAAAGTTTTAATTGTATTTACACTTTTGCTGTAAAACCTATTTACTTCAATACAATACAACTGATATTACAAAGTATTAGTCAATAAATAAATGTTGAATAAAAATACAATCTAACTCTGAACATGGACATCCCTTTGATGAAGTAAGCGATCATCATGAACGATGTTAATATATCATTATCATGCGCGCTCGGCAAATGAAAGGAAGCGACGACATTCTGGTGGCAATTTCATGAAGAGCAGCGCGACGCGGGGGGAAAGCGCGCATTCCCGGCAACAATAACACGGCGAAAAAGAACATTAAAACCAAACGGTTTTATTTAAAACCATTCTTTACTTGTTACCGTAGTTACAAAGCCGCCCGCACTTTGCGCAACTGCAAGGACTGTGACGGAGTCGCCAATTCTCTTTTGCGACGCAGGGATGTAAAAAATATGCGCGGCACCGTCTAAGGGCAGTCGGCACGGTTTTGTATAATAATGAGTTGTCTCTGTTTGTTGTGCGGTGGTCTCTGTCGCACCAGACCGAAGCGCCATTGTCAACTGTCAAACATCAGTCAAGTGGACGCTGGAATGAAGTTTTAACCCTTTACGTTCTGACGAGAACTTTCAACGACTTCGTATTCGAGATTTCTCCGCTGCTATAGTCTGTAGAAAATACTCTTTCATTTGTACATTCGTATAAACTATTAAAAGATATTAGGTAGTCCTACATTTTTCACCAAAGGGGTCATACATCTTTTTTCGTTTATTTTTTTTCTGTAAGTTTGAGTAAAATTACAAATATTGATACTATTTTTAATATTAAAAGGCATTTAGTTATTAAGATACGATTTTTTGAAATTGGCATCCCATTTCAAAATTTTCGCTTCTTGACGTCATCTTGAAATTCTACGAAACACGCTCTTGCGGAGAGACAGCAACTGTCAAATTGACTGTTATCTGTCATTGTTATTTACTGAGAGGTTTTTACAAATATATTAGCTGGGCAAAATAATATAACAAATATAATAAACATAAGTTTAATTTGAAAATCGTTGTTAACTGCAAAATATGACTTGAGATGACAGGTGTGACAATGAGACTACCGACATTACCGACAAGCGACAAAATATAGTACATCAAAGCATTTTATTTTAACACGTCCTAAATTCTTTGTCTAAAAACGTTATAATTAACGAATACCTAATTTAATTTATCGGAGTGTTCATTTTAATAATAATAAGTAATTATTACAACCCTGAAAAGCAAATTATTATTTGTTATCAACACCTCTTTTGCCTTGTCATGCTGTATATTTTATTACAAGATGACGTCACGATTTTGTAACCGCAAAACTTCATAAAGGAAATTATGAATGAAAAGCTTAAAAATTATAAGAAATATTGAATAATATGTGACTGAAATGATCTAAATTTTTATAATTTGTAAAAAAACATAACTTTTTTTATAAGTGTATGACCCCATTGTTAATTCGTGTTACATAATGTCATTTGGTAATAATATTAAGAAAAATATTAATATCATATAATTCAATATTGAAAGAATGATTCCGAGTATAAAGAATAGACGAGCATGTATGAATGTGGACGAGGCGAAAGTGGTAATGTTTGGATGAGATAGATCATTGGTTGATTGTGTTTCAGGGATCGTGCTTTCCCAAATCGGTAGTTGATTGCTATTTGTAAGTGTTAATTTAACTTATAATTGAGTCGTTCAAACTATAGCAAGATTAAAACTATAAGTTTCTCACCCACCAAATGTAAGATGGAACTCGGGACCTTAATCTGTTTTTAATATGTTGGATAAAAACATAAACTGCATTTAAAATTCCATATGCTAATTGTCAGTCGTCACATGTTCGTATGTCGCAGAATCCACGATGCAAATTGTGAGCCGCGAGGCAAATTGCCGACAGAGACGATTGTGTCGTAATTTCCTTAATTTATGCGTGAGCACACATTTGCAACATACATGCGTATCAATAGACGCGTGCATACCAAACATGTCTTTGTGAGATGAACTGCACTCGCTCTATGATTCTCATGTGCATAAATATTTAAAGCAAAGCTATTGAAATTCACATATTTCTTTGACACAGAAATCTTATTGGCACAATGACTATGAACAACCAAGTATTTTGTATAATAATATATATGTATGCAAATTTCAAAATTATTCTAATATTTCTTTGTATTGAGAAATACTTATGCATTTTTTACATGACATAATTTGTTAGTCAATAAATAGGCCAAGTTTTCTTGGATTTAATGAATTGAAGCCAGAGTAAAAATATAAATACACAACTTTTGTATTTACACTTTTGCTGTAAAATAAATAGATAAAAATTTACAACAATATCAAAAATATAGCAATGAAATCCCTATATACCACATTTAAATTCTACACTCTTAAAATTAAAATCTAATTTAAAATTTCAGTGTCTTATTTTTGTAAAAGACTATATTTTAAATAAAAAGACAACTAAAAATCTATAGTTGTTTTCTTACTGTATGATTTGTCTGTTTATATTTGCTTGATGTAAGCATAAATTGCATTTAGTTTTCTCGGCAAATAATACATACAAGAATCTGAATGTGTCCTTAGCCATTGTCATCTAAGATCTCGTTGATCGCTTCAAACATTGATGCAATTTTAATTGCTCTCATTACGACTTATGTTCAGTTGCTAATGACCGGGATTTAATTACCAGACATTGTGTGAGGCTGATACACAGCAGAGGCACATTGTCGCTGAGGCAGACAGATTTATTTTTATGCTTTCAACGAAAAGAATCCACTGGTATTAATATTCTTATGTTGCTAATTACATTCTGTTGGCAGCAATTAATACTGCAGAAAAATTTGCGTAACGTTCAACATTGTTAATTAGAATTTAAGATGTATAATTAACAATAAAAAGAAATAAACGGAAGGCGAGGTATTTTTACTGATGAACATTTGCTTTCGTTTGACAGGATCATTCAGAAAGTATTATTACAAATAATAGACATTTTTAATTAATCCAACTGTATCATATACATACATACATACATACATACATAACGTCACAATATACCCCGTTCAGTGAGGTAGCACGAAACCAGAAACACAGTCAACCAACAATAAATCTCATCCAAATATTCCTATTCTGACACACCACTTTCGCCTTGTCTACATTCATACATGCTCGTCTATTCTTCATACCATCAATAAACCATCAATTACACACCACCACATATTCCTCGGATGCTCTCACAATCATTCACCCGCTTTTTGTTAGTTTAATCAACCTTTCATTCAACATTCGCTCAGGTTAATCAAATCACCTCAACTGACTCACTCCCATTTTCTTAAAACATTCTTCTCAATCTCATACTTACCGTACATCAATGTATTCCGGACATAAACCCACACACTCCTCTCAAATATCTTATTTCTACAGCAGTTATACGTTGTTCATGCTTCTTCATCCACACCCAACATCAATGTAGGCACTAACACACCATTATAAACATTCAACCAACGTTTCTAGATACATTCACATTTCGAGCAAATGTACCCAGAGCACCCAATACCTTGCATTCAGCAGACACTCGCTTTTCAATTAATAGAAAATTATACATGCTCGTCTATTCTTCACACATTTAATCATTCATTTACTCAACAAACCATCAGTCATACCCAACCACTTATTCCTCGAACGCTCACACAATCATGCACCCGTAAATACAACTATTAGTTTCACCAACCTTTCATTCGACGTTCGCTCAAGATAGTCAAACCACCTCAACTGACTCACTCCCAACTTATTAAAACATTCTTCTCAATCTCACACTCACTTTTGGACACTAACCCACACATTTCTCTCAAATACCGAAATACTTTCCACAGCAGTTATACATCGTTCATGCTTCTTCATCCATACCCCACATTCAGAACCACACATCAATGTAGACACTAACACGCCATTATAAACATTCAGTCGAGCATCTCTAGATACATTCACGTTTCAAGCAAATGTACCCAGAGCACCCAATACCTTACACTCTACTGACATTCAGTCTCTCTATTAATACGTCCATCCCTCTAAAATGCACTACCCAAATATACAAATTCATTCACTGAAACATTACAATCAGTAACCAAATCAATCTTCTCAAACACCAACACTTTACATTAATCGACATTCAATAACAGATTTATTCAATAACAGATTTATGCTCCACAATCATTCTTCATGTGCTATGTACGGTTGCATCATTTTATACAAACTATCTCATCTAGAAGCAAATGTAACACAGATCTGATATTTTGTGTGATATTGGTAAATTTAATGTGGCGGACGCGTGACTGAACGACGGTGTTTTATGGATAGAAACATTAAAGTTCGACATTTTTATGATGGCATCCGAAATGACCACCCAGCAACACTTTTAGCTTTGCAGCCTGACACAGGTAGATTGTAATCTTAACACTATTCATATATCAACTACATTAGGATCGAAGATAAGCAATGTCTCCAACTGATGCAAACTTAACGAATGGGGTTGCTGTTTTTCTTACTATTATAGTCCAGTAAATATGGTGTACCTTCTAAAATAGCATACACGACTGGTAGTATATACATTTACCGAGATCTGCCAATATATAACATTTTTGACATCGATTTTAACAGCTGCAAGCTGTCAGAAAATTATTCTCGTATAACACTCGAATTCCGTGATAATAGATTATAAAAATCGTTGATCAAAGCAAAACTGTCAAGAATCCATGCAGTTAACGCGCCTTATTTGAAAGTATGTTAAACTCTATTTAATTTTCAACTTAAGTGAAGCACGAATTAATAATTTTTTTTTTTTTTAATAGGCGACAAACATTTCTTTGTGTACCTCTCTAATTTTGTTTCGAATTTGTGGGCTAGAATTAATCTATTAAATATACATCGAAAGTTCGATAAATTAGAAAATAATTCTGCAGTTTCTTTCATAAAT
This sequence comes from Poecilus cupreus, assembly GCA_963942605.1. Classification (NCBI taxonomy): domain Eukaryota; kingdom Metazoa; phylum Arthropoda; class Insecta; order Coleoptera; family Carabidae; genus Poecilus; species Poecilus cupreus. Next base: position 815,081 of record OZ012714.1, on the reverse strand, counting down.
ATGTTACCATATGCAATAATCACACGAGTTTCTGTGACTATTGTCTAACAACAATAATCGAAAAATCACAGGTAATAGTATATTTTCATGTTTTTAATTTTAACTATTATATTTGTAGCAGTGGGCTAAAACTAAAAAGAAATTATATGGCAGTAGGTAGCAAACCTCAACGGAAATACTAAAATCCAGCATGACAGATGTCAGGCTGGCTTAGGGTATTGTCTCTTCTTTGTTTTTCTGCCACAACTGGCATTCTGGTATTTGGGAAATTTACCTGGAGCACTAGAACTTCGTGTATCTATCTCGTCTTTCATCTTTTGCTACTGGTTGCTAAAATACTTTCTCCGTTTGCATTAGTGCTATCGGATGAAATGTCACAGCGATTAGGAGCATTTGTGCATGCAGAAATATTGCCCAACTTTAAAACGGTTAATTAAGATAAGTTTTTTCTCCATTTCTATGAGGTTTGAGCCTTTATAGTTATCAAAAAATGCGATGATCGACTGATGAGGAAAATTAGGAATAAATATTTTAATTGTTTTATAATATATTAGACAAATTAATTTGTGTGTTTATATTTATAGTGCAACTTGGACAATTATCGAAATAAGTACTTGAAGAACTTCATTTCTTTGTATGAATTGTTATTAGTTCTATACTTTTCGTACAAAAAATATTGTATAAACCTCTTGCGTGAACTCGATTCCCGCATTTGGTATGTAAATAACTATAACAGATTTAGTTTTATTTATTATAGTATTGTAGTGTTCTCTGTCAAAATTTCGTAGAAGATTGTAATGATATAATAACGATTTGAGAATTCATTTCTTTCTGTTAAATAAAATAATAATGTTTAACATGCAGTCGTCAAAAAAATATTTTGACATGCTTCTTATTCTTTTTTTGACAACTAATAACATTTTCAAGATTACTTTGTATTTTATATTGATGCTTCACTCCTGAGGATAACTTATTTGTAGATCAGTAACTTGTTACATTATCTGGAACTACGCAATATGGCCCAATTATTTAAACGTGGATTGTGGTTATAATTTGAAAAATGTTTATAATATCTGTACAAATAAGAAAATTTAATACAAGTTCATTTACCATTGACAACAAATACATGTTAAGAAAGTTCTGCACAATTTGATTTCACGAAATATCACTAAAAATTGGCATATACTTTTATTGTATTTCTATATAATATAAACCCTAAGAAACTCAATGCTGTAGAGCGCATGTTTTTCGAAATGCTACTTTGAGAGGCTGCAACTCACAATCTATTAAAGATATTAAAAAATAGACTCAGTTCTGTGCGTTTCATGCATTTTATTACAAATTAGCAAATTTTTAAAATTTTGAAATTTTTCATTTTTTTCCCCCAAATTTCGATAGGCGATATAAAAGATACAGAAACGTAGACTAGACCATTCGATTCAGCTCGCCAAAATACATAAGTATGTGAAATTTCATTAAAATTGCTTCACGCGTTATAGAGTTAGAGCAAAAAGTGTGAAAATGGCGTTTTTGGCGAAAAACGTCAAAGGGTACCCATTGACGTTTGGCCTGAAAAAGGCCATTTTCAGACTTTTTGCTCTAAAATTTCAACCCGCTATCCGAATGTTCTGAAATTTTTAGGGTTTATGTATTTCGAAAAGCTGAATCCAATGGTTTAGTCTGCCAGTTCATATCTCGTTTATTATTTGATATATCACGATCGAAATTTTGAAAAAAAAAATTCAAAAATTTTCAATTTTTAAAAAATTTGTTATTTTGCTATAATATGCACGATTAACACAAAACTGAAGAGTATTTTTCGATATCTTGCTTAATTTTTGAGTTACAGTTCCTCAAAGTTGCACTTCGAAAAACATCAAAAACCGCCATATCTCGAAATAATTAAGCGATATGATGATGCGCTCTGCACCAGTGAGTTTTTTAGGGTTTATATTACATAGAAATACAATAAAAGCATATACCAATTTTTAGTGATTTTCCGTGAAATTGAAGTACAACATATACTGTGTTTAAATGAGTAAAAATGTTTTACGGACGCATTAATTTATATAATAATAGTAGGTAATGTAACAAGTACATAATTTAGGTCTAATAAATAAGGCGAGTCTATGAAGTCCGATTATGTACGAGTTGCATATAACGTTTTATGTACGACTGCATGGAAAATATTTTCTATAACAATGTTTTGGAAACTAGGCATTCCACAACTAAAAATTGTTATGGAATCACTAACATTCCATACGCTGCGTATATGGAACATTTTCGACGAATCAGAGCCGCATATTAGCGCGATATATGAGGTATCTTAATTCAGTTACTATGGTTACGTCTGTTTGTGTATAATTTTCATTGTTAATTACATATTTTAGACGTGTTCTGCATGTGATCTGCATTAAAACTGATAAATTATTATCAAAGGTTAATAATAAATAAATTCACCAATATTAGATATTATATAATAATATGTTTATTATTTTAGGTTTGGAATTTAAGTTTGACAGATTAGTCCGTAAAGTTTTACTTTACCTATTATTTTGGCTAACTTCGCGGTATAATATCATGTACTTTAGTATCGGTTTAAAACAAAAATATTTTTTTAAGTGTAGCTTCGCCCTGATGATAACTGTAGCTGTCGAAATGTTGGCATAATTTTTAAATAAATAATTAACTGCAGGGCTACTTTTTGTTTCTTCTCATTGAAGTTATATAAAGTGAAAATTAATAAACGCATTTCCTTTTGAGGAAAATAATTATGGATATGTGTCATATTAGAATGATGGACGATTGTATATTCTGTCGGATAAATAATTGAAATGTAATCTGCAGCGTGTGATAAAACTATAACGACGGAATATCCCATTTCCGGTTTGGGTGCTGAATAAGAATGATCCCCTAGCGTCATAAATTTTGATTAAATTCAAAAATTGACGGCTTTCATTTTTCCATAGCCGGGCTGCGCTACGTGGTATCTGCAGGGGCCGCCAGCATGAGAGAGAGATAGTCGCCGTCTTATATGCGTCTCAATTCCCTGATCGACGATTCTGGCTCCCGGAAAATTTTGGTACCGGAATACGTAAAAGCGGGTTTCTTGTTCTCCCGGAATTTATTTGACGTTTCCCTAATAAATACAAGAGAGATTTTATTGGAAATGGATTTACGAATTGACTGTCAACATGGAAACTACGAAATATGAATATTACTGCCATTCAGATATCCTTCCAGCATTTTACCGATATCCAAATATATTCTTGTGTTTTCATAAATTTAATCTACATCTAACAACATGAAAGAAATAAAACATTACAAATTATGCAGTATTGCCACGGAATAAGAATTCACACAGTAACAACACTCGCTGTTGATATTTATGATCTTCATGTTGCATTGACCTTGAGGCCATATTGGTAGTAACAGTATACGGCGGTTTTGAATAGCTGTCAGTTGCAAATGAAATAAAATCAAAAATATTATTTTTCTACGACCACTTAGAAATCTTCTCAAGGTATGTTTGTTGTTGCTAGGGATATGAGGTACATTGCAAACATCGTGCGAAATGAATTTGTTTTATCAATATTTCAATACAGGTCAGCTCATTTAAGTACAGGTGCCATTGCTAGGATACTTATATAGAATTGTTAAATATTGGAATAGTGAAAGCAAGACAATTTTTTTTTTATTAATATTAAATTAATTAGGAAATAATAGCGTGGTCGTAGAAAAAGTATAGTGTACAAGTCGCATGGAATATCCATTTTATACTCGTATGAATTGCAGCATTCGCTTTCGGTTCATGCTACAAACTTTCATACTCGCAGGAAATGAGTACCATTCCATGCTCGTTGTACAATATACTATACTAAAAGTTCATACAATTTTTTATAGTACAAATAAGTTTACCTCTCTTTTTTGCACTTATTTTGTAAACTTAACATGAAAGTAATACTGTGGCTTGATATTTGACAGATACAACTGATACTAACACTGACATACTATACTCTCTTTTGTATGGTTACTAAAATGTCAGCCTATCAGCGCAGACTGAGCGGCCATATTTTTGGTAGCGCACTACTGAAATATTGAAATCATGAAATATTAAAAATGTCGGTAATGTGTGAATTCTTATACTTATACATAATTTAGATATCTTATCTAACTCGATGCGCAAATGTGAAGTCTCGGTTGCCATTGGCTAAGAATGTAGAAAGTGACATCTGTGTTAATTCAAAGCTATTTATTACATTGTACTGGCTGTTCAAAAACTTCAAAAACTTCCTTTCTCGAGAAATACTCATCAACATGTACATGAAAAATATTACTCATTTACCAATTAGATCTTGATTGCCGAAGAACAACTGAATTATTATAGTAGTATATATTATCGAAATTCGAATTACTTCCTTTCGTAATAATGGCCTCAATCTTCCTTGGCGTTTATATGATATTACAGACCGAAAAAGCGAAATGGTGAAATTCAAATGCACGTTTTCATTCATGACACATCTAGTTCCATAAAGCATCTTCACGAAGCGCTATTCCGCCGTCCGCGGGAAGTGACAGCGCCGCTCATCCGACGTCTGCTGTTTCCCAATTCAGACCGGTGATCTCCCGTCGCGCGGAGATAATGTCCGCCATTTTTCCCACCACCAGCCGCATTATTTTAAAAAGTTTTTATATCCATCTTATCCCCGCTGCCCGCGTGCAGCGCTCGATGTGCGGTTTACCCCTGCTCAACAGCCCAGGGCCGAACTATGATAAATTTTCAGGGAAATTTATGAATAATTATCTTTGCCCATGAGAAAAAATTGCCGTATTAGTAGGCCATATTTTATTTTGCCAATCCTAATCTTTCAAAAGCTCCAAGCAGTTTCTGGTCGATTTTGAGATGCGTAAAAGTAGTGTTTTTGGATGGAAGCACAAAATAGTATATTATACATTAAGGGAGAGAAGTGTGTGATTTTTCCCTGCGGAATAAATTGAAGCATGAGCCGTAGGCGAGGGCTACAATACGACAAGAGAAAATACACTTTTCTCCTGCAGTGTATATACTATTTTTCACGACCCCATTATTTATGATAGTTTTTATGTATATCAAAATTATTTGAATTGTAATGTAATTTATGGTAGTACCTTTGATTTATTTAATTTTATTAATTTTTTCATGTTATTTGAGCACTTTCCCTCAAGACGGGAGAGAAAGAGCACAAAACTTTTGTAGATATGAAATTGACAGTTTCTGCCATGCTTTTGATATCATAGAAAACGAGTTTCTCTCCCAGTCGTGATATTGTGCGGTTGTGCATATTATCCAAATTATAAAATAATGAATGTTGGGTGCTGGAGTTGGCGAGTGCGGCGCTGCGTGTGGGGTGCGCGACGCTTGCGATGTGAGCGGCGAGCGTCAGTGGCGACGGCGGCGGCGGCGTCATCAATAACCGACGAATCCCTGGCGACGCGGGCTTTGCGCCTCGGACTCGCACATGTCATAGTGCGGCTGGACACACGTGACGTCATTACGGCCGCACGAGCGCTTCATACATTCTGCGCACACGCCCGCACGCCCGCACGCCGTGCCATATATATGTGCCACCCCGTGATGCCAGCGCGCACGCATGCACCCATTTTTCCTTGTTTTATTTCATCGCTGCCGCGATCCTGTCATCTTTGGAACGTTTCCGGAAGATGGAAAAATTTTCCTGTCACTATTCACATTTTTAATTTTAAATTCTTTTATTGTCAAGCCAGCGCAAATATGATGCAGTGTGTTAGTGATGAGAACAATAATCGACGATATTGTTTAACTCTTTTTACTTTTCGGATATACTTTTAAACTTTCTTATACATATAAATATAGTAAATATAGAATAGATGTGTAAGTTTCTTATGCAATCAATTTATGTCCATATATCAAAATATTTTACTATATGTATATTGTGAAGTGAAAACTGGATAAATATATACATAACATCACGCTATATCCCACTCAGTGGGGTAACACGAACCCAGAAACAGCGTCAACCAACAATGAATCTTCTCGAAACATTCCACCACTTTCGCCTCGTCTTTATTCATACACCATTCATACCTCCTGGATAAAATTATCACACTCAGCCTTCGGCTTCGTGTGCTAAAATTTCTCTCGTTAGTAATTCCTTACTTTGCCCATTGTAAAGTAAATAACTATTATTTTAAGCGTTTTTCGCAGCCTATTTTATATCTGAAATAAACTGAGTTTAGTATTTTATGTGCCAATTAAACTTCCAATTCCGATTTTGCAATTGGTAGAAAAATCAACTCAGTTCTTCTCAGTAATAATATAACAGGAGAGTGAGAATAAATTGAAAATAATTTGACAGATCTTTCGAAAACTTATTCCGAGGCAATAGCCACGGAAGCTCGTAGATAAGTTTGAGAAAGATACTGGAGAATTATTTTCTAATTTATCGAACTCTCGATTTATATTTAATCAGATTATTTTTTGATTTCATCATGAGGCATGTCACTAAATCTTTTTTGCTCATTTTTACTTGTGTTGATGATAACTATCTGACATCTTACATCTGTCAACAAAAACAAAAAAGCTACAGAGAATATTGCCGGGAATAATCACAAGAGCATTATTCTCAGTATAATAATGACAGGATTGGTTAAAGCATTTCATTGGTCTAAAGAAACGTCAAAAAATAATCATTATGATGAATCATATAGTTATGAAGTTTTATTACTCTGTTCTTTACGGGCGTTATAGAAAATACGACCAGACATCCATCCAGCCACACAGAACTTGTCAAAACGAAACCAAGGAACCTCAAAACATGTATTTCCGTGAAAATCTCGCAATAATTTTTTTCATGTTTGCTATACCTTCTTATACTACATCCATATAAGAAAAATAAAATAGGTGAATTGTCAAACTATTGCAGTTTCGGTTGCAAAGTTCTTCTGTTGTAAATATTTTCCCTAGGGGTTTAAACTACACACTCTAATTAACACAATTCACTACTTTAACCTAAAACAATATATATCCAATGACTTAGTATGCAATTTAACAGGCATCAGCAGTCCAACAGAACCAAAATATAAAATAAATCAAGTGAACATGATTAGTGGAACCGTACCAAATGGCGGGGCTGTGTCGATGTGGATATTTAAGAATGCGTTAAGCGCATTTTTTGGAGAGACTTAATTATCACGTCGAGCTCGGGGCGGCAGCTGCTGGGCGAAGGCACGAGCCACAGATAGGGCCCAAGCGCACTCACAACTAGCACTATGTCCAGTGATCACGCTACCCGGACCTTCACTCGTAGAACTGACGGTCGTTGTAGGTTTTAAGGATCACTGTTATCCCATGAATGGATCTGGGAGACACATCTATCGTATTTGTTAAATTTAATCAACAGATATTCTCACAAACATACAAGAACTTTCATATACAAATTATCCCATTTGAGATCTGGGTTAACTGTAAAAGGTACGATTTCTGTTTAATGAATATGGGTAGTAAGACACTTTTTCCATTCCATTTTTCCAGTGACCATTTTTTCCATTAATTTTTTCCCATTTTTACTTTCTTATACAAAGTAAAAGGAAGTATTGGAATCACGAAAAAAATCGTTGAAGAGATTTTTGCGGAAATATATATTTTGACGTCCACTGAATCCGTTAAGACCAATTTATCAATGATGACTGTGTGTGAGGATGGATGGATATCCGTGTGCTCAATATCTCATGAACGATACAAGATATGTAAACAAAACATGAAAATATCAAGAGCTGAGTTGATTTTGAATGAAATTGAAAAATTGGAAGGGGAAGTTTACTGGCACACAAAACAATAAATTCTAATTATTTCAAAAATAGATGCAGCTGTGAGAAAAAGTTTCATATGAAAGATGTTAGCAAAAATATTTGGAATATAAAATTTAATTTGTACTTTTCTTGTACATGCTTCTAATTTTGAGAAAACTATATTATACATATATTTAAGAATATATTTCTATAATCTTAGTTACAATTGAAACAAAAACTAAAACATTTTAATATTTATGTGTCAAACGTGTCAAATAATTGTGAAGTGTCAGAAATATGTGTCGTGTGAAATATTATAAAAGTAATATTTGTATTATTAATTAGAAAGTTTTGAAGACTAGATAATAATTCATTTGTACTTTAAAATAAATTCATAGTTAAAATGGGAACAAAAAATTAAACAGGTTTAACATCTATTATTTCAAATAATTATCAAAATAAAGTCATACGCAAGGAACAAGTCATACGTGTCCAGTTGTTTTTATTATTGATACTCCTGTCATCAATTTGTCAATAATTGTTGTCGATGTAAAGACATTGTTGACAGGAGTATCAATAAAACAAAAACAATAACATCTTTTGTTAAATAGCCTACCTGAAGTCAAATTTTCCATATTAAAAATATAAATGTTTCTTTGAACTTTGTAATTTTAATTTTAATTTTAGATCTATACCTATTATTATATATATTGACATAATATACAAATAAAACATATTATTTAAATGTAATATTTTCTGAGACACTAAAAGCCTCGATGCTGAAGTTAGTGTCCCAAAGACAATTAATAAAAAAAAGTATCTACCAAATTTTAACATGTAGCAAAATTAACGAATGGACTTTATGTAAATGTGTCTGATTATTTTATTGTATGATGTAATCAATCTTAAACATAATAATTAACCTATTTAATTTCTTTATCCTGAAGAATTCAAAATTATTTGCGATACGTTGGCTTTAGAATAATATTAAAACAAATTTGACTGCAGTTCCTATTATTCAGTTAATTACTTTAATTTTCCTATTAATTTTGTACGTTCAGCATTTTTTTTAGTAAAAACTACAAATAAATTATAAATGAATTATGTTTGGCTGGCGGTAGTTTAGTACGACGACCACAGGTTCTACGTGTAAACGAACCGTTAACCCAATTAAGCAAAAAACCCCGTCCCAATATATAATTACAGTTGGTTGCATTTTTTCCGAATGTTCGGTTTATCTAGGCTCGCACGGCGGCCGATACTTTATGTCGGTGGCGCTGACTTTTTATAGCACGGCCCGGTTTATTTAGGGACTTTAGTCACAGTTGGCAGCAATAAAACGAGCGTTTAATAGTTTCTTGTGGCGCTAACTCGACGCCATTGATATTTATTAATGTAATTTACTTATATCAGTTGTTGTGGCATATGGTCTACGGCGGAATATTTACGGCGGCAGCGCGCTGATGAGACAGACAGCCGTACGCTTAATTCAATTTGGCTTCATTACTTATTTAACGTTAATTGAGATACTTTACTTAGGCAGCTCATGGTAATTGAGAAATGTATATAATGGCAGGAAAATTATCACTTATTTCTTTACGGGCTTGTATTGTTTCACGACTTTTCCCAGGGCAACGTAATGGAATGTAATGTTCCACAATTATTTCATTTTGTTCAATGAGTTTACTACTGCACAACTGTTTACTCTTTAACTGCATATCCCATGCACCACTACTGATAATTCACCTCATAGAAACAAGCCTCTAAAAAGTTGGACATTGGATGTAAGAAATAGAACTATTTGCAAATGGATAATCTATAATTCATCTCCATAACCAGGACAGCAACAAATTGTTTTATAAATACATTTAGCAAATTATCTTTTTTATTTTTTATATAACCAAACTTTTATTTTTTTCACTCATCTATACAGGATGATTCATAACGAACGGAAAATATTGAAAGTGTTGTAAGGGGGCTCAAAATAATGTATTTTCCTTAATAAACTCAAATACAAATAAGTTACAGCAAATTAAAGTTGAATCAATTAATAAGCAGTCGTTACAAACCACAGCAGTTGATTATGTTTTAAATAGAAACTGGCAATACTTTAAAGTTAGTTGAACAATGTTTAGTTAAAAATAATAGTAATGTATTACCATAAAGTTACGGCTATTTAAATTTTTCTACTATTGCTCAAAATTGCTGTCCACATGTTTGAGACGAAAGCCACCAAAAACAAATACACAACTAGAACACAAATTGCTATTGAAATCCATTTAAATGTCAATTCATTAAACGTCAAAGTATGTTTAGTGCAAAACGGTTAATGCTTTCAGTAACAAGGATTATATAGACATGGTTTATGGAACAAGTTTATAAAATAAGTTTAATTAATTAAATAGATTTGTACAATACACTGCTTTTCCCAATATTTTTGTTGGTGCATCAATTAAAATTAAAATAACAGCAAATTGTTACATTTAAAAGAAATATATTTCTATGGAAAAAACAATAATGATGTTTCTAATTCTTTTTAATAAATAATAGGACTTCAAATGGAACAATTGACCCTCGAAATTTTATTTCTGATAACCCTTGTCACTAAGGTTGATTCAAATATACAGGGTGTTTCATAACTTCAAATACATACGTTAATGGTATATGTTGTTTGATATGCTGATTACGAATCTAAAATAATTTTTTTAAATTCGAAAAATTAAGGGTTGATTACCTAAAACGTTTTTTGTAGTACTGCAGTAAATTCGCTTTCCTATTAAACACAAACAATGAAGTAGGTAATCAACAATTTAAATTACATAATACTAGTGAAATAAACAAACAAAATTTAATTATTTTTAATGAAACGATAATTATTAACATAATCATCCACCCAGTGGCAGTGGCAACGAAAAATTTTGGACTGGGAAATATGGAAAATAATTTTGCGATTAAAAAAAAATCTTTTTGATTCGTAATCAGCATATCAAATAACATAAATCATTAACGTATGTACCTGAAGTTATGAAACAGCCTGTATACGAGTCTGTAATTTTAACGACATAAAATAATAAATATTCTAATAAAAAGAAATTAAATTATTAATTCATATTATAATATCACTCAATAACGCAAGTTAAGCAATAGTGACCGCGGTCAGTAGTTGGATGGGTTACCGCTTTGCGAAAACCTATACTAGCGAATAGTGCGAGTCGTTATCACACCACCGAAAACGAGGTTCCGAGGCGGCATATAATTTAAGAAGTTGAGACCGCTAAATAATAATAATATTACTTTGTTTAACATAATAATATAAATTTTAAAATAATCATAAATCCAGTGTTACAAGAAATCGTCTTTCGGAATTTCATGTAAGTTTTTTCTATAAAATATTACATATTACATTACAATTTGTATCTCAGTTGAAATTTCGTATTTATGGTCTCATATATTGTTAGAAATTATATAGGTGTTGTATGTACGTAGGCAATGGTTAAAAAATATATTTGAAAGATTTGAATCACACATTCGAGTGAACTTTTATCCCAACAAAAACCTCGGTTCAACAAAGCCCATCAAGAATAAAAACCAGAACAACACGATAAAGCAAACTCCAGAAAACGTAAAGGAGAACCAGCATAGCAAAAGAGAAACGAAAATAAGAAAAAAGGTGGCAGCACTAGTACAAGCTCAGGGGATTCACCATAGTTACTAAAAGGAAAAACGTTCACACGCCGATCCAATACACTAATGCACACACAGTAGTGGCTCTCAGTGAAAGCTAAAACGAGAGCGCATTATCGGCGCTCGCTGGGCGGGAGAGAGCGCGAGGGTGTGTTGTATATATAGTTGACACCTTCTCTGTCACGGCGGCGGCGTGAATACTTGATGGATGAGTCTGCGCGGCCGCCGCTACTCGCTGGACAACCCTTTTTCAACGCGACGGCCAGCGGCGGTGAGCGCCTCCGCCAAAAGATTACCAGGCGAGGAGTTCACTCCACTGTCCAGTGATCGCGGATATTTGATATTGGTAAATGATCCAATGCCTATCGTTGCTTTGAAAGCCTTGCGACTTTGATAAATATGCTGTACTTTTTAACAAGAATTTATTTATAATTTTCTTACTTCTTACACTCGTATTTGTAACGAGTTTTGCTGTTTATTCTTTTTACTTTCTTATACGAGCCTAGAATCATTTGGTACATAACTTACAAAAAAATGTTCTGATCTAACAAATGGAATATTGTTGTACACAATTTATTTCTATCTTCAATTCTGTTATTCTTAAGAATATTTTAAGAAAAATGACAACAGGTATAATAACAAATTAACAAAAATCACTAACATAAATATTTCAATTTGTACAAAGGTATTGGCTGGTGCCATAAACTCTGCTTTTTTTAATTTAATGACAACAAAATATAAAAATTTGTTTCAAATGAAAATTGCAGGTAATATTGTTTTTCTTCAAGCGTCATAAAAGTACGTTGTTATGTATTTGTATTCAACAAGCAGAAGTTCAATATTGTCGCCGCCGGCGTAAAAGTGTATCCTTAGCAACACATTTACGCCGGCGGCGGACAAAGTAAAATATTATGAAAAATAGTTAGGTTGTAATTCAATAATTTGACAGTTAAAAATTAAACAAATAAACAAAAATAACAAAACAGCATATTCTACGGCAACTTTAAATGCTAGATAAGAATTTTTTTAAAGTTTTGAGCATTTTATAACATTTATAATTTTATTTTCTATGTTTGAAGAAAAAATAGCATGTGTTATTCGGAGTAAATGTGTCTTTGGGTGCTTCGCATGTAATTGTTCGACTCGCTTCACTCGTCGTTCAAACTTACATGCTCAGCACCCAAAGTATCACATTTACTCCTAATGACACAATATACTATTGTGTGATTTTAACTGGGCTATATGATATTATTATTCCGGGCTCTTATATACTACAAGTAATTATAAGAATGATGAAATACATGAATTCGATTTGATCACCTTGTGCGTTATCTATGTGTCCGATAACTCATAAACAAGAAAAACTCTAAATCCAATACGGAACATGTGAAGTGCGGTGTGTGAATCACTATCCAAATTTAAAATAAAGTAAAGAATTACTTCATGAATGGGGGCTGAGAGTGTGGAGCATTTGTGTAGAATAAATCGAATCCCGCGTGTTTTTAAGCCTCTCATCTGGGGGAGATCACACAAAGGCCGCGTAAACACCCTGAAGTTATTCGATTTTGTTTGAAAAAGTGTTTTATTCAGCGTCTCTGCATGGAAACCACATCGTTTCAAACTTTACTTCGTTATGAAAAAGTGCACTCGTTGCCGTAACCGAGTTAGCTTTTCTTTCAATTTATAGTGTGCGGTTTACAGTGTACTGAGACTTGAGCCAGACAAAGACGGAAATGTTGATTTCTTCAAAGTTTGTAATTTTCTCGATGGGGTTGCTGTTGCTTTGCTATATTGTTGTATTCTAGACTTGGGAATTTACGAAATACCAACTATAAATTTAGCTCTCTGGTGTTTACGATAGAAGGGTGAATTAATAATGTGAACCAAACCTAACGGATTTATTTAGATTTTACTTGATCATAATATAATACAGGTGTTCAAAAAAATGGTGATAAGCTTCAAGTAGAACAAATAACAAATAAACAAAAATAAGAAAGCAGCATAATCTATGGCAACAAGAAATATTTAGAATATTTTTTGAAGTTTTAGGCATTTTCTTAATGATTTATAATTCTATTTTCCATGTTTAAAGAAAAAATTGTATGTGTTATTCGTAGTAAATGTGACTTTCCATTTAATTGTTCGACTCGCTTCGCTCGTCGCTCAAACTTACATGCTCAGCACACAAAGTATCACATTTACTCCTAATAATAACAGAATATACTATATTGTTTGAAAAATAAAAGAAAATTAATTTGTCTAATTTTGAAATTTTAACATTTGTATTGTTTGCCTAGTAACCTGATGACATTTATAACAATTGTTTGATTCGGTGTTATTAAATTTACATTTCTTTTAAGTAACTCATGTGTCTTGACGAAGGACCGTACAAATTTTTTGCTCTAGGATTATCTAATCAGAATTAATAAAAAAAATCGTTCTATGTAAAGCTAGTCATTAATTTTCTGAACATGTGTATAAAGGGAACTATGTTTCATCGTATATTCCTAGTCCTACGCTCAATAGTTGTTTATTTTCATAAACAAAAACAAATCTTGTTTCTGTTTGACATTTATGTAATGTGTATGATTATTACATGTACTGGTTATATCAGGAGTTTGTTTTTCTAACAGTATACATAGGGAATGTATCATTACTATAGGGTATTTTATAGTAAGAAACTCACGGTATAGAGTTTTTAGAATATTTAAGTAAGGTATAGATTAGATAAGTAATGCATAATTAATTTCTATTCATAGCCTAAAGTGAAATAGTGATATTTGCAATGTTGCTACTCATCTAATGAGTTTTTCGTATCAGCTGCCATATTTGTATGTCACTTCTCATTTTGCAAGTTTCCAGACAAATATATTTATCGAAATGCAGCAGCAAATTGGATTTTCCTTTGACACAGTGTATGCTTGAAATTCGTTTGTGGTTCGGCTGCCTTTGCGAACGATACGACTGCGAGTATTCGCAGCTCTCTCGGATATAAATATTGAAGTCCAATAAAAGTTGTTACTTACGTGTGCCCGCGGGGCCGGAAGATCAAAGAATGAGCTGATCTCGTCATGATGCTCAACTGTCCCTCCTAGTAACGCAGCACAAGGACACGAGGGGTGCGAGCTATTTTTTTAGGGATTTTACTATTCGCTTCTATCCCATCTAGGAAATTTTGTTTGCTCAGCAAACAAACGTTTTCCGCAATTTAATAGGTACCGACAACTAGATAGAATTAGTTACTTTTGAAACAAAGACAGGGAACTGTTCCCTAATTATTTTATATCAAAAAAGTTAAATAGTTTATTGTAGAGGAAGAATTTCTGCATTTTTCATACTTATATTTATAATGTCACTCTACATGGACCGGAAAAATGGCGAAAATGTTTATTGGTAATTTTCTTAAAATAATTAGTGCCTTTAAATTCCAAATAGTTATTTACTTCACATGTGGGTAATTCCATTTTGCCCACTTGTGAACTATAACGTTTTATCCAGAATCGCTTAATAAATGCAAAATTATTAAAGAAATAATATTTGAAAGTGACATGCTTCAAATTTTTAAATTAAAATGCCGATCGTAATAGTTCTCAAGGTGTTGTGTGTTGTTATTATTATAAATAAAAAATTACTCACTAGTGACTTTCCTTAAAATTATACCCACTGTCCTTGCTTAAACAAACGTACCAATTGATAGTTATTGGTTTTATCTTTCATCTACTATCATCAGTGTTTGATATTAATATCTTGATTAAAAATTTAAAATTTGGAAGTAAAGTTAGATATAGTAAAATGTTTTTATAGTCAAAATAGTGGTCGACAACAATGTAATAAATAAAATAAAATATCAATTAATATCACATTTATTTTATTATTTTATAGCAAAAATGATTTTAAGAAAATTACCAATAAATATCTCCGTCATATTTCCGGTTTCAGGTAGAGTAAAATTATAAATATTAGTTTAATAAAATACAGAAATTTTTTTTCCACAATACACTATTTAACATTTTTGATGTAGCCAATAAATGAACATTAAAAAAATAGCATTTAAAACGCTATGGTGCATCCTTCCATTCACCACTCTGTATATAAGTTAGCACTTTTATAAAGCATAAATGATAGGTATATCAAATTATTTTCTGATGCTTTAAATAGCTCCGTGGTTAAACATCGGATTGTAGATCATAAGATCCTCGGTTCAAGCCTCACAGCCGACAAAATTTCGAAATTTACCCCTGAGGCTCCTCCACCACTACCCTCCTTGGAGGGCGAGATCTGCTTTGGGCAAAGAGTCACACCCAGGAATGAATAAATGGTGTGATGATTATTTATTTAATTTTGTCATTTATCTGCAATGGACGAACTGACCGAATAACATGATTGTAGTAAATCTATAGAGGAATCTGGGTATTACTTTAATTTAATAAAAGTTCCTATTTGATCAATTTAAAGGGCGGTTCGAAATAAAATCTGTCTCTAGAATTCCTGGGCGTGCGGCAAACAAACCCATTTTCCAATCAAATACTCAAAACAACCTACACATCCTGTGCAGGTATTTCAAAATGAAGTTTTTCTCTTCACATAAAGAAAATTCTTCGGGGACAAGTGATACCGGACGCTGCGCAAATAAAAGAACCAGTGGAGGAGAACGCGCGAAACATCCAACTAATGAGTATTTTTCAATTTGTAGAATTGAAACGTCGCTTTGATTTGGACACGTCATTGTGGCCCCCGAGCCGACACCTAGAGCACGTGGGGGCGGCGGGAGTGGAGTGCGCCAGCCAGATTAGACGTGCATCGTCCAGAGAGGATTCTCCTGGATCACACACCGCAACCCGGATGCATCATTGCAACCGCTACTTCCCTACAGACACGGTAAGCTACCTTACAAATACACCATAGGTTAGTTTCATTTCTGTTTAATGGACAGAGCTACTATCACTGAAATATAATAATTCTGGAACCTGCACTGTCTATGCTTGCTGTGTAAAAAAAAGCGTGCCGAGAGAGATAGTTACTCACGGCAGATTCTATCGCTGTCTTACACATTTGTGATTGCGCATTTGAACAAATGTCTCGCGGAATACATTCTGTCACAAAAGTGAATATCTTCGATTAATGTTTATGTTCGATTCGAACGCTAACTAGTGGTAGAAAGCTGATCTAAACGTAAGATACATACATTTCATTGTATTTTGAGATTAATTGTTATTTATTAATAATTAATAACAACAGAAGTGATTTTAGGAGTATTCCAATGTAAGTATTACATTTGTTTAAGCCGTATTATTCAAATAAGATGTAAAAATATTGTTTTTCTAGACTAGATTATAGGTTAAGATTGAATTTTCTCCAAAAAAAACTTTTAAAAATAGTACTACCAGTACATGCATTCGCCATCATAAGATATCATACAAAATGAATTTGACATGTACGTTTCATGAATTGTGATCAGGGACATCTTTTGATAATTTGAAAGCCCAATACAGTATTGTAAAATACCTCTTGAGCAGACTGAACGACAAAGACAGCATCTCCCGTGAGTCGCTTTCTCTGTCGGCACGCGCTGGCCTTGCCAGAGCGCGTTCCAGAATTACTATATTTCAGTGGCTATTATGGATATTGCACGGTATGAATTAATTGGGACTCTTGACTGATATAACTTAATTCCCTGGAAATTGTATTTTAATTTTTCTATTTATAAGTTGAAAAAACTTTCAGAAATCATAGTAAATTAAAAACACTTTTCAAGTTATGTACAATATTTATTAAAAAAAACATTCTATTTTAAAATTTTGTGTGGCTACCTGATTTTCTACCCTTAGAGATAGATTTTTTTTTAAATTTAAATGGAAACAACTTTGAGGCATACCCTATCCAATAAAAAAAGAAACATCAAAATCGGAACACTCTGTAAAAAGTTATGCGTGGTCATACATTTAAAAAAATATAAGCGTCGACTTAAAAATCTCATCCTTTTTTCCTCGGTTAAAAATACAACGTTTAGTGAATCGAAACGTTGTATTTTCAAGGATAATACCACAAGACCTTCTGGTTTTATAGATAAATGTTTATTTTTGCACGATTTTTTTTTTTTTGTTTAGCAACAGTCCCGAAAGCAAATTATGTCATTAAAGTTTCGTGCAGAGATATAGAAACATCCTGTATTTCTAGAATAGAATAGTATTTTGATACAAAACAGTAACAATAAATTTACTTTCGATCTCTTTTCGCTGTATCTATTTTAGTAAATTTACATAGTCCATCCACAGTAACCGTATTGATATAAAGAATTTGAGTAGAAATGTTGTGAAATGAATGACACCAAAGCACTATACATCCTTTATAGGTTTCAAGTGACAGCCGCATTCTTTTAGATTTTTGTTATTCTTTTTGGAACAGAGCCCTTTTCTGTTAGATCATTTAAGTTGTGCATCAATTTGAAAATATGAAACTAAAGATTCTATAAAATCATTAGGCTGTATTAGGTCAATTCCTTGATTCATCTCGCAAATCAGTGGTGAAAATATTGACGGGCGTATGTTTCCAGTACATAGTAAAGGAAATTTACGTCCTGGTTAGTGAATAGGGCAAGGACTAGAGCTTTGAGAGCCTACGAAACCCAATCTTGATTTGCTATTGCATTCCTACAATGACAGTCCGTCCGTCTGTCTGTTTGTGTTCCTTTGTTTGGTTGCAAGTTGCTTCTATTCTATCTTCCTCTCTTTCATTCCTCAGTCCAGCATCCCTGGCCCGGCGTCCATGTTGTGCGTGTTTTTACAGTGGAAATTCGTCTGAAGTGAGTAAAATAATGGGCGGCCGGACAGTCTGTCTTATTAAAGGCTGGAGACTGCCTTCGAAATTCGATATATTTAATTAAAAATCTTCCCAGACAACTAAATGGACATTCGGATATACGTACACACTCGCTGCAAAACACATATTTCTATCTTATATTACCATACATTTATTTAAGTTATGTGATACAATTCAGAACAATAAATTTGAGATGTTGTTTTATAAATTATTATAATCTTATAATGAAATGTTTAAATTAATTTTGAAACATATTCCTCCAAACTAAATAGTTGCAAATATAAAGGGTAATACATATTGTATAGTGTAGTGATATACCGGGTGTCTACTTTTTTATAGAACATAGGAAATAAATTGTTAAAATTTTCATTAGGCGATAGTTCGTTCCCTATGAATTTTAGAAACAAAATATATTCGGAACCAAATGAGCATAAATTTATTGATGTGATATATTTCTTTTTTGAGATAGGCGTAGAATTCAATATATAATTTTTAGCTATTTCCAGAATGCCATGGTAAAAAAACATACAAACAGTCGTATGGTTGAGTTTGATAAATGACATTTAGCATAGTTTTCATGGTTATTGACTTGTTAAAAAATTTCTCATTAATCATGGACACATTTACTATTTAAGAAATAATTTAAACAAGTCAATAATCATTAAAACTCTACCAAATGTCATCTGTCAAATTCAAACAATACGATTATTTGTATGTTCTGTTTACCATGGCACTTTGAAAATTATCTAAAAATTATAAATTTTATTTTAGGTTTATCTCATGACAGAAATGTATTACATCAATATACTTAGGCTCATTTTGTGCAGTTTTTGTTGCTGTACATTTTTTATATTTACAATAGGGAACGAACTATCGCATAATAAAAATTTTTAACATTGTATTTCCTACGTCCTATAGAAAAATAGAAACTCGGTAAAATTGATATTCAAAGTAGTTTTAGCTGACAATCACGGTATATAAATATACCAGGATAAATTAAAATATGAAATGAGCTCTCAAAAATATGATATTAATAACAAAAGGGATAATTGTAAGAAAGATTGTAAATTTGAAAGTAGATAGAATATGGAACTCGAATATCTTAAAAACTAACTTTTAAAGTTTTTATTGTTGCTATCTTGAATTTTAAAATCTAATTGCAATACAACCATCTATTTATTATATAGCGTGATGTTATGTTAATAAATAAAATGAAAAAGAAAACATGTCGACTTAAACGAAATTACATTCATGATACATCACTTATACAAACACATAATCGAGTTATCTCCCAAAACATCAGTCAGAAGCAGGGTGGAAATTCTCCCTGCTCGCAAAATCCAAAAATAAGCTTGGCGCATAAAAGGCGTAGAACGCAACACGATATGATAGCATAATGGAATAGCAGACGATACGAAATGCAAAGAAATTCTATCTGCCGCGCGGAAATGGTCCGACTCGGAACTTGGTGGCAGCGCACATCCATGTGTGTATGTGTTGGTGTGCGTACACGTGAAGAAATAAACAACAAAATGAAATTGGACCCTGGATTACTTCCACTACTACTGCAATGTTATAATTTTCTACCACTAATTCGAATTAATAACAGTTTAATGAAATAAATAATTCGTATATTATACATTAAGGGAGAGAAGTGTATGATTTTTTCCTGCGGTGTATATACTTTTTTTTCACGACTCCAATATTTAGTTGATATGACTTTGCGCATTGAGTACCTATTGTATTACATATTTATCCATGTTTATATCTTCCGAATGCACAATGTATGTGGTGCAGTGTATGTATAGAGTATAGATGTCGGCGGGGTGGGTAAAGTGCGAAGGCGGAAACGGAAATGAGGCTGATCGTTACAGGCTGTAGATGACGGCGGGTGACGTACAGGAAATGCTCTGACTCTGGCTCGGCTGGGGCCGTTGCACTGTCCACTAGCTTCAATCGCCCAACCCTGGATTATGGGCTGTTTTATGTGACGTCACTACATAAATAAAACACCCATCACACACATTCAGTGACGCCTACCCACACGGAGTACTCGGATACAGTCATACTGTCAACATACCACCTAGTCGATACGTACGTAGATTTCATGGAACTTTTAAACTAGAGCCAATGAAATGAGATATATTTTTTACTGCATGTGTTGAACACATTACTTTTTGCCGATTTGGAAGTAACATTAATTTAGAAATTATTTTTAATACATATTTTAAAGGTCATCGCCATCAAATTACGTTACCATGAGTTTGTTGAACGATTGATAGGCATTTGTTGAAGGTTACTATGCTGTTGTTGAGCGGTTGTTATGTAAAACAGTTTTTGCAGTCTAGACCGTAAAACTGCTAACGGTCTGTAAAGTGTCACCTTCAATGTCAATCGACAAAAACATTATTTTATATTACTAAGATTTGAAACAGGACTTTGTCTGTTGAACTCATAAATTTGCGCTTGACGAATTTGTCGGGGTTATGCAAATTGAGCAAAACGTAAAAAGACTATTCAGCTTCAAGTGACATATACTATTTTATCTTCAAGCATTCTCAAGTAAACTTGAGGTATATAAAATAAGTTAATTTCTACTATTTTAAACAATAAAATATGACGGAACTAGGCAATACAACTGTCACTCGTCAGAGATGCACTTGCAAGTTGTGCCACTAGTGGTATATGAAACAACTAACATATTATTGTACGCCGGATATTAAAATTTATATTATTGTACTGCATATAATATTATAAATATGATAGTGTTAATAACAAACAGGCAGATTCATAAAAGTGATTAGCGCTAACAACATTTTTGTAACTTCACTTTTGTAACTTCACTTTCCATTCTCAGAACATAATTATTTTAACTAAGGTTGTAATCAAGATTGGTTAGCATAAAATTTGATACATTTTGATAATATAATTAATTCAGAAACGAAGTTAGAGATGATAAAAATCTACCTGAAAATGATAAACTTCTATATCTGTATGTACTAGCAAAATATGAATATTATAATACGCTTGAGATAAATATAGAAGAGTTGGTGAAGGTGGAACAGCAGTTCTATGAGATGATGCTCTTGGGCAGTTGACTGCACAATGCCTTAGAACGGTAACGTTAAAGCAAGACTTGTGAGCTGTGAGCGCCTGAATCGATAGTACAATATCGCATCGATTAGCGCGGCCACGCCCAGTGTATTGAGCTGACTTACGACGTGCTGGCATCCGCGGCTTGGGTGAGCCCGCCGCCCCGCTCTCCTGTCGCCCCCAGCGCACAAGGGATCAAGTGATTGCGCTACGCGACAATTGGTGGAGGCGCCCACTATGAAACATTGGAATGCTAATTTATATTATAATTTGCATAAATTAGAATATTTTAATACATTTAAAAACTATAAAGGTTTTAAGAACCATTCATTTCTTAATCCAGACTAAAGATAAATTTATAGGTATTTATTATTTATTTTATTTATTTATTTAGTAATGAGAATTATATTGAGTTGAGTTAAACATTAATTATTATGAGTTCAATCCCTAAAAAATATTTATTATTAAAACAATTAACATTCATTTTATAGATTTAGAAATTACATAAAAAGCGCGCCAAACTACTTAAAAAGTAATATTTTATTTCCGGACTAACCGGAAGTTATCAAAATTTTCTTATTTTAAATGGAATCCTTGTATATTTAAAAAAATATATATTCTGTTTAAAACTCTAGATTCAACCATGTATAATAACTTAATAAGTGCATTAAACACAAGCTTTAAATTAAATTTTAGAAATGTCCGCCATTTTCTTGAATACAAAAATTAACTTTTCTAATTATTCCCCGCATATAATATTATGTAACATTTACGGTGTTGTGAATTGCATGATTTACTCTGTTTATGAAAATTTCAGTAATAATATAACAAGAGAATGGGAATATATTAAACATAATTTGATAAAGATACTGGAAAATTATTTTCTAATTTATCGAACTCTCAAGTTATATTTAATTAGATCATTTATTGCCACTAAATCTATCTATTTTGCTCATTTTTTATTTGTGTTGATGATAACTCTCTGACATTTACCATTTGTCAACAAAAACAAAAAAACTACAGAGATTATTCGCGAGAATAATCAGTAGAACTTTATTCTCTGTATAGTAATGATAGGATTGGTTAAAACGCAGACACTTGAAGCATTTCATTGGTTTAAGAAACGTAAAAAAATAATTGAGCATATTTTCATTGTTGTTGATGGTGTTATGTATTCATAACATTATACTACTTTATACATGATTAAATTCAAAATAGCAAGTATAATCCAAATTTTGAAGAACATACAGGATGTTCCGTTTAAAATAAGAAAGTTGGGGAATCCTCCAGTTAGTACGGATGTATGCTGAGCTTTTTATGTAGTTCCTAAATCTATAAAATGAATGTAATTGCTTTAAAAATAAGTAATTTTGGGGGGTTAGTCTGTTTTTTGGGACGCCCGGCATATTAAAATTGAGTTATTTGCAGAGACATTAAAAAAAATTTGTCGTTAAATATTCTTCATAAATATTGAGCCGGGGCGGCCACCATTTGAATTACAAACAAAAATATAGTGAACATTTTAAAGAACATCTATAAATGTTGACTAGTTCCATTGACTAGCAACATATCTTGCACATGTAGAAGTAGAAATTTCTGACATTTATTGTGAGAAGAACTTTTGCACCAGTATGCAATTTAAATTGGAAATAATTGTGTACAGATTGATAAATAATGCTTTTATCTTTTTCAAATATTTCTATGCAGGCAGGTGTAATATACGTGAAACCCTTTTAGCCATATAAAATGTTGTTCGTCGTTCTTGCAATAAATATTCGCAGCCCAGGAAGTAAAAGTACGAGTGGGGCCATCCAATCCCACAAACCTTATCTGCTCAAATACCAGTTAAAATTCCGTTAAATCGGCAATGAATTTGTGTGGAACGGCGTGGCAGCGTGCTACTGCTAGGTAAAGGCGAGGCGAGGCGAGGCGGCCGAATTGAAACGCAAGCGATTCCGAGGCCAGTTCCTGCTCCTCGCCAGCCTGATGGCTGGTTCGCATGCAATATCGATTCGCGAATATCAGAATGCGATGACCGTCCACCCCCGCCATCCAGTCAGTGGCGTGCAAATACGATCTATGTTACATTTTACTGTCTCAACCGTTACATCGCACTTCATGGCGACCCTTTTACACCATTCATTCATTTTCATCACTACTTTTACTATTGAATGATTTGATTTGATTATGACTGATTTTTTATTGGATATACTGTGTGCTCCATCGGTCTGTATTTTTTATTTTATTCATTTTACTCAAGTCATACGTGTTCAGTTGGTTTTATTTGTATAAGAAAGTAGTGTGGTGCCCACACCAGATTTTGTTTGCTTCTTTTGACTAAACTGAATTATATGTTTAATAAACTAATTTTAGTTGCTATGGGAACAAACAAATAACAGAAACTGTAATTATTAATCATTCAATACAGATTCACATACTGATATAAACTCACGGAATATCCTCACTTAAAATTGTAATATTTTTTTATTCCATTTCTTTATAATATAAGCGCTAAGAAACCCATTGTAGCAGAGCGCATCGTCAGATCTCTAATATTTTTCGAGATACGTCTATTTTTGGTATTTTTCGAAGTGCAACTTTAAGGGCCTGTAATTCAAAAACTACACGAGATATCTAAAAATTATCTTCAGTTTAGCGTTTCTGGTGCCTTATATAACAAATTAGCAAATTTTTAAAATTTTGAATTTTTTTTGTTTTTTGCTCAAAATTTCGATCGGCGATAACTCGACAAATAAGAAAGATACAAATTTGCAGTGTTCACCAATCGATTCAGCTCGTCGAAATACATAAGTATGCAAAGTTTCATAAAAATCGCTTTACGGGATGGAAAGTTAGAGAAAAAAGCCTTGATGTTTGGCCTGAATTTGGCCATTTTTAGACTTTTTGCTCTAACATTTCAACCGGTTCTCCGAATTTTCTGAAATTTTCAGGGTTTATGTATTTCGTCGAGCTGAATCGATTGGTGAACACTGCAAGTCTGTATCTTTCATATTTGTCGAGATATCACCAATCGAAATTTTGAAAAAAAATTCAAAAAAATTCAAAATTTTCAAAATTTACTAATTTATTATAAATGGCAAGAAAAACACAAAACTGGAGAAATTTTTCGATATATTGTATAGTTTTCGAATTACAGGCCCTCAAAGTTGCTCTTCGGAAAATATAAAAAATGGTCATATCTCGAAAAATATTATAGATATGACGATGCGCTCTGCTGCAATGGGTTTCTTGGCGCGAATATTATAAAGAAATGTAATAAAAAAAATTTACAATTTTAAGTCATATTTGGGGAAATTTCCGTATTTTGAAAAATATTATTAATCGCCATATTTCGATAAATATAAGACATATTACGATACGTACTACAGCATTGAGTTTATTCATGTTTAAATTATACATAAGTAATAAATTTCAAGTTAAGTTTGGAGGAGTATTTAATTAATTTTATTAATTAAAGATGTTAGCAAGAATATTTGAAATATTAAATGTTATTTGCACTTTTTTTTGTACATGCTTCAAATTTTGGGAAAAACTAAACTATAACTATAACTACTCATGGTATGAAATCATCTACACCCTAACATATTAACTCTATGCTAAATAAAAAAAGTATCACCAACATATTATGCAAGTCCACTTGGAGAAAGATTTCCTGAAATCGCAACATAACGTAGGCAGAACGCATTCAGAGATATGAAACCTCGGACATACATATTCCACTTTGGAATTGGTTAGCGCGCTATCCGCTACATTAAGGTCGAGCCTATCGGCCGTGTTGAATACTGTATGAGATGTGTCCGCGTCCGCACGTGCGTGTGTGTGTGAGCCACCCTCGCCGCGCCCACGCCCGATATCGAATATTCTACATGTGTGTCGCGCTGGTATAGATTATGGGCTTGTCAAGGTTTTCACATCGCAGTGACATGTGAGCTTCGGACCTACAACCCTCATTTATTATTTAGATTGGGTTATTTCAATTTTTAACAATATTTTCAACTCAATCTAACTTTTTATCTTGCCGAGAAACCTTTGAATTATTAGTGCGATAAATCGGTTATTGTTTATACGCTAGTTCATCATATAATAAGACATTTTTAAGAATTGTTTGGAATCAATGTCTATACTGAGGATAACATATATGTAGATCAGTAAATTGTTACATTATCTGGAAGAACACAATATGGCCCAATTATTTAAACGAGGATTGTGGTTATAATTTGAAAAATGTTTATAATATCTGTACAAATAAAAAAATTTAATACAAGTTCATTTACCATTGACAACAAATACATGTTAAGAAAGTTCTGCACAATTTCAGACTTCACGAAATATCACTAAAAATTGGCATATACTTTTATTGTATTTCTATATAATATAAACTCTAAGAAACTCAATGCTGTAGAGGGCATCGTCATATCTATTAAATTTAAAGAGATAAGGCAATTTTCGATGTTTTTCGAAATGCTACTTTGAGTGGCTGCAACTCAAAATCTATTAAAGATATAGAAAAATAGACTCAGTTCTGTGCGTTTCATGCATTTTATTACAAATTAGCAAATTTTGAAAATTTTGAAATTTTTCGATTTTTCCCCCCAAATTTTGATAGGCGATAAATCGAAAAATATAAAAGATACAGACTCGCAGACTGGACCATTCGATTCAGCTCATCAAAATACATAAGTATGTAAAATTTTATTAAAATTGCTTTACGCATTATAGAGTTAGAGCAAAAAATGTAAAAATGACGTTTTTGGGCGAAAATGTCAAAGGATACCCCTTGACGTTTGGCCTGAAAAAGGCCATTTTAAGACTTTTTGCTCTAAAATTTCAACCCACAATCCGAATGTTCTGAAATTTTTAGAGTTTATGTATTTCGATGAGCTGAATCCAATGGTTTAGTCTGCAAGTTCGTATCTCGTTTATTATTTGAGATATCGCTGATCGAAATTTTGAAAAAAAATCAAAAATTTTCAATTTAAAAAAAAATTGTTATTTTGCTATAATATGCACGAATAACACAAAACTGAAGAGTATTTTTCGATATCTTGCGTAATTTTTGAGTTGCAGTTCCTCAAAGTTGCACTTCGAAAAACATAAAAAACTGTCATATCTCGAAAAATTTAAGAGATATGATGATGCGCTCTGCACCAGTGAGTTTTTTAGGGTTTATATTATATAGAATTACAATAAAAGTATATACCAATTTTTAGTGATAATTCGTGAAATTGAAGTACAACATATAAACTGTGTTTAAATGAATAAGAATATTTTACGGACGCATTAATTAATATAATAATAGTAGTTTATGTTACAAGTACATAATTTAGGTCTTTATTGGACGAGCCGAATTTGATGGCAGAGCGAGCGCACCGAGCGAGGCTAATAAATAAGACGAGTCTCTAAAGTCCGATTATGTACAACTGCATGGAAAATATTTTCTCTTAAAATATGATTATGTCAATACCTATATTTAAAACATTTAATTGCATCTCAAAGTGTACTTCGTTAAAAATGTTATTTATCAAATTGTCAAAGTGAAAAAAGTGTTGAGATGGATGAAGACATTGGACGTTCCAAAAGAAATCAAAGATCTTGTATGTAATGCAAGAGAAATTCGTATAACTTGTTCCTTGCGTATGTAACTAAGATTATAGAAATATATTCTTAAATATATAATTAAGTTTTTCTCAAAATTAGAAGCATATACAAGAAAAGTGCAATTAACATTTTATGCTTATACTCTGTATAAGAAAGTAAAAAATGTGTACAAGAATGTAAAAATACAAATTGGGTGCTATCGTCTTATATAATACTGCTATTCTGCAGCCTTAATAAATTTTCACTTAAAACATAAAATTAAGACAGAATTGTAAAACGTCACTCAGTAAGTAATTCGATGACTAGGGGGTGAAATTTTCAGCTATAATATCCCTAGGCCATTGATAATTCGAAATAATTTTATCACAGTTACCTTCATGCAACGTTCTTGAGGTAGTTGTGATCAAATTATAAGTATTTATCAATGGTCGAGGGATATTCGGTGAGAAAATTTTTTGCGATTAATATTATTATTTTCATTTTCTAACCGTGAAAATAACATTTTGAAATAAACAAATTAAATATTGCTTTAACTGTCAACCAGCTGTCAACGACTGTTACTTAGCAACAGATGATAATTTCCCGGGGAAATTATCAGTGTAATTGTGACCTGATTGGTTACTTTTGCATACGTGATCAGAAATAGAGGGATTCGATTGGATATTTCTTTAACCAAAAAATTTTCACGTGAACACAGCGATTTCAAATTCCGTTACTAAATTTAGAGCCACAAATTAATATATTAACCATTTAACTAAATGTGTCTATGTGAAATATGTACATCAATACGAATTATGATGTTATCTCAATACCAAGAAAAAATCGAATATCTATCAAAATATTGTGTGATTTGGGGGTCATGGACCACAGCCGCTGCCAGCGACTCCCGCTGTCGAACCCAGCCCAACCCTAGTCCCGAAGAACCGAATGACATTTATTTTATCTATCGGACGCACACAGCAAGGCCACCTGCTCTTCCATAGTATAATAATCATGTCACATAAACCTCGCGACGGGTCCGGGTCCGGGTCCGATCCGGGTCCGAGTCCGGGCAGCAGGGGGCGGACGGGGGGTGACCGCAACCGAGCGCGACCGGAAACTTCCGAGGAGGCACCCCACTGGGCACCGCGGGTACTTTCGCATTAAAACGTCTTCACGGAACCCGGCGCGTATGCGTTTTCTCGATGACTATATTTGTCTTGGTTCTGGACACTGAGGGGATTGGTTTAAATATAGTATGTCGGCGGAAAAGCTTTCAGAACTCATAGTTATAATTGAAAAGATTTTTGGTTTTGTTCTGTAAAATTTTATTAAAATTCAATATAAATCTTAGTTAGGAAAAATAAGTAATTAACATGAAGAAATAAATGGAAACAGTAACAACAAGTAACTAGTGTTACAATTAGGCATCGTAACACCTGTATTTCATACTTCTTTTACTATTTCATGTTTACAAAGTCAATAAAAATAAAAATAAATAAGTACCTTTTCCTGTAATATTAATAAAACAAAGTGCTTTACAGTTATTTGTGTTATTACTTCAATGAGAAATTAATTGGAATAATTCTACGTGAGCAATATAGCTTCAAGTTTGTCAAAAAGACAATTTTACAAATAATAAATTCTCCAAAAACAGTAATACAAAATTCAATTTTGCAGCATTGTTTTTGCGTAAAACAGTGTTACAAAAGCGACTTTGTGAACGTGAACACATGTCGATCTTACTATAATTTTTTTTTTCTTCAAAATTTATTTCAATAGCATGACTTCTCTGGTTGGTTAAGACATAATGGCCCGTTTTAATTCTTAAGTCTTATTGTTCTCGTTCTGCAAGTAGTGTAATAATAATTCGAAACGTTGAATTTTAATAAAACTTTGTCATAACTCAACCAAAAAATATTTTTATTTATTTTAAAATGCTGCTCTGTATTTTAAAATAGTCTGCAAGAAATTTTAAATACAATATGTCGTTGTAGTTCATTTGAAAATCTAATTGTTATTAGAAAATTACCCGAAAATATCGCTGGTTCAAATTACTTGTGTATATTTGCATATTTTCATTTGTTCCATATAGACTTAGAAACAATTTATTTCTATAAGTTGAAAAAGCTTTCAGAAAAGAATAAATTAAAAGATGTTATAGAAAACCAAAAATCTTTTAATTTAATTTATTTCTGTTCACTAAAACATTACAATATTTTCTCAAACACAAACATTACTAGCAATCAGTAGCGACCCTAGATCCCAACTCGAAAAGTTTCACCTTTCCTATTGAGAAGTCAAGGGAATATACTATTTTACTTTATCTATAATGCAAAATAATAATCACACCATTTTTACATTTCTGGGGGAATCATTTCGCTGAGAACAGATCTCGGTATACCTAATGCAAATATGTATACATAAACTTTTGGATATTTTAAAGTAAAGTATGCATTTTTCTTCTTGTGCATAGTTTGAAATGAAGTTTCTATTTAATTTAAGAAATAAAATGTATATCTTTTAATAACTTACATTATTGTTCTAATACTCGTGATCCAAAAATGTCTACTTCAGAATAATAAAATACAAATATTTGCAAATATTTTTAGTAGTTCTGAACATGGAAAAATATTATTCTTAGTAAGCTGATACATCCAGTCAGAGTTTGAGAAATAAACATGGGGGATTCGGCCGCAGGACGAGTTTTTATGTTTCCGAAGTCTCTGGAGACTACAGAATGCACCGAAGTAAAAAACCTATTCTGCCATGCAAACATAGGGAGGCTGACAGTCAACCGATTATCGTATATATCAAAATATTTACGTGATCTCTTCGTCATTCATGTACACGTGGGGCTGATGCTGATGTACTGTGTTTTTTTACCTCTTGCATATACAAACCCAACCTCAAATGTATTCGTACCACCTGAAAAATATGCTTCAATCAAATATAATTATGTTTTTTTTTTAATTTTTACGCAGTTATTGTTTGTTATATTGTTATATAAGTATAAGTCATCTATGTATTGTACTATACTCTTAGGTGAATGATAATGTTCAATAGATATTTATAATATTTACTGTCTTAACGAAATCACAATACTTTTTCAGAAATCCACACCTAACGCACTTCCACAAACCATAATGAAAATATTTTTCAACCATATTCATAATATTGAATGTGTAATGATTAAGAACAATATTTAATTACTTGTTGACTAGATTTTTTAGGTGGGCTAATAAATTAGATCTGTTTTAATATAAATACGAATATCTCTCTCTTGTTAATTATTTCTAAACCGCGCCGCGCACATTGGAGGTATATGAATCATGCTAAAAATTCGGTAGTGAGTTTTCAGTGGATGAGCACGTTTGAAGGTTCCAAGAATTCGATTTAATAGTTTCGCGATGATGTCTGTGTGTGTGTGTGTGTATGTGTAAGTGTGTCAGTCTGGGTGGATCTCTGGAGTTACAGTTTCTTAAAAACTACTAAACTGAAAATTTTTATATTTTGTATATATCAATTGTATCCCGTTTGTTAGAGCTGAGTAGTTTTTGGTGATAATCCAATAACCGGAAGTGGTAGTTTTGAAGCCCTATCAAGTTATTTTGAATATCTCAGTAAATAATGGTTAAATTTTTATTAGAATAAATTTTTAATTATTATTATCTACAATTATTGTTTGAAACATTTTTCTCTTACTGTCTCCATTTATGAAACTACAACACGTTAAAGAAAATTATATATTGACATTTTTGTTTAAATCTATTAACCTGTGCTTTTTGAAATAACAAAACAACGCTTGAAAAATGTCTATTTTTGACATGTGTCATAAGTGAAAACTAAATTTTTTGAAGGGATGAGCGTTTCTTGATAGTGGTGGTCCGTGTTCCTGCATCATTTAATAAGAAATCTATGGCGGGAGGTATTGTGGTGTCCACAACAGATTTTTTTTTCTTATGATAGACCACAAAAAAATAATTATAGTTAATATAAACAACAGAAACATTTTGAAAATTTTGTATGAGCGTCAAACGATCACAAAACATTCATAGATCACCCTTAGGAAGAACTAGAGATACGCGATTCCAATGTTTTGACATATGATTTATGTGACATCGAAGTGTGCGAGAACCACCGAGAAAAACTGAACCCCAACGCGAAGTTCCCGCTTTGCCGTGAGGGCGTTAAAGCGCTGGCATCGCCGCCCTGATGTGAATATACCAGCGAGCGGTTGACGGAACGCTCGAGGGCTTGGAAAATTACAACATAAAAATCGTCACCGCGGCAGCAACACGCCATGTGTGATGTGTGTTGTTTGATGTTGGCGTGAATGAAGTAGCTTAAAGGTATTTGATATTTCAGACTATTTGTTTTCTTGTTACGTTGCAGGTTGAATTTATTGAACAATGTAATTTGGAGATAGAATATAAGCAGGAGATATAATTTAATTCACATATTTCTTCTTGGAGCAATGTACCAATAATTTCTGTAATCGCACTGCAAACACGTTGTTAAGAAGGTCTATAAGCACACTGTTTTTGGCGCTTTCCATTTCCTAGTGTTGGTGTGAATGCTTTCAAAACTGACAAATGCATGGACATATAACTTCAAATGCTATTTCTTGAATATTTTATCTTTCCTTTAGTTGATGTACTGAAATATAATAAAACTGGAATACTAAGTGACGTTGACTTGAAAATTCGAACCAAGAGAGAAAACCAATTGTTGGGCCAACAGTCTTTGTTGTACAGTCCGCTTAGAAAGTTATACCGAGTGTAGAATTGAAATATGAATTATACAGATTTCAATGCTATTTTTTTGTTATTGCTGTAAATTATTACCTGTTCACTTTACAATATAAGAGTAAATACAAAAGTTGTTCATAATTTAAAAATGCATGCAATAAGGCCCACCTAAATGTTAATATTTCTTGATATATTAATCATATTTAATTCAATATTCATTAGAAAAAATGTGACATGGCCATGTAAAATTGAAAAAAACGAAATATTTCATAAAGCAATTTTATGAATTTTTTATTTATTTACTACAAAGAAATGGAAAGAAATGAACTCTAAATTCGCTATTATATCATTACAATCTTCCATAAAATTTCTACAGAAAATAATGTAACACTGTAATAAATAAATCTGTTTACTTGTTCATGTACGTATTACAATTTTCCTAACAAATATTAATTTTAACTTGATTAACATATCGAGTAATACTAACATGTAGGTAACTAATTGGGACTTATTACATACATTTTTAAATTCTGAACAACTTTTGTACCTTTGCTGTAAAGTGAATAGATAAAAACTAAAAATTTACAGCAATATAAAAAAATAGCATTTAAATCTCTATATTCCACATTTCAATTCTACAGCCAGTATACCGGGTGTCTTTTTTTATAGGTCATAGGAAATACAATGTTAATATTTTCATTAAGCGATAGTTCATTCCTTATAAATTTTAGAACAAAATTGTAAATACAAAAAATATTTGGAGATAAAAACTGCACCAAATGAATCTTAATTTATTGATGTGATACATTTCTGTCATGATATAGACGTAAAAGAAAATATATAATATTAATCTTCTTCCAGAGTGCCATGGTAAACAAACATTCCAGCAGTCGTATTGTTTAAGTTTGACAGATGACATTAGCATAGTTTTAATGATTATTGACTTGTTTAAATTATTTCATAGTAATCATGAACACATTTATCATTTAACACAACAAAATACAACTTAAATTTTAGCTATAGTTATATTTTTATGCCAAAAATACGTCGCATTTTAATTTTACACCCGGTATAGCAAGAACTTCAACAACTGAGATTGTAAATGAATGTCAAAGAATAAGTTATTCCACGAAATTTAAATATTTGAACTTGTATTACCTTCTTGTACATAATCCAGCCATTATTAAATACTTCGCGTTAGAATTATAAGCAATGGCTGGTATCACGAGCTCGGTTTTTGGGTGTACTAAGAGAAGTGTTTTAGCTTCGGTTTTAGCGCTGTACAATGTTCTAAAATTATTTTATTTAAAAATTCTTCAAATGGATATTACAGAAAATATATTATGTACCACTTTTATTTGAAGTATTTTGTATAAAATAATTTTAGAATATTGTGTAGCGCTAAGACAGAGACTAAAATACTTCTCTTACAACTCCCAAAAACAGAGCCCGTGGTACCAGCTATTATATTTCAAATTTGAATATATTTTTTAATGTCTACCTATCTATAAATATTTAAACTACAAATTTGAATGAGTATACATAGCAAAAAAGCATTCAAATACGAATATAAATTATTATACACAACATAAATGAAATTTTGTTCGATGTTAAGATAAACTAATGAGTTAGGTTCGTGCCTGTTGCAACCTAGATATATTCATATTTCGTTTTTCACGGCGTAAGACAGACGTTAGTGTGATTATCTGTGTAGTGTTTCTGCTAAATATATGTAAAATATTTCGTTTTAAAGTAAAATAAATATGTACAACTGTGTAATATGTGATATTGAATAATTTGTGTTGTAATAGTGCGACGGTGTGGGTGTTTGGAAATACTTTTGGATTCATTTCGTCGGTAGCTGTTCTTGAACTGCTTCGTGGTTGCTGAGTCTACGAAAGGTAGGAATGATTTTTAACTGTATTTATTATATATTTTCTGGAGTTCAAATTAAATATAAATATGTTAGTTAAGTGGAAAAATAACCACAGTTCAGTTATTGATAAAATTATTCAAAACATTGATAAATGTCAATACTAAAAAATGTATATTTGCTAAAATATATATATATATACATAAGAACCACAGAAAGTAATCACAGAGTAAAATGAAATGTTGAACTAAAATTAATATGTTTAAATAGCATTGGAAAATATGATAAATTTACCAATTATAATGAGTCATCTTATAATGTTTTTATAATAAAATGTAAACGCATATTGTGGTTGTTACGTGTCTTTTAAATTGATTAACTGTGTAGTTATTACTTCAAAATTGTTTATAAATTAGAACTGAAATATATTTAAAAATGTTTAATACATTTTTTTATATTTTAAATAATAATAATGGTATACCGAAATAAATTCAGAAATTAATGTTCTAAAATCTAACATTTCTTATAACCATTTTGAACAAATTGTTAATACCTGCCACATACAAAATTAGCAACTAATTAAACATTTATAATATTAATAATTTATATGTTATTGTAAAACGATAACACAGTATCAGATTTCATGTTTAAAATTTTTCGTTTCCTTGTATACACGGTTGCATCTACTAACAACAGTATATTTTGATTGAATTTAGTAGGTTGTTTATGATGAAAAATAATTAATGCATTTGAAATGATTCAATGTTACTTAAATATTTTTTCAATTTAAACCACATTAATCTTCATTTTTGTAACATTTTGTGACATAATCAATAACATAGACAACCCGCCATACGAAACATTGGATTCAGTTCTCCGATCAACCAAACTGCAGTATATTCACAATATATCTTTACATCGTAATTTAAATCAAATTTGCTTTACGTAAATACTGATTTATTAACAAATTAATTTAGAAAAACTAATATTTTTATCGAAAATGAAAGAAAATGAAAAGTATTCCACAATGCAACATTCATCGATCAACATTTACCGTCACCAGTCACAACTGATATTTGCACACATTTTATTAGTATTTGGTGTAAATATAAAAATAAATAATTAAATACATTGTTTATAATATAGTTTCTGTATTAACAACTACAATAATAATCAATATTACTACATGATACAGTCATGCAAAAGCTTACTTTGCTAGAGATATTTATCCTTTGTTGTCCAACACTTCATGTATTATTTATATTATTAATATCTTCCACTTGATTAGAATTGCACGGTTATTAACAACAAATGATTTATTATTCATATTTCAAGAAACCTGTATGAAATTGTAATTAAAACAAGAAACAAAATAGATTACCAAGAAAGCATTTTGCAGTATTAAAAATATTTATTTAAACAAAATTAAAATGTAATAAAAATTGATTTCGTTATAAACAAAGCTGAAATGTAACTTCTCGCTAAAATAGCTCTGATGGAGTTTGTATCTCCAACCCTTCTGATGTGTACACCCTCAACCCTAGTTCAAGACTAACCAAATGCTTGAATCAACCCTGCTACTATCCATACTGTTAAAAAAATCTTTAAAAAAGGGGTGGAGCCACAGGACAAACCTGCACAGCTTCCACCGCGCGGCTGGCAACCAGCAACAGGACATCGATGAACCTAGGTGGGGAGAGTTTTCATCGAACAACTCAAGAAGGGTCTTGCGCCCTTTACCAATGCCTTCTCCCCTTTTTTATGCATTATTTAACTAGTTAACCCCTTTAAAATGAAAGGGGACTGCCCTGTTTTGTTAAATTGTCCCTTTGTGATTTGTCGGATTTTCATCGATGAAGCTTGGTGATTCATCGAAGACATTTTGATTATTATAAAATCACTCTATATCGTTATTTTTTATACGTGCTTATGTTTTTATTAAGATATTACCGTATTTCAAAGCATAAATAATTCCTTATTATTAATTTTTATAAACAATATTATTTAATTTCTTTTTTGAGAAACATATTTCAAGTATTGTTTTTTCTGATATATATTTTTTTATATTAATTTAATTCTTAAAAGTTCTAAATAAAATCTCGCATCAACCCTTCCGCAAATATTACACCCCTCATCACAATAAAATTTCAAAACTACAATAGCGTTAGTGTTTTAGTTATACTAGAATATAACTGCAATCTTACTGTGATATGTTCCACCCTAAAAAATCACATCCCTTTTTACTGATTACCTGTTACAAAAGGGTTCAGCACCCTTTAACACAGCAGATGTTAAAGGGGTAAACAGTTATACACACGCTTTTATGGCGTGTGCCACGCACCCTTATGACACGTGGTAGGGATTTTTGCAAAAAGAGAAACAGATTTTTTATTGTTAGCGTAGCTACCAGTGGTTCTGAAACGACGCTACTTCACTGTAAGAATTTAAAATTACAGGTATTTCAGTTTTGTTGTGTGTATAGAAGAAGTTAGTGATTCTCAAAATACTGAGTACTATAGTAAACAGCTGTCAATAATATATATTTTATTTTGATCTAAGCTCATATTAAGAATATATGTAACATATGTCAATGTATAGTTTCTTTAAAAAATAGAGAATTAGAAACTATTGCATGAATTTGTTACATCATGGAACTGGGAGTGGTGAACTTTCACAGATCACGATAAGTGCGGTTACCAGCTGTCAAATCGTGGTTTCCAAATTTGTTCAAAACCAAGTGTATGAATTCTTTATAAAATTGTGCAACGATAATACTATCAAATTCATATATACTTTATATGTTATAGAAGCTCAAAATAATATTATTTGGCCCAGTTAAAACCATACGAAGGAAAATTGTTTAATTCTATTATTTTTATCTCGCGCACATACATATATGTAAGGGAGGTATTGTGTTTATGTTATGAATTGATTAGATTTTGGAAGCAATTCATCAACAGTAAGTGCTAGATTACTTGAAGGCCTATCAGGGTTTTTGGACATATCTTAGTAAATAAATGAGATTGAGTAAATTTCATTGACACCAAAAAGATGTTGAATAATATTATCTACAATCTTTATTTGAAACATTTTTTTCTATATTTTGTTGTCATTCAAAAACAATGTTCGTGGTTCCAATCAATACCTTTGGCCAAATGAAATCTTTATATTAGTGATTTTTGTTAATTTGTTATTATTTCAGTTGCTATTTTTCTTAAAATATTCTTAAAAATAATAGAATTTAAGATATAAATAAATTGAGTACAACAATTTTGCCTTTGTACGATCTGAACATATTTTTTATAGTTCTAAATTGGATGACATGATTTTGTGCTCGTATAGAAAATTAAAAGTACTAGAAAAAAATATTTTTAGTTTGTTATTTGATTTTAAAAATTAGTTAAGACCCTTTCCTTTCTCATGTCAGTTTTCATTTTATTATATACGAGTATTAGATAACAAAAATTATAAATTAATTTTGTAGAAAAAACTTTCAGAACTCCAAGCAAAAAATAGCTCCGTGGTAACGTGTCGGACTGTGGATCGTGAGATCCTCAGTTCGAATCCCACTGCCGACAGTTACAAATTTAAATTTACCCCTGTGGTTCCCCCTCCACTAACAACTTTGGGGGCTATGAGTTGACGGCTGGTAACCGCACTTCATACGAAAAAATATATCACCTACCGAGATCTGCGTAAGCAGAGTGCCACACCCTTAATGGGTAAATGGCGTGATGATATATTTATTTATTTATTTAGCAAAAAATTAAAAGATTTTTGTGTTTTACAATATAATGTATTAAAATTCAACTTACAGTAATTCGAAACGTAAAATTTTAATAAAAGTATTACAGAATTAAACCAAATAAATTATTTATTAAAATAATTCATAGTACATCATTATATCATTTTCTAATTGATCTACCAAAGCCTCGCTATTTAAAATTCACAAAGGAAAAGGGTAGGAAATGCAAACATCGAATCACTTAACTTACAAATCGTTTCAATTATATGGTGAGCTGATAAATGACATGCATATTTCCCTAGGGTTACCGGTGTTAAAAAGGGGTGCAACCCCTAAAAAACACCTACGTGAATAATTATACGCGTTGCGTGTAAGGGGGTAATCATCCCCGAGTGACTAGTATTCAGTACTTAAGTACCACTTCATTATGACAACTTGTTGAACTGATTGTATGCACGATTTAACACAAATTAGGGGAGGAACACCTATGTTATGGTTGATGACATTTTAACCTATTTGTTATATGAATAATTACTGTTTAGCTGGCAATTTATAAACCCTTTTATTATTATTATACTTTTACAAGACAGATTCACACAAAAAATTAACGCTTACTCCATTTTTTCATCATCTGTAACTTCTTTTCTAAATTAATTAAATTAACAAAATGTGTCAAATTTTATGCTAACCAATCTGGACTACAATCTTAGTTAAGATAAATATATTCTAAGAATGGGAAATGAAGTTATGAGTATTAATAAAATTGGAGTTCGCGCTAATCCCTTTGTGAATCTACTTGTAAGGGTTTTAATTATTTGTTGATGAAACTTAAGAGCGAAACTTTTTCTGGAAAGACTTGTTTTGGTTACAATTTTAATATTTTCCTGATCTCACACCCTCAAATTTAAGCTGCTGACACATGCTGACGATAGATTTGATTGGAACAGAAACTGTAATATTGAATAAGTTACTAGAAATTTTTTTTACAAAATGGCTTCATGTCCGAATATAGTAAACATATGCTCTATTTGTTCTCTCGTAAATGAAATTTATTACATATTTATTTCAATGTTTTTGTACCGTAAATGGGTCATTCTGTATACCTAGTGTAGAATTGAAGTGTAGCGTATAGGGATTTCAATGCTATTTTTTTTATATTGCTGTAAATATTACCTATTCACTTTACATCAAAAGTGTAAATACAAAAGTTGTTCGGAATTTAAAAATACATGCAATAAGGTCTATTTAATTACTAAATGTTAGTATTTTGCGATATATCAATCAAATTAAAATTAATATTTATTAGAAAAATTGTAATACTGCCACGGAAATTTATACATATATGAGAAATACCTATTTGACATTTCAGAAAACAGATTTAAATGTATTGATTACAAAGTTGTATTATTTTCTGTATAAATTTCGTAGAAAATTGTAATGCTATAATTCTACATTTTAAAGTTCATTTCATTCTGTTAAATAAACAAATTTAAAACTGTTTTATGAAATATTATTGCTAAATAATTTTCTTTTATTTACTTAGGTCATAGGTTCGAATTTGTGTTGTTTACATAAATTCACAATTATATACTCATGAGACAGAATATGACCAAAGTAGTTGGTCCGCTTACCATCTTCATATAAAAAGATTATATATTTTCAAAACTATAATCATAAATCCTTTACACACACTGAAATTTAGTAATACTGAAACGATAAATTGTGGGCTTGTATGAAAGCTAAAAATGAATCTGAAACAGGCAGATATATTGATATAGGCCACCCTTCTTTATCTAACTCTTGTTTTATAGAACGGTTTTTATGTAAAAACATGTTGATAAATAATAAAATAACAATGTATTGTTCAATCATTTGTAAATTTCTTTAACTATACATGCATAATATGTAGTTAATTTAACTCATTTCTATTAATATGTATCATTCAATTTTTATATTAAATATATTATTTTAAAATCATTGAATGATAATAAATTTATATTTTCTTATCAGCTTTCTAAGCAGACTGTACAATAAAGACAGTTGGCCCAACAACTTGTTGTCTCTCTCGATTTACATTTGCAACGTCAGTTATCGTTACAGTATTATTATATTTCAGTTTTTACACATTCTAGGAAATTCTCAATAAATGGTATCCATTAAAATAAATGTAGAATGAAAGTAAATAATATATTTTTTACCGATTGACATCTAAAGTGTCACTTTTACTGCCTAGACTCTAGACTAAAAATATTTTACATGGCATCCGCTCAACAAGATAACAAATGCATAGGAAACGTCCAACAAACGCATGGAAACGTAATTTGATGACGATAACCTTCAAAATATGTATTAAAAATATTTTCTAAATAAATAATAATTTCAAATCGCCAAAAAATAATGTGTTCAACACGGCACCAAACAAAGATTTACAGCTTCGACAACATTCATTAACGAGGCGACATCTGCTATAAATCTGATATTTTAATGCCCAGTTAAACAATTTACAAAATAAAATTCTGATAATCCTTGCTGACATTTATTTATTTCTTCAATCGTACCAACATAAATTTATTCTCCAAACTGTACTCATACAGCCCAGCAGCGTGCAATACAACAACCTCTACACATCTTACGTCCCTTGCGTCTCAGCCACCCCCTCAGTGGCGAGGGTGCAAGTGGACAGCGGTCAGCTAGCAGCCACCCCCGCAAGCACGCGCGAATATGCACGCACACTCCCCCGCACGCCCCCCGGCCGTCCACGCCAAGCGGAAATACACCGGAATCACTCCGAACACTAACAAGTGCTGCTTAGTGCAGAGTGCTTATTAGTGCATACTGAGGGTGACTTGTGTGTTTCTGTTTCTATGGTAATAGGGGTTTCGGTTCAAGTGGTGATTGGAAATTGATGAAAAATTATTTATATATTATTATCACTAACTAAAGGCAAAATGAAATTAATCCAGTACCAAGTTATTTTTAAAGAAATATTTATACAATTTACTACTATTATTGAGATCTGTCTCTAGTGGTATATAATCTTTTCTACAGGGTGGGCCATTTTAAGTTGCGTTCAGGAATATCTCGGAAACGAAGCATCGGATGAAAAATCCAAAAAACACGACTAAAATATTTTCGAGGGGGACATCCAATGACACCAAATTAAACCCCCCCGCCCCAACCCTGGTGGGGTGGGGCGGGGGTAAGTTTGAAATCTTAAATGGGAACCCCAAATTTTTTTTGCAGATTCGCATTCTACGTGAAAAACGGAATTCAGTGACATCAAAATTTTTGCCCCCGCCCACCCCCTCGGGCCAGTTGGGCGGTGGGAAACTTTCAAATTGGTTACGGGAACACCCACTTTTTCTCAAAGATTCGCATTCTACGTTAACAACTACATGCAGTACCAACAAAATTTTCACCCCTGCCTATACCCCGACCCTGGAAGGAGGGGTAAGGGTGAGTATGAAATCTTAAATCGGAACCCCAAATTTTTTTACAGATTCGCATTCGGCGTGAAAAACTAAATTCAGTAACATCAAAATTTGCACCCCTGCCCCCCTACCCCGTGCCAGTGCCGTGCACCCCGTTGGTTAGAGGCGACTGGACTCGAGAATCGGATCGAATCTTCGAGAAAAAGTGGGTGTTGCCGTTTCCATTTCAAATTTTCCCGCCGCCCCACTGGCACGGGGGAGGAGGGCAGGGGCGAAAATTTTGATGTCACTGAATTCCGTTTTTTACGTAGAATGCGAATCTGTAAAAAAATATTGGGGTTCCCATTTAAGATTTCAAACTTAACCCCCGCCCCACCCCCCAGGGTTGGTGTGGGGGGGTTGACTTTGGTGTCATGGGATGTCCCCCTCGAAAATATTTTAGTCGTGTTTTTTGGATTTTTCATCCGATGCTTCGTTTCCGAGATATTCCTGAACGCAACTTAAAATGGCCCACCCTGTATAACACTGTTTTGGAAACTGGGCATTCCACTACTAAAAATTGTTATGGAATCACTAACATTCCATACGCGGCGTATGGAATATTTTCGACGAATCAGAACCGCTTATTAGCTCGACATATGAAGTATCTTCATTCAGTTACTATGGTTACGTCTGTTTGTTTTAATTTGATTTATTTGAGTTTGACGTTTTCAACAGTTTTATATTTGTATTTTTGTATAATTTCCAAAACTTTTTTATAGAAAGTATAGTCTACAACATGTAACAGAATGGCCTATCCCACGCTCGCAAACCGTAGCCCTCGCCTTTGGCTCGGGCTACAAACTTTTTTCTCGCGTGGAATATGCGCCATTCCATTACTTGTTGTAGAATATACTATTTTATGGACTAAGTCGGGTAATAACATTTTATTCACATGCGGTTAGTAATATATAAATTTCGGACTTTTAGAATATTTGAACCTCAGTAGAAAGTTTCATTTCAACCACAGGCTACAATGAAACACTTTCTACCCCGGTATGTAATGTGCTATTATATACAGGATGGTGACTGCCTCAACCGATCATAAGCGTTTTACATGTTAAATAATACTTATGCAATTCCCTGTTTCCCTTATCATTTTAGAGAAAAATGATTCAAATAAAAGTTATCCTTAAATTCTTTTTCATCAACCAGTTTATTAGTAGTCATACCTGGTTCCACTGGTGTTGCGACTTCATATGCATCAGTAAATCCAAATTGATCTAGTATTCTTTGCGTATACTTAGACTGGTTCAAGAAAATACCATTTCTCATCAAATTCAGTTCCATTTCTACATACTCTTAGTAGAGCTTGACGAGATTTAATATCTGCTTATAAATCAGAGGCGAGAAAAACGTTCTAAAATATTAAAAATTCTGTTTTAATAATCAGTACCAGCCATATTTTAAATTTAAATTTTATTTTTCCTAAATAATAATTATTTAATTTTTTAGGTTTAAATCTAAATTGTATACATACCATCATTACTAGTGTCAATTTTTTAAATATTAATGTATAATCATCCATTAATTAGGCTTCTATATCCAATTGGACTGATCCAAATAAATAAATATTTTGTCCGGCTATTACTATAGAAAATTGACTTTTGCGCTCACATTTGTCAACGCATAGTTTGTGTTTTCTGAGGAATTCTACTTTGCAAGAAGTCGAAAATGTTTTGTCGCTCGTTTCCAATAACGAGCACCATGGATACGAAGTCAATGAACATCCATGACGGGAATGTAATACATGCATTTATTTTAATTAAATTAGATCAATGTTTTTTCTTTTATAATCATTCGTTCGCTCTCACACAAAACATTACCTTGCTCTCTAAATATACGAATTCTATTCCATATTAACGGTTCGTTTATTTAGTTAACCAATTGCATTATATATTTTGGCTTTCGAAAGAAACCACTCTGCATAATCCATAAATTCCGCATGCAAAACATGCTTATTTGCTTCGAAAACAAAATGAGTCACATCTGCATGCGCGGGGGGCGAAGCCCCAGGGTGAAGCAACGTCGCTCAGTGCATATAAAACTCCAGCC
The DNA here is from genome assembly GCA_963942605.1 of Poecilus cupreus. Taxonomy (NCBI): domain Eukaryota; kingdom Metazoa; phylum Arthropoda; class Insecta; order Coleoptera; family Carabidae; genus Poecilus; species Poecilus cupreus. The sequence continues at coordinate 772,187 of OZ012714.1, read as the reverse complement.
CATGACTATGTATTATCCCAAATTCACTGCAATTCGCATAACCACCCCCGAAATGAATGAATACAACAGACCAGCATACTATTGTACATTCCTAGAGCATTGATGTACTGGTAGGAAAGAAAACATTCGTGAATTGTTTGAACAACTGCACCTACACCCACATACGACATTCGGAATATTTATTATTGTAATGCGGGTACAGTTTCTGATAAAATATTGTCGGCATGTAAATGAATAACCAAAGATGATTTTATTCGCATATTTTACCAACAAAAATTAATTCTGACAAATTATTTAATCAGTTTACTTATTTTGTATCAACATAAATATTGAAATAAAATCATACAAAAATTTTAATATTCAATTTGCTATATTTTTACAATCTTAATCCATAAATAATATAACTGATAAATTCTATTTTAAACTATCTAAGGAGCCTATTCTGTAACTTACCTGTTCATTTTTAACGGCATGTTAAAAATTTTATCCAACATGCTCTATAACTATGACAATTTTAAATAAGGAAAGTAACAGATTACCCACTAGTGGGAGTGGGTATAATTTTGAGAAAAGTCAGTAGTGAGTAATTTTCTATTTATAACAATTATAATAACACAACAGCTTGGTAACTACTTCGATGGACATTTTAATTTAGAAAATTTAAAGCATATGTCACTGTCAAATAATATTTCTTTAATAAATTTTGCATTCATTAAAAGGTGTTTGATAAAACGGTATACTTTACACGCGGGCAAAGTGGAATTACCCACCCGATAAAACAATCACACTCAGCGTCCGGCTTCCTGTGTTAGAATTTCTCTCGTGGGTAATTCCTTACTTTGCCCACTTGTAAAATAAATAAATATTTTTCAATGATAACAGACATCACTGATAAAAAATTTAAAATTTCATTTGACACATATATTTTTATTGGTTAAAATTTTTAATAGGTCGTTAAAAACTAACAGATAAGTTACAGAATAGGCTCCTAATTCCCGGTATTATAAAGAAATTTAACTGTCACTAAAATTTACTTTTAAAATAAATTTAAAGTGCACATCAATTAAAATTATTTTGTAACTTACTAAACATTGTTGTCAAATATTTATAACTTGATATAAATTTAGTATGAAAGTAAATTTAACTGGAGTTTAAATTTCTTTATAATACCGGGCGTAAATATGCTAAACAAAAGTTATTACAATTTTTATTATTTGTTAAATTAAGGTATATAGTTATTTGTTTAACTAGGCAGCAAAATACCAGATTTACAGCAGAGGCTGCCGTTTTTTAATTCCTGCTGCTTTTAAATCTACTTCGGTTTCCTTTAACAATGTTATTCTGGGTTTACCTCGTCTTCTTCTTCCTGGTTTCAGGACTTAAGCTCGTTTTTCTTTTTCGTAAAAGACTACAAGTACGCACTCCAGTATTACTATATTTCAATGGCTGAAACTCCACGGTATTGTAAAATAACCTATTTCAAAATTGTGGTGAAAATACTAAACCATATCGTAGCAGATAAATTAATGTTTGTTAATTAAAGAAGAATAAATTTTAGTGTCCAATGTATGATATAGAAAAAAGTAATCCGAGGATCGTCCATTTCTTAATCGCAAACTCTGTCGCGGAGTGTACCCGACCCTCTGCCTAGCAAGCAACCCTCTCTATACGGGTAGTTTTTCTAATGAAGGGGTGTGCTGATAGGCGGCCGTAAGCGGGAGAAACAAAGAGCTCGATTTGGCTAATATATTTCACGCACACAGCCGCCCCGACCCCATTGCAACTTTCACCCTTGCTCACAACCAGCAGAAGGGTGGAAATCGCCTGGGTTTCTTTATCGCCTGTGCCACTGCATGCATTGATGTAAGAAGGATACATTTTGCGAACTTGCCCGTTTATAGCACCAGGAATAAAAGTTGCGCCGGCTCGCTCGCTCCTATTTGATATGTGGTGTTGTGTCTCTTTCCGTCTTTACATGTTCCCTGTTATTATTTCCTTTTGGGATCGTTATGGCTTTGACGATGCTGCATGTACGCAGCTCTTATTTGTTACTAAACAAATAAACATTATATTCTACATCTTTTTTAATATAACTTATTTATTTACTGATATATGCCCAAAGAATCTAATAGGCCTTCAAGTAAGCTACCATTTTCGGATGATAGATTGCTCCCGAAATCTAAAACATTCAAGTTTTAAATATAAAATTTCATTAGATTTTAAGTCATCATGGATGAAAAAAAAAACGACACACAGACATACGAGCCCAGAAACATATCAAAATAAAACATGTATTTTATTAAATAATAGTAACCATTCAAACATAGTGGCATATTCAATACCTTTTAGAATTTAGGCCAAAGAGATAGAATCGCAGAAAAAACCAATCAACCCGCCAAATCTCCCGTTCGCTACCTGTACGCAGCGTGCGTACACAAAACTGCATCTTTTAACGCACTTTTACAAAAAACCTACGTCCGCGCGGTGACCTCATTTCTTTTTTGTGGCGTAAAGAGCGTGAAAGAGCTCAGTGGAAAATAAATATTGAGTGGGTTTATTGGCGCAGGTCCTATAAAAGGGTGTTTGCAGAGCTTTTCAAGGGTTTTGTTGAGTTTTACCCCATTATAGTTTCAGGGCTTCATCTGTTTCCTGTCTTTACGATTTGCACTGGGACGTGCTCCAATAGATCCGATTTTGGAATTTTGGAATATATTGTGATATTCGATATGCAGTTGTAAGATTATGTTCTGTTCTTTTTATATTTTAGCTACTTGATACTATTCTATTCTATTTTATTTTTAATGGAAAGTAGAAAATACTCAAGACTGCAGTCAAAATGTATTTATTAATGAACAGCCAACATTTCGCCTACACTTATGGCTTCATCAGAACAAATGACTTAATTAGTTAGTAAAATAATATAACATATTAAAATTAATCAACATAACATGAATTGTTAGTATCGTTAGTGAATAAATAAAATATTCACAATATTATTTATTAAGAAATTTCCCATTGTAATAATATTTTATGTGTGGTTCAAAAATAATTTACCTGCGTCAAATAAAAGTTAATTACTTTACAAGTGGACAAAGAAAGGAATTACTAACGAGAAAATTTTAACACATGAAGCCAAAGGCTGAGTGTGATAATTTTATCGAGTGGGTTATTCCACTTTGCCCACGTGTGAAATATTCCGTTTTATCAAACACCTCTTAATAAATGAAACATTTATTAAAGAAACATTATTTGACAGTGACATATGCTTTAAATTTTGTAAATTAAAATGCCAATCGAAGTAGTTACCAAGGTGTTGTGTCTTATTATTTTTGTTATAAATATAAAATTACTCACTAGTGACTTTTCTCAAATTTATATCCACTAGTGGGTAATCTGTTACTTTCCTTGTTTAAAATCACCATAGTTATAGATCATTTATTGAGAAGTGTTGAATAATAGTATATTCTACAACAAATAATGGAATGGCATATATTCCACGCGAGCGGTCTGCGAGCGTAGGATAAGCCATTCCGTTACATGTTGTAGACTATACTTTCTATAAAAAGGTTTTCGAAATTACACAAAAATACAAATATAAAACTGTTGAAAACGTCAAACTCAAATAAATCAAATTAAAACAGACATAACCATAGTAACTGAATCAAAATACTTCGTATGTCACGCTAATAAGCGGTTCTGATTCGTCGAAAATATTCCATACGCCGCGTATGGAATGTTCGTGATTCCATAACAATATTTAGTTGTGGAATGCCCAGTTTCCAAAACAGTGTTATAGAAACATATTTACATTAAAATAGATCTAATTTATTAGCCCACGAAAAAATCTAGTCAACAAGTAATTGAATATTGTTTTTAATCATTACACATTCAATATTAGAAATATGATTTTAAAAATATTAGGTGCGGATTTACGAAAAATTATTATGATTCCATTAAGACAGTAAATCATAAGATATTTATTGAAAAATTATCATTTACCTGAGAACAATAATAATAATAATTTTCATCTTTAATATTATTGCACAGTCGTTTAACCCCCCTTTTTACAATAATAATAATTTAGATTTTATAGCTACAATAACAGCGTAAAAAAAATATTTGATTATAGCAAATTTTTCAGGTGGTACGAATACATTCGTGGTTGGGTTCGTATTACATTCCTCTTACAGATTGGTGTTCTTTTACTTCGTATCCAAAGTGATGAATTTAGTAAAAAAAAAAACTTGTACCGGTCATTACTATGGTAGACGAGTGAAAATTTTTTTGTCGTTTGTTGCTATTGGAGACGAGCGTCAAAGTAAAAGAAAACATCAACTTTGCGTTGACAAATGTCCTCGGAAAAATTTGTATTAGCTATTTTTATGAAGCGCAAGCTAGAAATGTTCGCGATATATTTGCTCAGATATTTTATGCAGCATGTTATCTAGTCAAATTATGGTAGAATAAATTTGTAATAAAGGGGTTTGTCATATAAAAATAATCATTACAATAAAATGAATGAAAAGGTTGGGTATATATTCAGTAGAGTTTGTAAGAACGGAAAAGCTATTCGTGGAAAAGAAAAACATCGGCGTGTAACTCTATTAATTAAGTTCCCGACTAAATCTTGCTCTTATTCTTCGCGAAACGTTCGGGTTAATAAATCCAAGACGCGAGACGTTCGCTTCCGCCAGTCGGTCTGTCCATCGCGGATCGAGCATCGCCTTCGCCTTCGCCGGTCCCGTCGCACATAACCGTTTGTTTTCCAACAAATTTAAGAAGTTTGGCGACGTCACAAGTGATTAGTGGTTAATTTTCGCCCAACGCCGTCGCGGCCGCCGCCGCGCTGCCTTTTATTTCATTATTCGATTATTGATTGGCTCTCGCGAGCAAACATGGCGCTGCTTCGCTCTTAAACAATTAGCTGGTGACAGCCCGTCATATTATAGAAAAGCCAAGTCCGTGTATTGCGAACTGCGAACAGCCGACTAGTTCCACATTTCCTCCTTTCAACACTGCTTTATTCCTAAATGGCATTTTTCTAATTTCTTCGTCGTTATTTCATTTACTGATAGAACATTTTTATAGCCTTCTAGAATGAGTTGTAACTTCTAATTTACCGACCACAAGTAACACTAAATTACAGTTAAATAGATATTGTATAAAAAGTCTAGAACTTTTACGAAAATGTTTCTAGATTGTATTTTATGTAACATTACCACCAGTCACCAAATCATTCTTCTCAAACACTAACAGATTTAAAACTTTCCCTACTTCATTTATGCTCACAATCATTCTTCTCAATTGCTGTTTAGTTTCACCCAACACAACATCATCATGCATAAGCTAACGCACTATAGGTCCACCATTCCACCAATACGTACACCATCCGTTCCATTCAATGCCTTTAGTAACAACACATCCATATACAAATTAAACAACAAAGGAGTTATTCCACAACCCTGTTTCACACCAACATCTATACGAAACCAATCACTCAATCTACCATCAACTCTCACCGCTGCCTCACTACCTTCATACAACGGTCGAATCGCTCCCAACAAATTACCATCTACACCGTACTCTACAAATACATCTCACATAGTCTCTCGAAGAACACTGTCATACGCTTTCTATAAATCGAGAAAACCACTTAACACATTTTTGTTTTTATCAAGTAACTTCTCAACAATCATTAGAAGACAAAATAATTGATCCATACAACCTCTCTCAGGTAAACCTCCTTGCATACCACTCAACTTAGAAATAATAATTGCTGAGGCTAAATCGAGCATGTCTAGTTGCTCCTATACTCAAAATGATTTTGGAGAAGACGCACGTCATCAAAAATATTACTAGATAATGACGTCACTATGCAACAACGTTTATATGGGATACTAATTTTTATTGAATTAAAAATTCAATGCGTGTTGCATCACACGTGCCGCCATTTTTAGACGTGGTTTGTTGCAATAAACGCAATATATTTGTACATACATATTATAAAACTCTGGATTACGAGGAGCACAAATTTTAACAACACAGTAAAATCTGACAGTAAAGTGACAGTTCGACATGAATTTTGTATGTAAACGTGATCATTTACCAATAGCAACAACATAGCAAACAAAAAATGAACTAGAATTATTTTTAATAATTTAAAATGCCATTAAAGGAATAAAATTAACTATAAAATCACTGTAAATTGCATTAATAAATACATTTCTTAATGCTAGTATTTTTTACGTCGTTTTATTTTAAACATTAGCATACCTCAACAAACTGTACAAGTTATTTTTCACTTTATAAAGTTTTTTTTCAAGTTGATGACGTGCGTCTTCTCCAAAATAATTTTGAGTATAATTACAATATGTAGACCGAGACTAACTTACACAGAAGTTATTTGGGTTGCTGTCTGCAGTTTACAGAAGAAGTTTATTTTGCAATTATTTATTCTGTACATTCAACTTGAATATGTATTTGTTTTTAATTCGTAGCAAAATATTGTCAAACGAGATAGACACATATAATTTAACGATATATAAGGCTATTTATAAATACTTGTTGGAATCAAAACTTCATTAAACTAATAACTGAAGATTTTACCATTTCAATTATTTTCAAATAGGTGTCTACAGTATTTAATAATAAACATTATCAACATTTTGTAATTAAAATAGTTGCAAATGTAATAGATCATTGAGCCATTATTAATTCTCTAATCCAGCAACTGGATATTAATTAAAAATTATGTTATGAGAAGTAGTAGAATACCATTCATCAAGTTATATATGCACTCAGATATATTTTCAATCTCTTCGCAGAAGAATTGTAAATAAAATATCTGCTTCTAATCAATTTCAGGGTAATTATTTCCCGAGCCAATTATCATTTTTCATCTGAAGTCTGACATATCGAATTAGTCGAAGTAAAAAGTTACAAATAACGCTGCTTTATCTGCACACTCATAATACCTCATCCAGCGATCCCCAGGGAATAAAATTTGTTAGCAAAGTCGAAGTTACACCCAACTGATGCTTCAGTCTAACAAGCAACTCCAGATTTCCTACCCGATGTATACTTTTCATGTCTCATTTGTACAATTATTATTTTCTCAAAATTATCCCAATAAATCTATGATTATGTCACTTCGATCGACCTACTGTTTTGTTCGAAACTTTTTTCAGATGTATTTCCAAATATCGTAAACGATGCTTTAGTAGGTTATTTTAACTTGAATATCCAAAGTTAATAATGAAGCTCATAGAGAGGAAGGAAATTTAAAAAATCAAAAATTGGAAAGAACTTAGAGGTACCAAGATTTCAAGCAATATACCGGTACTGATAATTTTGGACAATCAAAGATTATTTTTTAATAATACTTTATTTTTTCTACGGCCACTGAGAAATCTGCTCATTGTATGTTTGTTGTTGCTAGGGATATGAGGTACATTGCAAGCATCGTACGAAATGAATTTGTTTTGTGAGTATTTCAATACAGGTCAGTTCATTTTAGTGCAGGTGCCATTGCTAGGATAAATATTGGAATGGTGAAAGCGGGACAAACTAATTATTAAGATTAAATTAATTTTGAAATAATATTGTGGTCGTAGAAAAAGTATAGTGTACAACTCGCATGGAATGTCCATTTCATACTCGTATGATTTGCCTTCGGCTTATGCTACAAACTTTCATACTCGTAGGAAATGAGTACCATTCCATGATCGTTGTACATTGTACAATATACTAATATACTATAATCGTTCACCCTCAATCTCACCCGCATATATTAGTTTCATCAACCTTACATTCTACATTCGTTCAAGATGTCCAAACCATCTCAACTGACTCACTCCCACTTTCCTAACAACATTTTTATCAATCTCACACTCACCACACACCAATATATTCCGGACACTATCCCACACACTCCTCTCATATACCTCAATTCCACAGCAGTTATACGTCGTTCATGCTTCTTTATCGACACCCAACATTCAGAACCATACATTAATGTAGACACTAACACACCATTTTAAACACTCAATCGAGCATCTCTAGATGCATTCACGTTTCGAGCAAATGTACCCAGAGCACCCCAATACCTTGCATCCTGCAAGACACCCGCCTTTCAATCTCCCAGTCAATACGTCCATCCCTCGAAAACATAATGCAAATATAAAAACATTTTAGTCTAAAAATAAACTTTTAAAAAAAAATTTGTAATAATTGAGTAAAATTATTTCAAATAATAACATGTATATGTTCAAGATATTTTGTGTTTATTTTAAAGATGAACAACGTATAACGTTTTATGTTTGAATACTGTTGATTATCAAAAAAGTTGTCTTCAAATGAATTTTCTTTCGCTTGTTTCGTTGACGCATACGTGCGTCGGTGCGTCAGACTGGGCACGAACGACGTATGATCGTGGTTCTTGTAACGTAAACCAATTAGTGTATAAGTTTGCAGTAATAAGCAAACACGGATACGGTTCACTCGATAGGGAGGTGAGCGGATAGGGGTGCACAAGCAGATTCCATAGGCGGAGGCTTAGTTTGAGAAAATAGCCATGTTGCACTATTACGCTAAAAGGGTAAAATTAATTTAATAAATAAAAAAAAACTACATTAAATTCTCTAGTTAAACTATACTAGAAATACTAGCGAGAGTAAAGTATCAATAATCAATCATCAGCAATAAATAGAACAGTTTGAAAATATTAGAAATATTTTGACTGTCATCAAAAATGTTAAAATTGAACCAGCAATCTCTTGCCTGTAAACAGAGCGTTCTATCCACAGTAACACATACATTTACAAATTGTTATTATCTTATGTTAGATATAAATAAATGGGAAATAATTAACTTATTATATTATTTTCATTACAAGATGATCTGTGTCACCTATCCTTCATTTTATATTTTGGAGACATGAAATGTGCTTAGCTACTACTAACAACTCAATCAAACACAATATTTAAAATAAAAGACTTTCAGATTAAATATTATAATTTATTAAATTGTCTATAGAATGTAATACAAAAGTATTTTAATAAAAACATACCTTCCTTCAAGATGAGATTTTCATCTTGATCATAGAAATGCACTTGTGAGTTCTGAAAGTTTTTTAAACTTACGATATTTAAATATCTACGAAGAAGAATAATTAGAATCTGCATGGACCGCCACTGTCGGGGTTGGCGCAGCTTCCACCCTCTCAGGCGGTGCGCGTCGCTTAGCAACGCCACAGACAAAGCAGCGAGCTAAGTTATCGTTAATAAGGCGATCAATTATAATGTCTTCCCTTTCGCTTGCCCAAGGCAGCGTTTTGCCTGCATCTGCACTGGACATGGGCACGGAGCTCCTGCAATGCGATATTGGGTTTGTGCTATGCAAACGCAAGAGAACAGAATACATTGAATTATACAGCGAAAAGATTTTCTATAGAATACGTATACAGTTTGTTTCAATTTGGTAGCTGACTATATCTGGATCTCGAAAACTATAAAAGCACGACTTCGCTTGAATGAGATAAAAGTTGCCACATTAGTAGGCCTGCATTCGATTTCGTTTTCCTGAAAAAATTAATATGAACAAGAAACCTATTTTCGTTGATTTTTACATTTGTAATAATCTATAACATATTGAGATAAACTAAACTAAATTATCGTACTTATTTTACTGCCTAATCATCATCTTCAACATCAATGGTATGACAGTCCTTCGATGCCAAGGACTTCAATACTTCAAATACCATGGTACATGAATCGTAACTTAATTCATCCTGGTGCAGTTCAAATCTCAAATAAATTTAGTAGATATTTTTATTGTCTAACCACTGACGTATAAAATATTTGTTTCTGAGGCTCATATTCAAGATATAATTTTTTTTATGTGTATACATAGGTATGTGTCATTACTATATTTACAGTAAAAGTGATTGATGTATTAATGCGTTTTTTTGAATATAATTAAACATAAGGATAAATGAAAAAGTTTTTGGTTTAAATTCTGAAAAATTTTTCATTTATTACTACTCGTATTATTGAAAGCTTATTCACCTTATTGAAAGATAGAGATAATTTGCAATAATTACACATAATATTTCATACTCATTTATCTAATTTATTAAATACAAAAGTAATTAAAATAATTTATTATTTGTTTAAACTTGGAATGTTTCTTCCATTATATTTGACTATTATTAGTAAGTCATATAATTGTTCCCATGTTTACTTATAAATACTAATTCTTTAATTTATTTATGTTAATCACTTTAACTGTATGCAGTAATATTCTATGTAGTATGTACACTGATAAAAACAAGTCCCGGTATTTTTTTTTAAATGGAACCAATAGTAAAAAAGCTAATTTTTTACACTTCTAATATTATTTTACGTGCAAATAATTTGTGTTCATCTGACGATGAATTTATTCATTATACAGGTTGTTTCATAACTTCTAGTACATACGTTAATGGTATATGTTGTTTGATATGCTGATTACGAATATAAAAGAATTTTTTTTTTAATTCGAAAAATTAAGGATTGTTTACCTAAAACATGTTTTCTAGTACTGTACTGGATTCGCTTTCCTATGAAGTAGGTAATCAACAATTTAAATTACATAATACTAGTAAAACAACCAAACAAAATGTAATTATTTTTAATGAAACGATAATTATTAACATAATCATCCACCCAGTGGCAGTGGCAACAAAAAATTTTGGACCGGGAAACATGGAAAATAATTTTGCGATTTAAAAAAAAATTCTTTTTGATTAATCAGCATATCAAAAAACATATACCATTAACGTATGTACCTGAAGTTATGAAACACCCTGTATTTCAAGAGATGAACCAAATTATATTTGAACAAATAAAACTTTATAAATAAATGATTAATATTTCACTTAGTTGTCCTAGTACCGTATAATAAATTTAACTTCTGTTCTTTACTTATGTTATAATGGTAAATTGTAACATTGTACATGCAAACGAGGTTATTCCAAATTGTAAGCAATTTCGCGGACTTGGGTTAACAGAGAACAGAGAAAATTAAGAGCATCAAGAGTGGAGTAAATAAAATTTAAATACAAAGTTATCGCATTATTTAATTATTATTATTAATATGTAAACATATATTTTGAAAACTGCTACTATTAATTTATTTGATATTGATCGGTCTGCTCGATTCATGGAAAATGTCTGTAGGCATTTTCTGCCAAGTATAATCCTTCAGCGAACTGCAAAATCGGTGACTACCAAATTATCTTTAAAAATATCTCCGTTCATCTTGACAATTCCCTCGCTTTTCGCTTTTGCTGCGGCGCCATCAGGCAGCGTAATGTAGCGGAAAGACTTCCTCGGGCGGTGCGCAATGATTTTTAATGTTTTGTATGATTGGAGGCCGGGGGCAGAGCGCCGTGCGCCCCCACACTGGGGTGCAACCCCAACTCCGACGGCGCTAATTTCGTTACAAGTCTTGACCCGCGCTTGTAAATCCAAAACTAGCGGTGGACTCCCGTGGTTTCATATTTATCGTTTTTAAAAGAATTTATAAAGTTTTCGAGGGTTGTTTTGAGGGTGAATTTGCTGGAGGTTACGCTGATCGCTTCAACGACAAGGGGATAATTTTTAAGTATATTAGATACTGAAAACGCGGGACACGAATATAAACTGTTTTATAGTACTTTTCATAAGGATTGCATAAAATTACACTTTCATTTACCATATTTTGTCTTTTTTTTATCAAAATGTATCTAATTCAAATTAGATAGGAATGTACTCAGTCACAAACTGCTTTTACTTTAAATATACATATTATTTTTAATTGTTAAAATGGTTCAATTCTGAAAACAACATTCGAAAATATTATATTAAAGAAAAAGTTTCAGAAGTGTCATTTTTAATTGCTTTTATAACTGTTATAAAAACTCTTTAAATTTGTTATCAAAATGAAGGTTTTTAAAGTAGGAAAAGATATTGTCATGCCATTTATCATTTTCACGTGATACAGTGCTTACAGAATTTATATGACAATGGATCATAATTATAAAATATACCTTGAGCTTTAACTAAGACGCTACAATTACTTTCTGTCTTTAATGTATTACATGGTTACCATCAACTACTAACCCAAACCCAAATGTATTCGTAACACCTGAATTATATGCTATAATCAAATATAATTTTTTTCACCCTGTTATTGTCGCTATACAAGGTAAATGATAATTTCTAGTTAGATATTTATAAGATTTACTGTTTTAATGGGATCAATACTTTTTTGTAAAAGTGTATGATTTTTTCCCGCGGAGTAAATTGAAGCACGAGCCGTTGGTGAGGGCTATAATACAACAAGTGAAAAATTAATTTATGTTAGTTTAGTTTTTATGTATTTTAAAATTATTTGAATAGTAATATAATTTATGATAGTTACCTTTGATTTGTTTAATTTTGTTCATTTTTCACATTACGAGTCTGTGAGCACTTTCCCTCACGACGGAAGAAAAAATGCACAAATCTCGTAGATATGTAATTGGCTGTTTTTGTCATGATTTTGATATCATGGAAACCGAGTTTCTCTCCCAATCGTAAAAAATATATTTTTCATCCATATTTATAATTTTGAATGTGTAATGATTAAAAACAATATTCAATATAACAAATTCTATACATTACCGTACTGTTCTAAATCAAATACAACATGGGTTGTCAATGTTTAATGAACTTGTTATCGTAATTAAAAATGTATAATGTATGCTAATAAAGAAATAATTCGAATGATTACTTGGTGCAATCCTAGTTATGGTTTAGACAGTTTATCTTTATAAATCAGTAAATGGTGATGTTTAAGTTCATTTAACATTGACATCCCATATTTCACTTTATCTGGAACAGCACGGTAATGTATCTATAGCAATACAGTAATAACAGAAAAGTAAATAATGCATCCTAGCTGAAACTCAGCGTGGGTCTACTAATGCTAATTTCCTAGTTTAATCTGGTATTGAAAATGAGAGAAATATTTGAAAGTTTTCATTTATAACGGAGGTGACAGTACCTTCAATAAAAATTAGCTAGTTGCTATGCCAGCATAAAATATTATAAAACGAAAAGAATGAGAAGAATAGATATAAATTTTTATATTCTGCAAACGACAATATCAGTAAAATTTTATATGCATCCTGAATATGATTTGAAATTCAACAGAATCCCAACACGTCAATAGCACAGCCCCATAAAATCCCAAAATCCAGAACTGTGAACCTTGCGTCACAGAATCCAGCGATATATTGCGTACGCTAAGCAATTCAAAGGAGCGGAACAAAGTCTTGGCGGTCTGCGGCGCTTCCCTGAATATTCCGCCGCTCGTAACTCTGTTTCTATGAGAGATATAGTAGCCGTGGACAGGGACAGGGGCAGGGCAGGGTTCGGGCGACGCTCGTTGAGCGAATCGATATGCGAACAGGGCGTGTGTACATAACGGCTATTGGCTGCGGAGCGCGCAAGACGCCGCATTTGAATATGCGCGGATCGCGCGACAGATGATTTGTCAGCCGCTGATATGCACTTCCTGGTTGCAACTCTTATGGGAAATCCTTCAATACAAATGATAGACCTACCTGGAACTTTAATTACTTACAACTCATAAATCTGTATTTCGGCTAATACGCTAGAATATGCAATAAAAGCTTAAAAAAAAAAATTTGCGTGGGACGGCAGGTGATTTTTCAAAAAATTGGTTTTGTTAATGAATTTACAAGCGAAAAATTGAATTTAAAAAATTTTTGCCTGAGGCGCAAAATTAATTCCGAAAAAATTATAAATACTGTATTATTTTATTAATTGATGTAGCTCAGATAAATAATATGAAATGTAATTAATGCACCTACCAATTAACATGAACACATCTTCATTTATCACATTGTATCACGACTTACCTTGAACTTTCATCACTTACACCTCACAAATCTGCATTTCAGCTAATACGCAATAAAAGACGTAAATATCTTGATATTTTTTCCAGGCTCCTACCAGTGAAAATCAATTTTGAAAAAAAATTGCGCGAGACGGAAAATTTTTTGAAATTTTGGTTGTCCATTTTTAAACAAAAATTGAATTTCAAAAAAAAATTTGCGTAGGACGCTGGACGATTTTCCAAAAAATTTTTTTGTTTATGTATTTATAAGTGAAAATTGAAGTTAAAAAATGTTTGCGTGAAGCGCAAAGTTAATTCCGAAAAAAATATTTGATTCATGCATATTTGCTCACAGGCAAACCAATAAAACACAAATCCCAACACCCCCCAGCATATTTTTTCTTTCTTTTTTTAAGAATTATGGAATATCGGAACCGATTTGTTCTTTGGATCGGTCCGTCGTCAATACAATAATTGTTACAAACAAATATTACAATAAATATAAGATAATATAATACATTTTATTGTGTAAATCTTCGTTCTGGCTGCTGAAGATGTTCATTTTCGAGAGTCAAGTTTCAATCCAGGTAGTGGACTCGGATCACTAGGAGTTCTTGCACACTGTATGTGACGGCTGGTTGTGTTTCGAGTTGACAAACGTGGAGTCAAACTGTACAAAATATTTCATAAGTTTTAAGTAATTAAATCTATTATATCCAAATTCAAAGTATATGCATTATTAATTTTATCAATTAAATATTTATTTTATCATCCCTCATGCGTAAATAATTTTATATATTCGTTTGTCTTAAAAACTATCATGTGTAAACGTTACGGATGGGGCTGAGCTAAATAAATATGAAATTAATGTAACGAATACATAAAATTAATAAAAAAAATTACTGAAACAGCAGCAATGTGTTGAATAAATATTATCGGAGTATAGATACTGAATGCAGAAAGCAATTATCAAGTGAAATATCTACTTACCTTGAGCGCTGTTGCTGTCGTCTTCCTCGATGGTCACTTCTCTAGGTAGAAACCTCTGCGACCTCCTGACAACCATCATCTGCTCTGGATGAAACTGTCTGAGAGCTTCGTGAACTCTAAATCTGCAACATTTTTGTGGCATCAGTCACACTGTCCAGTTGCTCTTCAAACATTCAAACTTTTTTCAATAATTATCAAAATTATAACGTTTAAACTATTGTAACATTTGAAATTTATATTGTCTGAACAATGCTTCAAATAAAATGTGCATTTTGCATAGTTTTGGATATTTTTTTTGTTAAACTAATTCTTAAAAAACCATTATATAATCGCCTTACTTAAAACTAATATGTGTGTATTTCGGAACGGAGGAGTAGCTAATTATAACTAACTTAACCTAAATAGCGACTATATAATTAATAATTGTATTACTGGCATTGTAAAATAGAGAAAATTTACTTGAAGCATTTATTGTTAAAACAATTTAGGAATATTTGACCCAAGTCTTTCTGAACCACCAGTATGTAGTAAAATATAATATTGAACGCAAGAATCAGTAAATCGTTATAATTTGAAAGAGGCAAATAAATAAAAAGAAACTTATCTTTTGTCATGTCTTCATTGCATCTGGACAACACGAGAGCCCGAGTATATTCTGTACGTTCGAGAGTCAAGTTCTACTCCTGGAGGTGGACACAGATCACCAGGAGTTTCACGCACTGCCGGAAATGTATGCGAAGGTTGGTTGTGTCTGGAGCTGAAAAACGTGGGATCAAACTGATCAACATGTTTTATAAGTTTTAAATAATTAAATCATTGAAGAATATTTGAAATCCAAAGATTTTAATTTAATTTTAGTTTGCATTCAATAACTATGTCAAATAAATTTTAAATGTTAAAAGTACAAGTGTTATTACTCAGAATTTAATTGTTTAATTTTATCAATTAAATAATAGTTTTATCACCCTTCATGCGTAGATAATTTTATATATTCGTATTTCTTAAAAACTATCATGTGTAAACGGTACGGATCGGGTGGTGCTAAATAAATATAATAAATATAACGAATACATAAAATTAATAATAAAATGACTGAAAAAGAAACAATATGTTGCATAAAAATTTTCAGACAAAGTTACTGGATGCAGAGAGTAATTCTAATAAAAATAAAAATGAGTTTCGTATATTCTACAAGTTCGAATATACCGTGACATTAAGTGTCAAGTGAAATATCTACTTCCCTTGAACGTTGTTGCTGTCGTCTTCCTCGATGACCACTTCTCCAGGTACAAACCTCTACGACCTCCTAACAACCATCATCTGCTCTGGATGAAATTGTCTGAGAGCTTCGTGAACTCTAAATCTGCAACATTTTTGTGGCATCAGTCACATTGTCCAGTTGCTCTTCAGACATTAAATTTTTTTCAATAATCAACAAAAATTATAACGTTAAACAATTGTAACGTTTATATGGTGTGTGAACTTTGCACATTTTAATTTGGCTGCCTTCTGAGTTCAATAATTATATCGCGAGAGATCTAGTCACAATGACAGGCAGCATGAAAGCTGATTAAGACGAACAAATTTTATTTATTCACCCGTAAAATTTTCGAATGCTTCAAATAAAATGAATAGTGTTATTATAATTACTTTGGAAAATTTTTGTTGTTAAATTAATTGTTAAAGATTATTGTTCAACATTTATATATTCGCTTGACTTAAAACTAACGTGTATATTTCGGAACGGAGGGTAGCTAATTATAACTAACTTAACCTAATAAGCGACTATATAAATAATAATTGAATTACTGACATTGTAGTATAAATATTTACTTGAAGCATTTATTGTTAAAATAAGTTAGGAATATATACCCAAGTTTTTCTGAACTACCAGTAGATATGTAATAATACAATCTTGTGGTATAATTATTGAATGAACGAAACAATTCTTTTCATACGTAAAATACAATTCTAAATCGTATTCATTGCAATCATTTAATCATTACAATTTGAAAGAGGCAAAAAAAAAATAATGAAAAACTTATCTTAATTGCACCTCACGAGAACCCAGCATAGATTATTCTGCTCAGAAGTTCAGCTAACAGGATTAAGTTTGAATCCTGAAATACGAAAAATACATATTAAAATCAATTCATTTTTCATCAAAATACATAAACACATATTCACTACATACACATATTCATACAACGCATATTGAATCTAAATACAGGCAATCAATTATTACAATTATTTTTTTTATATTTAATCTTTAAATCTATTTAAATATTCTTATTACGTCAATATTATGTTTAGAAATAAATATTATTGCCCGTATTGATAACTTTTATAGCAGTAATAATAACAATACAGTAAACATTGCTTACATTTGAAGCGATGTTGAATGTTTTCAACTGAGTAAAACTATAATTTGTTTTCCAGCAACAATTTATACACTAAATGACCAGGAAAAAATACTGAACCGATTGATTGATATAAGTTTTAAACATATAATCGAAAATATTTTGTGATAATTAGATTTTTACACACACCCAAACACTTTGTTGAGCTCACTGACAGAAACAGTTGAACAAATCAACAAAGTGGCGCGAAGCGCAATACCAACTTAAATTCTTGTTTCTATTTCATAAGATGTTTTTAATATTTTATATTATTATAATTTTGCGGAGAATACTGGCCGAATTCAAGAAAATATTTTTTAATTAGTTCTATACCTACCAAAAATACGAAATAGTTAATTTATTGCTGCACACAAAACATACAATCAGTTTCAATGGAATAATAATAATGCTCAACAATAGTAGAACAAATTATACCTCTTATAAATACTTGCGCCAATTGTATTCTAAATGAACTGTTCTTTATTTACAAATTTCCAACGTATGTACATGTTAACATTTCCTCCGGCTGGCATAACAACGTAGTGCTTGGCTATTCAACAAAAACAACACGTCCTAAACCAGTGTAGTCTGCGTTCTGCAAAAAACAATTTTGTTTACATTTACGTCGGAGGCTTCTCACAAATATTCCTGAAAAGACAACTGAGAAAAACTACGAACGGTTTTAAAAATCTTTATCATGAATAAATGTGTTGTAAGCATGTATTTTTGGGATCAAAATATGGTTAATATAATAAATTTCCAATCAGAATATAAACACGAAAGAAGCGAATTCATTTCTGCTCCATACATTTTTTGTTTTGTTTATTTTAGTTTGAATATAAAAAACAATATTGTTTAAAGTGAAACAGTAATGTAGTGAGTAAAGATAAATGCGTGTTCTAGTTGCGAACTTCTGTGAGAAAAACTTTCGTCTCCGTTTTTTTGTTCATTTCTTGTCGAGTAGAATTGCATTGCTGTTACGATCGCAGGGACAACAGCAGACTGATTAGGTTATTTATAAAGTGGTTCACGTGAAAAGAAAGGAACGGCCCAAAAGCAATGCGCTTCAGTCTGGCTTATCAGCTGTTGAGATCGATTCAACATTTGTCTGAACACTCACCGAGATACCGCGGGAAACTAACAAAACAAATATTGAGATTTATGTACTTGCCTTTCGTCTTTGTACCTAACAACACCGCTTTATGCAAATACAGGTCTATTATGTCGAAAACCTTAGCTAGCGGAATTTAATACGATTGTTATACAGTTAAACAGCGGTATCTCATTTAAAAACAATTCTCAAACGCCGTCTCAATTTTTGCACACTTAAAAATTTATAAAACGTGCTCGGTACGTACCTAATTGTGTTTGATAATGACTTCATTATGAATGCAGAATACAAAAAGTCTTTATAAAACAATAAAGTCTATTTAAATTATTCTTGATATAATATTTATATTTTATTTATATTCAATATCCTGATATTGTTATAAATGCATTTCTTTGTATTTATTGACTTTTAAGAACTTATCTCAATTGTGGGAACAAAATGCCTGTGCTGAGTTTCATTGCGCTTGGACAAACTATATATCTGATATTGATGTCTGAACGTATCCCACTATCGCAACTTCCAAATGGAAGTATCGTATAGTTGGCAACACTGGTTTTTTCTGTATGTAGTGAGCAAATAATGTTGGTACACGTGGATTGTAGAGTTGTCATGTCAAATTAAAATGTCAAATTGGTGATTGTACTTTACAATATTAGCATATCTGGAGATAGATAGATTATTCTAAAATGGTTACCCTACGTGAAAAACAAATAAGTATGGTTTTATATATTTATTTATATTAGTTAATCCATATTATCCTTAATTTTGCTTTCATAGATGCTATCAAGCAGATGCTTAACCTTAATCAACCACAAACTAAGGCTGTTGCAGCCGAACCAGTATGGAAAATACTTGTATATGATCGTATAGGCCAAGACATAATATCGCCGATACTTTCTGTGAAAGAACTTCGCGAATTAGGCGTGACTTTACATGTGTATGTTTTCAAAGTTAATTACACTCTTACAATCATTAATCAGATTTATTTTAGTCTTTTACATTCCGACCGTGATCCTATTCCAGAAGTACCTGCAATATATTTCTGTGCGCCAAGTGAAGAAAACTTAGGACGAATTAGCCAAGATTTTCAAAAGGGAGTTTATGATTCATACCATCTTAATTTTATATCACCGATTTCTAGACAAAAATTAGAAGACATAGCATCTGCAGCTCTACAAGCAAACTGCGTAGCGAATATTCATAAAGTAATCATTTAGTAATTATTGTTATTATAATAGTAATAGTAAATTATTCGTTTGACAGGTTTACGATCAATATTTAAATTTTATTTCCTTAGAAGATGACATGTTCATATTAAGAAACCAAAACAGTGACAGCATTTCATATTATGGTAAATACCATTTACATAAGATATCTCGTAGATTATCTAAAATATGTTTTAGCAATTAATCGAGGAGATATAAAAGACACAGAAATGGACAATATTATGGATAGCATAGTGGATAGTTTATTTTCAGTATTTGTAACTCAAGGAAATGTGCCTATTATTCGTTGCCCGCGAGGTAACGCAGCTGAAATGGTTGCCAAAAAACTAGACAAGAAACTTCGGGATAATTTATTTGATGCCAGAAATAATTTATTCCAAATGGACACATCACAAGCCGGTGGCTTCAATTTTCAGCGACCTCTACTTATTGTTTTGGACCGTAATGTTGATATGGCTACTCCGTTACATCACACGTGGACCTATCAAGCTCTAGCTCACGACACGCTCGAGTTATCGCTAAATAGAGTTGTTGTGGAAGAAAAACCTTCAGGTAAAGCACACTTAGTAAATTTAAATACCTTACTGTCTTCTTGTTCTCTCGTCATTTTACTTTTAATTAATTATTTGGGCTTTCTTTATAAAATATTGCAAATACATTTCCGGTAGGAGGAGCAAGAGCCAAAAATCGAACATGCGAATTAGATTCGAGAGATAAATTCTGGATGGCACAGAAAGGTGCACCGTTCCCTACTGTTGCCGAATCAATTCAAGAAGAATTAGAACAGTACAGATCTTCAGAAGAAGAAGTTAAAAAACTGAAAAGCTCAATGGGAATCGACGGAGAATCTGATGCTGCTTTATCAATGGTTTCTGATAATACCGCAAGGTTGACATCAGCTGTGAATTCTTTGCCGCAGTTATTAGAGAAGAAAAGATTAATTGATATGCATACAACAATCGCGACAGGTAATTTTTACAAATTAAGCTTTAACTCATTTTTTTACTCATTTGGCTTGTAGGAATTTTGAATTACATAAAAACAAGGAAACTGGACACGTTTTTTGAAATGGAAGAAAAGATCATGAGTAAAACGGCGCTAGACAAAAACATACTGGATATTATATCGGATCCAGAGTCTGGTTCTCCAGAAGATAAAATGAGATTGTTTATAATCTATTACATTTGTTCACCACATGTAAATGAAATAGATTATCATAAATTTGAATCGGCACTGAGAGATGTCGGATGCGACATGAATGCCATGACGTTTATCAAACGTTGGAAGTAATAATTTTTCATAATCAACTGAAACTCAATATTGATTGAATTATATTACAGGGGGTATTCAAAACTTCCAACATCTTCAAACCAGTATGAAGGAGCAGGAACAAAGACAGTGAACATGTTTTCTAAGTTAGTTTCACAGGGATCATCTTTCGTTATGGAAGGAGTTAAAAATCTTGTTATTAAACGGCATGTATGTTTTGAAAATATTTTATTAGTACTTCCATTGTATACAGGATATTTTATTTTAGAATTTACCGGTGACAAAAATAGTAGATCAACTAATGGAACTGAAAAATACTCAAGAAGTTGAAGATTATTATTATTTGGATCCCAAATTATTAAAACTTACTGAAATACCTAGAAATAGAGCTCCATTTCAAGATGCGATAGTCTTTATTGTTGGCGGAGGAAATTATATTGAATATCAGAATTTAGTTGATTATGCAAAGGTATTTCATGTAATTTTAATCAAAGTTATATTACTATATTATTTGTCTTGCAGCAAAAAACAGCGGCTGGATACACGAAAAGAATTATTTATGGCTCTTCCACCTTAAACAACGCAAAACAGTTTTTGAAACAATTGTCACTTTTAGGCCAAGAAATTAACTAACTTTACACATGCTATTGTTATTTATATTTTAAGATGAGATATTGGTGTTAATCATTTATATTTTTTAGGGACAAGCTATATTGTTTAAATCTATTGTTTTAGATGTATTATGCACTTTAATAAATTATATTTTATCAGTTCATTTTTTAAATGGCAAGTTAAACACGTATTTATTTTAAAACCAGTATAAAATATATTAGCGATAAACATAGATTCGAATATGACGACACTGATACATAAATGTAGTTTCGTGTATCTTTTGGCGGGTATAACCTTGACGGTTGACAGTGGAAAGCGAACTCTATTGTGAAATATTTTCAGCTAGTATGAAGTGAACTTTGATATTTCTTTTATCTTAATTTTGCTATAATTCGGTCTTAATTTGTTAAATTTACGTTCCCATAATTAAAATGGGTGATAGGAAAAAATATGACTTCGTTGGACTGGATGATATGTGCAGTTTGACTGGTAAAAACATAAACATTTCATCAACTCCAGACATAACCTCTATTATAGATGCTTTCGAAAACAATAAAAATCCTTCTGATTTGTTTTTGAACGGAAGTGATCAATTAAACAGCAATATAATGGATGAGAGACTTAATTATTTATGCGAAAACTTAGAAAATATAAAATCATGGCTAGATCGAACATTGGTTCCAAGTTTACCAATGATGAACACAGAAGATGTAAGAAAATGTATTCCAACATTAAATTTAATAGATACTAAAATGTATCAGATAGGATCAATGACTAAAAGAATACGAAAGCAGTACAGTAAACGAAGAATATCAAGACCTCAAAAGTGTTATGAAGCTCTTTGTCCAGTATGTCAAAAATTTTTTTACTTAAAAAAATCAAACGATTGGTTCGAATTAGAAGATCATGATCATATTGCAGAAATACTGTCTTCAGGTGTTGTATTTAATCTAGTTCCTTACGATGATTCTACAGGTAAGAGGTTTTCATCTTTAATGCCAATTGTTGCTAATGCTACCAATATTTTGTAGAATCAGATAATAGCAGTGAAAAATATAATACGCTTGAAATGAAACTTGAAGAGCTAGGACTTAAAATAAATGAAAACTCTGAAACAAATGCTAGACAGTTTGTGCGAAGTACATTACCACTGTGCCTATACAATGCGCAAGTTCGAAGCATGTTATACCCTTCACCGTTAACATCAAATGTTTGTTCTGCAGAAAATAATAACAGATTTTACACTATTCAGGCAATTGCATATAATAGATATCAGTGTTTAATATGTAAAGTAGATATGCATCAGGATAAATGTGTCTATGCTCATATATCAGGAAATAAGCATAAAAACAAAATAGTTGACCGTTTTCAAAGTAGCAGAGTAATGAATTATCACTCAATATTTTCCAAGATGCCTCCTGAAATGCAAATACATCAAGTTGTTTTTAGACCAAGTTATAAACTAGAGTTTTTGTATTGTAAAGTGTGCGCTTTACAAATAAGTGAAGAGAAAATTTTACAGCATATTAGCACTGATATGCACAGAATTCGTTTCAATACTAAAAAATTTAGAAAATATTATTTTTTTGACGAAATGCTCAAATCATTTGGCATGGATCCTTGCAACAGTGAAGAAGATTCTTCGGAAAAATCGATTCAGTCACTGCTTATATACAATTCGGAAAATAAAATGAACGCTCTCACTGGTTCCTCCGCAGAGATTTTATTATTAAATGAAAATAAATCTGATTCTTTCATGGCGGGAGAAAGTACTGATGACGATGAGGATGATAGTGAAGAAGAAACATCAGAAATGTCATCAAAATCTCAAAGCGCTGCTGAAGAAAATGCAACATCGCAATCAAATAATGAACCGCTTCAGGGGCCTTCAAATGTGACAAGAAAAGAAACGCCAAAGAAAAGCAAAGGTGCTAACGCACAGACAAATGGAAAGGCAACTAATTCAGAAACTCAAGAGAATAATGAAAATAAACCATCTATCAAACATAATATTGTTTCAGCTTTTAAGGAAAGGCCCGAAAATATGTTTGATTACATAGAGAATCGATACCAAATTCATTTAGACTATATTAAATTTATTAATTCCATTCCACAATGTACTCTTTGTATGAAATTTATTCCTAAACCAATCAAGGATATAAAAAATCATTTTGCATCCAATGATCACAAGAAGAATGCTGAGATTCATTGCGGGAAACAAAAATATTTTTATTATTGTGATCTTTGTTACAAATACATTCGAAATGAAACAAAATGGTGTGAACACTTATCATGCATTGAACATAAACAAAGGTAATTAATAATATATTGAACACGTGTTTTTCATAATACTTTTCCTATTTCAAGTTCATAAAGTCAACTGAAATAAGTTCAATTTTGTAGCATTGTTTTTGAGAAAAACTTTCACAAAATCGACTTTGTGAACGTGAAATAGGAAAATATTATTCTTATTATTTGGTAATTTGCATGTGTAAAATGTGAAAAATTAAAAAGTTTTTTTTATAACATGTAGATTAGATGCTATTCAGAAAAATAAGGAACCAAGAGGTGGTCCATTTAAAGAATACGAATGCACACCATGTTTTCTCGTTTTTTACGGAAATACTTCCACAATTACTAAACATTTAAAGGAAAATATTGGTACTATTAAAAGAGGAAAGAAAGTTAAAGGTACAGTTTTTAATTAAATATTTAATTTAAGAAATAAATTAAAATATATTTTTAGAAGTAAAGTTGCCTCCCCAGTTAAGTAATTTAATGCGGAATGATCAGCTATTTAATGAAGAAATATACAAATTGTCGAAAGAATCAAATGATGTATTAAAATCAATCGAAAAGACCTGGGATTGTTGTAGAGGAATTGAAAATGCTTTGGAGCCTATATTTGGACAATGTAAAGTGTATCCATTCGGTTCGCGCGTCTCTGGATTAGGAAATACTGTAAATACTAGTCAAATAAATATATATGTATATTTTTTAAATAACGATTTTCTTATAGGTGAGTGATTTAGATGTCTTTGTAGACACAGGATTAATGTACGAAGGAATGTTTTACCAAGATGCAGAAAGTCAGGCTAAATTAGTAAATCAAACAACTCGAGCGCTGAAAAAGCATAAAGATTTTGTTGATGTGTTTGCAATTCCAAATGCACGAACACCAATAGTTCAAGTGTTTCATAAGATTACCGAACTTGATTGTGATTTGTCTTTTCGTCATGGGCTTAGTGTAGAAAATACCGAATTCTTAAGGTTATTATTTATTCATTTTTTTATTAATCGTTTATAAAATGAGTATTTTATTTATTGTAGACTTTGTATAGCTGTGCAACCTAAATTAAAAACAGTAATTTTGTTTTTAAAACGATGGTCGTTTTTCTGCAAATTGTCTGAAAGAATAACAACTTATGCTCTAGCCATGCTGTCTATTTTTTATTTTCAACAGAAAGGTTATCTGCCTTCCATAAAAGCTCTTCGAGAAATAGATCCAACGGAACCTAAAGTTATTGCAGGTAGCTTTACGCATTACATTTATTTATTATAAATATGTAAACAATGTTTTTTAAATAATTCTAGGCTGGCAAACATTTTGCTTCAACAAACCTCTGACCGAATTAAATATGCTTTTTCCACCATGCCCCCTGTTTACAAAAGAGATACTAGCTGAGTTCTTCGAATTTTATATGAAATTCAAATTTAATGTAGAGGTAAATGATAATATAGTAGACATGTAGCTTACGAAAGATACATTGTATACATTTTCAGGTTGTATGCCCTCTTCTGGGTTATACAGTTTTAAAATCAGATTTTTATGAAGAAAAAGGAAAACGTTTACCATTAGAGATGCAAACCTATGTCTGCAAAATCAACGAAAGTGAGGAAAACGAAGTGTTTCGCTCAATGTCCCCAATGTGCGTTCAGGACCCGTTTGATTTGAGTCACAACCTGACGAAAGCTTGTCCGGTAGATGTAGTAAATCGGTTTGTTACGCTGTGTCTACTGTCCCATGCGACATTATGCAAGAAAAGTTAAATTTTTAATATTTCATTTTATTTTTAAGGTAAGATAACGAAAGCATTTTAATTATGATTATTTTTTTCTTGTAATTTATACATGTAGAAAAAATTACGCATTATATTTGTCAATTTTATTATTCCGTTTTATTTTTGTTATGTGATGAGTTAATGAAGTGAAAACAAAACTAATAAAATACAAAATTGAGTTGATGGCGAGAATTGCAATCCCACAGAATTTACAAAAGGCGCGATTCAATATATACTTATACGAATATTAAACAATGAACTTTCACAATTTTATTTAGTACAGGGTATTATTTTCAAGTCTCAAATCCAAGTTTGATGCGGGAACACTATGAATATAAAATTTGGTGCTATTATTTTGTATACACTAATTTAATTTTTGTTCATTATGGAAATTAATCCAACATGGTATAGATACATGTAATTTCATACCTTTAAATTTGTTATAAACTCATATGAACGATAAATGTGTGATTGTATTATTATTAGCATGGAGTTAACTGTATCGAATAATCTCAATAAATATTAAGAAACAAAAATTCTGATGTGGCCTGCACATATCCTCCCGCCCAATACGGTACAAAATAGTATTTGATAATACAGAAAAATATCTTCTTATTTGTTTATTTTCTATTTATATTCGAGAAATTTAATTTTCTTTCTTATATTTAATTTTTTGACATATATTTCAGTAAGAAAACAGCTTCACAATCACAATGTCATGTGTAACATTTTGTACAAAATTATTTTTTTTAAGTGTTTCCATGGTGTACATAAAATGCAAGATTTATGAAATTTAATTTCTCTATATTTTATTATCTCCAAAACTAATGAAAATTAATCAAATTAATGTAATCAAAACAAATGTAAAATTGGATATTCTACAATTTCCAAAATAACATAAATTAAAAAATTAAATTTAACAGTGTTTTTTTCACGGAAAACTGTTAAGGGCTTTTGGTGAACTGCTACTTCCTGTTGGCCAATTTTTTCCAAAATCTAATCAGCTCTTCATATAAATATAAGAAGCAAAATTTAAAAATATATATTTTTGGTATTATAGTATTTGAGATATGCGAGACAAAAAAAATCGGCACTGACCACATACACACACACATATTTACAGACAAAATTTATAGGTATAATTAAATAAATAATTTCATGAATTTGAATAATTAGTTATGGAATACAAAATAAAACCAATAATTCAGCATTATTTAAAAAATATTTTTATTGACCTCATACAAAACTTATGTTTATATGTATTGAATATAATATGAAATTTATCAACATGAAATACAAATATTGAATTAGACAATTTTCAAGTCCAAATACTTATTTCAGAAAATAAAATATATTCAACGTACTAAATACTTAATTATTTTGTACAATTTAATGTCTTAAAATTAAAACAACTGAACAAAACTTAATTATTTCTGTTTTTCTTGGACCGATTTTTATTTTTCTTCTTTCTTTCGACTTCTGGTGACGACGACATGGCTTCATTTTTGCGTTTTGACGTTACACTAAAACCTTCTATATATGGCTCCACCAAATTAACAACTATTTTCTCATGTTGTATATTATTAGAATCTAAACTTATGCGGATTTTAACTGGATCAAAAGCATAAAAAATTAAATCGTCATATCGCTGAGTTTGATTTTCTTCATTGTATTCGAATTTAACTTTTGGGTTATCTTTCGGAAGATACATAGTACATTCTAAACCAAACTTTGGAATTAAAATTTGAAGAGCGTTTTTACGTACGTATAAAATGTAACCGTCTTCTTCGGTTTCCTTTCCGCGGAAGAACATCTAGAAAATACAAATTGATATTTTTCTGGTAATAACAATTAAAAATATTCTTACATGTGTGTTAAGTCCAACGGAAGCTCTTCCGGCATACTGCGCCATTCGATTTCTATAATTCAAATTGTGACACAAAGCATGCGTCTTACGTTTATCCAGCAAATCTGGATAAGTTATATCAGCGCCAATGCAAACAGCGAGTAAGCGGTGCACCATGATATCCGCATACCGACGAATCGGTGATGTGAAATGAGTATACAAAGGAACAGCCAAACCGTAGTGGCGGAAATCGTCTTTCTGGAACATACCGCTGGAAAAGTACTGAGCCTGGAGCATGCACCGAGTGGCTAGGATACGGAACATTGTGTTCAGGTAGGCGTTGTCTTCTCTCACCGCGCGGTCGAGCGATAGAGCCAGCTGACGCCCGCTGCTGGTATCGATGGAGAAACCCTACAAGACAATCGATTACATGCATTTTGATTGTTTTAAAATAAAAACAATAATCTTCACTTAAACGGGACAAATACTGTCCCCATCGGGACGCGGAAAATTGGGACTGTCTCGGCGAAAACTACGCCCTACTTAGAGTGTCTTTTAAATTAATGTAATCTGGTTTAGGCTGAGAAAAAATATCATGTTCTATAAAATTATTCTTAAGAAATATAATTATTCAAAATGAAACCTATAACTAATATATTAACAATTCCAATCCAAAAAAACAATGTTTAATTTCATGTGAAATCATTATCAAATCAAATCAAAAAATAAACATACCAAGTGATGTCCAGCTTTAATTAGCGGCTCAAAATTAGACATTGGTGGAACCGGATGTCTACGCAACACTGCGCAATCCGGAAACTCAGCCAGAATTTTCTCAGCAACAGAAATATTTGCTAACAACATGAATTCCTCGACCATTGAATTCGTCTCGAATACTTTCTTAGCTTGTACATCAATAGGATCCATTGTTTCACTATCCACTTGGAACCGAATTTCGGGGGAAGCCAGTACGAGAGCCCTAACAAATAAACAAATATAGTGGTAAATTAATTTTTGAAAACTGTCACCACATAAAACTACCACTGTGGTTCAACCAAAAATATAGCATAATACCGAGATCTGCTTTGAGCAGAGTGCCACACCCAAAACGGGTAAAAGGCGTGATGATATATTTATTTATTTTTACCCGTTTTCGATTCTTCGGCTCTTTAGTATTTTAGCCAATTTGTTCAGATTTCTAAGCGAAACAGCCAAGCCATCATTTTGCGACTTATCATCAATTTTCATCTGTGCTTCCTCGTAAGTCATCGCTCTTTTAGATTTAATTATACTTTTATGATAATCAACGTTCACTATGTTTGCGTGTTTATCCATTTCCCAAACAACAGAGAATGCAAATCGTTCTACTCCTCCGCGCAAGGAACATAGATTAGAGCTGAGAAGATCAGGAACCATGTCGATACGTTTATCTACTAAATATACAGTTGTAGCTCTGGAAGCGGCTTCCAAATCCAAAGCTGTTCCTGGGCGGATGAAATGACTAACATCGGCGATGTGAACGCCAACTT
The DNA here is from genome assembly GCA_963942605.1 of Poecilus cupreus. Taxonomy (NCBI): domain Eukaryota; kingdom Metazoa; phylum Arthropoda; class Insecta; order Coleoptera; family Carabidae; genus Poecilus; species Poecilus cupreus. Next base: position 743,221 of record OZ012714.1, on the reverse strand, counting down.
GTAAGTTCCCATTGGGAAGTTCGCGGCAATGTAACGCATCGTCTATGTCAGTGCAACCTGGAGGGTCCACAGAACATATGTCCCAACTACGCAAGTCTTTTCGCACTTTAAAGTCCTAAAAAAAGACGTACTAAAATTTGAATTACTAATATTTAGTGAGTAATTACATCTTCTGTAATGACCCAAGGCATTTTCGGCAGGAAACTTAAAACCTCCTCCGAAAATTTGCTGTGAGGCACATCATGTTCTAGAAGTAATACTTCGTTTTCGGTTTCTCGATTTCCAATTGTTCCCAGCGCTCGAACAAAATGCCCCTGAAATATTTGAGAAGAATGGTTTAGTGACTAAATGCCCAATCGATTGAGTGTGTATAATGGTGTGTTAATGCCTACAGTGATGTATAGTTTTGGATGTTGGATGTGGATGAAGAAGCATGAACGACGTATAACTGCTGAGGAAATGAAGTATTTGAGAGGGGAGTGATCGTGTCCGGAACACATTGGTGTATGACGAATGTGAGATAGAGAAGAATGTTGAGTCAGTTAGGCTGGTTTGGCCATCTCGAAAGGTTGATAAAAATACTATATGCGGGTGGGATTGAGGGTGAACGATTGCGTGGGCGTCCGAGGAATAAATGGTTGGATACGATTGATGGTTTGTTGCGTGAACGAATGTATGAATGTGGACGAGGCGAAAGTGGTGTGTTAGGATAGGAATGTTTGTACTTACACTTGGATATCTTGAATTTTGTTTCCAGTGATCAATTGCGACAATAATTTTCTGAGTTTTCAAAAATTCGGATTGTCTGGTTTCAATCCTAATTTTCGGAATTTTCTTTTCAGCCGGAATGAATATTTGATTTGAGTTTGAACTATCTCCACTTTGTTGAATAATACCGCAGTATTGCCTCCATTTTCTACGTATTATACCTACAACTCGCCCTGTAGGCTTCTTATTTGATTTTTTAATTGCTAAAGCTTTAAAAACATTCTCCTTTTCCTCAACAACTTCCGCATCATTTTCATTATCTGCATCTTCATCTTCTAGAACTATATCACTCGGTGCAGACCATTTGTCTTCAGGATATAACTCCACGGCTACTTTATCTCCATCTATTGCACGATTTAATCCTGAACGTCCTTGCAACAAAATCTGAAATAAAGTGGTAATTAACTTTGCAGAAAATTATTGTGTAATAAAAATTTACGGTATCTTCAGTTCCTTCCACATTTACAGATCCTTCCAGATAATTTTCCCTGGAAGCGTAAAATGTTCCTTGCAGAAATTTTCCAAATTTTATTCCTTCGTGAATTTCTCCTGTAGTTAAATGTTTAGGGAATAATTCAGCACCGTCGTCGTTTCCATGAAAATCTTTTCTGCATAGTTTATCTTCCAAATTAATTGCTTTATTTAAACCTCTGACATACTCTTGCACTAAAAATGATTAAATAATAATGTGGATGTTATATTTTTAAAGCAACGAATACGTACTAGAAAAGGCAATTATATTTTCTTCCTGAGCTAATTTTCTATTAGCAACATCATCTGTTAATAAAACAATTTTTATTTTTGGAATATGGTTCTGATACCATTTACAAGCACGTCGAATTAGCTGATCATTATGATCGTTCATAGATTTTGAACTGTCACGGCTTATATAAGTATCTCTACAAACAGGACGATACATTATTATTTTACTTATATCTCACTGCATTCATACATACCTATGATGTTCATTGGCAAAAACATAAAAATGTCTGCTGGAATTTTCAATTAGACTAGTTAGTCTTTTAGAAACTGGTAAACTGCGATTTCTCACTTCTTGGTACACAGTTTGCAATATTACTACATTATTTATTGCATCCTCGTCCAAAATATCAATCTATATAATAATAAATAACTAGTAGTAATAAGAAAAACACTACTTTATAAACTATACCTGATCTAATATGATATTTGTATCCAGAATAATGTAGTGATTATCTTTAAGTATTTCATTGTTATTGTTAGGTTTAGCCACTAAAATTGGGTTGGCCAAGCATTCCATGCATACTTCTGATCCACATCCTATGTCATCACGTAAATAATGTTCACGAATATTCTGAAAAGTAAATAAAATTTAGTAAAACAGTAATCTAACCCTAATTCCCGGTTGTTACCTTCACAATATTCCCTGATTTATTTTTCTTTATGTATATGTGTGACATAAACATTTTGATTTAATTTTATGATTATTCTTACTCACTTTAAAACTTCTTCAACAATATTCTAAAAATCAACAATTATTGTAACAATTGAGGTTACATTCATGGTTACATTTCTCACATGTGTTTTGTTTGAAAACTTCGCCAACAACTTGAATCACCTGCGACATCTATATGAAGTAAATATTAACTTCTCTGATATACAATAATAATAATAATTAAAATTTAAACAATTGATTATGAAAACTTAAATAACTCATAATATTTTATTAAATTTTTAATTCTATATAAGTAAAATGTAAAAATATGGAACGCTTACTTCTAAAAATAATTTTGTCTGCATTGCAATCACAGTAAAATAATTTAAAAATGCAAATAATTGATGACACCATGCGATTGTAAATGGCAAGCGATATACCCAATAAATATTTCTAACAAGTACTGAATTTTAATAGGTGTTTTGTAAAAAACGAAATTTTATTATCATTAAAGATAGATATTTTGCACATGACCATATAATAAACAAAATACCCAGCCGATACTAATTCTATACATATTGAACAAAACATTACGATTGTATCATACCTATTAATGTTTTACAATTTTTCTGTTATTTACATTTTGCTATTTTTTTTATAACTTTCACCCATAATAGACTAGATGATATAATACTAGTTAATTAATTTAATTATGTAATAATACATCTTTTTTATCTGTCATCTAAAACAAGTTAACAGGATTTATTAATTAAAATCGTTTATTGTTCCACTATGCCCCACCTATATTGTAATACTTTTTTGTTTTTAAATTGGAACAAGGAACATGTTTTTTGGATTTGGATGTAACCGGTTGCTTTGTTTGGAAACGAAGAATAATCTTAATTTTTTATCTACGATTTTAAAGGGCATCTTTTCTAGGTTTATCAAGGTGACAAAATTACATTACATAAATAAATATATCTTCACACCATTTACCTATATCTGGGTGTGGCACGCTGCTCAAAGCAGATCTTGGTATTATGATATATTTTTGCATGTGAAGTGCGGTTACCAGACAGGCAGAGAAGTGTATGCTTTTTTCCTGCGGAATAAATTGTAGCACGAGCCGTAGGCGAGGCCTACAATACGACAAGCGAAAAAATGCACTTCTCTCCTGCCACCATTGATTTGATTTATTTTGTTCATTTCTCACAATAAATTCTATTATTTGAGTACTTTCCCTCACGACGGGACAGAAAATGCACAAATCTCGCGTTGATATGAAATTTTCTGTTTCTGTCATGATTTTGGTTTCATAGAAACCGAGTTTCTCTCCCGGTCGTGAAAAAACCTATTTATAAAAAAAAATCATGCGGGTGTTTTGAAACTAAAAAAGAACATTTTTTTTCCTGTGATAACTTTTTTATTCAAAACCAATTTACAACTTCGATCGACTGGTTCTAGTTCTAGTATACAAAAAAAAAAATGTAAATAAGAATTGTCTCCTGTTGCATTGGGTGTCAAATATTATTTATTCTGTGTTTTACATAAATAAAATAAAGTTTAACCGATTAGAGGGACGTATTTTCTGCAACTACTTCGTAGTTAAAACCCTGGTACAGATATTACATAATTAGTGAATATAATTCATTAATCTTTATATTTATTTATATACTTATTCCATTTATTATAGTATCTTTCTTGTTAGTTTTTTGCCATTTTTATTATTTTGGTTTTTTTTGGATAGTGAGGTTCCTTACTGATGTTATGTGTATCCGACATTAAAACTAAAATGATTCGTTATTTTCTAGGGACCAGTTGTTTGGGTCCTTAAATCACAATTATTTGAAAATATGTAGGCCCTTATACGTTTTGATAAAAATCAGTTTCAAAATCCATACTTCCATAGAAAATTCCTCGGAAAACTCCAACAAATAGTTTAATTCAATAACGCAAGTTATTTTATCTTTACTTGTCAATAAGATTTAAATTAGTTATATTTAATATTATTATCAGTTACACTGCTGTTTCTATATTATTTTAATTACCTTTAATTATTATTTTTCAATTTGACATTGTTTATTTTAAATTTAATAGCGGTAAAAGTAGCTAACTACTAGCTACTCGTTCGGTACTTGAAATAATCTAATATTTATAATAAATATGCTATTACTATTAAAGTATACAAGTTCTTCTGTATTCATGTAACATATTTGCTATCACGAAGACATGATCTGTGAGTAAACCATAGCAGTCATAGCATATAGTGCAAAATAAGTCACCTGCAGATCCGAATCGTACCGTATTCATCCGGCTACCCAACACGGAACCTTTTTGTGTCCATATCAATTCGTGAAGATTTGCATATTTAGGGCGTGTTCTCTCCGCAGACATCAACACATCACTCACACAAATATATAAATCACATATGTATACATGTTGACATTGGCATTCAACTATTTAATTAACATTGGACACACAACCTGATGACCAAGGTCGCCTGCTGTTTCGTGTGGTGCAAGTGAATTTCACTTGTGCGAATTTCGTATATATAGGTCGGGATTCTATGAGGGAGGCATCAGTTTCGACTGTTATCTAGATTCGCTGCAGACGATTCTTCCGCTACCTTCCAAAATGTTCAAGCTTGTAAGTAGATGTATCAGTAATACCTTTTAATTTAATATTATTTTAATTACTTGGTTAGTGTTAGTGGGGTACGTCATACCTCGAAATAAATTTTTGAAATTTGATTTCTAAGATCTTTTGTCAAACCCAATTTTGTATACAAACAGATTTAGTTCTATCTATTTCGTCTTTTTTAGTTGCTGGTCGTTCTCGCCGTTCTGGCTGTGGCTGCATCCCAATATGTTGCCTCTTATGGATACCCTTATGCTTACAACGGTGTGTACCGCTCTGGTGCAGTGGGATACTCCGGATACGCCTACCCTTATTCCGGATACCGCTCCGGGTACTACAGCGCCGGCTACTATTGAGTGGAATATCAGCTGATGAATGACTAATGATGACTTAAGGCGAATTTGTTTCTTGTTGCATTGTTTGTGGTTTTCGGTTTGTTTAATTAAATAAAGCTTTTTTTTGTAATTATATCTTGTTTTTATTTTTTATTCTTTAGCAGAGGTACACAACTGTTTAATGTGAAAATATGAATCTGTACATGTCTGTAGACTATTTTTTATTTTAGTAATTTGTCAACGATAATTCAACTTTGTGAGTTGATCTGAATTTTGTAAAGTTTAATTTATGAATTTACAATATAATAATACTCCTATAACTTTTATCTTGAAATCATAATGGGATAAATAGTTCCATGGTAACGCATCGGACTGTGGATCGCGAAATTCTCAATTCGAATCCCGCAGCCGTTAAGTTGCTATTTCAACCGAACTTCACGCACAAAAATATAATCTCTTTGCAAGATTTACGAAAGCAGAGTGCCTCACTCAAAATGGATAAAACTGTGATGATATATTTATTTATTTAACACAAATATTTCATTCAAAATATTGTGTAATAAATGACTGCAGTGTATAACATCGTATAAAATAATAATAATAAGTAGTTAGTAGTTAGTTAGTTTATGTTATTCTTGTTAGGAGTATAAAGAAATCAGATATAATAAATTTATTTTGTTTTAGAAATTAATAGACAATGGCGAAATTAATTTAGTAATCAAATTAGGAAATTCCCTGTGGTTTCCACTCCACTAACATATTAGGGGCTGTAATTTGACGGCTGGTAATCATACTTCACACGCGTCAATTGGCATGACATTTATTTTATAATATAAATTTTTTTGCGCTATAATAAGATACAGAGTACGATGGTTTTGGAAAATTCAATATTTCATTGGGAATTCCTGCAATATTTGAATGCGAAATATATTTTTGTATAAGCGTACTTTTGTACTATATGAAACATTTAATTTATATACAAATGCTAGGTAGAAAGACGATCTAAATTTTACATTTTTTTGAAAGTTCAAAATTAATACATTTTTTTTTTATTTATAGGAACTCGCGGACAACCTGGACGTCACCGAATCCTTTATCAAAGTTTTCCAAACAGCTTCTAAGTACATCATTCCTAATGTAATCGTGAGTAAATTAATTTTACTTTATAAAATACTATGTTCATTTCAATTTATAATAATGATATTATTTAACGAGCATTTTATTGTGCTTGATAATCTTTGCTTCTGAATATATACTGTAACTATAATACTATAATGTTTCAGTTAGCTAAATAATTTAAGATGTATCTGTTATGACAAATTGTTTTTTTATTGTTTCCGGACAGCAAAGACTAGACGTACTCTAAAACAAGAATTTTTTTAGCCTCAATTTGTACTGGAAATATTGTAATTATTCTTCTCATCATCTGAGTCCCTGTTCTTAATGAAATGTCAAGACGAAAATATTATTTAGATAATATGAGGATGAAAAGGACAAAATAAATTAATGTATAATTGAAATTATTTATTAGAATAAGTAAGATACAGGTGATTTCAATCTGATGAATACGATTTCAGAAGCTAAATAATGATATGACATAAACTTAATCGGTTTCATTGTATTTTTGGCTTATTAATTTATTGGATATAGGTACAGGAGGTATATTAACAATATTGCTATACAGGAGAACCAAGCGTATTGTCACTTTAAGCGCTACAGTCAGTTTTTATAAAGTAAAATAAACAAATTAAGACAATAACTTAAAATGTTAACTACACTAAAATTTAGTAATACTGGAACGCGCATTTGTAGGCTTTTATGAAAGCTAAAAACGAGCCTGAGACAGAAAGATGTCGCGGGCTACCCTACTTTATCTAACACTTGTTTTTAAAGTGGTTGCTATGTAAAATCATGTTGCATAGTCTTATCCAAAAGTGATAATAATATTTAGCAATGTTTTGTCCAATTATTTGAAAAATCCTTCAAAATCACATACATAATAATTAGTTAAACTCATTTCTATTAACGGATTATTTAATTTTTATATTAAAAATTTTATTTTAAAATCATTGCATGTTAATTTCTTTATATTTTCTTGTCAACATGTTACGTGGACTGTATCTCAGTGTCTCTCTCGGCTCGCATTTTCAACGTCAGTGAGTGTTTCAGTATTACTATATATTTCAGTGGTTAACTAGGTTACATTTTCGCTTGATGACATTGCCCTTGATCGCACTATATATAGCAGTGTTTTTTGTATAACCATTCACATTTTATTTATAACATTATAATTTACATATCTTATAACTTGCTAATAATAATAATAATAATAAATACGATACATGTATGTTGAAATTTGCTTGTAATTATCATTAAATATTTCTATATAAAATTATTATAATCTCAGTAAACATTACAGATTGACTAAGTAAAGATAAAATGAGCACAAGTGGAATACAGCAGTTACGAAGCCAAAATGTTATATTAAAATTAATAAATATCACTTATTTCGGGTCGTGAAGTTTCACAAATGCTTCCAAGGTTTTTGGAATTTGATTCTCGTACGGAATATTATGTTTGACGACTGTCGTGGCGCACAGACATTTCAAAGTAACATAATTTAACAAATGTATAAAGTTGAGAGGGTTCTGAGCAATTTTTGCAGATGGACATTCTCTGGAACTATTCGGCTGATCGATGTGTGCTCCGTAGTCCAGCAGCATTTGAACAAGCTTCAAATAAATATAATTAGTAAGGAATCAAATAATTTATTCATGTTGTACTTACAGAGCACCTGAAATTGTATGCGACCGATGCAACGTGCAGAGGGGTGGACTTTGTTTCGTTTCTAGCATTCACGTTCGCCCCGCAATCAAGCAATAACTTTATCACTTCTTGTTTTGGAAACACGTACTGAAATCAAATATTTAGATTCGATAAAATTTGTCAAATATTTTCTAATAGCTTACTATTTGATTATCGTCTGTAAAATAATTAGATCTTATTGTATTTAATCTGGAGACACATAAATGTAACAGAGTATCTCCTGTTGTAGAACTTCTTGGATTGATTCGAACTAAATTTGTAACTAATTCAGTTACCAAGTTTTTATGTTCTTCTGTTTTAGCGCTTTCAATCATGATATAAATGAGATGTGTAATACATTTTAAAATTCGGTCGAAACTGTCCATTTGTCGTTTGTGAGATGGTTTAATTTCCAGCAACTGTCTGGCCTCTAAAATAATAAATGTTATCATAAGGATTCAACTTGAAAATGGAACACATACCCGTTATATTATCTGTTAATAAGTGAAATGTCGCTACGACGTCTTGAAATATTTGATTTTCATCTTCATTTGTGTTTCCTATCAACGTCTTCTCTTTGAGATCTATCATTAATCGAACTAACGCTTGAGCAGTAAAACATGTGTCTGAGTATAATATTGTATCTTTTTCTACTCTAATTTCTAGAGCTCTTCGCCAGAGATCTATGCATCTATGATAGCGCATTGCATCGGCATACGAAGCCCCTCTAAACATTAATCTAATAAAACAATAAACATTAAACACAAGCAGACCAAGAAAATCATAGTCGATTGATACCTGAACACAGTGTCTTTATGATGTGGTCCCAGTATCCGTTCTGTAATTAACAAACTTTGTATTCGAATTGAATCTAAGTCAGCAGCTACGTTTTCTAGTTCGTCCATAGAAGAGAATTCAGTTTCGTACCGAAATGCACTACGGGGAACCATGACAGGCTGCTTAGGTAGAAGTCCATGAGTTTCGCGGATGTACTGTGCATTGCGCCAATGGTTTATTGCTGTGTGAATATCATTATGTTCATCTAAATGTGTGGAACCTAACAACTCGTGTGCATTAGCAAGGCGTTCATGTGAGTATTGTCTATGTGCAATGAGGTATTCAAAGATCCTGGTTGCGCCCTTTAAACAAGCCGTTTGAAGTGCGTCGTCACCATATCTCGACTTGGCGTGAATGTCAGCTCCATGTTCTAAGAGTAATTTCGTTGTCTCTAGACGGTGTTCTTGTATAGCATAGTGGAGAGCCGTTTTGTTTTGTATATCCCGAGCGTTTACATCTGCTCCATGTTTCAACAAAAACTTGCATAGTTGTACACTTTGTACAGAATTTATCAAACAGGTACCGCCATTATAGTTAGCTTTGCGAATGTCAGCCCCATTCTCTACTAAATATTGCACTATTTCTAAATGTGTCATAAAACATGCTGACCTTACTGGAGTGGAACCAGTATCAGAAACGGCGTTTATGTCAGCGCCGTGATTCACTAAACAACGTATCACAGACAATTTGCCAGACACAGCAGCACACCACAACGGAGTCACACAATGGACAGATCTAAACAAAGAAAAAGTATAACTATTAACAAACAGCTATTCGCTAAAATAAAGTGTTGTATATTGAACAAAAAATGATGTACTATAATATGACATATTTTACTTTTAATTAATCTTAAATATATATTCACAAACCTATCATCTGGAACCTCATACAATCCTCGCTGTTCAATGTCAGCATTACATATTGTTATTAAATATTCAGCAATTTCAACATGCCCTCTTTTACAAGCTATAAACAAGGGTGCACATCCTACTTTTACTTTATTTACAATTTCTCTTCTAATTTCCAATGGAAATTTTTCTAAACGATTTCTAATATTGTACGATAAACGGGCTCCGGGAGCCGCATGTTTACACTCTTCTATAAGATCATTGAAACATTGTTCTTTTTGATTAACTATATCAACTTTATTATGAGTAATCCACATTATATGTCACTCAAAAACCAAAAATAAACAAAACGGGGTAATCACTTGTCTTGTTCTAAATATTTGACAACTGTCTAGGCGTGTTGCCAATCTCTCCATAGGTTACTGTACTGAAATTACAAATGTCCCTAAAATGTCTACTATTTTTAAAATATTGATTATAAAATATCAGATCGGTAAATCTAGTCTTTATAATTTTATAATAGTATATTATACATTAATGGGGAGAAGTGTATGATTTTTCCCGCGGAGTAAATTGAAGCACGAGCCGTTGGCGAGGGCTACAATACAAAAAAAATTCATCACCTTTGTTTGTTGGATATACGGGTAGAATGAGAAGTTAATTTGGATAATTAAGGATGATTGTGAATAAAATAGTATGCATAGTTCAATGGGAGTTTCATTACAGCCTTGCGCTATATCTGAACCTCTCGGTCATATAATAAGCACTCGGCTCGAATGAAATATTTCCCACCTCACATGTAATATACTATTACAGTAATACAATTATATTAATGCATGATTTGTATGTTTATATAGGACCTCCATGAACCCGGAACCACCTTCTGCTGCTGCATCATCATCGTGGAGCTGCTGATATTCTGACCAGTCTCGCTGGACCCTGCATCATCGTGGATAACTTCACCAATCACAGCTTACTCTCCTCTTGGTTCACCAGACAGACCTTGGGCTAAACCTGAGGATCCTCAACTTCTAGAAGATCCCAAAATCAAAGCGATGGCTGAGAAGTACGGAAAGACTCCAGCACAAATTGTACTGCGCTATCAAGTTCAACGCGGCTGCATTACCTTCCCCAAATGGCAGCTGGCAAAAATGTAAGATAGAACGTCAATTATCAATTATACTAAAAATTTTCTATTGAAAGTGTTGTTTATAAAACCTATGCGAGTAAAAAAAATGAATTGCCTTTTATGATCTTTTTGGAACGCTTACTGTGGCAAGAAATTTTGCTGTGTTTCTGTAACTTGTCTACAATAGTCATTTTGAATGTTATATCTGAATATTTTATATTTAAATACATACATGTTTCCATATGAAGTACATATATTATTATATTATATTTAGTAAGTAGCTAATGAATAAATTCTTTCATACACTAATTGATTTTATATCAGACCAGGCTTGTTCAATTATGTTCAATTAAAAAATCTCTGATGTGACTAGCTCGGCGCTACGTTTACTGCTATTATTGTACATTGTAAGCATAGGCTCGGTTTGTGGAACGTACGTCGTAGCGGCGCAGAGATGCCGCAACAGTGTACAACTCTCCGCCATTTTGCTTAGTCAGTTGGCTGCATCATCTCCGCCATTGCGGGTGTGCTTGACACTCGCTCCGCGAATATTTTCTCTACGTCCACACTAGGTGGGCCAACATATGTTAAATTCGGTGCTATCGTTTCGTGGGGGTGGGTATCGTGAATTCGGGCGATCGTTGAAGCGCTGTCCACCTGGACCAACGTAGTGCGCACCAAGGCAGCCAATTCTTAAGCGCTTATTCGCGATGGAGAACCGGGTGCACTGGACCGGGTTCCAGTCGGGCCCCAATTGGGGAAGCGGGTCTGTGTTAGCGTGTAGGTCTTCACCTTTTGGGGGATCGGGGGGAGTCCCCACCAATTGTGGGCCCTGGAGTCCAGGGGAGGTCTGATCCCCTCGTCAACCTGACGGGTAGGCGTGAAACCTTCGGATCCCGCTCGCGTACCTAGGAGCTCCCGGAGTGGGTCGTCGACACGGCATATGTCGAACGTTTTTGCTAACGAGACAACAACAAGCCGGTTGTTTGTCATTAGAGTCAATTGCGCCTTAGTTTGTAAGTTAGCTACACTTAGACAACCAATTAGGTAGGGCAAAAGGCAAGAAAGAAATCAAGAAAAGAAACCATCATTGAAACCAACATTGAAGCCAACGATTAGTGGTGTGCTGTGGGATGAATGGTGTGAGCTGAATGAATGATGACCATAACTTGTTCTCTTGTACAATTTTACTGCCTTGTATTCTGAGTTTATGTTTCAGATATCAAACTTCAACAAATATTTCCTAACCACAACATGTATGTTTTTTTCAGGTTCACAATTATTCTTTTGTCTAATACATTATTTTTATGTTTATAGGGACTCTAGGATAACATCAACAAATATTTTCTTCTAACAATGTATGTTTTTTTCAGGTTCACAATTATTCCTTTATCTAATACGTTGTTTTTATGTTTATAGGGACTCGTGGACAACGTCACCGGAGCCTTTCATCCGCGCCTAGCTTTACATATGTAAAGCAGGTCAAATGTTACCCAGCAGCTTTGCTGAGGTAGTGCGATTTATAAAGCGGAAATTACAATATTATTAATTAAACCTGTACAATTCAACAGCAAAAATAAATTATTATCGCAATGTATTTTGTAATTTTTTAACAGCACCTTTTCTACAAATAAATAAATAATTTACCATAACTTGTTTTATTGTATATTGTACAATTTTCCTGCTTTATATTTTGAGTTTATGTTTTAGATTTCATCAGACAACAACAAATATTTCCTACCTGCAACATGTATGTTTCTTTTTCAGGTTCACAATTATTCTTTTACCTAATACATTGTTTTTATGTTTATAGCGACTCGTGAACAACGTCACCGGAGCCTTGATCACCCTTCAACAGTGTCTTCGAAGCCGATCGTGAGTAAATTAATTTTACAGCAGTTCAATTTTATTAATACTTTATTTGTATGTTTATATAGGACCTGCATGGACCTGGAACCATCTTCTGCTTCTGCAACATCATCGTGGAACTGCTGGTATTCTGACCAATCTCACCGGACACTGATCAACGTGGACATCACAAACCAAAATCATCTTCTGCTGCTGCATCATCATCGTGGACAACATCATCAGAGCCGACATCCGCTGCTAGCAACATTAATTGTAAGAATATTATTATTGTCGATTGACCATAAAAATAATTAGTAAAATTAATTTGTTTTTTTAATAAGTATTGTTCTAATTCGTATTATAATTTCATGTTGTGTTTGTATTTGTTGTTAATTTGTTTATGTTTGTTACAGGTCACCGTTGCTATGGAGATGAGGTCACACCACTGCTTCAGGTTTCCGGAAGTGGCAGGGGGAATTTCCGGGGGTGCTATCAGTTTCAGAGTCAATCCAGGAGGCTAATCCCGACGTTGTTAATCAAATATAAATTTATTATGCCAAATGTACTTCATTATTAAAATAATTTAACAACAAATATGTATGTACCATTACTATGAACAAATTATAATAAATTAACATTACTACAATGTATTTTGTTTTACATATATGTTATTTTATGAAACATAATTATTAACTGTATTTATAAATTAATATGTTGTAATAATAAATGAAATATATTAACATGTATTTATCCATAGAGATAATAAAGAAATTATTACAGAAATCATATGTGTTTTATTTACTTTAAAATATGCAATACAACAGTTTAAAATTAATAGTGCCATTTATTAAAACGAATTTCATAATTTTATTTTATTCTTTTCAATTTTCATACTAGTGCTGCCATCTCTTAAGAAGGTAATGAACTATTACACGTTGTAATCCGCTGTTCACTGATCATCGTAACGTATAAAATTGCCGGTACGCTGAGGAAATGTGACATGCAATAATGAACCTTATATACATACTACATAAAGAACATAAAATTGGATATGTATTACCCCAAATTTAAGGGTGAGCGCCAATTTTCGAGACCGCCATTGGAGTTTTTAGGGCTGAATCTATAGGAATCCACCCTTAACTCGATTTTTTTGGGTTTTTGCCAGAAAAAAGTTGGACTATATAGTCTTGGTGTTTTTACGATTAAATTTTGGGGTAAAAAAATTGAGATAAGGGCGCGACACCCTTCATTAGGGCCCATAGATTCCGAATCTGTGATTTAAAATGTCCTAGGGTTGGTATTTCTTACGTAATTCGCATTTAACTTTTATATGTTATGACCCACTGCGGACTTGTGGTTCATAATTTATATCACTGCTGACTTGTCGTTCATAATATATAAATAATTGCCGGTACGCTGAGGAAATGTGACATGCAATAATGAACCTTATATACATGCTACATAAAGCACATAAAATTGGATATGAAATACCCCAAATTTAAGGGTGAGCGTCAATTTTCGAGACCGCCATTGGAGTTTTTAGGGCTGAATCTATAGGAATCCACCCCTAACTCGATTTTTTTGGGTTTTTGCCAAGAAAAAGTTGGACTATAGTCTTGGTGTTTTTACGAATAAATTTAGGGGTAAGAAAATTGAGATAAGGGCGCGACACCCTTCATTAGGGCCCGTAGATTCCGAATCTGTGATTAAAAATGTCCTAGGGTTAGTATTTCTTACTTAATTCGCATTTAACTATTATATGTTATGACCCACTACTCGCTGCTTGGCAGAAGAACGCTGGCGAATATCGGATTTCGTACCAGGGCAGCAAGGATTGGAAGAGCACTCTTTTGCATAAAAAGAAATTGTTTTTTTTTTGCTATTATTGGCAACACTGAAATAATCAATGTTGACAACCATAGCAATAATGGACAACGGCTTGTTATCCGAGGGCTCTGCCAGTCTCTGCTGCCCGGATACAAAGTTAAAAATTTGAGTTTTCAGCCACTTAGCCCAGAGTCTTCTGACAAATGTGACGTCATTTTCTCATTACGGGGAAGATATTATTTATATCCCTTTTTTAAAGGGTTATTCAATAAAACAAGGATTGAGACGGATAAATATATGAAACACAAGCATAATTTTAATTATTTATTGCAATAAATAGAGCATTACAAAAAAATTATATTAATAAACTATAAATATCGCAAACAATACAACATAAATATTTTTAATTTGCCAAGAACTTATTAATTAAGAATAATATATTAATATATGTGATACTTCCTTATTCTACAGTAATACAGGGTTGAAAATATGAAACTAGACAATTGTAGCCCAAATTGTTTGAGAATAAACAATATAAATATGTTCGCCATGATGCATAGACATTTTTTATCGTGTGTATTTTATTAAGTAACAATAATAAATTAACAAATGTGATATTTCCTATCCCTACAATTACTCTACAGTTGAGAAATTGAAACTGGACAATTGTAGCTCAAATAGTTTAAGAATAAACAACACTAGTAAAATGTCCGCCATGATGCATAGAAAGACATTTTTATATCGCGTGTATCTTGGTAATTAACAATATTAAATTAACAAATGTGATATTTCGTGACTCCACAATTAATTTAGATTTGAAAATAAAAATTTTTAGCTCAAATAGATCATAAGAAATTAGTAAAACAAAAATGGCATCAAACACAAAAATTTTATTTTGCCAATAAGTCATGAATGTTTTGTAAAATTCTAGCAAATCTACTAAATTTTAATACTACACACCGTGTTCCTTCCATATTTGTCAAAATTGACGCCATAACATTAAAATTTTTTGAGATATTAACAAAATAAAAAAGTTTAATATGATGCCATATCGTACATTTTTATTTTCATAATATTTCAAGTATTTTTTACACAATATTAATAAATCTAACAATTCTTAATACTATAATTGTCAGGAAATGCATTATTTCAAACATGGAAACGATAACTTAATTAGTTTATGAGTTATTAAACAACTGGAGATATTCTTCCATCCTTGAAGGTGAAGATGCAGCTGTTTATCTCGGGTCCGCATTTGTGTCGTCTGTTCTACAAGTTGACCGGATGAATAATTGTTATCACGAACTCAGCAGAATCCTGAGGAACCCAGCGTACAATACTGTCATCATTGCAAGCTGTAAAGTATAAATCAAATGTTAATAAATACTTTAAAACAATTATAAATAAATCTAAAGACTTAAAACAATATTAAAATTCATGTTTTATTAATAAATATTGAAATAAGTAAATTACATTTTGAAGCACGAAGAAGCTGCAGAAGAATCTTCAAATTTAACATTTGCTACTGGTGATGGTTTCAAATTGATCTAGAATAATCATCACTGTCATAGATGATATTTATTTAATAGCCCGATTACTGTACTTAAAAGAGGCCTACAAATAATGGAATTGTTTATTATAATGTTTAATATCATTCTGCAGCTTCAAATACAGTAAACAATAGTATTCTCATAGAAAAATATTAAATATTGGTCAACTCAAACTGATAATTGATAAACCAATTCATTGCTATATGTGAGCCTACTTAATTTATTTCTATATTGTAAAATTATATATATGTGTAAAAAGTGTAAAAATAAATTAAAAATAAAATATACGCAGAATACCAACTTATCAACTGTGCCGTGTTAAAAGAAATTTAATCTACCTAACCTATAAGAACCAGAACTGTCACCATATTGGTTTATTACGTAAATGAACTAAAGTAAAATATTTAAAAGTATTCACAGATTATATTTTCAGGCAATCATGGCTGGGGTATTTCGCATCGGAGTTGGAAAAATAGTTGCTGCTACAGGAGGCAAACCACTTACTGTTAATAAATATTTGTCCGAAACCTTCTTCTCGAGACATATATCGGGAAAAGCATTAAAAATTGCTACAGATGTAAAGAAACCAGCCCCGTATCCATACAAAACTAAGAAGTATGGTATGCTTCAAAGATTTTTTGATAAAACTACTTCACGTTTTGACGAAAATACTAAGGTAATTAATAACAGGTAATATGTACATATTAAATATTAATTCCAACTGGTTTTATTTTAGTTAATAGTTGTAGATGGTCCAATCGCTGCAGGTAAAACAGAATTTGCAGTAGCTCTTGCAAACGATTTGGATATGTTGTACATGCCGGAAGCAAATCTCGACATGGTTTACATCAACGAATATGGTTTTGATATGAGAACTCTTGACAGCAAAGTTCCTGAAGCTTGTCGCAGTTTTGATATAAAAAACTTTTGCTTAGATCCTAACAATCGTTTGACAGCTTCATTCCAAATTATTATGTACTCTGTTCGGTAAGTTTAAATACACATAATTTATTATTAAATTTATGAATGAATTATTTTTCAGTTACTCACAGTACATCGATGCTTTAGCTCATTTGCTGAGCACTGGTCAAGGTGTTGTTCTCGATCGGTCTGTGTATTCCGATTTCGTGTTTTTGGAAAGTATGTTCAGCCAGGGTTATATTTCAAGAGGAGCACGTTCTGTTTATTATGACATTAAAAGAAACACAATCTCGGAGTTGATGCGTCCACATTTAGTAGTTTATTTGGATGTTCCTGTGGACGAAGTACAAAATCGTATCCAATGTAGAAAAATTCCATACGAAATAAATTCAAAAGTGTTCACTCCCGCTTATTTGAGCTCTATTGAGAAATTTTACAAACAAAAATATTTAAAAGAAATCAGTGAACATTCTGAACTCCTGGTATATGATTGGTCTAATGGAGGTGATGTAGAGGTTGTAGTAGAGGATATTGAGCGTATTGACTTTACGAAGTACACGAAGCATGAGAAGAAAATGGAAGACTGGCGTCTTCCCGACGAAGAAGAATGGGCGTTGGCTAGACACAAGTACGCTGATGATAAACACACGTTGATGTGCTACATGAACGTGCCACGATTTGATGTCCCGGAGTTGGTAACCGAAGCTGATGATATTAAACATGCGCGCGACATCTGGAGCGAAGCTCCTGGTGAAAAATTCGAGCGTGGTTACAATACTGCTGACGGAGATTCTAACACTCTTTTCAAAGTAGGCAGGCCACACAGACACACTCTGCCTTTGCGTGAAAGAATGTAAGTTGTTATCAATTATTCTGTAAAAATAAATTGCTAGTTAATCACTGAAATATAGTAATACTGGAACGCTCACTGATGAAATTCGAGCCGAGGCAGCCAGTTATGGGCCACCTATCTTTGTCGTACTTAGCAAGTTGAAAAGAAAATATAAATATGGTTTATCAGGTTCGTTTTTCACTTCATAAAAGCGTCTATGTGCACGTTCCATTATTACTATATTTCAGTGATTATAATGTAAACAATCGCAATTTGTAATTTAATAAAATATCTCCACTTTTATTTTTCTTTTCCAGAATTCAGAGTTAAATAGCCGAAGAGGAACTATGATGTAATTGTAAATGATAAATTGTATTAATAAATTATCTCAATTGTTTAAGTTTTTTTTTTTTTTAGAATTAAAAATAATATTAGAAAACACTAATGAATTATTTAGAGGTACTTAGAGTTATTTTTATTTAATACGATTATTTTACATTATTCTTTTATTCTCGTGTTACACACTGTGAGAGGCACATGGTTAATAAATCTCACTTTAGTAGCTCTTATCATAATCATTCATTCTTTACGAATTTTATTAAATAAAAATCTTTTGTATTTAATCACACTATTTAAAACTGTAAAACCATTTAAATATTACATTAAAAATAACATTACTCTCTCAGATAAAAAAAAATACAACTGTGTTAATAAATTTTATATTACAAAAAAAATTCACAAACATTTCTTGATATAAAAATGTTCGCAAATATTTTTAAACATGTTCATTTCCATATGAACTCTCTATAAAGTTCTGTTCCTATGAATTATATAAATATTATTTACAACACCGAAGTTCATACGGAAATATATGTTGTAAATGATTGTGTTTTACTTACGATAATGTTTATTAAATGGTGTTACAGTCGCGCACAAAAATCGCCGTCCGGTGACATTATTTGTAGAAATCAGGATGGATTTAACACAAAGAGCAAATTAGTTTTTCTCTGAAGCAAGAACTACTTAGATTCAAATATCAACAAGTGGGTAAGGATTGTTTGGCACAATTCAACAAGTAATGTCAGCAGACGTTGGGAGTGTTCGACTTCGCGTTACTTATATGTTGTCACCATAGTCACGGTCGCCTACGTTAATCCGATCTTCGGCAGCGGTCACGGAAAACCCGAGGATACGAGCATCCACTTTCATCATTTTTGATTTCTTTGATTTTTTACCTTTACCCTAAAAACCAAATAAATAAGTTTGTTTACGTATGAATATCCTACAAACTTCAAAAGCTGGACAAGTATTACAATCAAAATACTTAAGTATCAACACTAATGATACCTGTTATCAAGTACTTTTTCAAATTTAACTTCACGGTACAAAGTATCAATTTTTGTCGAAAATACTTCTAAATGAGTATTTTTCAAGTACTACTACTTTTTTAGGAAGAATATTTGCTACTAGTTGATTTCAGACTATAAAATACGAGGGTCGTCCAGAAAGTAAAGAACGATTTGGCGTAACTAAATAAAAACGAAAGATAACATAAAACTTTATTTGCTAAATTACCGTATTTTTCAACAAATTTTCACTTGCTTTCACAACAAAAGGAATTTTTTGGTGGAAAACAGTTCGCAAACGGCGAAGACCTAAAAGAAGCAGTGACATCCTGGCTCAAATTTTTGGCGGCAGAAGAGTATAATATTGATACCACGTTACAATAAATGCCTTGACAGCTGTGGCGATTACATTGAAAAATACGGTAATATACTGTAATTTAGTAAATAAAGTTTTGTGTTGATATCTTTCGTTTTTATTTAGTTTTGCCAAATTGTTTTTCTTTTTTCTGTACGACTCTAGTAAGAAAATACTTTAATATTATTTACAATTATTAAACGAAAAATAAGTCTTAAATACAAGTTATTATTTTCATACTTAAAATTTTCAAGTATGAAGTAACAAAAAAATAAAATATACTTTAAGATTGCTGTTAATTTGTTTAAAATATTTCTGAATTTTTGACAAGTATTGTTTTAATAT
Organism: Poecilus cupreus; assembly: GCA_963942605.1. Classification (NCBI taxonomy): domain Eukaryota; kingdom Metazoa; phylum Arthropoda; class Insecta; order Coleoptera; family Carabidae; genus Poecilus; species Poecilus cupreus. The sequence goes on along the minus strand of OZ012714.1, from coordinate 723,424 downwards.
AAATAACCTTGACAAATAAATAAATGTTGTATTTTTCAAATGTCTGAACGTCTGAACATTTTAAATGTACTTTATCAGAGTAGTTAAAAACATTTAGCATTGAAAACGTGGTATTTTCATTCTCTCAACGTTCCAAAGCAATGAAATACGAATTAAGTACTACAAGTCACCAAAACTGATACTTCAGTATGAAAATAGTTAATGATTGCCCAGTCTGGGTACAAATTAAAATACCTTGACTTCCTGGAACTCTGAAGAGGGGTTGATAGCGGGTGCCGGCTGACACAAATCATCCTTGTGTTGCAGAGCCGCCCGTTGCAGCTCCTTGACGCGGCTGCGGCGCTCCACAAACTGATTGGCAAAGTGCAAGGCTTGGGGGCTGTCCCCCAAGTACTGTCGCACATAGTCTTTCACTTCATACGGCGACTCAATATCGCGCAGGAATCCAACAAACGTGGGGATATCGACATCACTATTTAGGGTAGCGAGGGTTTTTGTACACCAAGCGGAGAATTCATCATTCTTGTCATTTTTGTCGAACAATTTCATCACTTGTTGTTCTTCCTTTTTGACGCGGCTTTTGTTGGTTTTGCCGTTTGCTTTATTGTTCGCTTGTTGTTGTTGCTGTTGCTGCTGCTGCTGCTGTTGTTGTTGCAACGTGTTGTTACTAGCAACAGGTACAGAGTTGTTCTTGGCGGTGCTAGGTTTTGTTGGGGTTTTCTGCACACTGGGCGAGTCATCCCAAAAGCCAGACGAGGAGTTAGTGTTGGTAGCCCAAGACAGACTTTGGCTTGCGGTGCTCCAAATGGAGGTGTGTACATTAGTTGGAGGTGCCGTCGCTGATTCTTTTTCTTTCTGCTGTTGCAGAAGTCGAGCCTCCGCTGCTTGTTTAGTGACGCGCTCTTGTTCTTCAGCTTGGATTTCTGCTAAGGATTTGACTTTCTTGGGTTGCGCAGGTTTTTTTATGGCCCATTTAAGCTGCATAGCTGATTTGTCCAGGACTTGTTGCTCCTGGACGTCTTTAGCAGCAGCTAGAGCACGCTGTTGTTGTAGAAGCAACGCGGTTTGTTCGGCTCGCTTCTCGCGTTCGGCTCGCTGGATGTCAGCCAGACTGAGGTTGCTAGTCTCGCTGGCTGCTTGGCACCAGGGGGCGACTTTGGTGCGCTGTTGTTGCTCCTGCATGCGCCGCAGCGCCTCTGCTTGTCGCCGGGCCTGCTCTTGACGCTCTGTTTCTTTTCTGTAATTTATATAAACCAAAATAATTGTAGAAAACTATTAAGAATAATTCATACTTTTGCTTTTCTTCCTCTTCTCTTTTACGTTCCTCTTCTTGTTTTTTCTTTGCTTCTTCTTCTGCCTTCTTTTGTTCTTTCAGTTTCTTCTTCTCTTCTAATTCTTTTGATTTTCTTTCTTCAGCTTCACGTCTTGCTTTTTCTAATTCTTTTCGAATTCTTTCTTCTTCTTTCTTTTGTTTTTCAACTTCTGCCTTTTTTTCTGCTTCCTAAAATAATATATTATGTTATTAGAGCACACACAGTCATTTCTGCTAGTTGAATAGTAACGCACTTTTATGACGTTCGAAGAAAAAATATTATTTATATATTTTTGTACTTACTCGTTTTCTTTGTTCTTCTTTGCGTTTTTCTTCAATTTCTTTTTGAGCTCTTAATTTTTCTAATTGTTCCTGTTCTTTCTTCTTTTTTTCTCTTTCTGCGGCTTCTCTTCGTTCTCTTGCCTTTTGTTCTTTTTCTATTTCAGCTTTTCTATAAAAAATCATTTATTAAAACATAAAAATGAAATGATATTTGGGAAACAAACTTTTTCTGTTCTTCTTTTTCTTGTTCTTTAGTCGAGTTATCCTCGATAAGGTTTGTGGACGGTTGTTGTGAAGATGTGAGCGGTGGTTGTTGATGCTGCTGCTGTTGCTGCTGCATGGCAATGGACGTGGGGGTGATGATGGGTGGTGGCACAACTGGCGTACTGTTCTGCGAATGCAGATCCCACATCGAATGCGGCAGGGGACCAGCCGTAGATGTTTGCCACTGTGGAGGTTGAGGCTGCTGGTTTGAAAATGGTACTTGCGAATTGCGTAGATCCCAAATATCACGTTGCGGTTGTTGACTAGCAAGTTGTCTTAATAAACTTTTAATCGGGTCTTCAGACTGTTGCTGAGTGGGTTCTGCAGGAGTTGGTGTGGGCGTCTGCATCGGAGGTTGCATGCCGCCCATTTGTTGCACTAGCTGCTGCAGAGGGTCCAAATGTGTAGTACCGATACTGTTTGGGGGCTTTTCTACTATAGGTGGTTGTACAGGTAGTTTATTCGCTTGTTGCATTTGGCTGATCATATGCATCAACGGGTTATTTAATTGGGTGTTGGGAATTTGAGGTATAAAGGGTAGGTCAGACAAAACTTGGGGCTGTGACATCATGTGCTGCGTGACAAGTTCCCGCTGTTGGAGGTGAGACAACGCCCCCCAGGGCTCCGTCTGACTGAGCGTGCGGATCGCTTCAGCGTGACGTTGCAACAGTCGCTGCATATGCAGCTGTTGCAACTGTATCGGGTCTGAGTGATCGGGCGCGCCTTGAACTTTACCCAAACCCAAGTTCACCGGGTCGTGTTTCAGCGGCGGCAGGCGGCACGTGTGGAACGGAATACCTGGACACTGTTTCGCTAAGTCTCCCAGTGTGAAGTAGCGTTCGTCGCACTGACGCCGCACCAACAGTGAAATAGTGAAGTAGCCGGCTCGGTACCAATCCGCCATTTCCTGAGGTGTGAAGGGACCCTGCACTTCACCTTGTGGGTCCCGGTAGAACCATTTGTCCTGTGCAGTGCCTGGTGGAGGTGGCATTAGTCCTGTAGGATAAGATAGAGGCGCCACGTTTGAATTGTTTACTGCCGATCGCTGCTGCTGTAATTCATTCACTGCCGCTGATTTCGGCATTTCATCGTCCAACATCAACTTGGCTACTATGTCGTCCGTTACTTCTTTCATGTGATCGAATTCATCATCAACTCTACTGTAAAAAAAATCAATGTAAATCAACTACTTCTAAAATATATTATTGCACACATATATGTATACATAACGTCGTGCTATATCCTCAACAAACCATCAATCACTTATTCCTCGGATGCCCATGAAATTGTTCACTCTCAATCTCATCCGCATTATATTATTTTCATTCGACATTCGCTCAAGATATCCAAATCCAAACTACCTCAACTGATTCCCACTTTCTTAATAACATTCTGCTAAATCTCACATTCACCATACACCAACGTATTCCAGAAACGATCACGTCTCGTATACCCACACATTCCTCGCAAATATCTAATTTCTTCAATGTGTGCACTAACACACCATTATACACACTCAATCGAGCATCTTTAGATACATTCACGTTTCGAGCAAATCTACCCAGAGCATCCTTGCTGTCTGCATATATCCCTCGAAAGTACCCTACCCAAATATACAAACTAATTCACTTGTATACTCAAACACCAACACTTTACATTTATCGAGATTTAAGAACAGATTTAAACCTTTTTCTACTTCATTTATGTTCACACTCATTCTTAATTGCTCTTTAGTTTCACCCAACACAACAACATCATCCGCATAAGCTAACGCAAGCATTATACGTCCACCAATACGTACATTATCAGTTTCATTCAATGTATTTCGTAACAACACATCTATAAACAACCAAGACATTCCACAACCTTGTTTCACATCAACATCTACACGAAACCAATCACTCAATCTACCATCAACTCTCATCGCTGCTTCATACAACAAATTACCATCCACACCGTACTCTACAAGTACAACCCACATAGTCTCTGGAGAACACTTTAATATATTATTAGTTCTTACTTTTTTATGTTCGTTATGGTCTCCTGTCTGCTGGTAAGGGATGATTTCTTAGATATGTCATTTTCTATTGTCTCCTCTTTTTTCACAGACTGCTGTAATTGATTGTTATGTTGAACAGGTTCATCTTTACTGTTGCTAATCTCTTCATTCTTTTTACTAATAGGTTGATGTGTCGGTGAAGGTTTCTCTTCGCGTACAATATTTTCTTTCTTTTCTGTATTTCCAGATTCATTTGGCTTCTTCGTCAGGTTTGTTGCCGACTGCGAGGTGGAAAGCGGTGTTGGTTTTTTCACGGGCGGTATGCATTGCTGCGACGCTGATTTCTGCAGCGCAGTGTTGCCACCGCTGTGATTTTTGGCCGGCGTCGAGCCTCTCTCCCGCTCCGATGGAAACTCGTCGTCGGAGCCGTGGAATGCGCCGCTAGCATCAAACGTGCCACCGGTTTCACTTGGATTCTCTGTTGCCCACTCAGGTAAATGGTCCTCCTGATCGAACATTCGCCTCTGCGAGGATGGCCTGTTGTCCCCAGTGGAATGCCACGACACTCGATTGTTGGCTTGGCGGTCGCTGAGGTGGCCATGCTCGTCCCTGGTGTCCCCGTCCCGCCAGTTGCCGCTCATGTTCCTGCCGCCCGTAGCGCTCCATTTCTCTTGCAAGCCGGCGCTTCTGTGGTTTGTGGTTCGCCAACCGTCGGAATCCGGATCGTCAATGCGATGTCGACGCCAATTGTCTGTATTGGTTGAACCACCACGAGTGTTGCTGTACTCTTTACGTGGACTCGAACCAGCGCCCCAGTCGCTCATATCACCATTCCGTTCCGACCAACCACGGTCACTCTATTACATATAACCAACGTGTCAATTCTATGTCTTCATGTCCTATTGTGCAATGTTTTACTTGCCTGGGTTCGCTCAAATGTTCTCAGCGTTTCATCGTATGATGAATTGGAGCGGTTGAATCCGGGATGGAATGTTCCTCCTCGGCCCCGGCCCCTGCCGCGATCCATGGAGCCTCCTCTGCCTCGAGGGGCCCCAGGTGGTGCTCCACGACCCGACCACATACGCTACAAACGTAACTATTAGTATACTTCATATATTAAATTATGATTTGTATATACATTCTCTTCTTCTGTCATAGGTGCAAGAGCCAAAGGATTCAATGCTTGGTCAACGAAAAGTGTTGTAAAACTCAACATGGAGGCCGGTGGACGAAGCTTTAAGCTCTGTTCAAACAGTGCTAGCATTTCTTCACGTCCATACCTACAACAATTTTTTTATTAATAATTATGAAAGTACCAGTTTGAATAACTTACCGATGCTCCGCTAAATAATAGCGACTTCCTCCACCGCTAGTGGAACTCGTATTCCCCTCTGAAGATAAGTTTCGCAACCACTCAGGGCCAAATTTCATTGAATCAGTCATTTTGCTAAACTGCTGAAAAATACAATTGAAACTGTATATCACGTTAAACTTCTACGTTGGTTTTAAATTAAAAGAAAATATTTACAAATTTTCAAATATTGACACTACAATAAGGTTAGGACTCACACATATGATGCACATGAAACATATCTGTAGATATGTCATATCTCTTTTGTAAACTTTATACGACATCCAACCAATTGTATGTCTTTGACATTATTATTATTATTGTTGTACATGTGGAACATAAGGCACGTTGTATAAATGTGAAAACATTTATAAAAATAATTCCGTAACGGCTGTAATCATATTTGATATATTTGTTGATATAAAACGTTATCTATTCGATCAAGAATACGAAATTTATGATTAAGATTACAAACTACCAATCACGAAATAAATGTATACTACTATATATGGATCATTCACTATTTATAACCATTTCTAATCGATTATAAAATACAACATATGTTAATAAAAATAGAAAATAACAATACTTTCTAATTAGGTTCAGATTATTTACTGATATTTCCATTAGTTTATAGTATTCTATTTTTAAAATATAATACCATAATATGCCCCGGGGCGTTCGACGAGGTGGCAGTATACGGACACAAAAATTTTAAGAACGTATTTCACAATACAAGAGAATAAGAAGTTATGTTTGATTAATTAAGAACATATCACAAAGCCCAGAGATTCCTATTAAATTAGTTTCACTATCACATATTTATTTAAAGAAATACCTGTTTTCTGGAAGTACACACTGGGATTGTGATCAACATCAATGGCTGAGAGAAATGATAATGATAAATACGCGTGCGCCAGTTTGTTGCCTCAAGTGCGCTTAATTTGAAAATAAACAGTTATTTATTATTATATAAAAATAATTACTTTAACTACTACATTGTTATTAATATTTATAATTAATTATATGTAATCGAAATTTTACATATTATTACACTTCACTTCCATAGCAATTTAGAAATATAAAAGAACTATACTATAAATACTTTATAATAATTAAATTAATATACATAGACAGTAAGATGAGGTATACAATTAATAATTATCTATTAATTTAAAGCATATTATGTAATTTATTCGAGAATGTAATTAAATAATATGATTTATAAATTGTTTTGAAAGAATTAGTACACATATGTACGAATAGATGGCACTAGCGTATCATTTTTAACTCAACAGCACGAAGTTCAACAAAGACCATTAATATCTATGGCCCTTGGTTTAAACTCGATGTTTTACATACTATTAATATTTTTAATAAAATGGATAGATAGATAGATGATTTGGAATAAAAATATAATTTAGATTTTTTTTGTATTTGCTTCTAACAATAAAAATAATAACCTACAACTTGAGCCAGACCATAAGTCGTGCTATAGTTATAGTCATTTTAAAAATTGTAGTAAAGAATAATGATGCACTTTCAATAAAATTATATCGCTGAATATGTGTGTACAGGACGAGTACAATTTGTAAAATAAAATATGCAGTCTAGCTTGAAAAAATTGGCTGCGACCACGAGCTGTTTTTGAATATTTTAAGAGAAGTGTTTTAGCCTCGGTTTCAGCGCTGTACAATGTTCAAAAAATATTTTATTAAAAATACTTCAAATAAAAGTGGTAGATAATATATTTCTCTATAACTTCTAATCGAAGCATTCTTTTATAAAATAAGTTTATATTATAATATTCTGTAATAATATTACTTGTAACATTTTACTAAACATACAATAATTAATAATCAATAATTATTTGAAATATGTAAATTTTTAAAAGCTATTTTCCAGAGGTATCTATGTGTATTTCGTTGTGTAGTAAATCGTTGGTCGGTTGTATGGAGGGTTAAATGAAATTAGAAATGGGGTGCTTGACAAACAGCTGGAAAAATCCGGCTATTTATTAAACATACGTGTTAATCTCGACACAACCGCAAGGGTGCAAGGGAACTTGGGTCTTATGCTAGCCCTGCCCTAGATCGACTTTGACGTTGTATTTACTTAGGGTGCGTTTGACAGTATTATGGGTAAGTTATGGTTAACATGTTTATTTGTCAGAGCCGGCGAAAATATTGTCGGCTTACTTTTGTTGCAATGCTATCACATTTTTCCTTTAATGGGGTAAATTTTGTCAATAGTTCTATTTTTATTTTAAAACGAAAATTGCAAGGGACAAATATTTATCTAATATTTTTTCTTATTTACTTTCATTGTTTAATAATACATTCGATTGTGATAACGGGTTTATTTCTTTGAAAAGTATTTACTGCACACCAACGACTATTTTATGAAAATTGATTAATTATTATGAAACATGAATTCTTTGAATACAGAAATAAGTATAATATGTACACTATATGGATGTCTAGTTTTTTATAGGACAGGAAATACATTGTTAATATTTTTATTAGGCGATAGTTTGTTGCTTAGAACAAAAGTGTAAATACAAAAACACAAAAATGTTCATAAACAAAAACTGGTCCAAATGAGTCTCCATTTGTTGATGTAATACATTTCTGTCATGAGGTAGAAACAGAAACAACATAATTTTTTTAAATCGTAAAATATGTATGATACATTTCATTTACACTATTTACAGGAACCATAAATCATAGTTAAAGTGTATTGTTAACATTTGTAGGGTATGTGTAGGTATAGTACCTCCATGTGTTACATATTAGGTATATTCGCAACGGTTAAATTGGTCTATAGAAATATTTGCTATAATATATCAGGGTACGGGGCGCGTCCATGCGGAAATACACGTGTGAGAAGTGAGAATGAGAAAGCGGCGAGACACGAACACAATGTCATATGGTTAACCAAAACCATAAGGGTACGAAAATATTGTACATAATGACATTTTTCATTTTCAAAACGAACCATTTTCTACATTATTCCAACATCAACTCTACAAATACAAATTGTGTTTGAAGTTATTGTTAAGCTGGATTAACAATTCGGAATATCACGTGCTTTTCCTAAAATTTGAACACAAATTTTAATTTAAAAAACTCCAAACTTTTTCTACAAATTTAGAGTTTATTAATTAATAGAATGTAACCAGGATCGTCGGATGTTGGAATAGGATCAAATAAAAAGTCAACCCTTCAATGCATACGTTTCGGCATTTATTACGCCTTCATCAGTGCTAGGAGCGAAGAAATATAATAAAAAATGTATACAAACACATTCTATGTAAATCCAAACAAGAATAAATGTACAATTACCTGTGAGTTGGTTACAATATTTTTGGATAACTTAAGCAAGTAAAATTCATCTGGAATCGAGTATCTCTATCTTTATTAATTAATATTTCTACATACAGACTCAGTAGCGTTAATTCTTAATCAGTAAAAATATATGATTTCCAATAAAACTATATTGGCTGTTTAATTTGTACGTACGTGATGTACGTATGTATTGTAGATTGCAACATTTATTTTCTAGTTTGTTTTATAAGATATTAGTGTAAATATTCACAGAGAAATTATTTTTACAGAAGAATAAGATTCTTGATGAATTTGTAAGTTTGTTTTGTTTATATTACTAATATTATATTTTATTGAGAGTTTGTAACTTTTATGATCGTATTAAAAAAAAAGAAAACTGTCTATGAAACAAATAATATATACAAATATAAAGAGAATAAAATTGTCAATGTTTCATAAAAATCAGTCTGTGAATAATAACTAAGTTACTAAATCACATAGATCGATAACTACGGACGCGTTTCTTTTTTTTAAGATCTCATCAGCGTAGTGTAACCCGCCAACTGTTGCGAGACAGTGGCACCGACTGCCTGGATCGGCAAGATCTAAGATCCCAACAATACGTGATTTAGTAATTTAGTTATTTATGAAACATTGACAATTTTATTGCCTTTATATTTTTATATATTATATGATCGTACCAATAATAAAAACACTGTCCAATGCAAATTTTCTGTTCGTTTTTAAAAATGGCGAATCCATTAAAATTTGTAATGTAACAAAGAGCGCAAAGAAATCTGAGATCTTGTACTGTACTGTGGGTGACCACTGAAATTGGAATCCAGGATTACGATAATCTTTTTATCCTCTTTTTACTCTCCAGCTGAAGCAGTCGTCACAAATAGATTAAGATGTTTGCAGTGGTTGTCCGGGTCATGTATACAACGTGTTCACAATCATAATCACATCTTACTGGCCACTCCATAAAATTCTATTTGTTGATCTGCACACAATGGCCGCATTACCGCATAATGTTATCTTATGTCATCCCTTATTTTGTGGAAAATCTGTAGCTTGCGTAATCTTATTTGCGTATTTTCTTTCATAGGATTTATTTTAAAATTTCTATTCGGGTTATTGTTGGGCATAGACTTTTTACCTCCCGCATATACTGGGTGTAGAATTGAAATGCGGAAAATAGGAATTTCAATGCGATATTTTTGATATTGCTGTAAATGTTTGCCTATTAACTTTACAGCACAAGTATAAATACAAATGTGATGTTCAGAATTTAAAAATTCATGCAATAAGGTAGTAATTGACGATATATCAATCAAATTAAAATTAATATTTATTAGGAAAATTGGTTAAAAAATTCTTCTTTATTTTATTTATTTAATTTTCCATGACCGTATTACAATTTTATATTAAATTTACTTTGATTAACATATCATGAAATACTAATATTTAGTATAATATACATTTTTGCTGTAAAGCGAATAAGTAAAAGTTTACAGAAATATAAAAAATAGCAATTAAATCTCTACATACCACATTTGAATTCTACCCCTGGTACATATTAATGTAGTACAAATCAATAAAGTAATTAAATACATACTTAGAAGTACTAATTATTTATGTGTAAATCAGGTCGACATATTACTGATCATTATAAAAAAAGTTTCCATAATTTATAATTACTTCTTAATGTATGTACATACTGGGTGTCTACTTTTTTATAGGACATGGGAAATATAATGTTAAAATTTTCATTAGGCGATAGTTCGTTCCCTTTTAATTTTAGAACAAAAGTGTAAATATAAAACATTTCTGTATTTTTGCCATGAGATAAACCTAAAATAAAATGTATAATTTTTATCTGTTCTTAGAGTGCCATGGTAAACAAATTGTAGTGTTTGAGTTTGACAGATGGCCTTTGGCATATTTTTAATGATTATTGACTTGTTTAAATTATTTCTAAATGGTCCATAATTACTGATAAATATTTTAAACAAGTTAATAATCATTAAAACTATGATAAATGTCATCTTTCAAACTCGAAGAATACGACTGTTTGTATGTTTTGTTTACCATGGCACACTAGCTAAAAATTATAAATTTTATCTTACGTTTATCTCATGACAGAAATGCATTACAGCAATAAATTTAGGCTCATTTGATGTAGTTGTTGTTGTTGAACATTTTTTATATTTTCTATGTCCTACAAAAAATTAGACACCCGGTTTATAGTTAATTAACATCTAATTTTATAAACGCTGGAATGAGATTTTTATATTGTCAGAAGTTATACTGCTATTTGCAAGGATATATAAAATTAATTTTTTTTATATAGTAGATAATTCTCAAAATCGATCTTGTCACTTTGGAGTTTTTATTTGACGGCACTGTACTCTTATAAATACTTCACACAGATCTGTGAAAGCAGGCTGTCACCTACAAAATTGTCTCTTATAAAACCAATCATTCAATAGAATTGTCATTCTATTGAATCTTGTTATCTTATATCCTAAACTAGATCTTAATTTATTTTTTTTTTCGATGCGTTTCTTTATAATGGTGTTAAATGATTATGCATTAATAAACATTATTGGGCAGTGGGATTGGTGGGAAAATACATTTTATTTTCTACTAATTTATGCCAGATGTAAGTCCGCGCGATTTTATCTTATAAATCTTGGCAAATCTTCTTACAACGGGCAAGTTTTTAATTTGGAATACTTACGGCGGCACGTTTAGTAAACAGATAAAAAATATACCGGGTTTTAATCAGGATGCCCCGTTTTGCACACGCTTGGCCGCGTCGCCGATCGCCACGTAAACCGCGGACTGTCACATGTCATTGCCGCTAATCCCACACACCATCAATACCTATAAACGGCTAAAAACTCTAAATGACGCGCCGCTAACAATAAATATTTGGTGACACTTCTCAGGCTCAAACACAACCTACAGATCAAATTGTAGATATACATTTATACCCAGTTTTAATTAATTTAATCTAACCCCTAACCCTTCAAAATACGGGCCTAACCTCGAAGGTATTCGTACCACCTGAAAAATATGCTATAATTAAATGTAATTATCATCTTTTACACGCTGTTATTGTCCCTGTACAAATCTAAATTGTTACGTCATCTATGTATTGCACTGTACTCTTAGGTAAATAATAATTTTTTGATAGATATTTATAAGATTTACTATCTTAATGGGATTTCAATACTTTTTCCTAAATTCGCATCTAACGGACTTCTACCTCTGAAATATAGTAATTCTGAAATGTTCACTAACGTTGAAATGCGAGCCGGGAGAGACAGGCAATAAGTGGGAAATCTATCTTTGTCATACAGTCCGCTTAGAGAGTTGATAAGAAAATATACAGAAATTAATATTCAATAATTTTAAAATAAAATATTTAATAAATAAATTAAATAATACATTAATAAAAATGAGTTTAACCATATGAATTTAAAGGAATTTTCAAGTAAATGAACAATGCATTGTTAAATATTATTTATCACTATTGTATGAGACTGTGTAACATGTTTTCTATAACACTGTTTTGGAAACGACACATTCCACAACTAAAAATTGTATTGGAAATTGGAATAACTATTATTCCATACGCCGCGTATGGAATAAATTCGACAAATCAGAGCCGCATATTAGCGCGATATATGAAGTATCTTGATTCAGTTACTATTGTTACGTCTGTTTGTTTTAATTTTATTTATTTGAGTTTGACGTTTTCAACAGTTTTGTATTTGTATTTTTTGTATAATTTACAAAAGTGTAGTCTACAACATGTAACGGAATGGCATATCCCACACTCGCAAACCGTATCCCTCGTGTGAAATATGTGCCATTCCATTACTTGTTGTAGAATATTATTCAAATAGAACCCGCTCAACAAACGCATAGCAACCGCTCAATATACCCATAACAAATAAGTGTTAGACAAAGACAGATAACCCACGATGTATATCTGCCTCAGGCTCGTTTTTCTCTTTCAGAAAAGCCTACTAGTTCGCGTTCCAGAATTACTATATTTCAGTGACTTGTACTGAATATGTAATGATTTAATGTAAAGCCGAATATGTATGTTTATTTGACGCAGGTTAATTATTTCTAAAACATGCATAAAATATTGTTATAATGAGAAATTTATTAATAAATAATATTGTCCGAGTGTACAGAATCTAAATATATTATTTATTAAGAAATAATTAACCTGCGTCAAATATTCGTATTTACATTAAAAAAGATCTAATTTATAGCCCACGTAAAAAAATCTAGTCAACAAGTAATTGAATATTGTTTTGATTCATTACACATTCAATATTATAAATATGGTTGTAAAATATATTCATTTTGGTTCGTGGAAGTGCGTTAGGTGCGTATTTACGAAAAAGTATTGTGATCCTATTAAGACAGTAAATCTTATAAATAACGATAGAAAAATTACCATTTACCTAAGAGTAAGAGTGCAATACATAGATGGCGTAACAATTTAGACTTGTAGAGGGACAACCTATATATTTTACATTGTTCTTAGTCTTAGACTTGCACAATTTATTTTATTTTAATTAATTTAATACCTAAATGTGCATTGTTTGCGTCATGCTTAGCAAGGTACCTATAGAATCTCACATCCTACGGATGCAGTGTTTTGTGTACAAACAATCGGCTTATTCGCGCCATCAAATTACTCATTTGCGCGAGCGATAAGCTGTGTTAGCCAACGCTCTTTTCATTAGCACAGCTCTCCGGTTACACATTGTCCTACACACCATGTACATGTGTAAATAGGCCTTTCTTAATATGACATACCCCTGCTGCACACATGCTGAGTGTTGTCAAACATCACGTTTTTTATTTCCCGTACGTGCAATCGTCTGGAAGAGTGAACAAATATTCGCATCGAGGATTTCTTTCAATAGTTCTTAGTACAAAAATATATGCGTGAGTAAACTAAAAATAAAAACTTTCATATTTTGATTGGACGTGTAGCATTTTTTTTTTATTTGGTATTTTATAAACATTATATTCTTCTATTACACGTAGAAAATTTGATTTATTTTCCTCATTTGACGTAGTTTTTAATCATGTCTTTTTCTTATAATTCATAACCTAAACATTCATGAATTTGTGTAAATATTTTCGAAACTGTCGAAGGATTTAGTAAACACATCACAAATATTTTTCAAACTATAATCCGAATTATGCCAAGTAACCATTCAAAATTTTTCTTCATTACTAAACATCTTTAAATTATAATGACAAGTTCATTCAACAATTCACATCCTGTGTTACATTTTATTGGGAACATTGTTCTGTTTCATATAATTACTAAAATATTTAGTCAAAAGTACAAAAAAAAAATATTCACAAATATTATTAAGTTACGAAATACACTTAACAAAAATTAACGGAGGATCGTCTGGGACTAAAAATTTTGATAAAATTTTGTCAATTTTGGCTATAAATTTTTTACTGTGTACGTTGATTAATGACACAAAAGTAGATTTATATCTTAGCTGAAATGTTCAGCCTAGATTTTTATGTTTGCATTAATAATATATTTAATAAAGAAATATGTATATTGCGGTAGTATTTCGCGCTGGTTTCTACCATGTCTAAAGTAACCCATGATATGTGTGTGTACCCATCACAAATTGCGTTGTATTGTTCGGTTCCACAATGACGCGATAAAAAGGGTTTTTAATTCGGCATATTCATACGTCCACGCATGGCTGGGAAGGGTAGACACAGACACACACACACACAACCAGGACTGAAGAACAAGACCAGTTACGGATGAAACATGGCGGCCGGCTGCGTTTGGTAAACACGACACCTCGCCAGTCCACACACAACATGGCGACCTAGCATTAAATAGCACCGTCATATCAATAGATTCGATTCATTTTGCCCACTCCCATCTCGATCTGTAGTAAAGAAACTCACACATACGTACATACGAGTATCTTCAAAATGAATAAATGACCGAATAATATAAATCTTCCTTCAAAAGATTTTAATTGGTGCTAAACTCGAATCAAAGAAAACTATTATAAACACAAGTGATGATAGGAATAGCAAGATTTGTAGGATAGGCAAAGAAGTATATAACAAGTGCTGAAAGTTGGATATGAGCCACGAGCTGAAGGCGAGTGGTTTAATTACACGAATGTGAAATACCCTTTCAGCATACGTGTTGTACACGATACTTTTCCGACGACCACAATTAAGTAAAAAAAAAAAATTACATAAAAATATTAAAATAGATAATGTTAACATCATTGCCATCAAAATTCACTAAAAATTATGATAAAATCTGATAAATCAGGATCCAACCTTCTTAATCCGTGTAAATTCAACAAATTATTTGCAACTGTCAAACTTTTAAATACAAATTTCTAGGTTAGTTCGCTCAGTTATAGCAGCGTGTGATAAATTAATATCACACAGTTGCGGACGTATCTGATTGGCTAACGAGCTTTCATATCACACAGCACACAGCATTGCTTGTGATATGCAATGACCAACTTTCAGTAGTAGTTTAGCATGTGAATTTATGTACTTTTCGTAGTGGTTGTTGGAAAATAATACAGAACAAGAAACGATGACAGACAATGTAGAATATGTGGGAGAGACTATGAGACAATAATTCACTTAAGAAGAGACTGTATAGATATTTTAAAATAACTTGATAGGGTTTCAAGTAAACTATCACTTCCGGTTATTGGATTAGCATACAAAATTACTCAGTTCTTCCCAAGAGGTTACAATAAATACATAAAAGATATCAAAATTTTTAGTTCAGCAGTTTTTGAGAAACCGTAACTCCAGAGATCCACACACACAGACAAACAGACTGACAGACAGACAGACAGATGATACAGAAATGCACACACAGACATCATCGCGAAATTATTAAAATCGTAAAAACAAATGACGATGTCAATAATTAATTTTTGACATTGAAATTTAACTCTCTTTTGTGAGACCTTTACTTGATATCAAACCCAATAGAACAACTTTAGATTGTGGCAAATTGAGAATGGCCGAAATGGAAATATACCCGTCAACCCTATGCCAGCGATAGTTTGAGCGGTTTGAGCATAAAAACCGCGCGCTGCTAGTAATTATAGGCCCGCCGCGCCGCCGATTGTTATAAAATATTTAAGAATCGGAACAATGGCGACACATACACACACCATCATTTGTTTATGAAACATGCGCAGATCAAGTTACCCTGGTGCTGGCGTTTGATCGTTTGCCGAAAGGATTTGGGAGGGCGGGACGGTTTACTTGTATGTGAAGAGGTTGAATTAAATCGGATGTGTGTGAATGTGTAGATTAGTGAAAGTTATAGATCCTAGGTTACCTACAGAACACGCCGACGATGCATTCACTTTGTAAAATGAACTGCCGATACCCACTAGGGCCATGCCATCACCCGATCTGCTCTTCTGCCTTCCTTTATTAGGTTATCGCCTCTTATTTTTCACTTACTTATGGCTGTTTTACACGACGCAATTTGTTGGTCAATATATTGTTCATGTTTTCTCGTCAATTTATTGTTGTGTGTAATTAGACCCTTTTACAATTATTTCTTTAGCAATAAATATATCAATTCATTGACGAATTAGAACTATATTTTTTAGAGATTTCTAGGAGATTCTAGTGATTGCCAATCAGTCAAACTTGTTTATTTCATTTTGTACCTATATTTTTAACCCGCGCCACATCTTGTAAGGGAGGTATAGCAATCATGATACAAATTTGGTAAGTGAGTTTTCAGTGGATGAGCAAGTTTTAGGGTCCCTAGAATACGATTTTAATAGTTTCGCGATGTCTGTGTGTTTTTAACATGTGTCATAATTGAAAACTCAATTTTTTTGTAAGGATGAGCGTTTCTTAATAGTGATAGTCCATGTTTCTGCATTGTTCGAGAAGAAATCTATGGAGGGAGGTATTGTGCTGTCCACAACAGATTTTTTATTCTTGGTGTTGTTAATATTTTTATACGAACAATATCAATAAACAAAAATATTAGTAGCATAGATGACAGCTGAACTCCTATTGTTGCAAATTGTTATTGTTGTGTGGAGCGGACTCTGTCACAGTAACAATTGCTTCAAACTCTGTTCCAGTTACATGCTTTTGTCTACGATTCGAAATTTGTCTAAAAGAATAGTCGTGTCCATCTGAGTTGGCGACGTGGCACAAGCAGTTGTGTGGAGCATCCCCGCGGTGTTATTGCTCCCCCGGGCCCCAGGTTCATCCATCGCTCATTTGTTTCCGAGATTCTCTCTGTTTGACAGCTACAGCTCACTGTCGCTGTTGTTACCCTTCAAGAATGATGAGCCCCCGTGAACGCAGCTACCTGTTCAATGAATATTATCTACTAACGTATCACTGCTGCTTGTAGCTTGATGCGCTAGGTTTTGTTTGTGTTTTTCGATGAAATTTGCTGTGTTCAACATTGATGTCACACTGATAAAAATGGGGCTATAGATACGAGATACGAAGCAATAACAAATACAACAATGTATGAAACGTTTAGTTTAATGAAATTAGATCAATGTTTTTCTTTATAATCATTCCTTGTAAAAATATTGTGTATAATTCGAGATCAAACTATTCGTGTTCGAGCTACAATATACAAATAGCTATTTCATTTATTATTTTACATTTCCTAGGACAATAATTTGAAAAATATGAGGACAGTTCAGAGACAATTAAAATACTGTGATTGTTGTAATTGAACGAATGCGATATAGTATATTGTACAACGAGCATGGAATAGTACTCATTTCCTACGAGTATGAAAGTTTGTAAATCTGCAAATCATACGAGTATGAAATGGACATTCCATGCGAGTTGTACTTTCTACGACCACGAAATTATTTCAAAATTAATTTAATTTTAATAATAAATTTGTCCCGCTTTCACCATTCCAATATTTGACAATTCTAAATAAGTATCCTAGCAATGGCACCTGGACTTAAATGAATTGATCTGTATTGAAATACTCACAAAACAAATTCATTTCGCACGATGCTTGCAATGTACCTCATATCCCTAGCAACAACAAACATACAATGAGCAGATTTCTCAGTGGTCGTAGAAAATAGTTATTTGTCAAACTAGAGAGGAAAGCGCTCTTTTTCCCCCTCGAGCGCTCCTGAGGCATTTCGAACGAGAGTGGAAGAAGAGATTTCCTCTCGTGTTAGACACAGTATTTTTTCACGACATGTTTCTAAACACGATTTGCTTGGACCTAAAATACACTTTGAGAATACAACTGACAGACTGACACGTTAAAAGTTAAGTTATTAAACACAAGGAGTGTGGTAGTGTTGCCAATGAACCAATCTTAAATATCCTTAAGAGGTTGTTAAACTTTGCAAATAAAGTTTTGTGTTGACGTCTTTCGTTATCCCAAATCGTTTTTTACTATCTGGACGACCCTCGTAATCTAGATCAGGGGTGGGCAACCTCCGGCCCGCGGGCCAACTCCGGCCCGCGTAAAGTTCCAATCCGGCCCGCGAGATCTTTAGAAGAAATAAATAAATATTTTTAAAAACAAAAATTTTTAATTAGGTTAGTACCCAACAAAATGAAAAAGGGGAGATTTACAGTTTAATTTTCGATATAATTCATCTAGTTTAAATTAAGAAATACATGTAGTACTTAGTTAATTTTATTTTATTATTGTTATTTATATTTTCAGAAAAAAATTATGAGTAACAAAAATGTGTCAATTAACATCTACGGCCCGCGTACGAAACGTAAATCTTATTCTGGCCCCCGTTATACAAAAGGTTGCCCACCCCTGATCTAGATAATAATAATATTTGTACAAACTTAAATGTTGTCGAGCTATAATGCGTGGAATAAACTGTAATATGTATGGAATTAAATATATTTGGAAGCAAAGAAAAGCTATTTCCCGGTACAGTGATCCATCATTCCGCACGCATCGCTAATAAAAATGTTGTCCGGCAGCGAACACTAACGCTGCCTGGGAGCGACTAGTCGACAGTTAGCTGAAGATATTTCTTTCATCGTCGTGCATGATGGATGCGGTGCCGGCCCACCGCAGCATTCTTGATTCGTGTCGATGCGTATCTTAGCAGTCGCACTGCCTCATCCATCAGCCCCACGAACACAAAATATTTCGAGAATCTCCTAGTTTTATTGTACAAATACAAGATTGCTGTCAGACGCATGTCACTTGTTCATTCGCTGCGCTGACTTTATAAGGGAGCTGTTGGACTACAAGCCAAAACATCTGTAAATATTATCTCCAAATGATTTTTTATAATAAATAAATATATCATAATGCCATTTACTCATTTCTGAGGGTGGCACTTTGCTCCAAGCAGATCTCGGTAGTATGATATGTTTTAGCGGAAACCAGCTGTCAAATTACGGCCTCCAAAGATGTGATGAAAAAATTTCTTATGATCCACCGTCCGTTGCGCTACCAGGAAGCTATTTACCCCATGATTTATAAATAATAAATTTAATAAATTTGTGATGTTTGAGAGAAAAAAGCACAAGATGAGTGGCTTTAAATAATGACTATTCTGTCGGCTAGGTGTTGTAACAATATCAAATGAAATAATAGTAGGAATGATGATATAACAACATTGAGGTCGTCGCTCGTCGGCTGGTTGAGTGAAGGCGTCAAGGGAGAATAATAATAATAGCATGTTCCGCCTACATTTCACACCTTCATCAGCAGGAGCGGAAACAAAGCAGCGGAACCGCAACAGCCAACCATCGTCGCTGCCGAGTAATTACAGATGGCGGCCGGTACATTGTTGACTGCCATGACGGACAACAATTAGCACTACATACTGTACACACCACAATGTATGTACGAGGGTCATCCACAAAGTAAAAAAATCTGTTGCGAGCCCCGCAATACCTCCCGACATCAATTTCTTATCAAACAATGCAGGAACACGGACCACCACTATCAAGAAATGCTTATCCCTTAAAAAAAATTAGTTTTCAATTATGACACATATCAAAAATAGACATTTTTCATGGGTTATTTTTTTTTTTTTAATCATAAAACAAGTTAACAGATTTAAACGAAAATGTCAAAATTTAAATGTTCTTTAACATGTAATTCGTAAATATAGACAGTAAGTGAAAAATGTTTTCTACAACAATTGTAGATAATAATATTTGAAACATTATTCTAATAACAATAATTGTCATTTAACCATAATTTGAGATATTTCAAAATAACTTGATAGGGCTTCTAGTAAACTACCACTTCCTTTTATTATACTATTACCAAAAAGTAATCAGCTCTTCCAAAGGGTATACAAAATATTAAAATTTTAGTTTAGTAGTTTTTGAGAAACTGTAACTCCAAAGATCCATACAGACTGACAGACTGACAGACTGACACAGACATCATCGCGAAACTATTAAAATCGAATTCTAGGGATTCTAAAACGTGCTCATCCACTGAAAACTCCCTAAAGAATTTTTAGCATGATTCCTATATACCCTTTACAGGTTGTGGCGCGAGGTAAAAACGGCTTGACTAAATTAAATAAAAACAAAAGATATCAACACAAAAATTTACAGTACATTATTCTATTTTTCAATGCAATCGCCATAGCAAGGTATTTATTGCAATGTGGTACCTGTTTTTTAATGCCGATGTTATACTCTTCTACCGCTAAAAATCTGAGCGGGGCAAAAAATTCCTTTAGTTTTAAAAATAAATGAAAATTGCTCGGCGATCTGGCACCAAACGATTTTCAATTGTTTCCAAAATTACAGGCAATTTTGAATGGAAAACAGTTCGCAAACGATGAAGACCTCAAAGAAGCAGTGACATCCTGGCTCAGATTTCTGGCGGTAAAAGATTATAAATAAATTACAATAAATAATAGAGTAATATATTGTAACTTTGTAAATAAATTTTTGTGTTAACATCTTTCGTTTCTTTCAGTTATGTCAAATTGTTCTTCAGTTTCAGAACGTTTATTGTACGTGGCAAATTCCCAATATTTTGTGTAGTAATAAATAAAAAAGAACGAGGCGGTAATTGTTGGTTGGAATGAAACAAAGCGACAAAGGGTTTGAGCTCGGCATCAGGTGTTTATGGCGCACGGTCTCGCTTCTCGCTTCTCGATTCTCGCGCGGTAACATAATTAATTCCGATGATACACAGGATTCTTTTAATTGTAGCGTGGCTGGGCGGAGGGCGGTTCGCGGTTTGAACGGATAATTAGAGGCTGTGGGAAGTGTAATTACGCGCGGTGTTTGTTCTAATCACACATCGTGCCGACTGCGCCAGCAACGCGTTTCGGCACACAATTATTTAGCACGTCCAAATTACTACTTCTACGTACAAATATTCTTTATACTTATAATGACTAACACTTCCTTTTGCTCCCGTTCAAATAAATATTCATCAATTAAATAACCGCCTTCAAAATAAAGAATCTAATTACTTGTAAATAATTAGGTTGAAATAAATTCAAATACATGGTACAGAAGGCAACCTGTTCCATTGAAAAGACTTCGAAAAATGCATGTAATAAAACCCATTTAGTTACCTTAAATATTAGTATTACATGACATATCACTCAAATTAAAATTGATATTTATTAGAAAAATTATGGTATGGTCAACGAAAAAAATTTGACATTTCAGAAAACATTTAGATTTATTTATTGTATTATATTATATAAACTTGAGAGTTCATTTATATTCATTTATTTCTTTTATAATTATAATAAATAACCCTAAAACTGTTTTATGAAATGTAAATTATTTTTTATTTTTGTTAAATTTATTATAGCCGTGTAACAATTTTCTTAGGGCCGATATTTCCATCTACGAATAAAGTACCAAATAAATTATTCACCGAATAAATGAAAAATGTCGCATCGAAATCATAGCTCAAATGATACTTGTTGTTCTAGCTGTCATTTTTTGATGCGTATTTTTTTATTTAATCGACGAATAACTTATTCCGAAGTTTATTCGTAGATGGAAATATCGGCCTTTAATAAATAAATATTGATTAATATTTGAAGAACTATATGGACCTTATTGCTTATTCTAAACAACTTTTGTATTTACACTTTTGCTCTAAAATGGATAGGTAAAAATTTACAGCAATCTCAAAAAACATTTCACATTTTAATTCTACACCCGGTATATGTGCGTGAGGTAAAAATACTTGAAATTACTTTTGTCCATTGTCATTTTAAAAATGCGTAGCATGTAATAGTATATTATTCAATGAGCATGTAATGTATGCCATTACTCATGAGCATGAAGATTGCATCACGAACGAAAGCAAGTGATGCAAATCAGTCGAATGAGTAATAGCCATTACATGCGAGTAGAATACTATACTTTATCCACAACATTTCATCAAATATTTGTTTTGAAATTTTAAAGCAACTCTGACAAATACAAAAAACTCTTTATTATTTGTTTATTAACATAGACAAATTGTAGCAACCATCGCTAGGTTACGTACTGTTGTAACAAAATATTGAAGTGATTTGACATTTAGCGGAAAATCTTAAAACCAATTATTCAGCTGCAATTTTAGCTTAAATAGAAAATAAAAGTATGAAAAATAAGAAAACTAGTGTCTTTTGGCTTTTTATTTGGAAAAAATTACTTAAAAGTGATTTTGATTTAACTTTTTTGACAGATAAGATTTGAGTTTTGACCTGTCAATATTATTTCATTAGCAACAGTAACCAAGGTCATTTTGATAAACAACGGGTATATTATTTAACAGTTGTAGATAAAATAATTAAATACTAAATTTTCGCATATTTAGTAATCAGAGGTCTGTACAAATATAACGTATAAATGTATGTTTTTTAAATATTTCTTGTTAGTTATTTTAAATTGAAAATATTCAGTAAATGGCATTATTATGTTTCAATGTAGCGTAATGTGGGTACTTAAGGTGCGATAAGGATCTAGGCATCAGTGATATAGAGAAATAGTAATGGGGACATATTAAGTATGTGTGTATAGTGTGGTTAGATTGGATTAACGTTTGCGGGTCCGCGCAGCCAAGTGAGAACTAACCTGGGGCAACCGGGGCACTCGGAGCACTCGGGGCACTCGCGGCTGCGCTGTCACTCGCTCCGTCAACCTTCAACAGAGGCGTCGCATGAGATTTTATTCCAGCCAGGCAAATTGGTGATTATCTGCAAAATAATAATGGATTTGATTAGTATTAAACATTAAAATATTGTATTGAAAATAAACGTAATTCTTCATCATGAAAACAAATTAATAATATTTTTTCATTTATGTAGAATAATTTGACACCTTTTATTTAAATAATAGTTAATTGTATATCAAGGCACTAAAATATAATTTTTTATTGCGAATATAAAATATATGTCATATGAGTAATAAAAAAAAATACTTTAGTGCCGATGTATACATTATATTTTTTCCGAAATCGTTAAATTATTAATTGAATAAAATTATGAATAAATAGCATTATGTATTTGTTAAACGTCAGCTAGCTGTTGCGATGGGTATGGCTGTGATAACAAAAGTACTTTCAAAGTGTCAAATATTTG
Source organism: Poecilus cupreus (assembly GCA_963942605.1). Classification (NCBI taxonomy): domain Eukaryota; kingdom Metazoa; phylum Arthropoda; class Insecta; order Coleoptera; family Carabidae; genus Poecilus; species Poecilus cupreus. The sequence goes on along the minus strand of OZ012714.1, from coordinate 700,260 downwards.
TACATAATTTTCATTATTATTTACATGTTCTTAGACGTGCATTAAATCCGATAAATTATTATCCAAGGCAAATAATAAATAAATTCACCAATAGTATTATAGAATAATTTGTTTGTTATTTTAGGTAGTGCTGAAAATTTGACAGATGAGTCCGTAAAGTTAAATTTGGACATAGAAGTCTGTAAAGTTTTTCTTTAGCTAATATTTTGATTAACTTTGCAGAGTGATATCGTATAGTTTAGTATCGATTTCGGAAAAAATATTTTATAGAAATTAATCCAAAAGTCTATAATTTTAATATGGGTTCTGAGAGTTTTTCAACTATATTGTTCATAAAAGTCGTACGAAAGGAAATAAAAACAAAACATAACTAAAGGTAGATTTAAACTTTTTAATAAAACCACGAGAAACGTTTTTCCTCCGTCACTGGATTCTCGTCATTTGTGTCTGTATTTTTTTACAACTTTACCCATATATTCTATGGAAAGAGACAGCGCGATGAGCAGAAAAAGAAATCTGTTCATAGCGTGACGTGTGTCACTGAAAGCTTTAAATATTTTCTGTATACAAAGGGTTGATGGCCCTGGTCTGTGGTTCCCACTCTGCTACTATGTCACTGTGACGATGACGGATCAACTAACTTGTACACGGATTGTAACAAAATAAATTTGTAATATTATTTCAGTTTTCTTTTAATTACCAAGCAAATTATTGGTCAATAAATTGACCATGTTTACTTGTCATTATATTGCCAAGAATTATATTGTTGAGAAGAAAATAAAACGGAGTTGCAGTCAAAATATTTAATAAAAAACTACTCTGTCGTTTCGGCAGTTAAAACTACCATTATCTGAGCTAAGCTATAGGTCGAAAAACTAATAATTCAGTTTCAGATTGTTTTTAGAAAGCATCTACTTAATTATCCATATTTATTATTTTATTTTTATGACTAATTTTTGTATATTTTTAACATTTGACTCTGGAAATATTCTACATGTTTTTAAATTTGTGTATGTGTCCAAGTTATGCATATACTGCGCATGTGGAAAATTTGATGAAAATAGTGGGGTTTCTTAGACCCCAGTGTAATAATATTTTATTATTATTTAGTGAAAGTGTTTTCTTTAAAACAAAACATTAAAATTACAATCTACAATAATGTTAATCACAGTGATACAAAGAGGCCATAGTAATTTCCGCGTTTTTCGATTACCTAAGCTTATGTGGACAGTAAGAGAAAAGTAAAATTTCTCAAACAGATTGAATGGTTGCAGGGGTATTGTAGTTGTGCTGTGAATAGAAAACTGAAGTGATTTCAAACAGTCAACTCCGCAATAAGATTTCGAAACGCTCGTAAGTGGGTACTATTAAGTTGCTCATACATGCTCGCTCGTTCGTAAGTAATCCACACTTATGTCTCACCAGGTGACGGACGGATTATGGGAAGTGTTTCTTTATGCACCAGGCCCGGATTTATTCTATATGCACTGCCAGCACTTCAAACATTTACAATAATTTGCTCACATTTTATAAAAACTACAGAAAAAAGGAGTAGTGAAAATGCAGTGTATATTTTTATCCAACACCTCTCAATAAATGCTCTATAACTATGGCGATTTTAAACAAAGAAAGTAACAGATATTGGGACCTATTCTGTAACTTGCCTGTTAATTTTTAACGGCATTTTAAATATTTTAACCAATAAAAATATATGTGCCAAATGAAATTTTCAATTTTTTTTCAGTGACGTATGTTACCATTGGTTAAAAATTTGAACAGGCTATTAAAAATTAACAGGTAAGTTACAGAATAGGCCCCATTACCCGCTAGTGAGTATCATTTTGAGAAAAGTCATTAGTGAGTAATTTTTTATTTATAACAATAATAATAAACACAACACCTTGGTAGCTACTTTAATTGGCATTTTAATTTAGGAAATTTAAAGCATATGTCACTATCAAATAATATTTCTTTAATAAATTTTGCATTTATTAAGAGATGTTGGATAAAACGTTATACTTCACACGTGGGCAAAGTGGAATTACCCACTCTATAAAATTATCACACTCAGCCTTCGGCTTCGTGTGCTAAAATGCTCTCGTGGGTAATTCTTTACTTTGCTCACTTGTAAAGTAAATAACTATTATCCTACTGACACTTTTCGATAGTGAGTTTTTAACAGATACCTTTTGGAATCCGTATAGAATGGTAGAATACGATTACAATAAATGCTATTTACTGGAAGTGGTGGTTTATTTGATGATCTATTAGGTTTTTCGTGCAAATCTCAGTAAATCCAAATTTATGAAAATTTTTTTTTATCCATTATCTCGGTAAGTGATAAAGTGCAGTTACCAGCTGTCAAGTCATGGCTCCCAAAGGTGGTAGTGGAAGGCGAATCATAGGGGTAAAGATAAAATGGTAACTGTCAACTATGTGATTCGAAATGAGGATCTTATGATCCACAATCTGATGCGTTACTATGGAGTAAGTACAGTAATATTACCTACAATTTATTTTTGAAACATAAATTGAAAAACATACTAAAATAAAATAAATGTATATGCCACTTTCAATAATGGATAAATAGAGTGATTTGATTCATTCATTCTTATTCTATGGTCCCACCTTGTTTCTATCAAGTCTAGTAATTATTTAGTTTCTTACTTTATCCAACATTGTTACTCCTTGTACTTTTCATAGATACTTAATTGTTTGAGACAGTATAGAGTTTTCAACATTACTGTCCATTTCGCTTCCGCTTTTATGATTTAAAACTATGTAAGAAATTCGAGAAGCCGGTTCACTCGATAATGCAAGTTAACCAGTACTACCCGCGGTCAGTAGCTGGATGGATGACCGCTTTGCAAAAACCCATGCGTGCCGTTGTCACACCACCGAAAACGAGGTATCGAGGCGGCATATAACCGCTTCTTAAATAATAATAATAAAAACAATAAGTCGAGTTCGATTCTGTGCGTCACAGCGTCACAGTTACAAATTAATGGTGATTACAAACGCATATCACAAGTAAACACGGACAATGGCGGCTGGCCAGAGCCATTGTCACACGTGTGTATTCTTGCCAGGAGGTGACACGCCGTGAGTTGTGAGTGACGTTGACAGACACTTCTGTTCGTCACACACTTTCTCTCACTTCTTTATACCGACCCTCTCTTTCTTAGTTAATATGGTAAAGTGCTCTCCATCTTACTAGTTACGTGGTGAACAGAACCAACCAATTGGAAATTGACAAAGCTTTGAAAAGTATTTGCAACACGGAGTACCTGGAATTGTTTGCCACCACTTCTAATGAAATATTAAATAAAGTAGTTGATTTAATCCATTATCACTTTAACCCATTAATACCCAGAACTATATTTCTTTAAACACTGATTTCATATTGCTGTATGTTGGTAACTTGTAAGTATAGTTATGTATAGTATTTTTTCTACGACCACTACTAAAAGTATGTCATTACAGAACAAACTACAATCAATGTAAGTGCGTTGTTCATTACGTAACACTTGAAAATGAAATTTAAGTTGGCACTACTGACTGTCACATTACCAAAATAATTAAAATTTGATGCATCAAATTTTAGATTTAAATGTTATGGATTCAAATTTGGGTAATTGATAAAATTTTATAACTAAATTTATATTTTGCTAGGTTTATTATAAATTGTGACACCAATAAATATTTCAATAAAATATAATGTAGAGGGGACTATGTTTCATCATGTATCCCTACGCTCAATTGTCGTTTATTTTTATAAACAAAAATAAAGCTTGTTTAACATTTAGGTAATTTAGCTATTACATGTATACTGGTCATATTTTATAGTGTCTCATCTGCATCTATAGTTTATAATCTGTGTTTTATAGTGAGGTAAATATATACTACTAAATATTATTATCCTTTACTTATATTTATTAATATTTTAAGTAAGAAATGGCAAGCGACAGTGATATTTTAATTGGAAAACCACTGGAGATACAAGCTAAAGCTAAAAGTGTAACAAATAATTTTTTGGCGACTAAATCTTGAGAACTATTACTAATTTGTGTACCAAAATTTCATGGATTGGAGAATACAAAAATACATAATACATTTCTTATTATTTGAATATTGTTTTTAATTTAGAAATAGTATTGAGTGGTCGTAGAAAAAGTATAGTACATTAATTCGAGATGTAAAGAAATTACGCCCTCGAGAAATTACAAACTCGCCGCTACGCGGCTCGTGTGTCAATTTTTTTACTTGTGCGTAATTTGCTTCTTACATCTCTCGTTATGTAATATACTATTACATTTAAATATACAAAGCAATATCAAATGAATAAACCTGGCACAGTTTATCCAGTTTGAAATGCCATAGCCTGGCAGAAATATAATGTTAAAGTGCGACATTTTTATGCATGATTGAAATGTCGTGTTTTTCAGTAGCCAACTACAGAGATCTGCTGCTAGGCAGAACGAACTGATTAGTGCAGTATTGTGGACACAACTTCCCTCAATCATGGGTGTCAGTTCGAACACAAAGCAGGAATTATGCGAGGGTTTAGTTCGGTAGCCAGTAGTGCGACGAATCTGCTCATCATGCGACATGAACGTTTTACAGCCTTCTGTATGCAGCACAATACACGCTATGCTTGTAAATATTCTGTCACTCGCTTTATACAAATGTGTGATTAGTTACATGAGCATTTTTTCACTTGCGGCAGTCACACTTTAAATTCATACTTATTTACGATATTAGTCCGATAAGTGAGTTTTTACGGTATGGATAAGAAGTAACGGTTTATTTCATATCTGTGACGGGGAGAAAATACACTTCTTTCCTGCGGTGTATATACTATTTTTTTTCACGGCCGCAATATTTATGATGGTTTTAATGTATTTCAAAATTATTTGAAATGTAGTATAATTTATGATAGTTATCATTGTTCATTTTTCACATTATTTGAGCACTTTCCCTCACGACGGGAGAGAAAATGCACAAATCTCCCGTAGATATGAAATTGGATGTTTCTGTCATGATTTTGGTATCATAGAAACTAATTTGTATTTATTATTTATTGTATAGATTGTAGATTTGTATTGTTAATGTCACATGGGTATTTAGTTTTGGATTGCGCAGTGCGATAACAGAAGCCTGTGATTTGGTAGGTAACATTTCCCAGTCCAAGTTAGTAGCTGCATGGCATGGGGAGACACAGGCCACCTTGAAGACCCCTGAACGCACCATTAAACACTATCAGCCGAATCTGTTTGTGTTCTGCGCCGCCATCGCCATGCTAATATCCTCATTGCCGTACGTCACATGGGGCATTCATATCATACAATTTTATATTTTCATAGACACCTATGTAATATTCAAAAAAAAAAAAAATACTTAATAATAAGTTACAAATTTGTTAATAATTAAAACGTTTTCTATAGGTTGCTTTTATAATATTTTCTTCCCATTGTAGAGTCCTTGATAGGTCTCACATTTAAGTTTATCCTATACAATTGATTTTTAACAGGTTATAATTTATTTTTCCTTCGATTCTTCTTCAGGAAGGAAATTATTAATAATGGTAGATTCTGCATGATTTCTTTTTAAAAAATTCGTAAAACAAACATTTTTAGTGCTACTTAATTTAGAAAAATGTATTCAATTGTTAATAAATCAAAATATGATATTTGACAATATAATACTATACTTTTTCTACTCCTGTAAATTCGGAAATCAATTTTTAAAATGATCGAAATTCCTTGAAAGCACTCGTTGAAAAACGTCAACATAAAAATACACAATGACAACTGACTATATGTCAACTGTCAAACAGCCATTGCGTGGTGATCCACATCCCGTCTTTAAAATAACAGTGAATTATGGATTTCTGGCTCTGTGATTTGTCGTGAAGGGTGAATTATGGGTACTATAACTATAAATCAAAATTATGGGGAAATATTTAAACAGTAGTAGAAAAATAGTATATTCTACAATAAGTAATGGAATGGCACATATTCCACGCGAGCAAAAAGTTTGTAGTCCGAGCCGAAAGCGAGGGCTACGGTTTACGAGTGTGGGATATGCTATTCCGTTACACGTTATAGATATAGACTATACTTTCTATAACAAGATTTTGGAAATATACAAAAAATACAAATATAAAATTGTTGTAAACGTCCAACTCAAATACATCAAATTAAAACAAACAGACGTAACCGTAGTAACGGAATCAAGATACCTCATATATCGCGCTAATATGCAGCTCTGATTCGTCGAAAATATTCCATACGCAGCGTATGGAATGTTAGTGATTCCATAACAATTTTTAGTTGTAGAATGCCAAAACAGTGTTATAGAAAATATATTTATTCAATTGTTACTGTTTAAAATACTTGGTTGTATTATATTATTCCTGTTATTAATGTCCAATATTAGTATGATAATTTTAGACTATTAGTGGTAAATTATATTAATTATTGTTGGGACATTAATGTTTGACAAGAATTAATGATGAATTTTGAAGTCAATTTGGTGATTTCAAATTTAGCAAATTACAATAAAGTATAATCGAGTTAATATAAATAATAGTTTTTATAGAAATAAATGCTTTATTATTACTTATATTACTTGTACTTCAATATATAAATCGTTTGCTTCAAAGTAAAATTAGTAGGTATTGTAACATGTTTCATATCTTTCTTAACACACAAATAACAATAATATGATATGTATGTACGCATACAAAACATAATCATATGCACCGAGTACAAATTTACATGTTTAGTTGAAGTACAAGATACCATATGCGAATTTCGCCGAAGGAAACAAATGTTGAATGGAAATATAGTAATAGCAATTTAACATTAAAGAGATATTATTATGGTTTTTACTGTACATTGTCAGCTCTGACACGGTAATATGATTATTAGTCCAAAATTATATATTGTTATGGCGTCGGAGAAATTTCTCCCGCACGCCACTGTGTCGGCGACGCCGACAAAGGGGCCGTGTGTCGTCGATCTCCCTGGGTGGCAGTGTTGCGAAAACAACGTTTGTTTACGGGCCGGGATGACGAAAATGCTTCTGTTTTGTCCTTTACGCAAAATGCCTCAATTCCCAGCTTCACAAGAGCGCTGCTGCTTACCTCAGACTAACGAAGACCGCCCTTGTGACATCTCGAGAGGTTCAGATCCCAAGAATTTTAAGTATTTAAAAGTGTAAAAATAATCTTATTGCCTGCACTTTTATTCATATTCAACAAAAAGTAACCATTTTTTATTGATGTGTGTTTTGTTGCATTACAATAATATTTAATAATTAGAAAATAAATTAATTTATCATCACGTCATTTTATACATTCTTAATATGCAATAATGTTTGGGAGAAATCGTTCAGTTAGACTCCCAAAAGATATTAGAGACAGAAACGTTATATTTCATTTCGTATTTCTGTAAATATATTAAATGTATACAGAATGTTTCATAACTTCGAGTACATACGTTAATGGTATATGTTGTTTGATATGCTGATTACGAATCTAAAAGATTTTTTTTTATTTCGAAAAATTAAGGGTTGTTTACCTAAATCATTTTTTGTAGTAAAGCACTGGATTCGTTTTCCTATTAAACACAAACAATGAAGTAGGTAATCAACAATTTAAATTACATAATACTAGTGAAATGAACAAACAAAATTTAATTATTTTTAATGAAACGATAATTATTAACTTAATCATCCACCCAGTGGCAGTGGCAACGAAAAATTTTGGACTGGGAAACATGGAAAAGAATTTTGCGATTTAAATAAAATTCTTTTTGATTTGTAATCAGTATATCAAATAACATATACCATTAACGTATGTACCTGAAGTTATGAAACACCCTGTATAAACGAAATTTATCAAATGCTATGCAATACCATGTTATAACTGTTATAAATAAGTAATAGTTATTTGTATCAATAGTCCAAAATCTACATTTTTCTTGTCGATTTTGTCATAAATTTATTAAATGAAATTACTGATTTATTTGACAAATATGAAATACTAGGCATTTTTATGATGGTAACATTAAATCATTCGTAAACAAGGATACAAGGGATTTATTTACATTTAAATACAAACAATTCATTTGTTTTCCTTGAAAAATTTGACGGCTGGTAACCGTACTTCATACCTAAAAATATATCACTTACCGAGATCTGTGTAAGCAGAGTGCCACATCCATAATGGGTAAAATGCGTAATGATATATTTGTTGTTTTTATTTTTTAATTTTCGGAATTTAATGTCGAAATTTTTCGATTGCAAGGTTTAAACCGATCTACAGTCCGATGCGTTATCATTTACCCCATTGCGATACGTCAAGAAATTGAAGGATTCCCAAAAAAAAGCGAGGTAGTATGAGGGTGAAGAATAGCTATTTATCACATGAATGGCGGCAACGGCAACAAGTGACTAACGCTACAACAACAGCTCTATTCGGCCGTCTTGGCTTTGGAGTCTGCCGCCTGGACTCACTACTCACTTCACATGAAACGCACCGACGCCGACAGTTCACAAAGTCACACACACAGCAGGACGGTAGCGCAGGTCCAGCTCCAAAGAAAATACGTGTTTTCACTATTAAGCATGGACCATGGGATCCGGGCCAGGAAGTGGTGCGAATTAATGTCGCGAAAGGAATTGTTTGGTGTTTGTGTTTGTCATCGGCACCTTTGAGTCAACACATCGCGGTGTTTGTGTATGGAATACTCACTTTCAAATGGGGCTGCAGAATAATACAACTTTGGGACGAATTTCCGTGACGTCAGAATGGCCACAGATTTCATTTACTTTTCAGAACTCATAATAATGAAATAAAAGACTTCTGGATATAGTTCTGTATATTTTAATAAATTTAAATATACAAAACTATACCCAAAAGTCTTTTATTTTATATATTATGTTACTAGGTGTTGAAACACAAAGGAATGTTCTTCACCGAGTGACATATACTATTTTTTCTTCAAGCATTCCAAAGTAAACAAAAAAATATAAAATATGAAAGCTTCCCTTGTAGGTGCTGCCACCAATGCTATATGTAACATAACATATTATTGTACACCGTAAAATAATATTTAAATTATTGTACGCATTACAATTATATTAATATATTAACTTCTATATCGTATAATATGTTAGCAAAATATAAATATTATAATACGCTTGAAAAAAACAGTTATTTGTTTGATTAGGCACTAAAATACTAGATTTACAGCAGAGGTTGCCATTTCATTCACTAGGTGCTGTCTAAGTCTAAGCTGTAAATCTGTGGTTGGTTCCGTGTGGAACACATTGGCTGGTACCACCGAGCACGAGCTTTATTTTTGGCTGTACAATGCTCTCAAATTAATTTATTAAAAAAATGACTTCGAATAGAAGTTACAAAGAAATATATCTCGAAATATATTATCTACCACTGTAATTTGAAATATTTTTTTATAAAATAATTTTAGAACATTGTACAGAGGCTGAAACAGAGCTCATGGTACAAGCTAAAAAATTTTGCCGGATTAGAATGAATGATAATTTACTGATTATTTCTTGAAAGTTATCACTATCAAATTTTTTAGCTATAAGCTTGTTAAACTGTTCCTATGCGTTTGTTGAGCGGTTGCTATGTATTTATATATCCAATAAATATTATTCTATTGCTTTGTTAAAATTATTATATAAAATGGAAAGTGATAAATATGGTATATTCCGTTTTAAATTCTTTAATTCGTAAAATACATGATTTACGTGTACATGATGATATATAACGTACGAAAAATATTAAGTGTAGATCGAGGAGCCCAAAATAATGTCTTTTCGTTAATAAACTTTTGGTTGTTGTTTGTTGAGTTTTTATCGAAAGTTTATCTTTTTCGTACGTTATAAATCATCCTGTATATCTGGAAGATACAAATTGCAGTTATGTTGAAGAAATATAGAACTGTCAAATTTGTTTTACAGACTACTCTTCCAAAAAATCGTACTCTTCATGTCAATAAGCAAACAATAATATTATATAAATTAGTAATATACAATATGACAATTACATCTACATTGTTCTCCCTATTATCCTATTGCCAATGATACGCGAATTACGTACAAATGTTGATAGTTTAAAGTATTTAACAGTGAAACTAGATAAAAACGACAAGGAAAATTTGTAAAATTTCGTTTGGCATCCCTACGGCGAATACTGAGAAGGTAGCACGAAGTGGACGTAGCGCTGAATGAGGAGAAGCAAGCGAACAGCGAGCGGTACCGACTGTCGTAAAACTATTACGAGGGGTAGAATTGCTTCACGGTTTAACGCGACATATTTACAGGGCTACTGAGCAATGAGCATAAGCCCTGGACACTACTGATGCGTCTTCAGCGGACTGTTTTGTCCACTGATCAGCGTGAATTTACCGATTTGCCCTATTATCCATTACTGTGCAATTCTGTTCTAAATGAACCTTGTCTTGAAAAACGCAACGGAGGTATATCCGTAGTTTCTTTCCAACACTAAATACATTTCTTAGATCTGTCCAAAAAAATATATAGCATACTACAAACGAGAAATATGAGAAATTAATTTTTTCTCTTCTACCATTGCTATCTAGATCAGCTATTCTCATTTAATCAATGATTTTATGGGTAATCTTAAAAAACAAAACACCAAAGTAGACAATAGTATATTAAACATCAAGTTTTATAATCATACATAGGATGAGTACGATAATAGACCTTATGAATTTTTTTTCTGTTGAGGGTATTTTATAATTCTGTTCCATAAAAAAATTTATATTGGCACCACTATACCTCCCGGCATAGATTTCTTATCAAACAATGCAGGAACTTGGATTAGTAATGGTGACAGTAAAAAAAATATTTCAAACAACAATTGTGGATAAAAATATTTGAAACATTATTATAATAACAAAAATTGTCATTATATCATAATTTACTAAGGTATTTCAAAATAACTTGATAGGGCTTCAAGTCAACTACCAATTCTGATTATTGTACTACCACTAAAAACTAATCAACTCTTCCCTATTTCATAATTTTTAGTTTAGAAGTTTTTGAGAAATCGTAACTCTAGACCTCTACAAAGGCTGACAGACAGGCAGACAGACAAACAGACAGATACACACAGACATCATCGCGAAACTATCAAAATTGTATTGTATTTGTAAGGACCCTAAAACGTACTCATTCACTGAAAACTCACTACCGAATTTTTAGCATGATTCCTATACCACCCTTACAGGTATGTCGACTCATCAAAAATAGGATCTGATGTTTTATATCAGTTGTATTGGTAACGCTACAAAGATGAAAACTACTACCTCCATGGAAAACTCATGTTAATCGACACAGTAATATTTTTCTTTTCTTTTTAGTGTCATCACCTAAACACCTAAAGAAATGATAATTGATTTATAATTAAAAGTAACATTTCGACATCAACAATATACCACTTTGAGTTTTGAAAACATTAATATTATACCACTACGTATTTGCACTTTTGCAGTGGGTTTATAGCCTTATAAGAACACCAAAATAGAAATACAATATTACGAATCAATCACTAAGTAAAATATGTATAAAATGTCTGCATTCCTTGTTATCTTTTGGAGTCACAAAATAATCGTTTAAGCGTAAGTACCCTACTCCGTTATTAAATATAAAATGCTTTAGGTAGGTCGAAGGTTGTTTTCTTAATTTTGAACAATAAGTTGAAAGCAGTAACCGTTACTTGATATAAATCACGGCATTGTAATGAAATGATGCAGAAACCTCAGACAAGTCCGTTGAAAGCTCATTACATGCAAACAAAGCTAAGCTTTTTCATGTTATCGACTCAATCACGGAACAACCGGAGCAATAAGATACTTTATACAAGGGGATGTTTGTATACATACATTCACAAAAACATTATCTTAAACTATCTATTAGGTCATTGTCCATTCGCCCAACTGAAACACCATCAGAATACCCCTCTACAATACCAGGCACGCATTGCCTTGGGCCACTGCCAAGCGCATGTGGCTGCAAACACAAAACAAAAATTCTATTGTTGCTCTTTTAGCACAACAAAAGAGTAACAATATAATAAACGTGAATATCACAGTCCGCCAGATAAAGTAGTACCTAACATGTTGGTTGAAATGGTTGAGTATTGCAGTGAGCGGTTGTAGGAACGTAAGTAATTTGATATTTTCATGCAATTGTACCCGTATGGAAGGGAAGATTGTTTATCTTCGGTCCTGGTGAATGTGTACGGCTAGTTATCGCTATGTGAACGCAGGGAATCTGTCTAAACAACGAGATTATGCGCTCAACAGAGTAACACGCCGCTTTACGGGAATATGGAAATGTTAAACGAATGCTAACGTTATGGACAATACGCACGATACTTGAGACAAGCCTGACCTACGCTTATATAGAAAACTGCTCATTTGGACTATTTGAGATTTGTTCAGATTGCGAGGGTTCTCGACTGGATAATGGAGACAATATGATATCTTTGTGATTTATAATTATTTTTCTTAGTTTTATATTTTTGTGAACCCATTCATATTTACAATCTATCTGAATAAAGATAATTAGTAAATTTTAGTGATAGAAGATTAGATGACATCGAAAAGTAACTGCTCATTGGCAATACTTTACTTATATTTACTTAAATATTATAATTCCAATTGACTAATAAAATAATATTATTAAATAATATATTATGTTACTAAGAATTGAAACAGGACTTTGAGTTCAGCGGCCAAGGTGCCAGCCGAGACTATGCAAATTGAACGAAATACAAAAATAATGTTCAACTTCGAGTGACATATAATTTCTTTTTTTTTTAATCATTCCGAAGAAAATTTGTGGTATACATAATACACGTATATCATTTATTTCTGCCATTTTAAACAATAAAATATAACTGTCACTTGTCAGAATTGCTCTTGTAGGTGTTGCCACCAGTAGTATATCAAACATATTATTGTACTACTAATAATAGTTATTTACTTTACAAGTAGAATTACCCACTCGATAAAATTATCACACTCAGCCTTCGGCTTCGTGTGCTAAAATTTCTCTCGTGAGTAATTGCTTACTTTACCCACGTGCGAAGTATAACGTTTTATCCAACATCTCTTAATAAATGAAAAATTTATTAAAGAAATATTATTTGACAGTGACATATGCTTTAAATTTTTAAATTAAAATGTCAATTGAAGTAGTTACCAAGGTGTTGTGTGTTGTTATAAATAAAAAATACTCACTGTGACTTTCCTTAAAATTATACCCATTAGTGGGTAATCTGTTACTTTCCTTGTTAAAAATCGCCATAGTAAAAGAGCATTTATTGAGAGGTGTTGGATAAAATGATTAATTTCTTCATTTTATATATATATATATATATATATATATATATATATATATATATATATATATATATATATATTAAATATATATATTAAATATATTTTTCTTGAAGCGTTTTATTATAATATTCATATTTTGCTAATATATATATATATATATATATATATATATATATATATATATATATATATATATATATATATATATATATTATATAGTAGCAAAATATGAATATTATAATAAAACGCTTCAAGAAAAATATATTTAATCCTAGGCCCGGTAAATCTAGAGGGTTGTGACGTTTTAAACGATTAATATTACCGCACTGCATCCCGGTTAATATATTTTGGTGACATTTTAGTCTTTAAATATATTTTGCACTCAGTCTAGAGTTTTCTTCTTTAACAGAAGACAATAATTAAGCCAATTTGGACTTTCGGCATTGAACTATGGATCAGCAAGTAACCTCAATATTGAAATCATTAAAAGATTTCAATCAAAAATCCTGTGCATGATCTTCAATGCTCCACGGTTTGTCCCCAACTGGATTATTCTACAGAAGCAATAGAAAATAATGTTTGTGGGATTAAATGAATAGGAAAAGATTTAAATAATATTACTGGCTGTGAGAAGTATCATTTGGTGACTGATTATAATGTTTGAGTATATTTGGGTAGTATATTTTCACGGGATGGACGTATTGACCGGAAAATTGAAAGGTGAATGTATCTAGAGATGCTCGACTGAATGTTTATTATAATGTGTTAGTGTCTATATTAATGTATGGTTCTGAATGTTAGATATGGATGAAGAAGCATGAACGATGTAAAGCTCCTGTGGAAATAAGGTAAATGAGAGGAGTATGTGGGTATACGAGAGGTAATCCTGTGCGAGATTGAGAAGAATATTGTTAAGAAAGTGGGAGTGAGTCAGTTGAGGTGGTTGGCCATCTCGAAAGGTTGGTGAAACTAATATGTGCAGGTGAGATTGAAGGTGAACGATATTTTATTACGCGAATGGAAGATGAAATGGTGTGCCAGGATAGGAATATTTGATTGTGTTTCAAGATTCGTGCTACCCCACTGAATGGGATATAGCGTGACGTCATGTATGTAAAATATTGGCTATATGATTGTCTGGTAGTACGTGGTCTGTTTTGCAGTAAGTGAAATGTGTGGGCCTCATTATTACCGCTTGATATTTCTTTCTGCACAGCACATAAATTAGTGTTGTAGAGTGTAGGAACATAACTGTTAATTACAAACACCCTGTAGCACATGTACACAATACACAGTCGTATGTATAACAAGGCTGTTATATTAGCTCTGAATGTGGTACTCGTATGTTTGTGTGCTGTTCGCATACATCTGTCGCTATCTGGGCCGAACCGTTCCATGCGATGCTGAGTCAATTGTTGTATTAAGTCGTCAAAGCCCCCATCACACACACACACGGCGAGGGGGTAGAGTGTGATGTGGTGAACCGCGCCAAATTACCCTGACAAACCCTGGGATTGTATCCAAACACCATAGCTAACCGAACATACCGCACTTTGCACCCAGTGGCGTACCATCATCTCTCGCACCGATTCTGTCACAATAACATTAACAGTACGAACAGTCAGGAAATAAATTAGTAAGCGTTTGTGAAACTATAAGCAGAATTATACCAAGTAACAATATATTGTTTTTCTACGACCACAGAAATCTGCTCATTGTATGTTTGTTGTTGCTAGGGAAATGAGGTATGTACATTACAAGCATCGTGAGAAATGAATTTATTTTGTGTGTATTTCAATATAGGTCATTTCATTTCATTCATTTCAGTACAGGTGTCATTATGCAAGGATACTCATTTAGAATTGTCAAATATTGGAATGGTGCATGCCGGACAAATTTATTATTAAAATATAAATTAATTAGGAAATAATACCGTGGTCGCAGAAAAAATATAGTGTACAACTCGCATGGAATGTCCTTTCGTACTCGAAATGACTACTATTTCATGCTCGTTGTGCAATATACTATTTCTTCAATAGTAAGTCCTAAAATATGATGACAAGTCCATTTGCTGTTCCTATTCTATGCCACATTTTATCTAGAACAGTAGTACATACAACTGTTATCCACAGTAAAACATGAATGGCAAAATGCATTAATGCCAGGTTTGTTTATTTCCAGTATACATTTTCTTGTATAAAGAAGAAAAATAATGGTTACCCCGGCAATGTAGTGTTGTGTATGGTGTGTGGTGTGATTGCGAACACAAAGCTGAGGCAACGCGGCGATGATTTCTCAAATTTGTTTCGGGCAACAGCAAAGCAAAGAGCAACGTAAAATAAACTCACATGCGGAACGGTATCGGACAATAGAGACCTCAGGGACGGTACGATATTTTATTGGCACGTCATAATGTTACTTGCTCACATAATCTAACTGTGTTTGGTTCCATGTTGGTATTACATTATTATTACAGTATTCTTACATTCTAGTAATTAGTAAAACAGTACTAGGAGAACATGATACCATGGTGGAGTGTTGCTGTGTTAAATTGAATTGTTTGTTCTATATTTTATAATTTATAAAAGTTGATCTTCAATATGTTTGATTAATTTTTCACTTAATTATTTTTCAATATTTAGATATTATGCTAACAGCTAAGGAAAAAAGTAAAGCGGCAATCAATAAGAATTTTAAATTAATTAAGATACAAAAATGAGAATTTACCAAACGATAATAAGACCAATAACAATGTACTCTACTAAGACTATGGCAATGACAAAAAAAGATGAAGAAGGTTTAAGAATAATGGAACGAAAATAAATAAGAACCATATTAGGACCAATAAAACGAATACAGAATAAGAATGAACTACGAAATAGAATAAGAACAAGAGTTGGAGGAAGACAGTTAACAGCAACAGAAAGTCAGATGGTTTGGACATACATAGAAAGTAAAAAGCAAAGGATCTGTAGAAGAATAAAGAACAGTAGGAAGACTCAACATGGCTAAAGGAAGTAAAACAAGATTTAATAAAAACAGTCAAAGTAAACTAAAAGATAAAGGAAGATGTGGGGAAACCTAACGACAAAGATTTAAATGATCTAAGAGAGCTTCATACATTCTTCATGTTCTATGCATATGCATATTAGAAACAAAATAATAATCAAAAGAAAAATGATTAACAGTTTCCTCGTACGTTCCACAAGCATAGTGACAGTTTTGTGTTGGACATGTACATATGTACACATGTACGGCAACGTTGATATACATAGCAAACCTCCATTCTTTGTTATCGTGTTCAATCCATCATCTTGTAAATGAAATTTCACGGTTCCACAGCAGTTTAATTATTTGATTTACATGCGCGCACGGAACGCGGAGGTAGCAGCTATTGTGCACTAAGGGTTGAATGGGAAACGTGTAATTTTCACATCACGTGACGTCAGCCGCCACCGCGTGTTGACAAGTGACAGTCGACAGCTCAAAGCCGCGCCCGGAAGTACGCGTCGGCACTCCGCCCTCGCCAACACATAGCTCCATCCGACTAATTGTTCTTTTCTTTTTCTGTCTAGCTTGTTCCATAATGGCGAAATCTTCATGTTGCTATACTATCATATAACCCCTTCACTATTAGTACTTTACTCGCAAATTTATTTAATCTGTGGGAAACAGAGTGCCACATGGCGGGATGATACATTTATTTATTACATTTTTTAATTCGGCACGAAAGTTCTCAAATAATTTTTGGTCATCAACAAAAACAACAATACAAAAGATTCTCTGGCTTTTGGCATATTCTTGAATGATTGAAGAAAGGTTAGTAACGAAGCAAGAGAAATATAGATGAAGAAAGAAGACCCAGAGAAATGTATAACTGTTGTGGGCACCACAATTCTTCCCGTCATACATTTCTTAACAAACAATGCAGGAACACGGTCCACCACTATCAAGAAACGCTCATCACTTCAACAAATTTACTTTTCAATTATGATATTTTTTAAGCGTTGTTTTGTTTTTTTTTCAAATAGCACAAGTTAGCAGATTTAAATAAAAATATCAAAATCATATTTGATATATTTAAATATGACATAAATAATTGACAAAATTATAAATTAGGGATAAAAGCTCGTACAAAAGTCTATCAAAATAGTATTCTACTCAAACGTCAAACCAAATTCTTGTCATCTTGGGATGAAAGTCACGTGACGGGTGGCCTTTCATCTCCCTATCTCTATCACGCTGTGATGGGTACAGACTTTCTTTGTCTTTACTCCTTCCATACATTTTATTAGTTCCATGAAAGCCCTACTTTCAATCATCTAAAAATTCGCCGGATGCCAGATTTTATATTCGACTTTGATTGCATCGATTGCGCAAGTCAATAATTTAAATTTGGTTAGTTGAAAAATACAGTACATTTCAATAATAAAACGTTTTAAAAAGATCAATATCTCAGACATATACTTGTCCTTAATTTATTAATGTAATGCTTTTGTATTAAAACGAATTTGATCACAATCATATCTTATTAGATTTTTTGTACCACACCGTATTCGTCAAAAGAAATAGATAATAGTAATACCTTTTGTCCGAATGAAAAGGTAACATTAATCAGGATAAACTCAGTGTGTAATGTGACAAATGTCGCTATACTCGTCCCGCTAATAATAATTAATAATATGTACGTTAAGACGACGCTTGTATAAGCGCCCGGCCGCTGCGCTGGTCACTCGTGTATAATAAGAATTTCCCAATTAAGTAGGTATTGGTCTGGGTCCGGTGCAGCGATGTAAACCGGCACTTAGCAAGAACACCTGGTTTAATTATATTATATTTATATTGACATCTTTATCTCGCATAATAAACCCGGCGCGTTTGATTTGCATATGAAAAAGGAAGGCGAGCTTTAAATGATATCTCTGGCGCGTCGCGCTGCATTCCGTGTTGATATATCGGCGAGAGGTGTGCGTCGAGATTGGCCACACCCTCGACGCTGATTGGCGCGACACGCCCCCCGCACCTTCGTTTTTTATCACAACACACATATGAGTACAGGGTACAGATCGTTCTCTGTCTGCCGATGCTCACATTGCTAACGGTTTCGTTTTTTTACGCCTTCTTGCAACTCGTTCTCTATTTACGAATTACAAATTCACTGGATAATATATCTACGCCTTTAAACAAGACCCCTATAAATATCTAATATATGGTCTTTTATTTTAGATTCTGTCGTTGCAGAGAATTCCAAAGAAACAACTCTTTCATGACTATTAATCATTGTAATTGTCGTAAATTTTCATTTAGGATCTTGTGTCCGCATAACATCAAGACATTCGAAGAATATGTATAGGTAGGCGAATGTATTTTTCATTGTTAATTGCCAATCAATATTATCAACTCATTTATATACTTATTGATTATGAATACAATATATTTATTGCATTTATGATCATGTATTGATAAAAATACCTATCTAGCTATTTTAAAACAATACTTGAGTTAAAATGAAAATAAATTTATATAATTTAAAAGACCAAATAATTTTTACAAAAGTTCGAAAAGAAATATAACAAAAATTATGCTGTATAAGCGCACACATTAAAATCTATTCATCTCGGGTTTATTATTATGGAATGGTTGTTCCTGATCTGTCATTGTTAATTGTCAACACAAAATACGCTAAAAAATAGATGAAAATGTGGAAATACCTCCAAATATCACAAGAAACAGGACTGAATGTAATTCCGAAGAAGTCCAGAGACATTTAAAACAAAGAATTTAGTGAATTTAATGTAATGTTGGACATTACTTATTTCAAATAACCATATAGTTACAGCATTATTATGAGTCGGTGTTGGATAAGCAATATTAAATGTTTCCTAAATGTTGAAAAGCTCACAACATGTATCCTATATTCTATAATAAAAAGCGTAAATACATTTATTGGAGCACAGTATGATGTTTGTTAGGTCGCATGTATGCATGGGGTGATCGTTTAACCGTGTTGAATGTTTGATGATGTGAGCAGCCACGGCTTGTGTACTTGTGTTTCACCCTCCACCCTGTGCGTGCGCCACGCAAATATGATTACCAGTTACAGATTTTACGGAGCTTCTCTTACATAATATGCACGCACACCCATTGGTATACACATCACATCTTGTACTAGACCAACTCACAAACACACTTCAATCCAAAATACATAAATCCGCTGTTATTTTCTTGTTGAATAAGGCTGTTTGGTATTTTATAATGGAATATGTAAATACTATCACACCATTATAAACACTTAATCGAACATCTCTAGATACATTCACGTTTAGAGCATTCGCTCAAGGTGTCCAAACCACTCAAAACCACTGAAATATAGTAAGTTCCAGAATTATTATATTTCAGAACAACATTCCTCTCAACCTCACACTCGCCATACAGCATACGCAAATGTATTCCGGACATAATCACGTCTCGTATACCCATACAATCCTTTCAATAATTGATTACAAGAATGTACTGATTACAATAATAGCAAAAGTTAATCAAGAATTTAACAAATTCTGGGGACGAAAATTTTCATTGATAATTAAATTGGCGAACATTCGTTTTTTAAAGCATATTTGTATAACCCTATTGTAGAAGCGATTCGAAGACCGATCCCTTAAGTAAGGGTTGACAACACTGAAATTATATTGAAGATCAATAACAATTTAACCAGTTCGTAGTAAAGGGAAAGAAAGAAAATAGCGAGTAGCGAGTAGTAGTATGTTGTGTATTGTTGATCTTTGGTCGTGTCTGGCCGTGGGAACAACACAGGTGCCAAGTGTCAGGAAACAAACAGCCGCCAATTAGCGATGATTAAATGATGAGCGCTGGTCGCCGGGCCCGGGCCCGTCTCCGTGGTCGCCGATGCATATTTGATGGGCCACCACCGCACTACGATCCGTGATTACCGCACTGGACACTGGCCAGCGGACACGCCATCGTGTTTCGTGTTATCACTGCGTGTTTCTCACTGTATTGGAAATATTGAAGATATTGCGGTGGGCTGTTATTATTCCACGAGACAGTGGTGGACCATGCATTTATGAACAACAACGTTTTAATTAAATATTCACACACTAGACATTATGGGGCCTGTGTTCAACAATCCAAGATTCAGAAGATTATCATTTTCATTTCTGATCCAGCGCCGTCAAGATTGGTTCATAACTAATTTTTTTTACTACAAACTCTAAAGATGACAAAAATGTTGCCAATTTAAATTTACCCCTGTGGTTATCCCTCCGCAAACATCTTTGGGGGCTATGATTTGACGGCTGGTAACCGCACTTCATACGTAAAAATATATCACTTACCGAGATCTGCGTAAGCAGAGTGTCACACCCATAATGGGTAAAAGGCGTGATGATATATTTATTTTATTTAGAAAAATGAAATATTTTATAAATTATTTGTACATGTTAACGATTAAATTGGTATTTTTTTAACAATTATTGAAAGAATCTTATTTCATGATGAACGGGATACGCCCAAGTGTGAAGATATGAGTTTGAGGGAAAATGTAAGGAAAAAATTTTTTCCTTACATTTTCCCTCAATCTTATTTCAGTTCGTGCTTAATAAGGTAGTTGTTAACTTCAGGCCGTGACTAAAACGTTCAAGGGATAGTTAAAATGTTATTTAGCGGCGTATGACATTTTAATAGCGGGACCTGAGCAGTCAGAATTTTTTTTTCTTACAGCGTATTATAATATTCATATTTTGCTATTACATACCTATATTATTTTACGGCGTACAATAATATACATATTATTTTACGGTGTGCCACAATATGTCAGTTATTCCTTATACGATTGGTGGCAGCACCTACAACACCTATTCTGACGTGTGACAGTTGTATTATATTATATTTTATAGTATATGTCACTTTAAAATTCTTTTTTGTTTTGCTCAATTTGCAAATATATGAGATCAACACAAATAGTCCCATTTCAACTCCTAGTAACATAATATACTAATTTTTTTTTAACATTATAACAAGTAACACAGTAACAGGCATTTTCCGACGACTTCTATAGATAGTTGCCTTTGACGCTGTTGATATTTTCTGAGGTATTTTACTTTGGCGCTCGTCTCCAATAGCAACGAGCGACAAAAGTGATTTTTTTTATTAATTCATAACCATGGATACGAAATAAAAGAACAGTTACATCAATCTATGACAGGATGACAGGAATGTCATAGATGCATTTCTTTTAATGAAATTAAATCAATATATTTTTTTACAATCAAGCGTCGAAAAAATATTGTGTATAATTAAAAAGAAAATATAACTTTGCGCTCTAAATGTACAAATAGCTGTTGTCATTTAAGTACCGATAATAGATTACAATGTTAATTAAAATTTATGAAAAAAGCTAATACATATTGATATTTGTAAATAAATCTTTAAGTTTCTTTTAAACTATGTTAGATATCAACACAAACTCAATTGGGCTGTGTAAAAAAAAAAAAAATTCTAAAAGATACGTGTTTATTAGTTATTTTGCAGCAATTATATAACGGCAAGGCTTGCTCAAAAGATTTAATAGGAAAACTCCCTTAAATTGACACAATTGAATTGGCTGGTCAAATAGAATTTTGTTTGGAAAAAAATGCAAAGGTGATTCAGTGGTAAAATATGTATATAGGTAGTTAACGTACGCCTATGCCTGAACTTTATAAAATCGTGCAGAGCCTGGTTGATTTTTACTTTGTTATTCTGGGAAAAGATGATTTACATATTAAACTTGTATGAATTAAACATAAAGCAAAATTACAACTGTTATATTGTTACATTAGACAATTGTTGAGTCATTATGTTCTATTAACCGCGAACAGTTTCTTTACCTCTCCTTGTTTCTATACAAGAGCCATGTTTTTAGATTATTATGTTCAATCTCCGATTATCAAATATTTGTCCGGTTGAACTAGAAACCAATATACGTACTGAACACGCTGAAAACTTGTTGTTTGCATTTATTATTTATTCTAGTAGTTGATCACTAAATAATAGGTTACAATGGTTACATGTTTCGAAACTTATTTTGTTGTATTTGTTTACGAAAGTAGTAAAGTATAAAAATTTCATAAACAAACCATGAGAATCTAGGCAGATGTTTTATTGGTTATTTATTTAAAATCGAAATTCATTACCCACAATCTTTATATGTAGCTATTAAGTTTTTTAATATGTACAAGTTAAATTAAAATTTACATCTTTTATAACCAAACTAACAATATCGGCATAGAATTAGAAATTATTTGTAACACTAGTTCAGAAACTGCACTTTTGCGAGTGCAGGTATATTACGAAGCTTGTAAATAACGAGCCCTCGCAAAACAGTTTCTGGACTCATTGCTTTTCGTGACGATTTTGTCAAAAATTTAAAAAATTAAATTACTGATTTATTTTTCAAATATGAAATATGAAATAATTGGAATTTTTATGTTGGTAACATCAGATCATTCGTAAACAAGGATTTGTAAATATTTAGTTGATATTTTTATTTATTGGTTGTGCACTGCAACTGAAAATTTAATTATAATAACTTACATTTGAGCTTACAATTAACAATTGAAGAAAATTTCCAACCTTCATGCACTCATACCAACGCACAAAATTGATAACCAGTTGGTGCCAATCCTGATTTTACAAAAGTCACTAGTTTTTGTAACCAAGCAGTTTTTGACGATTTTGAGATGTGTAAAATTAGTATTTTTCGACGGTGGCACAAAATAGTATAAGGAAGATAAGTGTATGATTTTTTCCCGCGGATTAAATTGAAGCACGAGCCGTAGACGAGGGAAAATACACTTCTCTCTTGCGGTGTGTACTATTTTTTCACGACCACATTTATGATGGTTTTTATGTATTTCAAAATTATTTGAATTGTAATATAATTTATGATAGTTGATTTGTTTAATTTTGTTCATTTTTCACATTATTTGAGCACTTTTTCTCACGACGGGAGAGAAATTGGGTTTCCAAATTATCAAGAGATGGCGTTAATCACAATTCCCTAAAGGTACATGTCAAATTCATTTTGTATATCTTATGATGGCGAATGCTAGCATTAGTATTGGTAGTTTGCTTTTATTGGCAGCAGAATTGTTGCCATACACTCTGAAAATTTTCCAGTTTTTATAGGTTTTTTTGGAGAAAATTCAATTTTAACCTATAATCTACAAATACAATGAATCTTTCATTTTTACATCTTATTTAAATAATACGGCTCAAACAAATGTTATACTTACATTGGAATACTCTTAAAATAACTACTATTGTTATTAATTAAAAAAAAAA
Organism: Poecilus cupreus; assembly: GCA_963942605.1. Classification (NCBI taxonomy): domain Eukaryota; kingdom Metazoa; phylum Arthropoda; class Insecta; order Coleoptera; family Carabidae; genus Poecilus; species Poecilus cupreus. The sequence continues at coordinate 676,510 of OZ012714.1, read as the reverse complement.
TAACAATTAATTTCAAAATGCAATGAAATTTATGTACCTTATGGTTAGTTTAGCTTTCTACCACTAGTTAGCGTATTTCAATTTTGGAAGCCCAATTGCATAAATTTTCCGATGATTCGTGTATCATAGAAACCGAGTTTCTCTCCCGGTCGTGAAAAAACTATATTTTATACTCGTGTGTCACTAAAACTGCATGGCAGGCAAATATTCCTTAGTAGGAGAGTAAGAACTAGTGTGCCACCCTGGTCGTATAGAGTGGATTACAAATGTCTTGGCAATTAGGCCGTATGGGCAGGTACCGCGGCATTGTCCAGGCTCCTCGTCGCACGCTGAGCATCTAAGCAGGATCATCTTCTATACTTTAATCCGCTCGTACTTGTAATCGACCGAACACGCAACCGTCAAACCACCTTCACGGAATTATCACCCAAGTTCCACCCGAACTACCATTCTTACCACCTCTGTGAATATTGTACTTTCCGTGTATAGGGCAGTCCTCAAGAACTCAAAGGATCGCAATAAAATTATTAAAAACCCGTCAAATTAAAAGAACAAAAGAATCAACGCTGGTAGCTGGTAACCGGACATTACTCACAAAAATATATCATAATATCGAAATCTCCTTTTAGTAGAATACCACACTCAGAAATGGTAAAAGGTGTGATGAAATATTTATTTTATTTTTAAAGATCCATTTAATACTTATTCCGCAAATATGCTATTCCACGATATTTTTTTTTTCTTGAACTACATAAAAATATAAGACTACATGTGAAAATTAAAGTTAAAAATTCCTCCAATTAAGCGAGATATTAAGTTCTGAATTTTAAATTACAATGATGACGTAGGTCGTGTATTATACCAGAATTAAACAAACGGTGGTGCACAGACTTTCGAAAAAAATGTTGGAAAAATTACAAAAGAATATATATTTACATTGTAATGTTATATTTTATTATTAGAGAAATAAAATAAATAAATGCACTTAATTTATTTCACTAGTTGGTGGCGCTAGTATCGTACAGTTTTGCAGTAAGTGCTGCATATGAAGCAGCTAAAACGCAATGACAAGAAAATCACCCGAGCAGAATCCGAACCGTTCCGACACGTCCGAATACGTGGTGGAGTGGGAGTAAATACTTCAACCCCATTTGCTAAACATGTCCTCCGTCATCAAAAACAAAATATGCCGTATTTATTAAAAGGAGTGATTTATAATTAAAAACATGGAATTTTCCGTATCCTTTAACGCTTATCTTTAATATTTTCAATAAACTTTTACCATTTTTGATTATGGTGGAATAGCCTACTGGTGCATATTTGTCAGAATACTTCCAATACACAGTATCGGATTGTATTAAAGAAAAGTTTTCTTTGTTTTTATTATACATTTTCATTATGTATAATCAGTGACGTTAATAACACAAACTTTTAATATTTATAATGGAGCTAATAGTAAAATACCATTTTTTTTATGTTAATGATGTATAACTGTATAATTCCAACAATATTTTACGTGAAAATAAATACTAATTTTTAGTTGCTTAACGACGAGTATATGAATTATTATTCCAGAAATAAGCTAAGTTGCATTTTATTAATAAACAAATGATTAATAGTTTACTGAATAGCCATAGTGCCAAATAACAAAGTAAATTAGGTAAAAAATAAATTTGTCTTTGAGTTGCAATAATTTAGAACATTTTAAATAATTAAAACACTAGTAAACTATGAAACATTGTGATCTTCATATCTGACAGTTTATAGCAAATCAATTAAATTTAATACTGATATAAGGTTATTATTGTTTGGAATTCATTTTAACTAACCTGGATTCAGTTTTAGCGTCAGAGTTCCTGAAGTTCTGTACAGCCTCAGTTGAGCACCAAGAATCTGAAAAATACACTGTATATTAGTCTAGATAATTTCTTGTATAGGTAGAAATATCTCTATCTAATATATCTCCCAAATATTTGTATAAACGGATGGTTAGTATTTGGAAATTTCACATGGTTGGGATACTCATATAAAAGACGTTTACTTAAGTTCTTTAAGAAAGCAGTTACTGTACAAATTTGACGAGAATAAGCCGGGTAATCTTAATACTATTATCCTGGGCTGTGTGTGCGGTACGAGCAAATATAGCGGCTCGGCTTTTAAGGGTTAAATCCGCTCTGCAGACCGGAAACCAGGGCCCGTATCTGTCGCTTTTGTCGCAGATACACACTGTTTATAAAAATAACAGATTAGCTGTATACCAAGCCCAGTAAGACCCACTTCAACAAATATTCATACACGCAGTTTTCATGGAATTTTGTTTCTAACCCAGCTGGCCAGTTACCATCAATGTTTGGACAACACGCTCAAGGATTTATATTATACTATGCATTATATGCGAATATAAACTTCTTTTATATTCACCAACAAATATTTCACAGAATTTCACACTGGAATGTGCACTTGCTACTTTCCATTGAATATGAGACTTTGGGGCATATTCTGTAACTTACCAGTTAATTTTTAACGACCGGTTAAAAATTGTAGCCAATAGAAATATGTGTCAAATTAAATTTTCAATTTTTATTCAATGCCGTCTGTTATCATTGATTAAAAATTTGACCACGCTGTTAAAAATTAACATGTAAGATACAGAATACTCACTCCCCTTTGCCAGTTTATTGGAATCAGGGCGACAGAAATTAGTTATTTGCCAAACTTTAAAAGAAAGCGTTTCTTTTTTCAATTCGAGCTCATGAACCAATTCGACCGAGATTGGAAGAAGCGTTTTCTTCTCGTGTTAGACACAACATTTTTTTCACGACTTGGTTCTAAAAACGATTTGCTCGAACGTTAAATACACTTTAACAATTCCTACAAATTTAATGTAATTTATTATGTACTAAAGTAATTTAAACTTTCATTGTTTGTTTCTTTATGATTTACTATTATTAGTATAGTAATCCATGTAAATTATCCTTATGTTAAATAAATAAATAAATATCATCACGCCTTTTACCCATTAAGGGTGTGGCACTCTGCTAACGCAGATCTCGGTAGGTGATATATTTTTGTGTATGAAATGCGGTTACCAGCCGTCAAGTCATAACCCCCAAGGTTGTTAGTGGAGGGGGAACCACAGGGGTAAATTTAAATTGGCAACTATCAGTAGTGGGATTCGAACTGAGGATCTCACGACCCACAGTCCGATGCGTTACCACGGAGCTATTTACCCATAAAAAACGCTTTTAATGCATTGCTGTCAATAATTTTAACTGTAACTATGGAAATGACACATCCTTATGTATACTGATAAGAAAACTCCCGGTATGTCATTAAAAAAAGGTTTCTCAATAAAACTAGAAATTTATTTATAAATTTTACAATATTTTTTTTAGCATTTTCCTCGCTATTTCGGGAGAAGAAGATGGGGTTTCATTCCCAAAAATTGGTAAACACATGAAAAATATCAATATGAGAAAATAGCGCAATGTTCTATCGACTTAAGTATTAAATTTCACTATATTTACATTTTAAAATTCTAATAAAAAACAAACAATGTTGGACATATTATATAGGCACCGTCGCGTCGCGTCGTGCGGAACAAATCGTACAAGATTGCGTGAAAAGTAAATTAAAGACTTATTCGGAAGCAACTAGTCTCTTTTATTCGGTTAATAATAATATTCTAACACAAAATACTATACGCGTACGTTTACAATTTATTCTAACATCTAAATTGGATTCAACATGACAGGGTTACCCAAATTTCAGATAAAAATTTGGTGTTTTTTGGTTTAGTAATTAGTTGGGTTTTTTTAGATTTTGTAATTTTATTTCTGCAAGAAAAAGAGTAATTTTTAACCGCCGAACAAAAGGGGGAGGTTTCAAGTCGACGCATATATTTTTTTTTATGACCACGCATAACGTTTTAAAGAGTAGTCCGACTTTGATTATTCTTTGTTTATTGTATAGATATGGTTGAAGTTGGTCCTATTTACATTTGGAAAAAAATGTACCCCTAATGCTAGCAAATTAGGGGATGATTGATTGTTCACCCACTTAATTTTTACCTGTTAACCGATTTCTACCACGCATAGCTTTGTACTGGGTTATCCGATTTCGATGATTTTTTTTATTGAAAGGGTATACCTTGAAATTGGTTCCATTTGAATTTGAAAAAAATCTACTCTTAAGAGTAGAAAAATAGGTTACAAAAAAAAAACTTTTTAACACGAAATTAAACCGACGAAAAGGGAAACTGAAAAGTGAAAAACAAAATAAAGCGTTTTAATCTTAATAACTAATATTCAAAATTAGTTATTTTCAAAATTAGTTATTATTTATAATAGTTTAAAAGCTTAGTTATTAAGATTTATTAAGGTTTATTATTTATTTATTTTAATTTTCGCTTTTCAGTTTCTTTTTCATCGGTTCAATTTTTTGTTAAAAAGTTTTTATTTGCATTATGTGCTGTTGTACAATTTGATTGTTTAATAAATTAAAAAAAGGATTACTGTGGCTGTCTATAAACTTCTCGCTAATTAAAATCTGCAAAATGACGTTATCTACCTCATCAATTTGTTCCATGCCGAGATGTAAGTATAGCGTACGTGTATACAATACGTTATATAGGTATATGTGTGATATTCAAATGTGCTTGGTTCGTAGAGCGCGTCGTTCTCTTATTATGAACATTCGTATAAAACACCGCGTGAAATCGACAACTTAATATTGTGCTGTGTGCACCAGTGACTCCAAAACTGTCTCACACAAACCACCCAGATATTTATAATATTTTCTCAGCACATTTACTGAATCCACAGTTATTTTACAATACAAAAGAGTATATTTGAGGCATCACTATGATTTTAAAAGGGTATGTATGTGTATTTAATGTGACGCGGTATAATGTTTAGTGTTGTTTGGAGACTTCTGGTAGCGGTGGTGCGGTGTGCGGGGTGAGGCGGGTGTAGATTTGATTTCAAACACAGCGCGAGCGCGCGAGCTACATAAAGAAGTGTTAACACTATATTAATATGTTGGTAACATGGAAACAAGCGCATTCCACACACCTGGAGCGCGACGGGGGTCAGCCCCCCTCCCTCCCACCTTCGACCGAGCCTTACCGACCCGCGCGGGCGCAGGCCCGTATCCCACACGCATTCTGTACACATTGTTTTACTGCTATTGTTTATGCAATTTTTTATAGGAATAATTAACACATTAATTAAATTAATCGAAATATTTTCTCAACTACCTCCTTGTTGGAAAAGTAGTTATATACAAACAGCAGGGCATTTTACATAGATATTTTTTTTACTAATTAATAATTATTACTAATTAAAAGCAAAAGCATGGTGCCATACCCGAAGCGAGTAAACGACACCAAGTAATTATTCAATTTTTGACAGTTTCGAATGGATGTTTCTTAAAAGCTAAAAGCAACGTACTTGAGGAACTATCAATAATTATTATCAATCAAACTGAGAACAACTGTTACTTAACAACAAAGGCTGGTGCCACGAGTTATGTTTTTGGATGTTTTAAGACAAAGCCTTTGTTTTTGCACTGTATTATGTTTGAAAATAATTTTATAGACATATTTCTCTGTAACGTTTATTCGAAGTATTATTGAATAATATAATTTTTTATTATACCTGCATCATAATCCGTGTTTAAAACACGCTACAGCGTTCATAAACGAAATATTAGAAAACGCCGTGCTTTAAAGGTTACTAAGCAACAATAAAAATATTTACTATTAATATCTGTCAAAACTGTAAACGTAAACAACAAATGCTAACCAGTCTCCATGAAACGGTATACGTCAAACGTCACACGCGCAAAATTATGAAATGAATCAAAATCAAAATGTTGCTTTCCAGTTTTTTCCAAAGCATGATGCAGGTATAATAAAAAATAGCGTTTGACACACGTGTATAAGTGCTTTTAAAGCACTAGCGACGTTAAATGCACTCCGCTTCGCGTCGTGCTCTTAAACTCGTCGTACGTGTTTTAAAAGCTTACTTATACACTTGTATCATAATATACTATTAGAATATTGTACCGTGCTAAAATCGAAGCTAAAACACTCCTATTAAAATACCCAAAAACAGAGCTCGTGGTAACAGTTATTATGACAGAAGTGATAACTATCCATGGACGGTTAATTTTTATTTTTATTGGTTATTTGCATCTAAAATTTTATAGAAAGATTAAAATTAGGGATACCACTCGTATAAGTCGTATAGGTAGTCAATATCTGTACTGATATTTGTTCAGTAAAATTGAATCGAATATAAAAAAAATTAATAAAAAATCTGATCTGGAAATATGTCGTAATATCTGGCAAAAAAATTATACGATACTGATATTCTTAATTAATAAATATTTTATTAGCAGACTTCAGTTGCTTTGTATAAGTCTTCATCTTGGTAAAATCGTCGATGATGATCTTCATGTCAAAATAATTTTCAATATGTGAAATTCTTGTAGTTTGGTACCAATTGAGCAGGAAAAATTGAACTAAACTAAAAAAATGTTTTGACATATTTGGCGAATTTTGTTCATTCTGACGTTGGTAATATAGCGTAAAATTTTCTAATATTTCTTCATTAAAGTGAGTACTGTTATTTAAGTCTGTCGAGTGTGAGTTTAGGGTTATGGCTCGTTTGTGTGAGTAAAGTAATTTGAACATCATTGTTGAAAAAACATTGATATTTCTATGTTTGAAACTTCTCAATTATATACTGGGTTCATACTAAAGTTTTACTAAAAAAGAAATTTTTAATGATTTTTTTTTATTTAGGAGCGCACTTAGTGAGAGCATTTGGTGCAAAATTAGAGCAGAAGAGTATCATCGGCAGTTTTAGCTTCATGTTATGTCGTTGAGTACAACCCTGTGCTAGTTTTCATTTGGAGCCGAATCGTTTGATATTCTCTGTGGCTCGGCGTGATTGTGTCTGCGGTATTATACGTATAAATTATTTATTTGTTATTAGGCTTGATCCGGTGAGATTTATCAACGTTCGTGTCGGTGTCGGTGTCGGCAAGACGGTGTTCGGTGTTCGGTGTTCTCTTCTTGCCGACCGACTGCGGAGGCAGGAGGCTGCCTATTGATTTATCTCGCCCGCACAACTGCTATTTGTTATACTTGAATTAAATTATAATTATCAGGTGAAAACAGACTTGCTCCACGTCTCCCTGCATCTGGCTCTCTTATTTACGATTCACTATCGAACTATTTTGATAGTGCTCATTTGTTACAAAATATATTAACTGACTCCAACTATGTATGGCTACTCTACTTTTGACTATTTATCATTTTAACTGATTTTGTAACAGCGCTCAAATTTCCCTCACTCTATGTAGGTTAATTTTTGTTTCGTAATTTAAATAATTACCTTTTATTCATAATGTAAGGTAAGATATTCGATTCAAAGTAAATATGACATGTCGTCTATTAACCTTAATAATAAAAGTATAGAAATAAATGTCTTTTTCTTAATTAACTTTTGACAAAAACTCAATAACAAAAAAGTTACAGCAAATTAGAGTTGTATCAATTAATAAACAGTCGTTACAAAACTAGAGCGGTTAATTATATTTTAAATAGAAATTGGGAATACATTAAAGTTTGTTAAACAATATTTAGTTAAAAAAATTTATAATAATACAATATCATAAAATTTACGGCTATTTAAATTTTTCGTTTATTGTTCAAAATTTGCTGTCTACAAGGTTGAGAACTACTTAAAAACAAAAATACTACTAGACAACAAGTTGTCGTTGCAATTGTCAATTCATTAAACGTCAAAGTATGTTAAGTGCAAAATGGTTAATACTTTCAGTAACGAGGAATATGTAGACATGATTATGTTTCATTAATTAAAAAGATTTTACAATTCACCGCTTTTGTCATTATTTTTTGTTGGGTGCATAATTTAAAATTAAAATAACAGCAAATTATCAAAAAAAATACTTATTCTTCCTAATTATGTTTAGCGGCATTCAATAGATAGGCGCAAAGTAAAAAAAAAACTTTAATTTGCCGTAACTTTTTGTTTATTGAGTCAAAAGTTTATTTGGACCCTCTTAGCCACACTTTCAATCTTTTCCGTACGTTATGAATCACCCTGTATTTATAGATATGAAATATTAAATAAGCGAATAGTTCAAACAATAAAATTAGACATTTAATTGTAAATGTTTCCGCATACCTTTCTCTTTACACAAACGCTGAATACGTTAAAAACTTAATTAAAATTTAAAATAATAACCAATATTTATATTTGAGCGTGAGCTTAATTTACATATTTCACATATATTAGTTGGTATAAAAACAGGAGTCTCTGTTTTTTATTTTCGGTCTGTAATTAATTTTCACACGCAAGACTAGATGATTTTAGATATACCAAAGGATATTTATTTTGTTAAATTAATTAATTTATCAAATTCAGTAACAACTTTCCTTTAGTATTAGATTAATAGGATTGTGCTGATAAATGGGGTCCTTCACTATTTACAAAAAAACTTTAATGAAACTTTATCTAAATTAAAGACTATCTGCAATTTTAAAAGGTCTTATTTGTTATTCATTATACCGCAGTTATTTTTTTTTTAATGTTGTAGCGTCAGACTTGTCATGTGTTGTGGATCTCAAACAGTAGGGATTGTAAAAAATTGTAGTTTCATAAATGTTCTATTGTTCAAAAAAAATATTTAATAGGATATTATCGTATGTAGGATTATGATAGTCATTACTCACGAAGATGAAGTTTGCGTCATGAGCCACAGGCGAGTGATACAAATCATCCGAGTGTATAATGACCATAAACCCGAATATAATACTTTTTTTTTTTACTGCTGTAAATTTGGAAATCACTTTTAAAAATGATCGAAATTAGTTGGAAACACGCGTATAAAAACGTCAACATAAAAATACACAATGACAACTGACTACATGTCAACTGTCAGACGGCCGGTGCTTGGTGATCCACATCAAGTCTTTAAAATAACAGTGAGTTATGAATTTCTGGTTATGTGATTGGTCGAAAACAGTAAATTATGAATCATAATACACTGTTGCGAATTATGGGTACTATAATTCATCGAAAAAATTGACATAATATGGATATATTTATACAGAAGTAGAAAAAAGGAATTTAAATAACTTTTCGTGGTAAATAATTAAAATATACAAAGTATACCATTTATTCTAGGAAGAAACATAAACAAACTGTAAAATTATTTTAGCCATTAGGTAATAGGTACTACTGATAAATTTTGCTACCCTATGTCATTCAACATGTCTTTAATTTCGTTGTATCAACCTAACCAGGTGGTTTTATTCTTTTATTATCACATGAATTCTCAAACAAGTGCGATTTGTGTTATTTAGTTACGAATTCAAAACAAAACAAAAATCTTTAAATTATGTGCCAACACTTGACATTTGACAGTCTTACAGGTCAATATTAAGAGAAGTACAAAGAATATAGAATAGAATAGATGTGTGAGAGAGAAGCACAGAGAAACATAATAACGTCAGAATTGCTATCTTTAAAACTGAAATATCTTAATAATTAATAATATTTTTTTAAAATTTCTATTATGTCTAGTACAATGTGTTCGAATCTAGTTATAGTATAAATGAGTTACTTGGCGTTTTGTGACTGTAGTGAAGGCCCAATTATAAGTATGGTATTCTGCAAAATGTCTTGAAAAATGAAAAAGGTTCTCGGTCAAATTAACACTGAACATGTCAGTATATAAAAGTGAAAATTTATACGAAAAAGAAATAATGAGATAGGTTTAATGGAGATGTATAAAAGTCAACATAAAATATCAAGTGTTGTTGTTTGGCTCTCGTAAATCCGTCGCGCTGCGGTCATTAGCTACTTCATTATGAAGGAAGGAAACTCGCGGACTCGGCCTCATGCAGGAGATTTGGTTGTTTTGGGAGCGTGAACGCCGAACACGAATACGAAACGGATGAAGCGATGCCAGTGACTTCATTAAGCGTGCCTTGGTTGCCCAGGCTAATGGCAATATATTGCTGCAGATGACAGACCGGGACTGCATAGTAATTGTATTAAAAATCCACCTCGACCCAACTGGGAAATGAGAAATGTAAGATAAAAGCGCTAACCAACAATGAAATCTATTTGTAAACAAATATGGTCACCTACAGTTAAGGTGAACCATCCGGGCCAATACGGGCTGAAGATAGAGCTAGATGAACATGACTTTTTTGAAACAATATATCATTATTATAATAAATGAAACATATAATGTTTTATACCTACGTTTGTAGATAAAAGTCCAAAGTTTTGTAATAAATTTTAAAAAGCAAATTTTGTTTACATATTATACATGAACACAATTTTCAAAGTAGTCAAATATATGCCACACATTCCCATGAACGACTACAGTAATGCAAATAATGTGTATATTTATAAATATAATCGTCTATAACATACTAAAATTAATTTACATTTCAATTTACAGTTTTTGAGAAACAAATAAAAATATACCAAAAAGTGTGTTTTTTGGTATATTTTTATTTGTTTCTCAAAAACTGTAAATTCAAATTGAAAATAAACTTAGTATGTTATAAATGATCATATTTACAAATATACGAATTATTTTCATTACTGTAGTCGTTCATGGGAATGAGAGACACAGTATCAAAGTTCTGAATTTTTGACCAACTAGACTTCAACGAATATTTTTTTATAGTTCAATGTTTTAGCTATCCTTTTCATCCACATATATAAATACTAGAATGTTCAAAGACCTTACTGTAATAATGGTTTTGTTTTTCGATAAGAATAATTGTAAGAAATAATTTATTTAAATTTGAATTTGCAAAACAAAATTCATGGGAATGAACGAACCCACATCTGACTGCAATGAATAAGTCACTGTAAAAAAATCCATGAAATTTTGACGGATGGAGGGTGTTGGACCATAAAGAACATGAAAATAAATTAAGAATACAGATTTTGCTGTTTTTAAAAAAATAAAGGATGCGTTCTTTCGACGCGTATGTTTGACCTTAAATACAATCAGTTGAAAAAGCTTTCCATGTGATTGGAAAATATTACACTGGGCAGACTAGCAGAATGATAATAACGAGAAATATAAAATACAATTGCGCAAATTCGTCTTAACCAACCAGAGAAATCTGCTGTGATTAGTCTACAACAAAGATAGCAAAATCGAAATATGGTAAATGTAGATTCATAAGACAAGCTATAGAAAACTATCAGTGCATCAGAATAAAGGCTACGAGCACTGAAATTTAGTAATACTGAAATGCGCACTTGTAGTCTACGAAATCTAAACACGTGCCTGAGACAGATAGATGTCGTGGGCCAATCTTCTTTGTCTAACACTTGTTTGCAGAATGGTTGCTACGTAAAAACAACGGCTGCTGTGTGTTTGTACAGCGGTTGTTATGTAAAAGCATTGTACAACAAAAAAAGATAGCCCTCAACTAGTTGTCTCTTTCGGCTCGCATTTTCAACGTCAGTGAGCGTTCCAGTAATATTATATTTCAGTGGCTACGAGTTGAAGAAGACATGGCTTCCTCTGTGTTATAAATCATAATGCGTTGTTACTTAGTTACTATTACTTGTTTATCTTGATGTTTTTCCTGACGAAGAATTTCATCAATTTCAGTAAATATTTTATATAACAAATCAAAAGTCTTTCATTTCTTTATTGTTTTATATTAACTTGGACGATACAAACTGAATAATTGAAAAAGAAAGCTTGTGTCAGAAAATCTATCAACAATCAACATAAAACAATTGCAAAGTTAAATATTAGAGTGTTTTGAGTACCCTTCATACAATACCTAGTTATATTTGGACGCAGATAAATAGATGTGAATATGAAGAGAAATAATATGATCATGAAATAAAAATATATGCTATTAACTCAATAAACACGGCATAACAAACAATTTTTTTGAAAGAATTGTTCTAAACAGAAATTAGAGAAAAACCTAAAGATCTGGAAGATTCGAAGCTTTGCAGAAATAAAAGAACTATTTAAAAACCCGATGGATTTTGATGAAAAGAGAGATGTAAGTGAATGTTATAGCTGACTTTAAATGGATGTGAAGAGAAATAACATAATCTTTGCCAGAAAAACAAATAAATAGAAACAATAACTAAGTTACTCATATGAGTTTGCCATTTAATAAATAGTGTATTGTGTCATTAGGAGTAAATATGATATTTTGTGTGCCGTTTGAAGGATATTTACTCCGATATTTCGTATAACACATGCTATTTTGTCTTCAAACATAGAAATTCATTCAAAAATGCTCAAATATTCTGTCTTATTCAGCATTTCTAGTTACCATGAAACATGTTATATTTCTTACTATTTTCATGTTCTAATAAAAGTGTTACCAAGGAGATACTTTCATGAGGACGGTGAAAAAAATTGAACTTCTGCTGGTTGAATACAAATACATACCAACGTACTTACATGACGTTTGAAAATAAAAAAAAAAATCTTTTATTTATTTACTATGCGTTTCTTCAACTTGTATAAATAATATAAGATAAAGAAGAACGTGTGGGGAATACTAGGCATCAAGCTAATTATGGTTGGTAAAATCAGTGCAGTGCGGTCCTGTCCGTGGATATAAGCGGAGCTAATTTGTTTTGGGCTGACCACCTCAGCTGTTGTTTCTTATTGAATTTATGTAGCAGATGTTTTGATTGTGTAAGAATGTAATTAAGCGCGCAACACTCGTATGGGCGCCATTACCTGCTGAAATATGCATGCGTGTGCATCCATATTCGGACTACGAGTCCTTCCAGCGCATCCAGAGCTGATGACATTCCCAAATTGCCAATAATCTCCTTAAAATGTGTTCACATACTACTTACATTTTATATTTATTCATGCTTGAACATTATAGTTAGCTTTTGGATGATTGGGATATCAGTGATAAAGCACCTTCGCCGCGGATGCCGATAAAAAAGAACACCAGGTCGTCCAGTTGGCGGGCTACTTTTTACAATTGCGGCACAGCGCTGCATGAGAACCGACCATAAGTTGCGCGGGTTTAATTTCCCGAGATTGGCAACACTGCGTGAAGCCGCGAACCAACCGCTGACGTGATCATAAAACACTGAAATATCTCTGTTGTCTGTACATTCATATCGATATAACGGCAAAAACAACGATTCTCTCACAGTAATATATCGATATTGGCTGCTCTTACTTTTACACTCACACTTCATCCCAAACCACTATTACATTACACGCAGGATGTGCAATTTAAATCCGCAAGATTAATATGCTTGTAAAATAGGGGAATCAGAAAGCAGCTACTAATAATATATAACATAACTGTTTAGGTTTAGGAATCAATTGGGAAAGAAAATAGCAATGAGCGAGCCGATCTTGGTGTGCTAGTTGCAGTGGCTATATCACAAGTCTAGCACGCTGAAGGTTCTGGGTTCGAATACCACTGTAGAGCATGTTCGTTTGTGTTCACATAAATTCACAATCATCCACTTATAAGGCAGCTTATGATCAAAACAGTCCGCTTGCCTTTTTCATAATAAAAAATAGGGCGAATGACAATGAACCCGAATCCACCTAGCGACTTATATTCAAACCAATTTATTTACTGATTTTGCATTTCTTATCTCTTTCACATATACTGAAGTTTCAACTAAGATTCAATAATTAAAATCATACGAAGGAAAATTATTTTTTTCACGACATGGTAGGAAACCCCACCGTTCTTCTCCCGAAATAGTGAGGAAAATGTTACCAATATGAATGTTATTTACAAAAAAAATTATTGTAAAAATTATAAATAAATTCATAATTTTATTGAAAATCCTTATTTTAGTGATATACATACTTTAAATTATCTTACAATTATGTCTTATATTTTTCTTTTTCGTATTAAATCACAATTTGATAACCTATTAAAGATATTTAAGACTGGTTCATTGGCAACACTGCTACACCGCCTTGTGTCTGATAACCTAACTTTTAACATGTCAGTTATGTTCTGAAAGTGTATTTTAGGTCCGAGTAAATCGTTTTTAGAAACATGTCGTGAAAAAAATGTTGTGTCTAACTCAAGAGCTAAGTTCATCTTCCACTCTCGTTCGAAATGCGCTTTCCTCTCTAGTTTGACAAATAACTATAATTCACCATATTTATTTCTTAACTTCCGCACATACATATATGAAAGGGATGTATTATGTTTATGTTAGGAATTGATTAAAATTTGGGAACAATTCATCAACAGTAAGTGGTAGATTATTTGAAGGCCTATCAGGGTTTTTGGGTATATCTTAGTAAACAAATTTACTTGGAATCTAAAAAGATGTAAAATAATATTACCTACAATCTTCATTTGAAACATTTTTCTATATTTTGTTGTCATCAGATTCAAAAACAGTCTTTGTGGTACCAGCAAATATATTTGGGCTAAATGAAATTTTTATGTTAATTTGTTATTATTTCAGTAGTTATTTTTCATTAAAATAACAATTTTCACTTTGCAAGATCAGAACAAATTTTTTCAGCTTAGTCAAATGATATGATTCTGGGCTCTTATAATTTTATTAATCGATGTATTATAAATAGAACAAAGCACTTTGTTTATAAATACTCAGGTATCTTAAACATAAGACGCAGCTTCCATTGTTTAAGCAGTATTATTCTTACAAAATAGGTCACCATTTTCATCGCGAATCGCTTTGTGTGCCTAACAAATACTTTCAATTAGGTATGGTTGAAATACCAAAGTTAAAGGAGTTAAAGAAAAGAAGAAAGAAAGCGAGAGTCGCGCATCTATGTTGATTTATGTTTAGTTCGTGATGACAGCTTTACACCTATGAATTATTATCTGCATGCTAACAACAAGAATATCTATAATATGTGTAAGTGTATTTCAGAACCTACTGATTACATTTTTTCATTGATGAAGACATTCAGAGGGCGTTGCAAGCTGCCTCTGACGCTCTGACATTTGAAACAATTAAAAAGCTGTGCGTTATAAATTAGGTGCGAAGTGTGAAGTGTCAGGCGATGGCAGCGACACCTCTAATTGTAATTTATCGGCTTCGGCTTCAACACTTGTTTACAGCGCAGCTTGCTCGAGCTTCGCTCCTTCCTTCTCTTTCTCTCTACTATCTACGAGTACGTTTCTAAGTCCGCATATGAAATTCAAATCAAGACATCTTTACGCACTTCCATTTTGTTCAATATTATAACAGTAATGTAGCCACGCAGAAACCTCCAGCTTCAAATAAAAAACTACTAAACTGAAAATTCTGATATTTTCTATATTATATTTGTATCTTCTTGGGAAGAGCTGATTAGTCTTTGGTGATAATCCAATAACCAAAAGTGGTAGTTTATTTGAAGCTCTATCAAGTTATTTTGAAATACCTCAGTAAATTATTGTTTAATAATAATTGCTGTTTTTTACTTACTGTCACCATACTTACGAATTACAATACGTTAAAGAAAAGTTATATTTTGACATTTTCGTTTAAATCTACTAACCTGAGATTTAAAAAAAATAAAACAACGCTTAAAAAATGTCTTTTTTTGACATGTATAATAATTGAAAATTAAAACGTGTCTGATAGTGGTGGTCCGTGTTCCTGCATTGTTTGATAAGAAATCTATGGCGGATGATAGCATGGTGCCCATAACAGTTTATTTGTAATCATCTCAGAAACAACTGGTGGAGTTATATGTCAACATTCCTCAGGTTGATAATAATATGATAATATATAAAATAGGGTGCTTAAAACTGGTGAAAGCTTCAAGAAGAACGATTCTTTGATTCATTCTGAGTCGACAATCTTAATGTAAAAAATTATACGGTCCTTTGTGAAGCCACACAAAATCATCAAACTTGTAATTATAAAATTAGAATTAAATGAAATTTTTATATTTTTTATGAAATATCATTGCTGTTTACTTTCAAGAAGGATTGTGTAAAATTGCATTGATATAACTAATCGTTTAATACTAATAATTCAAATTTTAAATCCTTTCAAGATGTATCTTATTATTTTTATTACATGTAGCAACTGTTCACAAAAATATTTTTTTTGCCGATTGATACACGGACTGCTAACTGTCTGTAAATTGTCACTTTTATGCATAGGCTGTAAAAATATTTTACGTAGCAACCACTCAACAAACTTATAGCAACTGTTGAAAAAACGCAAGGCAACGTAATTTGACAGCGATAGTATTAATTAATTCCAAATCGGCAAAAAAATTATATGTTCAACTCGACACCAAATACATTTATAGCTTCGGCATCCTCTGCTGTAAATCTGGCATTTTGGTGCCTCGTTAAACAAATAACTATTTGCTTGCAAAATAATTTAAATAATTAAATATTTTGACATTAAAATTTTAAATTTTTACATTCATACTGATGTGCCTAGTTACCTGTTGACAGTTATAACTACTGTTTGATTCGGTATTGCTAAATTAACATTTCTAAAGTAGCTCGTGTTGCTGTATTAAGGGCCGAACAATTTTTTTGCATTAGGATTATCGACTCAGTATTTATCAAATAATCATTCTGCCTGAAGCTTATTACCACTTTTCCGAACAGCCTGCACAGTTTTTACAAAATAATATAATATATGTGTGTTGTTTGGTATGGGTATGAGTGCATTAGATTGAGTGATGTGTGAATAGAGGAGGAATGCGGTGTGGATGAAGGGCAGTGGTCAAGATTTGGTAACATTTGAGAATCTCGTCGGTATTCAAGTGTCGTCTATCGTTATGGAAACCCGAATAAATCTCATGCATAAAGGTGTGTTGTGTGTGTGTTGGTTAGGCGGATTCGTTTCTTCGCTCAATTACACGCACACTTTATTACCGGCCTGTCCGATCCAATGACTTCATTTCACAGTCGCCGCGCGACCGGCCGGGCTCAGCCAGAATCCCATGCCACTAGGGTACCACTCAAGCCTGATGATTACCACGCACTTCCTTTTGGTATCACACCGTTCTAATTTGATTTAGCGTATAAAAATACGTGTCCACGTTTAACAGTTTATTAAGAATGTTTCTTTTTACAATAAATAAAACCAGTTGCCGCATTTAAACGAGCATTGATCTTGTACACCGCGGCGGCCATCTTGCCAACACCTTATCCGCGTGAATTACCCACAGATTCTTACATACTACATTACTTTGTGGAAAAACGTATTGGCTGGTATACTCTGTTTTTGAGTGTTTTAAGAGAACTGTTTTAACCTCGGTTTTAGCGCTGTACAATGTTCTAAAATTATTTTATAAAAAAATAAAAATTACAGACAAATTTTTTCACCCCACCACCACAAAAAAATATATTGTAAAAATTATAAATAAATTCCTAATTTTCTAGAGTCCTAATTAGATTAAATCACAATTTGACAACTTTAATTTAGATTTATTAAGATTGATTCATTGGCAACACTGTTATACCGCTTTGCGTCTGATAACTTAACTTTTGACCTGTCAGTTGTGTGTTGTGTCATGAAAGCGTATTTAAGGTCGACGCAAATCGTTTTTAGAAACACAAGAAAAAAAAATGTTGTGTCAACACAAGAAGAAAACGTTTCTTTCAATCTCGGTCGAATTGCCTCATGAGCACAGCTCGAGTGAGAAAAAGGAGCGCTTTCCTCTCTAGTTTGGCAAATTACTATTGCCTCTACAAAATAATTTTAGAGAATTGTACAACGCTAAAATAGAGGCTAAAAACACTTCTCTTAAAACACCCAAAAGCAGAGCTCGTGCTACCAGCCAATATGACGCATTAAAAACAATAATTTTTCGTGCCGAGGTCCAAAATCTCTAGTTTTTACAAAATCGTTCAGAAACTTCTTAGTTTCAGTCCCAGGCCGACAAAAACTAGGGACATTATAAGATTAGGGTTGGGATCAACTGGCTGTCAAATTTGTACATTGATCATTCCAGAATGACGTCACCTGCCCTTCAAGACTACAATTTTAACCTAACTTTTATATATTTTTCAAATTAATTTTAATAGACTGGAGAAAGAACATATTTAATCTATGTTTGAAATGGATAGATATTCTAATAAATATAATTTTAAACCACAAATCGTTGACTGAAACAGTTAAATTATTGATTGAAAATGGATTTTGACAGGTGCCCCTCAGCGCAGTCATTTGTCTTGGAATGCTCAATTGGTTTTATTCAGTGTTTGAGTGCTTGAAGGTTAAAGATTTCTATCAATTTTAGATCTAAATTGTTAATTGTAAATTGTAACCCATAAATAAATATCAACTAAATAAATGTCACCGAAGTTTACAATGAAAGATTGAATTGTTTATATTTATAAATCCCTTGTATCCTTTATTTATTTATTTATCAGAAAGAAATTAACTCTCAAATTTACCATTACATTATTACAATCTATTACAAAATTTTTTAAAGAAAATAATACAGGTACAAATAAATCTAAATTTGTTTTCAAATGTCAAATATTTTTCGATTTTCTTAAATTTTCTATGGCCATATTACAATTTTTTATTTGATTAATATATCATGAAATACTTATATTTAGGTACCTAAATGGTCCTAATTGCATGCATTTTTAAAAATTCTGAACAACTTTTGTATTTACACTGGCTGTAAAGTGAATTGGTAAAAATTTACAGAAATATCAATTCTACTCCCGGTATACGTGCAGGAGGAAAAATCCAACAAATTGTGACACAATATGACGCATGAAAAACGATTTAGTCATCTACCTACACTCTATTAAAATGAATTATTTTATAGGCTGTTTGTATCACAATCTACACAACAAAATGTATATTATTGAGAGTACTAATTGGCGGTCATACTATTTAAGAAGCAAAAAAGGAATATTGTAAAATATTTTGAGCAAAAACTAAAGTTTCACACGGTTAAATGAGTTGGTAAACAAAAAAGATTAGAGTGAGATTTCACGGTGTCCACTGCGTGAATCGTTTATCATGACTTTGAAGCTTTTCTTATTTAATTGTGGCAAATTGTGTACGGCGTGTCCGCGTGTGAAGGCGAAGGTACAACAAGGAAACCGAGCTTGCTTGGTGGCCGATAAATGTAAATAATTTTTCACACGTAGCCGTCCGTCACTGGCTATTATGACACTATAAAAGGTGTCCTATTAATCTTCATTTACGTTCATTAATTCATCATTCGTTCAAAGAATCGAGCCGTCAAATTAACAACGCGGGGGTCAACAAAACAAATTTGTAAGACCGCGCAAGAGATTTCGAGGATTCTTCACGGCGCTGCGTCACCGGAACCGACCGTCGATTCTTCGAGTTACTGCCGCGTTCCGCCACATCCATCAGTGACATACACTATTCTATCACTATACTTATGGTCCCACACCCATGCACGTACAGCCAATCTGAATGCTTTCATAAATCCCGCTGTTGTCCAATCAGTATAAAACATTACACATTGAAACACTATGCAACGTTTACATCTAAATTATATTTTGTAATTTTTACTTCAAAAAATAATGTACTCAACTTATTTATATTGGCTGGTAGCACGAAGACTGTTTTTGAATCTGATGACAACAAAATATAGGAAAATGTTTCAAATAAAAATTTTACATCTATTTGATTGCAATAAAATTTACTCTATCTCATTTATTTATATATACATATGCGGGAGTTAAAAATGATAGAATAATTTTTTCACGACATGCCAAAATAATGAGGAAAATGTGTTTTTCCTCTCTAGAGAGAAAAGTATAGAAGTGTTACCAATATGAATGTTATTCACAAAAAAATATATTATAAAAATTATAAATAAATTCTTATTTTTATTGAAAACCTTATTTTAGTGATATATATACTTTAAATTATCTTCTTTTTTATATTAACTGTATATTGTTTTATATTGTATTTTTTGCACTTTGTTAGAATTTACAATTTTGCACTTTGTTAGCATTTGCTATTAAATAAACAATTTCAATTTCAATCACAATTTGACAACTTTAATTTATATTTAAAAATGGTTCATTGGCAACACTACTACACCGCCTTGCATCTGATAACCTAACTTTTAACGTGTCAATTGTGTTTCAAAATGTATTTAAGGTTCGAGCAAATCGTTTTTAGACACATGCCATGGAGAAAATGTGTATACCACGAGAGGAAAGTGCTTCATCCACTCTCGCTCGAATTGCCTTATTTGCTGTGCTCATGAGGAAAACTTTGAGCTCATGTGGGAGAAAGAAGCGCTTTCCTCTCTAGTTTGACAAATAACTATTCTTTTGTATAATTCTAACTAGGCCAAATGATATGATTCTGGGCTCGAAAATAATATTTTATTATTTTTCTGGCCGCAAAACGGGAGGTATAGCGATAGCAAAATTTTTTTAATACCCTTAGAACTCATTGTCTGTATGTGTGGTGAATTATATGTGCAGAATTTTGTTCAGACGCATTTACTCAAATACTTCTGTACAGAAAAATATAAAATTTTCCTTTTTATATTTGTACACCATAAGGAAGAGCCCAGTTGATCACGGTGAAAATTTGCTAACCGGAAAGGGTAGCTATATTGCTTGAAGCACTATAACAATTTTTCTTAAAATATATAGATAAATAAATTATTTACGACAATTTTTGTTAATATAAATGAAAGAAATAAAGTTATAGCGTGCCGACGTGTATTACTTGTAGCTTTCTGATTTCTATAGAAGAATTAATGGCAGCGATTGTGAGAGGACTATATGATGTCGGTAATTTTGGGATCTCTTGTTGTCGGACCGAGCAGCAAGCGGTCCTGATTATGACGTCAGAGATCACAGGTGTTTGGATGCTGCCGCCTTCGTCTGTCACATCACTACACAACACACGATCCTCTATTGTTAACTTTATACTAAAGCTGTAAAAATATCTTCCCCCTCGGGGCAATTTAAATATAAACACCTCACATTTGCCTGCTTGCACCCAATTAGTTGTGATACTTGCGAAATTGCAAAGAGCTAATTCATCCTTTATAATAATTTATATTTACAAAGAAATGAAGTTCTTCAAGGAGTTCTTTTGATATTTGTCAAAGTTGCACAACACACAAATTAATTTGTCTAATATATTAGAAAACCATTAAAATATTTATAATATTTACCGCATTCACTTGTAAATGTATTATATTTCTTATTCCCGTAAAACATTTTTCTTATTCATTTAAACACAGTTCATATGATGTACTTCACGAAATATCACTAAAAATTGGCATATACTTTTATTGTATTTCTCTATAATATAAACCCTAAAAAACTCACTGGTGCAGAGCGGATCATCATATCTCTTAAATTTTTCGAGATATGGCGGTTTTCGATGTTTTTCGAAGTGCAACTTTGAGGAACTGCAACTCAAAAATTACGCAAGATATCGAAAAATACTCTTCAGTTTTGTGTTATTCGTGCATATTATAGCAAAATAACAAATTTTTTTAAAATTGAAAATTTTGGAATTTTTTTTTCAAAATGTCGATCAGCAATATCTCAAATAATAAACGAGCTACGAACTTGCAGACTAAACCATTGGATTCAGCTCATCGAAATACATAAACCCTAAAAATTTCAGAACATTCGGATGGTGGGTTGAAATTTTAGAGCAAAAAGTCTAAAAATGGCCTTTTTCAGGCGAAACGTCAATTTTTTCGCCAAAAACGTCATTTTCACACTTTATGCTCTAACTCTATAACGCGTAAAGCAATTTTAATACTTATATATTTTGACGAGCTGAATCGAATGGTCCAGTCTGCGAGTCTGTATCTTTTATATTTATCGAGTTATCGCCTATTAAAATTTGGGGGAAAAATCGAAAAATTTCAAAATTTTCAAAATTTGCTAATTTGTAATAAAATGCATGAAACGCACAGAACTGAGTCTATTTTTCAATATCTTTAATAGATTTTGAGTTGCAGCCACTCAAAGTAGCATTTCGAAAAACATCGAAAATTGCCATATCTCTATAAATTTAAGAGATATGACGATGCGCTCTACAACATTGAGTTTCTTAGGGTTTATATTATATAGAAATACAATAAAAGTATATGCCAATTTTTAGTGATATTTCGTGAAAACTGAAATTGTGCAATGATAAATGAACTTGTATTCAATTTTCTTATTTGTACATATATTATAAATATTTTTCAAATAATAACCACAATCCTCGTTTAAATAATTGGGCCATATTGTGTAGTTCCTGATAATGTAACAAAACATACACATACGAATTAAACATCGAAGGAAATTAAAAATAAGCAAAGATGAGTAATTCATGTAGTAGATTCGGAACTGTTTCTTGTTAAAATTGAAGATGATTGCGTTTCTTTTCGAAGGTAGATGTCGGGCAGTGAGTGTTCTGCGTGGACCAGCGTTATAAGTGCTGTAAACAATACAGACAGCGGAGAATAGTGTTGTTAAAAGATTGAAGTGTCGGATGTCTGTGGCTAAATCGAAAGTTTACTGAAATGACTGCGCGGTTTAGAGCTAGAGTGCTCAGCCATTGTACCAAGCACAAAAAATAATCAATTACATTAAATGCGATACTCAATAGATGAAATTTAAGTGTAACATTGCCCGCTTAAATCTACACGCAGGCCAGGATTCTTCTTAAAGGGAAATTGTATGAGTTTAACCTATACAGGGGGTGAATGAAAGGAAGCATCGCAACGTTTTCAATGCTATTTTTGAAATGTTTAATTATTGGCTTCCCTTATTATTTTACATCACAAAACTTAAATAGTTTATTATAGAGGAGAAGTTTATGCATTTTTTGACACTATTATTTATAATTTTACTCTATCCGGAACCGAAAAAATGTTTATTGGTAATTCTCTTACAATAACAAAACTAACATTGGTGTTTTACCTCCCGCCACATCCTGAAAGGAAGGTTTAGAAATCATACTAAAAATTTGGTAGTGAGTTTTCAGTGGATGAGCACGTTTTAGGATCCCTAGAATACGATTTTAATAGTTTCGCGATGCTGTCTGTGTGTGTCTGTCTGTCTGCCAGTTTGTGTGGATCTTTGGAGTTACGGTTTATCAAAAACTACTAAACTGAAAATTTTGATATTTTGTATATATCAATTGTATCCCCTTTGGAAGAGCTGATAAGTTTTTGGTGATAATCCAATAATCGGAAGTGGTAGTTTACTTGAAGCCATATCAAGTTATTTTGAAATAACTCAATAAATTATGGTTAAATGACAATTTTTGCTATTAGAATAATGTTTTTAATATTATTATCTACAATTATTGTTTGAAACATTTTTCTCTTACTGCCTCCATTTACGAATTACAACACGTAAAAGAAAATTTTTGACATTTTCGTTTAAATCTATTAACCCGTGCTTTTTGAGATAACAAAACAACGCTTGAAACATGTCTATTTTTGACATGTGTCATAAGTGAAAACTAATTTTTTTGAAGGGATGAACGTTTCTTGATAGTGGTGGTCCGTGTTCCTGCATCATTTGATAAGAAATCTATAACGAGAGGTATTGTGGTGTACACAACAGGTTTTTTATCTGTCGTCTACTGTTATCAGTGTTTGATTTCAATGTCTTTATTCAAAATGTATAATTTGGAAGAAAAATTAGTTATAGTGTTTTATGGTCAAAATAGTGTTGAATAAAATAAACTCTGAATTAATATCACATTTATTTTGTTAATTCAAGGAAGAGTAAGCAGAGTGCCACACCTATAATGAGTAAAAACTTAAAAAGCATAATGAAATATGTACTTATTTTAATAATTTTAAAATGGCGTCATTTGAAAATTAATTCATTAATAAGTCCTATTTATATTATTAATATTTTGTGATACATATAACCAGGTTTTTAACTACATTGCACATTTTAACTCCTAATTTAAAAAAAAATATATTACAAAACAGTCAACAATGTTTTTGATTTTACTTAAAAAATATTATTACGTTTTGTTTTCATTTGAAAAGCTCAATTTATGATCGTTCTATACATAGTAATTTAACATTAAATATTAGTACTGAAATGAATTAAAAATGTTCGCAGGGGGCACCCGGGTTTGAACCGGGGACCTCTCGATCTGCAGTCGAATGCTCTACCACTGAGCTATACCCCCACACAATAAACGTGTTATACAATTCATATATCAGCAAACAGTTTAGTATTTCACCATCGAATAAATAATTCCGCTGTAAAGTTTAAATTGCAGTATCAGCAAATTGTTTATTTATTAGTAATAACTACCTACACACGTAAACAAAAATATATGCGCTATTAGCTTATAGGATTGCAGCGTTTTATTTTTATGTAGTGTTGATATGTGTGAGTACGGGCCTGGGCCAGGTGGACCGCACAATGGCCCACGCTAATGGATCTATTATGAGTATTTTCATTCGCGCTACTTAACATAGCTAAAGAATTCTTTTGTCAGACACTTCGCCTTTTTCTTCCCTGTTTTTTACTTTGTTGTAAAAAATGAACATCCAACCCGAACATGATGATGTTTAGGTACATTGGAATAGAAATTCCCAAATCTGGAAGAATTTGTAACCACATGTTCTTGAATTGTAGATTAGTTTTCGTGACATTATTATTTGAGTGTTATGTCTTTATGTTTTTGAATTGTGTGATTTTGTGGAGCAACGATTCAACATATAATTTTGCGGGAAACTGGGAAAAACTTTCACAGAGACTCAAAGAGACCAGAGCTGTGACAGCTCTTGGACAATGTGTCCGCACACTCAGTTTTGTCAATTTGTCAGTTTTGTGTCAAAAATCAGATGGCTGTCCTCCCTCAGCCTCCTTACTCGCCACTCGCCAGACTTGGCTTCTTGCGATATTTTGTCTTATTTTCGAAATTAAAATTAGTGTTTTGTAAAACTAAAAACGCCGTTTAATGACATCAAAGAAAATTCGTCGCGGACACTGAAATATAATAATACTGGAACGCTTAGACAAAGAAAGATAGCCCACTACATTTATGTTTCAGTTTCGTTTTGGGCTTTCATAAAATCTACAAGTGCGCGTTCCAGTATTACTATATTTCAGTGGTCATTTCAAATGAAGCTATCCAGGACTTTGTCGCGAAATGCAAAAGTGTGTGAATAAAGAAAGGGAGTAGTTTGAAAGAAACAAGGACCAATAATCTATAAAATGAATAATATAGTTGGATTATTTTGTGAAGAGAGCTTTCGTATCAGTTTGATTGGGTTAAGAGAGGAGTTATTTGAGTTGAGCTCAGTGTTCATCAGAGTCTATAGAGCACTTATCGATTGTACGTCGGCCGGCCGTGTACACAAGAGACCGAATTCTATAGGCGTTTTAACCTGATTGATATTTGATCGATACGGTACCTGCGACTGCGGCTAATTCACCGCTGGGTTAGCGGATCCCGATCCTAATGTCCGACCTGCGAGCTCGTCGATAAACAGCCAATTAATGTGACCCTTTTGTTGCACGCAGATCGGATTTCACAGATATACGGATTTTTTTAAAATCTTTTCTACTTTTTTCATCGTCTATTGTTGCTGTTGTTCTTATGTTTAAGATGAGCGCTCATTGTAGTGACGGATTGCGGTTTACATGCATGATACAATATCACTATTCTACTTTTTATAAAAGGTAGCCTAATGGATCCAAAATATTGTATGAGTTATATTTTTTCCAAGAAACTATCTATGAAATAGGAACACCATTTTATACCTCTTTAAACTCATGGGCGCCAGCAGAAGGATACAGGATTAAATAATCCTATTTTTCAGCGCAACGAAGTTGTTATCGTAGCAACTTGCTAATGGTAACAAAATCGCATCCAAACTTCTTGTTTAATGGAAAATATTTCATTAGCTGTCAAAAACGATTCATTATTGTTATAATTAGTAAGTTGTTACGGTAGCAACTTTTTATGTCATCTAATGCTAATACTGTGAATTTCCTTTTATCTGCTAGATCATACTTTTTTAGATAATTAAGCAATATCATAGTATAAAAATTCACACAGTAACGACACTTCAAATATTTCATGATCCCAATATTTCAGCTTCAGCGGTACGCTACCGAGAAGATGGCCGCTCAGTGTCCGCTGATAGGCTGATATTGTAAACCATGGAAAATAGTATACTATGGGGCTAATTCTTTACCTTCCTGTTAAAAATTTTCACCAATAAAAACATATGTGACAAATGAAATTTTCAATCTTAATTCAGTGCCGTCTGTTATCATTGGTTAATTTTTTTAACAGGCCGGGTAAATTACAGAACAGACTCCTAGGTTAGTGTCAGTTATATCTGTCAAATATCAAGCCACAGTATTTCTTTCATGTTAAGTGTTAAAGTAACATAGCAACGTGTTAAAAGTGATCTTATTATTACTTTAAAACGTTACTAAAAATTTGTATCAATAAATCAATAAATATAATCCTACCTGTCGAAATATTATTCTACATTTTTTAGTATTTACTAATACACTAGGAAGATTGTAGGTAAAATTTTGTATGGTATGCGTGTTAAAAGTGATTTATTTCGTTCGTGGGGTTGTTTCACTCGGCTTCGCCTCGTTTCACAACTTCCCCACTTACTCGTAAAATGTTATTTTTAACACATATCATAAATAACTATTATTTTTAGATTTTATCTCATTTACAAACTAACAGCTATTCAAATTAACCGTCGCATACAGCTACTGCCAAAATGGCCGTTCGGCTCAAGGTTATCGGTCGATGCGACATATATATCAAAAGTGCCGATAGCGAGTGTCGCTACTGTGTTAATTCTTATACTGTGATAATACTTTGCAAATTATTTTCACCCGGTATATTGCAATTGGATTAAAATTAAAATAAATATGTAAATGACGTAAATATGATAATGTTGTTGTAGAAAAGTTAGCACAATTATAACAAAACAGAAATGTCTAACAAATAAATCTTTTTGTGTTGTATTGTTGTTAGTTTATAACCGGCACTTGTTTGGTATCGCAGTGTAAATGACAGTACACACGATCGTTTGTTTACTCAACAAACTAATTGACTATTTAATTAACCTTCACTCATTTCGGTTTGTTAACTGGATGTGGTGTTGGTGGCTGCTGGCAGATGTTTTATAAATCGATTGACTTGACACTGTACAGGATTCTGTTATTACAGTTGGTAGCTTACGCTTTCTCCATTTTATGTTTGGTTATAAATTTCCTAACGATATAATTGTACATAATAATATACATACAAACTTTTGACAAAAATTTATAACAATAAAGTTACAGCAAATTCAAGTTCAAAAATTAATTGGGAGTAATCATTGTTTTCTCGTTACCAGAGAAATATATTTCTTTCAAATCAGAAAATTTGTTGTTATTTTAATTTTAAATTATGCATTCATCAAAAAATACTGACAAAAGAACTGAATTGTAGAAATCTTTATTATTCCTCATTACTATAATTATTAACCATTTGGCACTTAACATACTTTGGGGCCTATTCTGTAACTTACCTGGTAATTTTTAACGGCTTGTTATAGTAATTAACGCTCGTGGTGCATTCAACGTTTAATGTCCGGCCGATATATTATTTTATAAAAGATTTTTATCGATTTTTATCCTATCATTGTGTTTTGTTAGAGAGATTAATCTATTGGCCTGCAAACACTGTAACTAGGTAACGCAGTATTCTTATTTGTTTACAATTTCAATCTGCTTAATAAAGTCAGTGTTTGTTTCTATCTGCCAATAGAAGTCAGTGTTTGCGTGCTATGTGTCCACTAGCAACAACATCAAATTTATAACGCCCTAGGGCGTTATTTGGTGTATAAGTGGGCAGTTATGTTAACAATAACTTAACGGTCGGACATTAAAAATTTTAACCAATGATTACAAACGTCACTGATTAAAAATTGAAAAGTTCATTTAATACATATAATTTTATTGGGTAAATTTCAACGGCAACTTTTCTAGTTGTATTTTTATTTTTAAGTGACTCAACCATATGGTGTGGACAGCAATTTTTTAGCAATAAAAGGAACATTTAAATGGCCGTAACTTTTATAATAACATATTAATATTAATTTTTTTAACTAAATATTGTTCAACTAAAGTATACCACAATTTTACTTAAAAAAATGAACTGCTGTAGTTTCCAAGGACTGCTTATTAATTGATTCTATTTTAATTTAATAAAAGTTTATTAAGGAAAATACATTAATTTGGGTTCTCCTAGATATGTTTACTATCAATATTTTTCGTACGTTAAGAATAACCTTTGTTGTAGTAAAATATTGAAATAATAATAATTTTGTAAGAATGGAATTTAGTACAGCAAATAAATTTAGGCATTTATATATATTTTAGAGGTCATAAGATTAATTGTTTATATATTTTAAGCTTAAATTACAATAAATTATAAAAAATTCAAATAAAAAAAATGTTTCGCTCCAAAGTAGAATCGAACCTAGATCCTTTCATTAAACCAACTTGACCTTCACAGACCATTAAATACGTATATTATTAACACCTCTTTCGAGTATATAAACAAAAATCCTTCGAGCTGGATTTGAACCAGCGACCTATGGATGTCTAAGCAGCTTTCAACGGATGTCGTGCACTGTGCATCCAGAGAAAACTGAGAGGCGCTGTGCACCGAACCTATAGTCCATCGCTCTACCAACTGAGCTATCGAAGGAGACGAGTAGACGGCCGCGAAGTGTTGGCGACTAGCTCGCTGACTTTGAACTGTGGCACGCTTCGTTTAACCTCTGCCGTTTGACTTCTGACCAGTTTCGCTAAAATTTGGTTTAGTTTCATTCAAAAAAACCGTGCACTAGGCCACGTGCTACTACCACTAATTGTATTACTTGATTTGTTTAATTGCTCGTTTCCGCCTTCACTCGCGTCTCATGTTTCATTGTTTTTTACGCGAAATGAATAAGCACCGCGTATTTGCAGCACATAACCGGCCTCCCAATACAACTCTTAAACGGTACAAAATAGTATTTGATGATACAGAAAAATACCTTTTTATTTGTGTATTTTCTATTTATATTAGAGAAATTTAATTTTCTTTTGTATATTTATTTAATTTTTTGACGTATATTTCACTAAGAAAACAGCTTCACAATAACAATGACATGTGTTATATTTCGTAAAATTAATAGTTATTCACGTGATAAAAATTTGACATATTTATATTTCATCTTATTTTGTTACCAACGTTTACTTGTACACCTTATAAGTTGTTAATGTAACTTTACTTAAAATATAGAAAATATACACATCTACATTTTGTTATTAATATAGCAACGTGTTACAGTTACTTTATCCACTAGTGGATAATACTTTGTCCATCCTTACTATTAAAGTATTGTTTTAGTATCGAGAATTCAGTGGATAAAATACCACTTTACAGTAGGTGTTGGAAAAAAGTTTTTAAATGTTTTATGAAATTTAAATTCTTTATATTTTAAATCTCTAAAACTAATGAAAATTAATAAAATTAATGTAATAAAAACAGATATAAAATTAAATACTTTACAATTTTCAAAATAACATAAATTGTTGAAAAATTAAATTTAACTTTGTTTTTTTCACGGAAAACTGTTCAAGGCTTCTAGTGAACTACTACTTCCGGTTGACCAATTTTATCCAGAATCTAATCAGCTCTTAATATAAATATAAGAAGCAAAAATACAGAAAATTGTATTTTCTGGTATTTACATATTTTAATTATGCGAGACGAAAAAATCGGCACAGACTACTACACAAACATACAGGCAGACATCATGGAGAAAATAGTAAAATCGTATTGTAGAGACCTTAAAACATGCCTAGTATTTCATATCTGACAAAATACAGGATGTTTCATAACTTCAGGTACATACGTTAATGGCATATGTTATTTGATATGCTGTTTACGAATCAAAAACATTTTTTTTTAAATCGCAAAATTATTTTCCATATATCCCAGTCCAAAATTTTTCGTTGCCACTGCCACTGGGTGGATGATTATGTTAATAATTATCGTTTCATTAAAAATAATTAAATTTTGTTTGTTTATTTTACTAGTATTATGTAATTTAAATTGTTGATTACCTACTACAAAAAATGTTTTAGGTAAAAACCCTTGATTTTTCGAATTTAAAAAAAATTCTTTTAGATTCGTAATCAGCATATCAAACAACATATACCATTAACGTATGTACTCGAAGTTATGAAACACCTGTATAATGTGTATCACAAGTTCTTTGGCTCAACATGTCAAAATATAGTGCAGTTTCTGGACTAGTGATACAAATAACTATTCAAATCTTCAACCTTCTGCATTATCCTATTTCTGAGTATACAATTATAATACTCACGCTATCATATAACAATGCGTGAGAGAGATAAACACGGCTAGACCCCAGTGTAGGGTTTATGATAGTAGAGTAATTGGCCCAGATCTCCTCTCCTGGACCCTCGAGTCGAAGTTGAGAGGGCAGAGTTCGCTCTGCATCTCCATTCATCCCGACCATCATTCCATTCATTCAGGCATTCACGCCGCGTCGTGTCGTGTTTATACACTGCACTAATCAGCGCGACCACGCAGCACGCAGCTGTACTCCAACCATCAAGTGAGATTATTCGTGCTATGCCGATTCGAATCATTGTACGAATTATTCTTATTGCCGATTGGGAACTTTTCAACAAAAAGTTCCAATGGTTATTTGGTACAATTCTAGTTAGACAGGGTGTTAAAATTATGGACATGCTTCTAGAAGAGCACATTTCTAGTCCTACTGGTTGACTCGTAATTTTTAATAACGTCAGAATCAAATTAATTCTTTTGATGAGTACATAATATCGCTCTGAAAACCTGTGGATTGGCCTCCAATATCTTGTGATATAACACCTCTAGATTATTTTCTGCGGCGATATTTGAAGTCGCTAGTCTACGCTGATAAACCCGAGACGATGGACGACATGGAAGCCAATATTCGCCATGTTATTGCCGATATACGGCACCAACTGTCTCGAAAAGTGATCGATTATTAGATTACCAGATTGCGTTTAATTCGGCGTCCATTTTTACGAAATTAAATTCAAAAACAAAAGGTATAAAATTATCTTTCCAAAAGAGCCAATACCACGATTTTAATATGTTTTTTATTATACCTGTATCATAATCTGTGTTTAAAAAACGCCAAACGTGCTCAAACGCAAGATAAAAACACGCCGTGCTTTGAAGGTTGCTAAGCAACAAAAAAAAAAATAATAATAACTATTAATATCTGTCAAAACCGTCATGACAAATTGAAAAAAAAAACGAATCTACGTAAACAATAAATGCCAACCAATCTCAATGTAAACAATATACGGCAAACGCCATAAGTGCAAAATTATGAATCAAATTCAAAATGTTGCTTTCTATTTTTTTTTCTCAGAATATGATGCAGATATAATAAAAAATAGCGTATGACACATGTGTACAAGTGCTTTTAAAGCAATAGCGACGTCAAAAGCACTCCGCTTCGCGTCATGCTCTTAAACTCGTCGTACGTGCTTTAAAAGCTTACTTATACACTTGTCATCATAAATAAATAAATAAATATATCATCACACCTTTTACCCATTATGGGTGTGGCACTCTGCTTGCGCAGATCTCGGTAAGTGATTTATTTTTTTGTGTGAAATGCGGTTACCAGCCGTCAAGTCATGGCCCCCAAAGTTGTT
This sequence comes from Poecilus cupreus, assembly GCA_963942605.1. Lineage (NCBI taxonomy): Eukaryota > Metazoa > Arthropoda > Insecta > Coleoptera > Carabidae > Poecilus > Poecilus cupreus. The sequence goes on along the minus strand of OZ012714.1, from coordinate 644,769 downwards.
AGTGGAGGCAGAACCACAGAGGTAATTTTAAATTGGCAACTGTCAGCTGTGGGATTCGAACTGAGGATCTCATATTTGTATCATAATATACTATTATTTCATTTTATACGTCTTTAAAATACACCCGTTATAATAATATAAAAACTTAAACAGATCACTCTGAAAAATCCTATTTACGTTTATGTTAGGGTCCAAAAGAAATTATCAGAACGTTTATAGCGGTGTTTCTATTGTTCGAGAAGTAAGTTTCATTCTAGGTATAAAGCGAGCGACATTCTATGAGCATCCTAGTAAAATTATATCTTATTTTCTGTTGGATTTGTTTGCCGCATAGCTGACAAAACTCTCTCACATTTTCAAATGGAGTTTACATTTGAAGTAACAGAAAGAAGAGAATCTGGGGGCGAAACAGAGCATCTCTCGTTGCGTCGCTGGCGTTACTCCGTCTTGCACCGCACCGTTCACCGGAAGTTGTCACCCCGTGGTCAATTAGGGCTCATTGAAGACGTCAGTCGCGCACGCTACCACATACACGCACTCATCTCGTCTACTTGAGCCTCCTGGGCTACTGCCACTGGACAAGTGTACGCAGTTCAGAGCAATCAGTGAATTGTAACCAACTTGTGTCGTTACATTCGTTAATATGAGATGAATGTGTGCGTTGCGTATGACTAGACCGATGTGCCTTGAATTTCATCACATCGTAACTGGAACTGCTCTCTTCTTTCGACATTGTCGCTGTCTAACTATTATTTACTCTGTGCTTATTATATCTGTGATTGTTGCAATGCGCCTTTGATAGCACAATAGGTGCAAAAATATCTAATACATTACAATCTGCACTCAGTACAATGCCAAACCCTGAATTTAGTAAATTAATTGTTTGTTTTGCTTTTTACCTCCCGCCACATCCTGTATAGGAATCATGCTAAAAATTCGGTAGTATGTTTTCGGTGGATGAATACGTTTTAGGGTTCCTAGAATATGATTTTAATAGTTTCGCGATGATGTCTTTGTGTATGTCTGTTTGTCTGTCTGTCTGTCAGTCTGCATTGTCTGTCAGCATGGATATCTGGAGTTACGATTTCTCAAAAACTACAAAACTGAAAATTTGTATATTTTAAATGTATCAATTGTATCCCCTTTAGAAGAGCTGATTAGTTTTCGGTAACAATTCAATAACCGGAAGTGGTAGTTTACTTGAAGCCCTATCAAGTTATTTTGAAATAGTTATCTCAGTATATTATAGATAAATAACAATTTTTGTTATTACAATAATATTTCAAATATTATTATCTACAATTATTGTTTGAAACATTTATCTCTTACTATCTCCATTTACGATTTACAACACGTAAAAGAAAATTATTTTTGAACATTTTCGTTTAATCTATTAACCTGTGCTTTTTCAAATAACAAAACGTTTGAAAAAAGTCTATTTTTGACATGTGTCATTAGTGAAAACTAAATTTCTTGATGGGATGAGCGTTTCTTGAGAGTGGTGGTCCGTTTATGCTGATAGATTTTTGTCAAAATATTTGATAGGTAAATATTAGTCATTTGTTTATCGTTTTGTTTTCATGGCGAACACTATTAAATAGTAATTTTGTAAATTTTCATATGTAGGGATAGTAATGTGACGAGTCGGATTAGTACATTTTGGGGTTGAGTTGTTGGCAAAAACTAAAATCCTTTAGAATTCCCTAAAAAAGTATGTTCAAATTCGTCAATAAATTGACAAATTTATTGGGAAAGAAAAAATTGATGCAAAGTATCATAAAACATCAATAAATTGCGCCGTGCAAAACATTTTTAAAATTAGTCCATTATTTTTTTGTTTTAAACTCAAGAGACTTCTGCGGTAGAAGTGTACATTTATAGAAAGAACTATTAATTTATCGTTAAAAAAAATAGCTAATTCGAAATAAGACGTCAAGTGAAAATTCCGTGCAGTCTCACTAACCTAGTTATGACAATACAGCAGATCATTAACTGATCAATCATTCAATGAACGCACCCACACCCACAAAGCACTTACGTCGCAACGTAAAAAGCTGTTGTCACGCCACAAACTAAAATGCTGGAAATTGAAGCAAAGCAGCCGACACTCACAACAAAACAAAAAATCCCTAACAAGACATATCTGTGTTTTGTACATCGTGGTGTCTGTGTGTGAGTGACTTCCTTGTTTCGAACGGCGGTAATTAAGAAAAATGTCTCCGCTGGAGAAAATAAACGAAGGGGACACTAAGTAAAGAAATCGCCCACTCTACAATTATGTGCGTGCACAAGTCATCAGAGTTCAACGAGGAGCCACTCACACACACACACACACAGCATCAGTAGCAGTGGGTGACGAACCTCACACTCCACATTCGCATACCCTATCGCCCTAATACACTCCAATTCTATTAAATACTTCTAAATATAATATATGTAAAATTAATAGTATATTATGAGGAATTATGATAGTCATTTTTCATGAAGAGTGATACAAATTATCCGAGTTACTAATGACCATATCTAAAATATAATACTATACTTTTTCTACTCCTATAAATTCGGAAATCACTATTGAACATGATCGAAATTCGTTGAAAACAAACTTTGAAAAACGTCAATATTTAAAAATAAAAATACATAATGACAACTGACTACATGTCAACTGTCAGACGGCCGTTACTTGGTGATCCACATCACGTCATTAAATTAACCGTGAATTGTGGATTTCTGGTTTTGTGATTGGCCGAGAGGAGTGAATTATGGGTACTATAATTCATCGAAAAATTTTAAATAATGGTGATATATTTAGACATGAGTAGAAAAGCAATTAAATTCGTATTTCATGAGCTTTTCAGTATACGTAAAATAAATAAAAAAATAAATATATCATCACGCTATTTACCCATTTATAGGTGTGGCACTCTGCTCAAAACAGATTTCGGTAGTATTATATATTTTTTCGTGTGAAATGTGATTACCAGCCGTCAAATCGGGGATGGTAATGTAGAAGGAGAAACAGGGGTATTTTTATGTGCTGGCATTTATCAAAATTTGATTTGTCTGAGACTCAAAACGAGGATCTTATGATCCACTGTCCGATGTGTTTCCACAGAATTATTTAACCCATTAACACCTAATTAATTAATAAATTAATCAGTATGCAATGGTTTGTATTAATTTAATTTCTTTCAATCAATGATAACTATTTCATTATTAAGTTTTGAAAATAACTTAAAATATATGAATAATGAGCGTATATTTGGGTAGCATATTTTCGATGGATGGTCGTATTGACCGGGAGATTGATAGGCGGGTGTCTGCAGGATGCAAGGTATTGGGTGCTCTGGGTACATTTGCTCGAAACGTGAATGTATTTAGAGATACTCGATTGAATGTTTATAATGGTGTGTTAGTACCTACATTGATGTATGGTTCTGAATGTAGGGTGTGGATGAAGAAGCATGAACGACGTATAACTGCTGTGGAAATGAGGTATTTAAGAGGAGAGTGATCATGTCCGGAATACATTGGTGTATGGTGAGTGTGAGATTGAGATGTATGTTGTTAAGAAAGTGGGAGTGAAACAGTTGAGTTGGTTTGGCCATCTCGAAAGGTTTGTGAAACTAATATATGCGGGTGAGATTGACGGTAAATATATTAGTTATTCTATTATAATAATGTAATGTACCAATAGTTTATTCTAAAGTGCTAAATAATCAAGTGCACTTACATTTTGATAATCTAAAATAGAAATACTGCATTCTCCATTGACACACACAGCACACGACACAAATAACAGTGAAGGTCCCCGCACTACTGAATACAAACTGAATTTTTCTTGATTTTACAGCGACTTTCCTAATTAATAGGTTCGTAACAAGTCTATAGACCGCAAAGAATACTTGGCTATTTATAAAATAAAACATTTCTTATTGGTAATATTCCAGCAGTTCTCAAAATTTTATCTATTATAATATGTTTTTATACAGTGGTTTTCAATTAAAGATGCAACCAGTGAAATATAGTAATACTGGAACGCGCACGCGTTTTAAAAGAATTATTTTATATAAATAAAATACTTGGAACAAAAGTTACAGAGTACAGAGTACAGAATATTAGATTATTCGATTATTGTACGGCGTTAAAACCGAGACTAAAATACTTTTCTTAAAACGCCCAAAAAACAGAGCTTTTGGTACCAGCCATTGAGTTTTAGCTATGATGCTAAGATGATTTTCTTTTCTGTCATTAACATAATGCAATATACGTTTATCAATATTAAATGAACGAATCACAATTTACAGATTTATAACAGTAATTTGTTGTACTAGTGTGGAATGAGACATATTAGTCACCAAAGAAAAATTTTAGCCACGAACCCGAAGGGAGTAAATTACATTATTACTGACAAATTCATAAAACATATTGACAATTTGTGTTCCATTTTTTGTGAGTTGTTTGACATTGTATTCATAGATGAAAAGCATATTGTTTAATTCATAGCAGTCGTATCAGAAGTTATGAATGAGTTAATGAATATTAGTGGTAGAGTGTTGAAGTGCTGATGATGCAGTTGTGGGATGACGAAGCCGGGGGGGGACGCGGGCGAGGAAGGTACAAGTGCCACGAGCGAGTGGCGACCGACAATCTTCAACAATTGACCCCGTATCCGGTGAACGCCAAGAGCTAACAGTAGAGATGATTTCAATTACCTTATTCTTTACAACTCTCAATACTAACCATCATAATAAGAACACAGTGTTATACATACAAACGACTCATTTGAGGAAGCACCTCTCTCTTTCTTATTGTTACTTTATTATTTTACATCTTTTTAATATAATAATAGTTATTTGTACATCAAGGCACTAAAGTATAAGAAAGTAATAAAAAAATAATAATTTAGTGCCGAAGTATGCATTATATTTTTTTCTGAAATCGTTAAATTATTATCAGCTAGCTTTTGCGACGTGGATAGCTGTGATAAAAGTACTGTCAACGTATCAAATGTTTGTGTATAATTTTCATTATTATTTACATGTTCTTAGACGTGATCTGCGTTAAATCCCATAAATTATTATCAAAGCTAAATAATAAATAAATTCACCAATAGTATTATAGAATAATATGTCTGTTATTTTATGTAGTGCTAAACAGTTTGACAAGTGAGTCTGTTAAGTAAAATTTTGTGTCTGTAAAGTTTTACTTTTGCTATTATTTTAGCTAAATTCGCGGAGTGATATCGCGTACTTTAGTAAAATATTAATTATATACTGAAACTTGCATGAAACAATCTTTCTACGACCATGATATTATTTCATAATGAATGGCTTGGCGTTTAATTTAGACTGCATTTTGAAATTCGGAGCAGTTTGCAAATTGCGGTTCTTCCCGACTGCATACGAGAAGATTTCACTACTAAGATCATGGAAGTCTTAGACAATTTTTATTGTTGATTTTGTTTTGTTTTAAGCCTGAGTACTAGATGCCACCCATTAAGATATTTGTAGGATGATAATAGAATACTTGCAGACAGTAAATAAACAGAAGTCGAATTTATTGGTTTTGCGCAACAATCTTAAAATTTCACTTAAAATTTGAAATTTATATTATTACATTTCTGTATAATACAAGCTCTAAGAATCCCATTGCCGCAAAGCGCACTGTAATAGCTCTTATATTTTTGGAGATATGACGATTTTTGATATTTTCAGAAGTGCAATTTTGAGGGCCAAAAACTCGAAAACTATGCAAGATATCGAAAAATTATCTCCAGTTTGGACGTTCTGATGACTTTTAAAATAAATTAGAAACTTTTGAAAATTTTGAAAATTTTTGAATTTTTTCCCTAAATTTTTGAAAGGTGATATCTCGAAAATTTCGAAAGATACGAAGCTTTAATGTACGCCATTCGATTCAGCTCGTTAAAGTACATAAGCATGCAAAATTTCAGAAAAATCGGCCAACGGGCTCAAAAGTTACAGTAAAAAGTCTTAAAATGGCCGTTTTCATGAAAAACTTCAATAGGTACCCCTTGACTGTCGGGCCGAAAAAGGCCATTTTCAGATTTTTTACTATAACTTCGCAACCCGTCGGCCGATTTTTATGAAATTTTGCATACTTATGTATTTTAATGAGCTGAATCGAATGGTGACCACCGTGAGTCCGCATCTTTTTTATTTTGCAAGATGAGCCCCTCAGAAAATTTTCAAAAATTTTTCAAAATTTTCAAAATTTTCTAATTTATTCTAAATATTACCTAATGCCCAAATCTGAAGATATTTTGCGATATCTCGCATAGTTTTCGAGTTACAGTTTATGAAAGTTGCACTTCCAGAAATATAAAAAATTATCATATCTCAACAAATTTAAGAGATATGACGATGCGCTCTGCAGCAATGAGTTCCTTACAGCTTGATTAATATAGAAACGCAATAAAAATAAATTCAAATTTTAAGTGAAATTTTGTGAAATTTTTCACAGCTGATTTTTTTAATTATTTGTATTTGAATGTTTAATAATTATACTTGACACATATTGAACATATAGAATACATGCTTCAATTACTTGTTTCGAATGATTTTATTAAACAAATGTATTGTTTTCGTATTTAAGTTTGCTGCCGAAAGCCGACACATCGATTAATAATAGTATATTGTACTTACAACAAGCATGGATTGGTTGGTACTCATTCCCTACGAGTATGAATGTTCCATGCGAGTTGTACACGACCACGATATTATTTCCTAATTAATATATATTTTAATAATAAATTTGTCCCGCTTTCACGATTCCAATATTTGACAATTTTAAATAAGTAGCCTAGTAACGGCACCTGTACTGAAATGATCTGATCTATATTGAAATACTCAGTTGTCAGTTGTGTTCTCAAAGTGTATTTTAGGTGCGAGCAAATCGTTTTTAGAAACAGGTCGTGAAAAAAATGTTGTGTCTAACACGAGAGGAAAGCTCTTCTTTCACTCTCGTTCGAAATGCCTCACTCGCTTTCCTCTCTAGTTTGACAAATAGCTATTCTTGTATGATTTTAACTGGGATAAATGATATGATTTTGAGCTCGTATATGTAAAAGTAGAATGGCAATCGTACCTATATAAGAATAGATGACACACGTTTCGAATGGCCGTGGGTAGCTCTTGTAATTAGTGTAGGTATTAAGTAATTGTGAATGAAATATTGAGAGGTCAATATTTGTACACTGTGCCCTTGTCAGTTGACCCTTGGCCCTGCGTGGGCTTGGTGGGCGCGCAACTGTGCTCCGCATGTCTGAGAACGCTGCCCGAGCCGATATGGGTGTAGGGTTCCTGATCAATTGACCCCTTCGTTGTTTACGTGGACAGCGATCGCCTTCAATTGAATTTCATTACATGATGGTGGTACCTAACTGACCACTTCAATATTATTTATTAGATTTATTTTAAGTGCCTACATTATTATGATTTGTGATTGTCTGAGTGGAACTTTACTTTTATTATTGATGGTTTTACAGTTGAGCGTTTTGGTCCCACATTCATTCTCAATATTTAAATATACGTTTTCCTCAGTCCACATGCATTAGTTTTGTATTTGAGTCCACTAAATGCAAAATATGCATTTTCTGTGTTATTGAACGTTGAAAACCGATGCAAAAGTTTTCATATGTTAATGTTGTTTAACCAATGTTTCTAGCAAGAATAGTCACGTGATGTAACAATGTGCCGTTCAAAATGTAAGTGAAGAGAACACTGATGACAATTCAATGTATTAATATTAATTTGTTAAGTATTTATGAATACCTCTATATATTAAATTACTTGAGTATCATAAAATCTTTATTACAAAAAGTACACAAAGGTACTACGAGCCCAGAAAACTTGTAAATGTACCATATTTATATCTTTAGTTCTATTATTTTAACTTCCCGCAAAACATATATATGTAAGGGAGGTAACATGTTTCTGTTACGAATTGATTAAATATTGGGAACAATTCATCAACAGTAAGTGGTAGTTTATTTGAAGGCCTATCAGGGTTTTTGAGCAAATCTTAATAAATATATAAAATAGAGTAAATTTTATTAGAATCAAAAAGATGTAGTATAATATTAACTACAATTTTTATTGAAACATTTTCTATATTTTGTTGTCATCATGTTCAAAAACAGTGTTTGGTCCAAATTAAATCTTTATGTTAGTGATTTTTCCTTAAAATATTCTAAAAATAACAGAATTTAAAATACAAAGTATAACCATTTTCCCAATTATACCAAAATAATTATTTTATAATTTATGCTTCTAGAAAATTATGTGTCTAATAATATTTATTAATTAGAAGTAGTGAGTATGTAATTATAAAGAGAGTAGGAAAGTGGTAGGAATTTGTGGATTTTATGAATGAATCAAGCTGAGCACATGACGACACAGAGGCTGCGGGTCACGCGTCCATCAGCGCTGATTGACCTGCAGGCCAATACGGCGCACAAGGTCCCGGGTTCCAGCCGCCGGCAGAGGTACGCGACGCGTGGGCTTCGCTAATTGACCTAATTCCACCGCAGGAAAAAACTACAAGACTTCACGTCCACCTTACTAGTTTTTCACTTCTATTTAGCGCTAATCGCTTTGGAATTTAGGTTCTAGTGTCATTAAATCGCGATGAATCTATGTTAGTTAAGAGTACAGCATACTTCGTATTATTTTACAAATTTGAATGAGTTAATAATATCGGCAGATATCTATATTTTATACATGAGTATTTAATAAAACAATTAAAAACTTACGGTAGATGATTCCTCCCATAGTACTACACAGATCAATACATGGATTCTAACCTCATGGTTAACCTGAAATAAAATAAATAAATGTAACTATAAAATTCACAGGCAACTTTTTTTCTACGTATATTTGGCTCTAAATACATTTGTCAGAATGTACTAAATATATTACTTATTAAGAAAATTATCATTAAAACAATATTTTATGAGCGATTCAAGAACAATTAACCTGCGTCAAATGTATTTAATTTACATTAAAACAGATCTAATTTATTAGCCCACATAAAAAATCTAGTCAACAAATAATTGAATATTGCTTTTAAACATTACACATTCAATGTTATAAATATGGTAGGCAAAGTAAGGAATTACCCACGAGAGAAATTTTAGCTCACGAAGCCGAAGGCTGAGTGTGATAATTTTATCGAGTGGCTAATTCCATTTTGCCCACGTGTAAAGTATAACGTTTTATCCAACATTTTTTAATACCAAAAAAAATATTAAAGAAATATTATTTGACAGTGACATGCTTTAAATTTTTTAAATTTAAATGTTAATCGAAATAGTTACCAAGGTGTTGTGTGCTATTATTATTGTTATAAATAAAAAAAATACCCACTAGTGCCTTTTCTCAAAATTATACCCACTAGTGGGTAATCTGTTACTTTCCTTGTTTAAAATTGCCATAATTATAGAGCATTTATTGAGAGGTGTTGGATAAAATATTTTTATTTTGATCCATGGAAGTGCGTTAGGTGCGGATTTACGAAAAAGTACTGTGATCCCATTAAGACAGTAAATCTTATAAATATATATCGAAAAATAATCATTTACCTAAGAGTACAGTGCAATACATAGATGCCGTAACAATTTGGACTTGTATAGCGACAATAACAGCGTGACATTATATTTGATTATAGCATTTTTTTCAGGTGGTACGAATACATTTGTGGTTGGGCTCGTAATAACTATTATAAAAACAATTGATGTACGCTCAAAAGTAATTTTTGATATTTAATGCAGCTCTCATACGAAAAACCTTTAATTCGACACCAAACTCCACAAGATTTAATTAACTATACTGTAAAAAATAATTGTCCATCCATCCACCCATCCATCTATCCATCCATACAGACGTTAATGAAAATGATCAAAACAAAATGAAGAGACCTCAAAACATGTATTTCCTAGAAAATATTACATACTTTCCTTTATTGTAGTTTATATTTACTTGGTTTAATGCATAGTTCCCTACCTAATTCTAAATTCTGTGAGAAAATATAGATTTAAATTGTTTAGCACCTGGTTCACAGTTCCTTGTAAGTAGAGAGTTCTACTTCAAATGTGATGACTAAACGATGGCACTTGACTAAATCTGCACATGTCAGTAGTCAGTCGTATGGCGTATGGGAACAGTACAATTATATACACTCGATGAAGTTGTCAAGTGCATGGGAATGTTAGGAAATTTATTTCACATTATTCGGCACTTACATTTTTGCGATTGACTTTTGATAGCTGTGCGAAAATATACAAAAACCTAACGAACAGTGCAACGTTGTGAACTCGAAGTACAATCCATTTTTACATTAGTATATATTTTATCAGAATATATCGAACAAATCGTAGCAATATACTTATTTGTATATCAAGGTACGAAAGTATAATTCATACATTCGTAATAAAAATTATTTTAGTTCCGCGGTATACATTATATTTTTTTCGTAATCGTTAACTTATTAATTAAAAATATAAATAAATAGCATTATGTATTTGTAAAACATCAGCTAGCTGTTGCGACGAGGATGGCTGTGATAACAAAAGTACTGTCAAAGTGTCAAATGTTTGTGTATAATTTTCGTTATTATTTGCATGTTCTTAGACGTAGTCTACATGTGATTTGTATTAAATCCAATAAATTATTAGCAAAAGTAAATAATAAATTAATTCACCAATAGTATTATAGAATAATATGTTTGTTATTTTAGATAGTACTAAAAGTTTGACAGATGAGTCCGTAAAGTTAAATTTTGACATATGAGTGTACAAAGTTTTACTTTAGCTAGTATTTGGGGTAACTTCGCGGAGTCATATAGCGTATTATAGTATCGATTTCGGAAATACATAATTTACTGGGATATTTTTACTTCCGGTTATAGATTATCACCAAAAACTAATCAGCTCTTCCCAATATAAATATTTTCTGTTTAGTAGTTTTTGAGAAATCGTAACTCCAGAGATTCATATAGACATTGTATTCTAGGAACCCTAAAACTTGCTCATCCACTAAAAATTACTATCGAATTTTTAACATGATTCCTATACCTTCCTTACAGGTATGTGGCAGGAGGTTAAAAAAAATTAACAGCAATTTTACTTTTTAATTAGATTGGGTTAGAATAATCTAAAATATTCGATCTCTTGTAACTAATTGTAATCTAGTTTCTAGTACTTTATGTGCAGCATTACATTGACAAAGCCTTAATGGTTATGTTATCGTAGATGAATCTATAGTTAATAAATGTGTTTAAATGTTGTTTGAATGGAACGAAAGGGGATAAAAATATTGAATACACACCTGCAGATAAGCATCAACTATACTTATATATAAAAGTGTCACTCGGAGATGTAAAGAAAGAAAGAAAAAAACCAAATAGGAACCGTCCGTTATTCAGCAGGCAAACGTGTATCCGATTATCACAAAAGCGAAACTTGTGAGCCGCGGCCGCCATTTTGTGTTCCGCTCGACTTAAGGCTTTTGTTTTGATTGACTTGGCATCGGGCGAACATGAAAGGAGAATGTTGGCCTCTCTGCATATCTCCCTGTCTACGTGTACATTTTACAGGCAAGGGCTAGCACTTATTCCAAAAAAATTTCTATCCACGTTTTTCGTCATCGTAATTTACTAACTGGCATATATTTCTAAATAACAATTTTATAATATTGGACAAGAATAAACAAAGAATTAACCGAAAAGTTAATTATCATCTTGAGTTTATTCTTTCATGTAGGTACAACCTTGTCCAAATTACGACAAATTTCTAAATAATTTTGGAGAAAAATGTTTGATTCAAGAACTACGTGGTCTGTTAAAAAAATAACCCAACTCTTTTTTAACTTAATTTTACTGATTATTGGTCCTGGTTCCCTTCAAAGTACTCTCCTATTCACAAACTTCCATTTCAAAAACAGTCCTGGATAGCTTCATTTGAAATGTTTTGACGCATTCGCGATCAGTCAGGTCAGGCAAGGTTAGGAGGCTGAGGGAGGACATTCATCTGATTTTTGTCATAAAACTAACGAATAGACAAAGCTGAGAGCTTTGGTCTCTTTTCATGTTTCTGTGAAAGTGTTTCACATAAAATTATATGTTGCTTTCTTGCTATAAATAATCGCGTTGCAGTCAAATAATAATTTCTCGAAAACTAAACGAGATATCAACAATCCAAGAACATGTGGTTATGCGCAATGCAATGTTAGAATCACAAAATGACAAATAAGTCATTTATATTATAACTAGACTTAAAAACAACGTGCTAGATATAGATATAATAGAAGTTTAAGAAATATTATTCAATATTAAGATATTTGAGTTTTAAAGATAGCAGTTCTGGTGTCATTATGTTTTTCTGTGCTTCTCTCTTACACACCTATTCTATTCTAAATTCTTTGTACTTCTCTTATTATTGAGCTGTCAGATTGTTGACGTGTCAAATGATTGGCACCTAATTTGAAGATTTTTGTTTGTTTTGAATTCGTAACCTAATAACACAAACCAAACTTGTTTGAGAATTAACGTGATAATAAAGCCACGTGATTAGCTCGACACGACGAAATGGAGGGTTATACAGAAGCAAATTTTCATGCTGCCATCTATTGATGTTTTCATTGAACTACGATGAAATTCACTGGGCGAAATACAAACAAACCTCTGTCAAAATGACAGTTCTTGAAATGATGCTAAATATAAAAAATAAAGTGTGTATGGTTTGTGCAATATTGACTCCCGTTATTACTATAAAGAATATATGGTCAGTGTTAAATTTATTAAGTTTCCTAAATAACAAACTTCAAAAATAAAAACATAACCTTGTTAAAACACCATCTCAAACGTTTAAACATGGATGTTTGTATTATGAACTTCCATCTCAACTTTTACCTCATCTTTCTCTTTCTTGCCTATGATGTCAAAATCATAACCCTCCATTAAAGACATGCTGAATGAAATAGGTTAACAAAATTTATCAGTGGTAATGACTAAAATAATTTTACAGTTTATTTATGTTTCTTCTTGGAATAAATGGTATTCATGTACATTTTAATTATTTCAATTCCATTTAAATAATTTTCTAAACAATAAAATAGATCATTACCACTCCTACTGCTTAAGCTCCACAACATAGAACAACACTGACGTCACAATATTTAAAAAAAAATCTTTGCGGTTTGAAAAACAATTATGACTTCATTAAACTGCCAGAAAGTTTCATACATTTTTTTAAAGAAGTGAAATAAATGTTTTTTTGTGCTGGTGATTGGATTGCGGGCCCTTTGCAGGGGCGTTTGGGCCAGTGCGGTGCTGCGCGGAGCGGTGTGGCTGGCGGCCGGCACCTTTGAGTATCAGTTGATTATCATTGAAATGTTAAAACGACGAGTCGCGCTCCGGACTAATAGGGATCCGCTGTCATGTTTCGAGTTTGATTTTTTAAAATACTGCCGCTTGTCGCAGGTTCCGCTTTTTTCCTTTCTTTTCTTCTCGTTGCTCTCCAACAGCGTCACTTATTTTATTTGCCGCGTTTGTGCAACACCGTCACACTATTTTTTACACATTATGTATTGAAATATTACACATTACTTTTTATACACTTTGAAAAAAATATTATCAATTCTATACATTTCATCAGCAGGAAGGTTAGATACGTCATTAATGAGTTCAAGTTATCTTCAAATCGCTGAATTATATTATGCTGCGTTCAGGGCGACTGAATTATCATTTACAATTAATATTTAGCGTTTTAAAATTGCCGTTAAACATGAATTTTACTTAGACTTACCACATTCCAGAATAAACTCCATTCTTGAAAGATTTTTAGTGACATATTGTTGTCACGAATTGGCACAACTTCATTAAATACAAGAATGTTATAGTTAGTCCGGTAAATGAGTTTTTACGGTACGAATAAGTTCTAGACGAGACGACGAAGTAATTTCAAAATTAGTATCGTAAAAATAAGTAACGTACAACTCTCTATTTCATACTTGTGTCATATTTAAAAATTAAATGCGGTTCAAAATATTATAGATCAAATCCTCGATTAAAATATTGTTTAAAAAAATATTGATGTTATGAGTACAAAGTAAATCAGAAGACAAGGATACAATTACATCAGTAGAGGAATGGAAACCAGGAGGAAGAAGAAGACGAGGCAGACCCAGATCAACATGGCTACAGGAAATAGAAGATTTATTAAAAACTGGCAAAGTAAATAGAAATATAGGAAGATGTGGAGAACAATGATTTAAAGTATACAGGGTGGTGCATCAAAGGACACAAGCTAATTATTTTACATCAAAAAAATTAAATATTTTATTATAGAGAAAGAATTGGCATTAAAATTTATCATTGTACTTTACCTGTAACTGTAAAATGACGGAAAGGTTCATTGATAATTTTCTTAAAGTCATGAGTGCTATGAAATAACAAAACAAATGTACCAATTGAAAGTTATTGGTTTTATTTGTCATCAATGTTTGATTTCAAGTGTTTAATTCAAAATGTATAATTTGAAAGAAACATTAGATATAGTCGAATGGTTTTATGGTCATAATAGTGCTTGACAAAAATGTATTAAATACAATCAACTTACAAATAATATTACATTTATTTTATTATTTCATTATACTGGTGATTTTAAGAAAATTACCAATAAACATTACTGTCATTTTTCCGCTTCTAAGTAAAATTATATAAATGCCAAAAATGCATAAATTCTTCCTATACAATAAACTATTTAACTTTTTTGATGTAAAATAATTAGGAAACATAAAAATATAAAAAACAGTCGGTGTCACTGCCTCACAACAGTTAGCGGGTTACACTACGCTGATGAGTTACCGATGGATTGGATTGACCGGTCTCTGTGTCTTATGCCCGGTTGCACCAGCGTTAGTTAAATTTTAAACTTAGTTTTAATATATAAAAGCAAATCGAAGTTATATGTCATATGGAGTAATTGACATTGATGTCAAAAATTAGATATGCTTTTATTTATTTAAACCAAGTTTAAAATTTAACTAACGTTGGTGCAACCGGGCATTGGTTATTTAGTTATTATTCAGAAATTAATTTTAATGAAACATTCACAATTTTTTGTCTTTATATTTTTACATATTATTTGTTTCATAGATAGTTTTCTCTTTTGAAAAACATTTACTTTTGTCATTAATAAACATTTGAAAAAAAAAAATGAAAACGCTATGGTACGTCCTTCTATTCACAAGCCTATAAAACTATAAAACCTATTTCCTAATGCTATAAGTTCACCATAAGCGGTTTTCGCTATTGTAGTCAAAATTGCAGGAAATATAGAAGTCAAATAAATAAACTTGGCGTAAGCTATAACTATGCAAGTTAAAATATAAGAGAACCACCTGAATTGACAATAACTGTAGTGTTGCCGATTTGTAAAATTGAATGAATTGAGCGTAGGAAATATGGAGTGAAGCATTTAGTATAAAATCTCGAAGTGTACGTGGTGTCGAAGTCAACAGCTTGCACGTTCCCACGGTTGCGAGGGGTGCTGCGCTGCGCTGCGCTCGACTCTCGAGTCTCGTGATGCTGGAACCTCGCGCTGCGCTCGCTCACCGTGCGTAATCGTTCACGACAAACATCCATTGGCTTTTATAAGCGACGCCGCCGCCAGTCGACCGCCCCCTCGCATACCACACAAGCCTATGATACTTCATTAATGAGATTCAGATTAGCCGAGTGTGGATAAAGAGATTGCTTGTGAATTTCATGTGATTAGAACTAATCTAGTCCAAATATTTTTCTTATTATGATGCTGTTCATTATAACAATAAATAAATATATCATCACTTCATTCATCCACTGTTAAGTGTGGCACTCTGCTGTCGCAGATCTCGGTGAAGTGCAGTTACCACCAATCAAGTCGCGATCCCTAAAGATGTTACTGGAAGAAAACAAATTGAAGATCTCTTGATTCACATTTCAATGCGTTATCACAGAGCTATATAGACTCTATTTTATTTATTATTATTATTTCCTATTAACCCTAGAACGTAACACTGGAGTTTCATCTAATTTTCGATGCTACATCGTTGTAAATTTAGTTTCTATAATCCTAAACAAATATTGAATATGTAAAATCCCTATGTGTTTGTTCTCATAGTCCAAAATAAAAAAAAAGTAAAATTTTAGCAAAATGCTGTGTTTTGAATCAAATATATAGTACAGAAAGGTATTAATTAAAAACAATTAATTTCAAAATACCATGAAATTTATGTACCTTATGGTTAGTTTAGCTTTCTACCACTAGTTAGCGCATTTTAATTTTGGAAGCCCACTATTGTGTTGATACACTAAAGATATTATTTTTTCGCGCCGCCGTCCGACATTGGCACAATTACATATCTCTAAAGCGGTCGGAAATCATGTTTTGTCGAAGTAGTTAGACAAAAATTGCTAACTTTTTATGGTTATATGTTGGCATCACTTCACTAATTTTAGCTAACTTCTGACGCTAGAAATGTCAAAGTATTACATTGACTTAAAAATATTATGGCAATATATCTACCATTGTGTAGTTGCAATACAAGAAAACAGAATATTTATGGATTTTAAACATATTTGTAAGTAATTATAATTGAATTTTGCAGTGTACAATCCAAATAAAAATTCGTAGATATTTTTGGTTATGATATTGGAAAATAAACATAATTGACATTTAAATATTGTGAAGTTAGCAACATAATAAAATTCCCTGTCATTAAGAAAATGAGTAATAAATTTAATTTATTTATTAAATTTACATAAATGTTGGCGCAAAAAATCTTGTGTATCCCTCGGTTGGAAACTATTTTGCAAGTGCTCGTATTTGCAGGACTCGCCTACGGCTCGTCCTATCAAAATAAACTCGCACTCTCAAAATAGCAGTTTCCAACCTCGTGATACAAATAAATATAGAATAGCACTCCTCCTGCGGAGTCGTGGTATACCAAAATAATACGTTACGTGGGAACAACACAATATATTCAATAATACCTGAAAACACGTGTTGTATTACTGGTATTACCTATATATGAATATTTTATTAGTTAAAAAAAACAATTCATTTTCGTAGGCCCGAATATAATTTATAGTAGAACGAACTGTAGTGACAGTACAAAATTAGTCTTGAAACTGTGATCGCAGAACTTTGCAGTGTCGAACAATAATTTTCATTTAAACTATGTTAGTTGATACAGTGTAGTATCTACATCACTACATGTACGCAAGCGCTGGTACGCCGTCGCCACTGTACTGCGACGCTACAATACAATCAGACGACGCCCTCGCGCTCCGTTACGCCCCCGCACGGACACAGTCAACTAACAAAATGATACACAGTCACTACAGTATTCACTTTACACAGAAAATAGGCACATTTGTTCATATTAACTACGCCTAGTGCTTATAAGGATAGTTTTGGAGAGAAAGAAGAAAACAGAATACCTTCCTGCAAAATAGCGGAGCCGCAACTCAAAACATGTGTCTAACTAATGTTTAACCCTTCACTGCGCGATTTTCTACAATTGATCAAAAAATATTTTTTTTTCACGACATGGTAGGAAACCCCACCGTTCTTCTCCCGAAATAGTGAGGAAAATGTGTTGTTCCTCTCTAGAGAGGAAAATATAGAAGTGTTACCAATGTAAATGTTATTTACAAGAAATATATTATAAAAATTATAAATAAATTCTTAATTTTATTGAAAATCCTTATTTTAGTGATATACATACTTTAAATTATCTTACAATTATGTCTTATATTTTTCTTTTTCTTATTAAATAAAAATTTGACATCTTATTCTAGATATTTAAGATTGGTTCATTGGCAACACTGCTGCACCGCCTTGTGTCTGATAACCTAACTTTTAACGTGTCAGTTTGCCACTTGTGTTCTCAAAGTGAATTTTAGGTCCGAGCAAATTGTTTTTAGAAACATGTCGTGAAAAAAATGTTGTGTCTAACACGAGAGGAAAGCTCTTCTTCCACTCTCGTTCGAAATGCCTCACTCGCTGCGCTCATGAGGCAAACATCGAACTCGAGTAGGAAAAAGAAGCGCTTTCCTCTCTAGTTTGACAAATAACTATTGTTGTAAAAAAGGAAGAACTCGGGAAAAATATTGAAAAAAAAATTATGCCAAGAAATTTCACTATGTATCAGATCTGCAACAACATATTTTGGATCAAATTTAATACAATTTCTTGCATAATAATGTCGAAACAATGGTATAAAAATGATGTTATTACCTTTCTGGTCCAATATTTTAATGTACACTTCTTATTTAAAACCATGTATTTATTAAATATATCACAATAAACCATCCACGTCAAAACGGCAACAGCATTCATTTTTAGTGCAGTGATGGAAATACGAGCTTAAAAATCTTACGCAGATCTCGGTAAGTGATATATTTTATCGTATGAAGTGCGGTTGCCAGCCGTCAAATCATAGCCCCCAAGGATGTTAGTGGAAGGGAACCACAGGGGTAAATTTAAATTTGTTACTGTCGGCAGTGGGATTCGAACTGAGGATCTCACGGTCCACAGTCCGACACGTTACCACGGAGCTATTTACCCCATATAAAACTTATGTATTGTTACGGTAAGAGTTGTAACATATCAGATACAAAGATATGTTTCTAAACGCTTATAAAATACAGTATAAAATTTGTGGATGTTGCATAAACGATACATTACGCAGTGTAGGATTAATTAATCTTGGCTAAAATTACATAGTATAGTAAATTTTAAGTTAAGTAGTTTGATTTTTGTAATTTCAGGGATGCCTACTAATTATCAAGTGATACTTCCGCAGTAATATGTACCTATATATTCTATTAGCTACTTTAATTGTTTAATATATATCATAAGAGCAGAAGAACACATGTCTAATAAGTGACGTTATTCAGTGAAAAAGGCGGGTAGTTGACGAAGCTGATGATAAACGAGCAGTACATACTTTTAAATAGGTGCAGTTAGCTCTAATTTAGCTGCATGTAGGTATTATAACCGCCCCAACGATTCGCACAATTACCAACTAGCAATTAACTGCTCTAATACCTATTATCTTTTCTTGTATACCATTAATAACACAAGCTAATTATTGCAAATATATTGCACTATATATTTATCGCGCTAATATTATTACACATTCTAATATGTTTATTATATTAACGCTATCTACTAATTTAATTAACTGATGTCACATTGTTATTTCAAACAAATATAATTCAATGTTTCCAAACATCATCAAAATAATTCCGAGATATTTATTTACAGTTTCTATAGATTCGTTCGAATACATTTGCGTAAATTAATGATTTTTTATACATACCGACACTATTAATAGCCCAGCTCAAAATTTGTTTATATATTTGCCAGTTTTATATTATTTACATTTAATATTATTTATAATCTATTGAAAACAAAGTCAGAGGTTACAAAATTAAACGAATTACAAATTGTAAAAATGTTTTTGTGTTTTTACAACAATAGTTATTTATGTATCAAGGAACTAATGTTTTACTTTTTATCACGAATATGGAATTTATTTGCCGAGGAAAAAAAACCACGTGAGTGATAAACAGGAACTTCAGTGCCGCGGTACATATTATATTTTATTTGTAATCAAAAACTGTAAAAAATAATTATATAGGTTAAATTTATGCCAGTTGTCAAGTGAAACTGACACTCAGTGTTGCCAACCTAGAACATTGAAGTTATCGTAAATAACACTCAAAATTATGTGTTTTGTCCTCAAATTCATCATCGCATTTAATTAGTTAATTCTTCTTGCACATATTGTTTCATTTTACGTATAAATTTACTACAATACGTTTAAATATCTGCCAAAATAATCCTACTTGTATAATAATTTTTTTACAGTTGCCAACACTGCGTTGCTCAAAATCGTCGAATAATGGGTTACTTTAGTGACGATTTCTGAGGTTTTAATGACGATTTTTAAGCACTTTAGTGCCGATTTCAAATAAAAGTAAATAATTTTCAAAATGGTCCTTAATTGGAAACATTTATTAAGCTCTAAAATTACACATTACAGTGAGTTAATGGTTTTGCAACACTGAACAAAAAAATTATTATATTTTAAATTTGTATCCTTTTGGGAAGAGCCGATTAATTTTTGGTGATAATCTGATAACCGAAAGTGGCAGTTTATTTGAAGCCCTATCAAGTTATTTTGAAATATCTTAATAAATTACGGTTTAATGCCAAATTTTGTTATTAGAATAATATTTCAAATATTATTATCTACAATAATTGTTGTTTGAAACATTTTTCTATTACTATCACCATTTACGAATTACTATTCGTTGAATAAAAAATATATTGTAACATTTTCGTTTAAATCTGCATATCTGTGCTATTTGAAAATAACAAAACAACGATTCAAAAATGTCATAATTTTTGAAGGATGAGCGTTTTTTGATAGTGGTGGTCCGTGTTCCTGTATCGTTTGATAAGAAATTCATTACGGGAAGGACTATTATGGTGCCCGCAACAATTTATTTAAAAAATAAAACAAATGAAGAATATCTAAACATTTGAATAATTCTTGGCCTCCTACTCGCATCTTACGTAAACAGTTGTGGCAATGTTGGCCACTTCCCGTGTCTTTAGTTACACGAGTTGTACAAAAACATATGAAGGAAAAAACTATTTAGCATAGAGAGTGTACAGGCGCATTCATTTGATATCATTATAAGTCGAGCTGTGTTCTGCGCTAGTTTTTAATTCATTAAGTAAATGAAGTCAAATTGACCGAATTAAATGGAAGCACCTAAGAATTGCGTCAATGGACAGTTTACATCAAGAACGTGAACAATAAATAACATCTAATAATTACTTTAAAACGTTTATATATTTACATTTTTACATGGCTATTTCAAGCCGTTATTTGATTATTGTTCAAAATAGAACAACATGAAAAATAAAAGTTATTTATGATATAAGTGTTAAAAGTGACATTTTATAGGTAAATGGGGAAGTTTGTGAAACGAGACGTAGCCGAGTGAAACAACCCCACGAACCAAACAAATCCTTTTTATTATATAAAATTGTTTACACGATCTTCCTAGTGTATTAGTAAATACTAAAAAATGTTGAACGATAACTTGACACTTTTAACACATTGCTGTGTTACTTTTAAGACTAGTGTCAGGAAGTGGCACTTTCAACTTGCTATGCAACCGTTAAAAGGGCCACTTTTAAAACGGTCGTAGATAAACAATTTTATTGAGTGAATAAAACCTTTCAAAACTCTATTTAAATAAATTTATCATTTTTTATTCAAGTTCTGTAAAATATTTCTTAAAATTCAACATTTCCAACTATTGTAGGTATGTAATTCTTTATCAGGAAATCAAGACAATAAGTAAAAAGAAACAGCAACAAATTATGATTTATAAAACAGAGGAAGTCATATCTTATTCAACTCGTAGCCTTCATTCTGATTCACTGATAGATTTATAATTATAATATAGCTTTTCTATCATTGGCACATTTCGATCTTGCTATAATTTTTGTTTCAAAATTTATTTTAATGGCATGACTAACAACGGCAGATTTTTCTGGTTGAATACTAAGTTATTTACGTTATAAGTCCTGTAAATTAGTATTTACGGTACGAATAAAATTATTCCGGATGAGGTAACGAAGTAACTGAGTTAGGAATTTTGAAATGATTTCCATGAAAATATTTAACGGACGAAAACTTTCACGTTTTATTAAAAACAATCAATCAGATGATTAATTTGGTCTTAATAAAAATTAAAAATAATAATAAAATCAAATTTTATTTTGTGACATTTCTAATAAAATTCTGAAAAATATATTTCTTATAAACGATGCAGTACCGAAAAAATCCCCATTTACCGGACTGAAATGTGATACAGTATAAAATAAAACATTTTACAGAACTTAAAACATACATTTTTATTTTATATTCCTATTTCACAAAAATATTGTTATACTTAAAAAATATTTCTGTGTCAATAATGTCCTAGAATATTATTGCTTGTGTGAAATTTCCTCTCGGAACGTAGAATTACATTGATGTCATTCGTTATGTTTTGATGAAGATATTACAATTTGCAATACCTACATCTGTTAACATTTTAGTGTCACTTCTAATTAAACGCATATTTACTTTATTTGTCTATAAAACAGTTTCTAAAGAATTGCATAAGTTGGGCTGTAAAGAGTTTCTAAAACTTTTCAGCAACAAAATGATTGTTATTGTCCCTCCGGTGCCATCAGGTTCAATTCCGCGTGGGCTGCAAGGGACCCAAGACACCAAGCCCAAGAAAGAAACTACAAGCAGTTGTGCCACCGGATAACACAAATTATTTTTGATGATGTTTTGTAAAATGAAACACTTAATTGCTTTTTTACGTTGCGTTCAAATAATGCGGGAGTAATGGAACACTTTGTCTTTTAAATGCTGGTCGTTACTTTAATTGTTCCCATTCTTAAGGGCCGTGCTCAAACAGCGAAATAAATTGCATGATGTTTTTATATTATTTGCTATAGTTTTCAGAATATTCACAACCAATAATTTCTATGTAAGATTGTTCAGTAAGACATCAAACTTCGCTGAATTTTAAATTTAATCACCACGGTTTGTTTTATACGTACAAATATGAATTTAAATATTCTGGACTGTGCTGTATTTATTAATTAATCAAAAACCGATGTTTTGCAAACACTTATTGCTTCATCAGGACGAATAACTAAATTAGTTATTTAAATAATAAAGCACAATAAAATTAATCAACATAACATGAATTTTTAGTATCGTTAGTGAATAAATAAAAATTAGTAACACATGAAACATAGTACAATAACACAAGTTTAGTTAAAAAAGTTTTAAAACAATACCCATTATTTCAGCTAAGATGCAACAATTACTTTTCTGTCATTAATGGATTACTGTAAAAATATCTAACATGTAGATTCACAAAAAGAATTAACGCTAATTCCATTTTTTTCATCATTTGTAACTTCGTTTTAAAATGAATTACATTTACAAAATGTTTCAATTTTTATGCTAACCAATCTTGATTACAACCTTAGTTAAGATAAATTATGTTCAGAGAATGCAAAATAGTTACGAGTAATAATAAAAATGGAGTTAGCGTTAATTCCTTTTGTGAATCTACTTGTAAAATTTTATACAGAGTGTATAATTAAAATATAGAATATAGGGATTCCAATACTATTTTTTATATTGCCGTAATTTTTTACTTATTCACTGTACAGCAAATTTCAATGGTAAAAAATTCTGAGTGTGCAATTATTTGCTCCCCTAATTATTTTAAAGCAAAAGTTTATTTAGATTTTATCTAGAGAAAAAAATTCTGCATCTATTGATACTAATGTTAATAAATTTCTATTGTCCGAAAGAGGAGAAATCGCTCAAACTTATTATTAAATACCGTTGTTATAATGTACTCAATACAAAACAAAGTAGAAAAGATTAAATAGTTTTATGTCGGAAATTAAAACAAACCAATAGCTGATTACCAAAATGTAATTTGGCAAATAAGATAATAGGCCAAGTGTTAGAGTGCTTGTTTTTTATTTATTGTTTTAATTATTCCATAGCATCCCTGATTTTTGTAAAAATTTTAAATTTAATTTCTTCGATTTCTCCTCTACCGGACAATGGAAATTTATGAACAATAGTATCAATAGATGCAGAGAAATAAATAAACTTTTACTCTAAAATAATTCACTAAAAATTTACTATTGAAATTCCTATGCTGCGTCGTTCGAGGCAGCACCCTGTATATTATATAGGTAGCTTGTATATATAGTAATACATTGATAATGGAAAAGTAAATAATGTAATTTAAACTAGAACGTTAATTTATATGCATTTATGAAAACATAAAACGGGCCTGAGACAGGTAAATGTTGTGGGCCACCCTTCTTTGTCTAACTCTTGTTTGTAGAACAGTTGCTATGTAAAAAATTTGCACAGTTTTGTCCAAAATTTAATATTGTTTAGCAGTAGTTAAATTATTTGAAAATTCCTCTAAATTTTCAGGTTTACCTACATAACAGTTAATTGAACTTATTTCTATTTATAATGAAATTTTTATATTTAACATTTAGTTTCTAAATCATTTAATTTTAATTTCTTTACATTTTCTTATGAACTTTCTAAGCGGACTGTACAACAAAGACAGGTGGTCCAACGACTGGCTATCTCTCTCGGTTTGCATTTACAAAATCAGTACAAATGACATACCTAGTATTAGTAATCAGAATTATTACTGGGATTGCGAATAAAATAGGTAGTGTTCTGCAGTGTAGTAAATTAAAAGAAAATAAGTATTAGTGTAGGAAGAGGATCAACAAAATGATTAGAAATGGTTGACTGAAAAATGCCATCTGAATCTTAAGTGATCATAAGGCGTTCAATTGTTTTAACGTAGCAGAAATTTGAGTGAATCATTTGTGTACACGTCATCATCATATTGTTAGTTGGCGATGAGTTGTTGTTGCCGTTTGTCAATTGTCAACGCTGTAGCAACAATTGACTTGGTATGCTATGTGCCATTGTTGAAATTCTAGTCACGTGCACTTCGTTCATTGGCTCTAATGGCTGCTTAAACCTTAAACAGTTGACTACTTCAATATGGCGTCATACCCGTACTACGAGTATACGACATGCAGTACGATGTTTATCATTTCATATTTAGATACTTTTTATATCCACTTGATATTTTCAAGTAAAATAGAAACATTATTAATTGATTAGTTGTAAAATATCTTTGACATTTTAATGTTACCTTGTGTTAATTAAATAACTGTAATTTTATAGCTTAGCTAAATGATGGATGTTGGAAGAAAAATAATATATGTTTACAAACAAGATTAATCATTGTCTCTACATATTTTTCTTAAAGTATTTAATTATTAACCATTCACTAGACGATAGAAATGATATAATCCTAATTTTGAACACAAAAAAAAATTCTGAAATGTATGTAGAAAGTAATATCTTTGTTTTTAAGATTCTAATTTACTGGCTAAATAATTGCACATTACATATAACAAGTCTTGATTCATAGTTAATTGTAATTAATTCAACATAATTTCTCATTTTATTTGTGTAATTTATTTCAATTGTGTTAGATAATTACTTACAACGACATCGTTGAGTATCAGAACCTGAAAATGAATTGAATAATTGTAAAAAAAATATATTTAATAATATTTAATTTTATTTCATAGAATATTTCAATATATAATAATAATTTATATACATAAATACATACAACATTTTCTTACATCTTTCACACGCTGATATATTTATACAACATTAATATTTACAAATTTTTTACAATAAATTACTTTAAATTATAAATTGCATTGATATCTGAAACTGTGAATTATTTCAAATAGTTTAGAACCATTTAAGAGTAACACTTGAAAGTTAACATTTCTAGGCGTAATTTTCTTAGCAATATATACAATTTGTTGATCACTGGTCAATTGTTCGTCAAGTCAAAAAACAATATATACAAAATATGTACACAACATTACTATAATCTAATGACTATTTTGTGCTCTTTGTACACTGTCCCAAAATGCTTAACTTTACGGACGTACCATTAGATCTGAGATCACTATACGTATAAAACAATAAAAACAAATTACAAAAAGCTACGTATGTCTGGTGAGAACTGTGACGGGTTTGTAAAGTGCAGAGGCTTCAGGTTGTGGTGTCGAGTCCGGGCTGGAGGGCTGGGGCAACAGATGAGGCCCCGGCGGCAGAAGATGCGGCGCGAAACGTAACCCCGCGTACAGTTCCGCGAAGGAAGGCGGCGGCGGCTGCCGAGGTAGAAACTCTGGGGTTAGGAGTCGCTCCACGCTGAAACCGTGCGCCATGGCAGCTGGAGGCAACGGTGTAGGCTTCGGCAATGCTAGGTATGGACCATACCTCGGATACATCGACGCTAACAGTGCAGGAGTTGCACCAGGGTATAACCCCCACGGAGATGGGTACATACACACTGTACGCTTGAATGCAGCTAGGCGAGATCGTGATGCCGCTGTGCTACGTCTTCGAAGCTTACCCGTAGTGCCACCGATGAAGACATCTTCAGAAGATGGATCCAACATCCAGTAGTTCCCTTTACCCGGGTCGTCGTAATGCCGCGGAACTTTCACAAAACACTTGTTTAAACTGAGGTTGTGCCGAATAGAGTTTTGCCAGCCTTGTTTATTCTCCCGGTAATACGGAAAGTTTCTCATGATATACTCATAGATCCCGTTTAGAGTCAAACGTTTTTCGGGGCTTTGGCGAATGGCCATCATGATGAGCGCATTGTAACTGTACGGCGGCTTCTCGTTCTTCTTGTCTGTAGAGGCACTACCAGCCCCGGCGGATGAGTCTTGCTTGGAGGAGTCATGACTGCTCTTGCTACAATCAAGAGGAGGCGGTGTACCAGTCACGTCTAAGTCACTATCGGATTCAGAGAGATCGATGTCTTGTTCACTCACTGGACTACTAGCTGGCGACGGTGAAATTGTTTCGTTTGCTTCGCGAGCAGTTTCTGGCAAGATACTACTAATTGAAAACGAGCTCTTTAGAGGAGTACGAGCCATTGTTGGAATCAAAAGCGGTGTGTCCTCAATTTTCACCATTGTGTCATCACCCACAACAAAACTAAATTGTCTTTTGTTTGCAACACACACAAATAACACTTGTTAGCAACACGATAACACAGTACAACTTACTGCAGACAGTGTAGACTAATGTTTGGTGCTGGTAGTGTGGTGGAAGCCTTATATAACATCCGAGAGCCCGCCCTCCAATGCTCGTAGCAAATCAAATGGCGGGGCTCGGCTTAACAAACAACCGCCTCGAGTTGTGATTGGCTGTGCGAGGCCCAGCCCCGCGGTGGGGATGTTTGTTTTGCTCCCCCAGCGCCGCGGGTGCGTATGTTTGTGGTTGTGTTCGTTTATTTTGCTCGCCAGCTGCTGAAATTTTGCCCGAGTTGTAATAATATTTGGTTGATGGGAACGCATAATATTGACTATTGTATTGGGCATAGATTCCAACATAATAGCGATTTGTTTGCCTAAATTCTTTTCATCATTTTTCATATATTTGACTTTTCTCTATAATGTTCAGTTCCTACCCTTACCATACATATGGGATTTCAATAATATTGTATAGGTAACATCAAGCAAAAAGCTTACTATTTCGGTAGAAATTTACAAAAGTTCTTTTTACCGTCGATTTTTGGAGAATTTGCAATTGTTATAAGGTATCAGTAACTTTCTCAACCGTGGTTTATATAATGTTTTTTTTTTTTCACTATTTGCTATTAAATACTTTCTATCTAATGAATATTATATTAATAATAGATATATGAAATTTTGACATAAATATCTATAAAAACTGAGGAAAGAGAAATTAAATTCATTTTTATGACTACTTTTTGGACATATACCTACCGCTTAAGGAGTGGATAATTATGAATTTATATAAACAACCTAAACAACCATGTTTTTCTGTGGGATTTGAACCCGCGATCTCTACCGAGATCGGTGAAATTCTTTTAATTTTAACATTGTTTTTATTAAATTTCATTTTGCTAACAATAAGTAACTACATATGAAGAAAGTTCAATCAATTTCTACTGTAAATAAATGATAATTATTACTCGTTTTGCGTTTTTTATATTCCTAGAAGTACAATTATATAAAATACTATAAACAAATCTATAGATACAATGTAAGATAATTAAATAATATTATAATAAACCTCTATATACCTTTTCGAGAATTTAACAATAAATATTAGATACAATAAAATGTTGAAAAAAACTTTCAGAACTCAAAGTAAATTAAAAAGATTAAGAAGATTTTCCTGATGAAGAAGGGTGTTTTAAGAGAAGTATTTAACGCAAGTTTTACCGCTGTTGAATGGTTCTAAAATTATTGTATAGAAAATTGCTTCGAATAGAAGTTAGAAAATTATATTATCTACCAGTTTTCTTTGAAATACTTTAAATACTGTAAAATAATTTTAAAACATTGTACAGCGCTAAAACTGAGACTAAAACACCCAAAAATAGAGCTCTTGGTGCCAGTCATTGGATTAAATAAAATATTACAGATCTTAATTCAAAAATCTTTAAAATTTATCATATAAAATTAGTCAGGAAAAGTTTTAATCTGAATTGTCAACTTAATATTTTCAAAACGATTTTAAATTCATAATTAATATTTTATTTGAATGTAATTAGTTAAATAAATTCAGAAGCTTTAATTTCTTTGAAAAAAAAAAACAATTTTATTTATCAACCTTTGACAATAATTATCCATTATTAACCGTTTCACAGGAGTCAGAATGCTAATCAATTATTGACCTTTAAGAAAGCGGTAAAGAAAAACAAATTTCACGACTGAAAAAGTCAATAATGGCATTGCTACGTTAGTAGTAAAAAAATGCTTTATAACATTTAATATAGATTTCCATGTATTTAAATAGTAGATAGTAAAAATACTAATCGTCAATTATTTATCCATATTTATAGGACATTAAAAATTCAACACCTAATCGAATGATGTGTAGATACTAATTTATAATTATAATATTCGAAAAAAAAAATGCCTTATTCATTATCTCATGGAATCAAGCTTACGAGTAGCATATAATATTTCGTTATCGTATTTCAACTAGTTTTCCATAGCTTAACGCACAGAAATTCAAACAAACCTTATTCTTTGAAGACGGCTTTCTTCGAAGAAGCAAGTCAAAAAGTCATTCCTGTGCAGACATCATAACGGTGTCTTCACAGGCGTCCTGATAATAATTAGTTACAATAATAGTTGTACTTATTATAATCCGAATAACAAAAGATAATAGTCACGCCAAGAAAACGAATAATCCGATTATCATAATCGATGTAAAGTTGGGAAGACCAGAAGATGCTTAACACTATTGTCTGCGTTTAACTTTGTGACCTCTGCTTTTATATTAATTGTATAAAGCAGTAAACAATTAACTCAATTCTACCTGCCCAATATCAGACATCCCCTACAGGTAACAAAAATAATTATAATATTTTAATAAATTGTTAATGGTGTAGAATTGAAATGTGGAATATAGGAATTTCAGTGCTATTTTTTTATGTTATGTAAATTTTTACATATTTACTTTACAGCAATAGTGTACAAAAGTTATTCGGAATATAAAAATGTATGAATCAAATCAAATCCAACATTTATTATGAAAATTATAACAAATATTTGACAGTTATGAAAACTGATTCATTATAGTACTGTATTAGTAATAATATAACAAGAAAGTGAGAATTATTTTCTAGATTATCGATCTCTCGAGTTATATTTAATTAGATTATTTTTTGATTTCATCATAAGGCACGCCACTAAATCTATCTTTTTGCTAGTGTTGATGATAACTATCTGACATTTGACATCTGTCAACGAAAACAAGAAAGCTACAGAGAATATTGCCGGGAATAATCACAAGAGCATTATTCTCAGTATAATAATGACAGGATTGGTTAAAACGCAGACACGTGATATACAATAAAGCATTTCATAAGTTTAAAAAAACGTCAAAAATTAATCTGTAGAAATTTTATAGATGATTATAATAATATAATTGCGAATTTCAGAGTTCATTTCTTTCCATTTCTTTCTGTTAAATAAATAAATAGCCTTAAGAGTCGATCTTTCCATCTACGAATAAACTTCCAAATAAGTTATTCGTTGAATAAATAAAAAATTCGCATCAAAAAATGACAGCTAGAACAGTAAGTAGGTATCATTTGAGCTATGATTTTGATGCGACAATTTATGATACTTTAATAAATAAATCTAAACTGTTCTCTGAAATATCAAATATTATTTATTTTTGTTTAATTTTCCATGGCCGTGTTACAGTTTTTCTAATAATCATTAATTTTCATTTGATTGATATTTCGTGAAATACTAATATTTAAGTAACCAAATGGGTTTTATTGCATGCATTTTTAAATTCTGAACAGCTTTTGAATTTACAATTTTGCTGAAAAGTGAATAGGTAAAAATTTACTGTAATATAAAAAAATATTGAAATTCCTTTACTCCACATTTCAATTTTAAACCCGCTATATTGTCTGCTTAATTTATCTATATGTATAACAATATTATCTTTACAATTCAAATGAAAAATATTTCGTAAAACTCATTTCACAAAGAAACAATTTCTCTCATATGAAATATTTCAAATATATAAAAAAATAAATAATTTGCATTGTTATTTTCACTACATATATTGAAACCGGGAACAGAAACATGACACAAGTCAATAAAACACGTGAAGCGGTGTCGAATGACAATTAGATGAGTGCATGCAGCCAATCGCCAGAGCATAGCAGATTTTATTGAATATTTACTGTCCCTCTGGAACTAATATGTGGAAAAATTGCACACCGAAAACTCATAAATATTATATAATATTGTAACTGGATCGCTGCGCTGAGCACGCGGCCGCGGCCAAATGTTCACCGAGGGTGAAAAAATAACCAGTTTCATATCGCTTGTTACCAGTATACTTATACAGCGTGTTGCCTCAATACTTTTTCGTAAATCTGCACCTAACCCAATCCACGGATAATAATGAAAATATTTTTCAACCACACTTATAATATTGAATGTGTAATGATTATATTTATTTTAATGTAAATATATTTATTTGTCTCATATTAATTATTTCTGAACCACGCACAAAATATTGTTATAATGGCGAATTTCTAAATAAATAATATTGTCACAGTGTACTGAGTCTGAATATATTATTTATTAAAAAATGTCTTTATATAACAATATTTTATGCGCAGTTTAGAACTAATTAACCTGCGTCAAATAAATAAATAAAGTATTTATATCAAAATATATTTAATTTATTAGCTCACGTAAATAATCTAGTCAATAAGTAATTGATTAATGTTTTTAATCACTACACATTTAATATTATAAATATGGTTGAAAAATATTTTCATTTTGGTTCGTTGGAAGTGCGTTAGGTGTATATTTTCAGTAATAATATAACAAGAGAGTGAGAATAAATTGAAAATAATTTGACAGGTCTTTCGAAAACTTGTTGCCAAATGGCGACAAGTTTAAGAAGGATACTGGAGAATTATTTTCTAATTTATCGAACTCTCGAGTTACATTTAAATAGATTATTTTTTTTATTTCATCATCAGACACGCCACTAAATCTATATTTTTTGCTCATTTTTACTTGTGTTGATGATAACTATCTGACATCTGACATCTGTCAACAAAAACAAAAAAGCTACAGAGAATATTGCCGGAAATAATCACAAGAGCATTATTCTCAGTATAATAATGACAGAATTGGTTAAAATGCAGACACGTGACATACAATAAAGCATTTTATTGGATTAAAGAAACGTCAAAAAATTATCAAAAAAGTATTATGTATTAAGTCAGTAAAACTTATAAAATATCTATCGACAAAGTATCATATACTAAAGAGTACAGTGCAATATATAGTTGACATAATAATTTATACTTGTATAGCGGTAATAACATTATTTGATTATAGCATCTTTTTCGGGTGGTCCGAATACATTAGGAATTGGGCTAGTACAATATCAGACAACAGTGTTCAGTGTTTGAATGTCAGCAAACTTTTTATGTACTTATATGAACTCATAATTCGAATATGAATATGATGTATAATATAACGTAGGTATAAGTTTCGAGAAGGTAATGGGATACCCAAATATACACGTCAAAGTGACAGCGAAAAAATATTTACATTAAGTTTGAGCGTGAAAGATCTGTCTGTCGGCGTTTCCAAAAACCGAAGACATTCCTGCCAACCTCCCGAATACAATCGCTCTAAATTATCAGCTCGACGTTACACATTGATGATCGTGTGACAACCGTGACACACTGCCTAGCCTGCGGTTCCCAAACAGTGTCATATACATACATATCTATACGAGCCTAGAATCATATCATTTGGTCTAATTAAGACTTTTAGAATAACTTAAAAAAAATTGTTCTGATCCTACAAAGGAAAATTGTTGTATACTCCATTTATTGGTATCTTACATTTTGTTATTTTTAAAAATATTTTAAGGAAAAATAACAAATTAACAATAATCACATAAAGATTTCATTTAGCCCAAAGATATTGACAGGTACCAGGAACACTGTTTTTGAATCTGATAACAACAAAATATTAAAAAAATGTTTCAAATAAAGAATGTAGGTAATATTATTCTTCGTATTTTTGATTCCAATGAAATTTACTCGATCTCATTTATTTAATAAGATATGCCGAAAAACCCTGACATGCTTTCAAATAATCTAGCACTTACTGTTGATGAATTGTTCCCAAAATCTAATTAATTCGTAACATAAACATATAATACCTCCGTTACATGTGTGGTAGGTAGATAAATATGGTGAATTAAACAATTTTCCTTTGTATGATTTTAACTGGGCCAAATGCTTCTGGGCTTATAATTACTTATTTTTTTAATGATTTTATATAAAATATTATTATGAATAACTACTATCAAAATACGGGAAGGTAAGTAAAAGAAATTATGATTAACTAAAATAAACAACGATTGATATTTCAGGTATTGAGGCAACAGGCAAATGAAATTGTTCAGAAAACATAAAAATAGACGGAAGACAAAATATAAACGTTACAAGTTGTGAAAATTAACTAACGTGGTATAATTAATATAGATAAATGTATTCAAGTAACATTTACCCATTCTTGTGTCATTTCAGTTCAGACAAATTCCTAAAACGAAAAAATCATGGCTCAACATGAACTCTTCACGCATTTCTATTTATTTTTAATGTAAAGTTTCACGGAAGAAACGTTAAAATAAATCCATGATCCTCATAATCAGCATTTCTAGTACAAATAAGAAATAATAACGAAGCATAACAATTCTTTTAGTCCCCAACAGCGCGAAGTCAGTAGCAAGTGATCATGGAACATGAAAGGTTTATGGCTCTTGCAAAAAGAACTTCCACAATGTACCAATGGCCGTGTTAAAGCGCAACGTTGTAAATTGTAGAACATTGAAATGTTTCGCACAGTTTGGGGTGCGCTGTGTGTGTTTCGGGGGCAGAGCCCTGCCGTGTAGCCGCCTGGGGGGTCCTACATGCCGTTGGGGTATAAGGAACTGAATCCAGCACTTTGATTTTCCACACTGATTAGATTTCTTAACTATTTTGTTCAATCAGCCCGCAGAAGTATTTTGCTAGTTCAGCTCGGGCCGATCACAACATTTTACTGATTTTATCTGAACCAATAACTTTATTTATTGATGGCAAAAATTCTCAAACCCTTATAATATATCGGGTAGTTAAATTAACTACCGTTTGTACCCTATTAAGGGATATCAGATTTCGATTGGGCTTTCGTGAAATTTATTAGGGAAAACATTAGATTGCCTAGATACAATTATATACGCCACTAAATCTATAATATTTAAGCAATTTCTAGTTAGTTTAAAACATACTAAAATTCTTTAACCTATTAGTATAAATGAATAATGAATGCTGAAATAAAACTGAAATCGATAATGAATCTAGATTTCTTATGTTTAAAAATGTAAAATTTTTAACTTTTTATAACTTCATTGTTTTATATTTATGTCTTCATTTTTACTTTCGTATACATAATACATAGTCTAAGGAAGTACAGTAATCATGTAAAAAATGGATTGCGTGATTTTCTCAATGACGACTGTATGGATGAATGGATGGATGTGTGTCCGCATGTTTTATAACTCATGAGTCACGAACGACTATAGTAAGAGTAACAAAACTTCATAATTGTAAGTTTCAAGATAAATCGGAGAACTGAATTATTTTCGGTACCAATAACAAAACCGGTGAAAATATACTTGTTACACGTAATAATAAATTAAATTTATTTTGAATATGAAGTCAGCTACGAAAAGTAGCAGATATTAGTAATATTATTATGAATATAAAATGGTATTTGCAATTTTCTGGTATTTGATTTCGGTTTTGAAATATGACATTTAATAAATATTGATCATAAAAAGTGTAAAATGACTAAAAAATTATTTTAAACAATCGTCAATTGTTTTTTGCAATAGTTAATTGAATCCATCCGAGTTTGGTATCAAATTAAAGTTCTACAGGAGAAGAGTTAAATTAAAATATCAAATATTAATTTTAAATGATCGTTTTTATATTTTGCAATAGTTAATTGAAACATATCGAGTTTGGTATCAAATTAAAGGTATCATTAAGAAGAGTTAAATAAAATTACTCTTATGAGCAATCATCGATTGTTTTTATAATGATTTTTAAAATAATCTTGAGTTTGATAGGAAATTAAAGCTTTTTAAGGGTCGAATTTATATTATTAGCTTTCATGTTACCTACTTGATGTATTTTTTTAGTTATGTACACAAATATTTTGAACACCTGAATTTTCTCATTGACGTCTTATTATATATTTCAATAATAATATTTACTATGAAAATATACATATATTAGAGAAAAGTAACCAAATATGGAATAGGATCCTTATATAGAATGCCGTTCTTTCTCTTATTGTTATTTAAATTTTTATGCAATTTTTATACTGTTAATTAATTTTAAAAACATAAGACTATTATCAAAAAGAAAAAATGTCTATGAAATAAGTAAAAAAATATAAAGATAATAAATTGTCAATGTTTCAGAAAACGAAACGCGTCCGTAGTTACCGATTGATTGGATTGACTGGCCTCTCTGACTTAATAAGATAGTTATTATTCAGAAACTGACTTTTATGAAACATTGACAATTTATTGTCTTTGTTTTTTTTATAAGACTGTTAATAAGATAAGCGAAATTGTACGACTGATTATGATTACTAATTAACGTCTTTAATTTGTGTAATTTTAAATAGTAGTATTCCACATTAAGATCCGATTCCATATTTGGTTACATTCCTGTACTGAAAACATATTTTATATATTTATTTTATTTGTATAAGAAATTCTATTCAGTGGAACTAAATCCAACAAAAAATTGCCTCCTATGTTGCTAAAACTGATTAGCTTAAATAGATAAAAGACGAGAAAATTTAAATATTTCTTGGTAAAATAACTCATACAGGATAATACTAATGACAATTTCAAATGATTAAAATGTACAATGGATTATCATTAGAATTATCGGCTCCTAATTAACGATATATGCAGTTAAGTACAAGCGGGCCCTAATCCTAATGACTCCTATAAATAAACAGAGGACGAGGTCTGAGGAAGATCCAGATTACAGACGGACAGATCTGGCAGAATTTCCAAATATTTGGCCTCCCGGGGCGCCGAAGCGTTTTCGGATTTCGGCACTTTTCCTGAAAGTGCTCCGCCCTGCGCTCGGCCGTAATTAAAATTGCTACATAATACACACAAAGACACCCCTGTTGGGCTGCAGTCGGCCACGCCCCCCTGCCACAAAATGTTTACGCTGTTGTCTCTGCCCAGTTTCAATTTTTACATTTTTCTTGTCTTCATTTTTTGCCTCTTTTGTTGTGAAAATGATCTTTATTGAGGAATGGTTTTAAATGCTAGAATTCTGAATGCGAATAGGATTTATCGGTTCCGCCAGTGGCGGAGGTTAATAGTTATTGAATTACAAAGACAAAGGCGCCAATTTCAAATACGAAACCTATTGTAGACAACCACAATACCTCCCCCGCCATAGATTTCTTATCAAACAATGCAGGACTACGAACCACCGTTATTAAGAACGCTTATCTCTTTAATTATGCCAAAAAAATATTTTTTTGAAGCAGTTTTCGCACAGGTAGTCAAAATATAATTTTTCTTTAGCGTGTTGTGTTGTAATTCGAAAATGGCGATAGTAAGAGAAAAAATGTTTCAAACAAAAAAATTACTGAAATATTTCAAAATAAACTTGATTGAAGTTCAAAAAAAAAAACTGCCATTTTCGGTTATTGGATTATCACCAAAAACTAATCAGCTCTTTCTAATAGAATACAAATATAATATATAAAATATTAGAATTTTCAGTTCAGTAATTTTTTAGAAACCGTAACTCCAGAAATCCACACACACACAGATATCAACACGAAATTATTAAAATCTATTCTAGGGACTCTAACACGAGCTTATCCATTGAAAACTCATTACCGAATTTTTAGCATGATTCCTATACCTCACTTACAGGATGTGGCGGGAGGTAAAAATTCCTAATATTTTATATTTGGCAGAGTAAATTGAAGCAAGAGTCGTAGGCGAGGGCTACTATACGACAAGAAAAAAATACACTTTTCTCCTGCGGTGTATAAATTATTTTTTCGCGCCGCCGTCCGACATTGACACAATTACATATCTCTAAAGCGGTCGGAAATCATGTTTTTGTCGAACTAGTTCGATAAAATTTGCTAACTTTTTATGGTTATATGTTGGCATCATTTCACTAATTTTAGCTAACTTCTGACGCTAGAAATGTCAATTGAGTATTTGAAATACAAGGAAACAGAATATTTATGGATTTTAAACATATTTGTAAGTAATTATAATTGAATTTGCAGTGTAAAATCCAAATAAAAATATGTAGATATTTTTGGTTATGATATTGGAAAATAAACATAATTGACATTCAAATATTGTGAAGTTAGCAACATAAAAAAATCCCTGTCATCAAGAAAAAGAGTAATAAATTAAATTTACATAAATGTCGCGAAAAATCTTGTGTATCCCTCGGTTGGAAACTATTTTGAGAGTGCTCGCACTCTCAAAATAGCAGTTTCCAACCTAGTGATACAAATAACTATTTCACGACCCCTATATATATGATGATTTTTATGTATTTCAAAATAATTTTCACATTATTTGAGTACTTTCCCTCACGACGGGAGAGAAAGTGCACAAATCTCCCGTAGATATTAAATTGAATGTTTATGTCATGATTCTGGTATCATAGAAACTGAGTTTCTCTCCCAGTCGTGAAAAAATAAGTAATTTTATTTAATAAATTTATGACAAAATCATCACGAAAAATTAATTGTATCACGTTCAGAAACTGTTTTGGGAGTGCAGTTTCTGAATTAGTGATACAATCAATAAAAATAAACAGGTATGTTATAGAATTCACCCCATTATTAATTAAAAACCAATTTCCGGCAATCAAAATAATTTGCGAGTCTTAATTAAGACTTGAAGAGTGTTGAGATCACGTGGTACGCCACTGCAAAGTAGCAAACCACATCGCAGATTAAGACCTCGTGTCTCACAATCGGGCGGACAGACCGTACGAGTGCAAGTAAGACAGGCATAGTGTGCAAGCGAGATGCACAATGCAATGTCGGCAAACTCAAAGCGTCTGTACAACAAATACAGTCATTTATTTCAACCTTAGTGACATCTAGCATTCGACACGCGGATTACACCGGCGCAGCTCTGGACACGTGACATCTCTTTTTTTGTTCGGGTTTTCTCAATTATTGCCTTTTCATTTTTGACTTTTCTGCTCGCCGGTCGCCGCCAAGGTGTATAACTAATGTGGACCGCTTGAACGCGTTACTCTGAAGATTATTACTTCGTTGGTCCTTTCAAAACCGACTTTTCAACCTGGTATTGACTTGTAACCGGATTTGTGGTTTACTTGTGCCCTTGGATTTTGTTATTTAAAAGAACTAATGAAATGTGCACGAAACTTATTTAGGATTTGTCCCAAAATATTTGTACTCATATTTTCACCTGTCCTTCAGCCAAACTCTTCAATCCTTTTCAACACTGAAATATGGGAATACTGGAAAGCGCACTGCGCACATCTAGTCTTTTACGAAAGTGAAAAACGAGCCTGAGACAGATAGATGTCATGGGTCACTCTTCTTTGTCCAATACTTGCATGTAGAACGGTTGTTATGCATTTGTTGAGTGGTTGCTATGTAAAAACAACGATTGCAATACATTTTCAACGTCAGTGTGCTTTAATTAATAATTTTTGAAGCTCATTCTTCGATACCCGACGAAATATTTTCTAAAAACTCATTTTCACGACATAATTCAAAATGTTTCATGGATTAAAAACATTTTTTATGCACCTACTTGGATTAATTTTCTACTCGTCAAAAAATGAAGTCATATTATTTTAATATTTTTAATTTGTGGAATCGTAGATAAAATATTGTACTATACACGTGTGCCGTGTGATAATGCATTATTAATACACTTATATGATTACACAACTCGGCTATCGCCTCGTGCAAATTTCACATGCGTATCTTAATCATGCTCTTATCCCACTTGTATCGTACATATCTATTACAGAACTTAAATTAAGTTCTCATGTTATTTTAATCTGACTATAAAATTGAGCAAAAAAGATAGATTTAGTAACGTACCTGATGATGAAATCAAAATATAATCTAATTAAATATAACTCGAGAGTTCGATATATTACAAAATAATTCTCCAGTATCTTTCTGAAACTTGTCGCCATTTGGCAATATTGCCTGGCAACAAGTTTTCGAAAGATCTGTCAAATTATTTTCAATTTATTCTCACTCTCTTGTTATATTATTGCTGAAAATTCTTGCTTCGTTTAAAAAAAAATGTTTCAAATAAAAGTTGAAAAAATTTAATATCTGCATCTGAATCAGTGAACAAATTTCATTTTACTTACTTAAAGGTTAATAAGACGTTCAAAAATAACAAAAATTCTGTTTCAATAATGTGTAACCATGGAAATGGAATTAAATTCGAGCTAATTTTTAACGTTATTCATAATCCAGGAAGTAGGTAAACAGTATATTTAATAGGTAAAAATTTGTTAATAACAAAATTGAACTAAAAGGAACATAAAAAAGCTAATCTAAATTATATTTTTATGTATTTATGATGACCACACTATATTTTTTCATCATCAACAAATTATATCAAATAATTGTATTCTGCAAAATTTGCTTATTAAAGTAGATTATCTTATATTACGTTGGTTTTACTTCTGGAATAGTTAGTATCGAAGTTTAATTTCATTTATAAAACCAAACAATAATTTTCAACGAATAAGCTTTAATTTCGCGAAAAGTAACTAGATTCCCTGAACAAATGTTTGATGTTGAAGACAAAGACCAGATGTATCAACACATTGATCTCTTTGCCATCAAAGCTTCGCTCCATTTAAATAAACAATCCTCTTTGACTTTGCGCACCGTCACATCATCAACAGTTTTCTAAATATTTGTTTGCAAAACTGTAGCACGCCTAGCATCAGCGTCATAACCTATTTGTTGTTGGCGAGGGGCTGAGCGCCGGGGCTGCGCCCCCTGCGGTTCACGCGCACCGATTGCAAACCGGCACAATGAGATAAATGAGTTGTCATTCTAAACAAATGTTCGGCGGCGGCACTGGGACTACCGGGGAAAATACATTATCATGTTGTTTTCAACGTTTGTAAAAGTGCGGAATGATAATGATTATTTGTTTATGGAGATTTATTTTTATAGAAATGGAAAAGAAATCGCATTGAATTTTAGTCCAAAATAATAACAAAAAATTAAAAAGTGATGTTGATCATTAGCGAAACGAAAGTAATAAAAAATTTGTATTTGCTGTAACTATATTTTGAAATTAAAAAGTCAGTATTACAATAAATAAATAAATATTGTCATCGTAGCATTTAACATTCTGCTTTCTTCTTCTTCGTCAAGAAATCAAGTTAAAAAAATACCGCTGTAATACATACATTCTTATATAACTTGTCAGAATTGAGGAAATTGAACCAACTCATTTTTACTTGTGTTGGTGATAACTATCTGACATCTGACATCTGTCAACAAAAACAAAAAAGCTACAGAGAATATTACCGGGAATAATCACAAGAGCATTATTCTCAGTATAATAATACAGAATTGGTTAAAACGCAGACACGTGACATACAATTAAGCATTTGATTGGTTTAAAGAAACGTCAAAAAATAATCTTAAGCATTATTTAACATGTAAAACGCCTATGATTGTCTGAGCCAGTGCACGTCAGATGAAGAAAAATACTTATACAATTATTTAAACCAATAAGCAATTTTACTGTGCCATTTTTTAAATATTAATTCTATTTATTGTCATATCTTGAATATGAGTCTTAGAAAAAAAATATTCCGCTATTTACCCATCTCAGGTACAACACTCTTTTTTGCAGAGCTCGATAAGTGCAGTTACCAGCCGTCAAGTCACGGTCCCCCAAAGATGTTAGTGGAGCAGTAACTACATGGGTAAAGCTAAAATAGTACTAATATTATGGCTGAATTTTCACTATAGAACAGCTAAATTGCATGTAATACTACTGAATGGAGGCTTCGTTTACTTTTTAATTAAATATGTATGTATGTGGCTGAATGTCTGGGTTGTACGTATAACAACACGGGGCAGGTGCAAAGTAGCCAGTCCAGCCCTGTGAAATCGCATGTATCCACGCCAAATCAGCTTTGCACACCATTTATAAAATTCACTTTTTTCTGGTAATTTTGTTATTAGGGACCCGCATGTAACTGAGACATTTTTAATTTCGCATATTTCTGTCCTACATAACACTATTTTTAACGATACAC
Source organism: Poecilus cupreus (assembly GCA_963942605.1). Taxonomy (NCBI): domain Eukaryota; kingdom Metazoa; phylum Arthropoda; class Insecta; order Coleoptera; family Carabidae; genus Poecilus; species Poecilus cupreus. The sequence goes on along the minus strand of OZ012714.1, from coordinate 604,056 downwards.
AACGAATAAATTATCCTTGCCAGTGTTTCACTCACAACCGTAATAAATTATTCAGCTTATAAATATTATGCACTAATATTCTCGGTAAATGAAAAGGTAGCAGATGCTTTCTGAAAATTATTTTCTTTACAATCAGACAAAAAATATTCGTATGCATGTTTAACATTTTGCTGGACACTTCGAACGCGCCCAGTGGCGCTCACCCTTCTAACAACCCTATCTTTGTCCAGTGTCGGTACGCTAGCTAAAAGGTTTTTCATACGTCCATCTCATTCATACCACATTAAAACACAAATAATTTAATAAAATTGCGCTTCAATGAAATAGAATGTAGCTCATTTTAATTTGTCAGCTGCCCATGATTTTAATATATAAATATTATAAGCTTATGGGTAAAATTTTGTTGCTGATCTATTTTATAATAATGTTGATCAAGTAATAATTTTATTTCTTTACTATTTCATTTTGAATACGCATAAATATTAGGCTGACTTAAATATGTTTACTTAATGATGCAATTTAGTTTTTTGCACGATATGTCAGGAAACGCCACCGTTCTTCTCTTGAAATTGTGAGAAAAATGTATCTTTTCTCTCTAGAGAAGAAAATATAGAAGTGTTACTAATATGATTGTTATTTACAAAAATATATTGTAAAAATTATAAATAAATACCTAATTTTATTGAAAATCCGTATTTTAATGATATACATACTTTAAATTGTCTTACAATTATTTTTTTTTCTATATTGAATCACAATTTGATTGTTCATTGGCAACATAGACGTGTTGTCAAAGTGTATTTTAGGTCCGAGCAAATCGTTTTTAGAAACATGTCGGGGAAAAAATATTGTGTCTAACACGAGAGGAAAACCCTTCGTCTACTCTCGCTCGAATTGCTTCATTCGCTGCGTTCATGAGGCAAACTTCGAGCTTGAAGGGGAAAAAGAAGCGCTTTCCTCTCTAGTTTGACAAATAATTATTGTTTGTTAACCACGTATTATGCCTGATATTTTTTCTGCGTACAATAACAATGATGTCCAAATAATTTAAAAGCTGTTCTTATTTTTTGCTAACACATTATTTAAATGGTGAAACATTTAATTGCTTCTCTTTAATTAATATCATCGCGAAATTACATATTACAAATTTAAATGTTTAAGGTACAAGTTGACTAGATTTTGGTAGCAATTTATTTACCGGAAGTGGAAATTTACTTATTTGAGCAAATCTCAGTAAATAATTGATTCAGAGTAAATTTGTACCGTTTTTGTTTTAAAAAAAGTATTGACTAATATTTTATTTAAAATTTTGTCTATATTTTGTACAGTTTAGGAATTGACATTTTCGAGAAGTTATGTGGTGGCCACATCGGATCCTAGACACAATATCATTTTCAAAATTTCATAAGCCGATCTCGGTAGTGTACTGGCTATGTTACTAGCCTAGCGCACCAGTAGTCATGGGTTCGAATCTCACTGAAGAGCATGGTCGTTTGTGTTCATAAAATTCAAAGTAGTTAGTCCGCTTCCCATCTTCGTAAAAAAAATTCATATATAACCTTGAATGTTCAAATTTCAATCTGAATAGTTTTTGGTGATTATTACCACTTCCGGTTAATGGATTGCTCTCAAAATCAAATCAGTTCTTGTTTGATTAAATTTTGAATTATTGTGGACGAAAACATCGTCGCGCCCAAACACATATACACACAGACAGTCATCATCGTAAAAACAGTGAAACTTTCTAAATTCAGATAATTACCATTTGCAATAATTCTTTATCTGCAGCTCAATATAATCGGATACGAAATAATTTGTTAAGATGTCGTTGATGGTAAACCCGAATGATTTATGCGACAAAGCACACAAAGCAGTGCCGAGTTGGCAACATAACTGTTAACGATGTAAACGCAGTGCAAAATGTGGTAAAACATTCCTCTTGACAAACACAAACGCACGCACAAGACACTCAACGTGACATGTGTATCACGTACACGCATTACACGCTGTTTGTCCGTCTGTGCTAGTGTTAGTATTTCCCTTTAATGACCCACATTTTAACCAAAGACGAAAAGAAATAAAACTAGTTAAGTACAGGCCAGGTGACTGCACAAACAACACGTTTTATGAAACCGTAAATCTTCACAACAAAAAATCTATAAAATTGAATTAACGTTTGAAATAAACAAATAACGTGGACGTTTCATTGTCCGCCGGGCATTTACGACTGCTGCAGGAAACGGTCCTCGTTCACTATACGAGTGTGATTTACGACCCCCCCAGCTACAAAATACTAATTTTTTAATTGTTTTCTGTAATATTCGACTGGACAATGTTGCCTTATGAGTGAAGTTGTTCTAGGAACTATTATATGCGGTCACGATATTGTCGAAATTCCCACCAATAAAACAAGCATTCCTCACGACGTTATTTATTATCATTGCAGGTGTATAGCAGTTTACTAACGCGCTACTAAATACTTTACATACCAACTGCTACCTGCACTATTTACTTTTCCGCTAAATTCATTTATCTCAACAACCACAAATCCTATAAAATTATAGTTGATTATAGTATCGTAAATTCATGAATCCCTAACAAAAAAAACTAGTTTTACACATTACAAATTCGTCCAGAAATTGCTTGTTTCTAGCCTAAGCCGGCAAAAACTATTAGAAACTTTTTTAAGCTTCTGTGAGTAGGTTTTTGAGTGCTTGAAGATTAGAGATTTCTATCAATTGTTAATTGTAAGCTCAGATGTAAGAATTATAATTACATTTTCAGTTGCAGTGCGCAACCAATACACAGTAAAAAAATATTTGCGATTTGTTAATTATGGGGTTAAGTATTTTTAATTAAAATTGACATATATATTTTGTTAAATTAACAATTTGAACAAATATGACAATTTGTTAAATTAAAAATTTGTCAATCCTAAATTTTTAATAAGAAAAAGTGTTATTTTTATTTATTTGCTGGATTTATAAAATTTAACAATTAGACTCGTCAATAATATCAAGTAAATTTAGCTAACTTATCAATTTGAAATTGTTAAAGAAAGTTTATATCCTCACAACTTAATTTGTTATAATAACTATTATTTATTGTTTTGCTTCAATATATTAACTAAAATATTTAGTCAAAAGCACATAAAATTAATAATTACTATATTTACAAATACATTTAATTTCGAAATACATAAAATTAATTTATTACTTGCTAACAAATTTGAAATTTGTTAAATTAACGGATGTATGGGGAGTAAAAATTTTGTGTAAATTTTGTCAATTTTGACCATAAATTTTTGACTGTGTAAATTTTGCAATACTCGCACTTGCAAAACTACAATTTCTGGACTAGTAATTGTTGAATTATGGTGATTTTAAAAGAATAATTATTAATTTTTAATAATTTTAACATTTTTTTCACGACATGTTTCTAAAAACGATTTGCTCGGATCTAAAATACACTTTAAGAACACAACTGGCAGACTGATACGTTAAAAGTTAGGTTATCAGACACAAGGCGGTGTAGCAGTGTTGCCAATGAACCTGTCTTAAATATATTTAATAGATTGTCAAATTGTGATTTAATAAGAAAAAGAAAAATATAAGATATAATTGTAAGTTAATTTAAAGTATGTATATCATTAAAATAAGGGTTTTCAATAAAATTAGGAATTTATTTATAATTTTTATAATATATTTTTTGTAAATAACATTCATATTGGTAACACTTCTATATTTTCCTCTCTAGAGAGGAAAAACAAATTTTCCTCACTAGAGAAGAACGGTGGGGTTTCCTTGCAAGTCGTCAAAAAGGTTATTATACTACACGTCGAAACAAAAAATACCGTAGAATTTACCGAACTATTCGGCAAGTTGAGGATATAAAATGCATTTTTTGAAAATGTCATAACAATAAAGAAACTTAACACATTTATCTTATAAGCAATTAGAAGTATTTTACAAAAATATTAGGTAAATTTTCAGAAAATTCAGCTTAAAAAATATTATATATACCATGACGTAATACATACGTACGAAGATGAAGAATAATATATGAAAACATTTTGGAAACGAGCCGTGACGACTGACGACTGTATTCCTCGCGTGTGTGACATTTACGAGGGAGTTATTTACACGCCGTTATTAAAAGTGACGCTCATAATTCTTTGATTTATATCGTCAATAATTAAATAATAATTACATCATTATAGCAGAGCCCGCAGCCATATAACAAGTACTAGATTTTGGAAAGATCGCTGACAAGATTAGGTTGTTAAATATTTACAAAAACGAGTGATCCGCTTAGAGCGACTTGAGCGCGCATTCGTCCATGACAAGTTCAATTTCTGTCAGGGCGACAGGAATTTTGACGTGCGGTTGACTTTAAGCAGATGAAGCGGCATTGAAGTAGTTCAAACAGACTACGAAAAAATCTCCTTTTCTATTTAAAAACATTCGGGATTGAATGCGCCGGTCACAACAACGAGAATGCTCATTTCGGATAAGTCGAAAAGCTGACTTGAGCGCTAATCTCTAATCCACTGACCGATGCCAGGGTCCCGGCAATATTTACGGACCATTGTAGGTGAGAAGTGACAATTTTTAATCAGTTTTTTGCTACTAATCTCTATTTGATTTAAAAACATATTGAATACATATAAATTGGACAATAAGTACTTGTATTAGTAGAATAGTGCAGTAATGTTTTCAGTAATAATATAACAAGAGAGTGAGAATAAATAGAATATAATTTGACAGATCTTTCGAAAACTTATTGCCAAATGGCAACAATTTTGAGAAAGCTACTGGAGAATTATTTTCTAATTTATCTAACTCTCGAGTTATATTTAATTAGATTATTTTTTGATTTCATCATCAGGCACGTCACTAAATCTATCTTTTTTGCTCATTTTTACTTGTGTTGATGATAACTATCTGACAACTGACATCTGTCAACAAAAACAAAAAAGCTACAGAGAATATTGCCGAGAATAATCACAAGAGCATTATTCTCAGTATAATAATGACAGGATTGGTTAAAACGCAGATACGTGACATACAAGGAAGCATTTCATTGGTTTAAAGAAACGTCAAAAAATAATCAGTATAATAATGACAGGATTGGTTAAAACACAGACACGGGACATACAAAAAAGCATTTCATTGGTTTTAAGAAGCGTCAAAAAATAATCAGTAATAATATAACAAGAGGGTGAGAATAAATTGAAAATAATTTGACAGATCTTTCGAAAACTTGTTGCCAGGGCTTTCGTGGCTATTGCCAAATGGCGACAAGTTTGAGAAAGATACTGGAGAATTATTTTCTAATTTATCGAACTCTCGAGTTGTATTTAATTAGATTATTTTTTGATTTCATCATCAGGCACGCCACAAAATCTATCTTTTTGACTCATTTTACCTTGTGTTGATGATAACTATCTGACATCTGACATCTGCCAACAAAAACAAAAAAGCTACAGAGAAAATTGCCGGGAATATTCACAAGAGCATTATTCTCAGTATAATAATGACAGGATTGGTTAAAACGCAGACACGTGACATACAATAAAGCATTTCATTGGTTTAAATAAACGTCAAAAAATAATCTGAGTGATATTATTATCATCGATAATATTTTTCAATGGAACCGAAGCTACTTCACGAATAATATCTTCGATAATTTATCATATCTATTATATTTATTTGTGAAAATTTTATATCTGTTATTGAATATCGATAAATGTAAAGTGTTGGTGTTTGAGAAGAATGATTTGCTGATTAATTGTAATGTGAGATTGGAACAAGCGAATGAATTTGTATATTTGGTTAGTAAGTTTTCGAGGGATGGACGTATTGACCGGGAGATTGAAAGGCTGGTGTCTGCAGGGTGCAAGGTATTGGGTGCTTTGGGTACATTTGCTCAAACGTGAATGTATCTAAAAATGCACGACCGAGTATTTATAATGGTGTGTTAATGCCTACACTGATGTATGGTTCTGAATGTTGAGTATGGATGAAGAAACATGAACAATGTATAATAACTGAGAAGAGTGATCGTATCCGGAATACATTAGTGTATGTTGAGTGTGATATTGAGAAGATTGTTGTTAGGAAAGTGGGAGTGAGTCAGTTGAGGTGATTTGGACATCTCGAAAAGTTGGTTAAACTAATATATGTGGATGAGATTGAAGGTCAACGATTGCGTGGGCGTCCGAAGAATAAGTGGTTAGGTATGATTGATGGTTTCTTGTGTGAACGAATGATTCCGAGTGTGAAGAATAAACGAGCATGTATGAATGTGGACGAGGCGAAAGTGGTGGAATGTTTGGAGGAGATTGATTGTTGGTTGACTGTGTTTCTGGGTTCGTCTTACCCCACTGAGTGAGATATAGCGCGACGTTATATATGTATATATGAATGTATTAGCATGGTATTAATAATAATGTGTTGGAACCATCAGATTATTTAAATATTTCTTTATGAATTTCATAGCGTAAGGAATTTTGGTTTGTTTAGATTGAAATATTCGCCAGCAAATCTATTAGTAGTCTATGTGTAATAACTATAATAGTTGTTGTGCAATAACAGTGTAATGTAGGGGTGAATTGGGTAGTCAGGTGTGTTTGCACATTCCAGCGCGAGCGGCCAGTAATAGCGGCGCACGGCGCACGTTTCTGCCAAGGTCGCGCCCGCATTTAATTGGCCGCGACACGCCGATCTGATAACCATACCCTGTGTTTTTAATCTGTCAGATGTGTTGTTGGACAAAGGCATGTAATGTGCCTTTAACTAAATACTACGCTCTCGTAAAAACTAATTGTTAAATAAATGAAAATTTAGTGAACCTATTAATAGTTTATATCGGGGTAAAATACACATCAGCTGCTGTTTGAAAAACCAATATAAGAAATTACATGCAACTTTCCAAAGAATTGTGACTTGAGAATGATGAATTGATGTGTACTTAATGCTTAATTACACGTGCCTAATTTCAATGTAATTATGCTGGTTGATCAACGCCAATCCATAAAACTCAAGACAGTCTTCTAATAAAAGTTTTATTTTTCAATATCATTTTTAAAACAAAACACGTATGTATTAACAATACATGTAGAACCATTTGGCGAATATTGTTTTCCCTGTTTCATTAATTTCCTAAATTAATAAGAGCATGTAATTAAATGTCACACGATAAACTAGTACATCACCCGCACATTGTCACACGAAAATTGATATTTAAATATTTAGAGCGCAAAGTTATATTTAGAGAGCGACATAAATACTTTGCGCTCGAATTATACACAATATTTTTTCCGGCGAATGATTATAAAAAATAAAACATCTGATTACATTAAAATAAACGTATGTATAATATTCATGTCATATAATGTTGCAGCTGTTCTTTTTTCAACTGATTGGTTACTTTTTAAAATTCATCCTTTATATATGATTTTTTAAATAACTGTACAATACACTGTTATAGTATATTATTATATGAGGGATTATAATAATCATTATTCACGAAAATGAAATTTACGTCACAAGCCGTAGGCGAATGCTGCAAATCATTCGAGTGAATAATGACCTTAATTCCGAATATAATAGTATACTTTTTCTACTCCTGTAAATTTGTAAATCATTTATGAAAATTATCGAAATTCATTGAAAACACACGTTGAAGAACATCAACATAAAAATATACAATGACAACTGCTTACATGTCAACTGTCAGACACCCGTTACTTGGTGATCCACATCACGTCTTTAAAATAACCGTGAATTATGGATTTCTGGTCCCGTGATATCCCACTTAGTGGGGTAGCACGAACCCAGAAACATAATCAACCAACAATCAATCTCTTTCAAACATTCCACCACTTTCGCCTCGTCCACACAATAAACCATCAATCATACCACTCCATTTATTCCTCGGACGCCCATACAATCCTTCACCTTTAATCTCACTAACATATAATAGGATAGCCCTATGAGATCTATTTGTCTCACGTTTGTTTGTCGCTTTCATAAAAGTCTACGAGTTAGCGTTCCACTGTTATTATATATCAATGTTTGTATTAATAAATGAACAGAAAATTATAGTAAAGAGAGAGGCTAATTATAAATATTGAATTCTAAATTTATCTGTGTTTTTGAATGAGTAGAGACTCGAAAGTTGTCAGACAGCATCAGTGTAATAAGAGCGGATCAACATCAGGTATCTAAATCCCGACACTGGTGCGTTTGTCATTAAACAGCGGAACTTGTAATTCAAAACGGCGTTCAGGATCAGGGAAATAAGTCACGTCCCGCGCTGAGCCCAGTTAAACCCGGGTAACACGGGCCAACTGGCGCAGGCTGAACACTCCGCTCTTAATGATAAAACAACACTGCCGCTGTCACCGCTGTTGCCATACCCACGGAAATGTTTGTAAATAACACGCTTTTGTTTTCTTCGGGATTTATTTGCGATTAATTAGGCCCAGAGCAAACAGGAAGATCTACTTTTTATTTCTAAAGTATTTGTAAAATGTTTATATAGAAATATCAAAGTTATTTTAATTTTGAAGTGTACTAAATGCAAAATAATACATTCTAATTTATTATGATTTATTTTTGTTTTGTCGTGTGACCATTTCACCAAATATAATACTGCATTACTACACAGACACTAAGAAATTACATCTTTTGCATTTTGTGAGATTTTTTATGTTTTTCCAAATCAAATTTGCCATTTTAAATTTAGCCCTGGGTCCCTCTCGCCACTAGTATTTTTGAGTGCTGTGAATTGACGACTGGTAAGTGCATTTTACACGCATAAAAATATCTCTTATCGAGATCTGCATAAGCAGAGTGTCATACCTATTTTGGGTAAGAGGAGTAGTGATATACTTCATTTTGAGAGATTGCAACTCGAAAACTTTGAAAGATATAGAAAAATACTATTTAGTTTTACGATTTTAGTGCATTTTACAATAATTTTTTTAATTTTCTTACATAATTTCGATCGGAGATATCGCGGTAAATATAATAGATACATACTTTTGGTGTTGATCAATCGATTCAATAAATTAGAGCAAAAAGTCTAAAAACGATCCAAAATAGTAAAAATCTTAACCCTATACTCCTGTGATTTTCAAACTTTTGCTCGAAAACTTTAACCCATCAACCAAATATTTTTAAATTTTACATATTTATGTATTTTCAAGAGATGATTCTAATGATGTACGTTAGGATTCCGTATCTTTGGTATTTTTTGAGATATACAATACAAATATTACAAATATATTAAAAAAAAATAATTTAATTAATTAATTTGTTATAAATTGTACAAAAAACACAAATCTGAAATCTATTTTCCAAGATCTTGAATAGTTTTATAGTTGAAGCTTCTCAAAGTTGCGTACTTCAAAAAAATTAAAATGAATAAGTATGTCATCACGTGCGTGAAGTGCGGTTACCAGCCGTCAAATCAAGGATTTTTTTTTCGAAAATATGTCGTTTGTTGGGATTGAACCAAGGATCTTATGATCCATAGTCCGTTGCATTATCACGGAGCTATTTAAATATTTTAAAAAGAAACCCACAATAATATGTCAAATAATCAATCAAAATCCAGATTCTTTCCTATTTTACAACACCAGAAGAATTGTGCCCATACAAAATTAGTTGTATTATCAGTCCAACATCTTAAGCCCGCTACTAACTATCCTAACTAACCTCCAGTTAAAAATCCATCAAAAATAAGGTGTTGACTTCTGTCCGCCTACCACAATATAGTTTCCTTACTCAATTTCTCGTTGAAAATATCTGCCCTCTGAGCACGGAATGAAATTTCTCTGTGGAACGTGCATTTCCGTTTGGTTTATGAAGCAAGTCACTTGTATTACATTGTGGTAGCCCTACACTCGTGCCAATAACGTGAGGCCTTTGTCAGGCAAAACTGGAGCTTGGAGACACAAAAGTTTTACAGGAGTCAAGGGGAGCGGACAGATGTTTTTCTCATAACGGCGCTCGCAGTGAAAAGTGCTTCCTTTTGTCATTGCTTCACTGCAAGCTCTGTATGTCTGTGTACATGTAACAACATACTTTTATGGCGTACAAATATTTGTCACTGAAAGAATTAACTACCAGCTTGCTTCTCTGAAGAGAGCACGTTCCTTTAGTTTGAATTAGTTTTTGTTTGTTTCGCAGATGTGAAACTATTTTCTATACCATGCTACATATTTATTTCTTGTTTCTTTTTTAAGCCATATAATACCGTGAGTTTCTGCTAAGATGAAATATTTAATTTTCTGTCATTAAAGTATTACTATATGAACCACCTGAAAATTTTACTATAATCAAATATAATTCAATAGATTTTGTTTGCTTCTTTTGACAAAACTGAATTATATGTTTAATAAATTAATTTTAGTTGCTATGGGAACAAACAAATAACAGAATCTGTAATTATTAATCATTCAATACACATTCACATACCGATAGAAAAACTCACAGAATATCCTGACTTAAAATTGTAATATTTTTTTATTACATTTCTTTATAATATAAGCGCTAAGAAAGCCATTGTAGCAGAGCGCATCGTCAGATCTCTAATATTTTTCGAGATACGTCGATTTTTGGTGTTTTTCGAAGTGCAACTTTAAGGGCCTGTAATTCAAAAACTACAAGAGATATCTAAAAATTCTCTTCAGTTTAGCGTTTCTGGTGCTTTATATAACAAATTAGCAATTTTTTAAAATTTTGAAATTTTTTTGTATTTTTTTCCAAAATTTCGATCGCCGATAACTCGACAAATATTAAAGATACAGATTTGCAGTGTTCACCAATCGATTCAGCCCGTCGAAATACATAAGTATGCAAAGTTTCATAAAAATCGCTTAACGGGATGGAAAGTTAGAGCAAAAAGCCTGAAAATGGCGTTTTTTGTCCAAAAATTAAAGTGTTACCCCTTGACGTTTGGCCTGAATTTGGCCATTTTCAGACTTTTTGCTCTAACATTTCAACCAGTTGTCCGAATTTTCTGAAATTTTCAGGGTTTATGTATTTCGTTGAGCTGAATCGATTGGTGAACACTGCAAGTTTGTATCTTTCATATTTGTCAAGATATCTCCAATCGAAATTTTGGAAAAAAATTCAAAAAATTTCAAAATTTTCAAAATTTACTAATTTATTATAAATTGCACGAAAAACACAAATCTGGAGATATTTTTCGATATCTTGTATAGTTTTCGAGTTACAGCCCCTCAAAGTTGCTCTTCGAAAAATATAAAAAATCGTCACATCTCGAAAAATATTAGAGATATGACGATGCGCTCTGCTGCAATGGGTTTCCTGGCGCGAATATTATAAAGAAATGTAATAAAAAAAAAATTACAATTTTAAGTCATATTTGGGGAAATTTCCGTATTTTGAAAAATATTACAAATCGTCATATTACGATAAATATAAGATATATTGCGATGCGTACTACTACTATTTCTACTACTTCTTTAAAATTGTTGATATTTACTATAATATTTTAAATACAAATATTAAGATAAAATAAAACAAGATTTGATAAAAATAAAAAAAAGTGGCCCATGAGGGGATCGAACCCGCGACCTTCGCGTTATTAGCACGACGCTCTAACCAACTGAGCTAATGGGCCATGGTTTCCATTTGAAAAAAAGAAATATAGATAATTTGTAATTCTAAACACAACTTTCTAAACTACTATCCATTTTAATTTAACATTATTGCAATATATTGTTAAATATATAAATTAGTTTTTATCAAAATTAGAAGCTTAGAAGCATGCACAAGAAACGTACAAATAACAATTTCAGAGGAAAAGTTTTAAATATACATTGTTTTATTAAACTACACTTTTATTATAAAACTATAAATATAGAAAAATGTATCAAATAAATATTATAGTCAATATTATTCTACATATTACTGAATATTTATTTGCTGAGATACGAACAAAAAACCTGATAGGACTTCAAATAAACTACCATTTCCGGTTAAAGGATTGTTTAAAAAAATAAATTAAAAGCTCGTAATATGAACATGTAAAATCTAAATGTTACATTTGACTCTGAAAGTTTTACTAATATTAGTTCGTGTTTCAACTGCCTATCCTACAAAAGCATAAGTAGAGCGAATATTGTGAATCGAAGAATACTAAGAAATATGAGTAAAAGCGTCAATATTGAAATGGGTTGATGACGCAAGGAGTGCAGTAGCATTAAGGAGAATCTATCGAATATTTATTTATTGAGTGGCGTTTGAAGTGTTCGCGATGAATGATGGTGTGTGTAGGTACTCGTGTAAAATAAACACACTTGTGTGTAAAGCGATCCGCCACTGACTAAATATGTTTATTTATGCTTTGAAATCAAAGGCCTTCGTTGCGTTTGTACACAGAAGCAAAGACAAGATGAAAACATTTCACTGTGTGTTTAATGCGCTTTTGTTTTCTCTTCAAAGCCTTCTGGATAGTGTCCGTGTCCGTTCGCCTCTGTCTACTGCCTTTGGTTTGACCAGTGCTTCAAGGAAACGCGATCGTTTGTTTTACTAAAGAATAATTAATATTGCGCGGTTTCTAATAACACAGAGTATCATTAACGTATAGTATGGCAGTATGAAGTATTTACTCAAACAATCGATTCACGTTATCAGTAAAATACCACTGGAATTATTAAGTCATATTATATGAGCATACAGAATGAATTACAAAATAATATGCAGGTTTCACTAACTGAAGTAAACAAATAAAAAATGAATAGGTATTAACCTATTAACATTGTATTTCCTTAGCTCGGTATACAACCAGTTGAACACGTATGATTGTATTTTGACATATAGAATAGATAACGTGTTTAATTTTTAATTCTCATTATAACTATGTCTATGAATGAATCTATTTTAATAGTTATTTACGATACAAGTAGGTAAAGCTAGTTTTAAGACCCCTGAGTGACTAAAGATGCTTTTACGTATGTGTATCGTACAATATTTTATCTACGATATAATGAAAGAACCCAATAAATATTAAGAAAAAAAAACTTTTATTTATGAATTAGGATCACAATATTAATTGAGAAGTTTACCATGATAACAAAATTTTTGCAAATTTGGCGTATTTAAAAATTTTAATGAGATCGTGTTACTAAAAAACGTTTTATAAATTCAAAACTAACAACTAAACATCAATTTTACACACTATCGTAGATAAAATATAAATTAACATTTAATGATTAAATTTTCTAACTAATAAAATCAATATTTCAACCGACACATATATTTGACACTTCACTAAAAAATATTTTAGTTTAAGATTATTGAAATATATTATTAAATATATAATTTAGTTTTAGAAGCATGTACAGGATACGTGCTTATAACATTTTATATTCAAAATATTTTTGCTAATACATTTTAATTTAAACTATTTTCCATAACTGATTATATTTAAAAAAAGGAGTTTATTGTTTTGTGTCTCGAAAATCCCCTTTTCCGGTTTTTCAATATCTTTCAAAATCAACTCAACTCTACGTAATTTCATAAAACTTATAAATTCCAAGTTTCCGTTACCATATCTTATTCCGTTCATGAAATACTGTATACTCGAACATACATCCATCCATCCACACAGACATCATTGAGAAATAGTCAGAACAGATTCAGTAGACCTCAGAACAATAGAAAATATGTAACAAGCAAATATGGAGCATTTTATCTGGAACAGTTCTACGTATGGTCTTCATAAACCCATTAATGCCTAGAACTATTTTTGTTAAACATTAATTTGATATTTTTGTATGTTTGTAACTTGTAAGTATAATATTTTGCATTTAAATATACGAAGCAATATCAAATGAATAACCTGGGACAGTTTACCCAGTTTTTGAAATGCCATATCCTGATGGCAGAAACTTAATCTTAAAGTGAGAGATTTTTATGTATGAGCTCTCATACGCTGAGCATTAATGGGAAAAACTGTATTAAGATGTAGATGAGAAATTTATGTTTCTTATAATTTCCCTAACGTTATGAATTGAATCGCGTGTTTCGACAGATATTCTATACAAGTAAAAGAACTTACAAGAACGTTCTCCGGTAAAGGAAATCTGTCGCATGTGTAGGTTGGCAGGACGTGTCAGATTTTTCCGTTTGTAAGTCGTCGTCGACGTCGGGGCGCGCGGACGCTCGGCGTCTCTCGTCGCCGTCACCCGTCACGTATTCTGCGCGTATCGTTTTATTTGTGTTGTCTGGCGCGGGGCCACGCGCGCGCGTGTTTTCACACTTATTGAATCAATTAATATCTCTCGGAGGGTTTAGGAAACATTGTACATGAACACTGTATACACTGGCTACCGCAAAAAACATTGACTCCGTAACACCGAGCCGGCAATTCTGCTCCTTGTCGCGCTGGGCCACAAGGGCGAGTGTCGCGAGACAACAGGAACCGAAACGTGCGTGTTGCTAAATAAAAGCGTTTTTAATGGGGCGATTATTTTTTTGTGTCGACGTAAGCGGAAAAGATTTTTTTTATGTTGGATTGTTTGTAATTTTTTTAATTGGTGGAATTTTAGTCGTTTGGGTTTTGTTTTAATTCAACTTGTAATAATATTGGATTAATAAAAGTACAAACAAAATATTACTAAAAATATAAAAATTGGAAAATAAATATACGTATTTAAAAAATTAAGAATCTATCCTTAATTTTCTGCAATAACAATTATCCAACATGGGAGAAATGGTACAGCCCGAATTTAATAATAATATTATGTTACTAGGATTTGAAATATGACTTTTTGTGTTGAGCTCATATTTTTGCGGCCGGGGCTAAGCAAATTAAGCGAAGTGACATATTATTGTTTCTTCAAGAATTCCGAAGTAAACTTGAGGTATATAAAATACAAGTAGATCTATTTTTCTGCCATTTTAAACAATAAAAAAAAATATATGACAGAATCATGCAATACAACTGTCACTTCTTGTCAGAGCTGCCCTTGTAAGTACTGCCACCAGTGGTATACGGAACAACTAACTATTATTGTACGTCGTAAAATAATATTTATATTATTGTACGCCATACAATTACATTTATATGATTCTGTTAGTAACAAAAGAAGAAAAACTTTTATATCGTATATGAAGTAACAAAATATAAATATTATAATGCGCTTGAAGAAAAAATATACATATTTCAATTTCAATATTTTTTTTAAACAAAGACGAATATATTCAGGTGGTAAATTAACCAAAAATTTGACCGTTTCCAATGTTTTAATTGTATATAAAAAAAACACTATTATATAAACATTTTAAAAAATTGTTTATAAAATTTCACATTAAAAAAAATATTTTCAATTTTTTTTTCAAAATTTAGAGGACCTAATCTTCATTTTAATTAGCTTCAAGTAATTCCAGCACCAATTTTTGGGGTGGCACTCTGATGCTTCAGATCTGCAAATTTCGATGTATGTAGAGTGTAAAGTATGGTTAGCTACCCTTAGTTATTGGGGGGGATAATTTTCCGGCTGTTGTTAAGCTCATAAGAATATATATTTTATTATTTAGGGGAATATCTGTACTTGTACCGTTACAGAAAAGTACAAATGCGGGTAGGTTTCAATAAATTTTTATTATAATGTGTGTTAACTATTAAATCATATAAGATATTAAGCTGTGTGAAGTATTAAAAAGTTTATGATAAAATAAAATTATAATGTGTTTGTTTATTTAATAGATGGTGGCATAAAATGAGAACAAAATAAACACAATATTTAAGTGACATGATGTGCCTATAGTGCAATGTAAAGGGTGCGGAACATAGGCGCACGTGACTTCTTTCAGGAGAGGGCATTTTTATGAAATAAGCGCGTTCAAGTATATATTAAACTTATTGACAAACATAACGCTATGAAGATAATAAATTTGGGTTTCTAAAAACCAATAAGTATAGGTATATAATTACATGTTACATACTTGCGTAGTAAA
Organism: Poecilus cupreus; assembly: GCA_963942605.1. NCBI lineage: Eukaryota > Metazoa > Arthropoda > Insecta > Coleoptera > Carabidae > Poecilus > Poecilus cupreus. Next base: position 588,055 of record OZ012714.1, on the reverse strand, counting down.
AAAAATACTACGATTTTTTTACAAAATTCGTTCTAAGCTTAAGAAAAATAAATTGCTTGGATCACTGAAATATAATTATACTGGAACGCTCAGCTAGTTGAGGGCTATCTGTTTTTGTTGTATAACACACTACACTTTACATAGCAACTCTACATAGCAACTAGCAATCGCTCAACAAACGCATAGGAACGGTTCTACAAACAAGTATTAGACAAAGAAGAGTGGCCCACAATATCTATCTGCCTCAGACTCATTTTTGACATTCACAAAAGCTAAAAGTGCTCGTTCCAGTATACTTCAGTGATTTTGAAGTTATTCATTTAAATGTATCTTTATTGTAATGTGTTATTTATTGAAAGTAATAAAAATGATTTCAAAAGCAACTATTTTTAGTATTCATTGCGTGAAAATCCGAAATGTTTTAAATAGAAAAACTAACATAATATACATACAAAGATTTAACATTATATATGTAAAGAAAAGAACGAAAGGCTAACAGTGTTAGAACGTTTAGTCGGCCATGGTTGGGGTGGCGACGTCGAGCGTCGCGCGTGATGGTTCATAACGACGGCAGCGCCGCCAGTCACGTGTCGTGCGGTCTGTCAACTAGCGCGCGGCCGCCGCAGTCGCTAAATTTGCTGACTGGCACTAGTTAAACATTTGCGAGCTGACAACCACCAGCCAGTGAGAATCATAGCCGCCCCTGACAACATGACAGTCAACGCGAAGAACACAAAAGAAATTAATGTCATAGCTTTACCTGTACACACTACACTCTACATACATGCCACTTTCAATAATTATTTTTAAGTTGTATTTGAATATAGTTTATTCCTAATGCCAGTCAAGTTTTTCGTCAACTCTAATACTCCATTTAAGAATGAGATAATATAATCAATCAAAATGGAATATAGTAAATCAAATAGATAGTGGGTCTTTAGTAGAAAGCAGTTGTAGTACAATGTTGTAGCCCAGAGGCTAACTTGTACGTTTTCACGAAGTAAAAAAAACGAGCCTGTGACAGATAGGTGTACCAAGGCCATCCTTCTTTGTCCAACACGCGGTTGTTGTGTACAAACATTGTACAACAAAGACAGATGTCCTGACAATGTGGTCATACATTTTTTTTTCATTTTATTTTTTTCTGCAAGTTGAGTAAAATTATAAATATAGATACTAATTTTAGTATTAAAAGGCATTTAGTTATTAAGATACGATTTTTTATTATTGGCATCCAATTTCAAATTTTTCGCTTGTGACGTCAGCACCTACGTCATTTTGTAATTCTACGAAACACGCTCTTGCGGAGAGCGAGGAACTACACCAACTGTCAAATTGACTGTTATCTGTCATTGTTATTTATTGAGAGGTTTTTACAAATATATTGGCTGGGCAAAATAATATAACAAATATAATAAACATAAGTGTAATTTGAAAATCGTTGTTAACTGCAACATATGACTTGAGATGACAAATGTGATAATGAGACTACCGATATTACCGACAAACGACAAAATATAATACATCAAAGCATTTTTATTTTAACACGTCCTAAACTCTTTGTCTAAAAACATTATAATTAATGAATACCTAATTTAATTTATCGGAGTATTCATTTTAATAATAATAAGTAATTATTACAACCCTGAAAAGCAAATTATTATTTGTTATCAACACATCTTTTGCCTATGCTGTATATTCTATTACAAGATGACATCACGATTTTGCAACCGCGAAACTTCATAAAGGAAATTATGAATGAAAAGTTATAAATTATAAGAAATATTGAATAATATGTGACTGAAATGATCTAAATTTTTATAATTTGTAAAAAAACACAACTTTTTTTTAAAAGTGTATGACCCCATTAGGTGTCTTTCTCGACTGGCATTTTCAACGTCAGTTAGTGTTCCAGTATTGCAGTATTACTATATTTGAGTACCCAGAGGCTGTAGATGTAATTAGATAAACACGTGACGCTTAGTGCGTGACGAGCGTGATCAAATGTTGGCGCGCGTTAATTGTTTCGGGAGATAAACACTTGGTTATACGACACCCTGATACCCTACACACTATACACTCCACATAACGAAGTCTCTACTGCTGGGATTGTTCACCCCCATCTTCCCAATGAACGGTTTAATGACGAAACAATTAGCCTTAATGGAAAAGATGATAAGTAAAGTTGTTAACGAATTTTAACAACTCAAACATATGTTGGCATTTTGTAATTCTTAAATTGAATGGGAGAATAAACTCACTGTTTCATTACACAAAGAGGAATACGCATTCTATGGAATAATAACTAGGAAATGGTAAAGTTTAGATTCATCTAATCTTCAACAAGCACAATGCCTGGCACTAAATTGTTGCGGTAGTAGCTCCTCAATTCGAGCCTCACATCTGACAAATTTTCTAAATTAAATTTGTGAAATTGAAATTGTCACCACAAAAAATTACCCCTGTGGCTCCTCCACCAATACCATCCTTGGAGGCAATGATTTTACGGAAATTCACGCCCAAAATATATTGTAATACCGAGCTCTACCCAAAATGGGTAAATCGTGTGATGATATATATTTTTTTTACTAAATTGTTCATATAAAATATAAAAACCTAAAACACACTACATGGAGAATTAAACTCATATGTTGATGGTCCAATAGATTTTGAGGATTTAAAATTTTCCACCACTTGAAAATAATTATACTGACAATTTTCACTAGTGATCCTGTCGACAATTTTAAACAATTGAATTGTTACACTGTTGCTGAGGAAATGAATATATTTGCAAGTCAGTTTAAAGAAATTGTCGTATATATGAATGTTTTTTTTTACTTTCTTATACTTACTTATACTATATTAGTATAAGAAAGTAGTGTGGTGCCCATACTAGATTTTGTTTGCTTCTTTTAACAAAACTGAATTATATGTTTAATAAACTAATTATAGTTGCTTTGGGAACAAACAAATAACAGAAACTGTAATTATTAATCATTCAATACAGATTCACATACCGATAAAAAAATTTGGAACTCACGGAATATCGTCACTTAAAATTGTAATATTTTTTTGTTACATTTCTTTATAATATGAGTGCTAAGAAACCCATTGTAGCAGAGCGCATCGTCAGATCTCTAATATTTTTCGAGATAAGTCGATTTTTTGTATTTTTCGAAGTGCAAATTTAAGGGCCTGTAATTCAAAAACTACACGAGATATCTAAAAATTCTCTTCAGTTTAGCGTTTCTGGTGCCTTATATAACAAATTAGCAAATTTTTATAATTTTGAAATTTTTTTGTATTTTTGTTCAAAATTTCGATCGGCGATAACTCGACAAATATTAAAGATACAGATTTGCAGTGTTCACCAATCGATTCAGCTCGTCGAAATACATAAGTATGCAAAGTTTCATAAAAATCGCTTTACGGGATGGAAAGTTAGAGCAAAAAGCCTGAAAATGGCGTTTTTTGCCCAACAATTCAAGTGGCCTGAATTTGGCCCTTTTCAGACTTTTTGCTCTAACATTTCAACCAGTTGTCCGAATTTGCTGAAATTTTCAGGATTTATGTATTTCGTCGAGCTGAAGCGATTGGTGAACACTGTAAGTCTGTATCTTTCATATTTGTCGAGATATCTCCAATCAACATTTTGAAAAAAAAATTCAAAAAATTTCAGAATTTTAAAAATTTACTAATTTATTATAAATGGCACGAAAAACACAAAACTGGAGATATTTTTCGATATCTTGTATAGTTTTCGAGTTACAGCCCCTCAAAGTTGTTCTTCGGAAAATATAAAAAATCGTCATATCTCGAAAAATATTAGAGATATGACGATGCGCTCTGCTGCAATGGGTTTCCTTGCGCGAATATTATAAAGAAATGGAATAAAAAAAATTTACAATTTTAAGTCAAATTTGGGGGAATTTCCGTATTTTGAAAAATATTACAAATCGCCATATTTCGATAAATATAAGACATTACGATGCGTACTACAGCAATGAGTTTATTCATGTTTAAATTATACATAAGTAATAAATTTCAAGTTAAGTTTGGAGGAGTATTTAATTTATTTTCTAGTAAACAATTTACTAGTACTAACCTTTTGATAATTTGTAATTATGTGTAAAATTTTATCTACGCCCGTGAGTTAAATGTCACTTATCCCACTCATTTTTCGTGAGTGAAGAGCTTCATTAACGCTTTCGTTTTCATTAACGTACTATTTATTATACATGTTTATAATAACATATTTATATACCGTATGTCTATTTGAAAGGTGTACATAGGAGATTAACATGGGAAATTAGTTTTTTGCGTGCTGTTGCTCGGTGTTCTACCGGACAACAATGATTGTAGTACCGATCGAAAGATATCATTTTTCTAAATCAAAATATTTTTTTGTATTTGTAAATATTTCCAGCTGTTTATAATTTACAATTATTGTAAATAAAACAGGATAATTAAATAGTTGGTCTATAGACAATGTGTCAATTTAAATAATATAAGCTATTGACAGCAATTTAATTTAAAGCAGATCAGATAAGTGTAAAGCATGTTGATATATAGTTGTGCGTGCAGGTACGTTTACAATCGGTTATTATTGTCTAATACCCCTATGTTTACGAACATAATACGTGCCCATTAATCAGACCTCTATAATTCTAAATTCACCTGACAAACTACACAATCTGGCCTTTTACATACCTACATACAGGATGGCCAGCGAACGCGCTGCTACTGTCGTTAGTTACTTAGTAAGAATACTTTCATAAATTATATGACACTTCAACAAGACAATTTGGAACAAGATATGCGACTAAGAGCCATCACATTCGCTGATAATAAAATATTTTTATATTTTCCGTTCATACTGAAGTTACGACGAAACCCAATCGCGTGCTGAAAGATCATTCGTTTCGATACACATTTGTTGTAGAAGATTAGTATAAGATGACATTTACCTAATAATTGAATAAATTTCAATTCAATAATACAAACTACAACATTAGATAAAGCCATCTCGCTTTAATAAAGAAGTTTTCATTAAGAAAGTGTACTGCAAGAAAGATGCAAAATAAAATTTGTATATTATACATTAAGGGAGAGAAGTGTATGATTTTTTCCCGCTGCGGTGTATATACTATTTATTCACGACACCAATATTTAGGATGGTTTTTATGTATTTCAAAATTATTTGAATTGTAATATAATTTATGATAGTTACCTTTAATTTGTTTAATTTTTTCACTTTCCTTTACGACGGGAGAGAAAGTACACAAATCTGCCGTAGATATGCTATTGGCTGTTTCTATCATGATTTTTTTCCCAGTCGTGAAAAGTAGTTATTTGTATCACTAGTCCAGAAACTGCACTTTTATGAGTGCTTCCGAGGCATGTAAATTAAGAGCATTCGCAAAACAGTTAAACAAAAGTTTGAATTTCCGCGTAATTTTAAGTTGTAATTAAGTTGGTAGTAACGTAATAACTTTTAGTTTTAATTATATACTTTTTATAAATATTTTATTATTTCGTACTGTGTTCCAGTAAACCCTCAACAGGAGGGTTTTTTATACTGCGTTTTGGAAAACACGAATCCAGTCTTTTATTCTAAACAAATCTTTTCACAAAATACACCTCGTGACGATTCTGTCATAAAATAAAATAAAATAAGATAAAATAAAATTACTAATTTAATTGTCAGATATGAAATACTTGGAATTTTGTTTGTACTCAACATCAGATCATTCGTAAACAAAGATACGAGGGATTTATAAATTAAAAAAATTAATTTATTTTCTTTGAAAAATTCGATGATATTTATTTATTGGTTGTGCACTGCAACTGAAAATTTAATTATAACTACTTACATTTGAGCTTACAATTAACAATTGATAGAGATCTCTAACTACCAAGCACTCAACTCTGAGCAAAACCGGCACTCAAAATTGACAGCCCGTTGATGTCAAACCTGACTTTATGAAAGTCTCTAGTTTTGCCGTTTCTAGACGATTTTGAAATGTATACAACTACTTTTTTTGCACGGAGGCACGAAAAATAATTTTTGCCACATTTCCGTGTAATATTTCAGTAAGTTTCCTGTGGCACATTATATATATATTTCAAAAAATAATAACTTATTTGGTTATTCCATGAATATTAAGGCCGGCTATGAAAATAAAAATGTAATGTAGTAATTAGTGGAGGACCGCTTCGCACAATAGGGGCTTGTAGAGAACCGGCCACCGTGCGGTGAAACAAGTGAAGAATTACCCGAGAATGGGTCGTATTTGGCATGTATATTATGTCTGAAGCCCTGTAGGGACCTATAATTTTCGCCAATTTATTAAACGGCCTTCGTAAACTGCTGGTGCCTGCATACATACATTTCATTTCAAAATTCTAAATCTTTAGTTTACAGATGTTTGAAATTAGCTGTTCCAGTGTTTTGCATTCCTTTATTGTCTTAATCACTTTTCTGTGAACATATTTTTAATACTCGTTATTCGCCCGCACGCTTTTTAAAATAAAAAACCTATTATCAACAACTTTAATCTTAATCATCCTCAGCTGCTTAATTTTACGAAAAGAAAAATACTCCTCTTTTCTTTTATTTTGAAGTCAGCACGTGCCATTTATTGTAATTAAAAAGAAAACAGACTGTATATTATGGCGAATTTGACAGTTCATATTTTTGTTGTTACATAAATAAATCTAAATAAATAAAAGAAAATGAATTTATTATAACGTCATTTATCCATTTCTTGATAGATTGTAATATGAATGGGATCACAAAAAAAATGATAGTACAAAAACAGAATAAATTGAACGACAATATGCTGGTCAACTCATGATGTTTTATTTGTAGTAAATTCAGAACTATTAAAATGTATTGATTTAAATTCCAGCAGCTAGGACGCGTAGGACCTAGACCTAGGACAAGTGAGCGCATCGTGGGAACTGCAGAGTGCAGACATCAAATGCGGGTCGCACACGCACTTCAGCTCGTGGTGAATCGGCGACCGGCCACACCAATTTAACTCCATTGATTCATCAATTAACTGACAAAACACGGCGTTTGATTCATAAACAGAAGAGCACAACAGAGCACACTGCTATTCACACACACACTGTTAACAAGAAAACGATGCATTGCATTGCTATTTCTGTAACATGAAATGTACAGAAAATAATCTTTTTCAAAATATTTATTGCTTTCTAGGATTTCCTATAATATGATTTAATTCTACAAATTTTTCTTCTATTGTATCGTAAGATCCTCAGTTCGAGCCTTACAGCTGACAAAAGATTACCCTTGTGGCTCCTTTACCATTAGCATCCTTGGAGGCTGTGATTTGACGGTTGGTAACCGCACTTCACGCGCAAAAATATATCATAATACCCAGATCTGCTTTGAGCAGAATGCCACAGCAAGAAATGGGTAAATGGCGTGATGATATATTTATTTATCCAGTATTTCTCAATAAATACTCTGTAACTATAGCGATTTTAAACAAGGAAAATAACAGTTTACCCACTAGTGGGAATAATTTTGAGAAAAGTAACTAGTGAGTAATTTTTTATTTATAACAATAATAGCATACAACACCTTGATAACTACTTCGATTGACATTTTAATTTAGAAAATTTAAAGCATATGTCGATGTCAAATAAAATTTCTTTGCCCACTGGAAAGTAAATAATTATTATTTTATTTATTTATTCACTACATTCATTGAATGTACCGAAACTTGTATTTTCAGTATCCATAGGGATGTGAATTATCTTAGTTACAGTTAAAGTGATTGATTGATCTAACACCTCTTGCGATTTTAAACAGGGAAAGTAACAGATTACCTACTAGTGGGTCTAATTTTGAGGAAAGTCACTAATAAGTATTTTTTTTATTTATAACAATAATAATAAAACTCAACACCTTGGTAACTACTTCGATTGATATTTTAATTTAAAAATTACTGTCAAATAATATTTCTTTAATCAATTTTTCATTTATTAAGAGGTGTTGGATAAAACGTTATACTTCCCACGTGGGCTTTCGGCTTCGTGTGCTAAAATTTCTCTCGTTTGCAATTCCTTACTTTGCCCACTTGTAAAGTAAATAACTATTATGTGTCCAGTAAATTTTCTCTTCTGATATTTCAATTTAATTCAAAAAAAAAAAAAAATCAGCTCTTCATTATTTTCATAGAACTTACAAATTCCAAGTTTCATTTACATATCTTGTTTTGTTTATGATATATTCATCCATCCTCATACACACATACATCATTGAGAAATTGGACTTAACGGATTCAATGGATGTCAAAATATGTATTTCTGCAAAAATCTCGACAGCGATTTTTTTCATGATTCCAATAATTTCTTATACTTTGTATAAAAAGTAAAAAGTTAAATTTCGGCAAAATGTTGTGTTTGGAACAATAGTTTAATGTTTTTCTATAGAACTAAACAAATATAAAATCCCCAGAAAAATTACATCCGGCTATGGAAAGTAGTTTTTGTTTTTTTGGTGTTTTCCAGAGCCCATTGTCACGTTTATGTAACAGTGAAATAAGTGTAACTATCCAGGATTAAATTAGTAAAACAAGTCTGTAGCATTCAAAACGAAGCACACAATTTATCAGTGTAGATGCGATACATACGTACACCTAGTGACCCATGTGTTCTACGCTATACAATAGCACAACCCAGGCCGTCTTAACTCGGGGCGAGCGCAGCGATGCGGGCTCACAGCTTTGTTCAGCAATCAGCTTGATAGATATACTGCACTATACTTCAATTAGCTCGCATCTAGAGCGAGATTATCACTTCCGACGTTCTGTGCTGCTGAGACTTTTGGTGGCAGCGCGCAGCGCAAGCTATTTGTTAATGTTTCATATGTGCGGGCTGCACTGTATTGTTGTCAAGTTAACGTTATCTCTACGCAAATCTAAATTACGGTATAATATGGAAAATATAGTGTTTCAATTAATTTTCTAACAAGAAACAGTGCATGAAAGGCAAGTATTTTACAATAGCCTTCTGTAATGAATGTTTCTGTATAGAAACAGTTCATAATTAATATTCATTACAGATTTTTTATAAAATATATTGTTCACAACATAAAAAAGTTGCAGCAATTTTTTCTTTTTATTATTATTAAGCGGTTTCAACTGCTGAGGGTATAGACCACTTCGGTACCTCGTTTTCGGTGGTGGGACAACGGCACTTCGTGGGTTTTTGTCAAAGCGATCACCCATCCAATTACTAACCGCGGACAGTATTGCTTAACTTGCGTTATCAACGCTACCTGAAATGACCGTTGTCTTCAGCTAATTAAAGTTAAATCAATTAATCAACAGTCGTTACAAACTGCACCGATTAATTAATTATATTTTAAATAGAAATTGCGAATACTTGAAAGTTAGTTGAACAATGTTTAGTTAAAAAACTTATTATAAAAATAACGCTATTTAATTTTTTATTGTTTAAAAATTGCAGTCCACATGGTTGAGAGCCACTTAAAAACAAAAGCATAATTAATTATATCGTTAAATTGGCGTTGAAATTATTTAAATGTCAATCCATTAAATGTCAAAGTACACAGTAAAAAATTTATAATCAAAATTTTAACAAATTTTTTGGCCCAGACGATCCACCGTTAATTTTTGTTAATTTAACAAGATTTAAATTTGTTAGCAACAAATTATTATTGTATATTTCGGAAATTAATATATTTGTGAGTAATTATTAACATTTATTTTTATATGGTTTCGACTAAATATTTGTATTTACTGTTATTATTGACGAGTTTATTTGTTAAATTTTATATATTCAACAAATAAATAAAAACATCAATTTTTATTGTTATAAATTCAGAATTGACAAAATTTTAATTTTACAATTTGTCATATTTGTTCAAATTGTTAATTTGACACAATATATTTGTCAATATTAACTAAAAACACTTAACAACCGCAAAATTAACAAATCAAATTTTTTACTGTGTATGTATATAGTACACAAGGGTTAATACTTTCAGTAACGAGGAATATGTAGACATGATTATGATTTATGGAATAAGTATTATTAATTAAAAAGATTTCTACAATTCACCGCTTTTGTCATTGTTTTTTGTTGGGTGCATAATTTAATATTAAAATTATTTTCAGCGGTATTCAATAAGTGAGCGTTTATTTAAAAGAACTTTTTGGTTATTGAGTTATCGTCGAAAGTAATATTAAATAAAAATCATTATATGGGCCCCTCTCGCTACACTTTAAATTTTTTCTGTATGTTATGAATCCACCTGTATATGGATATAACAGAAGAAGTTATTCTTTTGATACACTGATAATGAATTGTAATGATTGTTATTAGAGTGAACAAGTCAGGTCTTGAAGAAAAATTAACGGTACCCAGAGGGTGAATTCCCCGAGGCAGCATCTTACCCAGAAATCGGGTTGGAAATCGGCTTAACATGGTGATAATCCAGCAGCCGCAGAGGTTGTAAAATTAAACCGCATTCTTTTCAGCAACTTTATCACCCTGTCGAGTCGTTGATGAACATTTATGATTTTACTGTCGGTTTATTTAGTAAATTAAATGTTTAGTTGGTTTACAGTTGGTAACCCTGTTAAGTACCGAGACTAATACGAATAAGCTGCCAGTTTTCTGCGCTTAACCACATAATGGATACTTTGAAATTATATGGGCATACACAAAGAATCGACTACAAAACATATTCGTTTACTTATGCCTATTATTTAGATTTATTTATTGCAGTGTTGTATTATTTTCTATAGAATATTCGTAGAATAATGTAATTACATAGAATCGTAGGGCAGAAATGTACTTTGACTTGACTTTGAAAAAGCAACTTTTGACACTGTAAACAATGACAACTAACTATTTTTCTTTCTAAAACCAACTAAAAAATTCACTCATAAGTGAAAGATTCGTGTAAACGTATATCTACTTTACTTTGTCGTTTGTCATAAGTGAAAATAAATTCCCTCGAAATTTGAAACTTATTTTCACAATTTATAATGCATCAAAGAAAAAAAAATTACGCTAGTATTTAATATGTTTAATCTCAAATTATTGTGTATGGTTTTTCTTTAAATAATATAATTTTTTTGGATTATAATTTTTACTCAGTTAAATAATCTATAGTAAAGTAGATTTGATTTTAATGTGTAAAAGTACTAATAATAATTAAATTATATTTTTTAAAAGTCGCCGTTTCAAAGTCAAGTCAAACTAAATTTTTGCTGTACGTGTAAACGTAGTCAATATGGCGAAATTAAATAAATAAATAACCCTAAAATTGTGTCTCTATTTTCAGGACAATTTTCGAATTTTTTCTATTTCTAAATAATTTTTATGTATTTTATTCAAGAAGCAATATTGTCGCCGCCGGCATAAAAGTGTCACCTTGGTAACATTTCTACCTTGGTGGCGGACCAAGTAAAATATTATAAAAAATAGTTAAGTTCTAATTCAATACTTTGACAGTCAAAAATGAAACAAAATAACAAAACAGCATATTCTGTGACAACAAGAAGTGCGAAATACCGGGAGTTTTTTTTATCAGTATACATAGGGATGCGCCATTACCATAGTTACAGTCAAAATGATTGACAGCAATGTATTAAAGCGTTTTTTTTATGAGTGCACATAGGGATAACTTACCGTTATTAAAAATAATAATTCCTATCAATTCAATGTAATTTATTAAGTGTTAAAGCAATTAAAACAAATTTCTTATTTGTTTAAACTTGCATTGTTTGTTTCAATATGATTAACTATTATTAATAATCAATGTAAATTATCCCTATGTTCACTCTTAAAAAAAACGCGGTAATACATTGCTGTCAATCACTTTAACTGTAACTATGGTAATGATACATCCCTATGTATACTGATAAAAAAAACTCCCGGTATACTATTTATTATTTGTGCTTGCAGATTATATTGCATTACCTACAAATGTATTTAGAGAACCGTTAAGAGAATGGTTGGGTTCTGAGTTCTCCGTGGGTGCAAAGTAGTTATTTTCCTGTAAATTTGTAATTCGGATTACCCGGACTCTTGTTGTGCCTAGGGCTCTCTACACACAACATCAACGCAACCCTTCTCCACACGTTACGTTACCTACTGCTGCGTCTTTGTGCCGCGCGTTAACGATGCGTTACGTTGGCCAGAAGCAAACGACACTGGGATAAAAATCAGTGCACGCGTCGCCCTCATTATTGCGTATTTATTTAGTTTCGGCGGCGTGCTGCAACAATGGCGGCTGCCGCCCTCGTTGTTAGCGGCGTGCGGCGCTTGTTTTCGTGGCCGCGTGTCCACTGTTTTATATCACAGCACAGCGCGGCACACTGCGATGCACATCCCGGCCCCGCTTATTTATTTGGTATTTTGTAATCTATTATGTCGCGTGTCTGTTGTCACGTGTCGCGCCATGGGACACACTCTCAGATTAAATCATGTTGTTTTAATCAACACAGCGCGGAGATACTCTCTTTGCAACAATATTCTACACACTTTCTATTTTGAGACTGTGCGTAAAGAATTTCAAACAGTAATCAAATTTAAAAAATCGTCGCCTTCATTTCAGATAATGTCAACATATTTTTAAATATATTTCTTACAAATATTCTAACATTTCATTTCAAATTTCCCGAATAAAAATAAGTTGAAAAAGTTATTTTGGACATACTAGCAAGACGATAAGAACAAAAATTACAGAACACAAATGGGCCATTCGTCTTAATCTACCAGAATAATCTGTTGTTGCTAGTTATACCATTGAATAAATTTTGAAGACTCAAATATATATTATAGCAAAATCAGAATGTCTCAATATCAGAGTCAAAAGAGAAGCTATTAGAATTAGTGAAACAGAATAAAGGCTACATTGAGGAAAAAGAATACTGTTCCAATTTATATGAATAGTCAGTTAATTTGCGCGCAACTGAATAAATAATTCAGCCAAAGAACAAAATATTTCAGTAATGCGAATTATGACAAAATGATATCTGTTATATTTTTGGAAAAAACTAATTATATATTTAATATTTTAGTACATATTAAAACATTTTGAAATTATTTTAAATATATTTAAAAAATTAAAAATTTGTATAAACTGAATTTTTACTAATAGGTTGAAGTTAAGTAATTAGCCTAGATCCTAGAATCATATTATTTGGCACAGTTAAAATATCACAAAGTAAAATGATTTAATTCACCATATTTACATTTTAAATGTTGTCATTTTTACCTCCCGCACATACATATGTAAGGGAGGTTTCATATTTATGTTATAAATTGATTAGATTTTGGAAACAATTCATCTACTGTAAGTGGTAGATTATTTGAAGGCTTATCAAGATTTTTGAGCATATCTTAGTAAATAAATAACAGAGTAAATTTCATTAGAATCAAGAAGAAGTAGAATTTTTATTTGAAACATTTTTCTATATTATCTTTAGGTTAGTGATTTTTGTAAATTTGATATTATTTCAGTTGTTATTTTTCCTTATAATATACTTAAAAATAACAGTATTTCAGATACAAATAAATTGAGTACACCACTTTACCCTATGCAAGATCAGAACAATTTTCTAAAAGTTATTTAAAAAGCCTTAATTGGGCCAAATGATATGATTCTGGGCTCGTAGCTGAATTTTTCAGTTAAATTGATTTAATAATACCGTAAGCGTAAGTTGTTGTTTTCTAGTTATTTATTCACTTATTTCTTGGCGAAGAATTACATACAGTAATTTGAAAAGTTGTATTTAATTTAAAATTTAACTGAACTAAACCAAAAATATTTTATTTATTTACTCAATAAATTTGATGAACACAAAATCTATTAGTCGTACGTCATTTTTATACAATCTTTTAGAAAAAAACTTAATAATTTTGATTGATTGAAATTGCCATTAAATTAATAATAAATTCTTCTGATTTAATTATCTACAGGTTATCCATGTATGTATTTATCATCAATAATTATTCTCGACCTAAGAATATTCTACTATAATATTTATTACTACACATTTGTTTTGTATCATTCGCCCGAAGTGAAATTATTCTACCGTTTACATTTGATTTTATTGTAGTTGTTAAAATCTCATTATTGCATGAAACCATGTCTCTAAGAATACGTATTTATCCATTTAATGTTGAAATAGAAGTGTAAAATGTTTACAGGGCAAACTGAAAACCGTCAAATGCTGTAATTCTTAACGTGATTTGAAAGTAGAGAAAATTTATAGTTTTATGATGTTTGACCATGGCAAGGTTTCCAGCAACGACCGCAACAGTCAACTGTTATAGGAGCCATAAACCAGCAGTATCAAAATGCTGCAAGCTTGTAAGAAAGAGAAATATTTGAAATGTTGTAGTTGGGTACGTAGGTTTATAGCAGCCCAATAAACGTCCCGCCGAGCCCTCGGACAAGGGCTAAGGGCTGTCAATCACGGCACAACAGCGTCACAGCGCCCTCGTCATAGCCTACGTAAACAGCTATTAGTTTTACGACAAGGAGCGCAGTATGTGGCTACAGAGCGCGAACTTGTTCGTATTTTTTGTTTATAATTCTCGGAAGGTGACTTTCCCGTTGTTGAAAGCAAGAAAATACGAAAATAGTAACCAGATAATAATGTTGTGTGCTACAGAAAATCAAACGATTGTGGACATCGTTAAAGGAAAAACAGCACACAGAACGGTTTGGTAACGATGTAGAGCAGTGTTTGTCAAAGTATGGGCCGCGGGCGATTTTATATTGACGAGGATTTGGGAGTATTGGAAATATTTTTCAAACACGAGTAAACGCACCAACAAAATATAAAGAAAAACTTGTAAAACCATAAAATAATTTTTAAGGAAATCAAATAGTTATTTACATTACAAGCACGGTACGTAAAACAGCTTTTACTGCTTGAAGCAGTTGCGTGTATTGTATAATATTTTACTTGTTACTCATTTGTACAACAAATTTGAATTAGAACCAAGTCCTGTCAAAAATTATTTAAAATGATTTCACATAAGTCCTGTAAGCATTACTGTGGCAACGTGCATTGTTTACCTTACTGTTTACTAACTTGTAAAATTTTTTATAATGCAGCTTTCACTTAGTAACTTCTAAAGATTCATTTTCAAAGGCAATAGAGGGCTTGGGGTAATGGTGTTTACAAGTGAGTAACAAGTAATAGTTATTTACTTTACAAGTGAGCAAAGTAAGGAATTACCCACGAGAGAAATTTTAGCACACGAAGCCGAAGTATAACGTTTTATCCAACACCTCTTAATAAATGAAAAATTTATTAAAGAAATATTATTTGACAGTGATATATGCTTTACATTTTTAAATTAAAATGTCAATCGAAGTAGTTACCAAGGTGTTGTGTGTTATTATTATTGTTTTAAATAAAAAAATACTCACTAGTGACTTTCCTTAAAATTATACCCACTAGTGGGAAATCTGTTACTTTCCTTGTTTAAAATCGCCATAGTTATAGAACATTTATTGAGAGGTGTTGGATAAAATATATAATTTTAGGTACCATAGTTATCCATTACGAGGATCTAACTGAGGATCTCATGATCTACAAATTGATGCGTTACAACGAAGCTATTTATCCCTATATTGTGCAAGTATACTCTACAGTTGCATTTAAAAAAAATCTGGTATTGGCACTACACAACTTTCTTATACATATAAATATAATAAAAAATAGACTAAATATTTTTATCGTAGCTGATTTCATATTCGAAATAATTAAACGTAAACGTAATTGCAATTGTTACCAAAATCAATTCAATTGTTCGCATTGTTATGAAGCTTGAAAATATGAAGTTTCGTTATTGTATTTGTTCTCGTTTTGTTAGTTATAAAACATATGGACACACATCCATCTATCCATCCACACAGACGTCATTGAGAAAACGGTAAAATCTGAATCAGAGGACCTTATAAAACATTTATGTCTGTGATTGCTTTACTTCTCTATACTACGTACGTAAAAAATAAATTATAATTAAAGTAGTGTTCCGCTAATGAGGAAACTTTGAGAACCGCTGTCGTAGAGTATATAGGGAGTGGACAGTGTCCAGTGGCTACGTTACGAGTTACGTCTCGGCGTCTCGCTGTAACAAGAGAGCGTCGTTCTCTTGTTCGTTTGTTTGGGACGGCGGCCGCCCTGCAGCCTGCAGACGTTATTAGGTAGGTGAGCGTGTTTTGTTTCTATTTCTCCTTGCCTCGTTACAATCACACATAGCCCATGTCCGTGTCCGTGTGAAACATAAGAACGACATCGTTAACCAACAAAACAATCGATAACACCGACGCGGTATGAACAAAAGACAATTGAGAACATGAAACAATTTGTCCTACTCAACATATGTACATACGTTATTTGTCCATAATAAAAATATGTACAGTTATTCTAAATTAATACATATTATTAATGTCTCATTAAATTGTCAAAATTTTAAACAAATTACAGGGAAGCTATCACTGCATAAAAATGTAAAATTACATGCAGAATGTACGAAATAAATTCTGTCAATAATATAGTTCACAGCGAGCGATGATGGCACGGGACGCGGGGGTGACCGACGGGCATTCAAGCGCTAACAATGAGATCGTGCCGTGTATATCTTACAACAGCAACAGCACATGCTACTTAATAACAACAAGAGAAAATACACCGCCTCCCCTACAACCTACAACTGACCCCGGGATATCGCCCAAAAGGTGACATGTTACATACATTATAATCTACTACAAATGTTTTTACACCATAACGTTTTCAAATGTACACATAATATAAGAATTTAAATAGTTTTAGTGACTAGTGCCATCCGCGTTCCCTTTTTTAAAAATATATATTCAAAATCAATGTACTTGCCAAAATTATTCTTTTTTAACGATTCGTAATAATACAAAAAATAAACCATGTGAGTGATAAAAAGGAACTTCAGTGTTGAGGTACATATTAAGTTTTATTTCAAATCTAAAATTCGAAAAACCTGTTAAAAAATTACAAGTTTATACATCTGTCAGTTGTGAATTGAAACTGACAGTCAGTGTTGCCAACCTCGAGAAGTGAAGTTATCGTAAATAACGCTCAAAATTATGTGTTTTGTCCTCCATTTCGTCATCGGAATTAATTAGTTAATTCATCTTGCAAATTTTGTTTCATGTTACGTTCAAATTTACTATAGTACGTTAATATATCTGCCAGAATTATCCTAATTGTACAATAATTATTTAACGGTTTTCAACACTAGGTTGCTCAAAATCGTCGTATAATGGGTTACTTTAGTGACGATTTCTGAGCTTTTGATGACGATTTTTGAGCACTTTAGTGCTGATTTCAAATAAAATATCAATTGTAATTTTGGAACTGTCAGAAATAATAAATACTCTTTTCTATGTATCTATATATTGTTTACACTGCGATTAAACAAATAATAGCTCTTCAAATTTTATATTTAGATTTTAATTGTACAAGTTAGGAGTTAATTATATTTTTGAGGCAATTCATCAACCGGAATTGGTAGTTTACTTAAAGGACTAGAAGGTTTTTGGGTATGTCTCTGTAAATAATAGAGTTAGAGTAAATTTTTTTATAATAAATAATATGTAAAATAATAGTATTAACTACAAATTTTATTTGAAACCTTTTTCTCTATATTATATCGTTTAAAAGTTGTTGTAGCCGGCGGATATGTGTTGTAAATTATCAGAATTTTGGTGTCTGATAATAATAAAAAAAAATGATAGTGTAAGGTTTTGTTGCGGTACCTAATATATTAGTTAAATAAACTAATCTAAAAAATATATTAAAGATAAAATAATGTCTGGAATCTCGTGAAGCATTCGTCACGTAAAATGTCCATGTGAGACGCAGGAACCAGACGATGACGTCACTACGGAGACAGGTGGTTCGTGTCTCTGCTAATGAGCTAACAACACAGCACTGTATCCAAACGCATCACTTACTACGTAAATAAATAACTCACTTTTATACCATTTAATGGCTTCCTCGCACACATGGGAGGGAGCAGGGAATTCTGCCGATTCGAGATTTGTAAGCAGTGTATTATAGCGTGGCAGCGGACGTTCAAACAGCAAGCGGAACAATAGTAAATGACGTAATCTAGTGCGGATTATCAGATATCGGATATCCGAGAGGCGGTCGCGTGTTTCTCCCCACCGTTAGAACCTGAGTAGTTGTTGCAGTTAAATAGTTGTAATGAGATATTTGATCTTTCGCTGGAACTAGGACAAGATTAACTGGACCAATGGACCTAACTAATCTGTGTAATAGTATTGTAGACTAGAAAGCACAGTTCAAATATCTATAATTTTATTTTAGCGAATAACTATCTGTTTCTTTATTTTGTATTGAAATATAATAATACTGCAACGCTCACTGACGTTGAAAATGCGAACTGAAAGAGACAGTTTGTTGAAGGCTATCTGTCTTTGTTGTACAATGTTTTTACATATAGCAACCGCTAAACAAACGCATAATAATCGTTGTTTTTATACAGGCTGTTTCATAACTTCAGGTACATATGTTATTTGATATGCTGATTACGAATCAAAAAGAATTTTTTTTAAATCGAAAAATTATTTTCAATGTTTCCCAGTCCAAAATTTTTCGTTGCCACTGCCACTGGGTGGATGATTATGTTAATAATTATCGTTTCATTAAAAATAATTAAACTTTGTTTATTTTACTAGTATTATGTAATTTAAATTGTTGATTACCTACTTCATTGTTTGTATTTAATAGGAAAGCGAATCCAGTGCAGTACTACAAAAAATGTTTTAAGTAAACAACCCTTAATTTTTAGAAATAAAAAAAAAATTCTTTTAGATTCGTAATCAGCATATCAAACAACTCGAAGTTATAAAACACCCTGTATAGCAATTGATCAACAAACGCATAGCAACTGTACTGCAAACAAGTGTTAGATAAAGAAGAGTGACCCACAACATCTATCTGTCTCGGACTCGTTTTTCTCTTTCGTAAAAGACTACAAATACGCGTTCCAGTATTTCTGTATTTCAATGTTTTTTTCTGATTGTGAGATAAAGCATCGTTCAGTCTTTAAACATTGTCTTTCATCAGTATATTGTCCTTACCATTTTTGGTACTTAATATACTATTTTTATTTTCTTGTATAAGTATAATAATAATTCGTAATGAATAATTTCCAATTTGCGGTTAAATTGTAGGGTGTAAATTTCCCACAATCCACCGTCACAGTTCAACAAAATCAGTTTCCACTTAATGTCCCACTATCAAAATTCAATCCAAAAAATTAGGGAAAGAATGCAAGTAAATGAAGTGTTAAACGGTGTTTAATACGTCTGCAAAACCAAGTCGGTTGCAGCTCCCACAGGCGCGTTTACTTCCGTGTGATCAACTCTGTTCTATTAGCGTTTTTCTCCCGATTCGCATCTGTTCCCCAGTGGCAGAAACAATGGCAAGTGGGCAGCA
This sequence comes from Poecilus cupreus, assembly GCA_963942605.1. Taxonomy (NCBI): domain Eukaryota; kingdom Metazoa; phylum Arthropoda; class Insecta; order Coleoptera; family Carabidae; genus Poecilus; species Poecilus cupreus. The sequence goes on along the minus strand of OZ012714.1, from coordinate 568,523 downwards.
TTTGTTTGGCGATGTTGGCCGCAACAATACGCCTAGAGGTCTGCCGCACTTCACACTCCAGCGCACGGCGGGACTCGCTGCGTGAGACAAGTTCACATCAAGCGACCCTTCAATGATTGATTATTGTTCTTGGTCACTCAGTGCTAACCGTTCAAATATTTGCAATATGCCAGAAAATATTGACGACTACTTATAAAGTCGTTTAAAGTAAAACACTGGCTAACAATGAAAATCGTATAATGAACCGTATTCTAAAGACTCTAAAATGTGTTTATTCAGTGAAAACTCACTACCGAATGTTTAGTATGATTCCTATACCTCCATTACAAGATGTGCATACATACACACAAACATATCGTAACGCTATATCCCACTCAGTGGGGTAACACGTACCTAGAAACACAATCAACCAACAAAAAATCTCCTCCAAACATTCCTATTCTGATTTTTAACATACCACTTTCGCCTCAGTCACATTCATAATTCATACATGCTCGTCTATTCATCACATTTGGAATCTTACGTTCGCGCAACAAACCATCAATTATACTTAACCACTCCTATTCCTCGGGGACACCCGCGCAATTGTTCACCCTCAATCTCACCCGCATATATTAGTTTCACCAACCTGTCATTCAACATTCGCTCAAGATGTCCAAACCACCTCAACTAACTCACTCCACTTTCTTAACAACATTGTTCTCAATCCTGCACTCAACACAAACCAATGTATTCAGAATACGATCACGTCTCGTATACCCACACATTCCTCACAAATACCTCATTTCCACAGCAGTTATACGTCGTTCATGCTTCTTCATCCACACCCAACATTCAGAAACATACATCAATGCTGACACTGACACACCATTATAGACACTCAATCGAGCATCTCTAGATACATTCACGTTTTGAGCAAATGTACCCAGAGCACTCAATACCTTGCACCCTGCAGACACCCGTCTTTCAGTCTCCCAGTCAATACGTCCATCCCTCGAAAACATGCTACCCAGATATAGAAATTCATTCGTAGAAACATTACAATCAGTCACCAAATCATTCTTCTCAAACACCAACCCTTTCAAATAAAAGATTAATACTTTTCCCTACTTCATTCTCTCAATTGCTCTTCAGTTTCACCCAACACAGGATGCAGTAGAAGAAACAAATAGCCGGAGCAAGAGAGAGGTGAATTCAAATTATTTTTAAGCACAAAAATTGTCAATAGTACGTAGAAAAATACATGATGTAGCAACTGTATAGGTATTTTGTTATATCATATATGAGCTAGCCTATTATAATAATGTAATGTACCTACAGTTTACTCTATTTTGTATATTCTTAAAGTGCTAAATAATCCAGTGTACTTACATTTTGATAATGTACATTAGAAAAACTGTATTCTCCATTGACACACATAGCACACGACACAAATCACTGTGAAGGTTCCCGCACTACTGAATACAAACTGAATTTTTCGTGATTTTGCTGCGGCATTGCAAAAAATTTGGTTGAAACAAGTTTATAGACGCAAGAACACTTGGTTATTTATATTTATAAAATAAAACATTCCTTCTAAGCATTATTCCAGTTGTAAGCACTACACATATAAAACTAGATGCATATTTTGCGCGATTATAAATAAAAATCAGAGAGTAAAGATTTTCTCTGGCTTGTAGGCCCGCTCTTAGTTGATTCTTAAAACGAGTAAATAATTTGATATTTTTGACAGTTTACTGCGTAAACAAATGATTCCACTTGCAAATAAAATGACATATTAGAATAGAAATAATGTTTATTCAACACCTCTTAATAAATGCTATAGAACTTTGGCGATTTTAAACAAGGAGAGTAACAGATTACCCACTAGTGGGTATAATTTTGAGAAAAGTCACTAGTGAATCATTTTTTATTTATAACAATAATAATAATAACATAGAACACCTTGGTAACTACTACGATTGGCTGTTTAATTTAGAAAATATGTCACTGTCAAATAATATTTCTTTAATAAATTTTTCATTTATTAAGAGGTGTTGGATAAAACGTTATACTTCACTCGTGGGCAAAGTGAAATTACCCACTCGATAGAATTATCACACTCAGCCTTCGGCTTTGTGTCTTAAAATTTCTCTCATGGGTAATCCCTTACTTTGCCCTCTTGTAAAGTAAATAACTATTTTGCTATCATAGTGCATTAGGTACTATATTTAAATCATATATGTATCCATACAAATATGTTATAAAATTTGAGAAGTTAGCAAAGTGAATCATGTATTATGTAGTAACATAGTAGATAATAGTCCCTGCTGAAAATACATGCATGGACGATTCAAGTGCGTATTGTGAGGTCACGTACGCTGATATTTTCAGCCCTGCCCTGTGCACTAAACACTAAACTAGATAAGCAAACATTCAGCTCTACAGGGCAGAATTCAACTAAATGTTATAATATTTTCACAGAAACAATTTGAACAAAGGTTGGAAAAACATTATTTCAAAAATATTGTAGATAGTATAAGAAAGGAAAATAAATTTGGTTGTGAAACTTTTAATAAAGTAATTCGCAATTATTTGTAACTGTATTCAATAACCCTGATTTAATCGATTGCTCTTTAATATATTTATAATTCGAAATTTTACTTCAACGCAAGTGAAAAATTAAATTAAACAAAGAGTAGTTTACAAAATGTTGCGCCGATTTTCCTGTATCAAAGGAAAAAAAATGTGAATAAAAATTGTTTTTTCCACTGTCATATTATCAAATTCTTTAGCAACCGGTTGTAATGGTTTTATAAACGAGTATTTGATTGTTTTAATTCCGTTGGGAATATTTTTTTTCACAACATGCCAGGAAACCCCATCGTTCTTCACCCGAAATAGTGAGGAAAATGTGTTATTCCTCTCTAAAAAGGAAAATATAGCAGTGTTACCAAAATGAATGTTACTTACAAAAAAATATATTTCAAAAATTATAAATAAATGCCTAATTTTATTGAAAATCTTTATTTTTGTGATATACATACTTTAAATTGTATTACAATTATGTCTTTTATTTTTATTTTTCTAGATTAAATCACAATTTGACTTTAATTTGTATTTAAGATTGGTTCATTGGTAACAGTGCTACACTGCCTTGTGTCTGATAACCTAACTTTTAAAGTTTCAGTTGTGTTTTCAAAGTGTGTTTTAGGTTCGAGAAAATAGTTTTTTGAAACATGTCGTGGAAAAAATGTTGTGTCTAAGACGAGAGGAAAGCCCTTCAAGCTTGAATGGGAAAAAGAAGCGCTTTCCTCTATAGTTTGACAAATAACTATTGTTCAACTCTGTCTCTGATGTTTGTTGCAAAATACTGTTATTCATTTGATGGTAGTACAATTTTGAATTGAATCCGGTTCTGTAAACCTCCCTTGAAGCCACAATTGTCGATCGTAAGCGACCGAGAACGTGATGATTTGCGAAGGAAGAACCATCACGATAGCGAAGCGTGGCGCGTGCTTGCATTTCATTTATTTCTCATCCGTTATCCACGCACAACCCTCATTTTCATTTCACTCTTTTAACAACCACATATTATACTTTTCGATAAATGAGATTCATCAGTTTGTCGTCTTCTTTATATTATTATTATTTATCTTAGAATTATATTCTATACATGTATTATTATTGTTACTCATTTGTAAATTTAATAAACAAAGGAATAAAATAATTTGTATTATTGCCACTGCCTCATGAACACCACAAACGACCAAGCTTTCCAGAGAGATTCGAACCCACGACCTCTGGTGTGTTATGCTAGAGACATAGCTACTACACCACAGAGATCGGCTAATAATTTATTAAAGCAACAAAAATCAGCCACTCAACATTACAGAAATATAAACGTAAACTAAAAAAATATTATATAAGTTAAGTCAGTTGTGAACTGGAACTAATACTCAGTGTTGCCAACCTCGAACATTAAAGTTATCGTAACACATGTGTTTTGTCCTCAATTTCTTCATCGGAATGAATTAGTTCATTCGTCTTGCACATATTGTTTCATTTTACGTATAAATTTACTACAATACGTCATATATCGGTCAAAATTATCCTACTTGAACAATAATTATTTAACGTTTGCCAACGCTGCGTTGCTCAATATCGTCGTATAATGGGTTACTTTAGTGACGATTTCTGAGCTTTTAATGACGATTTTTGAGCACTTCAGTGCCGATTTCAAATAAATGTAATTATTCGTGTTTTAAGGTATTAAATAAATAAGGTAAAATAAATAAAGCATACTCTTAATTGTTAGTTTTAATTAAACCCGTGAGTTTTCTTCACCGAAACCGAGTAACAAGTAAAACGTTACAATATTTAATAATGTATAAAATGGCTCTGCACTAAATAAATTTGTTCATTTGCCAGCGTCAGTTTTGTAAAGTGGCCTCTCAGTTGCAAAAAGCAAAAGCATGAAAACTGAAGTACAGCAAGTAAACATAAATGAATGCATTGTGACGGGAACGTCTGCCGGCTCAAGAGAACACTTCAAATTCCGGAAGCAGCAGCAGTAGCATTTCTAAACAATGATATGAGCGTGCAAGTAACCTATCGGTGATGTTCTTCACTTGTTTGTTCGTGATGCCAAACAATGGAGTCGCGAAGCTGAGTGTGTTTTGTCAAATATTGATTGCGTATTGTTTCAACAATTTTCATGAAGCGGAATTTTCGTGGCGAGACAAGTGAATATCGGATAAGAAGGAAGTAACACTTGAAATGAACACTTCCGTCTTAGTTTCTGTTGTCTGTATCCGGTTCGCAGACAGACACACTATTGGCACTGGCTCTTTTAGTATTAGTAGTAGTAACAATTTTAAAAAGAGGTAGAAAATAGAATAAATAATAATTATTGAAAATTTCATTCCAATAAAAAGTAAGCCATAAAGAAAATACTATTTTATCGTTTTGACAGCGGATAAATAGGAAGGTAACTTTTTGCAAGTGATAATAGATATTTATGATTTTTTTAAAATTTGATTTTGTTCTTGCATTTGCAAGTGAAAATGAATTTCCAAAAAAATTGGCGCGGGACGGTGAACGATTTTTTAATAATTTGGTTTTCTTGCATTTGCAAATGAAATTAATTTTAAAAAAAATTGCCGCGGGACGGTGGACGATTTTTCGATAATTTGGTTTTATTCATGCATTTGTAAGGGAAATTAATTTCCTAATTTTATCTTCGATAAATCAACGAAATTATATCGCCCAAATAATTATAATTGATATCACATAAAATTCAAAATACTGATTGCGTTCGAACTTAAAACATTTTAATTTAATCGTTGTCTATATTCAATAATTATATCGCGTGAATTCTACATACAATGGCTGCTAGTGCAAACCCTGATCAGGAGAGACTAACTTCATTTAACTGGTGACAAAAATTTCTCGATTATTTTAAAGATAAATGCTATAAATAAAACTAATAAATTTTAATACATTTCTCTACACAGAGAGACGTTAACAAAAAAAACAAAAAAATTACGTGAATAATTCTAGAAAAAAATTCAGGGGATATTTACTTTATGTTAGTTAATAATTAATATTTTATAAATTCGCATAACTTAAAACTAATGTGTATACGGAACGGGGGTAGCTAAATATGTAAATACAGGGAACAGCGAATTCATAAAAACATAGCTAAATTACTGAAAAGAAATTAGTTTTAACCACATCAGAGGATGTGCTAGAAGTAAAAAATATGCCCTGAATATAATCATTATTAATTTATCCAAATATATACAAATAATTTTGTATTATTTTTATTTCAAGCATTCATCTCCAAAATAATCAAGGAACGTTTGACAACAGAGAAATGAAGCCGCCTCCCTCAACCAGCGCTCATACTAACAGCCACTATATATAAAATATCGCAATAATATTAATGGATACAGAAATAAATTAAACTAACTTATTCAAAGTTAAAACATAAGCTAAATTTCTTATTTTATAAGATATCGATCATAATCATTTGATCCCTATAATTTAATTAATTCATCACGGTTATGCTTGATAAATGAAAAGAACTACCGAGTGAGAAAACTAGCCTTAAAATATTACACACCAAGACTGAGGGAGGCAAATTATTTCCTTACTTTTTTTACAATTTAAATATTTCAAACCGTTTCGTAAAAGTGGTTGTGTAGAAAATTATTACTTTAAATCTTAGTAATTCTTTGAAAAATTAAAATACAATTATCTAAAATAAAATATTAATTATTATAATAATTCTTTCATATTTAAAATGTTCCATTCTCAATAAAAAAATCATACTGTTTTCTATGATTTAAATTACTTAAATAAGGCTACAACAAAAATTTTATGAAAATTTATTGATGAATTATTCAAATTCACTTCGATCTACCCTAAAATCACCCTTTAATCTATAACAAATTAATGGTAACAATCACACTAGGCAGTTGATTTCATTTCCCTAACTTTAACTTCGACAAATCAATGAAATTATAGCTTCCAAATAATTATAATCGGTATCACATAAAATACAAAATATAGATTGTGTTCGAACTTAAAACTTTTTAATTTAATCGTTGTCTATATTCAATAATTATATCGCGAGAATTCTACATACAATGGCTGGTAGTGCAAACCCTGATCAGAGGTGACTAACTTCATTTAACTGGTGGCAAAAATTTCTCGATTATTTTAAAGATAAATGCTATTAATAAAACTAATAATTTTTAATACATATCTCTACACAGAGAGGCGTTTACAAAAATAAAAATTGTGTGAATAATTTTAGAAAAAAATTCAGGGTATATTTACTTTATGTTAGTTAATAATTAATATTTTATAAATTCGCATAACTTAAAACTAATGTGTATACGGAACGGAGGTAGCTAAATATATAAATACAGGGAACAGCGAATTCATAAAAACATAGCTAAATTACTGAAAATAAATTAGTTTTATCCCCATCAGAAGATGTGCGAGAAGTAAAAAATATGCCCTGAATATAATCATTATTAATTTATCCAATTATATACAAATAATTTTGTATTATTTTTATTTCAAGCATTCATTTCCAAAATAATCAAGGAACGTTTGGCAACAGAAAAATGAAGTCGCCACCCTTAACCAGCGCTCATACTAACAGCCACTATATGTAAAATATCGCAATATTTTTAATGGATATAGAAAAAAATTAAACTAACTTATTAAAAGTTAAAACAGAAGCTAAATTTCTTATTTTATATGATATCGATCACAATCACTTGATCGCTATAATTTAATTAATTCATCAAAGGTTATGCTTGATAAATGAAAAGAACTGCCGAGTGAGAAAACTACCCTCAAATTGTTACACATCAAGACTGAGTGAGACAAATTATTTCCTTACTTTTACTACGCTCAATATGTTACATATAAAGGTTGAATGTTTTAAAAAGTATAAGAGTAAAGAAAAAATAATGCCTTTACTTTTTTTATAATTTAAATAATTCAAACCTATTATTAATGTTAAGGGGGTTGTGTTAAAACGTAGGTGTTTTAGTAACGAATACTACAGCTGAACAATATTTAGTAATGAAAACGTGTGTACAGTAAAAATTTATTATGTGAAATGGTGAAGGTGTTTAAAAAATATTAACCGTAAATACATATATTTGAGAAATGTTACTTAATTTATACTGTTAAAAAAAACTGTGCTCTTGATTTGATTCCATTATGTACGAAGTACTAAAATATTAGGAATTATTGTAATGCTCTGGCAACTATTTGTAATTAACGCATATATAACTGGACAAAATTGTGGGCATAGAGTTGTAAAATTACGTTTATTGTTAATTATTATATTCGAAGATATATTTGAAAAACCTTTTAATAATAATTTATTATTAGATTCAACCAAGACAAAATTAATGTATAGTATGTTTAGAATTATTAAAACAGTGCCCCTAGGAACATTGCTAGAAATATCATGGACAAAATGTTATATTATTTACATTTGTTGTTATTTATTTTATTTGCAGATATATTTTAAAAACCAGTGGCAGTGAATTTTAATATTTACTGTTCATTTCCTGCCGTACAAAATATTTTGTAATTATTATTTATTTGTATATGATAAATAATAAATATTTATATTTGTTTTCCAGTGCAAAAATTATTTAGTTGCGGAGAGAAAATTTACTACTCGTAGAATAGAATAGAATATTTTTTCCGCAATTAACCGCTACGTATCGTCGGTAAGTACACCTCTGGTATACTTCTGAAGTATTTTAGCCGTACACTAACTAACCATTTATTAGGTACAACTAAAATCAAACACAATAAATATATAGTACAACCGACCTGAAAACCGAAAACCGAATCAGAATGTGTTTCCTATAAACTCTAAACGGTGACTTATGTCTCTGAAATAATTTTTTATTCGAGTGTACTTCGCGATTTTAAACTAAACCTAACTTTACGTGTATAAGCCGCATATTATACCTGAAATAATAATAATAAAAAAAAATAACCGAATCATTCGATACTACCAGGCTATATTCTACAACAAGTTTATTGTAGAATACACCGGCAGTAGAAGAGACCGCAGGGCCCCGGGGCCAACGTCCTGACGGCGAGTGAAGCTAAACTAATTTTATAAAACCAGGACTTCTAGCTAAATGATTGTGTGCAACGGACGGACAGACGGACAAAATATAAACATGGTGCCATCCTCGTGATATCTTGAATCATTATTTATTAATTCATTAATAAATAATACTCAAAATGTCACAAGTTTTTGTGTTCCCAGCGTTTGTGATTTTATATGTCTTAATTCTTATTTAAACTGAATTATTTATTTGTAACAATAAAATTAATTGAAACAGTATAGCCTAATAATTAAATAAAAGTGCTGAATAGGATTGAGAAAAAGTTATTTAATTAATAACAATTATTTTTACGAATCTAAAATAAGAGACATATAATAATCACGACAAATACCATGAAATATATTTAAATAATTCGATTAATTAATTCACCATTAATGCCCAGCGTATGATAGATCATACGTTAATCACACTTTAAGATTATGTTTCTGCCAGACTATGGCATTTCAAACTGGATCAACTTTGTCAGGTTATTCATTTGATATTGCGCTCTACATTTAAATGTGAAATATTTTACTCATAATACTTACAAGTTAACAACATATAGAAATATGAAATCAATATTTAAAGATAAATAGTTCTGGGCATTAATAGGTTAATCAATTGAAATCAATAACAAAATGAAACACAGCTGAAATACTTTATTCTTTATTCACAGTACAAAACATGAAAATATATGAGTGACACTGGAACCGGAACCTTCTCCTTAGGGACCTGGGGAACCATGGGACCTCAGTAATGGTATCTGACCTAGACTTAATACTACGAATTTTGAAAATAGTTGCTATTACATAATTATCAAACTATATCTAGCTGAAAGAGAAACACAAACGACCTGTAAAAAAAATATGTAGCTGAAAACAACCGTTCATATTAGTACTAAAACTAAGGATAAAAATATAATAGCAACTTGATAAATTTTAATTCCAAAATTGGGAAAACATTGAGCCCAAAATTGAGCTAAAACACACATGAGTACATGGCTGGGAACAACAAAACGGCTAATGAAAACCTTCACATACCTTTGACCTCTGGTTGCTCCTGCAGAGATCTGACTTCAACTCCGGGCTGCTGCACCACTGCCTACTGTAAACAAAGAAACAAATATTGTACTTAGAGTCAAGTGACAAAAATAATACAAATATTAAAGATTTATTATTCAAAAATTAAACAGAAAAATGAGATGAATTAATTATCAATACCAACCTCTCAGCTGCGGCGACGACTCCCGGCTCCAATGATCTCTATCGCGGAACGGACAACGCACTAAGAACGGAATACAACTCGCGACTTTAACACTCTTTAAAAGTAATAACACTCGCGACACTCCCGCACTACTGCATCCCCCTTGGACGCCACTGGATCCTGCAAATAAAAATGATATTGAACACAAAGTCACACAGACAGCAAACAGCTTCAGCTGCTATTTGGGCAACTGATTACAAACAACAAAGTTAGAAATAAGAATAAACTTTGGAGCTCCACCCAACCAACAACATTTTTTATTTAAATTATTGTATTGGGTGATGAATTATAAATACAGGAATCTGGGTTCGATCCCAGATATCCTCATGTAGGTGATAACTATTTAGTTACTAAAAGTAACCAAATAATTTTCTACAAATTTTGTATTTTGCAAAAGTAAAGTTGGGTGAACTACAGAGCTGATGTTCATCAGAAATAAATAAATGGTATCGCCATACCAATATTTATTTCTTTTCCACCAAAATCTGCAAGTGCAGATCTGTAGTTACCCCCAAATTGGGTAGGGGTCTTACCAATTCAGGCTGCATCAGCAACTCCGCCAGAACTGCCCCAGGAGTCGGTTGAAACTAGAGGCGTCCTGAAGACTGCGATCTGAAAACAGAAAGATTCAATATTTTTAATCATTTTATATCAATTAATAATTAATTGAAATAATATAATTAAAATGATTTACCATCAGTGTTTTCTAAGACCTGGAGGGCACTTCGTAGTGAAGATTAAGACTGGATGAGATGTCCTGGTTTCACCTGAAAAAAAAATCAAAATATTATTAGTTTTAAATAAGTTTTTGATAATTATTTATCATTTTTCAAGTTAATTTCCAAAATAAAAAATTTACTGTATATTGCATATAGGCAAATATATAATTTTTTGAGAAAAGTTGAAATTTTGTTAAAATAATGATAAATATTACTAATTTCATCAATAATAATCAGGAAATCAATAATTATTGACTATTTCCATAGTTTCTGTATCAATAATATGAAAAAAAATGTATTTCATAGTATTGTTGTATATGTCCGCCCAAGCCAAATTATGTATTAAGTATTTCAAACAATTTTTTTTGATTTCGCATATAAATTATATATCAAAATGACCAGCAGAACATACTGAATCGATTGATATACTTTTTACATATTGAAATCAAAAAAATTTGATTGAAAACTCAAATTTGAAACGGACAAATACGCAAGTTGTCAGAATCGCGCCAGAAACAAATGAATTAATGCAACTGTCATGGCCGCTGGACCAGTGGCTCTCAACCCATGGCGCCAACATTGAAAACTTGTTTAGAATTTTTTATTCACAAATTTAATTTAAACTTAACAATACCCATAAAATAAATATTTTCAAATATAAAATAATTTAAAAAGTACTTTTTATTACATATTTCATTATTTAAACAAATAATATAATTTACGTGCAAATAAAGCAGATATGGACGTTATGTTTTTGAAAATTCCAAATTTAGCACTATTCCAGACTAAATAAAGGGTTCAAAAATCAATTCTACAGGCTACTAAAATATATCTACACACAATTTTATTTAAGATTGCTAGTGACATGGAGATTTGTTTCCTTTGCTTAAAATAAAAGAAGAGAACAATATCAATTTTGACATTTGTAAATTTCAAATAATCAACAGGTGATATTTAACTTAAATAATGAACCTAGGCATTGAAATTGATTATTTAAATAATTATCAATACAATCATTTTCAAGAAACAACTAATGATTTATATAAAACAGTGGATATTAAAAGAAAATGTTTAGTTCAAACTTTTAAGGCTTCAAGTAGTTTGTTAGTTAGGTAACTATACACATTAGTTCATAAAAATTATAATTATTATTTTTTTGTAGAGGAAAGGAAAATGTACGTGATCTTATTGAAGAGGGAATAAAAGAGTGTAACGAACTTGTTGATGACCAATCTGTAATAAACAATTATGCTTCCACCATAGAAAATTTAACAGAAAATGTAAATAAAAACCATTGTCTTCAATGGAAACATGAATTAAAAGTAGAAGATTATGATAGTATGATTAAATCGTTGCAATGTTGTTCTGATAATGAAATTCCTGAACAAGAATTTGCGACGTTATTCCAAAAGAAATTACTGAAAGTAGAACCTGTAAAACATAATACTTACAATCTCACAAGACAGAATCAACCTTCAACAGTTAATAGTACTAGTAACATTAGAAACCAAGCTCTATGTCAAAAGAAACTTCCTGTTGAAGATAACAGAACTCATAATTTTCAAAAGAATGTATGTGTTGAAGATACTGGTAATAATCCAGCAGTTAAAAGAAATAACTGTGGCTTATTCAAAACAGCAAGAGATGAACTGGAAGTGCAGAATGCAAAAAAATACGGATCTAAACAAAATAGTAATAATAACAACCAACAGCAGCAACCATTGTTTTCATACGGTGGTCAAAAAAAATCTCTGGGTGCTAGACGAGGTGTTCAAGGCAAATTTATTCCTCCAGTTCGGACAGAATCTAATGAGTAAGTTTTTAACATTCATGTTTCTTTTGTGGTTATATTAATGGGTATTTCAGAGTTGGTACCTCGTCGCTTTCTAAGCAAAACAGCCCCAACTGGGATTCAGATGAAATTGTAGACGAAAGATTAAAAAATATTGACCCAAAAATGGTTGAATTAATTCGATCAGAAATTATGGACTCGGGTGCTCCTATTTCTTGGGATGATATAGCAGGGCTGGAATTTGCTAAAACAATCATCAAAGAAGTTGTGGTTTGGCCTTTACTAAGACCTGATATTTTTACCGGTTTACGGAGACCTCCAAAGGGTATTTTGCTGTTTGGTCCACCAGGCACTGGAAAGACACTTATAGGTAAATCTATTTTAAATTATTAAAAACTGATCTCCCAAGAACCCAAACTAAAATTAAAAAGACTTTTGGCTTCTGTAGAATAGTTACTTAATTTAATACAACATTTAGTAATTCGAAACGTTCTAAAATTACTTTAATAAAAAAATACTTCAAATTAAAGTGGTAGACATGTCTCTGTAACTTCTATTCGAAGCAAACAGTTTTAGAATATTGTTTAGTGTTAAAACCGAAGCTAAAACACTTCTCTTAATTCTTCTTTTTAATGTAATCCATATTAATTCTGGTTTGTTTATAGGTAAATGCATAGCATCTCAAAGTCAATCGACATTCTTCAGCATCAGCGCTTCGTCGCTCACATCAAAGTGGATCGGAGACGGGGAGAAAATGGTCCGAGCGATGTTTACTGTAGCGCGTTGCCATCAGCCCGCGGTCGTGTTCATCGACGAAATTGATTCACTACTTTCGCAGAGAAGTGACTCAGAGCACGAGAGTTCCCGCAGAATCAAGACTGAGTTCCTGGTGCAGCTAGATGGCGCTGCAACTGGTGACGAAGACCGCATTTTGGTCATCGGAGCTACTAACCGTCCTCAGGAACTTGATGAAGCTGCACGGAGGAGGTTTGTCAAGAGACTCTACATACCTCTTCCTGAAAAATTGGTAATTACTTTCCCCTTAAAATATAAGATTTATTTTATTAGAAAAAATACATTTTGAACAACTTTTATATTAGGTTTGTTCCAAGTGGTCATTTCTGACAAGTTTGTGAAAATTTCAGTGCGCCTGTGAGCGTATGTATATGCAATTTTTTTTGTTTTGACAGCTAACCTTAAATATAAATAAAGATATTCATACATTTTTCGCTACAAAAAAGAAATGAAGCTTATGTTTCATACTTAACTTGTTTACATTTATTGCAGGCGCAGTGAAATTGCCACAAACTTGTCAGAAATGACCACTTGGAACAAACCTATATACACATTTTGCTGTAAAGGTACAAGGGTATAAAAGCAAATATTAATTTTAAATGTTACAGGCAAGACTCGAATTAGTTAAAAGATTAATAAATAATGAAAGAAATGAACTTTCGGACGAAAATATTATTGAAATAGCGGATTTGTCTGATGGATACTCAGGAGCTGATATGAAAAGTTTATGTGCTGAAGCATCACTAGGCCCCATCAGGTCTATTGATATCAGCATGATTCAAAACATTCAAGCAGATCAGGTAATTATTACTATTAATAGGATACAAAATCATATTTTTTATTTATTTTCTTTATATTTAAATACATAAATAGACAGTGAACAATTATTGTTAATAATAAGTTTGAGTTTCGCTATAAAATTTCGCCAGTCAAAATACCTTCACCTAAAATATTTTTGCGGTAGGTGCGACCAATAACAATGCAGGATTTTCGCTCGGCGTTGAGTCGCGTCCGCGCCAGCGTCTCACCAGGAGACCTGGAGCAGTACGTCACTTGGGACCGAACTTACGGAGCCGGCGGTTGGTGAACTCCTGGATGATTAAATGTGCCATTGAGGAAGTCCTCAAGAGTTAACAGTATGACGCTCTCATTTTCATCTATTTTAATATTGTTCACGTTGTCACTTTGAAAGCAAACAGTTCTCGTTTTCTTTCGTTTTTTTGTTCTAGTGGTTTCTGTGTCTGGTGGATTTAATAAGTCATACAACGTCGTAGTCTTACGTTTTTTTATAACTTGATCAAATGTATCGCAAAATCCATTGTAATCTTTTCGTTTACTTGTTGAATACACACTGTTATTTTTTTCTTGAGTGCAAGATTGTGTTGTTGATTCATACTGCAACTTTTCCTGTTCACAGTTTTGTAAAGAGTTGTTGAGGATAGCTTTCTCAGAAAGTTGTACTTTATCACATACACCAACGGAATGTTTATTATCTACTACTGGCTTCGGTGCAAGGTTATTTTTATGATTTGAATCTGCCAATTTTTCACAGATTCTATTTAAATTTGTACCTTTTTTGTATTCAATACATTTAGTATTATTGTCATCTAATACATTTTTCTGGCGTTTCTTACTCGTGGCATTTTGTTCTATTTTTTTATTGGAATAATTTTTATTATTTTGAGGTTCTTCATCTTTCACAATTTTATTTATATTTTTGTCATTTTCTGGTACATTTTTTAAATGCTCAAGTTTCTCTAACTGAACAACTTGCTGTTTACATTTATAGTTTTCCATTAATAATTCATTTGTATTTTTAAATGTATTAACTGTATCTAACTGTATTTTTGCTGAAATATCTGAATGTTTAAATTCGTTACTGTTCACGTAAGAATTTTCAGTATCAAAAACTTTTTCATTATTACTATTAACAATTTTAGATCTATTACTTCTTGGACTAAAGAGTATATTTGACTCTTCCTTTTTATTTGCTGTGTTTTCATTTTTATCAATTACATAATTATTTTTATTTCTATTACATACTTTTCTATATGATTCCTGCCATGATTTAACAATTTTTTTCTGCTTCCGCTTGCAACCTCGATTTGACTTTTTAAACCTGCGTCTAAAACTCTTATACGCTTGTATTTTTATAGATTCATTATGCTTAATAGGAGGCAGAGATAATACGGAGCTGGTGCTATCCGATATATTTTTTTCTGATACACTGTACATACCCAGACTAGAAACTGGAATTTCATTTGTTGATGTATATTCCTTTTCTACTCTGGAAAAAAAGGCATCCCAGTCTTGTATGCGTCGTGCTTTAACTTCATCTGATATTAAACGACCTGAAAAAAAAAAACTTACATGATGCAAGTTGGAAGAAATAACAAAAGAATTATATTGTTAATACAAAACTTACCTTCGGGTAAATGGAATTCCATAGTATTGTATTTATTTGTTTTGTTTATGTTTGTTACTTTAAAATTTTTAGGTTTGATTGGTTGGACGTAAACAGTACACCAAATGTCAAATGAATTTCTTGCAACCGTCTTCAGATGTCGCCATAAGTAGCTACCTAAAAACCCTGTTCGATAAAGCGATTGTGTCCTTGTTATTTTAATAAAATTTGATCCAAAATATTGTTTTCTGCATTCAATTTTGAAAAATAATAGAAATGACAACAAATCAAATTTTCACACTTGGCGGAATTACTATCATTACAAATAAATTAATGATTAAAAACGATAATCGGAAAGGAACTATGTATGTGAATGGTGTTCCCGATGTTATTTATTTATTAATTTTTATCGATTTCACTTGACCTTCCATACACTGATGAAGAGAAAATATATTTCGAAATATTTTCTGATTAGTTTTTGGTGAATCAAATAACCGGAAGTGGTAGTTTACTTGAAGCCCTATTAAATTGTTTTGAAATATCTGAGTAAATTATGATTTAATGATAATTTTTGTTATGAGAATAATGTTTCAAATATTATTATCTACAATTATTGTTTGAAACATTTTTATCTTACTGTCACCATTTACGAATTACAACACGTTAAAGAAAAATTATATTTTGATATTTTCGTTTAAATCTGCAAACCTGAAAAATGGAAAAAATGTTATTTTGTGATTTGAATCATAATTGAAAACTCAATTTTTTGAAGGGATGAGCATTTCTTGATAGTGATAGTCCGGGTTTCTGTATTGTTCGATAAGAAATCTATGGCGGGAGGTATTGTAGTACAATTACAAATAAATTGCTTGCAAGTTTTAAGAAAAATTAAAATATGTAGATGCTTAAAACATTTTTATTGAAATATAAACTATATTAGGTATTAACATAATTATTTAACAACAATTTATACACCAGTATTTTGTTTGATCCACGAGCGCTGAGCAGCAACATTGGAGTAGACACCAGGGTAGCTAGCACTAGCGCATCCAATACCCCAAGACACGATGCCCACCAGTCTACCATTAGCAGCAAGGGGCCCACCAGAATCACCCTGGCAGGAGTCCTTCCCACCCTGGGTCACTCCGGCACAGATCATGCGAGCAGTGATGTCGTATCCGCGGTACTTATCCTGGCACGTGGAGCGAGCGATGATGGGTATATCGACGCGCTGCAGCTGCACTGGAAGAGATCCACCGGAAGAGAGTGTGCCCCAGCCGGAAGCAGTGGCCACGACGCCGCTGCTGGGCTCGGAGTCTGTCAGAGGGATAGCACGCACGCCGGACTGGCCCACAGGGAAAGGTGTGGAGACTTTGATGAGCGCGTAGTCGTAGTCAATGTTTCTCGAGTTGTAGTTCGGGTGCACAATTATCTGTTAGTAAATATAGAAAATGATAGTATTAATCCTGGACAGTCACACTTCTTTCACAATTACACAAACGTAACCAGATGTAATTTTTCTAGGGATTTTACCCTATTGTAGACACCCGGTTTATGTATGTGCGGAAGGTAAAATTGATCGAATATGATGAAATAAACAATTTTCCTTTTCCTATTTCACGTACACAAAGTCAATTTTGTGACCTTGTTTTTCTCAAAAACAATGCTACAAAAGTGAATTTTGTGCAACTGTTTTTGGGAAATATATTATTTGCAAAATTAACAGTCTGTCAAACTTGGAGCTGTCATTGCTCACGTAAAATTATTGAATCGGAGCCTCTGCGTCGGGGTTGCGGCCTGGGCCCCGATAGGCCCCGCGGGCAAAGTCCCTTGGTGATCAGTGGTATATTAAACATTCCGTACAATTTTATTTTATTTTTATTGAATTTATGAACGTGAAATAGGAAAAGTAGTATGAACAACTCGTGTTAAAATGCCTAATTGTAATTGTACAAAAAAGGTCATTGTAACACTAGTTGCACAATATACTATTGTATGATTTTAACTGAGTCAAATGATATGATTCTGGGCTTGTATTCCGGTACCTGGGAAGCCTGGTGCACGGTGCCACCGCTGCCGCGTCTGCTGCTGCCAGCACGCAGGGAGATGCGAGACGCACTGGAGCCCGACACGCAGTGAGCTGCTGTCACAGCCCAGTTCGCTGAAATGATGGAAGCACCGCAAATATGAGAGCCGGAACTTTGTAGAGACAACTGGTACGGAAGCTCTTCGATCGTCGTTGGCTGACCGCCTACGATGCGTCCGTCCAGACGTGGGGCGATACGGAGGTGAGATCCTGAGGAATCATTGAAAATATTTACAATCGTCTTTGCCTAAATGGAATATATTCAATTCCCCAGTTTTTTAAAGTAATATTACTGTTTTTAGGTAATTTCTCATACAGAAATCGTAAATTGTCTTCCCATCAACGAATAAACTTCCGAATAAATTATTTGTCAAATAAATAAAAAATTACGCATCAAAAAAAGACAGCTAGAACAATTACCATCATTAGAACTAAGATTTCGATGCAACATTTTTCATCTATTCGGCGAAAAATTTATTCGGTATTTTATTTGTAGATAGAAAGATCGGTTTTAAGAAAACTAAAATGTGTTTACAAATTTTTTTTGATCAAGAACATTAATACATTTATTGTTAATATTGTGAACGTTTATGTTCAAGATATGACTGTGTTAAAATGGTTCGTTTTCAGTCCATAATTCTAAAAAATAAATTTTCGAGGGATGACCGGGAGATTGAAAGGCGAGTGTCTGCAGGGTGCAAGGTATTGGGTGCTCTGGATACATCGAAATCTGAATGTATCTAGAGATGCTCGATTAAGTGTTTATAATGTATGGTTCTGAATGTTGGGTGTGGATGAAGAAGCATGAACGACGTATAACTGCTGTGGAAATGAGGTATTTGAGAAGAGTGTGTGGGTTAGTGTCCGGAATACATTGGTGGATGGTGAGTGTGAGATTGAGGAGAATGTTGTTAAGAAAGTGGGAGTGAGTCAATTGAGGTGGTTTGGACATCAATGAAACTTTGGCAAAACTAATATATGCGGGTGAGTTTGAAGGTGAACGATTGCGTGGGCGTCCGAGGTATAAGTTAGTTATGACTGATTGTTGTGTGATCGAATGATTCCGAGTGTGAAGAATAGACGAGCATGTATAAATGTGGACGAGGCGAAAGTGGTGTGCCAGGATAGAAATGTTTGATTGTTGGTTGACTGTGTTTCTGGGTTCGTGCTACTCCACTGAGTGGGATATAGCGTGACGTTATTTATGTATGTATTACGTATTATATACCATACTCCACTAAGATATTTAATTGTTATTTTCATATATCCCACGGCATAAATTTTTAACAATTGTTAACGGAACGTCAGATCAATTATGGACATGTTAACGATTATGTTAACAGTTACATCAACAGTAGATTAATTAATTAGTAAAAAATTAGTATTGTGTAATGTAGTTTACTTTTGGGGTTGTAAGTCGATGTTTCGGTAGTCTGGTATCATAAATGTATGTGTATAGACGTGTGAATGAAGCGCTATTAATATAATTAGAGATTCGTATTTGTGCGTTACTGTGAGAGTGAATTGAATTGATAACAGACATATAAATGAAATGACAAATGTTAAAAGAATGCCATTGTTAACCCGTTTTAACAATAAATCTGTGAGATATGTAACATACCGCTTTTGGTTACGAAAGGGTTAAATAAAATAATTAGAAGAAATTTTACTAAGTTTTTGCTCTTACCGTACGCCAGCGCACACACTGCAGCCAATACAATCAACACTTTACACATTTTGCTCATCGACGAAATCATCTTAGTATTGTGTCCCTTTTATACTATATTTCATATCTGATAATAATCTAAAGCATGATGTGCTAAAATTATAATTGATATACGTTTTCCCGACGTACTATAAATTTTTTAAAATTCCGAATAAAAATAATCCTTTTTGTTAAAATGTGAATTAGATAAATAAACAATATACTATGTCTTAGATAGTATCTACAAACAGTGTATATAAATGGTTATCAGGTATTAGAGTTAATTCTTCCATTAATGTTTAATTGTAATATAATCTAAAAAGATTAATGTAATATAATAAGATTTATATCTACGATTTACAATGCAATAGTTTTACAAAAAATATGGAAGATATGACTCGAAATACATAGTATTCAATTACTGCAAGTATTATTTATAGAATAAGGTATATTATCTTATTTCAACATCTCTTAGTACCAATCCATGCTTGTTGTAAGTACAATATACTATTATTATTCGACGTGTCGGCTTTCGGCAACAAACTTAAATACGAAAACAATACATTTGTTTAATAAAATCATTCAAAACAAGTAATTGAAGCATGTATTCTATATGTCCAAAATGTGTCAAGTATAATTATTAAACATTCAAATACAAATGATTAAAAAAATCAGCTGGGAAAAATTTCACAAAATTTCACTGAAAATTTGGACTTTCTTTTTATTGCGTTTCTATATTAATCAAGCTGTAAGGAACTCATTATTGAAGAGCGCATCGTCATATCTCTTAAATTTGTTGAGATATGATAATTTTTCATATTTTTGGAAGTGCAACTTTCATAAACTGTAACTCAAAAACTATGCGAGATATCGCAAAATATCTTCAAATTTGGGCTTTTGGTAACATTTAGAATAAATTAGAAAATTTTGAAAATTTTGAAAAATTTTTGAAAATTTTCTGAGGGCGTTATCTCGCAAAATAAAGAAGATACGGGCTCGTGGTGGTCACCATTCGATTCAGCTCGTCAAAATACATAAGTATGCAAAATTTCATAAAAATCGGCTCACGGGTTGCGAAGTTATAGTAAATAATCTGTAAATGGCCTTTTTCGGCCCGAAAGCCAAGGGGTACCTATTGAAGTTTTTCATGAAAACGGCCATTTTTAGACTTTTTACTGTAACTTTTGAGCCCTTTGGCCGATTTTTCTGAAATTTTGCATACTTATGTATTTTGACGAGCTGAATCGAATGGCGTACATTACAGCTTCGTATCTTCTATAATTTTCGAGATATCGTCTTTCAAAAATTTGGGAAAAAATTCAAAAATTTTCAAAATTTTCAAAAGTTCCTAATTTATTTTAAAAGTCATCAGAACGGCCAAACTAAAGATAATTTTTCGATATCTTGCATAGTTTTCGAGTTTCATGCCCTCAAAGTTGCACTCCTGAAAACATCAAAAATCACCATAATTCCAAAAATATAAGAGCTATTACAGTGCGCTTTGCGGCTATGGGATTCTTAGAGCTTGTTTTATACAGAAATGCAATAAAATAAAATTCTAATTTTAAGTGAAATTTTAAGATTGGAGCACAAAATTAGACTTCTGTGTATTTACTGTCTGCAAGTATTCTATTATCATCCTACAAATATCTGAATGGGTGGCATCCAGTACTCAGGCTTAAAACAAAACAAAATCAACAATAAAATTTGTTTAAGACTTCCATGATCTTAGTAGCGAAATCTTCTCGTATGCAGTCGAGAAGAACCGCAATTTGCAAACTGCTTGGAATTACAAAATGCAGTCTAAATTAAACGCCAAACCATTAATTAGGAAATAATTCATGGTGTAAAGTAATAGTTATTTGTCAAACTAGAGAGGAAAGCGTTTCTTTTTCCCCCTTGAGTTCGAAGTTTGCCTCATGAGCGCAGCGAGTGTGGCATTTCGAACGTTGTAGCAATGGACCAATCTTAAATATCTTTAATAAGTTGTCAAATTGTGATTTGATAAGAAAAAGAAAAATATGACATAATTGTAAGATAATATAAATTATGTATATCACTAAAATAAGGATTTTTAATCAAATTAGGAATTTATTTATAATTTTTGTAATATATTGTTTGTAAATAACATTCATATTGGTAACACTTCTATATTTTTCTCTCTAGAGAGGAACAACACATTTTCCTCACTATTTCGAGAGAAGAACAGTGGGGTTTCCTACCATGTCGTGAAAAAAAAAACAATTTTCTTTAAAAAATTAAGAATTTGAAGTTGGTATTGCGCTTTGCGCCAAATAGTTCAATTGTTCTGTCAGTGAGCTGTGCAACGAAGTGTTTGTGTGCGTGGAAAAATAGAATTTTCACCCAAAATATTTTAGATTACATGTTTAAAACTTATATCAATCGATTCAGTATTTTTTGTGGTCATTGTATAAATTGTTGCTGAAATCAAAAACTTTGTTTTTGCTCAGTTGAAAACATTTAACGCCACTTCAAATGTAAGCATTGTTTATTTTATTATTATAAGATTATTACTGCTATAAAAGTTATCAATAAGAACAATAATGTTTATTTGTAAATGTACCAGTACTGAAATAAGAATATTTAAGTAGAACGAAAGAATTTTTAAATGTAAGAAAATAATTGTAATATTTGATTGCTGGGATTTTGATTTGATTCAACATGTGTAATATGTATTTGTGTATACAGTGGATTTTAATGAAAATTAATTCATATTAGTATGCATTTGGTCACATTTCAGGATTCAAAACCCATGGGAACTCCAGAGCATTGTTGCAAGGTGAGATTTATATCCTGGTAACCGAACTTCGCTGCTTGGGCTCTCGTATTGTACAGACGTAATGAAGACAACAAAAAGATAAGTCTATCTTTATTCATTTACCTCTTTCAAATGATAACGATTAAATGATTGTAATGAATGTCCTAAAATCTAACAATTTAAAATTATATTTTTAACTTTGAATAATTTAATTGCTTCGTGCAGTTAATAATTATACCACGATGTTTTACTATATACTAATGATTAAGAAAGACATATGTTGTCAAATATTCCTAAATTATTTTAACAATAAATGCTTCAAGTAAATTTAATCTATTCTACAATGTCAGTAATTTAATTATAATTTATATAGTCGCTTTTTAGGTTAAGTTAGTTATAATTAGCTACCCTCCGTTCCGAAATATACACATATTAGTTGTAAGTCAAGCGGTTATATAAATGTTGAACGATGATCTTTAACAATTATTTAAAGAACAAAAATTATGCGAAATAAATATAATAACGTTCATTTTATTTGAAGCATTGTTCAAAAACTTGTCCGTCTTAATCAGCTTTCATGCTGCCTGTCATTGTATCTTGCGATATTTTTATTGAACTCAGGAGGCAACCAAATTAAACTGCGCAAAGCTCACACACCAATTACAATTATTTAAACGTTATAATTTTGTTGATTATTGAAAAAACTTAATATCTGAAGAGTAACTGGGCAGTGTGACTGATGCTACAAAAATGTTGCAGATTTAGAGTTCACGAAGCTCTCAGACAGTTTCATCCAGACAGAAATGATGGTTGTTAGGAGATCGTTGAGGTGTGCACCTGGAGAAGTGACCATCGAGGAATACGACAGCAATTACGTTCAAGGGAAGTAGACATTTCACTTGACACTCAATTCAATTTGCAGAATATACAAAATTCATTTTATTTCATTAAATTGCTCTCTACATTCAGTAACTTTGTCTGATAATTTTTAATCAACACATTGTTGCTTTTTCAATCATTTTATTATTAATTTTATGTATTCGTTACATTTATATTATATTTATTTAGCTCCACCCGATCCGTACCGTTTACACATGATAGTTTTTAAGAAAACGAATATATAAAATTATATACCTACGTATAGAGGGTAATAAAATTATTGTTTAATTCATAAAATTAAACAATTAATAACACTTGTACTTTTAACATTTAAAATTTATGCGACATAATTATTGAATGCACATAAAAATTAAATTAAAATCTTTGAATTTCGAATATTATTCAATTTACTAATTAGATACTTAAAACTCATAAAACATGATGATCAGTTTGATTTCATGTTTTTCAGCTCGAGACACAACCAACCTTCGCAAACACTTCCGGCAGTCCGTGAAACTCCCGGTGATCCGTGTCCACCTCCAGGAGTAGAACTTGACTCTCGAACTTATAGAATATACTCGGGCTCTCGTGACGTCCAGATGCAATGAAGACATGACAAAAGATAAGTTTCTTTTTATTTATTTGCCTCGTTCAAATTATAACGATTAACTGATTCGTGCGTTCAATATTATATAACTGGTGGTTCAGAAAGACTTGGGTCAAATATTCCCAAATTGTTTTAACAATAAATGCTTCAAGTAAATTTTCTCTATTTTACAATGTCAGTAATTCAATTATTATTTATATAGTCGCTATTTAGGTTAAGTTAGATATAATTAGCTACTCCTCCGTTCCGAAATACACACATATTAGTTTTAAGTCAGGCGATTATATAAATGTTCTTTAACAATTAGTTTAACAACAAAAATAACCAGAACTATGCAAAATGCACATTTTATTTGAAGCATTGTTCAGATACAATATAAATTCAGTATACATTTCAAACTTCACAATTGTTTAAACGTTATAATTTTGATAAAAATTGAAAAAAGCTTGAATATCTGAAGAGCAGCTGGACAGTGTGACTGATGATACAAAAATGTTGCAGATTTAGAGTTCACGAAGCTCTCAGACAGTTTCATCCAGAGCAGATGATGATTGTCAGGAGGTCGCAGAGGTTTCTACCTAGAGAAGTGACCATCGAGGAAGACGACCGAAACAAAGTTTAAGGGAAGTAGATAATTTCACTTGACACTCAATTCCTTTTGCAGAATATACGAAATTCATTTAATTCATTAAATTGCTTTCTGATGCATTCAGTAACTTTGTCCGATAATATTTATGCAACACTTTGTTGTTTTTCAGTTATTGTATTATTAATTTTATTTATTCGTTACATTTATTTAGCTCCACCCGATTCGTACCGCTTACACATGCTAGTTTTTAAGAAAAACGAATATATAAAATTATGTTAATCACACATGTACTTTTAATATTTAAAATTTATACGAAATAGTTATTGAATGCAGATAAAAATTAAGTTAAAATGTTAGCATTTCGAATATATTTCAATGATTTAATTACTTAAAACTTATAAAACATGTTGATCAGTTTGATTCCACGTTTTTCAGCTCAAGACACAATCAACCTTCGTATACATTCGTGTCCACCTCCAAGAGTAGAACTTGACTCTCAAACGTACGCATCTTCAGCAATCAGAACGAAGAAGAAACTTTGCACAATACAATGTATTATATTATATTTATTGTAACATTTATTTGTAAAATGATTGTATATTGCACAATTTTTTGTCGACGTTGGACCGTTCCAAAGAACAGATCGAGTCCGTTGTTCGATAATTCTATATAAAAAAGAAAATATGCTGGGGGGTGTTGGCATTTGTGTTTTTTGTCTGCATGTGTGTTATATATTGCCTGTGAGCAATTTTTTTCGGTATTAACTTTGCGCCTCACGCAAAAATATTTTAAATTCAATTTTTCTGGCTTAAATTCGCAAATAAAAAATATTTTTCGGAAAATTGCCCACCGTCTCACGCAAAATTTTTTTTGGAAATTGTTTTTACGTGAACAAAATCAAATTTTAAAAATCGTCCACCGTCCCACGCAAATTTTTTTTAGAAATTACTTTTCACTTGCAAATTAAGATCAAATTTTCGAAAAATCGCACACCGTCCCACGCAATTTTTTTTTTAATTTCTGGAAAAAATTTAAAGTTGGTATTGCGCTTAGCGCCAAATTGTTCAACTGTTCTGTCAGTTGGCTGTGCAACTATGTGTGGAAAACTCGAATTTTCATTCTAAATATTTTAGATAACATGTTTCAAACTTATATTAATCGGTGCAGTATTTTTTCATGGTCATTTGTGTATACAATGTTGCTGAAATCATAAACTTCATTTGTGCTCAGTTGAAAACATTCAATTCCACTTTAAATGTAAGCATTTTTTATTGTATTAGTATTACTGTTATAAAAGTTATTGATAACTGATAAGGACAATCATTTATAAATATACCAGTACTGAAATAATATCTCAATAGTATTGAAGATTTTTAAATGTAAGAATATAATTGTAATATTTGGTTGCTCTGATTTTGATTCAACTTGTATAGTATGGATGTGTATGTAGTGTCTATATGAGTATATGGATTAATTGATATTATAGTATGCATTTTTGTTACATTTCAGGTTTCAAAACCCATGGGAATTCCAAAGCATTGCTGCAAGGTGAGATTCACATTCGAGTAGCCGAAATTCGCTGCTTGGGCTCTCGCATTGTCCAGGCGTATTGAAAACAACAAAAAGATAAGTGTCTATTTATGAATGTCACAAAAATTAATAATCAAAAATTATATTTTAACTTTGAATAATTTAATTGCTTCGTGCATTCAATAATTATACAATTCTGGAAAGAATAACGAATTTAAGTTTTGTCTTGCGCTTTGCGCCAACTTGTTCAGAGTTGTTTCTGTTCTATGTTTCTGTCAGTGAGCTGTGAGCTGTGCAACAAGTGTTTGTGTACGTGAAAAATCAAATTTTCACCTAAAATATAGTTGATTGCGTGTTTAAAAGATATCAATCGTTTCAGTATTTATTCGTGGTCATTAAGTGTATAAATTCTCTTTGGAATCAAAAACATTAGTTCTGCCAGGAGAAAACATTCAACACCGCTTTAAAGGTAAGGATAGGTCAATATTATTATTACTACCATAAGAGTTATCTGTATGGACAATAATATTTATTTCTTTATAATGTACGGTGCATATTATATGAATTGGAACTGGTAGCAAACATGAATAAATGAAAAAGTCCGCTTTCTGATATATGCTTGATTTACTGTTGTAATTACTTGTACACACATTAATTTTGTTCAAACACAATTGCAACACAGATACTAATTACAATGTAATACTAATACATTTAACACGTTAGTTATTCCTGAAATAATTCTGAAAGATTTAGCAAAGGCACAAGTCGGACAAATAAAAAATACAATAATGAATCAATAAACACATATTTACTGATTTAATAAAAAGAGAGACAGAGAGAAGACAGTATTTCGCGCATTATGTAATTCGTTTCATAAATGCAACTTTTAAAAGGAATGTCACAGAATTATTTCAAACGAAAATTTACAAACATAACTTTCACACCTAGGATTTCATATAATTAAATAATTATGGCAAATAAAATATCTATATCAGATCATTTGGTTCTACGAAAAATATTACTAATAATAAAAAACATTAACAATATAAAAACTAATTGTTTTGCACTTTTTAACTAGCAGATCCGTTTATAAATATTATAATCAATCTAATTTACAAGACAATAATGTACAATAATTATTTATAAATAAATACAACTGCCAGTATTACAACAATTTATTAAAGAAATTGAATATTCCAAAACGGATCTGTCAGTGTACCAAACAGTTGTGCGATTAAAAACAACTTAATAATCTTAAATAAAATAATTGCACAGATCAAAAGTTATCACAAAGGGATCCAGTGGTTCACTGTAAAAAAGAGTAAATTTATGGGATTTAAAAAAAAAAACATTGATAGACAGAAACCACCAGATAGTTAGTAAGCCCTGTTCACAGTACGATCTTTAAAAATTTGTGCTAAGTTTATGAACAACACTTACAACAAAGTAACATTAGTTAGTAATAAGATATACATGATGCTAAAAATTTATGGAACAATTCCAAAATTGTTAAAAACATTCGTTCTATATGAAATTTGTGAACCTTCAACAATGCCAAAATAATTCCATATAAATTTTTGACATCTGTATTCATTATAAATAAAATATACAAGGGTTATTGTGTAAAGAACAAGTAGAAAGAGTATAGGCCGTTTTTGAGTTTAAATTCAACGTATCATCAGTTCTTTTACAAACATACCTACCTACCGTAGCAGAAAATTTCAAATAATTGTCTAATTTACTTGAAAATAGTTAAAACTGATTTCATAAGAAAGCATGAAATCGAACTAGTTACAACAATGATAAAACATCAATTATGAAGTATGGACACATATCATACAAACTATGTATATTGCTAACTGAGTAAGGCTATTCGTAAGAGATATATTTATTTAATTCACAGCGATACAAAATGTTTTGGTTTCTCCTTACATAACCCTAATTTTATAATTGTACTGTTGTAATCAGCCCGACTTCAACAGCGCAAGAATGAAAATAATGCGCTACCTGATTTCAATAATGTTTGTTGTAGAACAAATGACAATGCTATGCTACTCTCGGCGAGTAAAATGATTGATCGATTTGTAGATAAACAAATACGCAGCCCTGCCAATATGTCACCTAATTCTCTAACAAATAGCTATACTAAATAACAACAATTAAATTAACAATTAGCAACAAACACTAACATAGCAACATTTATTTAACAATCGCGATCTTCACAATAGAAACATCATATACTATCATATTGTGATATTAAAGGCTAATAATACTAATTCTTATCAGTTTTGCAATTCACTGCAGTAACTGCTCAATTAGTACACGACTAAGTATGGTACGATTCGTTACATTACTTTGCATAGTAGGAAATATTCATTAAATCTATTTTAGTAGAAACATTCATTTATGGTTATGGATAACTTTTTACATTCTGTACATTTAACATTATAATTACACAAAAATAAAATCCGTATTGCATTATTCATTGCCACCAGAAACATCAATTACTCAAACTTACGACTTGCATCGAAATTTGACATAATACTTAGGAATTATGATGTTTTACTGGCAAAGAACACACAATCATAATATCCTAACACAATATTGACGTAGTTATTTGATTAGACCACCATCGTGTCACTTCAATTTCACACTAAATCGAATTTATCACACAAGATGTTATCAATTTTCAAACGTTTTAGTTTGAAACTGCAGCAACATGGCGGTGGTTTATATCATTTTTCATATGGCAATATTAAATATTTGTACTTAATTTTATACAAATAGATTCATAAAATTATAGTTAGTATTTCTGTCTTGTGACTATAGTTGTAATAGTTGGAATCTTAAATATGAATCTCCCTGTATGTTTCAACATAAAATAATTTATAATTATTAATATTACTTAAATTTAAGAGATGTAAAAATGTCTCCTTTCAATATTTTGTTAGGATGTAAAAAATAAAAGTTGCCTCAGAAAAAAATAATCTCGATAATCTCGTATGTTTAAATAATTATCAGATGGATCAGAATCATTTATCCTTTTTAGCATCTAAGAATACTAACTATTACATATTAAGGCTTAATAAGACTTCATAATCTACAATAGTCATTTATATAGTAATATTTATGTACAGTACCTACACATTACATATAAATAAATTACAAATTATCTTCCTAATGAACAACGTTGGATTTGTATAAAAATGAAGATTATACCACTGTTAGCAAATTAGTTGTACATTATTTCATTAGTGGCACATAAAAGTATTTGCACTTAAAATAAAAAATTTAATAAAACTTTGTTAAACAATAACCTAAATGCGTTATGCAGAAATAAAATTTTGATAATGCAAATATTTGAACTTTTTCATACGAATAAAAATAAAGTTTAAAATTAGCCGAAGAAAATTAAAACAATTTTTTTTAATCGAATAAATAAAATTTATTAATTTGATTCGATGTGTTTTATGTGTTATTGCATCTGATAAATATTTCATGATAATAATAAATTTTATATAACATTTGTTAAAATTTGTATAATTTGTAAGTAGATAATTTAAAAAAAAGCAAGTAAATTTGCCAGGAATATTTCTTAGCTTCTTTAAAATTTCGGATAATAAAGACCCAAAATGTTTTCAGAAATTGATCATGAAATATATTTCTCTTTAATTAACATAATGTATGATTTTATATTCATGATATTAATTACAATTTTCTTGTATAAGTGTTTAACACAGCAAGGAAATGTCTAATTTTGTATTCCTGTGAGAATATTTTGCAAAAATTAACTACTTTCCGAAAACTTATCAACATTAGTTGAAAGCAAAAATAATTAAATATTCACCCGTTTCGCTAATAGTTTTAGAAATAATTTAACACTGAACTGATTATCTTGAAGCAGTATCTATAATTTCTAGATGTTTTCGATAAAAGCATCGTATACTATCACAACATTCAGAAACATGAAGTCACATACTGCGCCTATCCTAATATTTCTTTCTCAGTTTTCTTTAGTAAATCTACTCATTTTAATTGATTGTCAAAGTGTATTATAATGAAAATTTATTATTAAAATTTATTTCGTTCATACTTAAAAGTCGAAAAAATTGTAGAACATTTTATATGAACTAGAAGATTCGTTCGAAGTATTTTGAATTGTAGTAAATATTCTTCATATACGTTAAGTAACTAATATTAACGCGCTATAATTCGGGAGAAATTTGCAACTATATTTTAAAAGAAATATTAGGAAAACGAATATCAAGCAAGGTTAAATTATATGCAATGCACCATAAATACGAGTGTACATTAAATGGCATTTAAACAATAACTTAAACATTTTTATACAATTTAAAATGGACTAAATTAAAACTGCACATTTGGTATTTAATTTAGTTAAATTTAAAAATTGTTCCATCAAAAAGGCTGTAGCTATTAATAAATTCAAACTTACAGTTGCGACGTTTCCAATTCAACTCTCGCTATTCTCGTCTCAAATTCTTTACAGAGCGCAGCTTTCGCCTGAAAACAATTCACATGATAATACTCACAAATAAATTTTCCTATTTTTCGTTCACAAACTTGATTTTATGACATAGTTTTTCTCAAAAACAATGCTACAAAATTGAATTTTGTACAACTGTTTTTGAGGAACTTAATATTTGTAAGTGTCAGTCTGTCAAACTTGGAGATGTCATTACTCACGGTCATGTAAAATTATTGCAATTAGTTTTTATTGAAGTAATGACATAAATAATCAACTGTAAAGCACTTTGTTTTATTAATATTACAAGAAAAGGTAATTATTTTTATTGACTTGTGAACGTAAAATAGGAAAAGTAGCATGCACAACAGAAGTTACAATGCCTAATTATAATACTCGTATTACAAAAAGGTCATTGTAACACTAGTTGTTCAATATACTATTAATAGTTTTTGATCTAAATCTAAACCAAGATGAAAGCTAACAATTGTCAAGCGATCATAGTCTACAAGATACCAGAGTTTCAATCACTAAATTATAAATAATTCTAGAGTTCTTAAATGATACCAGATACGGAAAAATGTGTTGAGAAACGAAATACTTTATTTATCGATATACAATTAAGAAAATCCTTATCGTTCTTTAAGTACCACTTCCGGATGGTAAATTTTCACCATAATCAACTGAACACTTCCTTAGGATAATCGTTTGTTCAGTAGTATTTAAAAAACTGGATAAACAATATAATAGTTACCTTGGTTCGATGATCTAGAAGTGCGCTGTGAACGGCTTCATGCTGTCGACTGAGTTCATCACGTTTTAATTCATAATTTTGTGCTAATTTGACGCGTTCCGCGACTCCTCGTTCAACGAGGGCGCTGGCCACTTCTCGCTTTACGCGGACCAACTCGTCGCGGTCGCGGTGCTTTTTCGCCAGCGCTTTTACTTCACCGCGTCGCGTCGTCTGCAGTCGTCGCATCACGTCTGCCGTCTCGCGCTCAAACTGCGTCTAAAATAACACAACACAATTGTAACATATATTTATTTACTTACAATTTGAATATTTACAGTTTCTAATGTTGGATTTATACAAATTGGTTATTTATTTTCAACTATGATTGAAAGGCGAGTGTTTGTAGGGAAAAGGTATTAGGTGCTATGTGTACATTTGCTCGAGACGTGAATGTATTTAGAGATGATCTATTGAATGTTTATAATGGTGTATTAGTGCCTACAGTGATGTGTGGTTCGGAATGTTGTTGGGTGTAGATGAAGAAGTATGAACGATATATAACTGCTGTGGAAATGAGGTATTTGAGAGGAATGTGTGGATTAATGTTCTGTGAGTGTGCGATTAAGAATAATGTTGTTAAGAAAGTGGGGAGTGGTTTGGACATCTTAACCGAATGAAAGGTTGGTGAAACTAATATATGCAGGTGAACGATTGCGTGGGCGTCCGAGGAATAAGTGGTTGGATATGATTGATGGTTTGTTGCGTGAACGAATGATTCCGAGTGTGAAGAGTGTTGTGTCAGGTTAGAAATGTTTGGAGGAGGTTGATTGTTGGTTGACTGTGTTCCTGGGTTCGTGCTAACTCACTGAGTGGGATATAGCGTGACGTTATGTATGTATGATGTATGTACAGTATTGTAATAATTAATACAATAATATAGCTATTCAGTGTGCCAAATAAACAAAGCATGAAAATTCAAGGGCTAAAGGTAGACGCATCGACTATAATTTTAACACAGTTACGTTACGGTACTTTACGAAACGACACGACATACGCTGTATAAACCCAGCATTATTTTTATAGTAATTGATAAAATATGAAATTACATCAGTTCAATTCTACCGACATGCCAGACCACCTGACGCTTTAATATTTTATTAAAAATAATAAATACTTCATAAATGTTATTATTTGTGAACTGTCATAATAGAATAGAATCTTTATTTATCAAGTGGTAATTACGTTTTATATTTATTTAACTCCCTCAACCTCGATCTCCACAAAAGCGCATACAAGTGAAAAATGATACGTACCCTCATAGATTTCAGTTGGTTGTTCTGGGAGGTGCGAAGAACTTTCTCGGCAGTGCTGTAAATGATCTCATGATACTTCTCGCGTAGTTCTCGTTCTTGGTTCACGTGATCTCTGCTGATGGCTAGCAGGCGCTCGGACTGGCTGCGCGGTAATCCAGGACGCTCGGAATCCGCATCCGTCTCGCCACTTGACAGTCCTGTTAATGGCTCCGAACTTGGAGATTCCGTAGAAAATAGCGTTGTTGATACTCTAACAGAAAGAATATAGAGGGAAATAATAGAGAATAATACTGTTGAACTTGAAACTTACATGTTTTTGCTAGAAAGTCTTTTCACTAACTTGTGGCTCATGTAGAATTTCGATCTCTTTTCGGCACCGAATTCTCCGG
Source organism: Poecilus cupreus (assembly GCA_963942605.1). NCBI lineage: Eukaryota > Metazoa > Arthropoda > Insecta > Coleoptera > Carabidae > Poecilus > Poecilus cupreus. The sequence goes on along the minus strand of OZ012714.1, from coordinate 535,815 downwards.
ATTTTTGTGACTGGAGTCTAATTTTTTCCTTCTCATGTTTTTTTCTTAATGCTTCTAATTTTTTATCTAACTCTAATTTTTTTTCTTTCACCAATTTATTCTCTAAGATTTTTTCTACTGGTTCTGCGATTATTTCTTCAACTATTGGTGGCTCAGGTGCTTTATTTACAGAATTTTGTTCTGTCAGTACAGCGGATGTTTGCGGATTAACTCCGGTAGTTTCCTGATCTGAATCTGTAGTTGCGTCTAAAGAAATTGCCCCAGTGCAAATTGAAGGTCTTTGGATAGGACTTCCGTTTCCTACATGATCAGTAACTGTTTTCGTGACGGCATCTTTCTTTGACTCTTCACAGTCGATCGGTTCCATGTCGTCTGTTAAGATTGCTAACTGTTCTGTGCGTTTATCAAGTTCACTTTGGTATTTGATTGGGTTGGCTAAAGCTTCGGCAAAGTCTGACAGCCCATCAGGTACATAATCCTTCACAACTACTAGCAGGAACAATGTTGCAAGCGGTAAAGGCTGCCCCAGTTCGGTTCTAAGACTGAGGTGCCTATACCCGGGACATAAACCCACGACTGGTAACACTCTGTGGCCAATGAATCTTCCAGATTCTTCATAAGCAGCTATTCTAATGGAAGCAAGTTCAGGCAATACTACTTTCTTAAACACGAATGGCTCTTCGTCGTATATTGGATTGATACCATTATTAGGAACAATTTTCGTTTTTAACTTTTTTCTAACTGTATCAGCTGGTAAACCATACATTTCTACTTCAACATAAGTGCCGACTCTTTTATCAGATAGAAATTGTCCGGAAATCACTTGAATTGTAACAGTTCCGGCGATAATTCCATCGACTGTTGATTCAGCAAAAGGGTCCAACCTTCTGTCTTGTCTTCGCATGAACTCTGGCTTAAGGAGGTAGCCACATCTGTGATTGTACTCAAATATACCGAGGTTTAGTTGCATGGCAAGATCTAGTGTTTGAAAATTTAAGGCTACGAGTTGACAACCGGCGTTCCAGAAAACTTGTGGCATGAAATTGGACGAATCAAATCGCGTTCCTGCGGGGTACACTCTACTAAGCTGATTTTTATTGTAGTTTACGAATTCTATCGGTCGTTCCTTTAACAAAGTTGTCGCTTGCCGTTCATCGAACGACGACATTTCGTACGCGCGATTTTTTTCTAAACAAAACATTTAAATAAGTATATGTGGTTTAAAAAAGAAACGTTTACTTACTTTCTGCATTCTCGAAGCTAGAGAAATGTACAGGCTGCACGTAGTTGACAAGCGCAGAGATCTCAGCCCCTGCTTCGGTTTCTTTGGCTGTAGCAGGTTTGTGATCGGCGACGCCTGCAAGAGGAATTTCTGGGGGCTCTTCTTGTCCGTCCACTTCCTCGTCGGTGGATGACTCCTCTTCTTCCGTGCCGGTACTATCCTTGGAGCCTTGGCGCGTCTGCAGTGGTGGGTGATGTGGGACGTCCCCATTACCTAACGGAAAATAGTGATAATTTAATGATAGATATTTACATGGCGAGCATAGTAAATTAATCTGTACGGGCGAGCTGGAAAGAAAATCCCAGTAAAAATTTATTTTAATTTTATTTCTACCTTCACAGTATTTTCAAATTATTTTTATTAAAATGTAACCCCGTAAAATTTTAGTATTCTCTTCAACAAGACAGTAATACTTTACAGGTCTCTTCTACAAGCCTGTAAAACTTAACAGTTCTTTTTTTAGAAGCATGCAAAACATTACTGGTAAATGTGCTGTGTGTAAAGTGTCATTTACATAGAAGGTGGAAAATAAAATATTACACATCAGTTTGTGCTTTTCCTTTAACTTTTTTAAGTTATAGAGTAAAACTCGTCAAATAAACTCTATTTGATATATCAACCAATATTCAACTCTATATTTTTAATGGAACTTAAATATAAACTGATTTTGATAATAAATTACATTTAATTCAAAAAGTATAATATGATAAAGTGTTTATAATAAATAGTAGTTAAAAATAAAATACATACATCATTATGTCATTTACTCATTTTAGGTGTGGCACTCTGCTCGATGCAGATCTCGGTATTATGATATATTGTTGCGCGTACCAACCGTCAAATTACGTTATTGTTGGAGGAACCACAGTAGTAATTTTATGTGGTGAAAATTTTCAGAATTAGTTTTTGAAAATTTGTCTGCTGTGACGATCGAACTGAGGATCTTATAATCCATAGTACGATCCGTTACCAAACCAGGTTATAGAAAAAAATAATCTAATTAAACCAGAAGTTGCATTTTGTTGTGCTCAAATGTTTACAAATATGTATGAATAATGTTATATCAAATGGATATAATTTGAAGAGTTTTACTTTATAACTTAAAATAAATAAGTTAGAAAAAAGAACAGAGCAATGAGTCGGGCTGTATATTAGATAGCTAATTTATTTGAAAAAAAAAGAGAATAAAAATGTATTCGAAATATTCTTACCAGCTGCTTCGACTGGTGGAACCTCCGTCGATGGTACTGAAGCGACTTGTTGCTTTTTGTGATGATGATGGTGATGTTTTTTCTTATTCTTTATTATTATTTTATTTTTAAGTAACGAAGGTGGTGGTAATGGCGAACCTAGGAAATATTATGCAATACAGACTACTTATCTACATATGTTACGCACTAAATTATTACTACGTTCAAGTTATATTTACTTTTAATTAAATTAATTAAAAGCGAAATATTTAGTTAAAGTTGCATGTTTATTTGTTATTTGCCTAAAATAATTCCGTGCTGTCGAAATAATTATATGGAAATTAATTAATCTTGTCCTAAATACATTTATGACTGACCTGGTTCTAATTTATGTGAATCCAGCGGCTCATGCAGTAACATGTCGCCAAAAATATTTCTACAGTAGTTTGCAATTTTCGCCTGCTGCCTCGGATTGCAGTGATTTTCAAATGACAGCACCACTGGAAATTGTGACGTCTTAAAAGCACTTTCCGCTATTGCTTCTAACACTTCCTTTGCTGATATTTCTGGGACGAATGTGTATCCATGAACTATTATAGGCTCATCCGTCTTTCCATTCCAGAAGTCGAGCTCCACGCATCTTACAACATTCATAAATTATCAATCAATATTTACATTCATGTAATCAACAAATTATAATCTTATATTTTATTTTTCTAAAATAATTATATGGAATACTAGTTCAGCTCCAAATTTATTTTAGTGAAGATCTATTTATCTACCTATGTGTATTATTTTTATTTTATGACTATATTTGTGTATAATATTACATTTTTATATTTGTATAATAGTTGTTTCCAACACTATCTTAGCACTGATGATGACAGCTGTAGCTGTTGAAACGTCGGTACAGTTTTTAAATAAATAATTGACTGCTAGTCCGTTTATTAATTCTTCCCTTATTCCTCATCAGTGGATCATCGCATTTTATATGGAATAGGTTGGTGTATGAATAGTGTGAAATGAAGAATAATGTTTTTATAAGAGTGTAAGTTATAAGGGAATTGAAAGTGAGCGATTGCATGGGTGTCCAAGGAATAGGATAGGTATGATTGATGGTTTGTTGCTTGAACGAATAGACGTGCTTGTATGAATCGAACTATAAAGGTGAATAAGGTAAAAGTGGTTTGTTTGGAGAATGTATTCGTATCACCTGAAAATTATGCTACAATCAAATATATATTTTTTTCACGCTGTTATTGTCGCTGTACAAGTCTAAATTATTATGCCATCTATGTATTGCACTGTACTCTTAGGTAGATGATAATTTTTCGAAAAATATTTATAAGATTTACTGTCTTTTGTAGATTAAAAATAGAAAATATAATTTATGAGACATGAAAGAGAATATTCTGAAGTAACAGAATTAATGACATTTATATATTCTGAGCTTGAGATTCATATAATTTTATAAAAATAAACTAAGTTTTACCTGGAATAACTCTATGACAAAAAACTGAGTTAGACTCAATACTTTTTAGTTTTTAATTGGCATTGCACATAGAGCACAAACTAGATGGAAATTTATTAAAAATTATCTTGATGTAATCTTCTTTCAATTGACTATACACATTGCTTTCTCGGAAAAGAGAAAAGACAACAAATATGTAATATGTCTTTGTAAATACAATATGCGCATATTGAAAACGTCAACTAAATACCTAACTTTTTCATTTCAACAAAAATATGTTTGTAATATTCTAGTTCATATTGCTTTGCTTTGTACAATATAAAATAGTTTTAAAATGTACATTTTTTGCCTACTTACTTTTTCTTATTAAAAAGTGACAAAGGCTGAGTGGGTGATTGGGTTGATACGTAATTCAACAAAACATTCATTTCTCCTCGCGATATCTGACAAATGTAAATTGATTAGAAATATTAATTTATAACTCTTTGTAAAATCAATATTTAAATTACTTAAAACTGTACATATTTGTGAATATAGTTTTTAAGTATATCAATTTAAAATTGATTGTCGAATCTTCAAAATCACAGGAATCATATTGGTACGACGCGGTGAGAAAATGGGTTATCCGAAACACAAAAAGGTTTTATACCAGACTGCATGTCCGATATTAAAATAGAGATTTTTGTCCATTAAAAATATACGACCAGATCACAGAGTGCTCAAATACGCTTTCGTATTTTATTTTCTAAAGAATATATGAACGATTGTAATAAAATTTTAAAACAGTTGTTAAAGTTAGAAAGCTCGCTAAATTGATATGAGTTCTCGGTAAAAATGCGCATTATTTAACCCGCCCAAGTACGTAGCGGATGGCGTAATTTTATCGTGCATAGTAGTTTGCTAGTATACAGGGTGGTGAATCGAAGGTCGCACCATAGCGTTTGCAAAGCTATTATTGAAATGTTCAATTATTGGCTTACCGAAATATTTCACATCAAAAAAGTTAAATAGTTTATTGTAAAGAAAGAATTTCTGCATTTTTTGATATTAATATTTATAATTTTGCACTCCCTGGAACGGGAAAAATGACGAAAATGTTTATTGGTAATTTTCTTCAAAACAGTGCCATAAAACCACAGTACAAATGTGATATTAATTAAGAGTTTATTTTATCTAATATATGAAATAGTATATTATTACATTAAGGGAGAGAAGTGTATGATTTTTTCCCGCGGAGTAAATTGAAGCACGAGCCGTAGGCGAGGGCTACAGTATGAAAAGGGAAAATACATTTCTCTCCTGCGCTGTATGTACTATTTTTTACAAACCCAATATTTATAATGGTTTTTATGTATTTCAAAATTATTTGAATTGTACACTGATACAAAATGTTTTCTTGGAACAAACAGATTCCTCTTAAATGAAGAGAAAAATTGATTTGAATAGTGCCAATACTATTTCGTTTTCACTAAAACTTTTGTAGGTTTAATAAATATTCTTGTATAAAAATTAATTTAGTTTTGAAGGAACATATCAAAGTATTCAACTGAGACTGAATATGGGGACGAAGTAGTTTGAATAGGAGTAGTTTTAATTTAAAATGATATCGTTCTAAATAAAACGACTTCTTTTCCATTTTTAAAACTATATTTAAAATATATTCATTTTGGTTTCAATGCAGAATAAAGAAGATAAATAAAATCTATGTTCTAAATTAATATTTTTTTGAATTGAACCTAATCATTTTGTATGAAATAAAATTTTCTTCAACAAATACATACAAAAGGAAAACTGAAAATTTTCTTGAAACAAGAAGTAATTTTTATGGGTGTAATATAATTTATTTGAGTACTTTCCCTCACGACGGGAAAGAAAGTCACAAATCTCCCGTAGATATGGAATTGGCTGTTTATCATGAATTTGGTATCATAGAAATCTAGTGTCTCTCCCGGTCGTGAAAAAAGTTATAATAATGTTCAAAAATATATTATTTAATACAGTGCCATTATTGTCATATTTCCGAATTAATCTTAAATTATACATTTTTAATCAGACACACACAGATGACAGATAAAACCAAGCCCAATATCATTTAATTGGTACACTTATTTTATTATTTCATGGCACTGATTTTCCGAAAATTTCCAATAAATATTTCCGTCATTTTTTCGGTTCCAGGAAAAGTAAAATTATTATAAATATTAGTGTCAAAAAATGTAAAAATCTTTCTTCTGCAATAAACTATTTAACTTTTTTGTTGTAAAGAAATTAGGGTGGCCAATAATAGAACATTTTTAAAATATTGAAAACGCTATGGTGCATCCTGTATAATAATTTTCATTTGAAATCTCACCTACAACCAGCCAGTAAGCTCTGCCTGTAAATCTCCACACTGGACCTCCCCGTGAGCTGATGTCCAGTCAAGTAGGTATTGTGCGACGAGTTGATGAAGTAGTGCGCCATGGGCTGGTCCATGTCGTCGTTGAGGTCAATCTTGCTAGCTGCCATGATGTAGTTGTCCTCCGACATGAGGTAGCGCAGGAACCCGTCCAGGGAGAACTGGCCCCGCTGCACGTTGTACTTGTTGGGCTCGTACTCTGCGATGATGTCTTTAGCGCGGGCGGTGTTCGCGTACGGGTAGAGGATCTCGTTCAGTCGCGGGTCGCGCTGCGTCTTGTTGAGGAAGTCGACCAGCTGAGCCGCGGACATCAGACGACGTTTGTTCGACCCCACACTGTACAAACGCAATCAAAAGTGCTTTAATTTCATTGAAAAATACTCTGGTTGGGTTTCATTTTACACTTAGTTACTTACATTATTTTAAGAATTTCGTTAAGACTAAAACATTTTTTTTTTCTTGCTTTCTAGTTACTTTTTCATCGATTTAATTTTTTGTTAAAAAGATTTTATATTTTTGTTTATTCCATTTATAAATTTATTCTTTAATTTATCTAGGTGGGAAATACTGACCCTTAATCATTTAATTGTTTAAAAAGTCTATCAAAGAAATTAGAATAATACAAGTTGAAAATATTTCATTGACTGTACTTTGTATATTTCATACATGACAGATACTAATTGGACACTTTTTTTGGAGCGAAAATTCTGGCTTAAATGTTATTAATTGCTAAATATTGATCAATCTTGACAATTTCATTTGACATAAATATTTTTCAAACTGAAAATTTCTAATTTTTCGGATGAGTTATATTGTATATTAAACGTAAATTACTAACATTACTTTAATGAATGAAACGACGAAACGAGAATCTTTCTAATTCAATTTAAATTCTTATTATATTACATATTATTTAAATACATACCGGGGTTTTTTTTTATCAGAAAAGAGAAAGACAGTTTGTTGAGGGCTATTTGTCTTTGCTGTAAAATGTTTTTACATAGAAACCCCGCAACAAACGCATAGCAACCGTTTAATACAAACAAATATTAGACAAAGAACAGTAGCTCTCGACATCTATCTGTCTCAGGCTCGTTTTTCGCTTTCGTAAAAGACTACAAGTATGCGTTCCAGTATTACTATATTTCAGTGATGATACTAGATTTTTCTGATTTTACAGAACTAAAACAAAAAAATAAAAATCTTTTCAATTATCCCTATATTTACTTATAAAAAACCTTTAATACATTGCTGCCAATCACTTCAACTGTAACTGAAGTAATGATAAATTTCGCGGTATTAAAATTATTGTAAAAATTAATTGAAATTTTACGGGTTTATGGGTAAAAATTTCTTGATGACATAACTTTCTCATTACTTGGAGGAAGAAAGTAAAATGTAAAAATAATACTTGAAACATTTCAAGTTACTCACAGTTCGTCAAACACCTTTTCAACTTCCGTTCGTTGGGTCAAGTTCTTGTAAAAGTTAAAAAAATCTTCGAACTGAAATTTCGACGGGCTGATGGTATCGTTCTTGCCGGAGGGGAGTCCTGAGATGTCTAAGGCTTTCTCTGCTCTTTTTCGATCGTCCTTATTCTGGGCAAACATTTTTATGATACTGCAAACAAAGAAACCACAGCGTTACGGGTACTTGTCCATCGGAAATGTTTTAAATTATGATCGAAACGTTTATAAAAAACTAATTGATTTTCATAGAACTGTGGTAATTAAAATAGTTCGGCGGTTCAAACAAATTTAATATAAAATTTAACGATAACTTTTCAACAACTATTTTAATTAAACTGTTCATGTATTTTTCATATTTTCAACTAGTTTTTATTTGTCTGCTTCCAAATTATTAATTTATAAAATTAAAGTACTTGAAATATATTAGCAATCTGCAAAATAAACTATCGTTATTACTTTATTAACACTTCAGCTGACGTGTGTTTTCAAAATCACGCCGTTCGACGAGCTGGGTCTCCCATACCCTAACTTTGACGTTTACTCACATTCTTATGTTGAATTTTTATATTCTACTGTTAACCTAATCTATTCAGTACTATTGAATGTAGAAAACATTAATGTAAAGTAAAATGTTTAACCATCATAAAAAAATAGAAATGAAACGGCAACCTCTGCTGTAAATCTGGTATTTTGGTGCCTAGTTAAACAAATAACTATTTTCACGACCAGGAGAGAAATTCGGTTTCTATGATACCAAAATCATAACAGAATAGCCAATTTAATATCTACGAGAGATTTGTGCATTTTCTCTCCCGTCGTGAGGGAAAGTACTCAAACAATGTGAAAAATGAACAAAATTAAACAAATCAAAGGTTACTATCATAAATTATATTACAATTCAAATAATTTTGAAATACATAAAAACCATCATTGGGGTCGTGAAAAAAATATATATATTTTTTTGCTTGCCGTATTGCAGTTCTCGCCTACGGCTCGTGCGGGAAAAAATCATACACTTCTTTCCCTTAATGTATAATATAAACAACAATTGTAGATAATAATATTTGGAACATTATTCAAAATAACTTGATAGGGTTTCAAATATACAACCACTTCCTCTTATTGTATTATCACCAAAAATTAATCAGCTCTCTGATCCGTAGTTCCGGAGATCCACACACACCCAGACATCATCGCGAAACTATTATAATCGTATTCTACCTCCACTGAAAACTCACAACCGAATTTTAAGCATGATTCCTGCACTTCTCTTACAGGATGGCGGGAGGTAAAAAGACCCAACACGTCAACTTAAGGGTTGTCCGAAATGGCATCTTTATATAATATTAAAGTAGTCGTAAAGTTTAGTTACTTCTTAATGGGAATCTTGGCAGTCTTGTCGACCTGCAGCGAGAGTTTGGTGTACGCCTTGAGCAGCAGCATGTTAGTGGAGCAGTTGAGCTGGGTGAGATTGTACGACAGCGAGAGCAGCTCATCCGTCCACAGCTGCGCGATGTCCCGCCGCGTACAGCAGAAGTTCACGAACGACAAGTTGACGAAGTCCGAGCCCCAGCACACAGACACCGTCTTCTCTTCCAGCGTGTCCTGCGACCCCATGGTTACTATCTGCCGCAGCTTGGAATCCTGCAAACACGCAAACCATTACATGCATTCTACTGGACACTTTGATGTTCACGTGCACTGCACTACTGCACACGTGGCTCCTCATCAAATATGATTATTAGACTGGATAACTCAATCACGATATTGCATATCACATTCATTTCATAATATTGCATTGGTTGCGGGGGTTGTGGTAAATACATGACAAGTATGTTACTGAATATTTTTATAAATTATATTAAAAATTGTTGTAGATTTGATATTTCCCTAAAACTATTATGACACAATTGAAATTCTCGTAACTTCCGCAATAACTTTTTATTAATAATCATTGTTAAGTCTTCCAATATCTCTGCAAACTTCCATTATTATTCATAAGTCTTTGTTTATTCATCGGAAACCCTAATGAATTTGAAATAATTTGCTGGTCGGTAATAGCAAAGAGAAGGGATGCAAACAAGAGAGAAAAGGGTGGAAAGGAGAGAGACAGAGCACGAAAAAGCTTATTGCAGGACACAGAGCAAGAACAGAATATTCCATTTTGGAGTCCTAGAAAACTTAATCCTTTTACTAAATCCTTAACCCAGAATTAGTAAACATTACCTCAGAACTATACGAGTATACGTGAATAGAATGACGAAATACAAAACTGATTTAAAAAATTCTAAAATTGAACAATTATTTGCAATAAATTTTACCCACAAATTCTGGGTTCAGTTTATAGAATTTCTGGAGTTACGGTTTCTCAAAAATTACTAAACCGATTATTTTGATATTTTGTATATATCATTTATATCCCCCTGGCAAGAACTGATTAATTTTCGGAGATAATTCAATAACCGGAAGTAGTAGTTTAGTTGAAATTATTTTGAAATATCTCAGTAAATTTTGGTTTAATGACAATTTTTGTAATTAGAATAATGTTTCAAATATTATCGATAATTGTTGTTTGAAACATTTTTCTCGTATTGTCACCATTTACGAATTACAATACGTTAAAGAATAGTATATTATACATTAAGGGAGAGAAGTGCATGTTTTTTTCCCGCGGAGTAAATTGAAAATACAAGGAAAAAAATACATTTTTGTCCTGCAGTGTATCTATTATTTTTTATGCATGTTTTTATGTATTTCAAAATTATTTAAATTGTAATATTATATGATAATTACATGTGATTTGTTTAATGTTGTTTATTTTTCACATAATTTGAGCACTTTCCCTCACGACGGAAGAGAAAATGCACTAATCTCCCGTAGATATGAAATTGGCTGTTTCAGTCGTGAAAAATAATTATATTTTTACATTTTAGTTCAAATCTTCTAACCCGATTCTTGAAAAATAAAACATTACTTAACGTACAAAAGTCAATTTTGTGACACTGTTTTTCTCAAAAACAATGCTACAAATTTGAATTTTGTGCAACTGTTTTTGAGGAATTTATTATTTGTAAAATTAACAGTCTGTCAAACTTGGGCTGTCATTGCTCACGTAAAATTATTGAATCGGAGCCCCTGCGTCGGGGTTGCGGCCTGGTACCCGATTGGCCCCGCGGGCAAAGCCCCTTGCTGACCAGTGGTATATTAAACATGCCGTAGAATTTTATTTTATTTTTATTGAATTTATGAACGTGAAATAGGAAAAGTAGTATGAATAACTCGTGTTACAATGCCTAATTGTAACACTAGTTGTTCAATAAACTATTTTTTGACATGTGTCATAATTGAGAACTACATTTTTTGAAGGGATGAAGGTTTTTTGATAGTAGTGGTCCGTGTTCCTGTATTGTTTGATAAGAAATATATGGCGGGAGGTACTATATTGCCCACAACAGATTTGTTTCATTGTAGCGAATATTATTCTACATCTTGAATTCATTTACTGAGATATGCCCAAATACCCTGATAGGTCTTCCACCCAAAATCTTATCAGCTTGTAATTGAAGTATATAAATTTTAAATATGTAGTTAGGTTATTTCAATATGATATCTAGTATATAAGTATGAAATGTAAATGTTAGAACGTACGAATAGTTGTAAGATTTGATGCCGTGTCTACCTCATGAATGTTTAACTGAGGCGATTGAAGTATCTACGTAATTATTAAATCGATGTGAATTCGCCAAGTGCAAAATTAGAAGCTATTATCAGCTAGCAAGGCCAGAGTGCACCATGCTGTCCTAGGGGATGGTCGGCTGAAAGAAGAAATGTCGCGGAAATATCGAATATGATTCGCTCGGGAAATGAACTAGTTATTTCGCTTTCCGTGCCAGAACACCATAGACGGGCAGATTTTATAATTATGCCGGGGGCATCATTTGAAAAATAGCAAATTTATCACAGTACTCCAACAATATATTTAGCTACATACTTACGAGCCCAGAATCATATCATTTGGCCCAATTAAGACTTTTAGAATAACTTTAATATAAACATTAATAGAAGCGAGTTGAATTAACTTTATACACTTATACACAATACACTGTTAAATATTATCTATCACTTTTGGACAAAACTATACAATATGTTTTTAGCATATCGACTGAGCGTTCCAGTATTACTACATTTCAGTGATTTCTGTTTAATAAAACAGTTAAACAAATGTTAAAAAATATTTGCTTTTTACTAGGAATGGATAAGTACTGTTTAATATACAAGCTAAGAATCATATAATTTGGGCCCAAATAAAATTTTTATTGTTGTACTCAATTTATTTGTATCATAAATTTTGTTATCTTTAAGAATATTTTAAGGAAAAATCACAACTGAAATAATAACAAAAAACACTAACATAAATATTTCATTTGACCCATTTGACTCATTTATTTACTAAAACCCAAAAATCCCGATAAGATTTTTAAATAATCTATTTAAACGAGGATTGTGGTTATAATTTGAAAAATGTTTATAATACCTGTACATATAAGAAAATTTAATACAAGTTCATTTACCATTGACAACAAATACATGTTAAGAAAGTTCTACACAATTTCAGATTTCACGAAATATCACTAAAAATTGGCATATACTTTTATTGTATTTCTATATATTATATACCCTAAGAAACTCAATGCTGTAGAGCGCATCGTCATATCTCTTAAATTTATAGAGATATGCAATTTTCGATGTTTTTCGAAATGCTACTTTGAGTGGCTTCAACTCAAAATCTATTAAATATATTGAAAAATAGAGTCAGTTCTGTGCGTTTCATGCATTTTATTACAAATTAGCAAATTTTGAAAATTTTGAAATTTTTCAATTTTTTTCCTTAAATTTTGATAGGCGATAACTCAAAAAATATAAAAGATACAGACTCGCAGACTAGACCATTCGATTCAGCCCGTCAAAATACATAAGTATGTAAAATTTCATTAAAATTGCTTTACGCGTTATAGAGTTAGAGCAAAAAGTGTAAAAATGATGTTTTTGACGAAAAACGTCAAAGGGTACCCATTGACGTTTGGCCTGAAAAAGGCCATTTTCAGACTTTTTGCTCTAAAATTTCAACGCACCATCCGAATGTTCTGAAATTTTTAGGATTTATGTAATTCGATGAGCTGAATCCAATGGTTTAGTCTGCAAGTTCGTATCTCGTTTATTATTTGAGATATCGCTGATCGAAATTTTGAAAAAAAATTCAAAAATTTTCAATTTTTAAAAAATTTGTTATTTTGTTATAATATGCACGAATAACACAAAACTGAAGAGTATTTTTCGATATCTTGCGTAATTTTTGAGTTGCATTTCGTCAAAGTTGCACTTCGAAAAACATCAAAAACCGCCATATCTCTAAAAATTTAAGAGATATGTTGATGCGCTCTGCACCAGTGAGTTTTTTAGGTTTTATATTATATAGAAATACAATAAAAGTATATGCCAATTTTTATTGATATTTCGTGAAATTGAAGTACAACATATGAACTGTGTTTAAATGAGTAAGAATGTTTTACGGACGCATTAATTAATATAATAATTTGTAATACTTCAAATAAAAGTGGTAGATAATATATATTTCTATAATTTTTAATCGAAATATTTTTTTATAAAATAATTTAATCCAAAACCTCTCAATAAATCCTCTATAACTATGGCGATTTTAAACAAGTACCCACTAGTGGGTATAATTTTGATAAAAGTCATTAGTGAGTATATTTTTTTTATTTATAACAATAATAACACACAACTACTTCGATTGACATTTTTATTTAGAAAATTTAGAACATATGTTACTGTCAAATAATATTTCTTTAGTAAATTTGCCTTTGTTAAGAGATGTTGGATAAAACGTTATTTTTCGGCTTCGTGTGCTGAAATTTCTCTCGTGGACAATTCCTTACTTTGCCCACTTGTAAAATAAATAATTATTAAACATTTATTTTAATTTAATTTTAATTTAAGATATAAATATGGTGAATAAAACAATTCTCCTTTGTATGATTTCAACTGGGCCAAATTATATGATTCTGTGCTCGCATACTGTGGATATTTAAAAATTAAACAATTTATCCAAAGTTACATTCAATGTTTATTTTGTCGATTGCAGAATTTAGTCGCACAACTCTACGCCCATGTAAAGCACGACAGTAAAAACTTGTAAATTGGAAAACTAAAATCCGTGAAACAACCTTTGAATTCTCCAGCGCAATATGCTTTATTAACAGCAAAAAATAAAAATTATGATTCGTCGGCGGTGAAATATTTTTTGCTGCACAGTAACGAGTCTTCTCACCTTCAGTGTTAATTCAAAGAGTACTTACAAGTTTAATTAACTGGCTTAATTATGCAGTAGGGTCCCTAATTAATAATTCACAATAAAATTTTGTCTGACAAAAGGCGTTGGTTGATTATTAACCATTTCCCACTTGGTAAAACACACCATTATCGTTTTATTTTTTACTGGTTTACTGCAATACACGAGACCAAAACTCATGGTCGATTGTATAGCTAGTATTATTTTACATAGTTTTTATTGTAACAAAATGTAATTCTAACTCAATTATTTACTGAGATTTACTCAACATACCTTATAAGCCTTTAAACATTAAAATATAGTAATAATGACTGAATAATTTCTATTGGAAGCATTTTTTATAAAATAATTTTAGAACATTGTACAGCACTAAAACCGAGACTAAAACACGTCTCTTAAAACACTCAAAAACAGAGCTCGTGGTACCAGGATTTATTTCACAATTGATTGTTAATTTCTTTATTTCTAACGCAGTGTTGTGACAGATCATTTTAAATATGATCAGATCTTGATCAAGATCTTCACATTTAATATGATTTAGATCAGATCATAGATCAATGTTTATGATCGGATCTATTTTTTTTTAAATCAAATCAGGAATAAAAAATCTTTTTTTAGATCAGAAAAAAGATCAGTAAATTTTTTTCACAAAATTTTTAATTCTTATAAAGAAAAGTGACAATTTTAATGACAACAAAGAAAATACAAATTACTTTTTACAAAATATAATAATTTTTTCCCAAAATTTCTAATATAATATAAATAATAATATTAAATTATATTAATTTATTTTAGTACCTACGGAGAGTCAAATTTCAGAGTAAATTATCTGATCTTTTTAAGATGATAGATCTTATTCTTTTTGATCTACATCAATATCAAGATCAGAAAATATAAAACGATTTAGATCAGATCAAAGATCTTACGAGAAGATCTAGATCAGTGATCTACATCATTTGATCTAGATCAATCACAACACTGTTTCTAAGCGGACTGAACAACAAAGAGAGTTGGCCCAACGATTGGTTCTCTCTCGGCTCGAATTTTCAACGTCAATTGGCATTCCAGTATTATTATATTTCAGTGCTTACAACTATGAACTAAAATATAGTATTTAAATTGTTAATAATTTACACAAATATTTATTTGGTCTATAATAATTATAGCACAATATATAATTTATAATTTAAGACTAAATAATATAAACCATAAACTAAATAAATCAAATTTAGGTACAAAAAAAACATTTTGAAACTAAAACATTTATATGAATATACTCTACAAAAGAGGCAAGGTCCCAAAGATCAGTAAAGATGCTTTCACAAACAAGTCATACAATTCAATGCTAATGATAATTATTTTGCTGTCTGCATTTAGCTTGTTCAAATTCAAATCAGATACAGACGTGTGTGTTTTTTTGGAATAACAGATCATTAGTTGACTTGAATAAATTTTAGAAGTAGGATTAACTTATAACAACCTATTATAAAATCAAGTGAATTAAATATGTACTAAAAGTAAAAACAAACAAATTGTAGATCTCTATTTAACTCCTAAGATTAACAACACAAAACGCAATGCAACAAGCGGAAAAATACTTGTCTCCTTCATATATACTGCCTGTCAATTTCCAGTGGTAATTTTGTAAAATGTCTAAAGGAAAAAATGTGAGAAATGCACTTAAAGTTACATTTCTTCCGCGCATCAATCCCTAAAACAAAACAAATATGCAGGTATTTATAGAATGTACTGCAAAATAATAATTGATAGTACCTTCTTCACTGGGCATTTCAATGGGGGCTCAAATTGATCAATCAAAGAGCTGAAACTTTTTATATTTAGCAACTTGCAGGGGGGAGTATTAAAATGTCCATATCTTTCACAGGTGTCTGGCGCTTCTAGACTTGTACATCTTTCAAACTCCAATTCCAGCTTCAAAATTGAACCAATTGTTAATTATTACACTTTTTATTTCCTTCAGCCATGTTTATGTTTACATCCGACTATAAGAGTTATTATTAAAAAGTATCCGGCCTGAATTAATTAAAAGACAAGACTTATGGTCTTTTAAGTTAATCCCTTTCTAAGTAAGTCCCCTTGCAAACCTAAATATTTAAAAAGGGATTTATAACAAAGGCTATAGCAAATAGATTTCCTTTGGCAAACCCAGCAGAAACGCTATTTCGAATATCACAGCAGAATACTATATTATCGAAATATTTGTTAGTAGTGATATTTCTTTTAAAATTTTTAAAATATTACACTGCTGTAACTTTTTACCTCTCGCCACAACCTGTAAGGGAGGTATAGGAATCATACTAAATATTCGGTAGTGATTTTTCAGTGGATGAGCACGTTTTAGAGTCCCCAGAATATGATTTTAATTTTAAAGAGCTGATTAGTTTTTGGTGATAATCCAATAACCGGAAGTGATAGTTTACTTGAAGCCCTAACAAGTTATTTTGAAATATCTGATTAAATTATGGTTTAATGACAATTTTTATTCTCGAATAATGTTTTAAATATTATTATCTACAATTGTTGTTTGAAACACTTTTCTCTTACTGTCACCATTTACGAATTACACGTTAAGGAAAAATTGTATTTTGATATTTTTGTTTAAATCTGCTAACCTGTGCATTTTGAAAGAAACAAAACAACGCTTGAAAAATGTCATTTTGTCATGGGTCATAATTGAAAACAACATTTTTCTACGACCACTTTTAGAAATCTGCTCATTGAATGTTTGTTGTTGCTAGGGATATGAGGTACATTGTAAGCATCGTGCGAAATGAATTTTTTTGTGAGTATATCAATACATGTCAGCTCATTGAAGTACAGGTGCCATTGCTAGGATACTTATTTAGAATTGTCAAATATTGGAATGGTGAAAGCGAGACAACTTTTTAATTAATATTAAATGAATTAGGAAATAATATCGTGGTCTTAGAAAAAGTATAGTGTACAACTCGCATGGAATGTCCATTTCATACTCGTATGATTTGCAGCATTCGCCTTCGGCTCATGTTACAAACTTTCATACTCGTAGGAAATGAGTACCATTCCATGCTCGTTGTACAATATACTATTTTTTGAAGGGATAAACGTAGTCCGTGTTCCTGCATTGTTTGACAAGAAATCTATGGCGGGAGGTATTGTGATGCCCAGTTTATTTGTTATAGAGTTTATGTCGTAAGTTTATTAAGGAAAAGACATGATTTTGGGCCCCCTAGCTTACACTTTCAATCTTTTCCGTACGTAATGAGTCACCCGGTATATCCTCAAAATAGTAAATTGTTCAGAATTGTAAGATTACCTCAATAGAAAAAATTGTATATTAAGCAACAAGCCTTTGTAAAACTACTGGCTATTATAAAATATGTTTAATAATTCTTACCCGTAATTTTTCGTTAATTAAATCTCTCTGTAGTTCTATATCCATATCTAAAAAGTATCCAATTTGTGGGGCATACTGAGTAGTAAAGTTGTAAATATGAACTGGAGAGGATGGAGAACGATTGCATATTTCAAATTTCTCTATTTTAAATACTTTTTTTGCCTGGAATATTTCTGGTTATTTCAGCGTTTATAAAACATACCTACAGTTCAAGTCTATTACAAAGCAAGCAAATATAAACAGCGGGAATAAAATTTGTAATTTGTGCATGGTTAATTTATTATTAATGAAGTTTAAAACTGCACTGCAGTTATTTTATAGCAGGTACGCACAACACTCTTAACAAATGTAATTGGTAATGAGACTTTAATAGATTCAGTACTTTTATATTCAAAACAGTATTATTGTATTTAATCAGATCAATTTATACATTCAGGAAATGCATTAGTATATAAAATAAATAAATAAATAAGTAATTTGACAATTATCTACATCAGCAATTTAGTGTATAATATTATTTCCTTTTTCATGAAAGTAGAATAGCAAATAATCAATATATTTTTTGCTACACAACTGTTCCTTACAAATTTCTTCCAGTTCCAGTATCGTAAACTTTTTTATCGTCTACCGTTTGCATGTCCTTCCGCAGACATCTGGGCTAGGTGATTCAGTCAGATTATTCCCTTCAAAGAACATTTTCCTTTTTTTTTTATTTACACAGAACCACAGATATCAGATATACTTTATCTTTAAGCAAAATTAAGAATTAAATGGAGACTTTTTGTAAGATTAACTGTGCCGATACGCACGTGGTTACAAACAATTAGAATTTGCTGAAATAGCTGTCATGGTGACAATAATAGTAATTATATACAACCGATAAATAAAGTTAACTTTATTCTTATCAAAATCATTACTTAATGTGCTTCATTATTTACCGAGAGAAATTAAAATAACAAGTACTCCCTAGAGAAATAAAGTACATTGGCAGTGCCACCTAGAAATAGTTATATACTTTACAAGTGGGCAAAGTAAGGAATTACCCACGAGAGAAATTTTAGCACACGAAGCCGAAGGCTGAGTGTGATAATTTTATCGAGTGGGTAATTCCACTTTGCCCACGTGTGAAGTATAACGTTTTATCCAACAACTCTTAATAAACGCTAAATTTATTAAAGAAATATTATTTGACAGTAACATATGCTTTAAATTTTTAAAATTAAAATGTCAATCGAAGTGGTTACCAAGGTGTTGTGTGTTATTATTATTGTTATAAATAAAAAAAATACTCACTAGTGGATTTTCTCAAAATTATACCCACTAGTGGGTAATCTGTTACTTTTCTTGTTTAAAATCGCCATACTTATAAAGCATTTATTGAGAGGTGTTGGATAAAAAAATGTTTTCATGATCGGGATAGACAATTTCATATCTACGGGAGTTTTGTGTACTTTCTCTCCCGTCGTGAGAGAAAGTATTCAATGCGAAAATTGAATAATATTTAACAAATCAAAGGTAACTGTCATACATTGTATTAAAATTCAAATAATTTGGAAATACATAAAAACCACCATAAATAAAATATTGGGGTCGTGAAAAAATGTATTTTTTCCTTGTCGTATTGCAGCCCTCGCCTACGGCTCTGCGAGAAAAAATCATACACTTCTTTCTTTTAATGCAAAATATAAACAACAATTGTAGATAATAATATTTCGAACATTATTCTAATAGCAAAAATTATAGATATTTCAAAATAACTTGATAGGGCTTCAAGTACTACTTCCTCTTATTGTATTATCACCAAAAATTAATCAGCTCTCAGATCAGAGATCCACACACACCCAGACATCATCGCGAAACTAGTATAATCGTATTCTAGGGTGCCTAAAACGTGCTCCTCCACTGACTCGAAAACTGTTTAAAAAATAAAATCACTCTACCTGCGGTGTCGTGATTTTATTAAAACAGTTTTCTTGTCAAATTTCTAGGTAACAAGGTTTCGTGACAAACAAAAATTTATCCGTCAAAATAAATAGCTCTTGTGTACTAATTACAGTTGAAAATTTTCGAAATTTACTTTTGTATAGCCAAAAATCGTCATAAATTTGTTGTCATAAAAATGTAGTTAGTCTGGAATAAATAATTTATGACATAACAAAATAAAATATGTAAGAAAGTATGTTGAACATTAATTTTGATCGAGACATTGAATACCATTTCGGGTTGGCTATTGCAGTAATGTCTTCTGGCAAAAGGAGTTCGGAATTTCTTGTATTATTTCGTTCTATTCTTGTAATGTATCCCAGAAAATTTATGACTATTGAAGAATACCGCAAATAGTTCAATTTCTATCTTGACAATGACAAAGTAGTTTTCTCCGCAGTGGATAACCTAGAAAATATTAAAATAACAAAGCTTTGCTTTATCTCTGTATAATGTGAACGGTGCTATTCTTAAGCTGATGATTTTCGCGTTATAATCGCGTCGCGCCCGCGTCATTTCACCTGACCTCCGGAAACGCCTGCCGTCGCGTGCGATGCAACCAGCCCTCCGCTAATGTTAGACGGGTCACGATCACCTACAGACGTCAATTATTATTTATTTTTAGTTATGTCTAATTACACCCGGCGAAAAACATGTTTTCTCAGATTTCTATAAATAATTTACTATTAGTTTTGACAATACTACAACCTATTATTTGACAAGGTAATTCTTTTTGAACTCGCATTTGCGCACGCAATTAACAACTAGAAACTTTCAATTCGCGCTGCCAAACGCTAAAATATTACTTATATGACTACAAATTGTTTTTTCGATAAATTATAGTGCTTATAATTCACTCTTCTCGACCAATCACAGAGCCAGAAATCACTGTTATTATGTGGATCACCAAGCAACGGCCGTCTGACAGTTGACATGTAGTCAGTTGTCATTGTGTATTTTTATGTTGACGTTTTTCAACGAATTGCGATCATTTTCAAAAGTGATTTTCGAATTTACAGGAGTAGAAAAAGTATAGTATTATATTCGGGATTATGGCCATCATACACTCAGATGATTTGCATTACTCGCCTTCGGCTCGTGACGCAAACTTCATCTTCATGAATAATGACTATCATAGTCCCTCATATAATAATATACTATTATCAACTGCCATATTATTAAATTCCTTAGCAACCCGTGTTTGCTATTATTTTGTTGTTGAATTTATAACTTTACTTTAATTATAGATAACAAAATTAATTCATCCATAATGGAATGTCTTTACATAAATAGATCGTAAGACTAATATGCACGTTAACTTTGGCCACCGAAATATACGAATGACGTAAATAAGTTCAAATTGTACGAGGGTCGTTCAAAAACTAAAGAACGATTTGGCATAACTAAATAAAAAGAAAAAATATCAACACAAAATTTTATTTACAAAGTTTACAGTACATTACTCTATGAAATCGTCGTATCTGTCAAGGTATTTATGGTTACGTGGTACCAGTTTTTCAATGCCAATATTATAGATCTTCTTCTGAGCTTGATTGTCATTGCTTTTTTGAGGATTCATCGTTTGCGAACTGTTTTACATCCAAAAATTCTATTAGTTTTGAAATCAAGTGAAAATTGCTTGCTGTCAGCTCAGAGCTATGAGGGATGTATAAAAATTTCCCACTTACTTGACACCAAGCGTATTTCATTTGTTTCCAAAACTAAAGACTTTCTTGGAAGAAAAACAATTTGCAAACGATGAAGACCTCCTAGAAGCAACTCAATTTTTTGCGGTAAAAGAGTGTAACATCGGACTGTGAATCATTAGATTCTTTGACTTATGAATGTGTTTTTGTGTTAATTTTATATTTTAATTTATGGAAAATAATTAGTTACAAATGTCGAAATGTCACAATACTTAAAAGTTTAAGAACCTGTAAAATTGTCGCATTTTACTTGGCACATAAAATAAAGAGATTTTCCCATGTCTTGGGCAGTTCAATAATGAACAGTTCATTAATTTGAGAGTTACCATCCATTTCCTGTAATAATACGATTATTATCCTTTGTCACATATTCATTCGTAGTTTGACATGCTTTCAGGATAGTTATAAATTTCTAATATCTTTCGTGTTCATTCAAACCGACATAAAACGTCAATCATGAACATTCATTTACAGATCGATTAGAGCGTAGTCTTATACTTCCAATCCCAGTAATGTGTGCACCATTTTCATTTATTGAACGTATGTCCTTCAGAATTTGAGACCACCATAGGCGGCGCAAGAGGAAGGGAGAAAATAAGCGTAAAATAGAATTTAATTTTTTCAACTGCACACAAACTCAATATATGCACAGTAATTTATGTTTGTATTGAACTTTGGGACATCCATTTTGAAAGATAACTATAAAGAAATTTACATTTTCTGACGACTACTACAGAAAGTTATCTTCGTCAACGCCAAGTTGATGTTTTCTGAGGAATTTTATTTTGTCGCTCCTCTCCAATAGCAACGAGCAACAAAAGTTTGATTTTTCTTTTTTTAATAATTCATCAGCTTGGATACGAAGTATAAGAACAGCTCAATCTATGATGATATGATAGGAATGTCATAGATGCGTTTATTTTAATGAAATAATATTTTTCTTTTTATAATCAGTCGTCGGAAAAATATTGTGTATAATTCGAGCGCAAAGTATTTATTCGGCTCACCTTTCAATATTCGTGTTCGAGCGACTAAACATTACTTTTCGCTTTAAATACCTTAAATATCTATTAAAAATATATAATAAATGTCTTGCTTCTCTCGCATTTTAAATAGTAGAAAGTATAAGCTTAGGAGATATATGGCTCACAACCTTGAACATAACATTTCACGCACGCTGAAGAAAACCAGAAACTATCAATTCGCACACTCGTGCGGTAAATTATACAAAAAACACAAAATATAGGTTAGGTTATAACTTGACGACTAGTAACCGCACATCATATATCATTTAACGAGATTTGCGAAAGCAGAGTGCCACACCAAAATGAGTAAAAGCATCCTGATATATTTATTTATTTTATTTTGAAGCTGAAATGGCAGTTTGAAAGATGTACATTATTATATTTATATTTAACGGTTACTATGTAAAATTATTGTACAACAAAGACAGGTAGCCCAACGACTAGCTATTTCCCTCGGCTTGCATTTTCAATGATTCAATGTGAGTTAAAGTTCCAGTATTTATCATATTTCAGTGGTACAAAACGTAGCAATAGAACTATTATTCTTTTGTACCACTCAGTAACATTTAATATAGTTCCCATAACAATTTAGTTTGTAAAAGTAATTCAACTGCATTCTATTGATAAAAACAAGTCAATAAATAAAAGAGTATAAACACATTTCCAATAAACAATACCCCTTGAAATACTGTACGCATATATAGATAATATTCGAATTCTCGGTCAATGCTAGTTGTTTGCAAATCCCTGCGCACTGCAATCTGTATAGGCAAACTTCAAACAAAAGCGCATCAATGAAAGACAGATGAAGGCCGCCAGCAGAATATTTCTTTCTCGTTACAAACAAATTTCCGTCGGGCTCACTGCTAAAAATATCTGCGTTCACGCGATTTCTTTGCTTAAATTCACGGCTTCCGTGACGGCGATAAACGATAATGTATGCGCCCCGCGCGCTCAACTTGTACTGTTTAAGGTTTCTGTTCATCAGTAGCGCAGGGTATCTACCGTAAACACTACAACGTTACTAACTGTTTAGTTGAAGCGATAGATAGCCGGTTAAGTGGCTAAATATGTTGTTTTATCAAAGTATTTTAACTATACTTTAAATCTGCCGTATTAAGTACCTAGAACCATTCGAATATTTAGTCTGAGTCTAACACAAAGGAAGCAAAATACAGGGTCATTCATAACATACGGAAAATAATGTCTTTTCCTTAACACTCAGAGAACACACTGGGTCAATCTGACCCACAAAAAATTTAAACATTGAGAGTTTCTATATAAAATTTAGCTTAAAATATTAAAAAATTAAGAAGTTACAATATTTCTTGTTAAATTTAATTTTTTCACGACATGGTAAGAAACCCCACCGTTCTTCTCCCGAAATAGTGAGGAAAATGTGTTGTTCCTCTCTAGAGAGGAAAATCCAATATCATTGTTATTTACAAAATATTTATTATAAAAATTATAAATAAAATCCTAATTTTATTGAAAATCCTTGTTTTAGTTATATACATACTGTAAATTATTTTACAATTATGTCTTATATTTTTCTTTTTCTTATTAAATCACAATTTAACAACTTATTAAAGATATTTAAGATTGATTCATTGGCAACACTGTTGCACCGCCTTGTGTCTGATAACCTAACTTTTAATGTGTCAGTCTGTCAGTTATGTTCTCAAAGTGTATTTTAGGTCCGAGCAAATCGTTTTTAGAAACATGTCGTGAAAAAATGTTGTGTCTAACACGAGAGGAAAGCTCTTCTTCCACTCTCGTTCGAAATGCTTCACTCGCTGCGCTCATGAGGCAAACTTCGAACTCAAGGGGGAAAAAGAAGCGCTTTCCTCTCTAGTTTGACAAAAAAATATTTTTCAAAAACAATTTGACATTGACGAATGACAGATATTAGGCTTTGCTGCTTTAATTAACGATTGGCTTATTAAATACATACAATTGATTACATTGTTAATTAAAACATGTTTGTAAATTCTATTATTTTTTCTACAACAAATATTCGTCATTTAGGTAAAGGTAAAATATTGTGCATTTATAAGCGCATTGAATTTAAAAGAATCGTTATCCAAAGAACTTGTACTCGTATACGTTCTGGAATGAGTTTATAGAAGCCAGAATCTTTTATTTTCTTTCATCGAACTCTTTCATGTATACTCGTATAGCTAAAACATTTATGTAGTATTTGTTTGAAGAAGTTCTATTATTCCTGTTGCTTAGATGAACAACGCAAGTTTAGTTTTCTAGTTATGCTAATGGTGCACTCTGCAACATGTGACTATCATGTAAACAAGAAACAAATAAAATAAAAGATTATTTGACTTTTAGTTGTTATACTTTCCAAGTTAAACTTTACATTATAAAACAGATCTAAATTATTAGAAATATGTTTATTTGACGCAGGTTAATTATTTACATTAAAACAGATCTAATTTATTAACCCACGTAAAAAATATAGTCAACAAGTAATAGAATAAAATTGAAAAAAATAAAAATAAAACCAACTGAACACTTATGACTGGTTCCTTGCGTATGACTTTGAAAATGATTTGATATATAGATGTTAAACATGTTTAATTTTTGTTCTCATTGTAACTATGAATTTATTTTAAAATAGAAATTAATTAATATCTAGTCTTCAAAACTTTCTAACTAATAAATTAATAATACAAATATTACTTTTAAATATTTCACACGACACATATTTTTGACATTAAAAATGTTTTAGTTTTTGTTTCCATTGTAACTAAGATTATAGAAATATATTCTTAAATACCTGATTTCACGAAATATCACTAAAAATTGGCATATACTTTTATTGTATTTCTATATAATATAAACCCTAAGAAACTCAATACTTTAGAGCGCATCGTCATATCTCTTAAATTTATAGAGATATGGCAATTTACGATGTTTTTCGAAATGCTACTTTGAGTGGCTGCAACTCAAAATCTATTAAAGATATTGAAAAATAGACTCAGTTCTGTGCGTTTCGTGCATTTTATTACAAATTAGCAAATTTTGAAAATTTTGAAATTTTTCGATTTTTCCCCCCAAATTTTGATAGGCGATAACTCGAAAAATATAAAAGATACAGACTAGCAGACTGAACCATTCGATTCAGCTTATCAAAATACATAAGTGTATAAAATTTCATTAAAATTGCTTTACGCGTTATAGAGTTAGAGTAAAAAGTGTGAAAATGACGTTTTTGGCGAAAAACGTCAAAGGGTACCCCTTGACGTTTGGCCTGAAAAAGGCCATTTTCAAACTTTTTGCTCTAAAATTTCAACCCGCCATCCAAATGTTCTGAAATTTTTAGGGTTTATGTATTTCGATGAGCTGAATCCAATGGTTCAGTATGCAAGTTCGTATCTCATTTATTATTTGAGATATCGCTGATCGAAATTTTGAAAACAAAATTCAAAATTTTCAATTTTTCAAAAATTTGTTATTTTGCTATAATATGCACGAATAACACAAAACTGAAGAGTATTTTTGATATCTTGCGTAATTTTTGAGTTGCAGTTCCTCAAAGTTGCACTTCGAAAAACATCAAAAACTGCCATATCTCGAAAAATTTAAGAGATATGATGATGCGCTCTGCACCAGTGAGTTTTTTAGGGCTTATATTATATAGAAATACAATAAAATTATATGCCAATTTTTAGTGATATTTCGTGAAATTGAAGTACAACATGAAATGAGTAAGAATGATATTGCGCAGACATCCATCCATCCATTCTCACACACAGACATCATTGAAAAATTGGTCATAACGGATTCAGTGGACGTCAAAATATGTATTTCCGCAAAAATCTCGTCAGTGATTTTTTTCGTGATTCCAATACTTCCTTATACTTTGTATAAGAAAGTAAAAATATGGTTGAAAAATATTTTCATTTTGGGCCGTGGAAGTGCGTTAGGTGCAGATGTACGAAAAAGTATTGTGATCCCATTAAGACAGTACATCATATAAATATCTATTGAAAAATTATCATTTGTCCCAGAGTACAGCACAATACATAAATAACATAATAATTACATTTGATTGTAGCACATTTTATTATTAATACATTCGGGGTTGTGTTAGTAGTATGATTGCGATTAAATAATAAAATGATGCCGATAACAGCGTAATAACAGTAGACAATCAGTTAGAATTTCCTCAGTGAAACCAACGTTTAACACTTCATTGACTGATGAACTCTTTGTGAAAGCACAGACATTAATTGAAGTGTTCATTACCGTCCGTCAAACGCGTGCAAACAATATACAGTATAACACAAACAAATTCGAAATTTACGATGCGTCGTCCGTGTCAGTGTGTAACGCACACAGCGGCGCGACTCGCGGTAAATAATCGAATAACGATCGACAGCACACAGCACACAGCACCCAGCACTGTGCAGTGTAATGGGCGCTCCGCTTCCATTATTCCCACGGAAATGAATACTCGTGTAGAGACAGCGTCATTTGCAGAGCAGAGTGTTCGTCATATGCACTTAGGGAATGCAAAATTCAAAACGGTATTATGAAATAAAACCCCGGTTTAAATGACGTTTATACTCGACTCGGGGGACATTGTTTAACAGGTGGATTACATTTATATTCAGACACGCTGATGCTCACGGATCAAACGAAATATTGTATCATGTTTACTGTACAATACAAATATTCTAATAAAATTTATCTGTAGATACCTATATAAAATCTATTACACTCTAGCACTTCTGTTTGCACATAGACGTGTAAAAATTTACATTTCAAATAACTTTGTTTTTTCTTTTTATATTTATAAATTGTTAGTATTTTTACCTCCCGCCTACCTCAGAGTAAGGGAGG
Source organism: Poecilus cupreus (assembly GCA_963942605.1). Lineage (NCBI taxonomy): Eukaryota > Metazoa > Arthropoda > Insecta > Coleoptera > Carabidae > Poecilus > Poecilus cupreus. The sequence goes on along the minus strand of OZ012714.1, from coordinate 508,664 downwards.
TAGGTATTGTTTTTGGCCTAAAAATTGAGTAGTGAGTATTCAATGAATAAGCACGTTTTAGAGTCTCTACAATACGATTTTACTAATTTCGCCATGATCTATCTGTCAGTCTGTGTGGATCTCTGGAGTTCCAGTTTTTCAAAAACTACTACACTAAAAATTTTGCTATATTGTATATCAATTGTATCCTCTTTAGAAAAGATGATTAAATTTTGGTGATAATCCAATAACTGGAAGTGGTAGTTTACTTGAAGCCCTATCAAATTATTTTGAAATATCTGAGTAAATTATGATTTAATGACAATTTTTGTTATGAGAATAATGTTTCAAATATTATTATCTATAATTATTATTTGAAATATTTTTATCTAACTGTCACCATTTACGAATTACAACACTTTAAAGAAAAATTATATTTTGGACATTTTCGTTTAAATCTGCATACCTATGCTTTTTGATAAAAACAAAACAACGGTTGAAAAATGGAAAAAATATGTCATAATTTTTTGAAGGAATGAGCGTTTTTGATAGTGGTAATCCGTGTTTCTGTATTGTTCGATAAGAAATTTATGGCGGGAGGTATTGTGCTGCCCACAACAGATTTTTCATATACTAATAAATCTAAACAATAGAAAAAATTATTACATCAAATTTTTATTAATTTATGTTACATTTAACTTATACTGAGAGATATAAAATAGTTAAAACTGTCAAAACAATTCAAACTACTTATATGACATAAGTTTCCTTTTATGCTGATTGGTCAGTGACCGGTGATAACAACAGAGACAACAACATACTATTATGCACATTGCAGAAAGTGATAGCATTAGATAGCCTGTTGCACATGTCGGATCAGTCTTTTATATTAGAAACACATGTATTTTGGTATCTAGGGGTAGAAAATTTCTGCATAAAATAGAACAAAATAAATCGTGTTTACTGAACTTGCCAATTGCAGAGCGTTGTAATGGATAGTTAATTTTCATGACTAGAACAATTAATTGAATTTTAAATTTTATATTATAAACTGTCTATCTTAAAAACAGTTAAAGAACAATTTGAAATATATAAAACGCAAAACCAATCTCGCAAATTTGAAACGTATAACTCGTTTCATGTTCATGCCATAAAAATTCAATTTTCTGGCGTAAATATTAATGAAATGAAAAATACGTCGCAATAGGGAAACTAGTTACGTTTTTATATAAATTACGGAAATAAAATGTACAGAAGTAGTTGAAAACGTTTACACTTGAATGTCTGGTTCTATGTCACTCGAAATTTACTAAAAGATCAAAAATTGTTAATCATACACTTTTTAAATTCATGGATCTACATATATAGTACCAATAACCCAGAGAGTAAATTTTAATTATCAACAAAATAAATAAAAAGAATGGTGTAAGAAGAAAGAGGGATGTACGTATTGACCGGGAGATTGAAAGGCGGGTGTCTGTAGGGTGCAAGGTATTGGGTGCTCTGGGTACATTTGCTCGAAACGTGAATGTATCTAGAGATGCTCGCTTGAGTGTTTATAATGGTGTGTGGTTCTGAATGTTGGGTGTGGATAAAAAAGTATGAACGACGTATAACTGCTGTGGAAATGAGGTATTTGAGAGGAGAGTGATCGTGTCCGAAATACATTGGCGTATGGTGAGTGTGAAATTGAGAAGAATGTTGTTCAGAAAATGGGAGTGTGTCAGTTGAGGTAGTTTGGGTATCTGGAGCGAATGTTGAACATACGGTTGGTGAAACTAATATATGCGGGTGAGATTAAAGGCGAACGATTGCGTGGGCGTCGTGGTTGGGTATGATTGATGGTTGGTTGCGTGAACGAATGATTCCGAGTGTAAGAATAGACGAGCATGTATAAATGTGGACGAGACGCGAAATAAGAAAGTTTGGAGGAGATTGATTGTAGGCTGATTGTGTATCAGAGTTCATACTGTCCCACTGTGTAGAATATAACATGATATAATATGAAAATCTGTGTCTATAGAAAAATGGTGGAGGTGCCACAATTTGTATATATTCTAAGAAACATAAAATCATTTGTATGGTGTTTGAGAGATAAAATAATTTCATAATACATAATACTTTTATGTTCGACTATATTATTATCACTTGTTTATGAATTGTTCAGCTGTTTATGTTAGATAAAGGAAAAACAATAAACGGTAACCAAACAACAGAAAAAAGTACACTTAGAAATTATCAAATTTGCAACTTCTAGAAAGGTGAAATTTGGCAAGAAGATAATATGAATGAATAGTAGAATAAGCGACTGTAAGAAGTATTAAGGATTATTAATTAATAATTGTCGTGTTCAATTTATATTTCTATAATTTTGTACGTTTTATTATTTTGTGACAACATCAATCTGATGATTATTTATAATATGAATATGTGAGTATTTTAAGTACTCGTGGCCGTTGCTAATGTTAAATTAATTTAACGGGCGTCACGAATAGCAACGTACCTTGGGTATTTTGGCGTATTTGCCGGTGCGCGAATCCCGGATGGTGGCAATGTCCAGCAGGTCCATCTCGTGGTTCTGGTCCACCCAGTACAGGTAGAAGCCGTGCGAGTCCACGCGCAACGTGACGGGCGTGCCCACGCCGGAGTCCTGCAAACAACAACACATGCGTCAACCTTTACTTACACACTACACACTACAGGTTTACAATAAACATACACCTACTATTTATATAGGAATGAGAGAGTGTGACAATCAAATAATACTCAGTGGATAATATAACAAGAGAAAGAGAATACCATTGAATAGTTATTTACTTTACAAGTGGGCAAAGTAAGGAATTAGCCACGAGAGAAATTTTAGCTCACGAAGCCGAAGGCTGAGTGTGATAATTTTATCAAGAGGGTAATTCCACTTTGCCCACGTGTGAAGTATAACGTTTTATCCAACACTTCTTAATAAATGAAAAATTTATTAAAGAAATATTATTTGACAGTGACATGCTTTAAAATTTGAAATTAAAATGTCAATCGAAGTAGTTACCAAGGTGTTGTGTGTTATTATTATTGTTATAAATAAAAAAATACCCACTAGTGGCTTTCCTCAAAATTATACCTACTAGTGGGTAATCTGTTACTTTCCTTGTTTAAAATCGCCATAGTTATAGAGCATTTATTGAGAGGTGTTGGATAAAATAATTTAACAGATTTTTCAAAAACTTGTTGCCAGGCAATAGCTTTCGGGCTTAAGTGGTTATTGCCAAATGGCAACAAGTTTGAGAAAGATACTGGATAATTATTTTCTAATTTATCGAACTCTCGAGTTATCTATTTCGCTCATTTTGTACTTGTGATGATGATAACTATCTGCACTGACTTCTATATAACACTAGATTCGGTATAAGTCGCTATGGTGCGTTCCCAATAGAATGGTTAAAAATTGAGGTTTTGTGATACTTCAATATTTAAAAATCTATCTCTCTTGTCTATGGGTATGACCGTAATTCGTAGTATGACCTAAAGAAAGGTGGTAGCGAGCGCAGTGTAGAGAGAGAGAAAGCACAACTTCAGATTGTGCACTTTACTTTACAAAAGTGTGTAACAAAACCTTAATTTCACCCTTTCAATTGGGAACGCCCTCAGATGGCAGAATATGACCTATGCCCAATCTAGCGTTATATAGAAATCAGTGACTATCGGACATCTGACATTTATCAACAAAAACAAAAAAGCTACAGAAATATTTCTATGGCAACGAGAAAATGATGATTCTTCCCAATTATTTTCAGCGGCATTAAAAAGATGGGCGTTAATTTAAAAGAACTTTAATTTGCAGTAAGTTTTTGAAAATTGAGTATATTAAGAGAAACGCATAATTTTGGCACCTACTTTGCTACATTTTCAGTCTTTTCCGTACCGTAGGAATCACCCTGTATAGTTACATTTCCGCTTTAATTAAACGAGTATGTTGTCATTTACTGTTTGGATATCATCAATGTAAAATAATAATAATTTTATAAGTACATACAACTGATTAAATTGTTTGAAACTAGTGGAAATAATAATGTTTGGTTATTATTCCCGGACACTACCTACAATAGTTCAAAAGTTCAAACTTGTTTCTAAAAAACGGTAGCCATCTAGCATATTAATCGATATCGGCCATTTAGAATGCTATAGCTATAACTGCTGCTATCGATGTTTATATTTTATTACACAGATTAATTTTATATTACACGTTTAAAACACATAACAAGAAAAAGTGCAATAAAAATGTTTATGTCCAGTTCTTAATTGGTCAATAATAAAGTCCAATATATCCGCCACAAGTTGACCAAAATTATCAAATACCAACATCAAACCTGTCGAAATTTTCAAATATTTTCATAAACATATTAATATTAGTTGTATTATTAATATTATTGTTGAATTTGTTTAAGAATCTTACTGTTTTGTAAGACAGGAAAATATTTATTAAGTTAATTAGATAACAACAATAATTTCTGTTTGGATTACGCATTACCGAATGGGGTCTTTATTATTATTATTAATTGTTTTACGTTTATAAGTTTAGTGTAACTCAATATTCAGTTTTAGTTTGTTTTGTGCTTCGTGGCAGTTAGGAAATAAAAAATTGGATCCAAAGATTCAGTTTGAAGAAGTTAAATTGAAATAGGTATTACATTTTTTTAACAATATAGGTATAATCATTCAGAAAAAATACAATGTAAAATAGTGTGCCAACCCAACAACATTTAATTAAAAAAATTATTGTCAATAGTGATTTACGGATTCTACAAATCTAGAGTACGAAGTATGAATGTGTACCTACTCTTACCGTGAATCTCAAAGGATGAGAGACTCGTTAGTTTTCTGGAATCTAAAACGCAAACAAATGTAAAACCCTGTATATGAAATTCGGTCGTTTCATGAAGATAGTCATGCAACCTTGATCCACAGGTGGAATATTTGGTCGAGTAAGTTGTTATTTTATTTTCCTTTCACTATTTATTATTGTCTACATTAATGCTTTCCTTTATTTATATTTTGAAGCTCAGAACAAAATGAAAAGATAGATATAAAATACTTTTAGTTTGAATATAGATTTGTATATATAAATTTATTTAAATTCAACGTTTCGAATACAATGAATCAGAAAGAAGATTACGAATTGAACAATGCCATCTTCTGTTCGATATGTCATAATTTGATGTTTATATAGTTACTGTTTTTATTTAATTGTTTGTCATTCTTCTGTTTCCTGACAAAAAATTATGTTTAATATATTCAAACATCTCTTTATTTCTATATTATGTTATAAGTTCTTATTTTTTTCCACTTATTAAAGTAAGAAGATTCTTTAAACTATCTGTTTTTATATAAAAAAAAATTAATGTACGATGTACTCAACTACGCAGTTTTATAGTTTTATTATTATTACTTATTTCCGGTATTATAAAGAAATTTAACTATTACTTAAATTAACTTTTAAATAAATAAATAAAATAAATAAATATATCATCACGCCTTTTACCCATTATGGGTGTGGCACTCTGCTTACGCAGATCTCGGTAGGTGATATATTTTTTCGTATGAAGTGCGGTTACCAGCCGTCAAGTCATAGTCCCCAAAGATGTTAGTGGAGGGGGAACCACAGGGGTAAATTTAAATTTGTAACTGTCGACAGTGGGATTCGAACTGAGGATCTCACGATCCATAGTCCGACACGTTACCACGGATCTATTTACCCCATAAATTTACTTTTAAAGTAAATTTATTTGTTTTTAACAAGTGCACATGATTTGAAATTATTTTATGACTTACTTGACATTGCCATAAAAAATTTGATTGTTATTTCCATAACTTGATGTAAATTTAGTATGTGAGTAAATTTAATTGGAGTTTAAATTTCTTTTACTACTCCTGTATAAATACGAGTATATCCCCATTATTTCAATTTTTTCGATGAATTATAGTATCCATAATTCACTCTTCTTGACCAATCATAGAGCTAGAATTCATAATTCACGGTTATTTTAAAGCCATGATGTGGATCACCAAGCAACAGCCGTCTGACAGTTGACATATAGTCATTTCGATCCTTTTCAAAAATGATTTCCGAATTTACAGGAGTAGAAAAAATATAGTATTATATTCGGGATTATGGTCATTATTCACTCGGATGATTTCGTCACGAGCCGTAGGCTTCGTCTTCGTGAATAATGACTATCATAATCCCTAATATAATAATATACTTGGGCAACGGCCATGGCAGGTAGCGTTAAAGCCGGTTCACACGATAACGCTAGTTAAGCAGCCCTGTCCGCGGTTAATAGTTGGATGGGTGACCGCTTTGCGAAAACCCATACCAGCGAACACTGCGCGCTGTTGTCAAATCACCGAAAACGAGGTATCGAGGCGGCATATAACCTCAGCAGTTGAGACCGCTCAAATAAATAAATAAATAAATAAACGAGCATAAAATAGATTATTTTCTTACGACATTTTCTTTCCATATTTCATTTATTTCATTTAATTGTTAACTTATTTAAAACTTAAGTAGTGAATGTCATTTCTGGTCTACTCATAGATGCCTGAAAATGGTAGACAGTAAACAACTACATGTATTGCAACATTTACTTCATCAAACTTGCTCAACAGTAAACTTCACGAACATCAAATACTACGGCAAACCAAATTCAAACATAGGTAACAACTATGTACTGTATACTTAGACGACTGATTAATGTTGTTCCAGTTCTGAGAACAAATTACAATATTGGCTTGCATATTGCTATAAATTATTATTATTTACGATATTTCGATATTGACATTTATTTATCAATTTTCTATTTCTGCTAAAGTCGTGGATATATATTGTTGATAATGCGTACATGTTTGAAATTTGATAAATTATAGGTAGTCATAAAACTCTATCGAAGATGGGAAAGTCCTTCGCAAAATATTAAGTCAATTTTACATAGTGACCTATGAACTATGACATAACAGGTGGGCTGCGAATAATAAAGGCAAATAACTACATAAATTATTAAAATCATTAATGATTGTATGGCTGGAATTAAACCTTCAAATAGAAGTTACAGAGAAATATATTATCTACCACTTTTAGTTGCAAGAATTTTTTTATAAAATAATTTTAGAATATTTTACAACGCTAAAACACTTTTCTTTGAACACCAAAAAAATAATTTAACATACATATATACATAACGTAACGCTATATCCCACTCAGTGGGGTAGCAAGAGCCTAGAAACACAGTCAACCAACAATCAATCTCCTCGAAACATTATTATATCGCGCAACAAACCATCAATCATACAAAACCATTTATTCCTCGGACGTCCACGCAATCGTTTACCCTCAATCTCACCCGCATATATTAGTTTCACCAACCTTTCGAGATGGCCAAACCACCTCAATTTACTCACTCCCACTTTCTTAACAACATTCTTCTCAATATCACCAATGTATTCCGGATACGATCACGATTCGTACACACTCCTCAAATATCTTATTTCTACAGCTGTTATACGTCGTTCATGATTTTCCTAACATTCAGAACCATACATCAATGTAGGCACTAATACACCATTATAATTATAAACAATGAAAGTTTGGAGGAGATTGTTTGTGGGTTGATTGTGTTTCTGGGCTCGTGCTACGCCACTGAGTGGAATTAATCGAACATCTCTAGATATATTCACAACTTAAACCTACTTTCGGGTTAGTAAGATCTTACAGCAAACTATCAAGTAACAAATATATTCATCAACAATCAGTTATTTATCATTTGTGGAGAAAACTGTGGAACATGTTTTTACATAGCAACCACTCTAAAAACAAGTGTTATATAGACAAATTAGGGCACCCCTCGACATCTATCTGTCTCAGGATTGTTTTTCGCTCTCATAAAAGCCTACAAGTGTGCGTTCCAGTATTACTATATTTCAATGAGTATATATTATAATTTATTCATAGATCACTTGTAGATGGAAAGCCTGGCCCGCGATATTGCGTAATTATTTAGCTCGGAAATTGTGTCTTGAGATGCTGTACAAAGGAAGAAGGCAGGTAATACGTATAGGTTGGTAATTAATTTAAAATGCATTCTTGGTAATTGTGCATAAAATCAGTGATAAAATGTTATGCGGACGTTAAAGGTCTCGGTTAACATGAATGTGGGCCCTTTGATCGAGGTTATGTTGAAAGCTTGCTAAAAGGTATTTAAAGTGCGCTTTTGATGTACATGACATGTATCATGTATAGGCGTATAGGCCCACGAAATCCCACAGCATATTTGCAGTGTAGGCACTATCAAATGCAATGACGTCACAGAATTCCGAAAACCAGAATGTTTTAATTAATGGTGCTTTTTTGATACGTATTTCCGTTGCGTGATAACTTTTTATTGATATATTCTCAACCATAACCCGTAGCGAGTAGATACTAAAAATTAAGACAGGCTGATTCATAACGTACTGAAAAGATTGAAGGTGTCTTTCTAAATAAACTTTTTACAAAAAATCTGTTGTGGGCAGCACAATACCTTTTTTTTGTCAAGCAATGCAAGAGCATATACCACCACTATCAAGAAATGCTCATCCTTTCAAATATCTCTCTTTTCATTTATGATACATGTCAAAAGATGACATTTTTCAAGCGTAGTTTTATTTTATCAAAAAACAGGTTAGCAGATTTAATCGAAAATGTCAAAATATAATTTTTTTTCTGAAACCTGAGCGAAAGTATTATTTTTGCGCGTCGCGCCTGAAATGCAGAGCGAAAGTTGTATTTCTCTGACTAGTCACGAAAACTGTTAAAAATTCTGTTATCTTAGAAAGTAGAGAAATGCGCTACTAGATACATATAAAAAATCATTTAATTTTAAAATAAATATTTTTTCAACAAAATGTCTGCACTTGAGTCGAAATCTTAAAATACTCGGCACAAAGTGTCTCGTATTTCAATACTCCTCGACAGTAATGTACCACTTTTCTGACCTTATATGAATAATTATTCTTTACCGTGTTGTATTTCGTAAATGGTGACAGTAAAAGAAAAATGTTTCAAACAACAATTGCAGACAATAATATATTATACATTATCCTAATAACAAAAATTCTCATTTAACCATAATCTACTAAGATATTTCAAAATAACTTGATAGGGCTTCAGTAAACTACCGGTCATTGGATTATCACCAAAAACTAATCAGCTCTTCCCAAGGGTTGGTATATACAAAATATGAAAATTTTTAATTTAGTAGTTTTTGAGAAACCCTAAAACGTTCTCATCCACTGCAAAACCACTACCAAATTTTTATTGCAAGCTAATACCCGAATATTGTTTTATTTCTAATGATGAGTTCTGAGAGCTTCTTTCAATATCTTTTATATATTTCTTTAAACATTAACTGTGCTTAAAGTTTAGTTTGTATTTCTTATTTAATTTCAGTTTGAGTCAAAAATGTGTGTTATATTAAGCGAGATGCGGTAATTAAATCTTTTTTAGAAAAAAATATACATTTAATCTTTTCTTCATGCAAATTTAAAGTTTTAATTAGTTTTTGTTCAAGTATTCATGATAATGATTAGAATTAACAACGTTAGTCAAATTAATTCTCATTTCTAATTTTCATCCTTCTTTTGCGCTTGTTTACATATAGTGCGAGCGCGAAATAATTTGTCTTCAAATGGTTCCTTGCGAATCCCATTTATTCCTATATTAATTCTACGAACATAATAGCTGGTACCACGAGCTCTGTTTTTGGGTGTTTTAAGAGAAGTGTTTCAGCGATATCTAGTTAATTATTTTATAAATAATAATAATAAAAGTTACAGAGAAATATATAATCTATGTCTTTTATTTGAAGTATTTTTTTAATAAAATAATTCTAGAACTATGTACAGCGCTAAAACATTTCTCTTAGAAGATACATTGTAATTTTTGTCAAACAAGTATACATAAGTAAAATCTTACTAATTTATATTTAATTAATTATATGTAACACAGTAATTAGGTACTAAAAGAAAAACAAAAACTAAAAATCCATAGATAAGTATCTGGTAGTTGAACATCGTTACAACATAATAGTAATTGCACCGCCCTGCTCTTATGTGCCATGCAATGCAAATGTCATTAGTAATTTTCAGTCCTTGTATTCCGATGACAATAACAAAAAATTATAGTTTCTACTAACACGCATTTGCAATTAGCACATGTTACTCATAAATATATATCATTTTCAGGGGTAGGTTTTACTATCTTGATAAAAAAACTAGCAAAATAACGAAGAAAATTAATTTTAACAGCAAAACTGAATAGATAAACACAATGGTTGATATCATGAGCTCTATTGTTGGGTAGCTGGATAAATAGATATATTTCTCTGTAACTTCTATTGGCGGAATTTTTAAAAATAAAATTTGTGAACGTTGTACACACTGAAATATAGTAATACTGGAACATGTACTTTTATGAAAGCGTAAAACGATAGTCGTCGTGGGCTACCCTTTTTTGTCTATTACTTTTTCCTAGAGCCGTTGTTGTGTTTGTTGGGCGGTTGCTATGTAAAAACATGTACATTCTTCTACAGAAGTGATAAATAATATTTAACAGTGTCTTATTCCATTATTTAATTTATTTGAAATCAACACTAAAGTGCTCAGAAATCGCCAGTAAAGTAACCCATTATACGACGATTTTGAGCAACCCAGTGTTGGCAACCGTCAAATAATTATTGTACAATTAGGATAATTTTGGCAGATATATTGACGTACTATAGTAAATTTGGACGTAACATGAAACAGAATTTGCAAGAAGAATTAACTAATTAATTCCGATGACGAAATTGAGAACAAAACATTTTGAGTGTTATTTACTTCACTTCTCGAGGTTGGCAACACTGACTGTCAGTTTCAATTGACAACCGCCAGATGTATAAACTTAACCTATATTGTAATTTTTTAAATTTTAGATTTCAAATAAAACTTATGTGTACCTCGGCACTGAAATGATTGAATGTTAATTTCTTTATATTTTCTTGACAACTAGCTAAGCGGACTGTACGACAAAGATAGGTTGCCCACATATTGCCTGTCTCTCGGCTCGCATTTTAAACGTTAGTGAGCGTTTAAGTATTACGTGATTGTACAGAGCTAAAACCAAGGTTTAAAAGACTTCTCTAAAAAACACCCTAAAACAGAGCTCGTTTTACCAGCTAGCATAAAAAACACTACACGTTACCTACTCAAAAACCAAATAGACATAAATACATTCACATCAAAATTATGTTTTATGATAAATAAAAGAAATCAAAGACAAATAAATTTAATCGCATAACTTTAATTCCGTGAAAATATTAGTCGATGATCGAATTACAGGTTTGCTTATCTACATGACATTGTTTACAAATAATACTTTATTTTCATTCCTGATTATAGTTATACAGCTTATGCAGACATTTAAGTAAAAGTGTATGTTTCACACTTTTATTTTTTTTTTATTTATATACAAAAAGTTTGAGTATTAATATAAAAAGAGAGTGAGAATAAATTGTCACAATAGTTACGAAAGCCCGTAGCTACATATTTACTCCATACACATTTTTTTTAAATATTGATAAATACAAACAAGTGAACAGAAGTATTGCCACTTTATATACAAGTACGATACCTAGCTATAATAATTCTTATAACATGATGACTCATGAATAAGCAATAATAATTCATTTTTATATTACTTATAGTTCGAATGTCATGACAAGAATACCTATATATAACTTTCAATGTAATTTTCGATTATTACCTTAAACGACTCTAAATTATTTTTTTATTAAAATGATAAAGTTTAATATATAATTGAAGTTTATATGTACATTATACATTATTTAAGTGTTTACGGCCAACATTTTCATATCTCATGAATTCTATAAAATACGTTGTTTTATTTCAAAGAAAATACCAAGATCAGTATACTTCATTTATGCTCCCATGGTTACTAACTCATTTCCTTATGCATGACATTTGACTAAAATAGCACCTTGTTACCACTGAAATATAATAATACAGGAACGCGCACTTATAGGCTTCTAGGAAAGCGAAAAACGAACCTGAGGCAGATAGATGTTATTAAACGTCAGTTAGCGTTCCCGTATTATTATATTTCAGTGCACAAAAGAGAATATTCGGGCCTATTCTTTAAATAAAAAATTGCTACCGTAACAATTTGCTAACAGTGACAAAAATTAATCGTTTTTTGACAGCTAAATGAAATATTCTTCATTAAACAGGAAGTTTCGATGTGATTTTGTCACCAAGTTGCTACAATAACGACTTCGTTAGAGAATTGGGCTGATTTTATATAAATTATCTACAGTTTTCACTACACTATACTTTATTTAACATGAAATATTTTTTATTATTATTTAATAACATAATTATCAAATTATTGAAATTTTATTTTGTATACATGTACATGAATGTACTAAAAAATCGTAATATGTTTACAATAATTATTATATGAATAAATGTGCAATTTTCCAAGCAGTTTAAAAAATGAATAGAGGTGATCAGCGCCTAAACGAGCGGCAGCAGGCGCACGCCACTGGTGCGCGGTTGTAGGGGCGTGTTTTTGGAAGAAATCCGGGCAGACCCTCAGCTGACATTATTGGTACTCTCCCAGTTTCGCACCCCGGACATAGCACAGGAAAGACGGACTTGGATTTGGAACTTGATTTTACGACCCCAGTAAATATTTCACTTCAGTTCGTCAACAAAGTATTTATTGAAAAAATTGTAGAGCACTCTTTATAGTGTCTAATAAAATGTTGACATTTAATATTGATTTCATATTTCCTCCGTATATTTCGCGCCTCTTTAAACAATCATTGAATAATTGACACGCTTCTTTTTAAATTAAAATCGGTGATGATCAATTATTTAGAATAAAATTTCTTCCTATTCAAGTATTTCTAAAATAATGACAAATGTTTGTTTTTAAAAATAAATTTAAAATGACAGCAAGCAGATTGTATGTAATGTAGTACTTACTTCATCCCATTTGATGAACTTTTCACCGTCCTGTAAAGCCTGGGGAACTTCGACAGGCTTGAGGGTAACGGCGGTGGTGACCACAGGGGCTTTACCCCCAGGTCCCGGCGTAGCCATGCCCTTCGCGTCGTTACTGTTCGCTCATAATCACCATTAAGTCACTTCATTCTTCTATTTATACCCGCAATCACCAGATTTCACACGTAAACAGATGTAAGGCAAGAATTAAATTCTACACGATCAGTTGTCAACGAGAACATCACTACTTCGTTAACAGCATTAGTTACTATAAAAAATTACCAAAGTAATACATTGAATTAATTAAATCAACGTTACAATTTCATAGTCAAGTTGTTTACAATATATTCATGATTTTCATAACGTTTTACTTGCTCCCAACAGCTTGCTCTACAGCTGACAATCACTAACTGAGCTATTTTATGCAATGTTACCAACATTAACGTTACCAACCATCATATCTGCGGCGCTATTAAAACTATTGGCGCTGATGTAGAAGCCATAAAATGTGCCAAATTTAAATTGCTGTCAGAACTGGTAATATACTCGTATATAGAATAAACTTTAATATATTTTAATAATATTTCATGATTAATGTATATCTATAACAATCAAAGCATAATTCAAGTAATTTATAATAAATTAAAAATAAGTGTTCGTTACTTTTACATGCATTACTTTTATTAAGAACTGATATTTTATTATCATTTTTCTCATAAGAGATCTATACAAATTAATAAATAGTCAATACATTTTAATAATAAAAGTATTAGCTGATCTGTATTTGTAATTTGACGTGACTACGCACACTCAGTGACTTTTCCAATAATCCGCAAAGTTTTGATTGGTTACACATGTAGCTAAAGATAGATTTTAATGTTTCATTAGACGATAAATAATTTTAAAGCAGAAATTTGTTTACCTATTTAAATTTTGAATAACACGAAATATATTTTTCATAAAGTTTTGTCGAAAAAATAATTTATAGGATAAAACTTCTTCAGAGAAATATAAATAGAATAACAGTGACGCAAGCTTGCATAGTGGAAACGTAGCTTTAGTGCATGTCGAGGTCAACAGAAGCAGATTGCACAGCTGTTTATTTCAGTTTTCAGCTGATCGTGATTTAGAAGGAGTGCAAGTGTTTTTTGGAAAAATCTGAACATACAATGACTATTTTCTTAAATTTTATCTGCAGGTTTGTGACAGCTTAAGATTTAGCTGTCAATTTGAGTTTGTGGCAGTTGATTTTTATATTGTTTTCGCCAAGCAAAAGATTCTTTAATATGTCTTTGTGTACAGTTAAGGTCGAGTACAAATAAGCAGACCGTGACGCAGTATCTAAATAGTACTTAACTGTGCTTTTTTATTTTTTACAACAAGGGATTAATTAAATTACTAAAGTATTCTCGAAACACGGAAAATTGTGCAAGCAATTCGTACTCATTTTGCAATATTTATTTTTGCACAAGGTGAAATATTTTTATTTATAAATGTATATTTTAAGGTCTTATTGAACGAGCATAAACGAAAATAAAGTGCAAATAGATTATAAATAGTTGATAGGTTGGTAATCGATCTGACGACTTGTTTGTTTGCTCCATCAGCTGTTCGCAATGCACACGTAGTGTGTGAACTGGAATGCGATTTGCACAGGACTCAGATGCAAAACGTTGCTAGCGTGGGCAGTACACGTATCTTGACGGTATTTCTACGTAGCGGAGAAACTACAATTACCACGGCGCACTTTAAAAATAAGCCTGGCCTCTACCGGTGAGTCATCGGGGGACGACGCTGTTGCGGAGCCGCCGCGCAAAAAGTCCCGAACGAACGGCGACGGCAGTAACACTTGCAGTGGCACGGACACCATGCAGCAGCCGACAGCCAACGGATGTGTGCGCAACGGGGCTAGCGCGCCTGCCTCTTGCAGCAACGGCGCCGCCGAGGCCAACGGCCATGACGTCCCGCCCGCTGAAGATGTCAGTCCCACCGTCGCCATGGACAAAACCGACCAGGACATTGTACGCCTCATCGGACAACACTTGAAAACTGTTGGTTTAAAGTATGTCACTGCTCGTGTTTATTGTGCTTTCTTTGTTATTGTTTGTAACCATTTGTTTTTGTGTGAAGTCGTACTGCTGAACTGCTCATGGTTGAATCTGGCTGCCGTTTGGACCATCCGGCAGCAGCCAAGTTTCGTCAGCACGTGATGGATGCAGATTGGACAAAGGCTGACCATGATCTGCAAGAATTGAAACCCTTGCTGGAGAACTCACAACGTCTTATAGTAATATCTCCACACTGATAACACTTGAGCTTGTTGTTTATTATTACTATTGTTGTATAGGAAATGAAGTTTCTATTATTAGAGCAGAAATATCTGGAGTATTTAGAAGAAGGTCGGGTACTTGATGCTCTGCATGTGCTTAGGAACGAACTCACTCCGCTTCAACACAACACCAGTCGTGTTCATCAACTCTCCAGTTACATGATGTGTTCAGGGACCCAAGAACTTCTTACTCGTGCGAATTGGTAATTACCCGACTACACTGTTTATTTCTTTGTATCTAACAAAGAATCTAATAATAGGCAATAAATACGCTGTGTCATTATGTTATTTTAACATTTGTAAACAAATTTTTCTTGGTGTGCGATCCTTACTAATATTTTGAAATGCAATAGGGCCTTAGGAGTTCATCTTGTTCTTATTTTATAAAAGGGGGGGAAGTTGAACACTTTTAGACAATGTGATATGTAGAGGAATTAAATTAGACCAGTGCATGTGTATACAATAGTACTTTATAGTATGTGTCTCGAATTGTTACACCATTACATTAAACAAGGCCATATTCCATTTCAAAATTTGTGAAGAAACAAAGAAAGATGATTGTGAGTTTTGACGTTTAGGGAAGGAAAGGGTCTCAAATCTCGAACTTGTTTAATGGATAAGCTACAGACGTACCTTCCCGCAAGTATTATGCTGCCACCTCGCCGTCTGCACGCATTGCTCTCTCAGGCTGTTGAATTACAGGCACAGAAATGTTCCTATCACAACACTACAATCGGCATGGGCCTAGACACAGTGAGTCTTCTCGTAGACCACTGCTGTCCACAGGAAAACTTTCCCACCTACTGCATTCAGGTTGTAAGCTTTTCCCTTGCTTTGTAATAAAGTTTCTTTGTAACAGTCCTCATTGAACAGATTCTAAACGAACACTGCGACGAAGTGTGGTTCTGCCAGTTCTCTCCCGACGGCACCAAGCTAGCAACAGGCTCAAAAGACACTAACGTGATGATCTGGGACGTGCACCCCGACACCTGCACCGTAACCCTGCGACGCACCCTGGAGGGACACAGCTACGGTGCTGCGTACCTGGCATGGAGTCCCGACTCCAACCACCTCATCGCATGTGGACCTGAGGAGAGCCCTGAAGTTTGGTTGTGGAACGTGGACAACGACAAGCTGCTGAAAGTGTCGCAGTCTCCTGAGGATGTGCTGACGTGCTGCGCGTGGAATAAAGACGGTACGAAGTTCGTGGTCGGCGGCATCCGGGGACACTTCTACCAGTGCGACCTCGAGGGTAATGTTCTAGACAGCTGGGAAGGCGTGCGAGTTAGTTGTCTGTGGTGTCGTGATGATACCAAAACTGTTCTTGCTGCTGATACGCATCATCGTATTCGTAG
This sequence comes from Poecilus cupreus, assembly GCA_963942605.1. Taxonomy (NCBI): domain Eukaryota; kingdom Metazoa; phylum Arthropoda; class Insecta; order Coleoptera; family Carabidae; genus Poecilus; species Poecilus cupreus. The sequence goes on along the minus strand of OZ012714.1, from coordinate 491,912 downwards.
CTACAACTTCGACGATCTGTCCGACACCAATATGTAAGTATTATTAATAATACTTTATTTTAACCATTTTTACAAAAATATACAATTTTTTTTATATGGCAAGTTATGAGTACATTTCAGAGAACATTTACAAAATATAATATTTAGACATTGTTATAAAAATCCAATATTTCGCAACAGTTTTGTTGCTTCATCAGGGAACTAAAAATGTACATAATAGTTAGGTTACAATCATTGAAATTTTGTGTACAATATTTAGACATATTGCTAGTAAATCCCTAAAAATTTTAAGTTAATTAAATATGTGGACAACAAAGTGTTATACTAACATACTTGTACTATTTAGTTTACAAGAAGAGCACCCTATAATGGCGTTCACCGTCGATAAACGCGACCGCCTGGCTTTGCTGAACGTTGCAACGCAGGGGGTACATCTGTGGGACCTCCGAGATAAATGCCTTGTAAGACGCTTCCAAGGTGTTACGCAAGGACACTTCACAATCCACTCCTGCTTCGGCGGAGTTAACCAGGACTTTATCGCCAGCGGCAGTGAAGACAATCAGGTACTCGATAATTTTTTTTTTACCTCTATAGTGGAGCGCACTACAGTTAATTATTATAACTCGGTTTTGTTTGATTTGTATGTATTTAGGTTTATATATGGCACATTAGAAACGAGCAGCCTATAGCGACATTGGCTGGACACACCAGGACCGTTAATTGCGTCGCTTGGAATCCAGTGCATCCTCACATGCTGGTGTCAGTGTCTGATGACTGCACTATCAGAATATGGGGACCACAAGATCGTATGCCAAAATCCTCTGGTAAGTGGGAACTTTTTAGGGAAAATCTTTACATTTTCTCTCTTCTAAATTAAAAGAGCCCTGCGTTCTACGTTATTACGGATAATTCACCAATTATTGCGGATACGAATCACATGAGAAATAAATTTGACAGTTTGTTCATTCTTATCATGAAGACCAGATGCATTTTACAACGATCTTTTTACCTCCCGCCTACCTCTAGGTAAGGGAGGTATTGTTTTTGGTCAGAAAATTGGGTAGTGAGTTTTCAATGAATAAGCACGTTTTAGGGTCCCTAAAATACGATTTTACTATTTTCGCGATGATGTCTGTATGTATGTATGTATGTATGTATGTATGTATGTGTGTGTGTGTAGTCTGTGGCAATTTTTTCGTCTCGCATAACTCAAATACTATAATACCAAAAAATACAATTTTTTAAATTATTGCTTCTTATATTTAAATGAAGAGCTGATTAGATTTTGGATAAAATTGGTCGACCGGAAGTAGCAGTTTACTTGAAGCCCTTAACAGTTTTTCATGAAAAACACGGTTAAATTTCCTTTTTCAACAATTTATGTTATTTTGAAAGTTGAAGAATATTTAATTCTACATTTGTTTTGATTACGCTAATTTTAATAATTTTCATTAGATTTAGAGATAATAAAATATAAAGAAATTAGATTTCACAAATCTTGCATTCCTAGTACACCATGGAAAATTTTCAAATTTTTACGAAATGTGACACATGTCATTGTGATTGTGAAGCTGTTTTCTTAGTGAAATATATGTCAAAAAATTAAATAAATATACGAAAGAAAATTAAAATTCTCAAATATAAATAGAAAATAAACAAATAAGAAGGTATGTTTCTGTATCATCAAATACTATTTTGTACCGTTTAAGAGTAGTATTGGGCGGGAGGTTATGTGCTGGCCACATCAGATTTTTTCCTAAGAAAATATCTATTATAAGGAAAATTGAAATATAAATATATGTACTTTCGTTCAAAAACACTAGTTTTACACGTCTCAAAATCGTCCAGAAACTGCTTGGTTTCAAGCCTAAGCCGGCAAAAACTAGGGACTTTTGTAAGATTAGGGTTGGCATCAACTGGCTGCCAAATTTATGCGTTGGTTTTTTTGAGTGTTTCAGTGCTTGGAAGTTAAAGTTTTCCATCAAATTTAGAACTAATTTGTTAGTTGTGAACTGATTTATGAATACGAGCACATTATGAATTTGTTGTTGACTCGTTTCTTTGAAGACTGACCGCTTTAGGAAATAGATAAATATAATATTTATTCCTTCTAATACGTTGTATACACTATACAGTATATAATACTGTGAATAATGTTTCTATTTGATACTTCGTTTCATAAAATAGTATAAAAATATTTGAAAGAAATTTGGATTCTTTTATGAAACTTGTGGATGTGGTTTTACAATTTTGACAGTTACGCGGATACGAATACAAAAAATGTATGCGCGCAGGGCTCTATAAATCAACTTTTCTAATCAGGAAACAATTCAATACATATAATTTCTTTGCTCGCTGGAACAAAAATGTTTATTTTTATCATTAAAATTGGCAATATATTGGTGGCTTATAGACGTAAAAGTATTTATGTGTAGTGTAGCAGACTAAGTAATATGGTAAAAATATATATTTGATTCTAGTGTCTTCATCATCAAACAGCGAATCAAGTAACGGAAGTGCCTGGCACGATATGGTATCCTAGTATCTTAGATTGAAAATAAAATCGTTATTACTCTAACAAACGTAATCCGTAAACTGTTCTTCACAAAAGACTGACGAAAAGTTTGTGAGATCAAATCACTGGACATCGACGACGATGTAAAAAGTGTGTACAATGTGTACATAATTTTATTATTATACATATAATTATACAGTGTCTGGGTGAAATTACGACATAGAGGTTTAATATGGGAAATTCATTATTTGCATCTAATGACTGTCTGACAGAAAATGTACGTATCAAATTTAGAATTTTTTGTTAAGGAATTGTAGTAAAATACGAATAAACTTTTAATAGAAATAACTATAATAATATCATTTGATATTATATAGCCAAGTGAAAATGGGCACATCTTCGGTAATTCACAAAATAATTCGAAAGCTGCGCGCTTACAATTACAAATACGTACACATTTAACAATTTAAAAGCACGTATTGATAATAGGTTGTGATATTTTACTTTCCAAATTACTCGCTCAGATTTACTTGGTATCGACATAACAAATTTAAAATACAAGAAATCATTGACACATTATTTTATCTTGAAATTTTTAACTGTTCTTATGGTTTTATATCTGCCAGAGACTTTAAATAACGAATTTCAAATATTAATTTTTTTCTAAGACATCATGTATATATTTTTAACGTTACAGTTGTTATTGGGAATGAGTTCGTTATTATAACAACAGAAACCTCATTATTACATAGAAAATTATGATTACTGACATATGTACCAGTGTGTTGAAGTACGGAATTCTTATCTATTGGCAAACGGATATAATTTTTGACTTGAATTTTAATATATATTCATAACGCTGCACGCATTCATGTAATGTTATTTGATAAATTTACAAAAATAAAATAAAATTATTTAGACCAATAGTACTGCATTGAATTGCAAAATAAATCAAATCTTAATCTACTAATATTTTTTTGAGGAAACTGCAGTGTGATAGCAGTGCCAGTATTAAAAAAAACAAGTGTGCTATTTATGGAAATTATTTTTCTCGGTGCAGGTCAAGCTATACGCAACAATCGATAGCTTTTTGAACTTACAGTTGAAGAATAAATTCAGGTATAGTATTTAAGTTCTGACGATACCAATTAGTTGAAAATGCTTTCAGAACTCATAGAAGTAATAAATGAAAAGACTTTTTACTTGTTTTCCTGACGATGAATCTTTAATAAAATTTTGCAGAACTTCTACCAAACATCTGTGCATTTGATAGTTAAATATTTTATAGGTATATTTTTGTAGTTATTATTATAGAAATATAATTGGTTCGGAATAAATAATTATCAAAACTTTACGAATGGTTTTCTTAAAATTGAACCATTTTTCGCTGGCGATTAAAAAAAGTATATTTGAAATAAAGATGCCGTATGTCTGATAAAGTTTAAATTGATTTGAATTAGATTAAATTATACAAAAATGCACTGTAAAAGAAGCTTTAAAGATTTACGTAACATTAACAATATGACTTAATTTTAATTTATTGTTAGACGATATAAACTTTAACCGAACATCTGTGTATGATATACATATAAAGTGGTAAACATCTTCAATTATTTTGCATCTTTTCCTGTTCGTTTAACTTTAAAAGTGTAAATACGAAGTGTTCAGAATTGAAAATTATATTTAATAAATCGTAAATGTTTGTTTTTCTTATGAAACAGATGGAAATAAAATTGATATTTTAAGCTATTCTGGAGCGTATGAAAAATAAAACTAGCTTTGGTATTTATAAGTTTTATTTTCAGTGACAATCTAAATGCAGTTTGTAATTAATTAAACACTTTATTTTTACACAATATTGTTATAAACTTAATAGGCAAGAAAATAATTACCTATTATAACATTAACATTTTACAGTTATATTTCCAAAGTAATAATTGTTTAGCAGATCTCAACAATCAATTAATATTTGCTACATAAATAACTTATTAAAATTTTTATCCGCATGAGCTAAAAATTTTCAAATTACGTATTATAATAATTTTAATAATATTCCGTACTTTGATACTTGTGTGTACATATAACCTATAATAATTGATCTGTTTGTAATAAGAATTTGTTTTAATGTTTTTTTATTTAGTTTAATGAACATACAATCAGAAGTATATAAAAATAAAGATTGCTAAAAGATTTTTACATTATGATTGGTAATGTTTCACAAAGTGTATTCAATCATATTATGCAAATAGACTCCGATATTTATTTAGTTCCAGGTTTTAGACAAAAATATTTATTATAAGTATACTTAAATAGAGCCGTAACCAAATTATTTTGGAAAAAAAATCATAATTTACACTGCAGTGAAAAAGGACGGCAATAAACCGAATAATTAGAAATATTTATATTTAATGCGTTTTATATAATTTATATGGACCTTTTAATTATTAATTTCGTTGTATTATTTAATATTTTTTATAAATGTATAATATGAATAATATAAAAAAATTGGACAAAAAAAATATGATTTAATATCGTTGTTTGCTATTACGTATTTATATTATTTAATTTATAGCAATTCGAGTGCAAATAACATCATTTTTTCAAATAAATAACTATTTTGCAAAGACATTATTGACAATTTCAGGAAAGATTTTATTATTAAAAAAAATCTATAAGCAGAACCAAAAAGAAGTAGAATGAGACCAAAAATATTATTTCACCATATCTTTAGGAAGTATGTGAAATTTGACCAATTATAATTATAAATAACTATTTTTTTGTGTGTTGTAGAAGCATGTCATTTATAACTATCCAAAAAATACCAAATAATTATCTGAGATATGAAAATAAATGAGACATCATAATCATTACTCGAATTGTAGGAATTGATGTGATATTTTCTTTTACCGACAGTTGAGTTATTTGGAATTATGAAACAGTTATAAACAAACAAAAAATACCATTGTATATTTTATAATATGTATTAATATTATTTATATATTAGCACGGATACTAGATCAAGTAGATATTTTTATATTTGTTCACCTTTTATAGAATCTACAAATAAAATGCAATCAAATGTTAATGAAAGCGCACAAGAAAACATAATCTGGATGGTTCTGTTGTTTATTTAAATAAAAACTAGAATCAATATAGGTAACAGGTAAAAAAATTCAATTAAATATGAAAAAGATCTCAATTTTCATGATTTCATGAGAATTTGTTTCAGTTCTCTCTCGTTAACGTTAGCCATAATTTAAGATCGAATTTTATAATCGCTTATTGTCGTTAGTCTTTGCAATGTATTTATTTATTGTAAATATGGTTACGTGTATTCTAAATATTGTAATTTAAAAATATATTTACAAAATTAAAATAGGTCTTTGAATTACTAATGATAATATGTAGTTTGTAAGATAATATGTATAATGACATCATGTTTATTTTGTACAAAAATGGTTTAAGATAAAAATATCGGATATTAATTACAACATTTCTTAATTTACAACATAACATATCTAGTTACGGCTCTAAAATATAACACTAACATTTACCTAAGTAATTGTGGACGTATATAAAGATATTTCCTTAAATTCTCTAAGCTAAATTAATGCAATATTGTACTGGCGCGTGCTTTATATAAACTTATTTTTCTACTAGCAGTATGTTATAATTGTAAGTCCCTTTTAAAATAAAATCTTTAATTTACCTCACAAGAATTAAATCAGGTAATACGTTAGGTTAAATAAATAATGTAATTCTTGAGTGAAATTTATTTAAATGTAGAATGTCTTTCAGACGATTGGTGTTTTATTATGTAGCATAAAACGAAAATAGCAGGAATGATATTTGTTCTTCATTCTTGTAATAAGATTCTGCAATATTTATCATAATAATAAATATTTTATTGATATTATGTGCCTCTAAAGTGTACTTTTAAATATTTTACTTTTTTAATAAGCATACTTGTTTTTTATGTTGGGTAATGTTTGGTTCCCGCTTTATTTTAAATAAAGCATAGTGACACCTATATGACATTTTTGAATTAAAGTAGTGAGTATACTTCTAAATATAGTCATGAAATAGAACAAACGTAAAATGTTGTCCAAACAGACTAACTAGACTAAAAATGATATTTTAAGTTCGCAATGCTGCACAAAAATCCGAAACCAGTGTACAAAAGATATATAAGGACCGGAGCAAAAGTAATTTTCGTCGCAGAAGCGTTAGCATTTGTAGGTTCATATGGTCTTTGGTATAAATTGAACACAGATAGAGGTAGGTGTGACCTTTTAGGAAATAACTTTGCAATTTTATAATTATCTATTTTTTATTAGATTTTCGTTTGTATATGCATAAAAATTATTCGTCTGTACTTGACACTTACTACAAATTGGGAGAACTACTTGACAGTGATAACAAGTGCCGTTCATTAGACCTAACAGTTTGGCAACAAGAAGGTAAATTTTCCAATTAACAGGGAAATTTATACATTTAATATATGGCTTCACCTTATGTTAAATCAGTTTTGTGGTTAATTGGCACTGGTGCATTGGGATATACTTTGCTCCTTGTAACATCACCTGACGAGAAAATTGTGGCAGAGGTATAATATCAAATATGCTTCTATGACAACATTAATATCTTCATATTTTATTGGCAGAAATATTCCGATTCGCGATCCTCCGAAGCGGTGAAGAAACGAATAGCTGTTGTCGAAACCCTTCGTTTGGCAGCTGAAAATAAAAATCCTATGTACAGACAAAACAAAGAACAAATTGATAGTGACTTGCACAGTAAAAAATAAATATGGAAAATCCCGTTACTTTGTACCAGGATCGTGTTTCAAGTTTACAAAAAAGAGATGATGAAAGGCAATCAGATTTACAAAAGAAGCGAAATGACAAAAAATTAATTAACGCTGAAAACGAACAGTATAACTATTTCACAGAAATATTTCAAGATAAACTTAGACAGATACAAATCTGGTTAGAAGCAGTCCAAGACATCGGAGAAAAAGATATTGCGTTTCAATTTGATAAAATATTCAGAGAAATCAATGCATTGCAAAAATTTGTGACAGAGTCTGTTCTTTTTCTTAGAGGTTATGACATACGAATATGTCAAGAATCATTAGTAGAAATTGATACAAAGGCAAGAAAATTAGAAGAGCAATTACTACCTAAAAAGAAATTTGGATTCAAAAATAAACGAATTGTGAAGAAAACTGATGATATCTTGAAACAGGATAATAGTCATGATGTAGTAGATAACCTAAGGAAAAGTAATAAATTTGAAGAAAATTTTTACGGTTTCCAAAATCAAAACAATGCTTCGCTTTCTCTGTGTGGAAATAGTTTATTTAAAAAAGATATATCGCTGCAAAATTTGGAAAATTGTGTAATCAGACTGGATGGCTCTCCTAGTACTATACATATGAGCTCATTAGTAAACTGCATTGTTCTTTGTGGTCCAGTGTGCACTTCTGTTTTTGTTGAAAATTGCAAAAATTGTAAATTAGTAATAGCTTGCCAACAACTACGTTTACATAGTTCGTTTAATTGCGATATTTATCTTCATGTTACCAGCCGCGCAATTATTGAAGACTGCAATAATATTCAAATGGCACCTTATAATTACATGTACACATTTCTATTAGAAGATTTCAAAAAATCTGGCTTAGATCAAAATGTAAACCATTGGAACGATGTGGATGACTTTAATTGGCTTGTGGCGGATAAACATTCCCCAAACTGGTCTATTTTGGAAGATTCTAATAGGATAACAAATTGGAATACTTACATAAAATAACTTAAAACGTAATATGATTTATGAAACTGTAATTAAATAAACTAATAAATGCTTAAAAATTATGTAGTTTATAAATAGCAATATCCTTATTACTTACCTGTCTGTAAAGGAGGTACTGGAATCATGTTAATAATTCTGTAGTTAGTTTTCAGTGGATGAGCACGTTAGAGGATCCCTAAAATTCTATTTTAATTCTTTCGCGTTAATGCCTGTGTGTGTATCTGTCTGTCGGTCTGTGCGGATCTCTCGAGTTACGATGTATCAAAAACTACTAAACAGAAAAGTTTGTTATTTTGCATATGTCAATTGTATTCCCTTGGGAAGAGCTGATTAGTTTTTCCAATCGAAAGTGGTAGTTTGCTTAAAGTTATTTTGAAATATCTCAATAAATTATGGTTTAATGACAATTTTTCTCTGGCACCATTTATGAATTGTAAAAGAAAAATTATATTTTCGTTTGACTGTCTTTTTGAATAAACCAAGACAACGCTTGACGTTATTGTTTGACTTGTGTCATAATTGCAAACCAAACTATTTGAAGGGATGAGCGGTTCTTGATAGTGGTGGTCCAGGTTCCTGCATTGTTTGATAAATTGAAGTAAATAAGTGTATGTTTGTTAACTATGAATATTTATTGAACATCTACATTACACATAAATTTATTTAAACATCGTAGCCAACAATATGACGTTTGCCAATACATTCACCGATATAAAACCAAAATATAACTTCGGCGCCAACAAGGGTGTTCAACCAAGCTTCACGAACGGTTAAATTTTTCCACGCTCCTGTGCGGGCACCGCTAATCAATTTGCCAATTCCAGCACGAATTTGAGGAATATCTGAGACGGATGGTGGAGTCAGCTCTACTTTGGCATATTTTAAGAAAGTCTGGAATTTGGGCTGAGCCTGTACTAGTAAATCTGAAAATATACAGCAAATAATATGAAAATTATCCCTTTGAAATAACATTTCATTAATACGGTTTGAGGTTAGAGGAGATTATGTAACTTTTAAATTGTGATAAAATTTCGCATATATATCGATGTTTTCCGTTACAATGCAAATTTAATTAATAATATTTGAACAGTTCAATGCATTAGTATCTGTACAAATAAGCATATTAATGGTAATTATATAAAATTCAAGTGCACTTACTTCTAGCGAGACCAGATGCTTTGGCTCCTGCTGCTGCCATCTTATTCCTAAATAATCAAAAAGAGGATAATTACTACATTTATTACAAACATTTATACCTTTACAGAGCCATTATTTCCAATACCAATTTAAATTGATGTGCTTAAAGATGTCAAAATTACAGCGAGCCCAAAATGAAGATGGCACAAAAGCTTAGTACAAAATTTAACAGTTAGGGGGAGCTACTGATTTCAGTAACACCAATTATAAAAATAAAAAATAGTGTATTATTTATTGAAGTTTGAAATAATGCAATGAATTATGTAGCCTGCAAAGGCTACGATTTTATACATAGGGGAGTTGATATAATTATAATTTAATTAACAAGTCATAAATGTCCAAATTATATTACTATTATTTGTCATTCTTGGGTTGCCTACTTGTAGGTGTAAGTGTCATAATTGACAGCTATTAAAAGTTGCAATAATAATGGGTGTGTTGATTTTAATTTAAAATGTTTATAACGTAATTTACATAAAATAATAGTACAATGGAATTTAATTATAAGTGATAATATAAAGATAGATCTGTTTTTAAAAATTATTTTATTTTCTACAAGTAAACAATCTTAATACACCGACAAAATGCCTGGAATGAAGGATTCGAATATTGTTAAGATCGCCGTTGAAATGGTAGATCAGGTTCCTCAGCTAATCGAATTTAATCAGAAACAACCATTGGCTGGAATAATACAAGAACTATGCAATGGATGGAATCTCACTGAACCTGAACAATACGCTCTACAATTTTCTGAAAACAACAATAAGAACTACATAACCGAGAAAAATAGAAATGACATCAAAAATGGATCTGTTCTTCGTCTCGATTATTCACCTTCAAAAACAGCACAAGACATATTGGCAAAATTAAATTCTGGAACACCGGAAGAGAAATTACAAGCTTTACAAAAGTTATCTAATTTAAGCTCAGATATCACTTTTGCCCTGGAGTTCATCAATAAACAAGGTTTAGCTTTAATTATCGGTCATATTGAAGGAGGTAAATGTAAAACAAACATGTTAGCTTATACTTTAATATCATTTGTCGAATTAATGGATCATGGAATTGTATCGTGGGATATATTGGAAAGTCCATTTATTAATAAAATTGCAAGTTTCGTAAACAATCAAGCAGTGCCACAAGATCCAAAAGTAATCCAGGCCTCATTATCGATACTAGAAAATATAGTTTTAAACAGTACAGATAAATATCCTCAAGTTGAAAAAGAAGTAACATTTCCTAATTTAGTAATGCATTTACAAAATGGTCACCATTCAGTTATACAGCAAAATACGATTGCTTTAATTAATGCATTATTCTTGAAAGCTGATTTGGCTAAACGCAAAGCTATCTCTGGAACATTAAGCTCTAAACAAGTTCGAAACGTAATTTTAAGCTGCGTTATACAATCAGCTTCAGGTCAAGTGGGCACAGAAATGGCTCATCAGTTGTACGTATTACAAACATTATCGTTTGGTCTTCTTGAACAACGTATGCTTATGAAAATGGACCCGCAAGACCAAGACGCTCATGACAAAATCAAAGAGCTTCGTCGTATTGCATTTGACAGTGATGGAAACGGATCTTTAGGAGATGTTACAGCTCGAAAACAATTAGGAGTTTTTGCTAAGGATTACAAGAAACTTGGATTTAAAAACGATATAAATCCAGCGCTAGATTTCACTGAGACTCCACCAGGAATGTTAGCACTAGACTGTATGGTACACTTTGCTCGAAATCATACTGAAAGTTATACCAAAGTAGTTTTAGAAAACAGCTGTCGAGCAGATGAACACGAATGTCCTTTTGGACGAACGAGTGTTGAATTAGTCAAATTATTATGTGAGGTATTTCGTATCGGCGAATCTCCAACAGAGCAAGGACAAACCTACCATCCAATGTTTTTCACTCACGATCACCCGTTCGAAGAATTTTTCTGCATTTGTATTGTTTTGTTAAACAAAACCTGGAAAGAAATGCGAGCTACCACAGAGGATTTCGTTAAAGTTTTCAGCGTGGTGCGAGAACAAATCACTCGTGCATTGTCTTCCCAACCCGCCAGTTTAGATTTGTTCAAAGCAAGATTACAAACTTTGACTTATTCTGAAATTACTAATTTGTGGCAGCAAGAAAGAACTTCTCGAGAGGAATGGGAATCCCATGCAAGGCCTATTGTGGAGTTAAAAGAACAAATCACTCCAGAAATCCTAGATTTAATTCAACAACAAAGATTAGGTTTTCTTGTTGAAGGAACAAGGTTTACGAAATATTCTATGAGAGGACAACGAATCAAAGATAAATTTTGGTATGTTCGATTATCTCCAAATCATAAAGTGTTCCATTATGGTGATTGTGATGAAAAAAGTATTCCATCCTTAGAAGACCTGGGAAATAAATTGGCAGTTATTGATATTAAGGCACTGGCTACAGGAAAAGAGTGTCCACATATGAAAGACGTACGCGGACGGAAAACCACGCATCAGCTAGCGTTCTCGTTGACCTTGGAATCCGTGGAGGTAACTTCTTTAGATTTTGTTGCTCCTGATGAACAAGTATTCGATTACTGGACTGATGGAATCAATGCTTTACTTGGCAATAAAATGACTAGCAAAGAAACTGAAAATGATTTGGAAACGTTGCTTTCTATGGATATCAAGCTAAGGCTTTTGGATGCAGAAGGTGTTAACATTCCTCAAGATCCACCGCCGATACCGGAAGATCCGCCTAATTATGAGTTCTGTTACGATCTGAAGTAGAGCCTGGAAAAAAGTGCTGGTCCAGTTCTTTCGTAGATAGAAATGTATTTCCAGGATTTCCATTCTGATGGAATTCTTTTTTTAGTATTTTATACAATGAATGTTATTTACCAAAGATATAAAGACCATCCATTTACTTTTTAAGTAAAAGTATTATGTGTAGATCTGAAATTGTACTACCGTCTATCTAAAACATGATGACACCATTTGAAGAGATTATAAGTTTTTAAATTAATACTTTTTAAATAACGTAAATAAAATATAATAAAATTATTTACATTTATATAATATAAGTTTTAATATTTATGCAGAGTTCTTCTCTGAATAAAGAGCTGAAAAATGTAGCTATAAATGGTAAATTTTATATGGATTTATATACCAGAGTATTATAAATATTTTATTTTTAACAAGCATATACTCATACAAAGAATTAAATGTATCTTCCATGTATTTGCATATAAGATATAATAATGAATCTGATTTTGTGGTGCATAAGCTAAGTTTTAATGGAATGTGTATATGTTGAAATGATTTTACATTTAATAAAAAAGTAATTTTAAAATATAATTATCTTATAGTATAATTAGAATTTATTCCCTTCATCAAATGGGATATTCGTATAACGTTTCATCATCTTCGTCTCTGTCTGGCATGCAGATGAAAAATTCTACTAAATTTAAAATTGGACCTCTTGAAAACGGATTTAAATATCGGCCTTTCTTATCTCTTAAATACGAGTAGCGCTTGTAGTTAAACATTTCGTTTGTTGTTAAATTCATACAAGCGTGTAGAATCTGTAAACACAAAACATTTATCATTGATCAACTAGAAATAATTTTCTAATATAGAATAATTCAAAAACTATTTTGATATATGCTAGTGCGCAAAAAAATTGAGACACTACTGTTTTGATTTGTTTTTTCTCGCCAGTGACCATTAATATGATTTTTAAAATTAAAAGAATGAATAAATTGTGCTTTCGAAATGAATTATAACAATGTTATACTTACAGAGGTACAAGTTAGAATCCATCCTAGGCCGGAGAATATAAAAGCTTCAATCAGCCCAAGAACATAAAGCAGTTCGAACCCTTCAATGGCAATGCAGTAGCAGGCAAAGTAAATGGTAAATGAACAATTTATTGCTACACTCATAACAAAAAGGAAGAACCAAGTTCTGTTTCTTAATCCGACGCAGTTGTAAATAAACGGGCAGTGATGATCAAAGTAAGAAACGCATCTGTTACATATTCGACAGTGTTTCGCTCTCAGAGGCCGTAAACATCTGCACGTATGGCAAAGTCTTGACAGAAATACGTTTCGTTTTTTCCATTTATCGAAATATGGAATTTGTTTTATTGCTCGGTAGTATGTGTCCGAGTTTAATGGGATATATCCAGGATTTTTTCGGTTTGCAGTTATCCAGCACACCCACATTACAATATTCCAGTAAATAAAACAGTAATGAGATCCTCGCAATATATTCCATGTTATTGGGATACACTGTAAACAGAACAAATATATTTTTTTCACGGCCGGGAGAGAAAAACTTGGTTTCTATGATACCACAAATCATGACAACAACAGCCAATTTCATATCAACGAATTTTTAACATGACTCCCATGGATCCCTTACAGGTATGTGGCGAGTGATAAAAGTACGGAAAATTGTGTTTACTTACTCTAATTATATACATAGGATATCCCCATAGTAAGACAGATCCCATAAAAAACAATAGTGGTACTTTAGAATCTCCGGCTCCTCCGAATATTAGGCCCCAAATTTCCGTAATTGGAGGAAAGTATCTCGATCTTCGTTTCTTTTCTGATTGCAATACTTGGACAATATCACTGTGGCGATGACTCTGAGCTAACATTAACGGAGTCTTATCATTTTTATCAAGTGGCTCTAACTCTATACTACTCTAAAATATAATTTTAATCATACACTAAGTAGGACAAATATGACAAATATTTTTATACCTTTTCACACAATAACTTCACGCAATGAACACTGCCGGACAAGCAAGCTAAATGCAGAGGAGTGGACCCAAAATGATCGGATTTTTGTAGATTCACACCGGAATACATAAGTAATTTAATTAAATCTGCATGGCCCTTGTAGGCTGCCCAGTGCAGTGCAGTGTCTCCATTGATATCACACAGGTGGTTCAAAGCTCCCATTCCTAACAAATAAGCAGCTGTGGCAGTTCTACCAAACATACATGCTGTCATTAGTGGCGTCAATCCTTTGAAATCCGCGGCGTTCACTGCTACCCCTGTAAAAGTATTTTCTTCTAACTTTTTTTATTGAACAATGTTTCAATAAATATATTTCTACCTGCTTGTAAGAGCACTTGTACAACGGCAGTATGTCCTTTTCGACAAGCCCAGTGAATCGGTTTCGGGCCTTGCGTACCGAGACAGGGTAGATCAACGGGGGCTGATCGCTCTACGAGGTAACGCATTATCTCCACACTTCCGTCCAAAGCCGCCCAATGCGCGGGGGTGTAGCCCCATTCATCGCGGGCACGCAATACTTCTGATCCTACTTTTTCTACTAGATCTTCTATGTCGGATACCTCGCTAAAATATAAAAGTGAATGGCTGGTACCACGAACTATGTGTGTTTTAACAGAAGTGTTATATTCGTAAATATTTCAAATAAAACTGGTAGATAACTTCTATTTTAAGCATTTTTACTCCCCCCACATTCTGTAGGAATCATGCTAAAATTCGGTAATAAAAAAACTAAACTGAAATATTTTATATTTTGTGTATATCAGTTGTATTCCCCTGGGAAGAGCTGATTAGTTTTTGGTGATAATCCAATAACCGGAAGTGGTAGTTATTCTGAAATATCTCAGTAAAATATAATTTAATGAGTATTTTTCATTTTCAAATATTATTATTATTATTGTTGTTTGAAAGATTTTTCTCGTACTGTCAGAATTTACGAATTACAATACGATAAAGAAAAACAAAAAATTGGTTGAAAAATATAATTTTTTGAAGGGATGAGCGATTCTTGATTGTGGTGGTCAGTGTTCCTGCATTGTTTGATAAGAAATCTATGGCGGGAAGTTTTGTTGTGCCCACAACAAAATATTTTATAAAATAAATTTAGAACATTGTACATCACTAAAACCGAGACTAAAACACCTCTCTTAATACGCCCAAAAACAGAGCTCGTGGTACCAGCCAATAAGTTTAATATTTTATTATGAATTAATGTTACGTGTAAAATGATTACAGAGCATGCATGTTACTACAGTAAATGATCTATAAATAGATACCTACTGCAGAATCAGAACATCGATTTGATATTATCTATTAGCTTATTTACTAAAATACTAAACCTAAACGCATGAAAAATCAATTGAATTGTATAATTAAATTACTGAAAACAAATTAACTATCTATTCGGACCTATTCTCCAAAAAATTGCTATCGTAACAACTTGCTAATTGTGTCAAAAATTAATCTAATGAAATATATTCCAAACTACACTGAAGTTTTGTTGCAATTTTGTTACCATTAGCAAGTAACAATTTCGTTAGTGAATTGGGTCGATTATGTTCCTATTTCCCTGGAAGAATAATGAATCGTGAATGTTACCTTCTTACCCAGTTTTGATAACATCGAAGATCGTCCTACACGTGTGGTCATGCTGATGGTGGTGGTGATCGCTGGAGCCGTTGACAGCCGTGCAGCACATGATATTGGCGTCCTTCTCGTCTGTAACATTCGGTGCAGAGTGGTCTGTGTCCGCTACCATGCCGTATGCTGCCTGCAGGGGCAGAGCCCAGACACTTCGGGCCGCGCCCGGACTTGGAAACACCTTGCAAAGCGTACTGACGTCTTTGTTGTTCTTTTTGGCTCAAGTTACTGGTTGCCCACTTTCTGGAAAACGGATTCACTGCAGTTCTGTCACTTGCTGTGTCTTTGTTCATGCGCAACGAATCACACAGATTTATTGCTTTTTATTTAAAAATAGTAATCAATGACAATCATACAATTTTCAAGTGAAAATGTTCAATGTTTAGTTGGAAATATAATGCGCGAATTATTATTTCTTTCTACATTTGGCGCAAGAAATTATTTTGGCGCTATGATTTTGCGCTTGCGCTTACATATTATTGATTGGTCTAGTATAATAGCAGAAAATTATTGATCATTAAACTATGACAAAAGAAATAATTACATTTTGCTGCAACAATTTTGAAAAAAATAATACGCCTATGATAGCTGCAATTAACTTATCAATATTGTTGTTCAGAATGTAGAAATTAATCCTGAAACCCTGAAAATATTTCACACTATTTGCATTTAATTGATAAAGTGTTCATAATAATTCATATTATAATTACATTAGAAACAATATATTAGATCAAAAATACTTTGTAATTATGTAATTGAAATCAATGATTTTTTCAAATTTTGCGGTTAAATAGAGTACGCATGCGTATTATAATTCTTCTAGTGACAGTTATATGACAGATGACGTTTGTTGATAAGTATGTTTAACTGTTGTTAAACATTTTGTTCATTGTATTGGAAGAATAATTATTATTGTATTAAATATTGGCACAATAAGCCAGTAAATTTTGCATGTGTTGATCAAGGCCGACGTATCTATGAATTTGGGTGTATTTAACAGGGTAAATCTGAAGGTATGTTTTTTCTGTTACTGCTTTAAATGTATTTCAAAATATTTATATATTCAGGACAGCACAGAAGGTAAAGGAATGTACTCAGAATGGGCTTCATTGAGTCCATTAATTCAAAATGGAAACGAAGAAAGTCACAGTGTGTTGGATAAATTTGGAATGGGAACTGGAAGAGAAGTTGCATTAGGAGTTGTAAAACAGCTTTCATCAAATTTGGGCATTACTCAAGCTGCAGAACCAAGCCCTCTGAATACAGATCGAGAAGTATGAACATTTATTAATGTTAGAATATTGTCTTAATAATATTTATTCAGGTGCAATGGTGCATGGAAGTAATATGTTTTGGTTTGACTCTACCACTCACTGAACATGATACCATTAAAGATTGCGTTAACGTGTACTGTGAATGGCTTTCTGCTTTATTGCCAATACCGAAAATATGCGTTCCAAAACCTGTTTGCGAAGATCCGAACTTATATGCCCGGAAAATTATCGGTCATTTTCATAATTTATTTGTTCCCCGCAAAGGAGAAGGTAAGTTAATTCATTTCTTAATCTTATCCATATTAAACACGTATTTTGTTACAAGACTGGCCATTTTTATATCAGGAATTAGGTAAGAAGCACTTACATGGACACTCACTGTATTAATTAAATTAATTATAAATAATATTAGTATATAAAATTATGCGTATTTTTGTTTTTCCAGGAGTTGATACAATAAATCGTCAAGCAGTTTTATGTCATAGAGTTTTAAGAACATTACAACAATTAGCTCATGAGTCTCTTATTCTTAATCGGGAAACGTGGGAATCGTTATTGTTGTTTTTATTAGCAATTAATGACACTTTACTGTCTCCCCCAACTGTTAGGGATGATGTAGCCGATCAACTATGCGAGAGAGTACTGAGCGTCTTATTTGAAGTAATATACAAGAAAGATACGAGCCCAACCCCCAATGTATTTTGTACCACCTGAAAAATATGCTATAATCAAATATAATTATTATTTTTTCACGCTGTTATTGTAGTTATACAAATCTAAATTATTACGTCATCTATGTATTTCAGTGTACGCTTAGGTAAATTATAAATTTTCGATAGATATTTATAAGTTTTACTGTCTTAATGGGATCACAATACTTGTAACGCACTTCCACGGACCAAAATGACAATATTTTCAACCATATTTACAATATTGAATTGTTGATTAAAAATAATATTCAATTACTTGTTGACTAGATTATTTACGTAGGCTAAAATTAGATCTATTTTAATGTAAATACAAATATTGGACGCATATCTGAACCGCGCATAAAATATTAATATATTTAGATACAGTACAATAATAAATAATATATTTAGATACAGTACAGTCTGAAAATATTAATTATTAAGAAATTTCTCATAACAATAATTTTATGCGCGGTTCAGAAATGATTAACCTGCGTCAAATATTTGTATTTACATTAAAACAGATCTAATTTTTAGTACATGTAAAATATCTAGTCAACAAGTAATTGAATATTGTTTTTAATCATTTCACATTCAATATTATGATTGTGATTGAAAAATATTTTTATTATGGTCTGTGGAAATATGTTAAGTGCGGATTTACGAAAAGATATTGCGATCCCATTTAAGATAGCAAATTTTATAAAATATCTATAGAAAAATTATCATTTACCTAAGAGTACAGTGCAATACATAGTAACGTAACAATTTAGACTTGTATAGTAACAATAACTGCGTGAAAAAAAAGGTATATTTGATTGTATGTAGCATATTTTTCAAGTGGTATGAATACATTCGCGGTTGGTCTCGTAGTGTTTTAAAACTTATATATTTTATATTTTAGGTTTGGTTGATAGCCTGTGCTAAGTGTTTTCCATCTCCACCATTATGGAAAACTCTTCGAGAATCTTGTATGAATTGGAGACATAGAATTGCATTAATTGAACAATGGAATCGAATAAATCTTGCTTTAACATCACGTGTGTTGGAATTCATGTATGGACCTACGTTTCCAGAACTGAAAATAGGTAAAATATACTTTCATTTACACTATAGTATATATTATAGTTTATTTTTTGTATAAATATTTGTAATAGGCGAAGAAGATCTCATTCCTCCTGGAATATCAAATGATTGTATCGCGCAGAGCTGGTTCCGGTTCCTGCATTGTTTGGGTAACCCGGTCAGTTTATGCAGACCGGAAGTTATAAGCCAAACTCCTAAATTTCTCCAATTTGCAATCACTAGTGATTCTGTTATGGATCCGTGTCAACATCCATGTTTACAGCTGCTACCAATGATTTTTTTGAAGGCAATCAAAGGAATTGCGGGACAAGTCGATGCTTTCTTAGGTCAGTAATTTGTTTATATTATTTGGAATAAATAAATAAAATTATTGGAGCCAAGGAAATAGTTCTTTGGTGCTCTATTTATACTTTTCAATCTGCATTGAATCAACAGAAATACTGGTAGCTTAGTTCCAAAAACTATTAAAATATTTGCTTGATAATTGTATAGTATCAATTTCAATATTATTTTACATGTACATTATATCATTGCCTTCATCTTCAATACAATGAATTTCTGCTTAAAAACTTGTTAAGTCTCTTAAATTAGCTTGCGCTGTCTTCTGAATGTAAAGTCATGTATGGTACGTATCACCAAAACCCGAAGGATAAAAAATATTAAAAAATAAAACTATTAAACATCCTTCAATTACATTTATAAAAACACTTTAAATTATATCTGTGAACACAATCGCTGGTTTTCAAGTTTACTTAAAAAATAGCAACAGTAATATATTAAAATTATACTTACAAATTTTGCATTGTTATTATATTTACACAGAAGTTAACATTAACAATAATTTATTGTAAAAATATTTACATAAATCTTACAGACAATTGGACAACACGCTTCGGTTTCAAAAGTGGTAGACAATATAATAATATTTAACTTCTATTCGAATTTTTTTTTTTATATAAAATAATCATAGAACAGAGCTCGTGATACCAGCCATTGACATTTTAAATTGGAAAATTTAATCCTTATTAAATTATTTACATTCAAACGCTGATAATTTGGTAATACAAGGATAATAAGTATAACATTTAATTAATCTATTTTTATATAATCCGAATTGTACAATATTATTGAAAATGTATTATAAAAAGAATAACTTGTAATTCGATACTGGGGGCATTCTGACAAATATACAACAATTTACGGTATTGTCATTAATAATATTCAACATATATATCTTGTACCCCAGGAAACTCCCTGTGTTTGAATACCTCATTGAAAGATTCTTTTGTATTTTTAATATGTGTTGGGCTTGATCGTTTTATTTCGATCCTTTGGGTTTTGGTAATATGCACTTTATATACGGTGACTATCTACGTAAACATTATTAGACCATTGCTAACTTTGTTTTCATCTAAAATGATAGGAATTGTTAAAGAGTTAAGTTTATTATAATTTTATTGTTGATCTAGCATGGTTTATTGTTTACGGTAGATACTTGTTATTGTCATTGCGTGAGAAATATTCGTGTAATAGTACAAGAATTGTATAGTGTATGTATGTTGACTACTCAGGCATAGCTCAGACTTATTCTTGGGAGGATGTGGTGCCTGGAGGGAGTGGAGATAAGAGCAAAGACTTGCTTTGCCTGCACAATGCTAGCCATTCTCCTACACCCCCACCACAACGTCGGTTAGCCAAGAGTTTTAGCGTTGCACCATCTACCACTTCTAAGGGTACTATTATTATTATCTACCTTTTACATTCTATACTCCATTTGACAGTGAAAGAGAGTCGTAAATCAAAATTTGCAAAAGTAGCTATGCGGCAAATAAATCCACCAGAAAAATAAAACAGAACTTTACTACGATGCTCATAGAATACCTCTCGCTTTATACATAAAACTTTCAACAATAGAAACACCGCTATAAACGAACCTATAATAGTTTTTGAACCGTAACATACACGCAGATAGGATGGTCAAGTATTTATATTATTATGTTATATTAGAGTATCCAATTTAAAAGTGGTGGTGCTTTGCACTACTGTACCCTCAACTACACTAAATTCAGATTGAGTTCACAGTGACAGGGCGGTAAACAAAGTACTGTATTTCCGCGATTCGCTGCCATATCGTCTTTGACAGGCTGATTTATTACTATCTATCATACTTAAATGGAGTAGTCGTATATTTTTATTTGGTTTTTAATTTGGTTGAGGATTGTTATTTATTTCTACAATTTAATTTCAAAGTTATTTCAAAACCGATTATGTATATAGCTTTCACAGTTTTAAAGCTTTATTCTTTTTATTACTAGTATATCTGCTCTGCAATTTCATTGCACAATTTTAGTTTTGTTTTGTTGTATTGTACATTTGTTTCTAGTTATTTTTTAGATTACTTAATTTTAGATTTACAATAAAGTATTTTAATTATTTAGGAATACCAAAAGCATCGTTAATAGGTTTGACAAGTAGTAGAGTTAGTAGCATTCAACCTTCATCAATTTCAAGTTCTGGTCCTTCTTCTACTTCTAGTTTAACTTGTAAGTTATTACAGAAAGAAACAACGTATTTTATAATGTTTATATTTTGAATAATTTTAGCAATGACTTCTTTAAATATTGAATGCCGCAGTCCTTTAGCTCAAGCGCGTCCAAAATGCAACAGTATTTTCCATTTATTTGGGGAATGGTTATTTGAAGCAGCTTTTATTGGGTGCGAAAATTCTTTTCGA
Organism: Poecilus cupreus; assembly: GCA_963942605.1. NCBI lineage: Eukaryota > Metazoa > Arthropoda > Insecta > Coleoptera > Carabidae > Poecilus > Poecilus cupreus. The sequence continues at coordinate 470,191 of OZ012714.1, read as the reverse complement.
AGTCGTAAGTGTGATTATTAACTGTGCAATTACACAAATTCTATAATTTAATATATTTAGGCTTAGGTAGTGATGCAAGTAAACGACCAAATTCCATCATTGTCGACAACACAAAAGGAAGTCTAAACATTTCGCAACCAGGATCATTAAATGATTCTCCCGAACTTCCTTCATCTTTAACTATAGATAAATACGAATCGGGAAGAGCTGAAGCAATCGGTGCACTTTGTCGCGTATTTTGTGCTAAGAAAACTGGCGAAGAGATATTACCTGTATACTTAGCCAGATTTTATTTAGCCCTTCAGCAAGGATTAAAAATTCCGTCTAATCGTGAATGCGGTGAAACATTAGTTAGTATTCTACTCAACTCGTCAGATTTATTCCGGTTAGATTTAGATGGCGTTCAAGTTTTAATTCCTGGAGTTATATCTGCTTTAGAAATAGTACTGCCAGAAAAAGATCTCAAACTAAAATCAAATATATCGAAAATAGAATTACGACGCGCTTCTATTCATTTACTGTTATCCATGCTGGTTTTGCCGTTGCATTTTCAAAATTTAACTATTCGTGAGTTAATAAATACTGGAGAGAAACCAATAACATTCGCACAGCTGAAACCGAGGTTGATGAATCTGCTGATGAACGCTCTGCAAGTTGAATCTGACCCTCATAACACTCACATGCTTCTTGGGGGTCTGTTGCTGTGTGTGCAAGATTCCGCTACTCTTGAGATGGTCGAACAAGTTGCACAACCTGACAGCACTGAAACTACGTCCAATTTACTTTTATCAGGTATGAGTTGATTAGTATTTATCGATAGTGAGTACTCGCATTTATAAATTTAAAGATATACGAAGAGTAACAAATTTTTGACCAAATTTTCGAGCCACGCTCTACTAAAGTCGTATTTTCTACATTTTACTACAAATTATTGTTTTAAGTAATAGTCCGAAAATATTCACAAGAGATGAATTATAATTTGTATAATTACAATAAGGTTCAAGTGATTATTATACAGTTAGTTCAGGTTTTGATGGATCAGTTGTGTCAATTGAATTATAAGATCTACGAGGAGGCTATTCATTTAACTGTTTTTGATTTATAATAAATTTTTGTGAAAGTAAGTTTCTTAAAATCTATCAAAAAATCGAATTTGGACTTGTGTATATCAGTTAGAGACTAATTCAGCCACTGAAATATAGTAATACTGGAACGCGCACTTGTAGTATTTTACGAAAGCGAGACAGGTAGGTGTCGTGGGACACTCTTCTTTGTCTAATATTTTTTTTTAGAACTGTTGCTATGTGTTTGTTGAGCGATTGCTGTATAAATACAACTGTTGCTATACGTTTGTTGTGCAGTTGTTATTAATTAAAACATTGTACAACAAAGTCAGATATTCCTTAACCAGCTGTCTCTCTCGACTCGCATTTTCGACGTCAATGTGCGTTCCTGTATTATAATATTTCAGTAAATTCAGTTGATCATAGACGTTGTAAGTGTTAAATAATACTTATGCAATTTCATGCTTCGCTTATCATTTTAAAGAATAACTTTTCGAATAAAAGTTGAAGAGAATTAATATATACATCTAAATCAGCGAACAAATTTCATTTTACTTATTTAGAAAAGGCTAAAAAGACTTTTAAATTTATTAAAAATTCTGTTTTTATATTGGGTAACCATGGCTCATGACTCAAACTTCATCTTCGTGAATAATGACTATCATTATCCCTCATATAATAATTATCTCATAATAAAAACTAAATTTTTGAACGTCTTTTTAGCCTTTATTGCAAAAATGTAATGAAATTTGTTCACTGATGCAAATGTATTTTAATTAAATTTCTTAAACTTTTATATGAAACATTTTTCTCTGAAATGATTGGGAAGCAGGAAATTGCATAAATATTATATAAGATGTAAAACTCTTATGATCGGTTGAGTCAGTCACCATCCTATATGATGGAATATTAATTTAAGGGATATATCATAATTTCAAAGCATCCGTTCAATAAATTGTTCAATAAAATATTTGACAGCATTTCTCTGGCACAAGCTTGAAATAAATTCGTGCGTATGGAGCATTTTAAGATGAATAAGTTGAATCGCTTTCATGAGCATTCATAAGTTTTGTTTACATCCAGCTTGTCCGCTTCATGTATTTTGTCTTTGTGTTGTCGCGTGGTCATTCCATTGTGGCTTGTGTAGTGTCGGACACAGTGAGCATGGGTAGCGCTACCACTGCCAGCGGCAATGCGGACTTCCACAGTCTTCCTGACGAGATTGCACAAGGTTTTACAGATATGCAGTCACATATGCCTGTCGGTAATTATTTATTTTCTTTTTGTTTCTTTTCCTGAGTTACTTTAAGTGTTGCGATTATTCATTTCAAGCTTTTCAATATTCATAGTTTTCGTTTTGTTTGAGCATCTTCATTATGTCATGTAACTTGATTTTTTTAATGCTTTTTACGCAATTTATAGTTGTAATAGAAATCAGCCTTACTTAACAAAATAACTAATATTGATGAAGGATGTAGTTATTAAATAAAACAACTAGTTGGAGATCCAGTCAATATAATTAAAAATGAATTACACATCGACGTTTCGACTGTTAATCAGTTTTCCCCAGGGTGATAGTTAAAACATATAAGATAAAAAAAATGTTGCCGATCTCAGTGGCGATGCCACTTGCCTAGCACGCTAGAGGTCGTGGGTTCGAATCCCACTGAAGAGCATGGTCGTTAGTAATGTTCACATAAATTCATCAGCATCCACACATAAGGCGGCATATGACCATAGTAGTTAATCCGCCTTTCATCTTCGGAAACAATAAAACACACTCTTCCTGTTCCTGCTCGGTGTCCTTAATATGTTCAACAGGAAGACTAATTAACAGCCGAAACGTCGATTTATTGTGTAATTAATTTTTAATTATATGGACTGCATCTCCAATAGTTGTTTTTTTTTTTTATAAATAATATTGTTAAATATGATAATTATTTTGGTAAATCTAGATTGATTTCTGCTACAATTCTGCAACATTGCGCTTTAAAATAAATTTGAGTTATTGAAGATTATTAAATTGCATATTTCTTAAGCCAATACGTAAGTAATAAAGACTAGTAGAATTTATGAAAAATTATTGTACCATGTGTAATAATTCATCTTTTCAATTTTTAACAGATACTGCGCACGCATTGTTTGTAAGAGCAACTTATTTGGTTTGTCATCGACTGATATCATCATGGAAAACAGATCTGAATGAATCTTTAGCTGCCTTGGAATTATTATCCGGTTTAGCACGGATACATATAAAAGAATCAGGTAGTTAATTTCTATTAATTGGATTATAATTAAATTAATATATTATTATGATAGCAATAGTGTACCCATAGAAAATAATTTTATTAAAGTAGAATTTAAATTTATTTTACATGCTGCAGCTAGAAAGAAAACAGGTAGAATTTTTAGTAAGAAGTTAATAGGTGTGCATGATTTTCCAAATAGTTTTAGATGAATGAATATTAGCACAATACAGAGTGATTCATAACGTACGGAAAAGATTGAAAGTGTAGCTAGGACAATAACTTAATAGCTACACTTTCAATATTTTCCGTACGTTATGAATCATCCTGTACAGTGTTAGTACTATAGTCATTAGTTATTAACAAATATAGTACGTATTTCTAAACTCTTAAATTCGCAATATTGATAAAAATTATTATTTCATGGCAGATGCGTTGGAATGTAAGCGTGCCGTAAAGTGGCTGTGCGATTATATTGTGTACCAATGTTCGAAACCTCCACCAGCACATTCAAAAGACTTGCATTCTACCATTGTTGCTGCATTCCAGTGCTGCGCTGTGTGGCTAATGGAACACCCTTATCTCCTGGAAGACAAAGAGTGTTTAAACACTGTGTTAGAAGTAGTCGAACTCGGAGTTTCAGGTACGAAGTCGGTTGGAAAACCCGGTGAAAAAGTGCGCTTGAAAGATAACAAAGAATTGAAACCTGCTTCGATGAGAGTTAGAGATGCTGGAGAGAATTTGCTGACTTGTATCATGGAACAGGTAAAATATATACAATTAATAATACATTTTACACTGCCTTATAATTAATGTAGGTTGGTTATTTTCCGAGTGAATGTGGTGCAGAATCTCTTTCGTCATTATTAGATGAAGTATCTCTTTTAAAACATTGTAATTCATGGGCAGGAGATTCTACCGATAAGCAAACAGCTGTTGAAAGATTTCGGTATTTCGTTGCTGAAGGTTCAATTATGTTAGCTTTGCTAGAAGAACCTTTAGGTAAACTCTACAATTTAATACAATGATAAGTATGATTAATTAATATTAATTTTCTAGGGAATGATCAAGATCCTCAGCCAACAATAACGATTTTAATTCGAGGTCCATTTGGACGAAACGCTTGGACAATGCAGTTAAGGCATTTACCCAGACATAGATCTGGGACGAAATACCATGCTCCAAATCCTGGACGACCTGTTCCTATGCAGGATATGCCACCTCGACCAGAAATCAAGCAAAAATACTTCCCAGACAGTGTTGATAGAGTGCCGCAATGTAAAGTGTAAGATATTAAAAACATTACACGTAATCATTAATGTTTAATTTATTAACTAAAATTGTAGTGATCAATCGATACCAAGCTTAGAAACAGTGACTTCCATAGATTCTACAGTTGCAGAAGAAACTCAGAAATTGGCGCAACTTCTAGAAAGGCAAACAGTGTCCGAACAGAATATAGGTTCTACCAGTGATAGTGACCAAGATGGTCCTACAGAATGTACACCTCCTGCTGTCTGTCATGAGTACCAAACAGCTAGACTGTTTTTATCTCATTTTGGGTTTCTTAGATTCGATAAAGATAAAGAGGTATCTATTTATTCAAGCATATTATAATATGTAATAATACAATTATATAATAGTTATTTATGTGTCAAGGCATTGAAATCTTACTTTTTATCACGAATATATAATAAAATGAACATGGTGTGTATTATCTGTTTTAGAATTCTACTGCTCCAACTCTAATAGCATTAGATAGCAGCGCATCAGATTTTTGTAAAGATCTAGCATTGTTAGATTCAATGAGTCCTAGGACTTGTGATACAGTCCATGTATTTTATGTGCGTGCAGAACAACGTACTGCTCAAGAAATTCTGTCGAATGTGTCACATGAATCTACAGTATGTCCACAATTTTTAGATTTTCTTCTTACTTTAGGTTGGCCTGTTGATGTTTCTCAGCACGCAGGTAATCAAATTGCGAAACAATTTTTAAGAAAGTGTTGAGGAAATAATTGTTTATGTAGGATGGACTGGTCATATTTCAACAAGTTGGAGAGTATCTCTTGCAATGCAAACTAATTATAATATAGATCACGGTGGTAGTTTGTTCGATGGTCAGTCGCAAGTGTTGTACTGGTCCGATGCTTGTACAGAAGTTGCATTTGTTGTTCCTTCACAAATCAAGAAAATTGATAATCAACCTACTAGTGATTCATTATCATACAGCAGCAGTTATTCACGTAAGTAATTTATCAGAATGCTTCATTATTCCGACATACATTAATTAGTTATAAAAGTACATTGTTGTGTATTTATATACAACCACTGAAATATAGTAATACTGGAACGCGCACTTGCAGGCTTTAACGAAAGAGAAAAACGAGCCTGAGACAGATTGATATCGTGGGCCACTTTTCTTTATCAAAATTTATTTGTAGAACGGTTGCTATGTAAAAACATTGTACAAGGACAAATAGCTGTCAACCAGCTACCTTTTTTGCATTCAACAAGCAGAAGTTCAATTTATTTCGACGCCGGAATAAAAGTGTCTCTTTAGTAATACTTACTCCGGCGAAGTTTTGAACATTTTTAACGATTTATATTAGTATTTTCTCTGTTTGAAGAAAAATAGCATGTGTTATTTAATTATTACATAATTCTTACATGCTCAGTACCCAAAGAATTACATTTACTCCCAATAACACAATATACTATTACTAGTTTAAAATACATTCGATTTTAGATTCGTCTTGGTACGGCGTATCAAATGAAAATATGACGAAGGAAAAACCGAGGACACTTTCATTAGATCTGGACAAAAATCCAGTAAACACTTCTTCCAGTAGTTTGACAAGTGGATCTTCCACACGTCGATCAACAGCGAGACATCAACCACATCCACAGACCAATACTAAGATCATGATAGTGTGGCTAGAAAGTTATGAAGATCATTTGCATTTTCCAATAGGTGAGTTCAAAAAGAAACACGAAATGCGGGCCATAGTCAAAATAATAAATGTTTCTTTGAATACAAAACTTAATCCAAGTCTATTTAATTTACTGAGTTCTGAAAGTTTTTTCAGCTTATTGAATATTATGTATATTAATATTAAAAATCAATGTTTTATTTTAGCGGAATTATTGCCATGTATGAATACAGGTCTTGAAACAACTCCTCCAAGACCTGGAGATTGTTTTGTTATATATCTACATAAACTGAACTCCGATCTTTTGCGAGTTCATCTGCAAGGACCCAGCGGTAGAATGAACTTAGCAACGCCGCTTGTTGATGGAATGGTAATCAGCCGAAGGAGTCTGGGTCCTGTAGTTCGGCAAACTGCACTTAATATGTCCAAGAGAAGAAGACTTGATAATGACACGTAAGAATTTTATTGATATGTTTGATTTGTAACCTAATTATATATTTTATAGGTATCAGCCACCTCATGTTCGTCGGCGACTGAAGGTGCAAGAAGTTGTGCAGAAATATAAAAGAGAGATGACGGAACCGGAATTATTGACTTATTTATTTAGCAACTTGTAGTGTAAATATTGTACGTAAGTTATATTATTTTGGGACCATTAAGTATTTTATTACGCTATAAAAGTATTATGTTTATAAGATGAAAGTTAATATTTATATATTTTATTTATTTAAGTTATGCTATATCTGTAAATAATTTTTAATTATTAATGAATAATGATACTTAAAATATTACAGTAAGAAAAAGTGCTTTAAGATAAAAATAAAACAAGAACTGCAATTTTCAGAGGTATTTGGGTATTAATTTAAAAAATAACTGCCACATTATTCATAATTTATTATAAACTAAATTATTAAAAATGTACATTCTGTATTTAAAGAGTGTTCATTTTTTTATTTACAATTTTGACCAAATTGTTTTTGTATGATCACTTTCGTATTTGAATTCATCAATAATAATTCTGTAAATAATTAAAATAGTACCTATACTAAATCAAAAAGAATACAACGATATGTTCATGTAAAACAATGCTGCAATATTGTTACAACCCTTGAAATGACTAGTTTATTACATTTTTGAAGTTACATGTTAGTTTAACTCTATGTAATAACGTCAAATGGACCAACGTACACATCGTACAGATATAAAGAACTAAAACAATCAGTTAACAAATCTATTTTTATGGGATACGGATATACAATTATTGACACGGGGGCATCTATTTTATTCAAAAAATATAGTTGATTAATGATTCTCGTTGTACAATTTAGGAAGGAGAGCACGTCAAAGGGCGCACAAGATCTTCATCATCTTGATCCGAGCTGTCCAGATTAGAGCTGGAACTGTCTTCAGACAAAGTGAGCTCTTCTGCCTCTGCTGAAGTCTCCAGTTCTCCTCGAAGACGATCACGGCTGTAGCGCTGCAGACGCTCAGTGGTGCGCAGATGACGCCACAGCATCCACAACATCTGGCTGTCGTTGATGTCGGAGGAGGAGTGAATGCGTTCCGTGATCCGACAGCGATAGTTGCGACGAACGGTGGTCGCTAAATTGGCGAGTTCCGGTTCGTGCTCATGCGATGGCACCCATACTTTAACGTCCCAGTCCAGGCCGCTTGTACAGATCATCGGCAGCTGTGGATGCGGCTCCAGGCAATTCACCACTCCGTTGTCATCGGCTAACATGCACTGGACGATAGCCTCGGTGTTTTTGTCCCAGAAGTACACGTTCCCGCAGTCAGAGCCGCTTACTATGAACTCGGATTTAGGGCCGAAGAAGTTCACGCCCTTAATAGTTGCACCGTTCCTGTGACCTTGGTAGCAGTGTACGTAAGTGTTACTGGATGTTGCGGTGTCGAATAAATAAATATCATCATCGCTGTACGAAGCGAGAATTTCTGTGCCATTGTAGTTGTAAACTGCACATGTCACATGTAAACTTGTGATGTCTGATTTCTAATGAGATAAAAAATACTGGTAAGTATATTGACATATGTAAGTAAATGTTTAATCACTTACCTTCTTGATGTGTACGGGAAAGAAAGTACTCATAACTGGAGATATTTTTCGCTGATCATAAATTCTAACAATATGTTCTCGACCACTCACACAAAACTGATGCGAGTTCAAGGGATGTGAATTGATACTGTATAAGGCAATTTTCCTGTCATCAATACTTTGAACTGTTAATAGTCTGCAAATATAAAAGAAATATATAACGTTACGCTATATCTCATTCAGTGGGGTAGCACGAAACCAAAAACAATCAATATCCTGCAAACATTTCACCACTTTCGCCTAGTACACATTCATACATGCTCGTCTGGAATCATTCGTTGAGCGGTTGCTATGTAAAAACTCCACAGCAGTTCATGTTTCTTCATCCACACCCAACATTCAGAAGCATATATCAATATAGGCACTAACACACCATTATACACACTCAATCGAGCATCTCTAGATACATTCATGTTTCGAGCAAATGTATCCAGAGCCTTGCAACTTGCAGACATCCGCCTTTCAATCTCCCGGTCAATAGGTTCATTCCTCGAAAAAACATTATTAAAATAAATTCAGAATCAGGACTTACTTATCGGGTTTATTGACTCGTACATCATGACTGAAAATAACGCCGTCATCCCCAGCGCTGAGTACAATGTGAGGTTGATCCTTGGGCAGCGCTAGCTTGTGCGTTGGTCCACGATGTATTCCTAAACGCCTGGAGCTACGAACTCCTTCTGTCGCAGACACTTGATGTAATCTTACCTGTAGGTAAACAGTAGTACACTCAAACACAACTAGATAATTTTATAGAAGGTTACCTGTCCATCGCGAGCACAAGTAACAATGTGTAGATCGCCACTTAAATTCATAAATTTAGTTTGAAAAACATTTCCTTTATGCTTGGTATCAAAAGTAAGAAGTGGCTTCCCGACCGGCCAATCCCATATCACACAAGTTAAATCATCAGATCCGCTGGCTAGAAGCTTACCATTCGGATGAAAATTCAAACTATTCACACAGCCTTCATGTTTCTCTAACTTATACATTAATTCTAAACGTTGCACACTGTGCAAAGAACCATAACAACGCTGTTGGAATAACTCGGCACTATTATATTTAGCACTTGTACCAATCTGTCTGTTTATAACTTCAGGAACCATAAACCACTTATGTTTGGGTTTTTCTTTCGCAAGAACGGGTGGGTCTTCCATATGATCTGAATCTTCTGAATCAGAATCTGTTGTCAAACTTTCGTGATCGTCTGGATCTGGATCGCTTGACGTATTAGAATTGTTTTCATATGTCATGTACCACAGCTTTCTTTGTTTAGTTCTGCGCTGCTCATTATTGTCATCTTCACTTTCATTTTCCTGAAAAATGTGCATTGTGTGAAAATTTATAGATATTCATAACAAGTTATTACCTGTTCTCTGGTTTCAGAAGATGTTTCTGCTTGAGTGACTTGAGGCTCTGTAGCTTCAGGACTGCTATCCTCACTATCACCCTCAGTTTTTCTGTAATTTCTTGATTTTGAGTTACTTGCTCGTGGAAATGACGTACTTGCAGTACTTAAAGTACTTTCATTTTTATCATTTTTTACTTCATCACTGCTGGTTCCCGTGTAAACACCACTATCATCTGTCTTTAATCGCTTGGCACTTTCGACGGATTCAGTACTTTCAGTAGAATTTTGTTTCGTGGTTGGAATTTGGATTTCCTCCTCTTCTGTCATTTCATTTTCCTCCATGTTATTCTAAAAATAAACAAATACGTTTTAATTAACAGCACATAATAAATTTTCTCTTTATGTAGAATTTTTACGTACATATTTTGAAATAATAGGAAAAACAAATAAAATTTAAATAACACTAAACATTTATAACTTTTAGATGACAATAAACATACTGGTGTATATTTTAGATATATTTCTCAACAAAATATTTCGCTGTCAACATCATCGACATGGCCCAATGTGTACAATTCACAAAACACAAATTTCACCAAAAAGAGGTCAGAGAAAGTTACTAAAGTATGCGTTCAATCATCATTTTATAGAATTATTTTATTGTGGATTTATTGTACATGTCGGAAAACCGATATGCGCCTCTGACAGATAAGATGCGCGCTACCACCGCCTACCCAAATTCATAACGAATGGCGTTCAGCAAACTGAAATCTTACATTCGGATTACAAGTTCTTTATTATAACAAGCAAGAAATTATATTTTAGTGCATTATTGTATTGCAAATATTTTTGTACCATTTATTTTATCATTTTATGAAATATAAATTAGGTTTTTTTTTAATTCTTATATTGTTTTAATTTAAATAAAGAGCAAACGTGCTTTGTAGATATTTGAAAACTGTTGATTTGTAAATCTCAAACTATTCAAAAAGGAGTTTCTTTATATTAATTGGTGTAACTTGTTCATTTTAAGACTGTATGTAATATCAAATAAGGCGTCACCTACTAGTTTATCTATCTAGTCAATTTGGTGTTTGAAACGATTTTCATTTTTTCATATTTTGAGTGTAATGAAAGGGAATATTGAGTATAATTTAATTCAACACTTTTCATGGAATGATATAAATCACAACTGTTATGTAATACAATCTAGAATTTAGAGTTTGTGTCTCTGATATCTATTTTAACAAGAGCCAATTTTAGAAGCGCATTCTACGCACTTGCAACGCACTATTAATACGATATATCGGTAGCATAGTAACAAAATAGATTGACTTTTGTTATAATCAAATAAAGGTTATAAAAAGGGAAAAAAAATTATAAAATTATATTAAAATGGAAACTATTCCGAAAATTAAGTTTAATAATGGCAAAGAAACGCCAATATTTGGACTGGGAACATGGAAGGTGAGAAAAATACTGTATCGTTGAGTGAATTCTATTATGATTATGTTTGACCGTAGGTAAATACATATTTGTAATATTTTCTTATTTCAGTCTAAACCAGGTGAAGTTACCGAAGCAGTAAAACATGCTATTGATGCTGGATATCGTCACATTGACTGTGCACATGTTTATGGGAACGAAAAGGAAGTTGGGGCAGCAATTGCTGCAAAAATAGATGAGGGCGTAGTAACAAGAGAAGATTTATTCATCACAAGTAAATTGTGGAATACATTTCACCGACGCGATTTGGTCGAACCTGCCATTCGGACAACTCTTTCTGACTTGGGTTTGGAATACTTGGATCTATATCTTATTCACTGGCCAACCGGATTCAAGGTAGATACCTAATACACCTTTACAAATTAAAATATGATTACAATTTATTATTTATGTTATTTATTATTTATTATAAATGCTTAGTTTGTATGATCTATGGGTAAAAAAATTATAATTATTATACTGAATAAATAATAAATGTTGTAGGAAGGAGCTGATTTGTTCCCCAAAGATTCAAGTGGAAAAATTGAATACAGTGATGCTGATTATGTAGACACTTGGAAAGAAATGGAAGCTCTTGTTGAAAAGGGTTTGGCTAAATCCATTGGAGTTTCTAATTTCAATATCGAACAGATTGATAGACTTCTAGAAAACTGCAAAATTATTCCAGTCACCAATCAGGTAATTTAGTTAAATCATTATTATTTATTTTTACATTAAGATGAATGATTTCTTTGGAACATACTTATTATTATACTGAATAAATTATATGAAAAACGCACATTAATATATCATGAGCCCATTTATCAAGTTGATGAATTTGTGCATTTGGGTAGTATGTTTTCGAGGGTGAATTTATTAACTGGGAGATTGAAAGGCGGGTGTCTGCAGGGTGCAAGGTATTGAGTGCTCTGGGTACATTTGCTCGAAACGTGAATGTACTTAGAGATGTTCGATTGAGTGTTTATAATAGTGTGTTAGTGCGTACATTGATGTATGCTTCTGAGTGTTGAGTGAGGATGAAGAAACATGAACGTCGTGTAACTGCTGTGGAAATGAGGTATTTGAGAGGAATACGTTGGTGTACGGTGAGTGTGAGATTCAGAAGAATGTTGTTAAGTGGATTTGAGAATCTCGAGGGAATGACGAATGAAATGTTAGTGAAACTAATATATGCGAATTTGAATGTGGACGAGATGAAAGAATAAAGTTATGAATGACAACCATCAAAGATGATATTGAGGAACGAATCAGTGATTATTTTATGTGACTACAAAAACTATCGAATTATATTTATTATGCACATTACTAAAGTGATTTTATTGTATTGTTAACATCATCCAATACATTAGTATTTATCGTTGGAAATATCTTTCAGATTGAAGTTCATCCATATTTGAACCAAAAGAAGCTTATCTCTCATTGCGTGTCAAAGGGAATAACAATCACAGCTTACTCTCCTCTTGGTTCACCAGACAGACCTTGGGCTAAACCTGAGGATCCTCAACTTCTAGAAGATCCCAAAATCAAAGCGATGGCTGAGAAATACGGAAAGACTCCAGCACAAATTGTACTGCGCTACCAAGTTCAACGCGGATGCATTACCATCCCCAAATCGGTGAACAACGGGCGAATTGATCAAAATATTAACATTTTTAATTTTGAACTATCTAGTGAAGACATCGCGCATATTGATACGTTTGACTGCGATGGCCGAATTTGCCCTTTGTCAGAGTAAGTTAAATGAAAAGCTGCAGCTAATTAACTATTTTTTTTATTTTTCTTTAAAACAATTTAACAACAAAGATAGATAGTCAATAGTTATTTAGTTTCGGAATTCACAGAATATAAAAGCAGGCAATATGTTATGTGTTTGTGTACTAAAAAATGTTTTATTTTTACAGAGCTACATCTCATAAATTTTATCCTTTCTCCAGTGCATAAAATCTTCAGGTAATAAGGATGCAACTGTTGATATTTATTTCATCATTTCTGCGATTATATTATTGAAATAAAATATTTTCTTTAAATATTCGTTACCTTTATTATTACAATAACCTTTAAATAAACTATATTTATCAGCTGGCAAAAATGAAAGATAGGTCGTCAATTATCAATTATGCTAAAAATACATTTTTATAACTTTTATTTATGTATCAGCTATGTTAATATCTCTAGTTTACGTTTATTTTCGATTGAAAGTATTGTTTAGTAAAATAAAACCTATGCGAGTACAAAAATGAATTGCCTTTTATGATCTTTTTGCAACGCTAAGTGTGGCAAGAAATTTTGCTATGAGTCTGTAACTTGTCTACAATAGTCATTTTGAATGTTTTTTTAAATATTTTATATTTAAATACATGTTTCCATATGAAGTACATATATTATTTTTATATTATATTTAGTAAGTAGCTAATGAATAAATTCTTTCATACACTAATTGATTTTATATCAGACCAAGCTTGATCAATTATGTTCAATTAAAAAATCTCTGATGTGACTATCTCGGCGCTACGTTTACTGCTATTATTGTACATTGTAAGCATAGGCTTGGTTTGCTGGACGTACGTCGCAGCGGCGTTGAGATGGCGCAGTGGAACATTCCAACGCCATTTTGATTTGTCAGTTGGCTGCATCATCTCCGCCATTGCGGGTGTGCTTGACACTCGCTCCGCGAATATTTTCTCTACGTCCACACTAGGTGGGCCAACATATGTTAAATTCGGTGTTATCGTTTCGTGGGGGTGGGTATCGTGAATTCGGGCGATCGTTGAAGCGCTGTCCACCTGGACCAACGTAGTGCGCACCAAGGCAGCCAATTCTTAAGCGCTTATTCGCGATGGAGAACCGGGTGCACTGGACCGGGTTCCAGTCGGGCCCCAATTGGGGAAGCGGGTCTGTGTTAGCGTGTAGGTCTTCACCTTTTGGGGGATCGGGGGGAGTCCCCACCAATTGTGGGCCCTGGAGTCCAGGGGAGGTCTGATCCCCTCGTCAACCTGACGGGTAGGCGTGAAACCTTCGGATCCCGCTCGCGTAACTAGGAGCTCCCGGAGTGGGTCGTCGACACGGCATATGTCGAACGTTTTTGCTAACGAGACAACAACAACACCGGTTGTTTGTCATTAGAGTCATTGCGCCTTAGTTTATAAGTTAGCTACACTTAGACAACCACTTAGGTAGGGTTACAGGCAAGAAACAAGTCAAGAAAAGAAACCATCATTGAAGTCATCATTGAAGCCAACGATGGGGGTGTGCTGTGGGATGAATGGTGTGCTGTGGAATGAATGATGACCATAACTTGTTTTCTTGTACAATTTACTGCTTTGTATTTTGAGTTTATGTTTCAGATATCTTCAAACTTCAACAAATATTTCCTAATCACAACATGTATGTTTCTTTTCAGGTTCACAATTATTCTTTTATCTAATACATTGTTTTTATATTTATAGGGACAAATGGATAACTTCAACAAATATTTCTTCCTAACTATAGTATGTTTTTTCCAGGTTCATAATTATTCTTTTATCTAATACATTGTTTTTATGTTTATAGGGATTCGTGGACAACATCACCGGAGCCTTCATCAACTCACCCCGATCGACCAGCTGGACTTTCGTCCGCGCCTAGCTTTAAGCAGGTCAAAGGTACCCAGCTTTTGCTGTGGTAGTGCGTTTTAAAGCTCATTTTTTAATCATCGTCATCGGAGCCTGCATCATCAAAAACCCTCCGGCATCAGATTCATAAGGACTGACGCTCGCTGCCAGTAACTACGATGTAAGAAAATTAATTTTATTCTTAAAAAAATTATCACAATTTTCATTTCATGTTTAAGTTCTGGTTATTTTACTGCCTTCAGATTTTTTTGGACATCAACAAATATTTGTTCCTAACCATGCCATGTATGTTTCTTCAGGTTCCCAGTTATTCTTTTATCTAATACATTGTTTTTATGTTACTAGCGATACGTGGACAACGTCACCGGAGCCTAGACCACCTTCAACAGTGTCTTCGGAGCCTGCATCTTCACAAGAGCGCTCTGGATGTTTACAGAAACATGTTCAGGAGCGACATCCGCTGCCAGCAACATCAATGTAGTAGTTTATATTTTACATATGTGTTATTTGTAAATAGAAGGCTGTTATCTTATAAATAATATAAATAAATATCTTAAATAAACGAAATATAATAACATGTATTTATCTATAGAGATAATAAAGAAATGATTACAAATTATTTGTGTTTTATTTACTTTAAAATATGCAATACAATAGTTTAAAATTAATATTGTCATTCAATGAATCGATATTCATAATTTTAATTTATTCATTTCAATTTTAATCTTAGTGCTGCCATCTATTATTTTATTTTAGAAGTACAGGTTCCCAAACTACAAAAAATCATCGCAGTTTGAAAATATTGTCGCGCTGTATTCACAACAATAGTTCATAAATTTTCTGAGAGATGGCAGCACTACCTGGATGCGGTAACTCGGCACTCACATTTTTTCGATTTGGTAATTAAAACAAATTGAAGATGCTTGTTTTTTGAAACTGTGTCCTTGATTAATTAGCGGTTTTTTAACCCTTGGCTCTACGCCCTTCATACTCTCATATGTTGTAGAGAAGGGTCGATTCTACAGGGTACTACTAGAGGGACCGCGGTTTTTCGTTATTTTTGCGATATCTCTTACCGTTCCGAGATATGACGCTTTGAAGTTTCAGAACAGTTTCCCTTAAAAATCACCCTTAATATTAAATTTAAAGGGCTAGAAATGATAGTATACCCCTTTTAGAATGTGCTGAATACGATTTCACCAACCATTTTGCGATAGGATGTGTAGTTTCATAATTAGAGCAGTATTTACTTTGCTTTATTTAATTACATAAGATTTAAGGGTGAGCGCCAATTTTCGAGACCGCCACGGGAGTTTTTAGGGCTGAATCTATAAGAATCCACCCCTAACTCGATTTTTTTGGGGTTTTTCCAAAAAAAAGTTGGACTATAGTCTTGGTGTTTTTAATATTAAATTTTGGGGTAAAAAAATTGAGATAAGGGCGCTACACCCTTCATTAGGGTCTGTAGATTCCGAATCTGTGATTTAAAATAGCCTAGGGTTAGTATTTCTTACGTAATGAGCATTTAACTTTTATATGTTATGACCCACTGCTGACTTGTGGTTCAAAATATACATCACTGCTGACTTGTGGTTCATAATATATAAAATTGCCGGTACGCTGAGGAAATGTGACATGCAATAATGAACCTTATATACATAATACATAAAGAACATAAAATTGGATATGAATTACCCCCAATTTAAGGGTAAGCGCCAATTTTCAAGACCGCCATTGGAGTTTTTAGGGCTGAATCTATAGGAATCCACCCCTAACTCGATTTTTTTGGGTTTTTGCCGAAAAAAAGTTGGACTATAGTCTTGGTATTTTTACGATTAAATTTTGAGGTAAAAAAATTGAGATAAGGGCGCGACACCCTTCATTAGGGCCCATAGATTCCGAATCTGTGATTTAAAATGTCCTAGGGTTGGTATTTCTTACGTAATTCGCATTTAACTTTTATATGTTATGACCCACCGCTGACTTTTGGTTCATAATATCTATAATTGCTGAATTTTGGTTCATAATATATAAATTGCCCGTACGCTAAGGAAACGTGACATTCAACAATGAACCTTATATACAAAGCACATAAAATTAGGGAACTTCAAATATGAATTACCCCAAATTTAAGGGTGATCGTCAATTTTCGAGACCGCAATTGAAGTTTTTAGTGTAGAATCTATAGAAATCCACCCTTAACTCGAATTTTTTGGGTTTTTGCGATTAAATTCGGGGGTAAAAAAAATTGAGATAAGGGCACCCTTCATTAGAGCCCGTAGATTTTGAATCTGTGATTTAAAATAGCCTAGGGTTAATATTGTTCTTTAGAAATACTAATTTGTTGGTTTAAAAAATTTCTTTATTATCTCTATGGATAAATACAAGTTATTATATTTCGTTTATTATTACAAATAAATAAATATATCATCACGCCTTTTACCCATTACGGGTGTGGCACTCTGCCTACGCAGATCTCGGTAAGTGATATATTTTTTCGTATGAAGTGCGGTTACCAGCCGTCAAATCATAGCCCCCAAGGATGTTAGTGGAGGGGGAACCACAGGGGTAAATTTAAATTTGTAACTGTCGGCAGTGGGATTCGAACTGAGGATCTCACGATCCACAGTCCGACACGTTACCACGGAGCTATTTACCCCATTACATTATTACAACATATTAATTTATAAATACAGGAATATAATATGTTAATTACAAGATCTTAAACGCCTAATATTTTTATTTTTAGGGGGTAACTTCTTTGTTCAATGTGCCACACGGGGATGACTTCCACACCGAAGACTGTCGAACACATATTGAAGAGAAGCTCCTTTGGGAATTCAGCAACTGTACAAACCAAACAAATATTAGCAACAATTCAAATAGAAATAGAGATAAATACACTACACTAAATAAAAAAGTATTTATATTTACATTTCCCATTTTATTATAAAATAATAATAATAATATGACATCTAAAATATAATTTTTCTAATACAATTTACACAAACTAAAATTTTTACTGTTTATGAGATAAAATTAATATACCAACTCGGATATAGCGATGATGTATCTATACGTCTCAGTGAAACTCTAATTTGCTTTCATTTCATAATTTAAATTATAGTATTACCATTTAAAGTTTGTTTAAATCTTAATAAATGTTTACAACAATAAATTATTTTTCTCAAATAGATGTTGCTAGCAACGGAGGTCGATTCTGATGATGCTTCTGTAATCATCCCGGGTACTCCAGCTCATGTTATTGACCCAGGTGATGTTTCCAGAACCACGGTGGTCCTATAAACATATAAAAAAGTATTAATAACATTGAATTGCTGTAAAATAAATTTACTAACAATTTCATTACAAATAATGTACTTCAAAGCTGATATCGGCTCCGAAGACTCTACTGAAGATGGTGAAGGCTCCGGTGACGTTGTCGATGACACCCTATAAATATAAAAACAATGTGTTAGATGAAAGAATAATTGTGAAAGTGAAAAAAAAACATATATGATATGCTTAATAAAGATTTGTTAATATTTTTTATAAATTAAATACCGCCCAAAACTCGTATATATAATTCAAGAGTTTTTCAAGAGATGGCCCCTACAGTCGTATTTTCATGGACAAAAGTTTTATGGTTAAAATCAAGGAAACTTTAAATATTAATTGTTACTACTTTATTTCATTGTTCTTTGTTTGAAAGGGAAAGTACGAAGCTTTTTTTTGAATAGGTCGGTAATTTAAAAATAATTACTCTGATCACGATAAAATTGTTAACGGTTTATGTAGTTCAGAAACATACAGTGGAATATAATATGATAATGTATATTATTTAATTAAATAAAACTATAATATATGAACTAAATCGTGGGGAAAACAAGGAATGAATGCCTATATTCAGAACAGTATTCATGTGGCGCATAGGAATGATAGGATAACGGATAGCAGTGAACCACGCAATCAACACTTCAACAGCGCCTACTGAGCCTTGAGTGGGTTAGGCCGTGCATTATAGTTGCCGATATTCGGCAAGAAGTTTCATGAGGAAAATAATTTAGTTATTAGCTTGTACCGTGTGAAGAATAAAAGTAGATAAAATGCAGTACATACCCAATATAGTTAGTTTGAAATTTACATTTCTATCATGTTTGCTGGTAAGTTTCTTTACATAACTTGACATTTATGACACCTGCCTTGACGTTTAGACTAGACATACATTTTGCCACGACTTTCCTGTTTTTGTACTTAAATTTGTCCTATTTATACCCATATGTTTATAAAATTCTTATTACTCTATATACATTACCTTCTTATAAATATCCTTTATCATAACCAAAGATTAAACAATATTTGCCGGTTATTATGCATTGAGATCAATTATTTTATTTTTTTTACAGGTAACATGTATTTTCTATAACCCTACTGATAGTGGAGCAGTGCAATTAACACAAAAAAATATAGATATGACACTAGGTATAATAAACAAATATATTTGTTGTACATAATTTTTCACTAAGAAATATTTATTTTAGCATCCAACGAGTTGGTATTTATTAATTTTTATGCAGAATGGTGTCGATTTAGTAATATGTTACAACCTATTTTTGATGAAGCTGCCGACAAAGTTTCCGCAGAATTTCCTGAAGTTGGTAAAGTTGTAATGGGAAAAGTTGATTGTGATCAAGAAAACTCAATAGCAACACGGTTTCACATTACTAAATATCCAACATTGAAAGTCATTCGAAACGGTTTACCAACAAAACGTGAATACCGAGGACAACGATCTGCAGAGGCGTTCACTACTTTTATTAAGAAACAATTAGAAGATCCCATTAAAGAATTTAAAGACTTGAGGGAACTCAGTGATTTGGAGTCAAATAAAAGAATAATTATCGGATATTTCGATAGGAGAGACATGCCGGAATACGATATGTTCCGTCGTGTGGCAACTAACCTAAAGGAGGATTGTCAGTTCCACGTCGGATTCGGGGAGTCGGCGGCCCAAATGCATCCACCAGGACAACCAATCATTGTGTTCAGGCCAGATAAAGATCGTTCCAATGACTTAGATGAAACTTACATGGGTAGTATGAAAAACTTTGATGAAATGCACGTATGGATAGCAGAGAAATGTGTTCCGTTAGTTCGAGAAATTACTTTTGAAAACGCGGAAGAATTAACTGAAGAAGGACTTCCGTTTTTGATTCTTTTCCATCATCCTGACGACTTGGATATTATTAAAAAGTATAACGACCTAGTACAACACGAACTACTGTCTGAAAAACGTAAGTTCTACATACACTAATATTTTTTCCTATTTCACGTTCACATAGTCTTATTTTGCGACACTGTTTTCTCAAAAACACTGCTTTAAAATTGAATTTTGTACAACACTTTTTGGGGAATTTATTATTTGTTAATTGGAGCAATCATTTCTGACGTATAATTATTGCAATTAGTTTTTTATTGAAGTAATAACATAAATAATCAAACTGTAAAGCACTTTGTTCTATTAATATTACAGGGAAAGGTACCTATTTATTTTTATTTGAAATCGTTAGTAAAAGCTCAGAAATCGTCACTAAAGTAACGTATGACGATTTTGAGCAATGCAGTGTTGGCAACCGTAAAATAAATATTGTACAAGTATGATAATTTTGACAGATATATGACGTATTGTAGTAAATTTCCACGTAAAATGAAACAATATGTGCAAGAAGAATTAACTATTAATTCCGATGAAGAAATAGAGGACAAAACACATTATTTTGAGTGTTATTTACGATAACTTTAATGTTCGAGATTGGCAACACTGAGTGTCAGATCCAATTGACTATTATTTTAATTGACTTTGTGAATGTGAAATAGGAAAAGTAGTATGAAAAACACGTGTTACAATTCCTAATTACAACACTAGTATATTAAAATTAATATATTTAAATTTCAGAAAACGTTAATTTCCTAACTGCCGATGGCAAAAAGTTTGCGCACCCTCTCCACCACCTGGGCAAAAGCGAAAAAGATTTACCATTAATTGCAATTGATAGTTTCCGGCACATGTACTTATTCCCGGATATTAAAGACATGGAGACACCAGGAAAATTAAAATCATTCCTCGAAGACTTGTATTCAGGGAAACTCCACCACGAATTCCACTACGGGGCCGAGACGAAAACAGAACAATCTGCTCAGGCCGCCACAGATAAGAAACCTACCACGCCTCCGGAGTCCACGTTCAAGAAGCTCGCGCCGTCCAAAAACCGATACACTCTCCTCAGGGATGAACTTTGAACCATTTGTTGATAGGACGCTATTTCAAGTGAAAAGTGACTCGAGAAATAAGTTGTTGAACTTAAAACATGTGCGATTCTTCCATAGTGCGCAGTATTCCAACTTTTGAATTCAATTTGCTTGTAAATTATTTTATGGAAGAGTTGCACCATTCTTCTACAGTTGACTGCTTGCAGTGATACCTTAACCTGATTTTTTAAATAGTTTATATTTACAAATTGTAACTTAAAATATATTGTCACAAATTCAAGATGTCAGTTGTTGATTTTTTACATTTTGTTATTTAGAAACCTTTTACTTCATTTTAACTGATGTATGTAGTGATGAATAATTAAAATAAATTAATTTTTGATTTGTTGTTTTTATGGAGGATAAATTGGTTCATGTAAAATACTGTAATAAACATAGAAATAGCTTTTTAATTATACGTACAAGATAGTATATTTCCAAAGAGTGAATCATTTTACTTTTATAATGAAATCAGTTTTATGTTTATGCGTCGGTGGTTGGATAATTTTCTTTTTTACATCTCGATAACTAGTATATTCAGATTTTGCAATTTGTACCTTGTAATGCAATTTTTATCTCTGATAACACTGCTACTCCAGTGATTGTTTTTATTTTGTTTGTAAATAAACTGTGAACGTGTTTTTTGCATATTTATTTCGTATTCCTATTATCTATAACCTACCGTTTTACTTATTTTGAAACATTTTAAATTTTTTCTGCAACTGTACAAAAATGAGCCATTATGTACGTCTAGGTCACATAATTCATGGCCAGTTGCACCATTACCGTTATCACATAATATACAATATCGCATGAAGATGAGTAATTTAACATTGCTGTCAAACTTTCGATATCGAAATCATGCTAAAAATTCGATTGTGAGTTTTCAGTGGTTTAGGGTCCCTAGAAAACGATTTCAATAGTTTCGCGATGATGTCTGTGTGTCTGGAGTTACGGTTTCTAAAAATCTGCTGAACAGAAAATTCTGATATTTTATATATTATATTATAATTAGTTTTTGGTGATAATCCAATAACTGAAAATGATAGTTTACTTGAAACCTTATCAAGTTATTTTGAAATATCTCAGTAAATTCTGGTTTAATGACAATTTTTGTTATTGTTTCATATATTGTTATCTACAATTATTGTTTGAAACATTTGTCTGTTACAGTGACTATTTACGAATTACAACACTTTAAAAAATATATATTTTGACATTTCCGTTTAAAAAAACAACGCTTAAAAAATGTCATTTTTTGGCATGTGTCATAATTGAAAACTAAATTTTTTGAAGGAATGAGCGTTTCTTGATAGTGGTAATTTGTGTACCTACATTGATAAGAAATATGATTTTTTTTAAATCAGCGATTGATAGTGCAACTGGCCGTTATAGAAATGTAGCTGTGAAGTAGTCTGCAATTATATTATAAATAGAATTAGTAAAACTTTTCAAACTTATTTATTTTTATTTTTAAAAAATAATGATATGTATACAATAAACTAAACTAATACTGTAGTGTAAGTTACAACTAATTTATCATAAAATGTTTTATTCAAAATAAAAATAAACAAAAATTGAAATAACTTACAAATATACATGTAACTGCAAAAAAAGTTGTAAGAAATGAAGGAATGGGAAAAGGAGCAGAACTTTTATTACATCCGTTTGTGCGACAACAAAACAAGCAGAAATACTCGTGCTTGCTGCGGTCGCAGCCGTCGAGGCCTAGGCCGCGGTTCATCATATTGTCGTCGAAAACACACGGACCCAGGCCGCATTCACGCTTGATGGAAAATCCATTTTTCTCTGAAAATTAACCATTTTTAACTTAATTGTTTTTTAATTAAAGCGTAGAAACCATTAAACAGAACAATACAAAACTCATTTATTTTAAGTAAGCGTTCTGATCTTATCAAATGGTTGGTATTTATTAGATAGCCTTGAAAAATTGTTTGATAATTTTCGTCGACTACAATTTTCAAAACTGAAATAAAATAATACTGGAATACTCAGTGATGTTGAAAATACGAGCCAGCTAACTAGTTGAGGGATATCTGTCTTTGTTGAGCGGTTTACATAGCAACCGCTCAACAAACACATAGCAATCGTTCTGTAAATAAGTGTTGGACAAAGAAGAGTTGTCCAAGACATCTATCTATCTCATTTTTGTTTTCGGAAAAGACTACAAGTACGCGTTCCAGTATTACTGTATTTCAGTGTATAAATATAATTTAAAAAATAATAATAATAAGTACGTCATTTAGTACCAACTCTCTAAAACAAAAAATTGCGTATCGAAATAAAGGCTCTTTCGAGGCAAGCCGATGCTACGTGTTGTTTTTAAAACAACTTACTATATTTTAAACCAGCATCATAAATTTTACATAGAAATCATTTAGAAACCGGAAATTACAAATTTAAATATGTAGCTAAAGGTAATTGCCCTTTACTTTTTAAAAATTAAAGATAATTATCTATTTACAAACAAATTATTGTTATCATTTGTACAAGGTCGAACAAAAAATTTCCATTGGCCTGCACCGTCTGAAAAAGGAGTATTTTGCATCATAATTTAGAGAAGTACCGTTTTTATTAAATTTAATAGGAACACTATAAATAATTCGCAGACCCAACAAATAGCTAGTTCAAAATAAAATATATAGTAGTAGTCTATGATTTAAGTTTATAAATTCTAAATCCAATACATATTATAAATATAAACTAGATTATACGCTACCATCTTTAGTAATGTGTGTCACACATCTGTCTTTTTCTGGAGGACACTGTTTCAATTCTTCTTGACTACATTCTTCATTCACTTGCTTTGTACATTGGTAGCAAGTTAAGTTGTCACTTTGCCCAAGAGATACTGAAACAAAAATTTTCTTACATTAATATTATAATCTTGTTATTTAAAACGTAGAGAAATATTTTATACATCTTAAAAGTATTATTCATAATTTGTTAAAAGAATAAACGTAAAGATGAAACAATTTTTAATATTTTAGTAAAACGTCGTGGGTCAAATATTGGTTTTAGATTGAGTTATCTTTTGTTTGAACTCTAGAAAGTACTGGAGGAAATTGCATTAGTGACATGTGTCAATGATATTGGGCTATAGGTTGACAAGTTGACAAAGCAAAATACCAAAATGCAACCCTCAAATATGTGGCTGTGAGTTAAGACCACTGAAATAAAGTAATACTGGAACACGCACCTGCAGTTTTTTACGAAAGTGAAAAACGAGCCTGAGACAGATACATGTTGTGTGCCACTCTTCTTTGTTTAACACTTGTTTGTGGAATTGTTGCTACGCATTTGTTGAGCTGTTGCTATGTAAAAACATTGTACAACTCAACAAAGACACGTAGCCCTCAACTAGCTGTCTCTCTCTGCTCGTATTCCAGAGTATTATTATATTTCAGTGGTTAAGATATTGTTCATTTTAAAATGTAATCAGCAAATATGAAATTCAATGGCAAAGCCAACCACAAGATAGTTGTCATTTTAGAAAATATATGTCAATGAAATATAGTAATACTGGAACGCGAAATTGTAGGCTTTTATGAAAGCGAAAAACAAATCTGCGACAAATAGATGTTTTAAGGCCATTTTGGCAGTTACTATGAGCTCTGTTTTTGGGTGTTAGCCTCAATTTTATCGCTGTACAATATTCCCAAATTATTTTATAAAAGAATAGAAGTTACAGAGAAATATATTATCTACCACTTATATTTGAAACATTTTTTATATAATAATTTTAAAACATTGTACAGCGCTAAAAAAAGAGGATGAAACACTTCTCTTAAAACACTCAAAAACAGAGCTTGTGGTACTAGCATTTATTTCAAAATGTTAATTTATTATATTTTTATCAACTTTCTAAACGGGTACAATAAAGACAGGTGCCTCTTTTGGCTAGCATTTTCAACTTTTAACGTCAGTTGGGGTTCCAGCTATCAGCATTAAAATTTCTGTGGGCTTAAAAAAAAACAAATCTTTTCGGCTTGAAATAACATCTGCCCGGTCTTATAAACGCATGTTAAAATTAATAGCGTATTATATAAATTAAGTAACCTACTATTTACAGAAAGTGTATTTTAAAGGTAATATAAAATTAATATCCTACTAAATCAGCTTATTAAATTTATAGAATAGTTTTTGTGGTATTAAATTTAGTTAGTAGATTACTAAATGTATATTTTATAGTTTTACAAATAATTTATGGCAACTAGTAAATAAAGAAAATTATTGTTAAATATTAAAGATATTAATATCTTTAATTTGTAGATATTTACGTAGGTATATATTCGAATATGATATTAGTATCATCTATTGATAACGTTCAACAATTGATAGTTTTTCATATGTATCTTTCTTTTTATTTTAGTTCGTCCATTATTTTGTAGTACTATCTAAATAAAAATTTATTCTACATTTAATGTGCCCCATATTAAATAATACCCAGCTACCTTCTTAGATTTTTTCTTTTAATATTTTCGTATAATAATTTCAAATAAATTTTATATAACAGTCCTCAATTGTATATTGTATTAAATTTGACAGTTATATTCTTATATCTGCCCATACTTCTGTCTTAGTCTGCATATTCACTGCGTCTGTTTCCTTGTTTTCAGTTATGTCCCTGAACTAGGACATAATTTATATTAATTTTTACCTCGTTCCATTTTTTCCATAATTTCGAACATATAATTGATAAATATAATAATAATAACGGATGATGAAAACAAATTTCTGTATTATTTTATTTCAAAATATTTCATTTACTTGATTTCGCCAAGTCTTAATTATTAAATAATAAATTTCACTGGCGCCATTTACACAGAATATGTATATAATTCTGACAGTGATTCAAACGTACCAACTAAATTTAATATGATTTGGTAATTTTTCTAGGGAGATTCGATTAAATAATAAGTAAGTAATCAAATAAAATTTTGGTTTGTAATACCTACACAAATATTGAGTAGCATATTAAATTTAGTAGCATATTAACTAACCGACAATTTAACTGTATTTTATATATTGAATTAATAGTGTTACGGTAACTAATCTACAAAATAGCTCGTGTATTTTGGTTGTTTGATAAGCCATTACACAATGCGTTCAATGCTGTAACGATACCAGAACAGCGCAACAATAACAAAACTAAGTGGAAGCGCTTGCCAGACGCAAATCGATTGGTCCAAATGCCCCAGGCTGCAGGAAATTTGTAGGGGTACAGACTAAACACACAAAAACGCATCGCACAGATATCCGCAGTGGGAACTCACAATTGGAAACATCATTTTGTGAGAACGTATTTTTGTCACAAATAATCGAGACAATATTAACAATTAAATACAGATAAATCAATCGATTAAAACCAAGTGCGGTGTCATCGAAAATTGTATTGTTCATACATAGAAAACAGTTAAACACGTTTTTAATTCATGGTAGTGAAGTATTTTACTGCATTGTACATTGACAGTTCTGTTAACATTTTGTTGTTGATTACGGTATTAGAATATAGGATTATAGTTGGTTAGTTTTACATATTTTCTAGTGCTATTTCAAATCTGAAAATTACTTTGCTTTTCAGTCGAGACTGAGACTGTATTGTACCAAAAATAATTTATATTTTCAATGACGAGAGATTATATGATACTTTATCGAGCAACACAAATCATTATTACCAACATCAGCAAATATTACGTTGCCAAATCGCGATTTTTATTGTTAAAGTTGGCAATGTTCCACTGAAATAAAACCACGGAAAGACATTGTGTAAAGTTTATAATTAAATGTCGACAATGAGCTTAGCTGAATGAAGTGTTTTCTTCCAGCGAAGATTAATTAAGGCGAATGAAATACAAAAACATTTATGGTCCTTGCAGTTTGCAGTTTAATAATTCAAATGTTCAGGACACAAAAACGTTATGAATTTATAAGGCTGCGCAAAATAAATATTTTAGTATTCATTTTTCCGAAGCTAGACAGCGTCGGTGTTTACTTACGTCAGACTTTATAATCAAATATATGTACAGCGCTCTGTCGGAAATAGCAAATATTTTTAGCGATTTTTCCATTTGTATATAAATATTTAATATTATATAGGTATCCAAAACACAGTTTGTAGTACACACTATTATAATTACCTTGCACATTACTGAATGACGTACTGTAGGTATTTATTAGAATATATTAATTTCATTAGGGTTTCATCAGCTGGAAATTAAAACAAATTCTTCAAACTAAAAGAGTAATTTATCACGGGCGTCTGACGCGCAAAACAGAATCCATTAACATCTCATTAGACACTAATTAATAAATTTAAAATCAATACAAAATTTAAATAAGAATTGTTCCTTTAAAACAAAAACGCTTTTAATAATATACAGGCTGTTTCATAACTTCAGGTACATACGTTAATGGTGTATGTTATTTGATATGCTGATAACGAATCAAAAAGAATTTTTTTTAAATCGCAAAAATTTATTTTCCATGTTTCCCAGTCCAAAATTTTTCGTTGCCACTGCCACTGGGTGGATGATTATGTTAATAATGATCGTTTCATTAAAAATAATTAAATTTTGTTTGTTTATTTTACTAGTATTAGGTAATTTAAATTGTTGATTACCTACTTCAGTGTTTAATAGGAAAGCGAATCCAGTGCAGTATTACAAAAAATGTTTTAGGTAAACAACCCTAAATTTTTCGAATTAAAAAAAAATTCTTTTAGATTCGTAATCAGCATATCAAACAACATATACCATTAACGTATGTACTCGAAGTTATGAAACAGCCTGTATAGCAGACCTTTAGATACAAAATTTCTCGCTAAATTTCAGCTATTAAAAAATATATATCATCACGCCATTTACCTATTTCTAGGTGTGTTACTCTACTCAATGCAGATCTTGGTATTATAATATATTTTTGCGCGTGAAGTGCGGTTATCAGCTGTCAAATCATGACATCCAAGAATGGAAGTGTTGGAGGAGCTAGAGGGGTAATTTTATGTGGTGAAAATTTTCGAAAATTTGTCGGCTGAGAGGATCAAACCAAGGGTCTTATGATCAACAGTCCGATGCGTTACCATAGAGCTATTACCTCATTCACATAAATGTTATAAATATTTTTATTTTATATGTAAAAGATTAACCTACATTCAACGGAAATATTGCTTACGCTTCAACTTCCAAACTTCATTTTGCGAATATGAATAAAATTTCTTTCCGAATGTCGTTCTGGGAATATTTTCCGAGTTTGCGTTATACGTTATCCTCATTCAGATACAGGCAAAACTAGAATCGATTTGATTTGAAGCAGTATTCAAAGAAGGCATTTTGCAATTTAAATCAGGTCTATCGTAGAAATGGATGAAATTCGCCTTCAGAATTTTACGTCTGATTTGAAAAGGAACTCTTTTCATTTTTATATTTATTTCTAAAAATAAAAATATGAACTCAACCCCATACGTATTCGTACCTCCTGAAAAATATGCTGTAATCAAATATATTATTCCTTTTTCACGCTGCTATGAATTGCACTGTACGCTTAGTTAAATAATAATTCCTATAGCGACAATAAATGAGAACAGTGACAATTATCTGTTATGGGTATTGATTTGAGTATCTGCTAATCTATGGTCCGATGCGTTACTATGTAGTTTTAACTACATTCAAAATATTTGTATTTGTTTCTAGGCTGAATGTGTAAATTGATGTATGTAGTGCTTTATAAACCATGTTTATAGAATATATAACAAAAGAACCCTTCAAAACTTCAAACTTTGAATCGAGTCCACTTTACTCTCAATTTCCAATTTCTCTTTCAGACGCGAACTCCAATAAAAGAACAATTTCTCAACGAGCCACAAAAAGCATACACGCTGTCAGTTCTCCGCGTCCTCCAAACGCAAATCAAGCGATAAACCAGGCCATTGAGGCGAGAATCGTTCTGCTTTCGTCCTCTCCTTAATTCCCACGAATATGGCAAAAAACTTTCGCAGGCCTGGCTGTCCAGCAATAAACTCGCCGCTTCCCGCCTCAAATCCCAAAGTCTCCGAGGTGATTCGGAATCCTCAGGCCTCTCCTGAGGGACTCAACCAGAAACACAAGATTTAGAACTCAATTTAACATAAATGCACTGACTGTGATATCAAAAGTTTAGGTTTTTATAGTGGTATTCTGAGCGTTTCCATAACTTCTATAAGTGTGATCTTAAGGACTTATAGATCTTAAATATTAGAGTGGTATTCTGAGCACATCTATAGCTTATAGGTTTATCTTAAATATCTTAAGTTATCTTAAAAAGTTACGGTTACTGTTCAGTTTGTCATAACTTGTTATAGAAATAATAAATAGCTTGCAAATGCATAATAATATGCAAATTTTAAAATTTGCGTATTTATTATAGGAAGATGAATATGAACTGTAAGTAATATTTACGTTCTATAATTAAAATTTATTGACATTTGTTAATATTTGAGGTTACCAATGCTAAATTTTTAGTAATCACATGCGAATTATAAGAAAAAATATAAGGGATGCAATGAACCCATTTGAATTGCAAGATAAGCATTAGGTTTGCCAGTTAATTGTTCCCATTTTAGCACTTAATAATTTTCACCTAGCGTGAGGTTTATGGTATTTGATCTAAAGGCGTAATCTCCTTTCCATGTATTGTAAATATGCCACATATTGCTCTTTCATCGTATTTTTTGTTCGTTTTCTTTTGCTGTAAAATAATTTTATCATTTTATTATAATGTGAATCGACAGAAATATACAAAATGACAAATGATAATAAATTAAAATAATTTTATATTTTTATTATAATCTGAATCAACAGAAATATATAAAATGACAAATAATAATAATTGTATCTTAGCTCATTTTGAATTGTAATCAACACAAACCACACAAACAATTTTGACATATATCGTTCTGTCAACTTTTGATAACTGTCAATTGACAATGAATCAGTGTACTTAACCTCAGAAAAATAAATACTGTTTATTTGCATTTAAGAATTTAGAAAACTTGTATTTTTATTTATTTTAATAGTATTAATTCGTTTTTAATAAAAAATATCGTTAAATAATATAGCTGTAAATAAAATATTATCCGTGTTTTTTAAGTATTAAACGTAAATACTTGTTTTATTTTCCAAAGAGTGGCAGTCTTGGTTTTAAGATATCTTAAAGTCGTAGTTATAGAAATCAGAAGTTATAGACTTGCGTTCAGAATACCGATTTATGAAAATCTATTAGACTTCAACTTATAGATTTCTCTTAAGCTATAGATCTTAAAAGTTATAGATTTTTAAGATAATGCTCAGAATCCCACTATTAATCATGCATTTTCATGGACGACGTTTATAATCATATTGGGTGCTATTCACAGGTCTATACTAAGGGCTACTAACTAGGGCATTTTAAAATTTGTAACTGTTACTTTGCAAAAGTTGTTGATTACCTTGGAGATCAACAATTTTTTCATAGCAACAGTGTTAAATCTCAGAATGCCCTAGTTAGTAGCCCTTAGTATAGAGGTGTGAATAGCACCCATTCTTATTAACATCGATCAATACTGGAACTTTTATGAAGGCGAAAAACTAGCCTGAGACAGATAGATGTTGTAAGGCAACCCCTCTTTATCTAATGCTTATTTTACGTGACGCAATATTAGTCAATAAATTGACTAAGTTTTCTTGTTTGTCAATTTATTGTTGTGTGTAATACACGACAATCTTTTCTTCGCCAATAAATTGGTCAATTTATTGAAGCGTTGAAACATGTTCTATTTCCAAAAAAAAATTTTTTAGGTAATTCTAGACAATTTCAGTTATTGCCAACTACTCAAACTTGTTTCTGTTTTTTAGTAGCATAGGTAACAGCTGATATCATGTTGGTACTACTAAAATTGTCACAATAAATTGACAGAAAACTTGATGCGTGTAAAAAGAATGACAAAATTTTTGTTGGCCAATTAATTGACTAATAAATTGCGTCGTGTAAAACAGACATTATACTTGTTCGTAGAGCGGTTGCTATATAAAAAAATTGCTCAACAAGACAGGCCCAAAATAACTAGTTGTCTTCCCCGGCTAGCATTTTCAACGTCAGTTAGCGTTCCAGTGTTATTATATTTCAGTGAGCTCAGCTGACAAGTGAACTTTGATGTTCCGAACTAATCTTTCACTCAATGTTAACATATTTCGTTTCTATGAATAGGAGTTTTAATTATCAAAATACATAGATTATGAAATTCTTAACTGTTTTCTAATTTTTTAATGGAGCAATATATAGCTTATTTAAAAAAAAAAAAAGAAATATTTGCCTACAAAATACACAAAAAATGTCTCGCAAAACGAATACTACTGATAAAAATTTCCGTGCACTGTAATGGTATTATTATAATCCTCGTAGCGAAGAAATAATATATTACAAATTCAACATAAATTTAAAATTCCGAGCACGCGTGAAAGTTAGAACCATCGATTCAACACGTGCGACAAAACCCAACACCGCTGAAAACTAATCCGTATTCCGGTGGCGGTGGCGGGTAGCTCTCACTCCTGATCTGTCCCTGTCGTGAAACAAAGGCGTTCCAGGTTCCAGGATTCCGGACAGCAGCCGCGCCACGTCAACTGATAAATGAGACGCGTCACACGCCAAACTTGATCAATGTCAACCTCAAATTCCCGACATAAAGCTCTCGTCCTGCGAATTATTTTGCTACTTCTACTTTTTAACGACATCCACCTGAATCATTACTTGATTTATCTTTACATTTTATCCTGCAATTTAAACCAAATGAAGTATTGTCGTTCAGCCTGACAGTGCTCAAGATAAAATACTTTTTTATACACAGGAATCATGAAAAAATCGATAGTCATGAAACTCAATACAGAATGGCGAATCGAAAGACGCACTAAGGCGTTATCAATGTAGTTTTTGAAATGTCCAATTATTGGCTTCCCCAATGTTTGTACATCAAAAAAGTTAAATAGTTTATTGTAGAGGAAATATTTCTGCATATTTTAATGCTAATATTTGTAATTTTACTCTACATGAAACAGAAAAAATTACAATAAACAAAATAAATGTGATATTTATTAAGAGTCTATTTTATTTAATACATTTTTGTCGAGCACTATTTGGACCATGTAATTATTTCACTATATCTATATTTTCTTTAAAATTATATATTTTTATTCAAAACACTTGAAATCAAACACTGATGACATATAAAACCAATAGCTTTCAATTGGTACATTTGTTTGGCACTGATGATTTTAGGAAATTTTCAATAAGCATTTCCGTCATTTTTTCAGTTCCAGGTAGAGTAAAATTACAAATATTAGTATTAAAAAACGCAGAAATTCTTCCTCTCCAATAAAATAAATTTTGATGTACATTAATTACGGAAGTCAATAATTGAACATTTCAAAAATAGCATTGAAAATGCTATGGTGCGTTCTTCAGTTCAGTTCAGTTTTGTTTTATTGAACAATATATTTCATACATGGAATCAGCATTGAAATAAGTAAAGTTTTTTTATTAAAAAATATGGTTTTGTATCTGCTTATAAATTGAAGAAAAACTAAATTATGTTTTACGTTTAGATCCTTTTGTTATTTCATTTGAGATCTTTTCCATTACAAGTTTTTGTTATCGCCATCTTTTTTATATACAAGCAAGAAATTTCATTACTCCAGTCGCCCCTAAAGAGATGAGAAAACATTCACAGCATCACAACTGTGTGAAAGATTGAATCCGTATTCAGCCTGCAGAGTTCTACCTTTGAATGGTTTAGCGGTCGTGTTCAATACGTCTGTTGTGCGAATGAAGAATATAAATCAAATAAAAACCTAGAAAAAACCAAATGAAATGAATTACGTTCGCCTGTTTGTTGTCAAATTTTTTATACAAAAGTCGATAATCCTCTTCGCAAAGTAATAAAAGTTTAAAATATTTGATCCATTTCTTAATAAGTTTTCGTATCTCAGTGTTTTTGTAAGGCTATAAACACACCACAAACACGTCGTTAAGATATATATAGGCGCACTATTTGTGGTGCTTTTCATTTTCTAATGGTGGTATGAATGCTTTCGAAATGACAGATAAATCTAAGTTGTAAATTGGTACTTATTAATATTTTATCCTTTCCTTAGTTAGCGGGATTAAAAATAAATGAAATTTAGGTATTGTTATGTTCGTCAACAATGAATTTTTATTTATGTAGCATTACCAACTGATAAAAAACACCAAGTTTTATTTTTAAATCAACAGAATTGTAAAATTACCTCAAAAGAAAAATGGTATAAAACACATTTCATCACTCGTCCTTTGTAGAACTTGAACTCTTGAGTTTTTTGTTTAGTTTTCTACCGTCAGAATCAAAGAACAAGGTTGCCAACACTTTAAAATTGAATTTGTGAAGTCTGCTTGAGGCAGTTTGCAACGAATGTGTAACTTGTTCAGTGAAGAACAATGGGTAATCAGTTGATTGGTCGATTAATTTCTTGTGTCTACCACTATTGTTCCACGTTTGAGCGAACAGATCCTACAGATTGGATTAGCCACGCTGAACAATATTGAAGTTCACTTCCTCTTAGTGTAAACTACTGAGTCCAATTAGGTATATTACAGAAGCAGTTTACGGATTATGCAAATTTGATACATCAGGCTATGAAAGTTAACGGAAATACTCATTAACAATTCATAGGAATAAAAATCCTGCGATGACATAAAATGAATACCGCTCTTGCAGCATTTTAGGGAGTCAGCAAAAACGTTGAAATTTCCATGAGGCACCTGCAGGCGTGCAAGGCACCGAGGGTCGACTTGCGACCACCACATCAGCTAGTTGGGCTATCGATCGCGTCCCGCACACCGCCACCCACGTCCCGGGTCCCAGTTCCTGTCCCGATCCCAGTCCCGGTCGCTCGGGACCTAATGACACCCAATGTTATACCCACGATACATGCACGCCGCACTGTTTCCATCACTTCTCTCTGGGACACATACAACTATGATATATACTTCTTAAAACAATTTTTATGCAGACATGTCATCTTAGAATAACAAATGATATATCATTTACATAAAAGTTTCACCCCCATTCCTGAACCATTCGGTTCATATACAGTAGCGTTAAAAAGTTAAGTTAAATTTCATCCCGATATATATCTGATGATATATTGAACTGTGTTATCAATCGTAAAATTATCTGATTCGTTCGGTGATTGCGAACTGTAAATCTGATCGTAAAATATATAAATCTTTACAGGCAGATTCATAAAAGGGATTAGCGCTAACTCCATTTTTATTATTACTCGTAACTTCATTTACCATTCTCAAAACATAGTTATTTTAACTATGGTTGTAATCAAGATTAGATAACATAAAATATGATACATTGTGATAATATAATTAATTTAGAAACGAAGATACATATGGAGTTAACGCTAATTTCTTTTATGATTCTGCCTGTTAATGTTAGAGGAGAAGCATTTTTTTTTTTAAAGCTGGAAGGAAGTTACACTTCACTTGTTTACAGAGCGCCTAAGTAAACAAACCAGATTTCCAAGGCATTTCGTTCGTTCAAACGAAGTTTGTTAGTTTATACATTCGATTGAAAACTCGATTTAGTTGAATTTGGTATTATAATGTTTTTACATAGCAATCGCTCAACAAAGGCATAGCAACCGTTTAACAAATAATGCCCGGTTAACGTTAACGTTAACTAAATTTTAAACTTGATATAAATAAATAAAAGTGTATCTAATTTTTGACATCAATGTCAATTACTCCATATGACATATAATTTCGATTTGCTTTTATTTATTTAAATCAAGTTTATAATTTAACTAACGTTGGTGCACCCGGGCATAAGTGTTAGACAAAAAAGAGTGTTCCACAACATCTATCTGTGCCAGGTTCGTTTTTCGCTTTCGAAAAAATTATAAGTACGTGTTCCAGTATTACTTATATTTCAGTGATTAAACGTAACGAATTTCATTTTACAATTGATTAGATTCTATCGCGTCCTTTGGTATTGCGTGTGTTTCCTATTTAGAATTCCGTATAAGAATGAATTTCCTTCTCGCATTAACAAGAACTGACATTTTTTCAACCGTTGTTTTGTTTTATCAAAAAGCATAGGTTTGCAGATTTAAAAGAAAATTTCCAAAAATAATATTTCTTTTACATGTAATTCGTAAATGGTGGCAGTAAGATCAAAATGTTTTAAACAATAATTGTAGATAATTTGAAATATTATTCTCATAACAAAAATTCACATTAAATCATAATTTACTCAGATATTTCAAAATAACTTGATAGGTCTTTAAGTAAACTACCATTTCCGGTTATTGGATTATCACCAAAAACTAATCAGCTCTTCCCAAGGGAATACAATAGATATATACAATAAATTAAAATTTTCGGTTTAGTAGTTTTTGAAACACTGTAACTCCAGAGATCCACACAAACTGACAGGCAGACAAACACGTACACAGACATCATCGCGAAACTATTAAAACCGTATTCTAGGGACCCTAAAACGTGCTCAACCACCGAAAACCTCGATTTCATTCGGTAATACGAATTTATATCAAAACTTTGGATAAAAATGATTCAGCTCCATTTGTGAAAAAAACTGTACATACAGACAACCATAAAATACAGAACACCAAATCAAGTAAAGCCGTCGTGAATTCGTGATTCACTGAGGCGAGTGAAGCTGTAAGCTGAGTATTTCCATCATGCTAACAGTTGTTGATGTACGAAGCTCTCGTTGATTTGTTTCATTCAAATGGAAATGTATATACGGCCCGCCAACATCACAGAACTGTATTGCTTGCGAGACGTCGTCCCGATGACAAAAACACCGAGTGAATTCAAGTAATTTGGCACTACTTTACAACTTATGGTAATGAAGCTTTCCCAATTATTTTTCTAAGTTTTTTAATAAAGGATAACAATGTATTTAAATTATATCACCTTCATTGAAATTTGTTTTTAAAATGCAAATATGCTTCATTTTAATTCGATTTTCACAAAATTTTACCGTTTTGGGTAGATTAAGTTATTGATATAGAAAAGGTTAAAAAGAAATGATAAAATATTTCCTTTGTAAAACCGAGCATGGCAAAAGGACTTTTAATACTGTTAGAAGATTTTCCTTTTCACGGAAACTTTCCGAGATGATCGGAAATGACAAAGACGGATAAAGAACCGAGTTTCATTGCAGTGCGGCGAAATTTTATTATGATTTCATTCAAATAACTTCGTTAAAATGAAGCCTGTTCTCAATTTCTTCTCTCCAGTAACTTGGGAATTAAATAATGTTGATTTTACCGGCTTGTTACCATCGTTCTTTGTCTTTTGTTTCTTCCGCATATTTCAATTATTAAATTATGTTTGAAACTCCATAAATTGTTGGCATGCATACACGATGATAATGTGAAAGGATGACATAAATTTGTAGCGTAACTTGATATGGAAATTTATTACACAGCATACTGCATACGGAGAAAATTTTCTCCTAAAGGTGAAAGGTTATATACGAGTTGCTTTAGAATACAGGTCATAATATATAAGTTTACATAAAAAACAGAATAAAACAAAATCATGGAATTGTATTAAAATTTTTAAATATTATTAGTTTGTAAACACAATCGATTAAGCTCATTTCGCAAATATTTACAAAAAAAATGTGATTGATTTTTCTATTATTAAAATTTTAAAAAAGTATTCTATTGACAAATGGAAATCATCAGTAACTTGTTTTATCAATAATTATCCCTCCATCCTTTATTTATTATGAATTCCATATTTGTCAGCTTACAAATTTATCTGTAAAACCAAGCTTTGCTAAAATTATTTTCAACTTTACATCGTATAATTTTCCAAAATAAACTACAAAAGTAGCAGAAAATCTTACCGCCAAAAATAATCAGAACTAGCGATATCCACGCAGCGTGTAGAAGAGTCATCGCTGTCACATCACGTGTACACTCTCCAGGACAACCTCACAGCATCTGAACTTTCAAACACTCGTCCTGATCCTGCTATCCTACAGGAGCGTGCCACCTACCCACGTGTTCCCGTACCCTGCCACTAGGAAGATTACCCACAGCGCATGTTCCGAACGGGAAAAACAAACACGATCAAAAGTTTTAATTGGAGTTTAAAGTAAATTTTGTAAAGAGTTTAACAGAAATAAATGTTTAAAGAGGATGCACATTTATTTATGTCATTGGTTACGATAAAAATTATGTAAAAACAAATATATTTTTATATTTTGCGTTCATAATGAAGTTATTGCAAAATCCAAATTCATATCGAAAGAGCATTTATTTCCATATGCATTTTTTATTTTATAAAGTTTGTACTACATGATTACTTAAATTTTTCCCCTTTCAAATGTCAATCCAATATTACCAACTACAATATACCATGTACAAAATACCAAATTATTGTAATGACTGTTTTACACGAAACAAATTTATTGGTCAATTTTACTTGTTAATAAATTTCCAAGAACAAAAATATTGTCGTTCGTTTTACAAACATCAAGTTTTCCGTCAATTTATTGTGACAATTTCAGTGATACCAACACGATATCAGCTGTCACCTATGCTACTTATATTTTTGGTTCAAGCTGTAAAATAACCACATCATAAACAAGTATACTTGAAATCGGCACTAAGTACTAAAAACAGTCATTAAAAGCTCAGAAATCGTCACTAAAGAAGCTCATTATACGATTTTGAGCAACGCAGTATTGGCAACCATGAAATAATTATTGTACACGTAGGGTTCTTTTGGCAGATAGATATATTGACGTACTGTAGTAAATTTATTTGTGAAATGAAACAATATGAGCAAGAAGAATTTACTAATTAATTCCGATGACGAAATTGATGTCAAAACACATAATTTTGAGTGTTATTTATGATAACTTCAATGTTCGAGGTTGGCAACACTGAATGTCAGTTCCAATTGACAACTGACAGATGTATTACAGTTTTTTCTAATCCAACTATTGACAGATTAGCAATGACTAAAATCTTCTGAAATTCCCTAAAAAATTGTCGAAAAATAGATGTTCTAATGCTTAAATAAATTGACCAATTTATTGGTGAAGAAAAAATTGACCGTGAAATCTTTGCCAATAAAATAATAAACGAAAAAAGATAAAATGCATTTGTGTTTACGTTAAAATTGAAGACACTTTATTAAGGCATCTATAATCTTATAAATATAAAACAATATAAATGTGTTAATATTTGTAAACTTGTACAAAAGTCATGACCTTATAAAACTTATTACTATAAAACTAAGGACGGAATGTGAATGTAACGAATTGTGTGAAAAATATTCTTTACAATAAAATGCATTTGGAGATTCGTATCCTCTAAACTGGACGGATAGTCAAGAGTTGTTTTTTGTTGTCACCATAGTATTTTACTTACAAAGTATGAAAATATTACACTTATTAAACTGATTACTCCAATATGTAGTTTTGTACTTCCAGACTGTAAATAAATATCGCCATTAATATAAAACGTGACTCATATTCCTGTATGATTACTCACTATAATATAGTAATTGCATCTGTCTCCTTTACAACATTCGGAGCATTTCCAATCTTCGTACCAAATATGAGTACAGAGAGGCATATTAGAACTTCTCATTCTCTCACAATCTTTTTTTGCTGCACACTTTTTCGATATGTAAAACTGTTTAATTGATCCTTGAGACCAGTAGGGTGTGGAACCCCATTTGATTTCAGATAAACATACATCTTCCCCCTGTTCGCACGTTTTAATTGTATTCAAACATTTTTCCACATTATCTTCTTGATTTTGGCAAACATAACATTCCAGGCCAAATACTGAGAATCAAAACATAAACAAAAGATGTAACATTTACATCTGCGTGAATATTATCTATATCAAATATCTACCTGTATTAATTTGAAGCACTATGATTACAAATATAGATAATTTTGTTAACAAGTTCATTTTTAAAGATAAAAATACGTTTTATTTATGCCAAAGCATTACCACGCCCTCTTCGATTTTGAGGTTAAAACCAATGAGCAAATAATTTCTAACTATAATAGATGGCACTACCTGGCAGTATTGTGAAAGTGAAGAACTGTCAACGTTGACAGATATAAAAAACTGTAGGTAAACGAAAGTTAATTTTTAAATAATATAAATGACAATATGGAAGGAGTGTTATGGAAATGGACAAATTATTGGAATGGTAAGTTATTGTTATTCTGTTTGCAATAAATTAATAGAATTCTTTCAGGGTGGCAAACTCGCTGGTTTATTTTGGAAGACGGGGTTTTAGCTTATTATAAATCACAGGAAGAGGTTAAACAAGGATGTAAAGGATCAATTAAAGTTCTCGCTTGCGAAATAAATGGTAAGATTATATTAAATTTATTCCAAAAAGTTTTCCTACGTATGATTTTAATATAAATATAATATTTCAGTGAATCCTGTTGATGCAACAAGAATGGATTTAGTTATACCAGGAGAGCAACATATGTATCTAAAGGCAGCTACCTCACAAGAACGTCAAAGGTGGTTGGTAGCTCTAGGCAGTGCCAAAGCCTGCGTTAATAACAGAACCCGGAAGGATTCTAGTGAGTCCTTTAAAAACTCTTGTAGGTTGCACATTTTATTTAGCTTTTGCACATTTTCCCTTTTCTTATTTAATTATGCGCTTCTATAAAAATCATTTGGTCATCCATTCATTACATTCACTGCTAAATGAATAGAAACAATCATCCTTTTTTTTATAAAACAATTGTACAGCGCTAAAATCGAAGTTAAATACCTTTCATATTTTCCCTACGTATTATCTTGAATGATTTAGAAAAATGTGTATGTGTAATATTGTAGCTGGAAAAACTTGAGAAAGTTTGTCAAATGTTATCTAGTACGAATCTTTTGCGTATTAGTAAAAATGTAATTTTGTTTTCAGCTGAAACAAATCCAGACACATTAAAGTCTAAAAAGTCTGAACTGAGGTTGTACTGCGACTTGCTGATGCAGCAGGTGCACATGGTGAAGACGGCCGCCAACGGCGACGGAGCGCCCGACATGATTAAAATGAACGAAGCCACAAGTCTATTGACTGCGACCTGTGATACCTTCATTAAAACTCTCGAGGAGTGCATGAAAATCTCCAACGCTAACTTTATGTATGAATTGCCAAACTCACATAATAATGTCACTGTTCCCCTGCCGCTCACCCCGACGAACCCCACTTTACCAATTAGGAAAATTTCCAAAACTGTAGCGAGATCCAACTCTCAAGATAGATAAGCGGAGCATTGCGAATGTAGGTTAGAAACCGCAGTATTTACAGATCGCGTTTTTCACTTATTTATTCTAGGTTATATTTGTAATTATGTACTAGAAATTCAATCTCATTTTCATTTCCAGTTCAAATTATTTATTTTGCTGATTTCATGTGTAGTAAAACAAAAACGATGTGACAAATACTGTGGCTTTGCTTACTTTTAATTGTTGACTAGTGACCCCTATAAGTTATTATTTTTACAATATGTATGTATTCATGTAGGCAGGTATATTTAAATGTTTTGAATGAATTCCAACCCAACAGTTGTGCAGCGAATGTTCGGAAAGTACTTATGGTGTAAATGTATCAAAAATTTCCACCCATTATTTATAAATGTGATATTTTTAAATAAATATAAACTTTGTATGTTAAAATGTTATGGACCGTATAAGATCAATAAAATATAATTATTAAAATAACTACAAAACAATCAATAAATTCCTAACCAAATTATTTCACCTGGACTAGTTTTGTTTGTATCGTCAGTTTAAAATGTCGTTATTTAAATCTCGCGAATGGTGGTGTACTCAATGTGGCTCAGATGAACAATTCGAAAGGACCTCTTTCCTTGTGGCCCGATTAAACAGTGACCATCAATATGTGGTTGTTGGCAGTCACAGCGGCGTTTTAAGAATTTATCAGCCTGCTTCAGCAAGGCTAGACGACGGGCATTTGATCGGCTATCAGCCCAATGACTTAATTATTGAAATACAATTATCGTATCCTATTTTACAAATATGCGCTGGAAGATTAGTATCGTACGTATAATTGTTTCAGCTTTTCGTATTCGATTTAATGCCGCTTTTATTTCTGATAGAGGATCACAAATAATGCAGTTAGCAATTCTGCATCCTAAAAGCGTCGGCGTCTACAGCTTGGTCATCAAATCTGGAGTTGCTGAACATGGTACTTATTATTATTAATATTACCAATATGCCCTAAAATGTTTACTTGAAGTTTATTATAAAATTCAATAATTAAGGATCTTTCTATTTAAAAAATCAATATCTTAGGAAATCAAAACAATATCCTGCTCGTGTACGAACACTCTCTAA
This sequence comes from Poecilus cupreus, assembly GCA_963942605.1. Lineage (NCBI taxonomy): Eukaryota > Metazoa > Arthropoda > Insecta > Coleoptera > Carabidae > Poecilus > Poecilus cupreus. Next base: position 428,600 of record OZ012714.1, on the reverse strand, counting down.
AAAGATCTGCGTCAAACTTGGTTGTGGGGGCATTTGGAGGATCGCTGCATCGTGATTTTATGTGCATTCAGTCGTTGGACGGAATGTTATCATTTTTTGAACAAGAAATATTTTCATTTTGCTGTTTTCTTCCCGACTTTTTACTCCCTGGACCAATTGTATTTGTCAAAAGTACAGATAGTTTTGTTACTATCAATTCTAATTGGCAAATCGAAAGTTTTAGGTAAGAATAATAAAATATATAAGTTGACAATGCGATATTCTGCATTCGGAGGTACAATCAGGGACAAATATCTAAAACGTTGTTTAGGTACATTTCAGATAACAGATTAAAAGAAATCAAATTAATTTATACTTCAAGAAATTGTTTAATTATTACACAAAATATTTATAATATAAATAATGCTCTGAAATATTATTTTATGTTTGTTTAAAGATTAGCGTCATTTGACCGGATATCGCTTTGTAAAACTATACGGGATGGTGAATCGAAGGACGCATCATAGCGTTTTCAATGCTATTTTTAAAATGCTCAATTATTGGTCTCTCAAATTATTTTACATCAAAAAGGTTAACTGGTTTATTGTAGAGGAAGGATTTCTGCATTTTTTGATAATAGTATTTATAAGTTTACTGTACTTGGATTGGAACCGAAAAAATGACAGAAATATGTATTGGTAATTTTCTTAATAACAAAAACAAATATACCCAATTGAATGTTATTGGTTTTATGTCATTTGCTGTGCTCGGTGTTTGATTTCAACTGTTTTGATTAAAAATGTAAAATTTGGAAGAAACATTAGACAGAGTGAAATTGTTTTATGGTCAAAACAGTGCTCGATAAAAATGTATTAAATAAAATAAACTCTCAATGGCACTGATGATTTTACGAAACAATAAACATTTCTGACATTTTTCCGGTTCTAGGTATTTGTGTAAAAAAATTCATAAATAAACCATCTAGCTTTTTTGAAGTAAAATAATTGTGAAAGCCAATAACTGTACATTTCAAAAATAACATTGGAAACACTATGGTGCGGTCCATCGATTTACCATCCGGTGTACCAATTTTTATTAAAAATATATGTTCTAGTTATAAGCGATTATCAGAAAATGGGCAAAATTCCAATCAAACCGATACAGAAGGAAAGAAATTCGATGCAGATTGGACGTACAATATCGGAGAGAACGTATTAGATATTTCCGTGGTAGAGAGTGGATCAAATGAGACAAATATAATAATTCTAGGCGAAAGGAATATGTTCTGTCTCGCTGATTCAGGGAAATTAAAATTCATGAAGAGATTTGATTTCTCTCCTCAATGTTTTCAGCCGTATTACATCAGTAAGATTTTTATATTGTCTGGTAAACATATGTTGTAGTTTCATTTAAACATCTGTTAATTATTTTATAATTAACCTTGTTATATTAGTTAATAATTTCTTATAGGAACGAACTCAAAATTAATGATACTCGTGGTGTCTGAAACAAACACTTTATTGGTATTTGAAGACGCGAGTTTGCGATGGTCGGCTCAACTATCTTTTCTACCCGTTGCAATCAGTAGAGGATTCTTTGGTTGCTTGGAAGGCAGTCTGGTATTGTTATCAGACTCTGGACTTTTACAGTTTTGTTATTTAGGCACCGAACCTCAGTTATTCACAGCACCTCCTCTACAAAATCAAGAATTAGATTTTGAAAAAACAGAGCAGGAATTGAATAGGCTAAATAAAATAATTAAATCGCACAGAAATAATGGTAGGTTGAAACATAATAATACTGGAACGCTCATTGACGTTGAAAATGCGGGCCGAGAGAGACAGCTAGTTCAGAGCTTTCTGTCACTGTTTTACAGTGTTTTTTCATAGCAACCGTTCTACAAACAAGTATAAGACAAAGAAGACATAGGCTCGTTTTTTTTGCTTTTTCCCTCCCGCCACATCCTGTAAGGGAGGTATAAAAATCATACTAAAAATTCGGTAATGAGTTTTCAGCGGATAACCACGTTTTAAAGTCCCTAGAATATGATTTGAATAGTTTCTCTATAATGTCTGTGTGTCTGTCTGTCTGAATGGATGAGGGATGAACGTTTCTTGATAGTGGTGGTCCGTGTTCCTGCATTATTTTTTGCGTTCCAGTATATTTCAGTGGGTGGCGCTGTTACCGAAAATTGTTTATGAAATCAATTGATTTGTCTTGTGATTTTTAGATGTGTCATTTGTGAACGCTGCAACTGAGAGAGAATTAATTTTGAATGTGAATGTACACCCACATTTAGAATCATGTACATTCCAACATGAAATAATTTTCAATTCAGACGAAGAAAAAATATTACCAATGTGTTTAATATCTGTTGAATTAATGCCAAATGCTCCATTTGACGAAGTGCAAGTATCTTTAATAGTTGACCAGCCAATGAAAATTTACCCTAATATACATTTCATCAACAATTTAGAAGATAAAATAGTTTTTGAAAGTTATGTTTATCTGTGGAAGTCTTTAGAAATACTTAGTTTAGAAGTTAAAGTTATCGTTTCGCATATTGCAAGCACAGGTGTTCCTAGAATATTAACCAAAACAGCTCAACTACCGATGAAGCTTGTTTATGTAGCGGAGCCGCCATTTAAAGAAGCGGAACAAAAAGTTACTTTAAATATTAATGAACAAGCGCCAGCACTTTCTGTTCTATTCCCAGGTGAAAATTTCACGATATTTTTATATTAAAATGAAACTAGTTACACATAAGAAATGATAGCCACACCCCAGATATTATTTATCAGATTCCATGACGAATCTGGGAAAAGTATGAGAGAAATCTTACTATCGCGATATGTCATTTTATTAATTAAAGTGGATTAAGAAAGATTACCTGTATTATATTTTAAATTATCTCTTGCATATGTGTGCCGATTGAAATCTAGTTCTACTTTTTCCTGTATTCATAATAATATTTAACGTGTCGTTTAGTTAAACGTTTCATTTAATTTTAATAGTTCTATATTTAACTAAGTTGTATTGAGAGAAGGATACATCATAGCGTTTTAAATAATATTTTTGATTTGTTCAATTAATGGCTTCCCTAATTATTTTACATCAAAAAAGTTAAGTAGTTTATTGTAGAGGAAAACTGTATGCAGTTTTTGACACGAATATTTATAATTTTACTCTACCTGGAACCGAAAAAATGACGGAAATGTTTATTGGTAATTTTCTTAAAATTATCAGTGTCAAAATAAATGTGATATTAATTAAGAATTTATATTATTTATGGCCGATATTTCCAACCTCAGATAAACTCATAAATTCATTAGTGGAATAAATAAAAATTATCGCATCAAAATCATAGCTTAAATTTATTTATTTTCTAGTTTATCTAAGGTTGGAAATACCGGTCCTAATACATTTTTGTCGAGCACTAATTCGAGTATAAAACCATTTCACTATATCTAATTTTTCTGCGAAATTATACATTTTTAAATCAAGACACTTGATCACTTGAAATCAATCACTGATGACAGCAGTTGATAAATAAAACCAATAACTTTCAATTGGTACATTTATTTAGTTATTTTATGGTAATGATGATTTTAAGAAAATTAGCAATAAACATTTCCGTCATTTTTTCGGTTCCAGGTAGAGTATAATTATAAATATTAGTGTTAAAATATGCAGAAATTCCTCCTCTACAATAAACTATTGAAGTTGTTTGATGTAAAATAATTAGGGAAGCCAATAATCGAACATTTCAAAGACAGCATTGAAAACGCTATGTTGCGTCCTTCGATTCACCACCTTGTATAATAGACATCAAAAATTTGTTTCTACTGTACTTATTTCTTAGAATGGACTTGGGTGGGTAATGATCACAAAACGGTTTGTCAAATTATGCATTATTTGTGTAACATTTCTAAAATTAAGTGAAGAAGAAAGTTTTATTTCATGTGTTAATTTAATTCATAGTTTTTTTTAATACGTACACAATCATACAAAGTTGTATAATAAAAAGAATGGGATGTTATACAAATTCTTAAAAAGAAAGTTTTCATATCATATTCATATTTTCACGGTTTGTTACCGATGAATAATTTATACAATTGTTTTCCTTAATTTTCAGAATACGCTGGTGAACAATCTTTATCGTTAACTAGCAGCGCTGCTTGTTTTAAAGCCATGTCGGGGGCTGGACATCCGGTCACAATTCTATTAGCAAAAAATTCTCAGCGATATCGACTCCAGTCAAACTCTGCCGCGAGCATCAATTTGCTAGTTGAGCAACTGGTGCTAAGATTAAAAAAACATTTCGAAAATAAGTCTGATTTTGTAATTACATTTTCGTCCGCCTTACCCGTAGCTCAATTTTTGGAGATTATACAGCTACATTTTGAGAAGCGCGAAATGGTTACAGGCTTGCAGGTAAAATAAAAAAAATAATCACATGAACTAAGGAGAATCATCGAAAATATTTTATTTTGTTCGTACATTTTTTGGCATAATGCGAACCTCATAAACATCTTTAAATATAATTTATTATTATTTATTTTTCTTAGTAATTTCGAGCTATTCCCAATTGTTAAAACACCTGTCACTCCTTAATTCATCTGTTTTAAAACTTTCTAGCTGATACCACCACTCAAATATAATAATACTGGAACGCTCATTGATATTGAAAATGCGAGCCGAAAGATACAGCTAGTTGAGGGCTATCTCTCTTTGCTGTACAATGTTTTTACATAGTAACTGCTCAACAAACGCATAGCAACCACTCTAAAAACAAGTGTTAGACAAAAGAGAATAACCCACGAAATCTGTCTCAGGCTCGTTTTTCGCTTTCGTAAAATACTACAAGTGCGCGTTCCAGTATTACTATATTTCAGTGGATACCGCATGCTCGGTTTTTGGGTGTTTTAGCCTCTTCTATTTGAAGTATTTTTCATAAAATAATTTAGAACATTGTGTAGCGCTAAAACATTTCTTTTAAAACACCCAAACCAGAGCTGATAACTCTAATAATTATATATTTACAAATTAACCATATTTTCAGAATCAATTAAGCGAATTATCTGCTCAATTCCGTTTAATTCAAAAGCGACTAATAACAAAATTTAAGGACAAAAACCCCACTCCTTTAAATAACTTGGATATTTTAATGTTGGAAACCTATACTGAAATAATAAAATGCAGCGAAAGTTTCCAAGTTGAAAAAGAAGAGCTTTTAAAAATTCAGTGTGAACTTTCTTGCCTTATTCGACTGATTATGATTCTACTTAAACATTCTGAAGTGCCTGAAGATATCGTTAAGCATATCGATTCGGTTTTTGTTACACCTGTTTGTGATATAGAAGCTCAGGTAACTAATTGTTAACAAGTGTTTTTCTAGTGAAATAGCGGAAATGCTATCTCTGACGCCTATATCAAAATTTAATCGACGTTTGTACAATGAATGTACTTATAGTACTTGCTTTACTGTCATTGGTCAAACAATATAGTTCATAAATAAAAAGACATACAAGCCCAGAAACATATCATTTGGCCCAGTTAAAATCAGACAAAGGAAAATTGTTTTATTCACCATATTTATATAATTTTTACTTCCCGCACATACATATATGAAAGGGATGTATTATGTTTATGTTAAAAATTGATTAGATTTTGGGAACAATTCATCAACAGTAAGTGGTAGATTATTTGAAGGCCTATCAGGGTTTTGGGTTTATCTTAGTTAATAAATGAAATAGAGTAATTTCATTGGAATGAAATATTTCCTACAATTTTGATTTGAAATATTATTCTATATTTTGTCGTCATCAGATTCAAAAAGTGTTCGTGGTACCAGCCAATACCTTTGGGTCAAATGAAATCTTTGTTAGTGATTTTTGTTAATTTGTTATTATTTTTCCTTAAAATATTATTAAAAATAAAAGCATTTAATATACAAATAAATTGATTACAACAATGGTTCATTCGTAAGATCAGAACAATTTTTTTTAAATCATACTAAAAGTTCTAATTGGACCAAAAATGATATGGATTCTGAGCTCGTAATATAGTTTTAAACTATTTAGGGTTGGGAAGACATGGTAGAAATATCCATGAGCCATTTATTCCGTACTGTAATAGCCAAATCAGATAAAGATCGGCTAAAAAATACTGCTAACTCCCTAGAACAAATAAAAGATATATCCAAATTCAAAAAAAGAATTTCTCAACTTCTGGACCGTGCCATGAAGTCTACTAACAATCAAAATGCCTTAACTTCTGAAGAAAAAGGTAAATGAACTAATAAAAGCATAGTTGAATAAAATAAATTACTATAATTGTTCAGGAACTAGTGAAATAGCAACAGAATCTTCAGAAGTGCCAACCCAAGTCGGAAACAGAATCGCTGTGTCTAGTGTGCGAGCTCAGTCGGCTAAAATGGCCAGGGCAAAGTTGTTGACAACTCCGGAAGAGGTTGAAGAAGAAGTTTAACAATGAAGTTAATTATTAATTTACGCCCGGTGTGCTGCAATGGGAATTCAATGATTATTCCTTAATTGTTATAAACATTATAAATGTAATTTTAATTATTTTATTATTACATTATGATTACATTTCTAAGATATGTATCCATTATATTTATAAAGATAATTGAACGCAAACCGGAACAACAATTATAATGATTAAAATGAAATCAATATTTTCTGAACTTCCGTATACCTTTCATATTTTTCTTTTTATATAGTAATGTTTATCTGCCTAATGGAAAAAAGGATTTCCAATCGATAACTAGATAAAGTCTAAACTAAATTTGACACTTTCATCCCTTTTAAATTGCAGAGTTACAGCGAAATACTTAAGGACAGGATGTGTATTGGAAACTAAATAATTAGAGTAAAAATGACTTCAATGTATGTTAATATAAGCAACATGATTGAGCTGACCTAATTACGGGCAAGTGTAAAGTCTTCTCGTAATTACAGAAGACATGAGAAACGTTTGATCCGAACTGTAGATATGTGATACCTCGTCGCCTTGTATAAGTAGAACGTACTTGTTTTACAGTTCTGTTGGATAACTCGGACTTGCAAGCACCAATTATGTGAATTAGAGAAAATATTTATGTACTCCTTGATATCTTAGACGTTGTTTTATACTTTCTAACGCAATGTACCCCACGCTATTTGCTATTCGCCATTTGCAATCTGTATCTTGACGTACTTTTGTTTTAAAAATATTTGTAATTATAGGATAAAAAGATGATTTCATATTTCTAGATATCTGTTGATCTTTTGTAGATAAATAATTACTTTTTAAATTACTTTCTTATTGAGTACTGTCATAGCACATCTTTTATGTTTTGGTGTGTTTTGTTCATACATTCTGGTACCACGAGCTCTGTTTTTGGATGTCTTAAGAGAAGTATTTTAACCTCGGTTTTAAAGCTGTATTTATTTATAAAAATACAAGTTACAGACAAATATATTATCTACCACTTTCGTGGTATAAAAAAATAATTTTAGAACATTTTACAGTGCTAAAATCGAAACTAAAACACTTCTTTTAAAGCATCCCAGAATCATATCATTTGGCTCAATAAAGACAGAATAACTTTTACAAAAATTTGTTCTTATCTTACAAAAGGAAATTTATATTCAATTTATTTGTATCATAAATTCTATTATTTTTAACAATGTATTAAGACAAAATAACAACTGAAATAATAACAAATTAACAAAAATTGTTAACATAAAGATTTTATTTGGCTCAAAGGTTTTGGTTGGTACTACAAGCATTGTGGTTGAATCTGATGACAATAAAATATAGACAAATGTTTCAGATAAAAATTTTAGGTAAATTTTATTATAAATCTTTTTTAATCCAATTAAATTTACTCTATCTCATTTATTTACTAAGACCAAAAAACCCTGATAGGCCTTCAAATAAATCTAATCAATTAGTAACATAAATATAACACCTCCCTTACATACATGTATGTGCGGGAGGTAAAAATTATATAAATATGGTGAACTAAATAATTTTCCTTTGTATGATTTTAACTGGACCAAATTATATGATTCTGGACTCATAAATTTCCTAAAAATAGTAATTTATTTTGACAGTTCTGACACAGCCAGAGTTTGACCTTTTAGTTCATCAAAAAATTAATAAACAATGAAACTTGTGAAATGTCAAAAAAACTCTAAACGCGTTTTATAATACCGGAAGAAAGAACCAACTCTTTTTATTTTAGTGTAATTTATACAAATAATTTCTTTGGTTTATTAATGAATCACTCAGTAAAATAAAAGATATACATGTATTTAAGCTTTCTTTTTTAAGTCAAGAGAACAAGTGTTTGTTGTTTTGTCACGCAATGTACTCGATTGCCTTTTCGGAATCGGAAAGGCCAGATATTTGGCGAAAGTCATCAAACTTTTACTTACAGCAAGTTTCGTTGGCCTGTGGAGCAAGTTTCATTTTCGCTATCACTGCTTTCCAAATTTCGGATGCAAATATATGCTGGTATCATCAATATTATTTTTTTTTAATTACTTATTTAATATCTGGTACCACATAAAAATTATCCTCCACTGAAACCTCATTCTTAGTAGCTATTTGACAGAACTGTACCTTGAAAATATATTATGACTACATATATAAATATTGATTAGTATTAAATGGGGTAAAAAGCTTTGAGGTAACGCATCGAATTGTGGATCATAAGATCCTCGGTTCGATCCCCACAGCGGACAAATTTTTACTACACCACTACCATCCTTGGAGTCCGTGATTTGACGGCTGGTAACCGTACTTCACGCGCAGAAATGTATCATAATACCGAGATCTTCATTTAGTAGAGTGCCACATCTAGAAATGGGCAAACGGCTTGATGATATATGTATCTATTTATTTATAAATACTACTTACTTTTCAATTAATAGTTATTTGTTTATCAAGGCACAAAAGTATAATTTTTTATTACGAATATGGAATTTAATATCCGAGGCGATAGCCAAGGAGAATAAACCATATGAGTAATAAAAATACTTTAGTACCTTGATTGAAAACATAAATAAATAGCATTTTGAATTTGTAAAACGTCCCGCTAGCTGTTGCGACGAAGATAGCTTGTGATAACAAATTTTCATTACTTTTTATATTCTTAGACGTGTTCTGTATGTGATTTGCATTACATGCGATAAATTATTATCAAAGGTAAATAATAAATAAATTCACCACTAGTATTACAGAATAATTTGGGGGGTATTCTGTAAGTTACCGGTTAATTTTTATATATTGTTATATTGATGTAACTAGCATGAAGCTAAATAAATAAATATATTATTATTATTATTAATGTGTCAAATGAAATTTTAAATTTTTATTCAATGCCGTCTGTTATCATTGGTTAAAATGTCTGTTATTTTAGGTTTGTAATTCAAGATTGACATAAGAGTCTGTAAAGTTTAACTTTAGATACTATTTTGGCTAACTACGCGTAGTAATATCGTGTACTTTACTATCGATTTCGGAAAAAAATCTTATTAATCATATAGCGATCAATATTCTGAATTTTTAAGGTTACTATAGAAAGTAAAAAATTCAATAATCAATGTTAATGTGAAACATATAAATTTGATGCAATATTATGTAAGAAATTTGTATCTGCAACAAAATCAGGTTCATATATTTTTTTCTGTAACGCGGTCAATGTTACTATGATGAAATTGAAATACTAATAAATTTAAAGCTACTCAATCTACAATCAGAACCAGTTTTTTTGAAAACTAGAAAAATATTTAACAAGTCTTTAGGGGAACTATATCACAATTAAACTATTGTTAGTGATTATTGACAGTACTAAGATCATAACATAAACATATATTTGAAAATCAGGTGTTATTTCGTCTATTCTTTAATGTATTTGAGTGTTGAGCGCGTTATCATAAACTCCTAAAGAAACGTAATGATATAAATGAAAAATACTACATTATTATAGCTGTAATTGTCATTCTCAGTATAGTGTTTATCTCTTCCGTAAAACTTTCACTTAATCCGTAACAGTTGACTCAGTATCGCGGATCGCGGGCTACTCGAGCCGCGATTTACTCAGTTTGTGCTCGGCAACCTCGCTGTTCTGTTCGTTCAACACTTCGCGAAATTTCAAAAACTCAACAATTATCGTAAATATATAATCCTTCAGATATTTCCGTACCTATTGTTATGTTTTAAAAAGTGTTAAAATGCCTAGAAAATAAGTGTTGAGCATGTGATTTAACTATTAAAAATACAAATAGCGCAATTTGTAAAAGTTTTGTCGGTATTTTAAAAATGACAGCCACACAAACATGGATTCTGAGGGTTTCTGTAGTTCTTTGCATGGTGGTTGCTGTAGTTACCGTTCTTTACTTTACTCCAATGCCAGGTAATTATATTTTGTAACTTTCTTACAGATGAATCGCGAGGACTTATCTTTATGCACATATTTTGACATTGCAAAAAAACAAAATGTGTTAACATTTGATTATAATTTATCTCTCGATTATTTTTTATGTACAAGAAATTATTTTTAACAAAAAATTAAACCAACGAAAAAATAAACTGAAAAGCGAAAAATAAAATATCTGGCTTCTAAACTGAGATAAGTAACTAATTTTGAGAACAAATAATCAACGAGCGTTAAACATTAATATAAGAGCTTAGTTATTAAGACTAAATAAGTTTATTTTATTATTTTTCGCTTTTCAGTTTCTTTCTTCATCGGTTCAATTTGTTGTTAAAAGTTTTAATTTTTTGTGGCTAGCTATTTTTCTACCCTTAGGGGTGGGCTTTTTTCAAATTCAAATGGAATTAATTTCGAATTATACCTTATTCAATAAAAAAAGAATCATCGAAATCGGACTACTCTTTAAAAAGTCCTCCTCATTTTTGGGTTAAAAATTTAATCGTAATTTATTTATCAATTGTTTTTTATGTACGAGCAAGGAACAAATGAAATGGTTATCGAAAGAAATACAGAATGTGTTCTGTGCCACAATGAAAAAAATACAATTTATATTCTCGCGTAATATCATATTATAATATATTTAATACTACTAAACGTTGATGTATCAACAAGAGTTATTCACAATTTTTGAAGCGTCTCATATTTTTGATTATTGTTACCGCAGAGCATTGCTACATCTGCTTAATAGTAGTTACGCCACTGGAGCAGTAATTTTGCCTAATAATTATTTTGTAATGTAATTATTGTTTTGATTATTTCAAAGATGTATTCAAGTGAATGACATTGCAAAAATTGTTACTTTTATTTAGCAATGAATGTATAAACAAAATAAAAAGATTTTCCATGGCAGCGTTCATCGATTCACCCTTAATAATGTGTAATGTTGATTGATATTTGCTGAACAAAAAAAATTACCCCTGGAATCATCCATACAAGATAGGTTGAATTAATTTTATTCAGTCGTATGTATTTCTTATACTCATGCCCGGTTTTATAAAGAAACTTAAATTCCATTTTAATTAATTAATTAAGTTTCCAAATGACAAGTCATAAAATAACTTATTTAAAAATAAATTTAAGTGAGTTTAATTTTTTTTATAAAACAGAACATTAGTCCGTTATTAGTAATTTTAATTTAATGTTTTAATTAAAACCAAATTAATATATGTACGTAGTGCACTGTTGCACATGTCATTGACATTCAATGCTTTAGGTTTATACGTACAAACCAGGAAATATATCAGTAATTAATTGCATTTCTAGTACATAGTATGTAAGATCTGGTTACTTGGTCGTTACATATTTTTACGATAAAGAGAAACTGTATTATGTGTTATAACTTTCAATGAACGGTGCTTAATGACTTATAATGCTTAATAAATATATCAGTTTGTTCTCATACTTCCTCGTAAAATATTATCTCATGTGAACGAAATGTTTACCCACCTAAATAAAACAAAATCTAACTACATTTTTTACCTTTTTAAAAGTCAACAAAATTTTTAACTCGGAATGTACAATTACACTTGTTATCCATTGGTTGGGCGTAGTTCCCGCGCATCTTTACGGAAGACTCATATTGGTTTGCTAACCTATTAACACATTTGCTTATAATAGCTAACTATAAACTCAAATATTGAGCTATAAAATTTATAGGTATGTAAATGTGTGAATTTCCTGCAATAAACAAATAATTTTTATTACAGTCAGCTTCTGACAAACATAACTTTCATTTTCAACATTCATCAATATTTGATCACTTTCATCGGGTGAAATTACGTTTTTTGTGTACAGATACATCGAGAATAATGTAAATAAATGCGTGAGTCGAACAATCAAAAGAAAGTCGTGTAGCAGTTGCCGTTTATGCCAACGCCAAGCAGAGTCATTCTGGAGAAAGGCAATTTTTCCGGATGGCTCAAGTGGCCTACCTGCCCACTTACGATAGTTTATTGACTCGATACCAAATGTGTAATGCTATGGCATACTCAACGTACATCACGTAAAAGTCACTACTGCACACTTTCTAGGTACATCAAGTACCGTTTATTATGGGATGGCGAATACAATAGTTTGATTCATGGCAAGAATATTGAAGAAAGTATCTCCTGTCACACCGATTTTATTTGAGGAGGTGCGAGACACAACGATTTTACACATATCAAAGACTGGAATAAATTATAGAATGAGAAATTGTTACACTTCATGTTACCGGCAAATTTAAATAAATATTTGGATTGATTTTTTTCAGATTAAAATGATCTTAGTTTAAAATTACTATTATTCAGCATTTTAAAACTTACTACACTATTTTTTTTTTTTTATGAATGATTTGGTGACTGATGAGATTGGAACAAGCGAATTAATTTGTATATTCGGTTAGTGTTTTTGAGGGATGAACGTATTGACCGGTAGATTGAAATGCGGGTGTCTGCAGGGTGCAAGGTATTGATTGCTCTGGGTACATTTCCTCGAAATATGAATGTATCTAGAGATGCTTGATTGAGTGTTTATAATGGTGTATTAGTGTCTACATTGACGTATGGTTCTAAATGTTGGGTGTGGATGAAGAAGCATGAACGACGTAAACTGCTGTAGAAATGAGGTATTTGAAAAGCGAGTGGTGTATGGTGAGTGTGAGATTGAGAAGAATGTTAAGTGGGAATAGCGAATGTCGAATGAAAGGTTGTTGAAACTAATATACGCGGGTGATATTGAGGGTGAACGATTGCGTGGTCGTCCGAGGAATAAATGGTTGGGTACGATTGGATTGTTGCGTGAAAGAATGTATGTATGTGGACGAGGCGAAAGTGGTGGAATATTTAGAGGAGATTGATTGTTTCTAGGTTCATGCTACCCCACTGGGTGGGATATAGTGTGACGTTATGCATGTATTATTCAGCATTATAAAACTTACTAAATTTTTTCAGAGCACCAGCTACAAAGTTGTGATCGACCTTGTCATGAACTAGATTGGCCTATGATTTGCAGAATAAAACTTAATATAGAGTTACATCATACTCTTGGCAAGTAAGTATTCCTTATTTCTTTTTTTTTATCAATCAATTTTACAAGAAAATTATAAGTATCCTACCTTATATCCATTGTAGTTCTTGATACCGGCAGACTCTGGTAAAATATTCAGTCTGCAATCACATTATTAAACACTACGTTCACAATATTATACGCATTTCGTAAAGGAATTTGAGGAATGTAATCAAATTAACGCGGATGCATAATTTTACCACTAAATGTATTTGGTTCATCTGAACCCTGTAGTTAACAAAGTAGTGCACTTATTTCACTGAAATTTACTTCACTTTCACCATTTTTAATAAAAAATCACCACAAAAATGAAACGTCCATTCAATTAAACGTCAAAACGATTGTCTAGCGCAACGCAACACAGCACACTATGTTTAAACAAGTTAAATAACTTTCATGTTTGTGCTCGCTGAATCTATGAATAATACTATTTATTTTAAAGAATATTAATGCCCGCCAAATGTTTCAAAATTAAAGTATTATATTTTATTTATTTATTTTATTTTCAAAGTCACCCCTTTGAGATTTAATTCTTGAGTAATGTTTTAAGAAAAATGTTTCAGTATCGGTTATAGCACTGTACAAGGTGCTAAAATTTTTATAAAACAATTCTGAACGTGATACAGCGCTAAAACTCTCCCCTTAAAACAGCCAAAAACAGAGCTCGTGGTACTAGTCTAGGTATATTTGTGTACATTATAAATTGATCATTTCTCAATAAAATGATTTGGAAATGAAACATTTCTCTTAGTACCTAGAAATAGAGCTCGTAATGTCAGCCAATTTATTATTAATATATGAATATATTTGCAGGGCTTGTGAAGAATGTTCAATAGAAACAGCAAATTGTACAAGTAAACCCTGCATCATTGCAGATGGAAATAAACGGAATATGTTAACAGTGAACCATAAGTTACCAGGCCCAGCCATTCAAGTCTGCCAAAACGATATCGTAGTAGTCGACGTGACGAACAAAGTTCCTGGACAGGAGTTCACCATCCACTGGCGTGGACAACACATGCAGGTATATAAAAATATCATTATACGTATAATTCCGAACTATCGAGATTCATTGATGACTGTATAATAGTCAGTTTGTTGTTTTATTATCAGAACTTAGAAGGAAGTTTACCTACTTTCTTGTAAATTATTTTATGCTAACGATCTGAGAACTGTGACGACGCTGTTGCATTGCATTTTGATGCGAAGTGCGAATACGTGAATGCATCGTTATTTATTTGTTGAAAGTTTTGCGGTTACAACTTGATTTACTGAAGTGTGCATTTATAAATAATTTTTATAAATGGCATGCAAAATTAGCATAACTATGATAATGTTTGAGATTTTATAGCTAGAACTCAAAACAGGTGTAAATATAGACAGGCAGTGCAAATAAATGACAATAATGTCTTTATATTTACTTTTTGTCTCTTGCTACGTTAATATAGACTGATACTAAGAGCTCTCTTTTAGAGTGTTTTAAAAGAAGTGTTTTTAGAACATTGTACAGCACTAAAACGAGGCTAAAACACTTTTTTTAAATCACCCAAAAACAGAGCTTGTGGTTCCAGTCATTGTGTTTAAATCATTTTTGTACTCATCACCTGACAAACAACATTTGACGCACGCTTTTTATTGACAACCAGAAACTTTCAATTCGCACACTCGTGTAATAAAATATACATAAAACACTGGTTTTTCCCGAAGCATTCTACAACAAAATCGTCTTAAATACAATAAAATTTTGTTCATAAAATGTTACACCTTATACCCCTAATAATTTAAAGAAAAATGTATATACCGGGTGTAGAATTGAAATCTGGAATATTGTGGTTTCAAATCAATGCTATTGTAAATTTTTATCTATTCTCTTTACAGCAAAGGTGTAAATACGAAAGTTGTTCAGAATTTAAAAAAAGCATGCAATAAAGCCTATTTAGTTACCTAAATATAATTATTTCACGATATATTAATTAAATTAAAATCAATATTAGGAAAATTGCAACATGGTCATAGAAAATTAAACAAAAATAAAAAATATTTGACATTTCAGAGAACAAATTTAGATTTATGGACATCCACGTATTCGGGCTTCAGATGAGCGCTCATGAGGGAAGAATGTAATTCCGCACTTGATAAGTAAATAACAATTACTTACATTTTTCCAGGCAACTCCCTGCATGGACGGAGTGCCAATGGTGACGCAGTGTCCCATCTCGAGCTTCACAACCTTCCAGTACAAATTCCGAGCCACATCCCCCGGAACCCATATGTGGCACGCCCACTCCACTTCCCACACGGCCGACGGACTCTTCGGGGCGCTCATCGTCCGCCAGCCAGACCTCCTGGACCCACAGAAGCGCCTCTACGACGTCGACAACAAACACTACACACTACTCATCTCAGAATGGAACAGGAAATCATCGTTCAACAAGGTGGACATCAATCCTTCGTTGCTTATTAACGGAAAAGGAAATGTAGATGGGTACATGCAGAAAATCCCTGTGAAGTCAGGGTTGAGGTATAGATTTAGGGTGGCTTATATGGGTGGAGAAAATAGCTGCCCTATTGAATTGAGTATCCAACAGCATCACCTGAAGATTATAGCACTCGATGGGAATCCTACGGTTCCATATGAGGCTACATCTGTGATACTAGGTCGAGGAGAAAGACTGGATTTTGTTCTTAAAGCGAATCAGAACATTGCTAAGTATTCGTTGCAAGTAATTAGTAAATGTGATGAAGAAAGAGCATCAGGTGTAACTGCGACCTTAGTTTATGATAACGCAGAAACTAATGATGTAATAAATGAAATGAAAGATGTTCATAGCGAGAATGCTAGAGTTTTTCAAACAGATGTATGCGTTACGCAAATAGGAAAAATTTGTGTGAACGATGTACAATCGTTGTTTGTCATGCCATCTTCCTTGAGGACAGAGAAAGTTGACAATAGTGTTTATATGGTATTTGACCATCTAATCATTGAAAAACATGGTAAGTAATATGTAATATTAAATATTTACTTAGAACAAGTTCCTACTTTTTAACTTCCGTTTCGACTATAATTATTAGAAAGTTCTTTGCGGTTAATTGTTACATAAAATTATTAATTTAATAAAAACCAAATTATTAAATCCATTAAAACATAATTATACCGTGTGTCCCACGTAAAGGTTGGCATAGGCAAATAACATGTAAAATCAGTTTTTTGTAAATAAAAAGTGTCCGGCAAAAAATTATGCATCCAAATTTTATATCACAATACTGCCAATATCCCTACATCATATTTAATACAGATTACTTTATTTTGATACCGCAATTTAATGAAATAAATAATAATAATTCCTAATTTTCGCCTACTCTTTTTATTGCTGCTGACGTATAGTGCCTGCAATTTGTTTTAAATATTTTAATCTGTCACTGTCATCAAGAATACACTAAATGTCGAGAACCGTGTAAATATTATTAGAATGTATTATGGGGGGCGCAGTGCAAGACAAATATCTGAATACACTACAGGAATGAACGCTGAATAATTTCCATCGCCAGAAATTGACAGTGACAGATTAAAATATTTAAAACAAATTGCAGGCACTATACGTCAGCAGCAATAAAAAGAGTAGGCGAAAATTAGGAATTATTATTATTTATTTCATTAAATTGCGGTATCAAAATAAAGTAATCTGTATTAAATATGATGTAGGGATATTGGCAGTATTGTGATATAAAATTTGGATGCATAATTTTTTGCCGGACACTTTTTATTTACAAAAAACTGATTTTACATGTTATTTGCCTATGCCAACCTTTACGTGGGACACACGGTATATTTTCAAAAATGTATAAAATAGTTTTGCTACTTATTTTATTGCTAATTATTTCCGTAAGTCTTACATTTATAATTAGATGTTCTTAAAACATTGTTTCATGTTCGAAAATTATGAAAAATTTACTAAAATAAAATAAATATATCAGCCCATCATTTACCCATTTATGGGTGTGGCACTCTACTCAATACACAGGGATAATTTTGTGGTGAAAATTTTTGGAAATTATTTTTGAAAATTTGTCGGTTGTGAGGATCGAACCGAGAATCTTATGATCCGAAGTCCGATGCGTTACCACGGAGCTATTTACCCCAATTTACTGTTACTTATATTCGCCACGTCAGTAATGACTTTCGAATATATATTTTTATCCGTTTAAATAATAAATTTTGGCCTCGGATGTACAATTTAACTTTTTAAAAGAAACATTAACTTCATTAGTTGTTAATGCACATTTCTATCAGAAAACATTTCAGTTTGTCGACCTTTAGACCATTTTAACGATATTTATAGTTCGCATCTTTGAAACCACTGCTACTGTACCTATAAATATTTTGGTATATAATGCAAGTGAGTGATAAAAAAAAAATAGTGCACATTAAAAGTTAACGTAATAATGAAATTTGCTCGTCATGTGTAATGTAGGTAACAGTAACAAATAGATATGAACTGAGAGTGAAAGTGAATCGCCATTCTGACATTCACTCTTTTAGTCATAATTAACAGTTTTTGTTGTGATGCTAAATTAATAGCTCCAAGTTTAATAGTTTACGTGTAATAAAATCTCAAATAAATGTTTGAATAGAAGCCAGATTATGAAATTTATACAAAACCAGTTTTATGTTGTCATCATAAAATGTGAAATACGGTTACAACTATAAAGAAACTAATAATAAATGTTGAAATTTCTTCTACATATAAATTGCATCATATGAAGTAGGTCATGTGTGAAAAGTAAAGGTCACCTGCTATTTCTTTAATAATTTGCGTACAGTATTTGTTCTTTGTTGCGTTTTCAGATTTGGGCAAGACGATGGGCCGCGTAGCGCGCGTGAACAACATTACGTTCACGTTTCCATCGTCACCTCTTCTGAGCCAAGCGGATGAGCTAGCTACGGAAGCAGTATGCAGCGCAGACCTAGAGCAACGACCCGTGTGGTGCCACGGAAGAGAGGTCTGCGAGTGCGTCCATGTGCAACAGATACCCCTGGATACCTCCGTCGAGGTGGTTCTCATTCATGCAGGTATTAAGTTCATTAACTTTACAAATACCATAAAGCAGAAATTCAATTCCAAAACTGACTATACGAAATATAGATAAATCAATCAACTGTTCCTGATAGAAAATAAATAATAAAAATATCTAAATATACAACACATAATTTTGACATTGTTCTGGGTACATTTGCTCGAAACGTGAATGTATCTAGAGATGTTCGATTGAGTGTTTATAATGGTGTATTAGTGCTTACATAGATGTATGGTTGTAACATTTGACGTACGCTATTAACAACCAGGAACTGCCAATTCAAAGAAAAAAATAGTGGCTTGCCCTGGGCATTCCACAGTAAAATTAAAACCATCAGCATTGTATTCAAGATTATAAATATAAAAAAAAATTTCTTCTCAGGCCACGACGAAGAAAACATTTTCCATTTACACGGCTACAGTTTCTACGTTGTTGGCTCAAAACAATTTACCGAACCTGTCTCCGTAGAAGAAATAAAGCAATTGGATAAAAAAGGCCAATTAATAAAAAGAAATTTGAAGAGTCCTGCATATAAGGACACAATTCGGATACCAAAGCATAGTATTGTTGTCATCAGATTTGTTGCAAACAATCCTGGTAAGTCAATATATTTATCTTAACATCTAAGAGTTCTTTTAGAATTTTGGATGAAGATTAAATTAAATATGGTTGAATTTCAGGGTATTGGTTGTTGCGAGACGAGCACGCCAACCACTGGACTCGAGGCATGGACGTAGTTCTCCAAGTCGGCTCCAGGCGAGATTTTCAAACCATTCCATTTGATTTTCCAAGATGTGGAAATTGGATAGGTCCAGAATTTTTCCTTGTATGATCCTAGCAGTTATGTTTACCACTAATTAAGTATTATAGATGTGTACACTTTAATTAACATTGTTATCTGTGATTTTTTAAACTGAATAAATTTGTTATTGATTTGATTGTTGTATACTTGTTTTTTATATTAGTTCCAGATATCTTTAACTATTAAAATTTTAACAACCAAACAAATTACTGGCTGTCAACAAGCGAATAAGTGAAGGACAAGTCAATATTCTACAGTAAAATAGATTTGTTCTTTATTTATGAACGTACTAGTAATTTTATTTTTCAAGTTCAAGTCAAAGTAATTTTTTGCCGTAAACATACTCATTGTTGCTTTGTTAAACTGTTGATTACAACAATTAAGTTTACGGAGGTATTTACCTCATTATTTATTATATTTATTTCATTCGTACAGTGATCAAATAAGTTTCGCACACATACAAAGATGATCTATATATTTGTTTGTAAATATTTATTAAAATAAGACCATTTTATAAATGTAATAAAGTTCAAAAAATTTAATTTTAAAACTAGCCTTTCTCATTATCTAAAAATATATTATTTCACATAATATATTAAATCACACATTTAAAATTTATTTATAGTTTTAAATATCGACTAATTTACATTATACTTGTCATTATAAAATTTTAAATATATTATTTTCAGTTTGCTGTTTAACAAACACTAAAATATCACACAAATGATTTCTAATTTGAGGCCCTACAAAAAATACTAAACATGGCTGCGATGAAGGAAATTTGACAGGTGACATTGAATTACTTTTATCGTTGGAGTTTGAACCAAGTGGGGACAATTTAATCAGACTAGCTGTATTCCTCACATAATCCGCCACTCTAGCTCGACTCACCTGATCCATTTCCACATCAAACGGTTCTGAGTTCTGAGCGGGGTTTGGAATTTGTTGAATTAAAGATATGCGAATCTCTGTAAAATCGCTAAAACTCTTTTCAATTCCACTGATATCATTGAAATTAATAATTTTTTCAATTGCATCATCTTGTACATTTATAATAATAAGAGCTTCAAAAGTCACTAGTATTATGACGTTTTTTGAGTTGAAAGTTGCTTCAGCTGCTTCAATAATATTAGTATACAACGTTACGTTTTGTAGTAACTTCCACTTGTATTTTAAAATACTGTTTTCAATGGGGCACTGATAAGGGCTTATGGAATGTAAACGGGGCACAGGTAAAGGGTTCCAGCCTGCTCCTTGCAATAAACCTTGCCCAGTAAGTGCGACTAGCTCTGCTGCTCCACTTAGCGGTTTTGTGATCACTCCTACGAGCCCTCGTCCCACTCCAGTGACTACACTCCTGGGCGAAGCCCCCTCATTCATCACCGACTGTAACGTATGGTGTGCTATGCCCCCTACAGCTCCAAGTAAACTAATTCCTAACCCTGTTAACCCTAGCACTAACCCTTCTGTTAACCCTTGAGGCTTTTGTCTTCTGGATTCCTCAGTTCTTCGTTGATGTTCTTCGTCTAATGTTAGTCTGTCTAGGTTCCTAGCGACGCTCGCTGCAAGTTTCGTGACGGAATCAAGCGTCCCGGCGGTGATGTGACGCATGAGCGACGCAGAACCATGTGTGATCCCAACAAGAAATGCCCATGGACCTTGTATTAAACCATGGTATGGCAAACTGATGAAATCTCGTAGACCGCTTCCTAAGGTCCGTGCTAGTCCACTTGGACTGCCTAGAAGCTCCAAAGAGCCTACTACCCAACCGGCCCCGAATATTGCTCCGGATAAATAGTGCATAGTCAACGCATGACCCAGTTGATAAGAAGTTGTCCGAATATTCTTGCGTTCAAATCGAGAAAACTGCAAAGGTGATCGGTCCAACGCAATGTACAGTTTAACGGAAGAATGCACTGATAATAAAAGCGATACTTGTTCAATAACTAGACTGTGTAAGTTTAGTGGTTTTGCTAGTATTTCAGCTTCCCAAGGCAGATGTTCTGGAATTTCTACCAGTTGTAAGTTAATAGTTTTATTTTTTGTTTTGTTTTGTAAACTCCACATCACTAATTTTGTGGGAAGGAGATCGCTTAAATAATCAACTACTTTGGCAACAAAAGTATCTTCTACGTATAGTAACATGGGCCCGAATTTTATTTGTACTTCTTGGATTTCTAAAATCGCAACAATTTAATTAATATCATAATATAAATATGTATTTTTTTCTTCAAACGATGAAATAGTAGCATTATGAGAACTACAATACCTCCCGCCATAGATTTCTTATCAAATGATGCAGGAACACGGACCACCACTATCAAAAACGCTCGTCCCTTCAAAAAATGTCCTTTTTCAAGCGTTATGATTTTTTTTGAAAAAGGACAGGTTAGCAGATTTAAACGAAAATATCAAAATATAAATTTTCTTTAAAGTGTTGTAATTTGTAAATGGTGACTCACTGACGTTGAAAATGCGAGCCAAGAGAGACAGATAGTCGAGGGCTATCTGTCTTTGTTGTACAATGAGTTTACATAGTAACCGTTGGTTTTACATAGCAACCTGAAAGTGCGCGTTCCAGTATAACTATATTTCAGTGGACGGGAGGTAAAAACCGTTTGACGTTTGAAGAAAAAAGTTTGTATATCATAATTACAATACCTGTAATATTTTTCTGCGAATGCGGGTCAGGCCAGACTTCCATGCGAAAATTAATCATGATATCACAGTTGCTCCGAATTTCTTCAATTAAATTTCGTATTGATGTATTTAAATACATTCCACTATATCTCACTGATTTATTTCCCAAAAGAACTACTGGGAAATCATAACATCCCCTATGAAATAACTTATTATCACACTGAATATCTGCTACACTTACACAGCAATTAATTGCCTAAAACATACATATTTGTTTTCTCAAATATTTTACTTTTAATTAATAATTATATACCTCATTTTTATCTAATGTAAGTGTCACATAATCACATGTTAACGTAGTGATATCTCTCTGATCAAATCCGCCGTCTTCGTCGTCCATTGTCAATGTGAATATTACAGATTTTAATACTGTTGAAACATTTATAAATTTCCATTTTTCATTATTTGACATGCTGTAATATTTTAATACACTTTTCATGCCATGTAATTGTTTATTTATATCTGATAACGTTGTTATTTGGTCTTCAGACACACGTTCTTCAAATGTTAAATTAGATGGGGTTCTGACAAAGATTAAACTTTTTCTAGTAGATGTGGATGCAATTTCACTTCCCTAAAAGTATTTTCACTGTTATAAATGCGTAGTTTTATTAATGCAGAATTTATTTTTAGTTTCAATCTACTTTGCCCGTATATTAATAAACAAAGCCTAAATCCATTTTTAAATATAAATTAATACTTTATCGTAAGAAACTATTTTACAAACTACTTGTGCATTAAGAAACACAGTGCGTCCCGCAAATTTTATTTCAAAACGGTACAAAATATAGAAAAAGTTTTGAGCAACGCAGTGTTGGCAACTGTATAATAATCATAGTACAAGTAGGATAATTTTGGCAGATGTACGACGTATGCTAGTGAATTTATACGTAAACTGAAACAATATGTACAAGAAGAACGAACTAATTAATTCCGACAAAGAAATTGGGAACAAAATATATAATTTTGAGTGTTCTTTACGATAACTTTAATGTCCGAGATTGGCAACACTGAGTGAAATGTTTGACTTAACTGACAACTGCGAGATTAAATAATTTTCTAAAGTTGTTTCTAATTTTAGATTTCAAATAAAATTTAATATGTACCGCGGCACTAAAGTTCCTTTTTATCGCTAATATAAATAACTTGATCTTGTACTACACATTTTAACAAGTTGTAGACAAATGTAATTTTAAAATGTCAAATTTGACCAGTACTGTATAAACCATTGAAATATAATAATACTGGAACGCCAACTGATGTTGTTTTGCGAGCCAAGATAGCTAGTTGAGATCTGTCTGTCTTTGTTGTACAGTGTTTTTACAGATCAACAAACGCATAGCAACCATTCTACAAATAAGTATTAGACGAAGAAGAGTGTTCCACGTATACCTGTCTCAGACTCGTTTTTCGCTTTCATAAAAGCCTACAAGTGCGCGTTCCATCATTACTATATTTCAGTGGTATACTCATTAAAAAAAAAAAAAAAGAACACGCATTTTGATTATGCTGAATCAATTATTTTAAATAATGACTTACCATCGAGTCTTCATTGTCAATTTTGTTGGAATTATATTCTGTTAATCTGCTTCGGATGTCTTGTGCACTAATTTCAACCTAGACACATATTTTAATTAACTAACCAATAGTTTGAAAAAAGATCTAGGTTGACAAAGAGATATGCGCCCTGGTAAGATGTGATTTATTGTAGATGATTGGATGGAGTTATCGTGCATTATTACCAGAGGGACACAAACCGCTTTGTCTACCTGTATGTAATTAACAATGAGCAATGAACTAACCTCTGTAATAGAATCTATTGTGATTAAAACAGTGTATGTCAATTTTTTAGCCGATAATTTAATATCGCCATATAGAGGTATCCTGACATACTGTTCATTAAATATATTTATGTTAATTTGTTGAGACCATTGATACATATTCTTGGAGTCTGGAACGAAATCGTAACCTATTTATTAATCAAATATTAATCATACACAATAAAAAATACTTACTATTCGGCTTAACGGCAAGAATTAATTTTTCAGGTGCGCCAGAATCTATATTCGGAAAACGTTCCGATACATATGGCATCGTATAATATGTATCTGTTCCTGCATTAACACTGTTAACCCAATTTATACAATCGTTTTCTAATACTGGCTGACCATTAGCATCGCACTGTGCGAAATAAAATTGTTCCGTACATCTATTTTGAATTAATAATTGGGGATGAATATCATAATGTACTGATAAATATATTAATCCTTTATGTTCTTGAGCAAGAAATATGAGAGGAATCTAAAGAAACAAAAAATTGGAATTAATTTATTTGAAAGTTTAAACTTACCTTGAAACTTACATTCTCTGATTCGGAATATAGACAAATATTTTTTCTAACCAAACTTTTGTCTACTCGAATTGGACATGAGTGGCTAATTAAATCATTAGTTGCTATAATAATGTGTAAACTATAATCAGTGTCAGAAATATCTTCCGTACAATACCATTTTGTTAAAGGAATGCCCGTATTACTAAAAATAAAATTTAATTCATTGAAAAATAAAAAAATTGATAAAATATGGGGTCCTTCACTAGAATCGCAAAATGACAAATAATTCATTTATATTATAACTAGACCCAAAAACATTGTAGTAGATACAATAGCAGTTCACAAAATATTATTAATTATTAAGATATTTGAGTTTTAAAGATAGCATTTCTGACGTCATTGTTTCTCTGTGCTTCTCTCTCACACATCTATTCTATTCTAAATTCTGTGTACTTCTCTTATTATTGAATTCACGCGATAATGTCACCACGTGATTGGGTCGACACAAAGAAATTAAAGATATGTTGAATGACATAGATTAGCAAAATTTATCAGTGGTTTTACTAAAATAATTTTACAGTTTATCTGTTTCTTTCTGGAATAAATGGGTATTCATTATTTACCACAAAAAGTTATCCATAATTCCATTTAAATATTTTTTTAAACAATATGTGACTACAATTATTTACAATCCCTACTGTTTGAGATCCACAAGACAACTCTGACGTCACACATTAAAAAAAAATCATTTCGGATTACTGAATAACAATTAAGACTTTTTAAAACTGCAAATAGTCTTCAATTTAGATAAAGTTTCATTTAAAAATATAGTGAAAGACCCCATTACTAACCTTTCTAAATTTGGCTCCAGAGTAAAACTATATCTCTTTATATCACTTGGTAAATTACACATGACATTAACGTCTTGTAAAGCGAAACACATGATTTGCAAGTGAAGTTTCGTGTGGTTGGTAATAATGAATGTCGAAGATACTTGAAGTATACGAAGTTCATTCATAATGCTGCTTGTAACAGACATCATACATATCTATAATAAAAAAAAACATCAAATTTATTATGAAGAATAAAGTGCAATATTTTATTTACCGATGAATTACATCTAACAGGCACTTTAATATTCCCTTCTAAAGGAATAACACCATTAATCTTTGGCATATAAAAACTTTGGCTCCAGTCTGCTCGAGCTAATTGTAATAATGGAGATACGTATAACGTATCGTTAAGTCTGAGACCAATATTAAAAGTATTCTACAAAAAAATGATGTTTATATGATTGTTACTGATTATTTTATTAAATATTACTTCTAATTTTGGAGGCGTCACAACTCCGTAATGTTTCACACTACAAACTTGTTTACCATCGACCATTATACTAACAGGTATACCAATTGTATTCAGTAACAGACACCATGGAACTAATTCTACTAGTAAGGAACTAGAATATTCGCAAGTGGTTTGGTATTGGACCTGTAATGAACATAATATTTAATCACTATTAAAACGTAATTAGCAAAATTTTATCATGTTACTAACACAATAACTTTTGAAGAGTACAAAATAGAAAAATATTATAACAATATTTACTGAGATATGCTCAAAACACCTTACAGGCCTTCAAGTAAACTACCACTTCCGGTTGATCAGATCGTAATTTGAATAGTTTTAAATATACAATTTTAATAAATTTTTATTAGTTTTCAACAAATAAGCAAATTTTGGAATCCCTATTTTCACTAATTCACGATAACGTATGTGTGTGTGTGTGATGATTTTCTCGTTCACAATAACTTAAAATTTAATAAACAAATATTTAAAGTTACGTACTAATTAGATTTTGATAGGAATCTAAGAACCGGAAATAGTAGTTTACTTGAAGATCTAACAAGATTTTTTGTTATATCTATGTAAATAATTGAGTTAGAGCATGGATCCACTAAATAGAAAATAAAATATGATAAATTAAATTACCTGAATATGCGTCAAAGGTTGCTCCTCTGCAATCCAATCAAAATTAATTAATTTATTGTTAGCGTACGGCCAAGAGGATTCATCATATTTATTTAAAAATTCCAGTATTTCATCTATACACTCAGTCTCAATTTTCTTAAAAATTTCTTTATGTTCAATTAAACTATAATTTAGTGGTACATATGGATTGGAACTTGGCGTACTGGTCCTGAAAAAATAAGTATATAATAAATATGTAGCTAGGTAGTTTGCAAATTCAAATATTACCCTATTTCAAAGGTTAAATGGTGGGAATGATCAATGGTTCCTGGACAGTACAACTGTTGTAGTTCACCTCTCCCCTTCACGGTAGTTTCTAATCGAACGTTAAGAACTGGCGTTTCAACTTGGACTTTTGTTACCACTGGTAAATTTGAGCGAATCATAAATAAAGGCCATAACATAACCAGTAATTTTCGGCCAGTAGCAGATTTTTGGTTAACAATTCGACACCAAATACTTAAAAATTGTCCACGTTCCTGCAGCGGAACTAAAATTTAAAACAGTATAAATACAATTAAATTAAATTTAATATGTAACAATACTTTTTACAAGCCATGGCTGAGAACACTTGGTATTTTCTTCTAAAGGAACATCTCCGGACCATGCAGATTCCAAAGTTAAAAATCGTAATCGTAACGCCATTTTATTTTTCATGTCAATGAGTAAAGATGGAGCAGTAGTTCTACCGCTAACAATATAACTTTCAGCGTTTCTGATATCCAAATTTTTATTTTCTGATGCAAACGGAATAACTTTCATTTCAAAATGATCCATGAGCATATTACAAACAACTAGCTGTCCAGAAAATATAATTTGTCTTTGGGTAGACGACAAATTTTTTACAGTCATCAATAATGTATACGTTTCAGTTGATGCAATTTCAATGACTTCTGATTGTACATAATCAATATTTAATGGTTTCGACCATACCCAATCATTTTGTTCAACACCAACTCTAATAAATCGTTGAGATTTATTTGATCGCCAAGAATATAAATGCAGGAACCTGGATGGTAGTAGAATATCTTCATCTGTCCCAATCTGTCCAAACCTTAATTTCAAATTGGTGTCGTTACAGACAACATATCGAGTAATGACCACCATGTCTGGAGGCTCCGAGGTATCGTTCTTTAACCAACTTTGAGTCCACAACTGGGCTGATGTAGCTAATGTATGTCCTACTGCCGGACTGAACCTAATAGTTATAGGTTCTGCTATGAAACTCAGGTTAGCAAATTCTCCCACATCTACTGTCAATTTTAACTGTACCGGCTGAATGAACGACTGCATCGATAACGTTGAATAATCCAGAATACAACAACTCGCTGATGTATTAAAATCTATTGTTGACAGATTAGAATACCATTTCGCAAGATACATGTTTGTGTTTTCGGTATGGAATATTAAAAAACATTGGTTATCTGGTACTAAGCCATCTGGTGTGTAATTCCGTAACTTGTCTGGCATTTTTAAGGCTAAACTTTTGTTGAACTGGTTGTATAAAGATAATTTGAAAGAAAATAAATTCAGTGCCAATTGAATTCTTGGTATTAGAATCGGATTAAAATATGAATCAATTCTCATACAGGCTGCAAGTGCTCTAGGAGATACATAATGCGAAGAATTTAACTTGCTATTAGAAAAACTTAAAACGACGCGCCAAGTACTAGCAATAGCAGATTGAGGTACAGTTTTTGGTAAATCCAATTGACAAACTTCTGATTCTGATAAATAAAATTGTGTGTATGATTTGTACGAGCCAAGACAGTCAGACCAATATTCCAAAAAACACAAAACTTGTTGATCGTCACTGTCATCATTATTTAATTTAAAAGGAACCGGAAAAACTCGTACTTTAGTTAGAATACGAGGTTGAGGATATCTCCAAGCCATTGCTACAAGAGTTTGATTCCAAAATATCACTTGATACGGTAATGGCAATTCGTTTTCGTTTCCGGATGCATCAACAAACTGAAACGCACCAGCTCGTAAATCATCTTTGTAATATTGATCACGCTCCGAATTTATTGAAACAATTGCTGGACTTCCGGTATTTGTTTCGGAAGTGGAATAAGTAGATAATAATTCATTACATTCTTCTATTACAGATTCTATGCATTTTAGTTGTTCTGGTCCTAAATCAAAATGTAAACAATCGCTGTCAAAAATGAATTGGATTTGAGGATCGCTGTCGAATTTTTGCCAAGATTCCCAAAACGCGAACGTTTTTAAGGTACTGGACCATGGGTTCAGTAACATGTGTGAGGAACCTTCAAAGTTGGTAGTAATTGTTATATTTTTAACCACTGCTGTGTTGATTATACGTTCTGGACGGGTTAAAAAAGATAAATAGGTTTCCAATTTATCCAGGGCAAAAACCATTTCGAAAACTGATTTCGTTTTGAAGCCCACCACAATTTGAGAAAATTTTAAGTTAATATTGCTAATGTCATTAAACATACTTTTTAATACTTTGTATTTAATATAACTATCATCATTAACTGGAATTTGAGTTTTTGGAATATCTACTATAGTGTCTTCAGATTGCATTTCCGATATTAATAATAATTGTTTTGTTGATTCGTGGAAAGTAGCTTCAATTAGATTTTTAATGTACAACAAATGATTTAATTTATCTGCAGAATAATAAACTCTGATCGGTCTTCCAAAATCCACATCCATAACCGGAGATTTCCTGACGCTTTTGGTCCACTTTAAAGTAATAAATGCTGGGGGTACCCCTGTAATTGCATCACATATTCCAGTTTTAGTTTCCACTAAATAATTCTGGAAGTCTTTCGGCGAAGGTAATTTGTCTATGTATGAATATTTACATGCGCTGGTTTTAATATGAATATCGAAACAGGAAAAATGCATTTTTTGTTCAAATGCAATGTCTTGCACATAAACGTTCGGCTGCGAGATTAAAATACACACAAGAGGTAAAATTTTCTGTTTTGTCGACATGTCATAGACAGAGTCTTCTTCTGATGCCTCGTATCCGTCATCGTTTTGCGACTGGCGCATATCATTCTTTTCCATAACTTTGTGGTTCGTGATTTTGTATAATGATATCATAATTTGTCCTCCAGTTATTAAGACTTCTAATGGGCAGTAATTTAATCTATGTGGGGCTGATGGAATTAAACTAGTACATTTTATGCACTGAGAGAAATCTGAACTTCTTGATTCGGAATTGTATCTAAAAATGCTACGTCGTTCTGCTTCAATCATTGTTGACTGGGAATATGAATCCTAAAATATCATTTTGCGTAGAATACATCGAATACAGATAGTCGCGACAAAAATGTACTAGTAACCGTTTAGCGGATTATTTTCGAACTGACTTATTTGGCCAATTTTAATTAAACTTGTATGGATATTCACTGAAATATAGTAAATACTGGAACGCTCACTGACATTGAAACTACGAGCCAAGGGAGATAGGCAATATGTGGGCAAACTGTCTTTCTCGAACTGTCCGGATTATCTAGTTATAAGAAATTAACATTCAATGATTTTGAATATAAAAATTAAATATTCCATTAATAGAAATGAGTTCAATTAATTATAATAGGTTTGTTCCAAGTGGTCATTTCGGACATGTTTGTGACAAATGTCAGTGCGCCTGCGAAAAATGTAAACAAGTTAAGTTTGTAACATAGATTGGAACGGTGAATGGAATGAAGCGTATGTGCATGCTCATTTTTTGTTTTGACAGCTAACCTTAAATATAAATATAAATAAAGAAATTCATACATTTTTCGCCACAAAAAAGAAATGAAGTTTATGTTTCAAAGTTAACTTGTTTACATTTTTCACAGGCGCACTGAAATTTGTCACAAACATGTCAGAAATGACCACTTGGAACAAACCTAATGTATGTGAATTTAAAGGAATATTCAAATAATTGAACAATATACTGTCAAATATTATTTTTCGCGCCGCCGTCCGACATTGACACAATTACATATCTCTAAAGCGGTCGGAAATCATGGTTTTGTCGAACTAGTTCGACAAAAATTGCTAACTTTTGATGGTTATATGTTGGCATCACTTCACTAATTTTAGCTAACTTCTGACGCTAGAAATGTCAAAGTATTACATTGACTTAAAAATATTATGGCAATATATCTACAATTAAGTATTTGCAATACAAGAAAACAGAATATTTATGGATTTTAAACATATTTGTAAGTAATTATAATTGAATTTGCAGTGTAAAATCCAAATAAAAATATGTAGGTATTTTTGATTATGATATTGGAAAATAAATATAATTGACATTCAAATACTGTGAAGTTAGCAACATAAAAAAAATTCCCTGTCATTAAGAAAATGAGTAATAAATTAAATTTATTTATTAAATTTACAAAAATGTTGGCGCGAAAAATCTTGTGTATCCCTCGGTTGGAAACTATTTTGCGAGTGCTCGTATTTGTAAGACTCGCCTGCGGCTCGTCCTATCAAAATAAACTCGCACTCTCAAAATAGCAGTTTCCAACCTTATGATACAAATAACTATATCACTTTTGGACAAGACTGTGTAACATGTTTTTCATAGCTACCGCCTACCACTCAACAAACGCATAGCAACCGCTCTAAAAACAACTGTTAGATAAAGAAGGGTAGCCCACAACATCTATCTGTCTCAGGCTCGTTTTTCGCTTTCATAAAAGCCTACAAGTGTGTGTTCCAGTATTTCTATATTACAGTACGGATATTAGTTTTACGCTGTTTTTCTGCTATTGTTTAAATCATTTAGACACATTCTGAATTTTAAATGAGCTATTCGCGCTGAATAGAATTTTTAACATAACTGAGAAATAAACCCGTTGAAAGATTCCAGTGCAATTACAAAGACAACAATGGGATAAATTCAGTAGTTAATTTTTAAAATGTTGGAATCCATATATAAATAACACATTTCTTTTGAAAAATTGCTTTGCTTCTAAATAATGAAACATTTTTAAGCTAAATTAGATATAAATAGCCTGCGTACTAGTCGACAAACTGATCGTAAATACTACAAAAGAAATTTTAAATATCGAAATGAGGATTCTATATTCGAACCATCATAATGTCATGGCAATTTTTTTTAAATCCTTCGTAATATTTGTAAACATACATACAAATAAAAATAAAACTAACCTTTACTTTTGAGATGATTTCGCTGCTGCCGTCAATGGTTTCCACCCCAGAATCTTTCGCCTGATCCACATACTGATCTTCTTCATTTTTAATTCTTTCAATTTGAGAATTACTCTCTCCAAGATATGTAAACACTGGATATTGAAGGAGCGACGCTTCCGTAGTGGTATTTAAAAAATAAATAAATTCAGAAGCCAACGTTGAAATCAGATGAAATTGTTGCAAACTAACGTAAATTTCAATGTCGGATATGCAGTTTACTTCCACGGAGCAACCGCATATCAAGACGTTGCCGCCGCAAGTGATTGCTGGCGCTATAATGATACACTGATTGAATCTACAATTACGAAAACAAATATTAATTATATAATAGCCTATTTACTAGGAGTTGAATAAGACTTTTTGTGTTGAGCTATTTTTTCTTCAAGCATTCCGAAATAAACTTGAGGTAAATAAAATACATCGTTAATGCGCGTTCCAGTATTACTACATTTCAGTGATAAAACCACGCAATACAACTGTCACGCGTCAGAGGTGCCCATGTAGGTGCTGCTACCAGTGGTATATAAAACAACTAACATATTTGTATATCAAGGCACTAAAGTAGAATTTTTTATTAGGAATATGGAAGGCAAATTTAATTATTTAAATTAAGAAAATTATTTAAATTAAGAAAGAAACATATAAGTATCAAAAGGTTAGTACTAGTAAATTGTTTACTAGAAAATAAATTAAATACTCCTCCAAACTTAACTTGAAATTTATTACTTATGTATAATTTCAACATGAATAAACTCATTGCTGTAGTACGCATCGTAATATGTCTTATATTTATCGAAATATGGCGATTTGTAATATTTTTCAAAATACGGAAATTTTCCCAAATATGACTTAAAATTGTAAATTTTTTTTATTACATTTCTTTATAATATTCGCGCCAAGAAACCCATTACAGCAGAGCGCATCGCCATATCTCTAATATTTTTCGAGATATGACGATTTTTTATATTTTCCGAAGAGCAACTTTGGGGGGCTGTAACTCGAAAACTATACAAGATATCGAAAAATATCTCCAGTTTTGTGTTTTTCATGCCATTTATAATAAATTAGTAAATTTTGAAAATTTTGAAATTTTTTTGATTTTTTTTCAAAATTTTGATTGGAGATATCTCGACAAATATGGAAGATACAGACTTGCAGTGTTCACCAATCGATTCAGCTCGACGAAATACATAAACCCTGAAAATTTCAGAAAATTCGGACAACCGGTTGAAATGTTAGAGCAAAAAGTCTGAAAATGGCCAAATTCAGGCCAAACGTCAATGGGTACCACTTGACTTTTTGGACAAAAAACGCCATTTTAAGGCTTTTTGCTCTAACTTTCCATCCCGTTAAGCGAATTTTATGAAACTTTGCATACTTATGTATTTCGACGAGCTGAATCGATTGGTGAACACTGCAAATCTGTATCTTTAATGTTTGTCGAGTTATCGCCGATCGAAATTTTGAACAAAAATACAAAAAAAATTCAAAATTTTAAAAATTTGCTAATTTGTTATATAAGGCACCAGAAACGCTAAACTGAAGAGAATTTTTAGATATCTCGTGTAGTTTTTGAATTACAGGCCCTTAAAGTTGCACTTCGAAAAATACCAAAAATCGACGTATCTCGAAAAATATTAGAGATCTGACGATGCGCTCTGCTACAATGGGTTTCCTAGCGATTATATTATAAAGAAATGTAATAAAAAAATATTACAATTTTAAGTGAGGATATTCCGTATTTTTCTATCGGTATGTGAATCTGTATTGAATGATTAATAATTACAGTTTCTGTTATTTGTTTGTTCTCATAGCAACTAAAATTAGTTTATTAAACATATAATTCAGTTTTGTCAAAAGAAGCTAACAAAATTTGGTGTGGGCACCACACTACTTTCTTATACAAATAAAACCAACTGAACACGTATGACTTGTTCCTTGCGTATGACTATTTTAAAATAGAAATCTATTAATATTTAGTCAGCAAAACTTTCTAACTAATAATACAAATATTACTTACATTTATAATATTTCACAAGACACATATTTTTGACACTTCACAATTATTTGACACGTTTGACACAAATATTAAAAATGTTTTCGTTTTTTTCCCATTGTAACTAAGATTATTGAAATATATTCTTGAATACATAATTTAGTTTTTCTCAATATTAGAAGCATGTAGAAAAAAGTGCAAATAACATTTTATATTCCAAATATTATTGCTAATATCTTTTATTTGAAACTTTTTCTCTAAGCTTATTCTATTTTTTTTTAATTGAATTTATTGTTTTTTGTGTCTGGTAAAGTTCCTCTTCCGGTTGTTCAATTTCATTCAAAATAACTCAGTTCTTCATTTTTTCATAAAACTTATAAATTCCAATAGTTATAGAGCATTTATTGAGAGGTGTTGGATAAATAGCATTATGTATTTGTAAAACGTCAACTAGCTGTTGCGATGGGAATTACTATGAAAATTTTTTGGTTAAAGAAATATCCAATAGAATCCCTGTATTTCTGATCACGTGTGCAAAAGTAACCAATCAGGTCACAATTACACTGATCATTTCCCGGGGAAATTATCACCTGTTGCTAAGTAACAGTCGTTGACAGCTGGTTGACAGTTAATTCAATATTTAATTTGTTTATTTCAAAATGTTATTTTCACGGTTAGAAAATGAAAATAATAATAATAATCGCAAAAAATTTTCTCACTGAATATCCCTCGCCCATTGATAAATACTTATAATTTGATCACAACTACCTCAAGAACGTTGCTTGAAGGTAACAGCCCTCCGTCTGCGGCGTCGGGCGGTTACCTTTCGGTAACTGTGATAAAATTATTTCGAATTATCAATGGCCTAGGGATATTATAGCTGATAATAAAAGTACTGTCAAAGTGTCAATTTTGTTATAATTTTCATTATTTTTAAAAATATTATCTAGATGTTTTCTGCTTGTAATCTGTATTAAATCCGATAAATTATTATCAAAGGTAAATTATAAATATATTCACCAATAGTATTATATAATAATTTGTTTGTTATTTTAGGTTTGTAATTCAAGTTTGACATAAGACAAAGTTTAACTTTAGCTACTATTTTGGCTAACTTCGCGTGGTAATATCGTGTATTTTAGTATCGACTTCAGAAAAATAATATTTATGATATGTAGTAGTAAAATATAAATATTATAATAGACTTGAAGAAAAAAGTGTTATTTTTTCTTGAAGAAAAATGTATAAGCACAATTTTACTTACTTATTTATGATAGGTAGCAAATTCAAATTAGGAATCAGGCTCAACCGGCCCCATTCCAAATTATTCCATTCCAGAGCCGGATTTTCATTCATCGTGTGCAGCGAAGTGCCAGATTCCCTACACAGCATCTGACTAAACTCTTTCCAAGATCCGGTATTCACAGACAGCGAGTTAATATTGAGCTGATACTGTCTATCTTCAATATCTGATCCAGGAATATTGAGGATACGACTTTGAGCGGCATGCTGATAAATATCCGGGCGAATTGGATTCCTGCATATGGGATTTTCCGCGGTTGGGAGCAAATTGATGCTTTCAATTTCAATAATGCAAATGTTGTTTTCGTGGTTTTCTATTAATTCCGAGCAGAGGATAACGATTCGTAGACCTCTGCAGTCTAAATACGCTAGTGGCAAGTTTGTGTTATTGATACAAGCCATGTGGCTTGAAGGTTTCGGGCCATCAGTGGAGTTGTTTGAGTGGCTACTCACTTCTAAAAGTGGTTTCAGGATTACGTAGAAATGTTTTAGTGTCTTTGGTGAAATGATAAAATCCATTGGTTGAAATGTTGCTATAATTTCGGAAATGTATCGCGCTTGTGGAAAACTATCGCTGCTGTTTTCCATCTAGAATTTTATTAAATCGTTACTTTACATACAAGAAGTAATGCCTGTTTTATATTATGCAATTTATTGGTCAATAAATTAGCCAAGTTTGCTTGTCAATTTATTGTTGTGTGTTTTGTATAATACAACTCTGCGGCAATTTTATCTTTAATTAATTAGAATATGATCTATTTTTCGACAATTTTTTAAGGAATACTAGGAGATTTTAGTCATTGTTAATTAGTCAAATTTGTTTATGTTTTGGGTTTATATCATTTTTGTATGTATATTTTTAATTTTTGGTGTTGTTTATTAATAGAAAATGATGTACAATTTTACTAGAGAGACCATAAAAATTTTAATATCTTTAAATGAACAATATCAATAAATAACTGTGATAACGCACTGGACTGTGGATCATAAGATCCTTAGTTCGAGTCTCACAACCGACAAATCTTTGAAATTAAATTTCGAAAATTGTTAGCACATAAAATGACCCCAGTGGTTATTCCAGCACTAACATCCTTGAAGTTTGTGATTTGACGGCTGGTAACCGCACTTCACGCAAAAAAATATATCCTACAGTTAGTTGAAGGCTATCTGTCTTTATTATACAATGTTTCCACATAGGAACCGTTCTACAAACAATTATTAGACAAAGATGACATCTATCTGTGTCTGTTTCGCTTTCGTAAAAGACTACAAGTGCGCGTTCCAGTATTACTATATTTCAGTGGTAAAAACAAACGACAATATTTTTGTTCTTGGCGATTTTTTGACAAGAAAACATGGCCAATTTTTTGGCTAATAAATTGCGTCGTGAAACAGGCTGAAAAATCTATTATATAACGTACCTTCATTTCCGCCAATTTATGTTTCTTAGAGGCCCCCCATTTGTTATGCACGTGTCCACATTTGGCTTTGGTGACAGTCATACTCATAAATCCAAAATCATCTTGCTTATCACTAGATGGTATTTCCTCTCTGTTTCTCATAATTGTACCGAAATAAATTCCAGGTTCCCAAATATCTTGTAAAGATTTTCTAACAGAATGTTTATAATGAATACAAATAAAATAATACTATAATATTTATAGCTACCGTTTGTAATGATGAATACTGGCAGTAACGATTTTTGCTTTAAATTTAGTGTAGATTTCTTGCACATCTAACGACGACATTATATCTTCCATGTCAAAAACTAATTTTAGTGTTGGAGAAGTATCTTCTGATATTTGTTTGGTGTTGTAACAATATAGTTTTATTCGAAATCTCGTTATTGTCCATTGCATCCACACAGTAAACTTAAGACTGTTGTCTAAGGAAATTAACACAATTTTAAATAAATATACATTGATCTCCATTTCTGTGATATAAAAACAGATCTAATGTATTAGCCCACGTAAAAATCTAGTCAACAAATATTTGAATATTGTTTTTATTCATTACACATTCAATATTATACATATAATTGTATTTTTTTTTTTCATTTTGGTTCGTGGAAGTGCGTTATGTGCGAATTTACGAAAAAGTATTGTGATCCCAGACAGTAAATCTTATAAATATCAATCAAAAAATTATCATCTACCTATTAGTAAAGTGCAATACATAAATGGCGCAATAATTTAGACTTGTATAGTGACAATAATAGCGTGAAAAAAATAATTATATATGATTATAGCATATATTTGAGGTTAGGTTCATGTAAATTGAATATTTTGCACGTACCTTCAACGTTTTTAGTTTCTTCGTGAGGACTTGTAGGCGTTTTTTCACTTAAACTTTCTAATACATCTTCTTTAATAAAAGTAGGTGATGATTGACTTTGCGATTTACGGAATATGTTGGAAGCAAAATCATCTTTGAATTTAGGTTTATCGCATGTGTTTATTTTAGGAGTAAATTTACTCATTACTTCTAGAATAGCTTGTAAAATACTACTAATTAAATGTACCTACACAAAGTTACAAATTTATTTCCAGGATATTAAATTTATATTCAAATAACTTACTTGAACTTGCGACAAAGAAATAACAACTGGGGTGTTGTCCACATAAACGCAGACGCTGAAAGAGCTAATATTATCTGTGTTCGTTGCACTATTCACATTGGACTCTTGTACATTTTTATTATGCTTTAAAATTTTTTTATCACGAGGTAAAGTATTCTCTGTTTGAACATTCGTCGTTGTAGATTCTTTGTTTTTATATTTCAGTGATAAACCAATAGTAATATTTCCAGATACAGGTTTTAAGAAAAATAATTTACTGTTGTTTTGTAAAGTGTAACAGCAAAAATTTTTTATTTCAATTCCCCAGGGAAAACTGAATTTGTCTAAAACATAATTATATTTTATCACAGTTTGAGTAATTTTATAAGTTTGTACTAACCGACTGTCCAAATATTTTTTGGAAGTTTAATCGGTAATTTAGAACTTTTAAATGACTGTCTTTGGCCGGCTGTGTGAACAACAAAATGCGGTAAATTCACAACCATTATTTTTAATTGTGCCTCTTGTTCTAAAGAACATAAGATTGCATCTTCTATTCCTTGTGATCCAACAGCTGATAGAGTTTGTGTTGGAAAATATATAGTACATTCCGCAATATCACCGAAAATTACCATATTTGAACATATTTGATACCATTTTAACATAAATTCGCAGTAAGTATTTTCTACCTAGAATAATTTTTAAAATACAAATTGTCTGAAATCAACTATACAGGGTGGTGAATCGGAAGACGGACAATAGCGTTTTCAATGCAATTTTTGAAAACGCTATGGTGCGCCTTGCGATTCACCATCCTGTATAACGAATAAAATAAGTTCAAGTACATTCCGAATCAAAAGTCATAACACGATAAAGCTTATTAATATTTAATTAATACTACAATTAGGGTTGCCAATAATTTTTAATTTTTAGAAAAGGTACATTTTGTCTGGGAGAAAATAAAAATCACTGAAAATTTGTCTCAGCTTCATGTAAATTCCGAAAAAATGGATCAATCAAAATCTCTTTTTCTTCTGAAGGTATAATTACTTATTTTCTCCAAAAACTTGAGAAGGGAAAAAGATATGTTAGTGGAGACTTCACAGTTCGTTTCTACGGAAAAGGTCATATTTAAATTTGTAAAATAAAAAGCATGTGGCCATCTTTAAGATTATTTGATAGTAATTTAATTGGCAACCCTATATTAAGTTATAGTATAAGAATTCACATAGTAGCGACACTCACTGTTGGTACTTTTGATTTTGTATGTCACATCGATCGATGACCATGAACCGAGTGGCCATATTGGCAGTAGCAGTATAAGGCGGTAAATTTGAATAGCTGTCAGTTGAAAATGATCTAAAATCTAAAAATATTATTTCACATGCACTATAAAAGTTCCTACAATTTTTCATGGTACAAATAAGTTTACCTATCTGTTTTGCACTCATTTTATGAACTTAACATGAAAGAAATACTGTGATATAAATGACACTGACATACTATACTCTCTTTTCTAAGGTTACAAAGATATATTTTCGGTAGCGCACCACTGAAATATTGGGATCATGTAATATTTAAAGTGTCGTTACTGTGTGAATTCTTATACTGTGGTTTAAATGTAAAATAATTAAACATAAGATTCAACACTTACAACATTTGCCTCCTTAATTTCTTCTACTGAAGTTTGCGGTCTGGGCGATGACATGTGAATGTTGTGTTCTCTTTCTGAGCTTCCGTGAATGGATTCATGTCGACTATTTGTCCGGCGAGGTGTGTCTTGTAAACTGGTGGTCACATCAGATATCATGCGAGGCTTGTAAATCACTGAATCCGCTACAAATCAATCGCAAATAAATACAAGGAATAAAATAGTATTTTAAGATCTTACTTGGATTTTTAAAGGAATCGCCAGCTTTTACATTAAAATACTTTGGATTATAAAACAGCCACTGGAAAAGAAGTGGATCGATGCAAGCTTTAATTTCTTTTAAATTGAAAAATAACAGGGTTGGATGGACACATGGTCCTGAATTTCTCGGAAACTGTACTTCTGCATGAAGCAGAAAATTGTCTTTGTTGTCTCTACAATAAAACATTTTATTAAAGTAATACATAGAGAATGGTGAATCGAAAGACGCACCATAGAGTTTTTAACGCTTTTTTGAAAGATTCAATTATTGACTTAGATAGAATAAAATTTTAAATATTAGTGTCAAAAAATGTAGAAATTCTTTCTTTACAATAAACTATTTAACTTTTTATGTAAAATAGTTACGGAAGCCAATAATTGAACATTTCAAAAATAGTACTGAAAAAACGCTATAGTGAAATATAAATATACTTTGAGCTTAACTGAACTTCGTTGTGGTCAGGTCCAGAAATAATTAATACTTGATTTGGTTCTTTGATATCATACGCATTAGAGCGTGGATTAACAGGTTCCAATACAAACGCTTTTATCGAATTTATACTCAAATTATGCGTTTCAGTACAAATTGTTTGTATTTTTCTCCATTTAAAATGTTCGCCGTATAATTCCAGGACAATCATTCCTTCAACACAAACAATACACATTTGTTAATTTCAGAATCATTATGAGATTCTAATAATTATCTTTTATTTATTCTGTTCACGAAATTTAGAGAAAACACAATTTTTAAATTATTTAGCTCACTTTTTTTACAGTAAAATACACTTTTTTGTAATTATTCAAATCGTTTAAATATATCTCTAAAATTTCATTTAATTAATTTAAAATAAAACTTTGAAAATGATTGGAATTGGGCGCTCTGGGTACATTTGTTTGAAACGTGAATGTATCTAGAGATGCTCGATTGAGTGTTTATAATGGTGTGTTAGTGCCTATATTATGTATGGTTCTGAATGTTGGGTGTGGATGAACGACGTATAACTGCTGTGGAAATGAGGTACTTGAGAGGAGAGTGATCGTGTCCGGAATATATTGGTGTATGGTGAGTGTAAGATTGAGAAGAATGTTGTTAAGAAAGTGGGAGTAAATTGAGGTGGTTTGATCATTATGCACGAATGTGGAGTGAAAGGTTGGTGAAACAAATATATGAGGGTGAGACTGCGGATGAACGATTGTGTGGGCGTCCGAGGAATAAGTGGTGTGAAGAATAGACGAGCATGTATGAATGTGGACGAGGTGAAAGTGGTGTGTCAGGATAAAAATATTTGATTGTTGGTTAACTGTGTTTCTGGGTTCGTACTAGCCCACTGAGTGGGATATAGCGTGACGTTATATAAGTA
Organism: Poecilus cupreus; assembly: GCA_963942605.1. Taxonomy (NCBI): domain Eukaryota; kingdom Metazoa; phylum Arthropoda; class Insecta; order Coleoptera; family Carabidae; genus Poecilus; species Poecilus cupreus. The sequence continues at coordinate 387,807 of OZ012714.1, read as the reverse complement.
TATATGTATTTATTTTACCAGAATCTCTTGCGGCATCTTGTAGCAAAGTTGAAGCAAACACAGTACTTTTAGAATCGCCTGTGTCCAACATCATACACTTTTCAATAATATGATACATAACCATTAATTTCGCTTTGGTTGATGTGACTGTAATGCTATCTAAAAAATACTAGAAATAAATAATGAGCCTCAAATATGAATCGTTCATTATGAAGCATTGAGTTATTACCTATTTCAACAATGAGTTTGTCGTGAATGGTATCGGGATGAATCCAGTATTTCGGGAAGATGACTGACTTATTAAAGCAAGATATATTGGAAGGTAATAGTATCGTGGTTTTCTTTTGGGGATTAAATATCATTTGACTGCTTAGTCCAACTATTTTCACGTCAATATTTTGGTAGGATGCGTTCAACATTTTTTTTGGTGGCTCTGGCAGTTGACATGTAGTGTATACTAATCTTTTTGGATAAATCGGCATCACTATTTTAGTATCGAGAGTTTCACATTCGACTGTAATACTTGGGCAACGTAAAGATACATTTGAAATGGAATACATTCCGGAAGTTTTCTGTAAATATTGCAATAAATTTATAATCAATATTAAATGGGGTTCTTGACTATCTTCCATTTTTTTAATTATTTTTTTATGAAATTTTATCTATATTGAAAACTATCTACAGTTACCAAGTCTTAATTGTTATTTATTAAGCAACAATGATTTTTTTTAATATTGTAACGTCAATGTTGTCGAAGTTTTGGATCTCAAACAGTAGCGATTTTAAGTAATTGTTTAGTAAATTATTTAAATAGAATTAAAGTAGCTTTTCGTAGTAAATAATTAAAATATACATGAATACCATTTTTTCCAGGAAGAAACAAAAATAAACTGTAAGATTCAAACGTATAATTATCACTGATAAATTTTGCTATTCTCAAACAAGTGTGATTTGGTTACGAAAACAAAACAAAAATCTTCAAATTAGGGGCCTACCATTTGGAAACTACAATAATCTGACAACTCAGTAATAAGGGAAGTACAAACAATTTAGAATAGAATAGAAGTGTGTAAGAGAAGCCTTTAACAGAGAACATAAAACTAAAATATTTTAATAATTAATAATATTTTTTAAACTTCTATTATATCTAGTACGATATTTTTTGGTTTAGTTATAATATAAATTATTTATTTGCTATTTTATGATTCTAGTGAAAGACCTAATTATATTTCCTTACCTTTATCCTTCGGAATAAATTCCCTTTACTGGGAATAAATTTCGGATGATCCATTAATTGAAACACAATAACTGGATGCAGGAATGTTATTTGATAAATACGAATTGGAATTGAGTTGTTCAAAGCATCAAAATCGTCTTCAGAAGGTGGATGAAGTTCCGACAATTCCGGTTCGGCAGGCTGTTCCGTATACGGTGGGTAATCATACGATTTCATCACTTCGCATAAAGTACTAACTCGATGAATTAACCCAGAGCAGATTTGTGCTGTAAATGGGCCAGATATCATACGGCATATTGCCTGCTCGACTAAATTACTGGAAAATAATTATTAGAATCATTCATTTATTAGTTATAAATATTATCAACCTGAATTCTAAATCGCTTCCTAATTCGGACATCTGCTCGCTGGTGAAATCGTCTGGTAATTCTAGATGATATAAGTAATCCACTGCAAATGCAGGGGCCTTTTCAAGAAGAACGCTTTCTGTTACTGTAGACAAGTAAAAATCCCAAGATATCATAAAGTTGTTACGAGTACTTTCTGCTGATTCTCCTTCAGGATCAAACAAAGATTCGGATTTATGGTTATCGCTGTATGAACCTGAAATTAAATTCATATTTAACGAAATGAACACACACAATTTGTATAATATTTCACCAAGACAGCTGTTCATGAATAACAATGTATATCGGGAGTTTTTTTTATCAGTATACATAGGGATGTATCATTACCATAGTTACAGTTAAAGTGATTGACAGCAATGTATTACCGCGTTTTTTTTAAGAGTGAACATAGGGATAATTTACATTGATCATTAATAATAGTTAATCATATTGAAACAAACAATGCAAGTTTAAACAAATAAGAAATTTGTTTTAATTGCTTTAGTACTTAATAAATTACATTGAATTGATAGGAATTATTATTATTAATAACTGTAAGTTATCCCTATGTGCACTCATAAAAAAACGCTTTAATACATTGCTGTCAATCATTTTGACTGTAACTATGGTAATGACACATCCCTATGTATACTGATAAAAAAAACTCCCGGTATTATATTATGTAGTAAATTTGACACTGAAATATAATAATACTGGAACGCACACTTGTAAGCTTTTATGAAAGCGATAAAACAAAGTTTAATTTCCACCTTTACAGCATCATTTTAATTATTTTTATTAAAATATAAGCCCTTTTTAATTTTACTAGTCTGTTCAACAAGCCTTTAAAACTTTATAGGTCTCTTCAACAAGGCTGCAAAACTTTACAGGTCTCTTTTAGAAGCCTGTTAAACTTTACAGATCTATACTCTGTAATTACTTATTTACTTAAGTTACCAAAGTATATGTAAAGTGTCATGGAAATAAATAATATTTAACAGTGTATTGTTCAATTATTTGAAAATTCCTTTAAATTAATATTAGTATATTATTCTACGAGCGTATTATGAGAGTTATTATTAATTCGGATGAAGTTTACGGCACGAGCCGCAGGCGAGGGCCCGTAATCATCCGAATTAATAATAACCATAATACGCGAGTTGAATACTATACTTTATCCACGACCATTAAACCGGAACCGGAAGTTAAACTATTAATTGTACTATAATTTGGCAGTTTCTAAAATGTCCAGTGGTGTACAAACTTCATCATTTTCATCACTACTATTCATATTTCACACAAAAACAATAGTAAACTGTTCCACTACTTACAAAACGTTTGACAAGTTGAAAAGGCAACAAGCATGAAGTTGGCTCTTTTATCGAAGGGCATGAAGTGAGAGTCACTTGACCAAGATTTTTGTCAACAATCCTCTGTTTTTATAATTCTATATTATAAATGTATGAAAATTGATAAGTTCACGTGTTTTTCTTTGATTATACTGATATATAAATTATAAATAATATAATGTATTGTGTCAAACGTCAAACGTCATTCAGTAGTTGTTTTAAATTTCGCTAGATGGCAATCTGTAATGTTTCATTATTCAACATTAGCGTTGCGTTGTTATAGCAACTGCGATCTGATTGGCTACCAGCAATTGAATAATGGGCTTATTATTCAATAGTCTTTTCATTATTCAACACGTTTTAATAATGAACCATATTATGTAACTAAAAGTGCACTTATAATGAATATGTTATTTAATGGTCGTGGATAAAATAGTTTATTGGCCTCTTCTATCAATGGATTATTTAATTTTTGTATTAAGCATTTCATTTCAAAATCATTGCATGTTAATTTCGTTATCATCTTTCTAAGCGAACTGTAAGACAAAAATAGGTTGCCCACTTATTGTTTTATCTCTCCTGACTCGCATTTTTAACGTTAGTGAGCGTTCCAGTATTTATATCTCAGTAAAATTTGTCTAATAAAATAACTAATTAATAACTTACCAATTTTAAAGTAGGGTTGCACATCCATATTCTCCGAAATATCGGTGACGCCACAACTGCAAAACCCTTGCGGCATGAGCAACGCTTCAGAGATGCCCATTTGGACGCTGGTCCACTCCAGACCGCCGACCACCGTGTCCACAAAACAGCCGTTCAAATGCAGACATAACAATGGCCAGTACTTCAGTTTACGAGCAGAATAATAGCCTTTATCGTTAGAATAATACTCCGAGACCTGCAACAATAAATTCAAATAATTTCAGTAAGTTTTATATCAAGTAAATGTCAAAACTTACTTTAAAAGTAAATATGGCGTTATCAATATAAATGCCAAACTGAAAAGTGTTCCCTGAATAAGAACGTCGTTGTGAATTGTTCCATTCCACGTTGGATTCGTCTTCAGAAGGAAAAATGGTAGACGCGACGCTCCAAGCCCAACCAGCCCAAGATTCATTCACTGCGCTTGATTCCTCTAAAAATTTCATTTAAACAATACAGCATTATATTATTCAATAGTAACAATAATAATAATAGTTCATACCATCCTCTAAACCATGAGTAGAATTAATATCACTAATGTTTTCATTTTTCAGTTGGCGTTGATGCAGAGCCGAAAGCAATTTCATCATTCGTATTAACATTGGTATTTGCTGTTCTGTCATACTGAATTCCATTCTAAAATTAAAATAACATATGCAATGTATAAACATTTAGACTCAGTTTGTAAACAATAAATACCTATTGCAATAAATGTCCAATCTGGTAGTCATTGCTTTATCAGAATTCGAAAGAAAATTCCTCAAAAATCTCATTTCAACAAAACACCGATAAAGTATCGGTTCTTGATATATTTCTATTTTACCGGCAGCATTTCGTTTATCCAAACATACAGTCAAATCTGATAATGTTATCAGTTTTCTCATTTGAGTCGGTGTTATATCTAATAAATTCATTATGTAAATCTTAAACATATTAGCTCTGTTTTTAGGTGTTTTAGCGCTATACAAAGTTCTACAATAGTTTTACCAAAAAATGTTTCGAATAGAAGTTACAGAGAAATATATTATCTACCAGTTTTATTCAAATTTTGTACAGCACAAAACACTTCTCTTAATAAATTTGATATTTTTACCTGTATAAGCAGCTTTCCAATCCTCGTTCGCTGACTGAAACGTCAACAATTTTATGTTGACTGAAACTACGATATCTTCCTCAACATATTTAAGAATCAAATTATTACAGTTTATAGTAATGTTATTTACAATTTTATTAATCAATGATTGAACATAACCTGGAGGAGTTGGAGCATCTTGTCTATAATTGGAAGTTATATTATTTAGTTGTTTCTATAAAATTAATTTATGTACATACTTTCTGCTTTGTCTACGTTTACTCTCTTTGCTGAAACTAACTCCTTCCGAACTTGCATTTTCTGACCCTCGTAGAGTTAAAGAACATTCTAAAAGTGAGACATTTGTTTGGACATAAACTTAATAATAAATCTATATTATTTACCTATTGTGTTTATTGTAATTTTTATAGGTTCGGAAGCCAATTTTGTCCATGGTACATGAATTAAAAGTTCGTGAATATGACCAGAAATTAAACTAAATGGTAATTGTAATTCTTGTTCTAGTACGTCCAGCCGCAAATCTAAGTTGTGGAAAGAAACATCGCCACCCCATAATGACACCTGTTATGATATTATTGTAATAAATTAATCATTGTTCAACAGTAAAAATAAACAAGGCTGTTACCTGTGAATCCTCAGGTCGAAAATTTTTAATATATTTATCTACATAACTTAAAAGAATTGGTGTAATATAGGATTCAAGTTTAAACATTGTATTATCATCGGTATCGAACAATTTTTAAACGTCATATGCTTCTCATTGAAATGATGTTTATTTATCTTATAATAAATAAAAGATGTGCATATCTACAACAACGTACAAGCTATATATAAAATAAATACATTTCATATGAAAAAATGGTATTATTAAGTAAATTATACCTGTATTTAAGAACTTTTTACATGTTACACCTACACACTTGTCAAACTATTGTCAACTGTCAAAGAAATCTGGTGAAAATGTTTTGAAGGCCAATAGCTGGTTCCTTGTGATACTACGATTCAAGAAAATTGAATGCGATTGATTTCAATGATTCAATAAGTACCGTAATAATACTTTTGTAAATATATTAACTAGTATTTGAAAACTGCATAATAATTATTAATACAATTGCATATTTAAGTACAACATTAGTAATTCATTTAATTTTCAACTGATGACTACTTCTACTCAGTTTTACTGTATACACATTTTAGCCGAGTACAATTCGTGGCGCTACCAACTGAAATTTATAACTATACCATGGTGCTACGAAAGTAAGCACGTGTGTTCTATTTTAAAACAGAAACATAATCTAAAACAATATGGGTAAAAAGACAAAAGTAGGAAAACAGCGTAAAGATAAATACTATCAATTAGCTAAGGAAGCAGGTATGTTTAATCATATAATAATAACAATTCGTGTATAATCATAATATTTTTAGGTTATAGATCTCGTGCTGCTTTTAAGTTAATACAGTTAAATCGCAAATTTGAATTCTTACAACGTTCCCGAGTATGCATCGATTTATGTGCAGCACCTGGAGGCTGGATGCAAGTGGCCCGCCAGAATATGCCTGTGTCAAGTATTGTTCTTGGCATAGATTTATTCCCAATCAAACCTATTCCAGGCTGTATAGGTATCACAGAAGACATTACAACTGAGAAATGTAGAGTAGCTATTAGTAGAGAAATCAAAACATGGAAAGCCGATGTAGTACTACACGATGGTGCGCCAAACGTTGGTAAAAATTGGTTGCATGATTCTTACCAACAAGCATGTTTGACACTGAGCGCTCTTAAACTCGCCACGCAATTTCTTCGTGGAGGTGGCTGGTTTGTGACGAAAGTTTTCCGATCGAAGGACTACCATCCACTTATCTGGGTTTTTAAACAATTATTCAAAAAAGTTCACGCCACTAAACCTCAAGCTTCACGTAATGAATCAGCTGAAATATTCGTTGTTTGCCAATATTACATTGCTCCAGACAAACTTGACCCTAAATTTATGGATCCTAAATATGTTTTCAAAGAACTTGATATAGAACCGCAAAATAAATTAAATGTTTACCACCCGGAGAGGCAGAAAAAAGCTAAAGCTGAAGGGTATCCAGAAAATGATTATACCCTACATCATAAACTTCCTGTCTCTGATTTTATGGCACATGAAAACGCCATTGAGGCCTTGCAACACGCATCAGAGGTATTTTTTTATTCTAATTATCGTAATATAGATTATAATTATTTATTTTGTTATAGATTATTTTTGATAGCATTGAAATAGAAACTCATCCTAAAACAACAAAAGAAATAAAAGAATGTTGTAAAGATATTAAGGTACTAGGCAGGAAAGATTTACGAATGATAATTAATTGGTGGAATGCAGTTCGCGAAGAAAAGAAACCTACTGTTAAAGATGAATCTGATGGTGAAACTGAAGAAGCAGGAACAAAAATCACAGAAATTGACACAGAAGTCAAGGAAGACGTTGATGATGAAACACTTGATCAGCAAATTGCGGATTTGAAGGTAGTTATATAATTTAAATATAAACTGTACAATGGGGCCCATCACTAGAATCACATCGTTCTAGATATAATAGATATTTAATTTAATTATTAATATATTTTAATTTTAAAGATTGCAATACTGGCGTCAGAATATTATGTTTCTCTGTGCATCATTCTATTCTAAATTCTACTTCTCTTATTATTGAGCTGTCAGATTAGATTGCAGTACTGCAGATAGTCTTCAATTTAGATAAAGTTTCATAATTAATTTTTTAAATAGAGAAGATCCTGATTGTACTATTATTTATTTAATTTAGGAAGAAGAGCTGCGCGAACTGAAGCGTAAAAAGAAAAAAGCCCTAAAGGAACGTAAAAAATTAAACGAACGTTTAAATTTAAAAATGGTCTTAAAAGGCGACGATGGTCCAACATTAGACGGCGAGGATATGTTTAGTTTGAAACAAGTTAGAAATAATAAAGAATTAGCCGGTGTAGTGGAACAGACACCCGACGTTTTAGCAGAATCGGAAGATGAGGATGATGACAAACCCAAACCCGCGAAATATGCCAAGTATGACAAGGAAGAGACTCATTTGGATAGTTCAGGGCTTTATTATAAAGATTCTGATAGTGAATTGGAAATAGAATCGGACGACGAAGAACAGCAGTTCAAAGAGGGGTTAGGTAAATACATACATACATAACCTTACTTTAAAAACATTTACTATTTTTAATTTAAACACAGGTTTTTCCGAATCAGACGCTAGCGACAATGAAATAGATTCCATAACAGCAAAGAACACGGAACAAAATAAAAAATCGTCAAAGACAAACCCATTGATCACAGACCTGGATCCCAGGAGTAAAAAGCAAAAGAAAGCTCACAAAGCCGAGCTTTGGTTCGAGAGAGATATCTTCAAAAATTTAATCAACGAAAAGGATGAAGATCAAGATTTGGATCGCATGATCAGCGAGTACAAGAAAAAAGGAGCTACCATCTTAGGAGAGGACACCGATGATGGCTATGGAAGCGAAAAAGTAAAGAAAACTACACGTCAAGAAACAGTTGAAGATGAGGATGAGTCAGATTCTGAGGAGAGCTCAGATTCGGACAGTGATTTTGATGTGGAGGAAATGCACAGAAATACGAAACAAGTCAAGGAGAAAGATGGGTTTGAAGTTGTCAGCAAAGCCGAAAGTAAGTCATTTTATATCTTTTTCTTCCCGCCACATACCTGAATAGGAATCATGCTAAAAATTAGGTAGTGAGTTTTCATTGGATGAGCACGTTACAAAATACAATTTTAATAGTTACGCAATGATGTCTGTGTGTGTGTGTGTGTGTGTGGATCTCTGGAGTTACAGTTTCTAAAAAACTACTGATTTGAAAATTCTGATATTTTATATATGATTAGTTTTTGGTGATTATCCAATAACCGGAAGTGGTAGTTTACTTCAAGCCCTAACAAGTTATTTTGAAATATTTCAGTGAATTATGGATTAATGACAATAATGTTTCATATAGATATTATTAACTACAATTGTTGTTTGAAATATTTTTCTCTGACGATCTCCATTTACGAATTACAACACGTTCAAAAGAAATTATATTTTGACATTTTCTGCTAACTTGTATATCTTTGAAAAAAAAAAGAACAAAACGCTTGTAAAATGTCATTTTTGACATGTGTCATAATTGAAAAGTAAATTTTGACGGGATTGCATTGCTTGATAAGAAATCTATGGCGGGATGTATTGTGTTGTCTATAACAGGTTATTATTTTACAGCACTTGCATCTAAAATAAAAGGAAAACGATCATTGTCCGAATCCGAACTGGCGTTAGGAGCAATGATGATTAATTCCAAAAAAACAAAACGTGACTTAATTGACGGGGCGTGGAACCGATACATGTTCAATGACCAAAATCTACCGGACTGGTTCGTTGACGATGAGAAAAAACACATGAAAAAGGAAGCTCCTGTACCTAAGGTATTAAACCATTGAAATATAATACTATTGGAACGCGCACTTATAGTTTTTATGAAAGCGAAAAACGAGCTTGAGACAAATAGATGTCGTGGGCCACTCTTCTTTGTCCAATACTTGTTTGTACAGTTGCTATATAAAAATAACGGTTGCTATGTGTTTTTTAAACAGTTCTGTAAAAACATAATACAACAAAGACATAGCTATCTCTCTCGGCTTACATTTTCAGCATCAGTGAACGATCCGGTATTATTATATTTCAATGATTTAAACATAATTTTGATTATTAGGAATTAGTTGATGAATACACTAGCCGAAAAGAAGAATTGAATGTTCGTCCAATCAAGAAGGTGATTGAAGCGAAAGCAAGGAAGAAGAAGCGTGCCCTGCGTCGTTTAGAACGAGCCAAGAAAAAGGTTGAGGCTTTGATGGAAAATGCTGACATGGGAGACAGGGAGAAGGCTCGGCAAATCAAACAGTAAGAAATTTTCACAATATTAAACAACAAAAAATAGTTATTTATTTTGACTTTCCGCTATATTCAACTACTTTTTACAGGTTGTACAAAAAAGCAAATTCAGAGCCAAAACAAGATGTGCAGTATGTCGTAGCTAAGAAGTACAACGTGAGTGGGAAGCGAGCCAAGCGACCTGCAGGAGTCAAGGGTCGCTACAAGATGGTGGATCCCCGTATGAAGAAGGACATGAGGGCCATGAAACGCGCGGAGAAGAAACGAGGGGCCCCGAGAAAAAAAGCAGGCGGACGGAAAAATAAAAAATGATTGTTTGAGTAATATGTTTCGGTTTTCAGTTGTATATTTTTATATATTTTCCAACAATCATTTTTAATTAATAATGAAGGAGTTAATTGTTGAAACTGTGGTATTTATAATTGCCCAATCTATTGTAAATATATATATATATATATATATTTTTTTTTTGTAATAAAAAAATATTAAAACTTGAATTCTTCAGAAGTTATTATTTATTTTTATGAATATTCTATTTGTTTGTTATGTCCAGTAATTTTTTCGGCATATTTAATTTATACGCATTTTATAATGTTTCAATTAATATAGTGTATTATTCATTCAGGAAGAGAAATGCATGTTTTTTTCCCGCGGAGCAAAATTGAAACACGTGCCATAAGAAATACACTTCTCACCTGCAGTGTACATACTATTTTTTTCACGACTCCAATATTTATAAGGGTTATTATGCATTTACAAAATATTTAAAAATGATTTTAATTGTAATATAATTTATGATAACTACCTTTGAATTGTTTTATTTTGTTCATTTTTCACAACAAATACCATTATTTGAGCACGTTCCTTTTCAACGAGTGAGAAATTGTACAAATCTCCCATTAATATGATTTTGGTATCATAGAAACAGAATTTCTCCCCCAGTCGTGAAAAAAATATTAAATTTTGTCTCTGAAGTGGATGAAGCCACGAGTGAGAGGTTTTTTTAAATTTCAAATATTTGAAAAATAGCGTTAGAAAATGTGATATTTTACAAATTATAATCGAGTATCCCGTTCATTGTTGACTTCAATGAAAATGATAAATTATCCTTATACATTATATTTTATAAAAAATAGTCTTACGCTAATTGATTTAGCAGTGAATGTGTGAATAAAGTATAAACGATTTTCGATGACAAGTAAGTTTTTAAAATATTACGCCTGCAACGCTGGCAAAACAAACAGCATCGAAGAGAAAATATGTTAACAGCAAACAGGGGCACCCTTAGTGGGCAGGTACGCGCGATTAGGATGAAACAACAGTCAACACATATTGAAATGTAAGACTTGTGTGCAGCAAGTAAATTTAAATCGTACAATGACGCAGCGGGCGCGATGCAGTCGCAGTGTCACCTTCCCGGGCGGCGTGTGGCGTGTGCTGGCCTTGAACTTGAACCCGTGCATCGCTGCATTGCAGCCGGCGGACCTGCGCACGACGCACACAGCCGTGCATTATTTTGAGGACAATAATTATTATTTACATTGGTTTGACCGTGATGGCAGTGCGCAACGAGCTGTACAAGTGACCTTCTCACCTCGGGCCATCTTCGGCGCGGATCACATTTCACATGAGCGTCGCTAGATGTATTTTTAGACGCCAAACTTACCTTATCTCGATTCCATCACGACACGGCTGCCATTCTCTGTTCGTTTGTGTTCTGTTCCGTTGAAGGCGTCGCGACGCGACCTTGCTAAACTTGACCTTGTTTTATTTCAGTTCGCCCCGTTGCCACGAAGGTCAGCCAGAGGTTAAACGCTGCCTGGCCACGTCACAGCGCGCCGTCTCTCTTCCTTGTTCCTCTCTCGGTCGCCCGGGTGACGTCAGCGGCGCCCAAGGTCGCTTCGGGTAACCGCACACTTCCTGGTTGAATTCATCCCGACACTGCGAATTATACACACAATACATGAATACATTACCCTCATCATTATGTGTTCAAATCATTTCTACAAATATGTCAACACTGCAACACATTTCTCAAAAGTTTCCATTCAAATTCTACCGCACAAATAACAATATATAGGTGTAGCACTTTTAGTACATAAAACGTTAGTTAATGCTTACTTTTGCCTAGATCTAAATTAATTTATATTGTTGCGATATAGTATATTATGTTACTAGGAGTTGAAACAGGACTTATTGTGTTGAACTCATATATTTGCGATCGAGACGTTAGCCACTGTTATACAAAATTAAGCAAAACGCAAAAAGAATGTTCAACTCTGATTTTCTTCAAGCGCTCCTAAGTCAACTAAAAAATAAAATATGACAGCACCAAGCGATACAACTGTCATTTTTCAAAGCGGCCCTTGTAGGTGCTGCCACCAGTGGTATGAAACAACTAACATATTGTAGCTAAAGTTAAACTTTACAGACTCTTATGTCAAACTTCAATTACAAACCTAAAATAACAAACAAATTATTCTATAATACTATTGGTGATTTTATTCATTATTTACCGTTGATAATAATTTATCGGATTTAACGCAGATCACATGCAGACCACGTCTAAGAATATATATAAAATAATGAAAATTATAACCAAATTTGACACTTTGTTATCACAGCCATCCTCGTCGCAACAGCTAGCTGACGTTTTAATGCTATTTATTTATGTTTTTAATTAATAATTTAACGATTTCGGAAAAAAAGAATAAAGTATTATGATTGTATTAGTAACAATATGATTAACTTCAATATCGTATATATTAGCAAAATATACATTTGAAAAAGAAATAGTTAATTTTAGCCTAGATTTGAATTAATTAATATTTTGCGAAAATATATTTACGCTGATATACAGAATGGTACCTCGGACGACGCACAATAGGGATTTCAATGGGAAATTCTTAGTGTGCAATTATTTGCTCTCCTAATTATTTTAGAGCAAAAGTTTATTGTAGATTATATCTAGAGAAAAAAATTCTGCATCTCTTGATACCATTGTGCATAAATTTTCATTGTCCGGAAGAGGAGAAATCGTTTAAACTTATTATTAAATACCGTTGTTATACAATACAAGAAAAATTAGAAAAGATTAAATGGTTTTATGCCGAAAATTAAAACAAACCAATAGCTGATTACAACCATACAACAATGTATTTTGGCAAATGGGGTAATATGGCAAATGTTAGAGGGCTTGTTTTTTTATTTATTGTTTTAATTGTTCCTTGGTATCATTGATTTTTGTAAAAATGTTACAATTTAATTTCTTCGATTTCTTCTCTTCCGGATAATGGTAATTTATGAAAAATGGTATCAATAGATACATAATTTTTTTCTCTAGAAAAATCTAAATAAACTTTTGCTCTAAAATAGTTAGAGCGGCAAATAATTGTTCACTAAGGATTTACTAATTAAATCCCTATGCTGCGTCGTCGGAAGTTTTATGTAAGATAAATTAATATCTGTCTGTTAGTGACAATTATTTGCAAATTTTTCTGATATTCTCTAAAACAGAAAACAATTCCTAATTGTAGTACGGGGTACCTATATATGTTTGAGCTCCTGCCGCAAGCTACAATTTTAAATAGAAACTGTTTTCTCTAATTTGTTCAATTTAAAAATGAAAAGATTTAAAAATAGTCGGTAATCAAAACAGTCTTGTTTACATGTACTGACCTAAAGTAAAAATTGATTGCGAGTTTTCTGTTCATAATATTGGAGTGGTTGTTTTTGGGGTTGTGTGGGTTTTGGCCTTGACCGTGACCTAGCTGCACGCATCCCTGGGCCCGCCTACCTTTCCAGCGAGCGGCGATCAATATGCCGGGCGTTCTGCCACAGCTGCAGCCCGAGTCTATGACCTTGGCCGTGTGCAGCGTGCACCGGGCAACGAAGAACGTGGCAGCGCCCCACGAGGAAGTGAACGCGTCCGCATGAAGGCCGCCCGGCCAGCCGCAGCCCTGCACCACAAGGTGAATCTATAACCAGGAAGACTTTCATTGCGGCCGCGGAAACCAAAAATGTTCTTGACATTTGAGAAATGCCAGCGTGGCGGCGTGCCCTTGACCTTAGCGGACCTTGGTCACTCGCTCGCGCTCCATGCCGTTTATTTTGACAGAACTCGGCCTTGACTCACGTAAATACGAACTATATAGTGCGTAGTTTAGACACACTGAAGGTGACTTAATTTTAGCAACGTGTTCACATTAATGAATAATGCTAAACAATTCGACTGCGATAGATGATAGTTTCAATGCCGTCTTGTAAATGAACAATGAAAACGCTTGCTCAGTCACTTTCTCGGCTGCAGCTCAGCCGGCTCTTAGCTCTTAGTGGGTCGACGAGTTTCACTTTCGCCTGATTCGGCTTTCTTTTGGAACCCAAGGCTACACAGATTCACTTCCGCGAGCGACAACTCACAAATATATTCAATAAACACATCAGCACGCCATTTTGCCCATGTCTGAACAAACTTTGCTATATATTTGTACACGTCTACAAACAACTGTCAAATAACCTACAAATACGTCATTTAATATTAACAGACTGATAAATATAGATATTAATTTTGCAGTAAACCACAATTATAATGTACACCTGCACATCGAATAAAAACTATGAAAGTTAGAATGGTGGAAAGGTATATTTTTAAAATATATACAACTTCACACATATTATATGAATGACCTTGTCAAACCTGTTATAAATAAAAATAACTATAAATTGTTTTTTTAACAATCCGTATACATGTAAAACAATAAAAATAACAAAGCAAATACTGTGAATAATAATAACTTATTGATTTGTTTTTCAAAATATTTATATATTTGTTTTCTTTTCATTGAATCATTAGAGGAACGGTAGGCGGCAGTACTGTCAAATAAATTCCCAGAAACATTTCTTGAGCGTCACATCAATTTGTCGACCTATACCTAATGAATGTTACAATATTATTCCGTATTAATCCCCGATTTGTGTGATTACAGCAAGTGAATAGGACATATTGTCGTTCTTTATCCGGCAACCTTGAACTTTGTGCGGAGCAGCGTTTTGATATCGCACGCAGCGGTGAAACTTTCCGTTCAACTCTCCGCTCTCTGTGTGCGAAGGTTGGCGGTCGCTCCAACACTGGGTTCTTTACATTTCCAGGGCGGTCTTCGCGCGCCGCGCCGATCACTTGGTTCGCGGTCACTTGCAGCAGCGAATGAGTTCGTTCGCGGTGATCGGATAACGGTTCTTTACCAACACACACTCAAATTCTATAAACTACAAACATTCTTTCCGTGATCTTTAATGCTGGTATTAGTTTATAATCGGTAGATCATGCCATTGTTTGTGCGAAAGGAATGTACGTACGTTATTCGATGTATTTTTCTATCACGGGAAACACTAAAATTTAAAGTAAAATAATAATGATTCTGGTGCAGTTGAATCAAATTTAACATTTTGAAATAGTACTACCAATTACAAGCAAGTCTACAGTTAAATGTTACCAGATTTTGTTTCTCATCAACTGTCTTGAATTGTCAGGATGTACTTGGAAATAATTTTAAATTATATTTAATGTTTATTACCATTGTTAGTTACCACGGCATTTACCCAATGAAATATAGTAATACTGGAACGCGCACTTGTAGTCTTTTATGAATGCGAGAAACGAGCCTGAAACAGATAGTTGTCGTGGGCTATCTTTCTTTGTCTAACACTAGTTTATAAAGCAGTAGTAGAACGGTTGCTATGTAAAGACGTGTTACACAGTTACATTATCTGGAACTACACAATATGGCCCAATTTATTTAGACGAGGATTGTGGTTATAAGTTGAATATTTGTACAAGTAAGAAAATTTAATAAAAGCTCATTTGCTATTGACAACATATACGTGTTAAGAAAGTACTACACAATTTCAGATTTCACAAAATATCACTAAAAATTGGCATATACTTTTATTGTATTTCTATATAATATAAACCCTAAGAGACTCAATGCTGTAGAGCGCATCGTCATATCTCTTAAATTTATAAAGATATGGCAATTTTCGATGTTTTTCGAAATGCTACTTTGAGTGGCTGCAACTAAAAATCTATTAAAGATATTGAAAAATAGACTCAGTTCTATGCGTTTCATGCATTTTATTACAAATTAGCAAATTTTGAAAATTTTGAAATTTTTCGATTTTTTTCCTCAAATTTCGATAGACAATAACTCGATAAATATAAAAGATACAGACTCGCAGACTAGACCATTCGATTCAGCTCGTCAAAATACATAAGTTTGTGAAATTTCATTAAAATTGCTTTACGCGTTATAGAAATAGAGCAAAAAGTGTGAAAATGACGTTTTTGGCGAAAAACGTCAAAGGGTTACCCTTGACGTTTGGCCTGAAAAAGGCCATTTTCAGACTTTTTGCTCTAAAATTTCAACCCATAATCCAAATGTTCTGAAATTTTTAGGGTTTATGTATTTCGATGAGCTGAATCCAAAGGTTTAGTCTGCAAGTTCGTATCTCGTTTATTATTTGAGATATCGCTGATCAAAATTTTGAAAAAAAAATTCCAAAATTTTCAGTTTTAGAAAAATTTGTTATTTTGCTATAATATGCACGAATAACACAAAATTGAAGAGTATATTTCGATATCTTGCGTAATTTTTGAGTTGCAGTTCCTCAAAGTTGCACTTCGAAAAACATCAAAAACCGCCATATCTCGAAAAATTTAAGAGATATGATGATGCGCTCTGCACCAGTGAGTTTTTCAGGGTTTATATTATATAGAAATACAATAAAAATATATGCCAATTTTTAGTGATATTTTGTGAAATCTGAAATTGTCAATGTTAAATGAACTTTATATAAACAACTTCGTTAGAGAAATAAGAAATATAATAAATTTACAAGTGAATACGGCAAATATTATAAATATTTTAATTGTTTTCTAATATATTAGACACATTAATTTGTGTGTTTATATTTATAGTGCAACTTTGACAAATATCAAAAGAACTCCTTGAAGAACTTCATTTCTTTGTATGGATTGTTATTAGTTCTATACTTTTCGTACAAAAAATATTGTACAAACATCTTGCGTTAACTCGGATCCCGGATTCGTTCTATAACACTGTTTTGGAAACTACACACTTTACAACTAAAAATTGTTATGGAATCACTAACATTCCATACGCCGCGTATATTTCTTATATTTCTAAACAAACTGTGCATCTTTTGGATACGACACCAATATAAAATGTAGAAGTTTGAAAAATATAATAAAGGTTGCAATGTGCGATGTGTGCATAGTTTGTCGTAACTGTAATGTGAACAATAATTCAGTTTAGTGGATGGCGCATTGGCGCAGTTCATTGGTCTCTGGTCGGTGGCATCGTGTAGTTCAAACTGCAGTTGGTCGGGTTGAACGCCTAGTCGTGATTTCCGCTTAGCAAAGCAGGCAGCGGGCACCAGTTGATCACGGCCGCCGCGGCTCTCGGCCCGGGGAGATCTTTCTCTCGCGTCTCTTGCGCTAACGGGACCTGTCATCCACCAAGGTCAGCCGCCGTGCCGTGACGTCAGTGCGCGCTGGTGACGCGCACGCCCGTTCCCGTTAGATCTGTCAGCGACCGCCGTCGCTATATTACAACCACCTACACATCAAACTAACCTATGACCTTATTTACACGAATCTCCTAATTCTGATACTTTTCCTTCCAAATTAAATAAATTTGACTAAAGGTTGATTCATACGGTACGCACGGGTGACCAATAATCTGTAGACTATTTATAGTCATAGTTTATGCTGTTGCGACGTCACTTCCTCTTCCCAATGACGTCGGTTTGTTCGTACATACATACAATAATTCATGAACAAAAGAAGAGGGTTCAAAGTTTCATAATTATAAGTTTCATTACAGTGCCCATAGCGGTCACAGCTAATTGGATTTTAGTGGAAATTTGCTGGGCACACAATAGTAATTTGTATAACTAGTCCAGAAAGTGTTCTTTTACAAATGCGAGTATATTTTAACAAGCCAATTTGCAAATTGCGATTACTCGCAAAACAGTTACTGGACGTGTGATACACATTACTTTTCGTTACGATTTTGTCATACATTTATTAAATGAAATTCTGAATTATTTGTTAAATATGAAATACCAGGAATATTTTATGTTGGTAACATCAGATCATTCGTAAACAAGAATACAAAGGGATGTGTAAATATAATAGTATATTATACATTAAGAGCGAGAAGTATATAAGTAAAATATGACGAGGGAAAAATACACATCTCTCCTGCGAAGTATATACTATTTTTTTCACGACCCCAATTAAGAATTAATGGAAATATCTAACCTCCAAGTACTCAAGCATTGAACAAAATCAACGCACAAAATTGACAGCCAGTTGATGCCAATCATAACCGTATAAAAGTCCCTAGTTTTCGTCGGCACAGTTTCTGGACAGATTTGATTTTTGAGATGTGTAAAACTAGTATTTTTTTATTGAGACAGGAAAATATTTACTTAACTATCTACATATGGCAGTACCTACACTTTGCACAAATGTATCTTATCTGAAATAAATTTTTATAAAAAAATCCGATTAATTAGATACTGTAGGTAGAGTATAGTAAATAAAAACGATATCGTAATTTCAGCAATAATTGCACGTATCCGCCAGGAAAGTTAGCGGTAGCGAGCGCAAACAATAATGTATTTGTCATTGGTGAAAGTGAACATAATTGTTGATAGCCACGTCTCCAACCTAGAACAACACATTCATGATTAATACGGCCCTGCGCTGGCTCATTATCGCCCGCGCGCGGTGCAAAGGACAAGGACGACGGACTGCTATTTTAAGGCCGACCTTGGTGGTGACGGTGACGCGCCGACTACCCTCCGCGCCCCCACCAATCCCCTCGCCAGAGATCGGCTAACTTTACTCTTTATATTCTTATCATTTATTCAAACCTTACTTATTTCTACTTTTCGTAAGACGCAACTAGCCACAGAAGTAAATTGTCATCTGTAGAGATGGAACAAATCACTAGTATCAATTCCAAATCCATGAACGATCTGTACATTAAATTACATGCGCCCACGGGTACGAGGAAATCAGTCTGAACCAAATACAGAGGAAAGCCTGATTGAAAAATTCTGCGAACTCAGTCTGACGCGATTTATTTTAAATCTTCTATCTTCTATATCTAACGATTAACCCACGGAGTCACAGTTTCGCAGAACGTATATTACTCATGAAATATTATGTTCAAATCTTTGAAAATTTCTCTGCATTTTATTCTTTATACACTATACATATTTATTTATTGGTTGCACACTGTAAGTTCAATCATAGCTACTTATATTTAACTTTAAATTTAAATATATTTTTTCTATCAGTTCCAGTAAAATCAAATACTGCCCAGCGCCTGACAGGTGAACTAAATTTGACATATTGATACCAACTGTTGTCTACATGTGTGAAGAATTTCCCCTAAATAGTTTGTAACTATTAATTATATTTATTCAGCAGTGAACACAATTTTAACGTCGACGCAAGTAGCTATTAATATTTATTGAACATCGGAAATGTGTTTTAAAATGTAGCTTATCAGCGACCTCTAAATTTTTTTCGAACTTGAATTGGCTGATTAAATTGTTACTGATAACAATGTAATGCTTTATTTAAATGGCAATAAAATAGTTCAACCTTGTATTTTTTTGCTAATTAAGTTAGGTAATTAAATATTGTTTAAATTTTTTATCGCTGAATATGATAAAATTGTTTAATATTGCCTGGCTATTCCACTAAACAATTAATAATGTTTACTAAATACATATGTGTAATTTTAATAGGTCTTGATCAATTATATATTTGCAAAAAGTTTCTCATTATATTCGTTATAGTTATATTCAACAACATAATAATTAGTTATTAGGTAATCAACAGAAATAAATTTGACATATTGAGGGTGGCACTCTATCAAAAGTAGATTAAATTCTCAGAAGATATTTGTTTATAAAACAACCAAGTAAATTGCAACAGACCATACAATAGTTTATAAACATAATTAAATGTTATTTGCGCAACTATATTTGATATTGAATGAATGATCGCATCCGGTGTAGGATATCTGTGGAACAGGTTACGTTATCTACGGCGCAGAAAAATACCAAAATAAATGCGAGCACGTTTCGCGAATGGATCCCGTTTACAGTTTTTCCTGACCTTCAGCTTCATTTTACAACACAAACAACAACAAGTTGTGTCAATGTCGAAAGTACGTCGCGACGATTAAGGAACACTCGATAGTCGATATCCACACTAAATGATAAACAATTATGAATTCCTCGTGATAAAGTACAAAATAGTTATTATTTTTGTGTCTCAATAAAAACTATAGTTTACCTCAAAATCACCCAGAAACACCTTCTTTCCGACCTTGGCGGGCAAAAAGTAGGGATTTTGCTTATGTGTTGGCATCATCGTATTGTTTACTCATGCTGTCATTTTAATGCGTTGAAATTATTAAAATTTTATAAGTGTATGATTGTATGATTATAAAAAGCTGAAAGGAAAAAGTGTATTTAAATCTAAAGTGTTAGTAAGTGTAACCAATGAAATATAATACTACTGGAACACACACTTGTAGTGAAAAACGAGCCATTCCTCTTTGTCTAAACATTTGTTTGTAGAACGGTTGTTGAGCGGTTGCTAATTAAAACATTGTACAACAAAGACAGGTAGCCCTCAACTAGCTGTCTCTCTTGGCTTGCATTTTCAACGTCAGTAAGTGTCCCAGTATTACTATATATCAATGAATACAATATTATTTTATGACGTACAATAATATGTTAGTTGTTTCATATATCACTGGTGGCAGAGCTCTGACGAGTGATAATCAGTGTTGGTATAGAAGTTATCATAAAGAATACTCAAAATATAGGTTTTTTTTGGCTAAACCGTAGTTTACGGCCAATTGTGAAGTTAGCTACAGGTCCTAGTTTCTTTAGCCGGTCATAGCTATAGGCAAACAATTTAAAAAAGCAAATAACTTAAATTTATTTTAGTTTTGAGGTTGAATAAACACAAATTTGTTTAATGCCATATATAGAATGCAAATTTACTAGTTTTTTGTTGACTTGCACCACCACGAACTGTCATATCTACCAAACATCATTGGGATCCGTAGCTAACTTCACAATTGGCCGTAAACTACGGTTTTACCCTTTGTCTCAAATTTTTTTATCGGAATTCTTTATTTCGTTTTTCTTACATATTTTTTTTTTTTGTCATTTTGTGTACAATTTTACTATTGTACATCATATATCTGTCTAAATTATCTTACCTTTACAATAATTATCTTACGGTTGGAAACAGTTGTATTGCACGATTCTGTCATTTGACATTTGTATTTTATATACCTCAAGTTTACTTGGTGATATGGGAAGAATTGGAAGTGAGCGTTCCAGTATTATTATGTTTCACTGAATATAGCTAATTACTTACAGGTTATGAATTGTTTTGCAAATAAATTCTGGAGCCCTTGGAAGTTACGCCGTTGCTTATTGCTCAGTCTTGACAACAGTATTTGTGCAAACATCATTTGGCAATGTATCTGTAATCTTTTATTTGTTTAACTAGAAAAACAAATATTCACCTTCAAAGAATGAAAGGGATACATATATAAAAACAATTTGAATGGTCTCGCTCTCAATATTTCACTTATATGTATAATATAATATATATTTGAATGTAATTCGGGCGGAAATCAACAAAACAACATTAATTATCCCCAGACAAACAAGTAAGCAGAAAATAAAGAACGGCGAGAGTTCTGGCCAGGTGTCGTTTCATTTTGTGTAGTGACTTTTTCGAGGTCACGGCGATTGTTTGTTAAATGATACGCCGTATTATGACAAACATGTTTTGAACGATATCAAGCAGCAGCAAGCTACTCTGTTGGCTGCACTGATGCAGCGAGCGACCTTGAAAGATATGTAACGCATACTGCACTTGGTGCCCCCTGCCCCCCTCGCCCAGAGCGACACATGCACGTCCAATGTCATGGAAACGTTCGCGGGCCAACAAGCAACTAATTTCATTTCTAACAAGCTTGTGAATATAATTTGTTATCTTGAATCCATTAAAACGAAAATGGAAAATTTTGTTAAATGTATTTTTAATATCTGTATAACTGTTTTCTAATAAATATGAAGCAAGGTTTACTTTCCGCATTCTTACGCAATTCAGCTCATTGTTGCAAACATACTCGCCTCTCGCCCATTCCGTTCTATTCACATCTTTTTCTGCGCGACCTCACATTTTTCTGCAGAATCCTACGCTTGCTCCGAGCTCCGTTCACACATTATAGTCCAGTTATTCAGCTTACTTTTAATTATTACGTATTTGTTTTGTTTACGCTCACGCATTACTGGAAAATGACATCACTGTTTGTTAACAAATAACCATTAGGTAAAGATAACGCAAACTTATCTGAAGGTATTTCTATTTTAGGATGGTACAAAATTAGAACATATACTTTTTTTCCTTTAAAAATAAGCTAAATATCACCGATTCTCTCAATCGACAAAAAGTGCCATAACATGCGATTACCTCTGTGGTAATATTTTCATGTTTCTGCTCAAACACACTAGTTTTACATATCTCAAAATCGTTCTAAAACTGCTCGGTTTTGGGACTAGGAAGCAAAAACTAGGAACTTTTTTAAGATTAGGGTTGGCATCAACTGGCTGTCAAATTGTGTAATGGTTTTTTCAGTGTTTAAGTGCTTGAAGTTTAGATTTCCATCAATTTTAGAGCTAAATTGTTAATTGTAAGCCCAAATGTAAGTAATTATAATTAAATTTTCAGTTGCAGTGCACAATAAATATAAATAAATATCGACTAAATAAATGGCACCGAATTAAAAAAAAAAAACAAATGAATTGTTGATATTTATTGCCAGGTGATGGCAAGATAATAGTTATTTACATTACAAGTGGGCAAAGTAAGGAATTACCCATGAGATAAATTTTAGCACACGGAGCCGACGGCTGAGTGTGATAATTTTATCGAGTGAGTAATTCCACTTTGCCCACGTGTAAAGTATAACGTTTTATCCAACACCTCTTAATAAATGCAAAATTTATTAAAGAAATATTTGATAGTGACATGCTTTAAATTTTCTAAATTAAAATGTCAATCGAAGTAGTTACCAAGGTGTTGTGTGTTATTATTATTGTTCTAAATAAAAAATTACTCAATAGTGACTTTTCTCAAAATTATACCCACTAGTGGGTAATCTGTTACTTTCCTTGTTTAAAATCGCCATAGTTGAGTTATTGAGAGGTGTTGGATAAAAATAATTATACGAAACTTATATTTTGAATTATTCAGTCTTACATTGATTATTTATTATATACGTATATTATGAATTATAATAGTATGAATGTAGACACAAAATAACATCCTAACCTTGACCTATACTGCGTCACCGAGAACACAAAAATAAAACAAATGTGTAAAAATAACAATTTTCTTCATGAAAATATGATTTAGTGACAGACGTTAAAGTATAAGCATACAATATGTACGTACCTATTTATTATTGTTATTAATATTAATAAAATTGACCTTAACCCTCACTTGTTTTGCGGCTAGGGTCAGTCATGGCCTTGTGAATACGTAATAGCTCAAACAATTGAGCGTTAGTCATTGGTGCAGTGTGACACACTGCGTATTTTTAGGAAATTACTAAACGCAACTTTATTATTTCCTCATGTTATAAATAAATTAGCATCGCGGTATTTACGCATTTTTTTCCACGAAACTAAACCATCCCACTATCAGGATACAATGGCAAGTACTAAATATTATTTATGGGCACAACAATGAGCCCTTCCTGGTAGGTCGCAAGGCCTAGGTTCAGTGCCCTCGCTGGCCGATGGTCGTTACCGCGTCCCATTATGGCCCCACCAGAAAACTGTGACAAATTTGAACGTAAAAGTCAACGGCATTTGCTGGAGCTGTAGCTAATGCGGTGGTAAATATTTTAAACACTATTGAGAATCTATTATTTGTAGGTTATGCTGAATTAGTTTGACATTGAGCGTAATGGGTTTCAACTAAAGTAAGGGTTGTCCGCAATTCACAAGAAGCCCAGAAGTATTATGTAACAAAGTTGACAGCGAGAAATTTGCTACAGTTAATTCAAGGCTACTACAAGTAAGAAAACTAACACTTAAATTATTTTATGGCCCTAAACAGAAAGTCTATTTTTACTTTTTGTGGTTCATTTGAAACATTACGGATATTTCCACTCGTGTCGACATTGTTTCGTGATTTTCCTGCAATATTTTAAGAGGTTGAGTCAGTTGATCAAAATTCCCTGGATTCTAGGAGCGCGTGGATTGTACCGACGAATTTATATTATTCTCGAACTCGTGTTTTCAATAATAATCATGGGCGGGGGGGCAGACGGCGGCGACGCAAGGCCAATGTCAGGCCACACGTCAATCGTCGCCAAGCGAACGATAAGATTCAACCTCGCACACATACACACTGCACGTTGCAATTGTTACACTATTGACTATTATATTCGTATATCAAATTACTCAATTCCTGTAGGTATAGGTTGACAAAGTGATATGCAAGCCTTGGAGGTGTGCCAAAATATCTGCTTAGATAAATAAAGCTAATTACAAATCAAAACCACTCGTAGTAACTGTTTGCAAAATTCTGCTGTCGAAGATTATTTGCGGAGTTATATTTAATCATTTAAGGAATATATTTATTTAGATCTACTAAAAATGATGATTTACAATAGACATCTGTTGTTATTTTTTTAAAATAAATACATAAATCTCCAACTTCTCGCTATTTACGAAAATACAGCAAACTGTCAAATAAATTATGAAGCCTGTACCAAAAACATGTACGTTAAAAATAAATAATAGATTAAATACAGAATAATCTCATTTTTTACAATAACAAACAAAAATGTTAAAGAAATTAAGTTGCCAATGTATAAATAAAAATCTCCCTGTATAAATGTAAACATAAACATAAACAGATGAAATACGAAAATAGCAAATTACGAACGAAAACAAAACGAACTGTCAATCTCAATACCAAAACATAAAATCCCCTAAATTTAGTGTTCATACTTCACAATGCAGTGTGTTTATTCAAAACTTAAAATAATTTCTAAACAACTAAATTTTGACATAATTTTCGGGTTTAGTGCATTAATGTGATACGCATTAAAATATAATAATACTGGAACACTCACTGACGTTGAAAATGCAAGCCGAAAAAGACTGTCTATTGTACGATGTTTTTACATAGCAACCGTTCTACACACAAGTGTTAGTTAAAGAAAAATAGCCCACGATATCTATCTGTCTCAGGCTCAGTTTTGCTTTCATAAAAATCTACAAGTGCGCGTTCCAGTATTACTAAGTTTCAGTGGTGATATGTGATAAAAGTCTAACTTCACACGTAGTCGAAAACAAACTATTTCGTTTTAAAAATTATATTTATATCTATTTAATTTATATTCTCTAACCGTATAATGGGTTCTTTGGCTCTGGGTTTCAAAATCAATTTTATTTTTGTGTCCAGATATTTGGGATTTTTTATTATTTAAAAATAGTTATTCTTCATTTTCGAACTCAGTTACAAGTTATCTATAATATGCTGTGCTGTAAGCAGTGTGGAATTTCGTGGTGGCAAATTTGTGCAGAATAACATTTTATCTAGTCAATATGTCTCAAACACATTCAGGTGAAACTTTTTTCAAGACAGCAAAAACAGAAAATGATTTCATCAAACATACGAAACCGCAACTCTCAATGTCATCTAATAGAGTGTGCAAAACTTCAGTGAGTATAATGTCAAATCGATTTCCATACACCAGCAGCAGAACAGAAACTAAACTCGATTGTATTTGCATTGCGGGGCCTTCGGCTTTGTGACATCTATTTACAACTTGTAATTCGCGACCTTTTATACAAAGACCGACCTTGACGAGTTATAATCTAGTCTGTTGTCTCGTATTGTGTGATGTGCGCCATCATAGGATGTCTTCTCTCTTGTACAGTCGACGATGCATAATCAAAATAACGATATTATATGTACCTGTATGTACTATCATTAGCAACTCTTTTTATCGAAAACGAATTGGTTCAACGTATTAATTTTTCGTCGTAAAAACATTCATAGAAATAAATAAATAAATTCATTGTTGACTCTGTTTTTGGGTGTTTTAATAGAAGTTTTTTTAGCCTCAGTTCCAGAGAAATATATTATCTACCAATTTTATTTGAAGTATTTTTTATAAAATAATTTTTGAACATTGTACAGCGTCAAAACCGAGGTTAAAACACTGCTCTTAAAACACCCAGAAACAGAGTTTATACCAGCCAATCGGATCAATTCTCTAACGAAGTTGTTATCGTAGCAACTTACTAATGGTGACAAAATCGCATCGAAACTTCGTGTTTAATGGGGATATATTTTATTAGCTTTCAAAAAACGATTCATTTTTGTCACAATTAGCAAGTTGTTACGGTAGCAACTTTTATAGATAATACGCCCGAATGTCAATATAATTTTTAACATTATTGAGGTTGAGTTACTTGTTAATTTTTAACCGGCAGATATAAATTTTAACTAATAAAAATATCTGAAATGAACAGATAAGTTACAGAATAGGTCTCTATGTACGTTGTATTTATATTAATTTTATTTTGTTTTTCCACTAACATCTATTTCATTTTTATTTGTTTAAAAAGTTTGTAACAATGTACCTAATGAACAAAAATCTGTGTTAATTTTATAAAGAAAGTACATTTTATGTTGATGCAGAACCTACCTGAACTTTCTAAATTACCTTTTAATTAAATAATACCATATTAAAGTCACTTTTAGTTTGGTTTCTTTGTGTTAAATTCGCGCTTACAAATTTATAAGGGTACATCGAAAATCTCAAACAGAGCCGGTCCTGAATTCCTATAAAGATAATATACATTATCTCTTACAGTAAAAAACAAATCGTAATTTAAAAAAATACAAAACAAAATTACTTTCATAGTTTTGCAGTTTATACGTAGCTTTAACGGTTTGAGATAACAATGAAGCTTGTGATGAAAACTGTCAAACAGCTGTCACTTGGTTGTCACATTAGACATTTATTGTTTTGTTTCATTGTTTGCTTCTCACGGGTTTCTTATCGTATGTATAAGCAACAACATGTTGCAGTGGTGATTCAAAATAAAATAGAACATTTATTATTGAATTCATGGTTATCCCAGTGACAAATCCCTTAATAAACTGGATCAATAACCTCAAGTCGAGCTGCATGCCACCTGAAAAGCTACACTTAGTGAAGATCACTATACCAAAGGGTATTACCTTCTACTATCATATAGTGAGACACTCCTCTTATGTCTGTTTTACACGACTCAATTTATTGGTCTACCAAATTATTGATAAAAACAAAAATGTTGTTCGTTTTACACACATTGTTTTCTGTCAATTTATTGTGACAATTTCAGTAGTACCAACACGGTATCAACTGTCATTTATGTTACTAATATTTTTGGTTTAGCTGAACGCACAAAAAAAGACAAACTAACCAAAACAAAAAAGTTTGACTGATTGGTAATGATGAAAATCCTCTAGAAATCTCTAAAAGTTGTCGAAATAATTGACAAATTTATTAGTGAAGAAAAAATTAACAAAGTGGCGTGTTACACACAACAATTAACAAGAAAACTTGACCTATAAATTGCGTAAGATGATATATTTATTTATGGTTAAGTTCAGGTATATTTTGGTAAAATTAAATTTAGACAAAATGAAATTATAGTTCCAGCACCTCATGTGGCTGGCACGGTGTGTTATCTCGTTCAAGGTCCCCCTAATCTCGCCGATTATTTTCAAGGTGAATATCGGCGAGTTCGGCCAGTACACGTCCGCATTCGCAGCGTGCTTCGAGTGGGCCCGCGGGGCAGTGGGGCGGGGGGACTTGGGAAGGCCCTTGACTTGCACTCACATTGACGCGGAATCAATACAAACGTCCGTCAAAATTTTTATGACTCGTTTCCTGGCCGCAAACTCACCGACCTGATTAATATTTAGACCATCTTTTCCTGCACTACTAAAGTAATTATATCATCGTACTTTTTACCCATTTCTCAGTTGGGTGCTCTGCTTACAATAAATCTTGGTTTGAAATTTATTTGCGTGGACACAGCAGACAAATTACAAAGATGAGCCATAGGCTAATTTTACGTGATGACATCTGTTATCAATTTTGGAAACTGAATATCAATCTAGTATTTGTTATTACAAATTGTTTAAAGAAGAATCTTTTGTAATCACTGATATATTGTTTGTAGAACGGTTGCTGTGTGTTTGTTCTTTGTTGAGTGGTTGCTACGTAAAAAAATGTTGCACAGTCTTGTCCAAAAATGATAAATAATAGTTAATAGTGTAATGTATAATTATTTGAAAATACATTTTATTTGAAATCGGCACTAAAGAATGCCAAAATCGTCATTTAAAGCTTTGAAATCGACACTAAATTAATCCATTATCCTACGATTTTGAGCAATCCAGTGTTGACAACTGTAAGATAATTATTGTATAAGTAGGATCATTTCGACATATGTGGGATGTACGATAATAAATTTGTATGTAAAATGAAGCAATATGTGCCAGAATAACGAATGAATTTATTCCGATAAAGAAATTGGGAATAAATCACATAATTTTGAGTGTTATTTACGATATCAATGTCCGAGGTTGGCAACACTGAATGCAAGTTTCAATTGACTACTGACAGATGTTTAAACTTAACCTAAAATTATTTTTTTCTCTACCGGTTCTTCGGTTCGCATTTTCAAAGTTAGTTGAAGTTCCAATATTAATATATTTCAGTGAGTAATGAAGTAAGGTTAAAAGTAAAATAATAAAATTGCCTGTAAGTGTGGTTTCATCAGAGCATTTTAGTGGTAGATTATACGACTTTAGAACAATCTGAATGTCAAATACATGCGAAATGTTATTTGTATTTCAAGGTTTTGTCATATCGCGTAATAGCCGCCAACAAATATAACACAAATTCTTAGAACCGAAACGACCGACATGTGAGTTTGATATGTTTTCGTAACAGAATTTATGGGCTCATACATTTACATCAATCTTGATCTGCGAACCTTGATAAAACCCAAATTATTTCATCGAACCTCAATAACTGATAACCGTAGAACTACCGAATAAATATTATTTTGTACATTTATCTGGAATATTCAGCCTTGAATTTTAATATTATGTACGGTGATGTATAGTTTTTGCCAGTTCCATGGTTAACGCATAATTTATTTATTCAAATTTTACTTATTGTTTTTTCTATCTTGCAGAAACTCAAGATATAAATTGAAATATAAAATATGAGAAACAAAAAGAGGAATAATTTTGGAGTTACTTTTGCTACGTAATGTACTTGTCATATATGACAAGTCTAACCTAAAAATGTTTTAATTATTTCATTTAGCTAGGACCGATTACTTTTCGGCTCTTTATCAGAAATAATATTAAATATAGACAAAATTTATTACTGCAAAACAATACAATATTTCAGGAACAAAATAAACGAAAAATGAAGTGTAAGAAAAATAAAAATAGTCTGTCTCAAGTTGAATTTTGTATACATATGGTGCGTAAATAAGATAATATAAAATTGTTTTTGTTTTCACTTGCTTTGCAAATATTATGTCTTTCTCTGATATTGTTGTCCAGGTCTCCAAGGTTACACATTCGAGGAATAGAAATTCAAGGAAAACTTGAACATAAATTTCTTACGCCTTCAGATGAATAGTAAGTGATGAATAAAAATTTAGCATGATTTGTAAAAATTAAGTCATTTCCAGTAATATTATGTGTATGAATAAAGAAAATATGTTTCAGTCTTATTCATAATTTTTATCACTAAAATACCCCGAGCCACATTCGCTAATTGTGCTCTATTTAAGATAATCGTAGAACGATGTCATTAATTTTAAACAAAGTCTTTGACCTTCTGGTATCGATTACTACCACTGGTCAGTTATTGGCGTGGTGTAGGTCGTTTTATTTCTAGTGAAATGACTTTCGGAGAACCGACAAAAGTGTTTGAATTTGCTAATAAATTATACTTTATTCAAATTGTTTTAAAATTAAAATACGTTTCGAATTACAATATGTTGTACTTCGTCAGGAAAACCAGTGAAAAAGTAATAATAAGTCTGTATTATTCACTTGCTTTCCTCACGAAGAATTATGTACACTAATTCAAAACTTTGTATTTGATTAAATTTAATTTTTTATGTATTTACTCCGTTGGACAGTTACCATTTTAACTTTACCCCTATACTTCTTCTTTGGCAGCTTTGACTTAACTGGTAATCGCACTTTAAACGCTGAAAAATATATCATTTACCGAGATCTGCGTAAGCCGAGTGCCACACCCATAATGGGTAAAAGGCATGATGAGACAGACGACCACTGCGAAAAGTTTATAAATTCACACGCTAAACTATTTCTGAAAGTTGGTTATTGCATATCACTAGCAATGTTGTGTGATATGAAAGCTCGTTATCCAATCAGATGCGCGCGCAACTGTGTGATATGATCTTCTTATCACACGCTGTAATAACTGAGCGAACTAACCTAAAAAAAATTTATTTAAAAGTTTGACAGTTACAGATAATTTGATGAATTTACACGGATTAAGAAGGCTGGACCCTAATTTATAAAATTTTAACATAATTTTTGCTGAATTCTGATAGCAATATTGTTAGCATAATCTGTTTTAAAATTTTCATGTAAACTTTATATTGTTTTTTTAACTTAATGGATAACTAGTGTGAAATATCCAACTTTCAGCACTAGATATACAATATACTATATTTATTTATTTACTATAAGTTTTGAAAGGTTTTTAATCATTAATTTCTATTATCATTTTTGACTCGTAATGTACACAATTTAAATTAGTACAAGTACAAGAATTAAACTTTAAAAAATAAAATGTCCCTGTTATTTCAGAACCTGAACAGCAACAAATGGAAAGAATAAGATGTTATTAAAAAGTCAAGTCAAGTTCCAGGAGATATAATTAATAAAATTGTGCGCATTTGACATATGGAGCATAGGACGAGTCAACTGAAATCCCAGGCCAGGGTAGGAGAAGCGCTCACCCCACCACACCCCAGCAAGCAGCGACCGAGAATTGGAATGGCGAATGGCACAAGTGCGTAGTAAACGCAAACAGAAACTGGAATTAGGTGGGGTGAAGGGTACATGACCTTGGCCGATCCCTGTGAAGGGTTACCGACAGGCCTGGATTCATATTTTTTTAACACGCCGGACTGACAGGTATGGAATACTCGAAAAAGTTTTTTTTAGATTTTATCCCACTTGCATTTGACAGCTATTCAAATTCACCGCCGATAAAGCGCTGTCAAAATGACCGGTGCGATAATCATACTGTTTTAGCGCTGTATCTACAGTGTTCTAAAATTATTGTATAAAAAAATCTGGTGTGGGCACCACACTACTTTCTTATACAAATAAATTGTTTACTAGAAAATAAATTAAATACTCCTCCAAACTTAACTTGAAATTTATTACTTATGTATAATTTCAACATGAATAAACTCATTGCTGTAGTACGCATCGTAATATGTCTTATATTTATCGAAATATGGCGATTTGTAATATTTTTCAAAATACGGAAATTTCCCCAAATATGACTTAAATTTGTAAATTATTTTTATTACATTTCTTTACAATATTCGCGCCAGGAAATCCATTGCAGCAGAGCGCATCGTCATATCTCTAATATTTTTCGAGATATGACGATTTTTTTATATTTTCCGAAGAGCAACTTTGAGGGGCTGTAACTCGAAAACTATACAAGATATCAAAAAATATCTCCAGTTTTGTATTTTTCGTGCCATTTATAACAAATTAGTAAATTTTGAAAATTTTGAAATTTTTTGAATTTTTTTTCAAAATTTCGATTGGAGATATCTCGACAAATATGAAAGATATAGACTTGTAGTGCTCACCAATCGATTCAGCTCGACGAAATACATAAACCCTGAAATTTTCAGAAAATTCGGCCAACCGGTTGAAATGTTAGAGCAAAAAGTCTGAAAATGGCCAAATTCAGGCTAAACGTCAAGGGGTAACACTTGACTTTTTGGACCAAAAACGTCATTTTCAGACTTTTTGCTCTAACTTTCCATCTCGTAAAGCGATTTTTATGAAACTTTGCATACTTATGTATTTCGATGAGCTGAATCGATTGGTGAACACTGCAAATCTGTATCTTTAATATTTGTCGAGTTATCGCCGATCGAAATTTTGAACAAAAATACCAAAAAAATTCAAAATTTTAAAAATTTGCTAATTTGTTATATAAGGCACCAGAAACGCTAAACTGAAGAGAATTTTTGTATATCTCGTGTAGTTTTTGAATTACAGGCCCTTAAAGTTGCACTTCGAAAAAAGCCAAAAATCGACGTATCTCGAAAAATATTAGAGATCTGACGATGCGCTCTGCTACAATGGGTTTCTTAGCGCTTATATTATAAAGAAATGTAATAAAAAAATATTACAATTTTAAGTAAAGGATATTCCGATATTTTTCTATAGGTATGTGAATCTGTATTGAATGATTAATAATTACAATTTCTGTTATTTGTTTTATCCCATAGGAACTAAAATTAGTTTATTAATAATATTTGAAACATTATTCTAATAACAAAAATTGTCATTTAACATTAAACCAAAATTTACTGAGATGTTTCAAACTTGGTAGGTTTATCGAATTATTACAAAAAACTAATCAGCTCTTCCCAAGGGGATACAAATATAATACATAAAATATCAGAATTTTAGGTTCAGTATTTTTTTAAAAACCTAAAACGTGCTCATTAACTAAAAACTCATTACCGACTTTTTAGCATGATTCCTATACCTCTTGTACAGGTATGTGACGAGAGGTAAAAATATATTAGTAGCATTTTATTTAGAAAAAACTGTCGTAATGATATGAGTTTTATATATACAGAAACATTAAGAAGTATTTCATTGTAAGATTGAATGAATCAATATGTAGTAAACTACGCAGTTGTGCTCTTCACAAGTGCGACTCTGTGCTGTTGTGGGCCGGGGGTTGAAAGGCGAGCAAGTAAACGGCCGCCGGGCCAAGGGCAGCCCAGGGTGTCGAGGGGTGCTGGTGGCCTTGGCCGACTGAAGCGCGAGGTACAGGGCCGCTGGGGTTCGTTCAAGGGCGAGCTTTCACTTCGCACCCTCCCAAATCAACCGAGAATCCAAATATTCAACAAAACTATCCCGTGAGAGCGGTCACGATTACGCGATAGAATGACGTTGTTTATTAATATTATTAGAATATAATTACATATTTAATAAGAGTGTTGAATAATGGGATTATTTTTAGGTAATAAGTGGAATCGGATGGGTTATTGTTTAACAACGACAGTTGATGACTGTACGTTAAGTGGTGAAGACGCAGGCAGTTCTGAGTTTTATATCTTCACCCGCTACACTTTTAAGAATGAGAGAGTAATTAATCAGTTTGTTAGAGACATAGTAATAGATTGCTCAGGGATAGACTGAGTTCGATAGAGATCTACCACTAAATTATTTAAACATAAATATTTTCATTATGTTGTTGAAGATACAGCAGCGAATCTCTGTAAAACGGTACTTTGTTCATCGCCCTGTCACTGCGAACTCAATCTGAATGAATTAGTTTAGGCTCAAGTGTGTATGGCGAGTGTGAAATTAAGAATAATGTTGTTAAGAAAGTGGGAGTGAGTAAGTTGAGGTGGTTTGGACATCTTGAGCGAATGTCAAATGAAAGGTTGGTGAATATAAAAATGTGGGTGCAATTGAAGAAGAACGATTGCGTGGTCGTCCGAGGAATAAGTGGTTGGGTATGGTTGATAGTTTGTTGCGTGAACGAATGATGTATGAATGTGGACGAGGCGAAAGTGGTGGAATGTTTGGAGGAAATTGATTGTTGGTTGACCGTGTTTCTGGGTTCGTGCTACCCCACTAATTGGGATATACCCTGATGTTATGTATGTATGTGAAGGGTAATATAATAATATAAATGTAGGTATAAACAGATCACCCTGAAAAATCCTATCTACGTGTATGTTACGGTCCAAAAGGGATATAGCGGTGTTTCTATTGTTGAAAGTTTTAGGTAGTGGCATTCTATGAGTAAACTTTTGTTTTATTTTTCTGGTGGATTTATTTTCCACATAGCGCATAGTTCTCTCTCAATTTCAAATAGAGTATAGCGTTTCTCTAATCGTCTAATCCGCTAATTTAAATGACGTACTATTTATAATTTTACAGTGGTTCTCTTTGGGTCTCTCCCAAGTTGTGGGTGAAAATTAAAATGTGCAATGGAGTACTTTATTACAGTCACAAAATTGCAAATAAGTCATATCTATAACTAGACTCAAAAACATGTTACTAGATATAAAAATAGAGGTTTAAAAAATATTATTAATTATTAAGATATTTGAGTATGTTTCTCTATTTAAGCTACTCTGTCACACATCTATTCTATTTTAAATTCTTTGTAATTCTCTTATTATTGAGCTGTCAGATTGTCAAAGCGTCAAATAGTTGGCAACTAATTTTAAAAAATTTATTTGATTTGAATTCGTAACTAAATAACACAAATCACACTTGTTTGAGAATTCGCACGATTATCAAACCACGTGGTTAGGTCGACGCAACGAAATTAAATACATGTTGAATGACATAGGTTAGCAAATTTATCAATAATTATCAGTGGTTTTGACAAAAATAATTTTACAGTTTATAAATGTTTCTTCCTGGAATAAATGGTATTCATATATCTTTTAATTATTTAACACAGAAAGTTATTTTAATTCCATTTAAATAATTTTCTAAACCATATAAGTAACTACAATAATTTACAATCCCTACTGTTTGAGATCCACAACATATAATAACACTGACGAGACAACATTTTTTAAAAACTGCAGATAACCGTCAATTTGAATAAAGTTTGATAAAAAAAATTAAAAGAGCCCCAAGTGGTCCGGGGCGAGTTGGTCGTCCGCGCCACCCGTTCAAGGTCCAGCGAATGAATGGTCCCCTTCTTCCCGCGTTCCTCCTCTTTCACCTTGCTCTATTTCTGTCCCCGGCTCGTTTTTTCCTCGGTTTTTTCATGCGTGTTCCGCACTGAGTGGCCTCGGCTAGCGTGCGGTGCGAATCCCTCAAGGTCACGGGATGCTACGACTTGTGGTTCATTTCAGGTCGTTGGTTGCCCGCCTCGCCTCGGGTTTCATGTTTCCAAAAAAAAAGAGTTGCGCTTGTGCAATTCTTTTGTTATCTAGGTATTTACCTTTGTCTGGATACCTACAAGTTTTCCAAACATGAAATTTAAATTAAATCAAATGCAGTTTTTTAACTATATACTTCTATATAAATCATCATGAATTCTTATTTGAATTTATTTATGGGGTAAATAGTTCTGTGGTACTGGTAACGCATTCGATCCTCACAACCGACAAATTTTTGAAAATAAATTCCGAATAATTTCACCACATAAAATTACCACCTCTACCATCCTTGGAGGCAGTGATTTGACAGCTGGTAACCACACAAATGTTGGTGTTTGATAAGAATGATTTGATGACTGATTGTAATGTTTATATATTTGGGTAGTATGTTTTCAAGAGATGGACATATTGACCGGGAGATTGAAAGGCGCTCCGGGTAATTTCCTCGAAACGCGAATGTGTCTATAGATGCTCGATTGAGTGTTTATAATGGTATGTTAGTGTCTACATTGATGTATGGGTCTGAATGTTGGGTGTGAATGAAGAAGCATGAACGACGTATAACTCCTGTAGAAATGAGATATTTGAGAGGAGTGTGTGGGTACACGAGACGTGATCGTATGCGGAATACATTAGTGTATGGTGAGTGTGAGATTGAGAAGAATGTTGTTAAGAAAGTGGGAGTGAGTCAATTGAGGTGGTTTGGACATGTTGAGCGAATGTCGAATGAAAGGTGGGTGAAACTAATATATGTTGGTGAGATTGAAGGTGAACGATTGCGTGGGCGTCCGAGGAATAACTGGTTAGGTATGATTGATGGTTTGTTGCGTGAACGAATGATTCCAGACGAGCATGTATGAATGTCGACGAGACGAAAGTGGTGGAATGTTTGGAGGAGATTGATTGTTGGTTGACTGTCGTGCTACCCCACTGAGTGGGATATAGCATGATGTTATACTTGTATGTATGAGATTGAGGATGAACAATCGTCAGAGAAATAAATGGTTAGTTATGATTGATGGTTTGTTGCATGAACGAATGATTTCGAGTGTGAAGAATAGACGAGCATGTAGCATGTATGAATGTGGACGCCGCGAAAGTGATGAGCCAGGATAGGAATTTATGATTGATGGTTGATGTGTTTCAGGGCTTGTGCTACCCTACTGTATGGGATATATGAATCAATAACGAATTATTTAATAGGTAGCATAGTGTATAATTACTTGTAATCGTAGAGCGCGATGCAAAGCTATTATCAGCTTAGCAGAGAGAGACGTAAGGGGCGGGTAAAAATTAACCTTGGACAATCTTATCACAATGTCGAAATATCAGTTTTTGTTTCTTGTTCCGAATTATTGGGAAATTAAATTCAAGGTTAATACGTCATATTTGCGCACGGCCAACTGCCAGCATGAGACACAAATATCATATAGGTACCTATGAACTTTGATATTAAATGTTCATATTCTAGGAAAATTTTATTGATTGACATTGTCATATGTATACTTGTAATATTATCAAATAAATAATGGTAATTCCCAGATATATACACATACAAATAAATAAATGTATCACGCCATTTACCCATGTCTGAGATTGACACTTCCTTCAAATAATACTCCCCAAATATATTAGTTGATCCAATAATAGTTTCTTTACATAAATAATTGTATCTATTTAAATTTATTTGTTAAAAATTTCTACATAAAGTTAATATCTTGAACGTACGTTAGTAACTTCGCATAACAATTTTGCGTCATGGTTAAAAATCATTTTCACTTCATTTACTTTCGCATACTATTTCATGCTTGAACATTTATTCTTTGCAAATATTTCTCTTCTGTACTTTCACCCATGATTATCACTCATCAAATTTTATTTCCTTTAAATCATCCTAATAACATTTACGACAAATAAAATATAATAAACCTTACACGTTTACACGTATGGAAGTTTCAGGTTACGGCAGCAGTAAGTACAAAGTCTATTCGCATTGTTATTACTGTTTTATCATATTCTACGTTTATTTGCAAAGAATGTAAACAAATGATCGCGATTACTAATAAACAAAGTATTTTTATTTTAAAAAGAACACAGGAAAAATTGAGCGTCTACTAAAATATACAAATGCAACATGCAACATTAAATGAAGTTTTTATTGTGAAGACCTCTAAGAATTATTTACAAATTACACAATAATCATTCTTATACCTATTAACAAACATTTTTATTTATGAAATGTGTGATTGTAAAGCAACCTTTCCAACCCTTCCATGCAATGGTAACATTGTAAAGTATATGAGGGTCGTTGGCCTTCAGATGAAAGTAAAACGAGATGAAATATAAGCCGATCATTTTATGGTGGACAGGTATAAGTGGCGAGACCCAACAATGAAACTGAAAGTGAATTCTTCAAGTTCTGGGTACAGAAAGAGTCACTTTCGTTTTATAGGAGTGACCCAGTTTCATAGCTTAGAATAACTATTAAAATTGTGTGAATTATACAGAACTCAACAATCATTTAATTGTTTTTTAATTTAATAAAAGTTACTTTTGGTTTTCATTTTTTAAATTTTAATTAAAAACTATCTCGAAGAAGTAGCAAAAAATATAGAATTTAGCATTTTTGATATTGCTGTAAATTTTTACCTATTCACTTTACAGCAAAAATATAAATACAAAATTTGTTTAGAATTTAAAAATGCATACAATAAGGCCCATTTGTTTACCTAAATGTTAATATTTCACGATATATCAATCAAATTAAAAGTAATATTTATTAGAAAAATTGTAATATGGTCATGAAAAATTAAACAAACTAAAAATATTTAACATTTTATAAAACAGTTTTAGATTTATTTATTTAACAACAAAAAAATGAACTGTCAAATTCACTATTCTAAAATTACAACCAACTGGGATTGTGAATATCTTTTGTATTTACACTTTTGCTGTATTTTTAACATAAGTGAGCGTTCCAGTATTATTAGATTTCAGTGATAGTAGGCCCAAAAATTGTTTAAACTTGCTGGAGTACAGCGCCACGCTAGGTACTCGTTTGTTTTGACATTTAAGTAGAACTTTCATTTTTTCTGATGTTAATTTTATAATAAAATCGGTGAAATTAAAGTGAATTAGCATGAAACAACTGCAGTACTTTGTTTATTAGTGGGTTACAATTCTATAGCAACACTTACTTTTTGTATTTGTATTCGTTTGTTTCTTGTTAATATTTATATACATAACCTATAATGAAATAGTGAATATCTGAATGTAGTGACATCAATTTAAGTCTACTTTGTACCTACATCTATTCGTAACCAGAAACTACAGTAGATAGGAGGTAGGATTATTCAAAAATATATCTTCTTAGCAACAACTCTCTCCCGCGAAATCGTGTACAATTGGCGTTGTTCGTTCAGCGCGGTGCCCTGACCAAATAATGATAAATCACGAATTTTTTGGTGAAGAAGTCCGTACAATTTACTACAGACATGAGGTATCGAGGCCAGCAGCGCGCGGTCACTTTCACCGCTGCACTTTCACTTGGAGATCACCGCCGGCAGACTGTTCGGTGATCAGCGACCTCTATTTCAACATGTTTTGTGTTCTGTAAGATTCGTTGTCTCTACCTGATGCCTGCCGCTTGCGAGGTCACTACTTTTTAATACCACAAAAAATTCAGTTTTTCGCTTCATTTTTCAGTAGCTACTGGTTAGAAGTATGATTAGATGTTTAAAGTTTATTCAGGTCCAATTTTTTATGTTGTTTGAAAAACAATTATTTATTTTGTGAACAAAAGATAAAGCTATTTATTTTTATTATTATTTTACTTTACTTTTTACTTGTAGTATGATACAATTTCACTATTCCTACGTTCTCATTTTTATCTGTAATCATGCTAAAAATTTGATAGTAAGTTTTCAATGGATGCGCATGTTTAGAATACGATTTTAATAGTCGATGATGTCTGTCTGTGTGGATCTTGAGAGTTACGGTTTTTCAAAAACTACTAAACT
This sequence comes from Poecilus cupreus, assembly GCA_963942605.1. Classification (NCBI taxonomy): domain Eukaryota; kingdom Metazoa; phylum Arthropoda; class Insecta; order Coleoptera; family Carabidae; genus Poecilus; species Poecilus cupreus. The sequence goes on along the minus strand of OZ012714.1, from coordinate 348,676 downwards.
GAAAATTTTGGTATTTCCTATATGTCAATTGTATCCCCTTGGAAAGAACTGATTAGTTCTTGGTGATAATCCAATAATTGGAAGTGGTAGTTTACTTGAAGCCCTATCAAGTTATTTTGAAATATTTTTTGTTATTAGAATAATGTTTCAAATATTATTATCTACAATTGTTTGAAACATTTGTCTTTTAGTGTCACTATTTACGAATTACAATAGATTAAAAAAATATATATTTTGACATTTCTTTTAATCTGTTAACCTGAATAAAACAAAAACGCTTGAAAAAGTGTCATAATTTTTTGAAGAGATTAAGCGTTTTTTAATAGTGGTGGTCCGTGTTCCTGCATTATTTGATAAGAAATCTATGCAGAAGGTATTGTGGTGCCCACAACAGTTTATTATAGTTCATATTTAGTATTTGAATGTTGAGTAATGCATTAACCGGAAGTGGTAATTTACTTAAACTACGAAACATGTCTGTTATGATTTCAGTTTATCTCAAGTATTTTTAATCGTTTAAGCTTGTATGTATTTTTAACTAAATGAGCCCTTTTAGAATTTTGCATAGTTACTACGCATAAGGGCGTATAATCTAGTCACACCGACACTGCGTATGTATTCGTGTGTGTTATTTGCTACGTGCCAAGGTCGCGACGATGCTCGTTGATAATAAATTCCAAATAGCATTATAAAAACGCTATTTACCGAACGTATCAGTTTGACCTTGCTTCGGCTCGAGAGGACACTCCGCGACCTCGCTGCACACACACACACATAATGCTGTGCGACGAGTATCATATGCAAAGCCCTTGAAAACTACAATGTGTTCTGGTTTCATTTCTCTTCCTGATTATTACTCTTACTGTCTTTATGCTTTTGCCCTTGGAGAATGCTGTTTGTCTGTTATTATTTGTCGGGCCTCTGTATTAGATGTTTGATATTTACTTTCAAAGAACGATTTCCTTGTTCGTGGTACGTCCTTTCCATCAAGGCTGTGGGATCGAATTTTGGCGAAAGAAATGTTCAAGTGTAAACTTACAATGATAACCTGTGGAGGGTTGGGTTGGTGACGCGTGTCGTGGGCCAGGTTATTGATTGCGGGCGCCCACACGCGCCCTGTCCACACGTCTCGCCACCTGTTGCCTAGGCCTGTGAAGAGAGCGAGAGAGAAAGGGTGTAAAACAAAACAGTTGAGATATTTTCACCAGGACACGGTTTATTCTGACAAGCCTCTCGGCACACAGTTGAATTTTTTCCAGATATATTATAATAGTTATGATAATCCCGTTATTACAAAACAAATGTAGGTAGTTATGAGCACTCACTCATAGATTGTGAGTGTTGAGGGGGGTAATGGATGTGTCGGCAGGTTGCAGAACAACGGTCGGGTCCACGTTACAACAGCGAGCAAGGACGAAGGACGACACAAGGATGCGGGACTCGGGTGGAGCCCCGTCAGTCTCTGGGGTGGCGGGCGCGCGGGCGTGGGGCCATACACTTACACGCACGCAAACCTACCTATAGTAGTAACTGACGACCCTACAAACTAAAATGCAATGAACGATCGGATGATGAATGAATGGGGGCTGTTTGCTGATGACTTACAAATCGAGAGATACGTAACACAAAAATTCTACTATCACATATACATATTTCATAATATTATATATTAATTATTTGATAATTACATTACGCTTAATATAGAATAGTAATATATAATAATTATAGGATTCGTGCGCTTCAGTCCTTCATAAATAGGTAAAGTATATGAGATGGGACAAGAGTAATGTGTATGAATACAAACGTGCACGGATGAGATGATGAATGAAGTGAGCCTAACATATCAGTCCTGTTCACATGATTGTCTCAGCAGCGGTGCGACCCGGCACACATTCGCACACTAGTCCTCTGAATAAATAGTAAAAACAACAAGAACAACAACAACAAAGACGACACAACGCGCGCGTCACACCGCTCCAACGAACCACTGTCTTAGTCCACGGAATTTGTACTAGATCACACGGCGGGTATCACACCGCAGCCACGGCGGCCTCAGGCTTCCAGCATGGGCTTGAGCCGCGGCGACGGCGACGGCGACTTCTTGGACAGGTTGAGCGGCTGCTGCGAGTCGGCAATGTCCACCTGCAGCTCCACCAGCTGCTTGGCGGGCGACACGGGCGCGGGCGCCGGACTGGCGGACGTGGAGTGCGCCGGACTCTGCGGGTGGAAGTAGATCCGCGGCACGTCGCCGGGACCCTGCGCCGGTGCTTGCGGCATCAGCACGTAGCCCGCCCGGCACGGCGCCTGCGTCGTCGTAATCACGGACGTGCCGTACGCCACGGGCGGCGACGAACTGCTCGGCCACGACACCTGCGGGTACGGGGACTGCGCCTGGTGCTGCTGCTGCTGCGGGGAGGCACACACCAATAGGCTGCCACCCATGATGTAGTTGTGGATGATGTCGGTGCGCTTGAGCTGTTCCGCCGTCATGCGCGGACCCTCCATCAGGCTCTTGGCCAGCGTGGAATGTGTGCTGGACAGCGAGCTGGGCTGCGGCTGCGACACCGGCGGGCTGACCGACGGCCCGGCCACCGCCGCCGCCACCGGGTACTGCTGGTGCACGGCGGGCTCGGCCTCCGCGCTGTCCTTGGCGTTGCGCAACGCGCGGAACTTCTTGTGCGGCTTGTACGCCTCATCCATCAGCGAGTTGGTGTCGTACAGCGGCGGGGCTTGCAGCACACGTTTCAGCACCGGCATGTCCTCCACGGAGTGCGAGGACGAGCCGGTGGACAGAGAGGCGGACGTCTTGGTGTCGTCGGGCTGGTCCTCGAGCGACGAGCGCGGCGACGAGCACAGCGACGTGGGCGCGCTGCCGGGCGCCAGGCGGTCCACGCGCGTCTCCGCGCCGGACTCGATGCCGGAGTCACTGGGCGAGTCGAGCTTGCGGAAGGTGCGCGGCAGCTGTTGGTGGTGATGGTGTGAGCGCACGGGCGTGATGGTGAGCCCGTTGTGCACGAGGTGCGCCGCGGCGGCCAGCTCGTCGTCACCCGACGAGCCCGAGTTGGCGCGGTGGCGGTGCGGACACAGCCCGCCCGCTAGCGTGGCTGCTAGCAGCGGTGCGCTGCTCGCGTGATGGCTCGCAGCCGCCGCCGTGGCCGCGGCGTGATGCGCGTAATCCATGGATGAGATCGATGCGGCCGCTACGGACGCTGAGATTTCCGCCGAGCACACGCTCTCCGTGCTCGACACAGAGCCTAACGGACTCTTGGCTTCGTCGATCGTCACATCGGAGCCGGAGGACCAGGACGAGCCCGCGGGACTCTTGCTGTCGTCTTCATGCTGCTGATGCTGGCCGTGGTGCGACGTGACTGTCGCCGACCACTGATGCTGGTGCATCTGCTGCTGTTGCAGCTGTTGCTGTTGCTCGGTCATTTTGAAAGCGAGTAATTTTTCCGAGTGCAACGTATTCAATGTGCGCAGATCTGGGATTTTCTTCATGAGTTCTTGGCACGCGTCCGGCTGACCGGGGCGGTTCTGCGCCATGACGGAGTGCAGAGCGTTCCGCAGTTTGTTGTGCATGCGCTCGATGAGCTCGGTGTTGCGGAGGCCGGGTCTGTCGGCCGCGATCACCACCACCGAGCAGAACAAGCCGATCTCGGCGTCGGACAGCCGCAGCGAGTTAATGCGCTCGGCAAAGTCGAACATGGAGTCCATGAGGAAGCGGGCATTGGAACTGTTGTGGATGGAGTCTCGGCGGAGCACTTGGCCGTTGAGGCACACCATGGACGAGGTGTGCGCATCGAACATGCAGGCGAGACGCACGAGCAGCACCTCGAACACGCCGGCCTTGAGCAGCGTGACCTGGTCGTCTTGCGCTAGCAGCGCGAAGCCGGGGATGCGCTTGGCGAACTCCACGACGCCGCGGATGGCGGGCGAGAAGCGTTTGCTGAAGTCCTGCAGCAGCTCCTGCTGGCCGGTGAGCGGCTGCGGGTTGGGGTTCAGCGGGCACGCCTGCAACACAAACACACCAGGCTGACATTAGTGACGTGTGGGTGGCATGGGGCACGGGTTCGCCGTTTGACCTTTGCGCGCGCGGCAGATCGTTCTCGTCAAGGTCGCGGTTCGTCCGCCGCGCGACAACTGGGTCGATCGATAGCGAGCGAGCGAGCACCGAATGCACGCGCGCGCCCTTGAACGCCCGCGACCTCGGCGCTCGCGCTCGACAGCTCAACGCACAACGTGCGCACACCGCCCGGACAAATAAACATTCCGACAGACAATCAACAACAATATCATTTCGAATTCATTTCTTGAAAATACTATTATTTTAATAAAATGAAAACTAACTAAAATTACAATATTGTTACAGTTTGTACTCACCAAAGTCGGCGGACAAGCAGTGTAGGAGGGTTGCTCGCGAGCTCTTGTCAGCATGGGTTCCACCTTGTCGCGCGTAAAGTCGCAGGTGTCAAGGTGCGCGCGGACCACGGTGGCGAGGAGGCGCTGGTCGTCCTCCAGCTCGGCGGCCACGGCCTTCTCCAGCGAGCGCGAGTTGCTGCTCTGCTGCATGGCGGCCAGGATGCGCGCCTTCTCTCTCTTGGGCACGCGCCCGAATCTGACGGCTGCACAGAAAGAAACAAACATGCACTTAATAACGGTCGCCAGGTGTACAACACAGACAACAGCTGCCAGACATGACACACACACACACACACAACGTAATGTAACGTATCGTACGAGCATTATGATAGTTGACGACGCCGTTGAGGATGCCTTTCAGGATGGGTAGCTCGTCCCCCATGCTGCGGCGCACACAAGCTGCACGTGCACGCATGCACTCGCACACAATTCAATGCACACTGGGACACTGCACTCGTCACTTTCGCTGTTTGCGTTAATAGCGCGCGTAATCCAGCGCGACACGTGAACGTTTGAAGAACGCGCGCGCGACACAACAACGTTCAGTGGAATGATAGTGGTCGCGGCCGGCAGCCGGTGGCGCGCAGGACCGCCCCCCACTACTGTACGTACCCTTGAACTTGGCTCGCGGCGCTGACGCTGAACGTGTGTGTGAGGGTGCGAACAACGCACTCGGTGCGCGCGCACACACACACACACACACACACACCGACACCAAGGCCACGGCACGGCCTCCTTGCGGGCTTTCCGCTAAATTCGCATACTTTCCCGCCAAGCATAAGCGTGTTCGTGGTTGCGCGCCACCGTGCGCCACTAATCAACAACAATTGCACATTGTTGTCGATGGAACAAAGTGCGGCGCGTTGCGAAACAACAGAGTCAACTTTCTACGACGCGGGCTAGTGAAGTAAAAGTGATCAGATCGGGTGAAAACAAATCGCTGATTTCACAATTTCATCTGAGCGCGTTGCGCAAAACGGCGCGCTGCACGCAGCAGGAGTTAGTAAAAGTAGGGGCAGCCGCAGCCTAAGTGCGGCGGAGTCATTGTGCCAGTTAGTGGCGAGGTTGTTGTCACCGCTGCGGCGAGGCGGTTGACCTCGGCTTGCGCGTGCGCCGTTATGCAAGTGGCCGCGCACGTTGTTGGGAAACAACTTTCGAACGGGGTTAGTGTGACCCAGTATCGCGAACGTCGGGTCGACGAACCCGTGCGACCCGCGCACAACTCGCGCGCGCACATTCACGCACCGCCGAGTGCACTGACCCGGCCATCGATCTTACACACACACACACATACATGTACGCACAATCAAACACAACTTACCATCTCTGCTCATGCCGACGGCGATGCACTTCTTCAATCGACAGTACTGGCAACGATTGCGATTAATCCGTAAAATGGAACACTGTTGGTTCTTGGTGCACGGCCGGTACTGGATCTTCTGTTGGATGCTGCGGCGGAAGAAGCCCTGCGAAGCAAGATCAGTCGCGTGAGACTCGGTGCTGTTGCATGTGCAGCGCGCAGCGTCGTCGTCTGCGGCGGGGTTGCGGCTGGACGCCGGCACCGTGCACGTCATCACTGCCATCAGGCACCCACTAACACCACCCCACAGCCCATGTACAAGCAAACACAAACGGACCGCGAAACACTGTGCGAACGTGGTGATGTCTGGCAGCGCGGGCTAGCGACTGAACCCGCGAGTGCGGAGTGCTCGGCGTGCACAGTTAGCCCGCTTGACCCACTTGTCGGCCGTTCACCCGCCCAGCGCTCGCACGGAGCGGCTCGCGACTCTGCGAGGCCGCCGTGAAAGTGAGAGCCAAGCCGTCTCTCTCGCTCTCACTGCTGCCCGCACTCTCTTTCTCTCTCGCGCTCACGCGTTCCATTACATATATATATACCTTGTCCATTTCAATACTATTACGTCAATTTTTACTCTAGAAACTGATTGTTTTACCCCAATATGAAACCAAGCATTTCATTTCGAAAAGATAGCAAACAAACAAAATACAACATTGTTTGTTTGTGTGATCGAGTAAATCAATGATATAGAATGGAATGATTCATGTGGTGCGCGCGCGCATTGTTCCAGTTTCGCGGCGATTTTTAGCGCTGGCATTTCCGTATCGTATGTAATGTAGTGTTTTCCCTGGATTAGTGGGTGAGTAGTGCGGCGCGCACGCGCGGGGTCGTTGAACCGGCCAGCGGGAGTCAACGTTCGCAAACAGGTCGGGTCGCCGGCGGGGCGAAATTACGTAAGTCGCGCCCCGCGCTGCACTTTTCCAGCCGACCTGGATTATTTGAGAGCGCGTGACGTCAGCTACAACGAATTCTGTGCCTCGTTTGTTTACGATACGCTGAGCGGGTTCAGCGAACTCGCTGTTCGCTGTTCGCGCTCGCCTCGCGTGTCTTTGACCGGCCAGGTGTGAGCAACGTTCTCTCGAATGTTCGCTGTGACGTCACGTGCGCCATCTTCCCACCACCGTGTGTACTTATACTTAATACAACCGCATTGTGCTGGTCAGTGCCACATTGGGGTGTACAACATCATTACTTATTATTTCTATACAATATAAATGTGCAGATCTGATTTCTGTGTAGAGTGTAGTATCTAGTGTGCGTGTTTTGCTTCGCTTTTGTTTTCCATGGGTCAGCAGCACGGGCCAATGACCGTCTTAACTAGGTTGACGCACTCGGTGCACCACGCTGCTAGTGCTAACGGTGACGCATGCGCGAAAGGCTATTGTCCGCTGTGGCGACGCCGGCCGACTGTATCCGAAACTGTTCGCTCTAATCTTTGGCCAAGTTCCCCCCAATATTTCTCACTTCAAACTGGCGACCTTTATCTCCATGAACTGCTAATACACATGTGATCGTTACGGACGTGCTTTGTTTTTCTCAATCGACCTCATTTGCTAATTTATTACTTTTTTTCATTTTATTTTGTTTGTTCCGGAATTAGTAGACCAACGAAAGTTTCACGAATCCTTTAACATTTTATATCCGATACGTACATTTCTACGGGACTGTACGCTCACGAAACTGCACGCATCAATATAATATATATTGAATAGAGATGTGTGCTCTGAGTGAGCATTTATTAATGAATAAATATGAAAGATATATAATAGAGGTATGTGTGAAATGTAGGTACGATGGTAAGGGCGGTGACACGGCGCTCGGTGCAGTCACCTCGCGGTTCACCCCGCTGTCCCGTTAGGTGCGCGCGCACTGCCGCGTTCCTGCGGCGGCGCCGCCACCGTCGGCTCGGCAGGTGCAGTGCAACGCCGCAGACGGTTCGTTCAACTCACCACGGTACAGCACCCGACCACCCACCCGACAGAACAATGACCTCATTACATCGAGATATTATTACATTTTACAACAAATAGGTACTTGGCAAATCGAAATTCCTTTCAACCGTAAATAATGATGGTTCCTAGGGTTGGAGCGTCAGCTGCCAGGCAGCGGGCGTGGATCCTTTCTTGTTCGCGTATTTTTTTGCCGAACAGGAAGAGAAAGGTTTGGGCTGTAAATTGAAGGGTTGTGTAATGTTGCAGGTGGCGCGTGCAGGTAGATCGGCCGTGAACCGCGCGGCCAACCTCGCAAGTTCATCGGTCCCGCCGCTGCCGCGCGCTACAGGCTACAGGAAGCCCAAATGTCAACGGAATATCGAATCTCAAGGTGAAGACTCGCGACACAAAGAGCCATTTCCGACGCGCAGTGTTCGTTGGGCGGTTTTCGGGCGAACCTTGAAAGTTTTTTGCCGGGCGAAGGCCGCCCGCGCCCGGACGTTGACACGGCCCGACCGACCTTCAACCTTCTTTTTGCGTTTGCGTTTGTATGGGCAGTGATGACGGCTGTTTAATAAATATAATTTAGCTTATTACCTTGCAGCCTTCGCATGAATGCACCCCATAGTGGAAGCCGGATGCTTTATCTCCGCAGACCCGGCACAGCACTGTGGTTCCATCGAATTCTGTAACAGAAAACACACGCGCTGGTTAGACTGGTTCTGAAAGAAAGTGCGTGTGACTTTCTCTTTCGTGCGGCAGCAGCAGCAGCCGATGACATAAGAGAAAGCAGGGAGACAGCGAGATATGGTAGATGTATGTACCTATGTTAAGGGCAGGTTCGCGGTGCGGCGTCGGCGAAGCCGTGTCGGACTCCGGTACCCGGGGCTGCGGGCAGCACTGCCCGCTGCTGTCCGGCGACAAGATCATTGTCGACAAACACTAACAAACACTTCACAACAACACACGTACACCTTTCACTGATTGAATCCAAACAACACCACCATATACATAGACAGCAAGTTAAGTAAGTGAGTGATGCTCTCCGAATGCGACCGGCTCCTCCGGAGGAACTAGCGAGAGTGAAAGTACCGGCGATGTCCAGAGAGGCTCTGCGGCCCGAAGTCGGCTACCATAGTAAATAACACGGGACAACGCGTTGTTCGCGTGTACCTGAAGGGCAGCGGGCCGGCGGGCGTGGGGGAAAGCCGCGAACTTGGGTTCATCGTATTTTCAAGTTGGAGGTCACTGACAACAATGCCGCACTCAGCCAATCGCGGCTCGCCAAGCGTTCGAGCCGAGCCGAGCATTGGCTGGCGGCGCGCGGGGCTCCGCCTACCAGGCCCCTCCACATCGCCGAGTTCAACGCACCCGAACCTTGACTGAATTACCCAGACAAGCATGCAGCGCTGCGGCCAAGGCCATGGGCAGAGCGCGGGGCGGCGGGCGCAGCGAAGGGCGACGTTCTGCGGTGCCGTGCGATGCCCTCGGCGCGTCGCACTCACCCCCAGCTCCACACAACCCTCGGACGACCCGTGCGACAACATTCCGAGATCAGCGAGAGGTTGCTTCGGGACAGTGACCTAGCAATTGCCATCGCCATCGGCTGGCGTCGGCAGAGCTCGTGCCCGCGCTGTTTCCGAGGTCAGCGCGAGTCACTTACCCCACTGGTACACAAACTGCGCCATGCCGATGCCGTGTGCCACCAAAAGTGAGTGAGATGACGACACGGCACGCACTCGCAGGAATTTCGCTTTTGATTCGGTGGCCCGGGTCGGCGACTGGCCGTGGCCCAACACGCGGAAACCACCCCCGTGCCCGCGCTCCGCCCGCTTCGCTTGCTCAACGCGCTCGCTCGCTTTACTTATTACGCTCGATTGTCTTAGCCTTGACATCGAAATTGCCGAATCAGTCCAGTGCCTCTCGTTACAATAATTAATGAAACTACGCCGTGTTGCTGTGCATGCTTAACGTTTCTTCCACTTGGGCCACTTTCACCTCAATATACCCCTCAAATTACTTTATGAGGGTAGTGCCAGTCCACCCTAGCTCGGCCATAATAAAACGATAAAGATGATTATGACTTTACTACAAATTCTCTCAACGTGTCTACGGACAGTCGCAGTTCACCGAGCTAGATTTTACGCTTTGCGAATAGCCCAATTAAATCATCGTAATTGTGATGTGCACACAGCAGCACGGCACACGGCCGTCACGCTCTGAAAGTGATTCACTTTCAAGCCGCTGAGCGTCGCGTCGCTAGTCGTATGTAACAAACAATACGAAATATCTTTCACTAACCACGCACACATACACACACTTGCTTTCACATGCTTCATTCACTCCTTCCAATGTCTTCATTGCATAATTCCACTACTTTTCCCATTACTAATCTATAAACATAAACAATAACGCGGCAATAATAAATAAATAATAGATTATACAACAATAGCTCGTTGACATATTTTAAACTATTTTGTGTTGTTTTAATATGTATTATTTAACATATTTTATTTAAAATCGGCACTAAAGTACGCCAAAATTGTCATTTAAAGCTCTGAAATCGGCACTAAAATAATAATCTATTATACTACGATATTGAGCAACTCAGTGTTAGCAACCGTACAATAATTAATGTACAAGTAGGATAATTTTGGCAGTTGTACGTTGTATGATACTAAATTTATACGTAAAATGATACTATATGTGCAAAATTCACGAACTAATTAATTCGTATGAACAAATAAAACATGCAATTTTAAATATTATTTACGATAATTTCATTGTTCGAAGTTGGCAACACTGAGTGTAAGTTTCAATGTTTCACAGAACTGACATATGTAAACTTAACCTATAATAATATTTTTAAAAATGTTTTTTTCTTATTTTAGATTTCAAATAAAAATTAATATTTACCGCGGCACTGAAGTTGAAAAAAAAAGCAACTGATGAATTATATTTTAATGAGAAGAAGATCAATAGACAGGACACGTGACTTGGAATAATAACAATTACAAGATATTTTAATTACCAATGTACTAGTTGTAATTACTTTAAACTATTATTAAAAGTGAAGATTGCCAAGTAAGTGTTTCATCAAGTATACATTCATCCGTATTATCAGACAAGTAGATTTACAAAAGGGATTAGCGCTAACTCCATTTTTATTATTAGTCGTAACTTCATGTTTCATTCTCAGTACATATTTATATTAACAAAGGTTATAGTTAAGATTGGTTAACAAAAAATTGTTTAATCAATTTATAAACAAAGTTACAGATGTTGAAAAATGGAGTTAGCTTTAATTCCTTTTGTGAATCTGCTTGATAAGAGTCTATTGTGATTGAAGTTTTAATTTTAGAATTCGTATAAAAAAAATGTATCCTTGGCGATCTTGGTGGTTTAGTGGTTATATCAATAGCCTAGCACACCAGAGCTCGTGAATTCGAATGAGGCGACATATGGACTTGAGTTAGTCCTCTTCCCAATTCGATGAAATGAGTCGATCCAGAATGGAATGCGTTGGTGATCTTGGTGGTTGGCGGAGGCAGGAGAATACAAATAGGCAAAGGCAAGTGACGTCAGTGAGGATTGAACGATTGAACGAAAGCAGTAGTAAGTTGTGTGTAGTGCAAGGACCGCGTGAGATGACAATAGAGGTGTAAGGCGTGCGTGTGTGTGACACGCGTCTCCCGGCGCTCAGTCAACGAACTCGCACCGGGCACCGTTACATTTACCTGCGGTCGGCTACGAGTGCGAACCGCGTGCCCTGGCGATGCATCGACCCCAGCTCCGCGGCTAGTCCGTTGAACTCGGTTAGCCGGTCGGCAAACTGCAGCGCGAACTCATCGGTCTCATTTCCGCGCGCCGCATCCAAACATCGAAAGTAAACATTACGCGTCGCCCGCTCTGCGCGCCATCCGACGGCCGGAGGCTCAACCATGCTACGTGTGCGCGAGCTCACAGGCGGCGCCACTGCGCCACTGTCACTGTCAAGTGCACCAGCACACAAATAACAACTATCTTATGTATGATTTATCTCTCCGTATCAACACATTCAACAACATAAATACCAATAATATTGTTACATATTCCACATTCAAAAAAATACATGAAACAAATTAGCAGTAGGTATTGTTTGACAAACCTGGGGTGTAAGCCTGGTTGCGAGCCCGCTCCTTCATCGCGCCGAGTACAGAGGCTACCAGCAAGTCACGAGTTCACGAATTTTAAGTGTAACCAGCAGCAGAACTGGGTGCGAACTGCAGCGCCGCGACGCCGGCCGGTGGTTGTAGCCGCGCTTCGCGGCGTGGGCGCTTGCATGCTACGCACGCGCCCCCCAACCCCAAGCACCTGTAGAACGTGCCCGGGCCACGTGCAGAGATGCTGGGGCTGTACCGGACACGTGCAAATCGTCCTTCACAATTAACTACTGCTGGGTTATTTTTGAAATTATAACAACAATAATCTTTATTTTGGAATTTAAAATTTGCGGGAGACCAGACATTTTTATCAGTAATTGATAAAAAACAATAGGTACTGTTTATTTTGCAAATGAATTAATAAATTTATTATCACGCCAGGAGCGCATGCATCTGCTTAAAATTCAATGAGTGCTATCCAATTTCCAATCCCTCGAAACTTGTCAAATGCCGAATTCATACAGCCATTTTCATTTAATTTAATTTTAGTTTATCTTTTTAAAATGTATCATTCATTACAATATTAAATTAATAAAAATGAATGCATTCAGCAAAGCACGTCATGTGTCACCTTTAAGTCTGTTAATTTTAAATATTGAAATTATAAATACACAAATAGTTGTGCGATTCATGTTTTGCAAGCATGGAGTTTTTTACATAGTGATCATGATTTGTGACAAGTGATTATGTGTTCATCATATTATTTTATTATTTAAAAATGTAGAAAAGAAATCCTAGTTAAATCGTTTGTTCAACAAACAGATTCCATAGGGAAAAATTTCTTCAATAATCTTTTGAAATCTATGTTACTACATCATGATCATAAGAGCTTATTTATTTTTGAATAAAATTTCTTTTTTATCAGACATAAAATTGTATTTTCTCATTTCTGATCAGTTCTACTTTTCTTCATATTTTAGCAAAGAATTTCAATTCTCAATAATATTTAATATAACCTTTTCAATCACAAATGTCAAAATTTTTTGTTTTCATTTAAAAGATAAGTGTTGGTTATCTTATAAATTAAATTAAATGAAAATGAGAACATAAATTAAACGATTGCATGAATGCTTACATTTGGTAATACGTATTTATTTTTTAAATTAAAATAAATTTAAATTAAATGTTGATGAAAAGGGCTGCATGAATTCGGAATAATATTCATTTGGCAAAGATTTGAACCAAATTGAGTTAATATTTATTAAAATTGCGTATTGTGATTTGAACTTGTCGGGCGTGAATTCTGCGGACTTAAGAGTTTGTTTAGAAAAATGTGAGCGAAGCGAGCTAACTTAAAAATGAATTTTAGTTCGTATCTCTGCTGATTTAGCCATTTTAGATCGTTGCACATTTGACAAATGAACATTAGAAAAGTTTAAAAAAATTGGAAATTAGATAAAATGAATTTTAGGCTGGTACCATGAGCTCTGTTTTTGGATGCTTCAAGCGAAGTGTTTTAGCCTCGGTACAATGTTCTAATATTATCTTATAAAAATATACTTAAAATCAAATTGGGAATTGATATAATTCTCTGTAACGTCAATTCAAAGAATTTTATTATAAAATAATTTTAGAACACTGTAACAGCTCTAAAACACTAGTCTTGAAACACGCAAAAACAGAGCTTGTGGTAGCAGCCACTATATATAAAGTTAACTCGATTCACTGTATCTACGAACACGCTATACTAATTAGAATTTCCAAATGACACATTCATTGACGTCATTTCTAAAATGATGTCATTCTCAATCTCAACATGTCTTCACATTCTTCTATTGCAGTATTCGGATTAAATAAAATTTCATTGAATAAGGGAGTTGTGTGATAGAAAATAAAACTATGCATATGTAGTGTCAGAATCAGAGGCATCAACTTTCACGCGTTACGTAACCCGTTCGTCTTTCGTGAAGCGTCACGTGGTTTTCTCCTTTCTCTACTTTCGGTATCGCTTCGCCGTCATCGCTCGCTGCTACTGACGTCGCACGCATCACGTTTACGGGCACGCACCACTCGTGCCTTCTTAAATATTTTCCAATAATAAAACATCGAGCAAAACAGCAAAATGTTGAGTTAGATTTTGATGGCAGGCTAGTTGTGTGTCGTGCGAGGTGCGAGGCACAGATCATGCGTGTGCGCGCTCGGTCGTTGACCGCCCTGAGGAAAGTAGAGCGCGCAGTGTTCGCGAGGCCTTGAACGGTGCGTTCCCTCCCTTCTCTTCGCCCCGCGCGCCCCTCGCTACCCGTTCATTCTAATGTGTGTGTCGATGTACTGTCAGAACCTTAGGATACGGGCCAGTGCCGTGCCAAAACACTTTATTCAATAAATTACATCTTACTAATTTCAAACACTTTTTAATTCGAAACATTGGCTGGTACCACGAGCTCTGTTTTTTGGGTGTTTTAAGAGCAATGTTTTAGGCTCGGTTTTTAGCGCTGTACAACGTTCTAAAATTATTTTATAAAAAAATATTTCAAATAAAAATGGTAGATAATACATTTCTATGTAACTTCTATTTGAAGCATATTTAAAAAAATAATTTTAGAACATTGTACAGCGCTAAAACCGAGTCAAAACACTGCTCTTGAAACACCCAAAAACAGAACTCGTGGTACCAACCAATTTATTTAAATAAATAATCAACAAAACAAATCAAAAGTCTTTTTAATTTACTATGAGTTCGGAAAGATTTTTTTAAACTCATTGAAATATCTATCAAATTTGTAGTTTGTATATTAATTTATTAATATTGTTTATATTTTATATACTTCCAGTAATCCAAAACGGGTAAATCCCGTGATGAAATATTTTTGAATCGTGATTCATGAATGTAAATTAAATTTTACATATTTTTAGCTCGGTGTGAAACAAGACTATAATATTTTATTTTCACACTTGGGCGAATTACTTTAATTTCAAAATATTCGTAGTATAGTATCATCTTAAGGGTTGGTTTTTTGACGGCATTGTTTGCACATAATGTGTTGTACATGCTTCATTAATTTTTAAGTAAAATTAATTCTTTATGTTGTTCTCGAGCGAAAGTGTGAAAGTTGTGAGCGTATAAAATAACAAACAATTGTAAAAGTAGGTTTGATTTGAAAAACAAAATTGAACAATTAGCGAAAGTGAGATGTAAAATGTAAAGTCCCAAAATATGAATTGGCGCGCGCCACTGACTGAGGCTAATGCTCATGGCAGAGCGGGAGGGGTCGCGGAGCGGGGTCGCTCGCGAAGTGTTATTAACCGAGGGATTCTTGACCGCGATACCGGGCGGTGACCCCCGCGGCCGCGGATCTGGGCCACCAGCACTCTCGATTGGCCCAACATCGCTGTTACGCAAACACCGCGCCGTTGCGAACACCGAATAAGACACACGACACCAACCAACAAACAAACAAACTAATCAAAAATAAGTTTTTATTTTGTTCAGTTATTGTTGGTGGTAAATGATATTCAGTAAGTTTTGGTAAAATATGCAGATGATGGTTTGGTATTGTGGTAGGTAGCCGTGCAGCATCGTGAGAGAGAGTGAGCTCGCTCTCTCTTTCGTGGTGTACGCACTTTCTCCGCTTGTCCTGGTTTCGCTTTCATTGAAGTGTGATGCGTGCGAAGAGAGTAACAAAATGACACGCACGCGTTTCATCTGTTGCCGCAGCGCGAGTGGCACGCATGTGTGTGTGAGCGCGGGCATTCGCCCCGTCGCCTTGACTAGCGCCGAAGTGGGACAGAAGCGAGAAGCGAGCGGCATGGTGACGTGAGTGCGACAGAGACGGCAACAGCGCTCGCTAGTCTACATGCGAGGTGCGAGCAGTGAAATCAGGTCAGCCGGTACCCCGAGCGAGGCTCGGTCATTGCACTCGGCAAGAGTTGGTATTGCGAATCGAGGCCAACAGGCACCCTGCGAGAGACTAGGGCATTGCCTCCGCGCGATTTGAGGTCACCGCACAATGTAACGCGAACCCCGACTCATTTCACTTGTCGCCGCTGCAACCCTTACAAATACAGATCTATACGTATGGTATATTACCTGCGAGCACTCTGCCCAGCAGGTCGGGCTGCTGGTGGACGGGGGGCGTCGTGTCCATGAGGTCGTTGGGGTCGAGCACGTCCTCCGGCCCCACGCATTCCGCCTCGCGTCGGTTCTTCACGGTCATGGCGACACCCGCACGTGCCGTCAACCCCAATGCAATGCAATGTTCTGTCACGTCACTAACCACTAACTCGTCGAACACAGGGACAACTATAATATTAATGCTGTAGTGTGTCTGTCGAACAAACAGTGTGCGATGCGTGCGTAGCTGGAGAGTGCGACGCGACTGACTGGCGAACAGCGAACAGCGACAGCGAGCGCGCTCGGCACAACGCGCCACACTCCGCCTGACCCACTAACTTCGTTTCCCGGTGGGTCGTCGCACTTTTACTTGCCGCTGCCACTCTTACTGTCGAACCAACACAACAACAACAATAAACGTAAGTGAAGTCAGAGAAAGGGGCTCTGCTTCTGCTCTCACTGTTTCGAGCGTCGCGCGTGCTTTCACTTTTCCAAGCTCACCGCATCGGGAACGCTTTCACTGTTGCGTGCTGCTTGCTGCTTACTGCTGGCTCATCGCTCGCTCGCAACCTGCCCGGGTGTGATGCTGAAGCCTACAGCGTCGCGACGCCTCCTGTGCGAGTAACTTTAGCGCGAGTTCATTGGCCCCGACGCGGTGACCTCAGGAATTGAGGTCGCGCACCGTACGTACACAACTCCGACCACCGGCTGACACGGTTTACGTTCGCTGAACTCGCTCTCAACGCTCTACCCCCCACCTTCCCTAGGACGTCAACCCCAACACATCTAATCTAATTATTTATACACACTACTAAAAAAACAAAAATTATATCACATAAAACTAATTTTTATTTGAATTGATATTAAACTTGCAAATTCAATTAATGTGCTAAATACGATGACTCAAAATTTAATGAATATCATTTTTTAATTTAATTTTAATAGTTTAATTACTTCAATCAATAATTAAATTATGTTAAATTTTATTTTGTTATATTTGCATGTCATAAAAAGTAAAGTATGAAGTGGTTCGTTCTCATCAAATATAATTGAAATGAAATAGGTGAGTTGTCTGGTTGGGTGTTAAAGCGATACCTATAAATTCATGTTCGAATGACGAAAGTTAGTTGGGGTCTTTCACCCGGCGACCCAGTTGCACAGGGCCGCAGCCGGGCGCTGCAACAGCTGAGTGCCGAGATGTGTGCGGCCCGCGCCGCACCGCCCGCTCGCGCTCATCTATAAATACATTCCTCCGTAATTTTGCTGTAGCGTTCGTTGTTTCACTGTCACTTTTATCTGGCTGCGTCTCTGTCGCGCTACCGCGCCGCTGGCTCGCCGCGTCTCGCTCACCGCTCGCTGCTCGGCCTAGTTTCCTGCAGCGGTTCAACGCTCTGTATTCAGGTCTGCTGAGGTAAACCCGCGTGCGTTACGTGCTAACTACACTTTCCCGCGGCGCGTGCGCACTGCCGCGCGGGGGTTGTTACCCTCGCCAAGGTCAAGTGCGCGCGATTGATCCGCACAGTGGCGACACCTGGTAGCCGGTAGCTGAACTGCGACGACCGTTTGTTTACCCTTTCAATGACAACGCGGACGCTCGCATATTTTTATCGGCGTGCAAAGGTCGACGAGTCGAGTGGGCGGCGGGCTGGCACGCTGACAGGTTCCCTCTGTGCGACAGGGGTGCCAACCCTCGCATACTATACCGTCGCCATGGCGACGCCTGCATAGCGCCGCGACGCGCCGAGTGCATGCAATCGATCCCCGGCTGGGGGCAACGCCGGTCGCTGCACCCCGTAGACAGGGTCTCGGTCGCTATCACCGTCCCTTCCCCCCTCACTCATATTGCACAAACATGCTGCTACAGCCGGATCAAAATTACAATTATAATTCTAAAACATTGATACTTGAAATAAATTGTAGCCACTGTAATGACTTTATACATTAATTAATAGTAAAAGTTGAGTAAATAAATAAAAGAAAACAAGAGTGAAGAAAAAGTAAACAACAATGTTTATTTTTTATTAGCTAAGTCAGCGAGTGAATCGCTTATTCCACATTCTTCACAGCAGTCGTCGCTGTTGGTTGAGAATGAATGAAAGTCATCCAAATAATAAAATGGAAAGTGAAAATAATCGTATGAAAGTATAAATTTGTTTAATCTATTCAAAATAAGCTTAATTAGCTATTTTCTAACAATGTGTAAGTCAATGAACAGTTGATGTTGATGCACATGACTGTACAAAACTCTTATACCTAGACAGCGAGACCCGATGTGTGAGTGTGTGTGTGTGACTGTCAGTGGGCCACGGGCGCGTCGCGTCGTTCGGCGCCGCCGCTAACGGGGTTACTAGAGTTCGTGCCTTGACTCCAGCCGCACCGCGCCCTGCCCTCTACACCCCCACGCTGCCCAGTGGCGTACTCACCCCTATCCTCCATTCTCATAAAGTACATTCACATTGCAATACTATTCAAATATATTTGCAGATATTTATTGCTTATTTGTAAATCATAATATTTGATCTCCATTTGGAGGTTTTTGTTTGACAACATTGCGCACGGGTACCCGGCGTGATGGTGTTTTTATTTTTACATATTAACAAACACGTTTTTGGAATATTTTGTTGACAAAACATATAGTACAAATATATATATTTTTTTTGCTAAGCGATTTCAACTGCTGAGTTTCTATGCCGCTTCGATACCTCGTTTTCGATGATGTGTCAATGGCACGCAGTGTTCGCTGGTATGAATTTTCGCAAAGCGGTCATCTATCCAACTGTCAACAAAATATTCCAAACTACCTGCCACAGTCATTGTCTAAACGAAATGAATTATTTTTTGTATAATTTTGCAGTTTGGGTTTTGGAGTTTTCGAGACGGCAGTACGCCACTGGAACCCTCGCCACCCTCGCAATTCACGGCCACCGCGGCAGGGTTGAAATAGTCCTGCGGACTTTCCATGTACTTTGGAAAGTTGAATAAGGGGAAATTTGGCTGACGGTTTCGCATCACCCTCTTGGCCTTAGAATAAATAAACAAGTAATATGTTAGTGTTGAAGTGGATTCTGTTGTTATTTGTGTTGTTGTATGTGTAGGTGATTTCCGTGTGGTCAGAGAACTCAGGGTCGCAGACAGCGTTCATCGGCCTGCGTGGAGCGAGGGGTGGCGCGACGCCGGCGGCGGCGTGGCGGTGGGGCGACGACAGGGCGGGGCCTGGCACGAGGTCAGGGACCTCGCAGCGCGCAGACAGGGGCTGCAAGCAGCGTGACTCACGCCCCTGCACGCCACTGGCACGCGTACTGTCCTTGGACGACACTCATCTCACTTGCGAGCGCGAGAGAAACGGAAAGTTTTCAACTGTTTATCGTTCGTCGCTCGCGCTATCGCGAGATAGATAGGCCGTGTTGTGTCCCCCTGCCCCCCCGCACCTCGCGTCACCCGCTGAATGTGGGTCGATGACCGGCCACCTGACCTTGGTACACACGGACGCACGTACACAACGAACATGATGACACTTACCCAGATCTGGAATGGAGCTGGACGGCTCCTCGGCGGCGGTGGTCGAGCGCGACGCGTCCTTCGCGCCGCTGCTGTCCTTGCCCTTGGTGGCGGGCGGCGGCGGCGGCGGCGGCCGCATGTTGGCCGACGACGAGGACGACACGGTGGGCGCGCGGAACTCCTTCCGGAACATCACCGACGACGGATGCATGGCACACAATGTCACTAACAACAACACATCAACTTGTCACAACAACTAAACACAATGCACGCGAGAGGATGACGTCGCGACGGCGACGGCGACGACGATGAACGAAAGTGAATGAGTGCAGGTCCAGGTGAACGTCGCACTGACAAGTCGGCGGTCGGCGCGGCGACTGAGGGTGCCTGGCTGTGTAGCGTGCGAGCGGCTTCGTTCGCCGCTCCCCGCTCTGCGCCGCTTGGCCTTGTCCTTGAACGCGGCGAGTGAACCCGGGCCCGACACTCTATCGATTTCAGGCCGCGCCGCGCCGCGCCGCACGCCAAGCTCGCCAAACCCAGCCTTATTTATAGAGCACATCGCGACGTCTTACATGCACCGCCTCCTCTCCCTTTCACTAGTTCCGACTCCGACCTAGGGACCGACAGTTCTCCTTGCCGTGCACACTCATTCCTGAACATTGTCAAATTACACAAATACAGAGTATAGAAATGAATGAACAGCACACGGCATCGGGTGCATTACGCGTTGGGCGGTGGGCGAGTGATTCACATCCCAGCATCTCACGTCGCCGCCCGCGTCCCTTGTTCTGGTCGGTCGGTCCGTGACCTTGACCGAGCGGCGCACTCTCGCTCTCGGCCGGTAAATGGGGCGCCGCCCGCCTCGCTCCGCCGCGCCCCGCGACACCCCCTCCCAACCTGACGCCGCCGACAGCCCAGAAAGCGAAACTGAAAGCGCACTTTCTTTGCAGTGAAAGTGAACGCACTCTTCTACGCGTGCCGCCAGCCTCCAAATCTTCTACACTTTTTTGCTTGTATACGTCAAGAATGTAGCTATTTCACATGGCGTAAGTCCACATTAGATTTTTTTGTATCTAATTATCTTCTCACTTCGTAATTCAATGAGATTTTTACTCACTAATATTCTCTAAGCGTATATTAGTCTGTCCATCACTGTTCTATTATTTCAAGTATTGAAGCTTACTTCGAATCAACAATTATTGTTGAAAACTCACTACCGAATTGAAATTTACAATTTTTCTGCAGTAAGGGAAAAGTTATAAAAACAATAGTCGCGCCAAAATATATTCAATTTAAATGTATAAACGTTACAGAAAAGAAAAATTTATTTAATATGTACAAAAAACTAAAGAATTCTAACATGTTATAAATATCCACTATCAAAAAACACCCACCACTTTAAAAAAATTGACATTTTTCAACCGTTGTTTTGTTTTTTTCGAAAAACACAGGTTAGCAAATTTAAACTAAAATATCAAAATATTTTTTTCTGAAACCGAAACGAAAATACTCCGTTCGCGCCTAAAATGCGGAGCGAAAGTAGAATTTCCGACATTCTTTTTTTAAAATTTTGTTTGATATTAATGTTTACTGTTCTACCTTATTTTGGATTGTTTGGGTAGTAGCTTCTTAAATTTCTGTAGGTACCTCGCTCGAAGACATTGCAAATGAAAATAATTGCACTTGGACGCACAAAAAATGCGGAACTGACAGCACTACTGACAGTAAATTCGTTTTTGATTATTCATTAAAATTTTCTATCACTTTAGTAACGAGAGAAAAACTGCTAGATATTTGTAGAAAAATAAATTTATTTATTAAATTTAAAATTAATTTTCAATAAAATTAAAGGTTTCGGAAAAAAAAATTATTACATAAACTCGTCAGGAAAAGGACTGTACTGTACTCGGCACGAAGTGCCTTGTATTTTAATATGGCTCCTCGACAGTAATGCACCACTTTCCTCACTCTTATGTAAATAACTATTCTTTAACGTGTTCTAATTCATAAATGGTAACAGTAAGAGGAAATTTTTCATTAAACCTTACTTTACTGACATTTCAAAATAACTTGATCAGGCTTCAAGTAAACTACAACTTCCGGTTACTGGATTATCAATAAAAACTAATCAGCTCTTCCAAAAGGGGTACAATTGATATATACAAAATATAAAAATTTTCACAGATCAACACAGACCGACAGACAGACAGATACACAGACTTCACCATCACCCTAAAACGTGCTCATCCACTAAAAACTCACTACCGAATTTTTAGCATGATTCCTATTCCTTCCTTACAACATGTGGCGATAGGTAGAAAATAGAGTTATTTGAAATGAAAGTTTTTGCGCGCCTATGTGAAAACAGAAGTGCAAGACTGTATGTCTGTTAAAGACGTCGCCGTCGGTTTGTTTTTGGTTATTCATTTAATCAAGTAAAACTCTTTCGTATGTCAGCCACCTTTTTATACCAAGTGCGAGGTACGTGTTACAATGTTGAGCAATAAAAGGTTGTAAAATCGCAAGTTCACTTTTCGAACTGTGCAGCATCTACTTGATAGTATATTGTGTTATTAGGAGTAAATGTGATACTTTGGGTGCTGAGCATGCAAGTTTGAATGACGAGCGAAGCGAGTCGGACAATTACATGCGAAGCATACAAAGTCACATTTACTCCGAATAACACATGCTATTTTTTATTCAAACATAGAAAATAAACATTAAAAAATGCTCAAAACTTCAACAAATATTCTACCCTATCCAGTATTTCTAGTTGCCACAGAATATGTTATTTTCTTATTTTTGTTTATTTGTTTTATTCTTAACTGTCAAATTATTGAATTACAACCTAACTATTTTTCATAATATTTTACTTTGTCCGCCGCCGGCGTAAATGTGTTGCCAAGGAAACACTTTTACGCCGGCGGCGACAATATTCAACTTCTGCTTGTTGAATACAAATACACAACAACGTACTTTTATGACGTTTGAAGAAAAAAGTATATTTTTAACAGAACACATCATAGAAATAGTTGATCAAATTGCATTCCTTTTGCTCGTCAAGTTAAATTCGGACTACATATATGCAGGAGGTAAAAAGACGGATGAACTAATGTAAGTAAATTTAAAAGATTTTCCTAGCTTCCGGTCCACACAAATACCTATAAGAAAAAGAAACCACTCTATCTGTATTTTAGTTGCGTCTGCTAATACATTAATAATCCCCAAACCATTTATACTGCTCACATAATACTTTACACTTTATAGAATAATCAAATTATAATTAAAGTAATTGAAGTCCGAATAATTGCGTAACAGTGGTAACAATATATTTAAGTTTGTGATATGAATGTTCATGAGATTGTGCGTTGCCCTGACCTGGCGCAAGCCGGGAGCGCGTCTTGAGCGTCGCGACGGCTTGTGTATCCTCATCCTCGCTGCTCGAGCAACATGCGTCTCATTGTTTGTCAACAAGCTGCGCTCAGCTATTCTTAGCTGAAGTTCGCAGTGGTATCGCGTTGACAGTGAACTTAGGCCGCGAGTGTTCTGTTTATCTAGGTGCGCATTCGCTGCCGCAGCCTGCCATGGCGCTGATATCGCGGGTTCAGCGCCCTGGGTCGAGGCCGTGCTCCAGGTGACCGACACTCCACAGCGAGGGTAACGGTGCGATGCTACATCCTTACGACGTATCTACTTGAAGGCAGAGTGCCACACTCACATATAGGCTAATTCATAACGTACGGAAAAGATTGAAAGTGACGGACACCTCTGAAGTTGGCTGCGGAACTGTGGTATTTTTCTGGTGTCTTTCTATTTTAGCCCGTTGAGTGTGTAATGATAATGTTATAGTTTGGTATATAGATAAACAATAACTTGCAAACAGTTTTATATTGTTTTAGAATACATTTACATGACATGTGCTTTTTGCTTACAGCCATTTACGGAAATGTCAAATCAAGTCAGTGTTGCCACATATAACAAAAATAACTTCTAACATCAGATGATGACACGGGTGGTAAATTCAAATAACTATCAACATATAACAGATAATACTGTGTTTTAATATGGTATGAATGAGTTGGACGTATGAGAAACTTCGTAGCTGGCGCAGCGATACAGAGACCCGAAGAAATAGCGTGTTTGGAGGCGTGGAGCGCATCGCTGGTTCTGGGGCGAATTAAAAACCTAAAAACAAATAAATGTGTATGAAATGGTGCCATTAAAAAAATGAGTACTGTGATTCAATTTTTTTTTTGCAGCCAACTTCAGAGGTGTTCGTCAACTACAATTTTACAAATAAAGTTTTTGGCAAAAATTCAGTATTGCATCAAGTAACTATTCAAATTTTTTTCTCTGTAGTAAACTTCTTTAGGTATGATGACAATTATATTTAACATTGACAATCTATGTATGTACATATGTTACATTTTATCTGGAACAGTAACAGCACGGTGATAAATATAATTAGTATTTGTAGTAATATAATAAAGATAGAAAAGTAAATGTTACATCTTAGTTGAAACTGTTATTGTTATATAAATTTCATTTCCAAAATATGTATGTATATTTGCTACAAATTTGAATTATTAAGTAGGTTCAAATAGAATAGTCCAAAGAAGGTTAGAGATATTTAAAAACAAACTTATATTTACTTTGAATAATCTTATTTCTGTGTGAACCAAAGAGATGAAACCCCGTACGCTGCCATCGCAAATTGTTTTGTTTTGTTATGGAATTAAGAAATGCGATTATCAATATAAATATTTATATTTTTTTAAGTATCTAATACAATAATATAAAACCAGAAAGCGAAATTAGAATGTGCGAAAAAGAAGCGAATGTAGTTTTTCTTGTTTGGTCTATTTTTTGCGAATGTTTTTACAATAGCTCGCGCTTACGTCAGCAGTATGTTGTGTTCGGCAGACCTGTATGCGATTATACATAGTCGAATTGTTGACTGTATGATAATTTCCTGTTTGGCTAGTTATTTTGTTTTTGTAAGACATGGACGGCGATGTGGGATGGCCGGTGACATGATAGTGTGTGCAGTGCAGCGGCGGCGGCTATTGATTGCATGCGGCGGCGTCGGGACGGCGATGTCCTTGGCCGAGTCCGGGTGAATGCCCCCATTCTGTGCAGTACGGGGTAGGCGGCGGGCGGCGGGCGGCAGGCGTCTGGCTGCAGTCACCCTCGCTATGTGGGGGAGGCGGTTGCCAGGGCGACGCGGCGGACTAACGGTGGTGGCGCTGGAGGCAGGTGGTTGACCCTGGCGGGGGCTTCAGACTCCGCGGTGCCCTTGAACTCACGTGCAAACGTGCGCTTTCCGCGTGCCGTCGTGCATTGACACCAAGTCAGTGACCGAGCCACTCAGTCCTTTCCTCTGCAACGTCTTGTCGAACCCTTGCCTTGTCGCAGTTTGTTCAACGCTCGCTGAGCCTCGGCAAGGTCAAGGACAATGCGTGGGTCAAGGACCGTGGGCCGTTGTTCTCATACGCACGAGCTTACCCGGTCGTTCAACGCAATGCCGCAGATCGCAAGTCGCACGCCGCATTCTGCCACAATCATCACTACTTACAAAACATTATGTATGTTCTACATTTGCGTTTTGCGAACAACGAGTGACCTATGTATGCTTTTTGTTATTCTGTTAAAAGTCACCTTGATACATTAAAATAACCCACTTAGCGTAAGAGCCAAAGTTTGCGGTGAATGAACATTTCGAGGACAATTCTTTGTTCATTACCATATACTCAATAACACATATACATGTACTTATAATAATCAAAACAACATACAAAAAGAAAAAGTACGCATTTATGTGATCATTAGGTTATCATTATTTGTTTATTTATGTTTAAAATATAAATAATCATATCTGTTACATAAATTTATATATTTATATAAACACTGTATTGCCATCTATTTTATAATTTAATAATTGGTATGTGAGTAGCGTTGTTTTAGCTATTGTTTGTAAGAGGTCGCGACAAGCGCAATTTCACGTTGCCATAGATGGGCAGTGCTCGGGAATAAGAGGGTCGCCATATTGTCAAGTGGCAGACACAAAACAGTGTGAGCACGTGGAAAACGTCTACAATATTTTGAAGATATTGTGGGTAATTCACTTTAATAGAATCATTTTTCATATAGAATCGTGACAGTGATATTGGAGGAGTCAAGATTACTTGTTATATTTACTGGAATAAACGTAAGTAAATAAGAAATGTGTTTGTATTTTGTACACGTTGCGTTGCACATGGATGTATTTTGGGACCGGCTTTTTCCATACGTTGTAAAATATCGTGTAATATGTCATTATATCTTCGAAATCTTCTTCATAGATAACTTTTATGCAATAAGTACATTCCAAAGCAATGTTGTGAAATTAAATTATATCTTAAAAAGTTCATTTTTATTTTAGATGCGATGACACGAGACGTACGTGTGTACTCCTAATTGATTCTAGTTATAAATTTAAAATATTTTTTTAACATTTTCTAAATACTTTATTTTTATTGGGAAAAATAGGTCATTCTTAGTGGAAGTTTTTAAACATGTCTTCCCCCACCCACCTACTTTTGTGTTGGTGATGTTTTCTTGTAAATAATATACAGCTGATCGTAGAAACTAGTTCCGTCGATTCAAGGACGAAATAATATTTTCATATATGTATATTATTATTTCATAATTATTTGTAAGATTAGGACATGTTACGTCAATGTCAATCGGTGATTTTTGTTCTTTTTTGTCATTTATTCTGTATTGCCGGTTTTCCAAGGTAAATGAACTTTGGATGACGCCAGGTATCCCTTTTTTGTTTCCTTCCTAGTAAGCGGCTAGTTTTAATTTTAGTTTTCGTAACGTGCGCTACATTCGCCAACGCATTTAGCGATGCTCACGTACCCTTGTTGTCATTAGGATTGGCGTCGCGCTCTCTGACGTTATTTGCGTGTTTCTGTTATATTTGCGGGTGGAGCGCACGCTGTGCGGGGCCGTGGATATAGCGCGGAACGTTCGGCCGTGAGACGCGAGATTTGGGAATTTGTGCGCGCCGGCGCGAGCCTTCATCGCGCGACTTTCGCTCGACTTGATTTAAGTCATGCCTTTCGAATTTCTCAGCATTCTATCAAACGTTCAGTATTTGTAATTTGCAAAGTTATCATTTATTTCGCTGCGCATGCGTTATTTTAGTTATCACGCCACGTGTTGTTAAGCGCGATCAGCCAAAATTTTGTGTGCGTCGTACTTTTCTATTTCTGTATTTTATTGTTTCTATAATTTTATAAATTTATCTTTGTGTTTCTTTTGATATAGTTGATACTGTTTCTGTGAATCGTGCATAAATGGTGAGAATTTATAGAGAACTTTTGCAAACATATGTTTAGACGTGCGATAACCACGTGGGTATGTTTTTGTGATTGACATTTTGGTTTTTTTTTTCAGGATCCAGGGTTTTTCGTACAAGTTGAGAGCAGCCGGCAAGCTGCTCGCTTTATTCCCTCATCCCGGAGATGTCACCGGCACATACGCCGCGACACTTACTAGTCTGGTCTTTACCGACGGTCGCAGTCCTACTAAGTTTTTTGTGGTACAAGAGGAGGAAGAACAGTGTTCGGGTCGAGTCGGATGGTATTGACCCTACTACTAGCACTCGTTTATCAGAACCTATACCAGATCTAACTAAATCAGAAAAATCTTCTGAACAACCCGTCTCTCCCGGCAACAGTAAACCGGTTTCTTATTCGCGTTCGTTATCTGGGGTTGATAGCGCACCCATTGATATCAAGACATCTCGCAGTGTCCCTTTAATCATTTCTGACAAAGAATTGGACCTTGAAATTGAGAAAATAAAGTCGATGAAAGCTGGTGCGTCTGTAAAGAAACACGTATCCCATATGGCAGCCAGTCCAGTGAAAAGGAAATCACCAAAAGCTACCGCTGCTAGGTCGGTCAGCAATGCAAGCTCTGGCAGTCATACCACCAGCTTGGACGCAGACGACATCCGCCGAGGACGTAGCGTGGACAGAGACTCTGCTAACCACAGTCCAGCAGAAGCCATGATGCCTGCTAGTCCATCTCTCAGCAGCATTTCCGACAACCATAGTGACAGCGACAGTGGCAAAGGAGGCAGCGACGTCGCGACGCCTCCTCCCACACAACAACAACAGCAGCAGCCGAGCATCGAAAAAACGTCACCAGCTGATACATCCAAGGACATTGTTGATGTAGATATTAGTATCTATGAATTTGTAATTCCTCAACAGTTAGTTGGACGTCTTATTGGACGGCACGGAGCATTTGTACACCACATCCGTGAGAAAACCAACGGACGAATTTTAATCAAAAGACATCCAGACGCAGAATCGAAGTTGAAGGTTTGTGCCGTGGAAGGCACTCCTTCGGAGGTAGATGCTGCACTGGCAATGATTAGAGACAAATTTCCGGTGAAGCGTTACCCAGAATTGACCTTAGAAAGAATGTCATTCATCCCGGTAGTTCCAGATTGTATGTATTTGCGTCTGATCGAAGGGGTAAACAACGACACGATAGTGAGTTGTGTTGTGACCCCGCAGCATTTGTTTCTGCAGCAACCAACACACCCCACGTTTCCTAGTCTCAACGTACTGAGCGACTACATGCACGCATGCTACGGAGACTCGTCGAGTCAAGCCCCGCGACCCCCACTGCTCGACCCCGTGCAGGAGGGAACCATCTGCGCTGCGTACAGTTCAGGCGCCTGGTACCGTACGAGCATCGTGTCCGTTGACACTGACTCTAGTACAGCGTGCGTCCAGTTCCTAGACTACGGAGGCTACTCGTCCGTGTCCTTCAGCGAGCTGCACCAGATCCGTGGAGACTTCTTGTTGTTACCGTTCCAGGCAGCCGAGTGTCTGTTAGCGAATGTAGAACTTCTGGGAGGTAGTGACGATGAAGAGTGGAGCCAGGAAGCGTTCGACACGGTGGTGGAGTTGACGCGCGGCGCCGTGGTGTTCACGCAGGTGGTGGATTACCTGCCGGAGGATGGTGTGACGCCGCTGGTGCACATCTACGTGCGACCGAACGCAGCGAGTCGCAGCTGTGTGTTGTTGAACCGCGTGCTGGTGGACCGTGGATTCGCGCGCTGGATTGATCACACTGCCCGGTGAAGACGATGACTGATGCTCTTTCATATCTTTTATTATTTTAAGCGTTGATGTTTTTGTTAGGTTTTAATTTAATTGTAACTGTAAGTATTGTATTTGTCACTCATGACGGGCCGTTCGTTTGTTTCCACCTCCAACGCTTGTTGCCAGTGCAGCGGCCAGTTTGATGTGCCGGTGCTTCGCCCTGGGGCGTGGTGGGTGTCGGGTTCACTAGTCTTAAGATTATTTATGTTTTCCATTTCTATTTCGGATTATCGCTTCTGTATTGGCAACATGTTTGATCACTGTAGAATTTGTAGAAAGATGATTTTTTAATTTTACACTTGTAGCTTTTTGTATATATTCGCCTGTAAAATAAACGCTAAGCTTTCATACATTGGTATTTACGTATCTATTAATTTAAATAACTAATCTATTTTATGTTTACTTTTAATTTTAAGACTTTATTAATTATAGTAAGACTTGGTAAGTTAAGTAGTAAGTATTTTTTGAGATATTTATTTTTCAATAATACAATTAATGTAGAATCAATTCTGGAATAACTTATTTTTTAAATAAATACGTAAATATAACAAGTTGACTTGTATTAACAACTATAACTACCTACATTTTATGGAAACAATTTATTCAATTATAACTTTAGATATAGGACCCGTCTTTCCATCTACGAATAAACTTCCGAACAGCTTATTCGACCAAGAAATTAAAACTACTCATCAAGAAATGACAGCTATATTTTTTTATCTATTCCGCGATTAATTTATTCGTAAATGGAAAAATGTAAATTTTAAAAGCTACACTAAATTAATTACAAATTATTTTTGAGCATCTGTAGTTTCAAGGTCTGAATTCTGTTTCATTTGAGTCCAATTATGCATCAGTTCTTGTAAATTCATTTGTGTTATTTTTTGTATTTTATCATTCTCACCCAAACTTTCAGTTCTATTTTGGTGTTTCAAAAATTTTTCAACGTCTTGATAAACATCTAAATTTGTATTCTTAGGTGAGTTTTTGTTAGTTTTCAACAAGGTCGAATTATTTTCGTTTCTTTTTTGAAACAGTGATTTAAATTTACTTTTGTTTATTTTTTCATCCTGTTCGAAAGTAAATATTCTGTCGTCAGAATTATTATGTGTATCACGAAAATGCAGTAGTTTTTCTACTACTCTCTCTTGATATTTTCTAATATTTGTGAGAACTGATAAATTATTATCGAATCTAAAATTTGTTGGTACTGTTTTGCAAGTATCTGTTTGGCCATTTTCTTCTGTTATTTGAGTTTCAATGACTTGAGGTATTTCTATAGTTTCGGGAATTGTTTTTTCATTTTCAGGAACAATATTTTCATTTATATTTTTATTAATATCAGCTTCTGTATTTTGTACAATATTTTTATCTGTATTTGCAGATTCAGAAATTATGTAATCAGCATTATTTGTATTCGGCTGAGTCAATATTTTCTCAGAATTATCCAAGGTGTTTTTCACATCAGGAATAATGACATCTATATTTAAATCATTGGAAATTTCTGAGCTTTGAGTTTCTTCCACTACTGTCTTGTTTTGTTTTGAATAATATAAAAATTGTTCAGAATATGAAGATGATTCATCTGGACTATAATTAAATTGTTGTGTTTGGGCCGTTTGAAGAGTTTTTATTTTTTGTTTTGTAGAATGAATTATGTTACTTGATTTAGTAATTTTGGATTTTAGTGGACTGTTTACATTATTATTTTTAGAATGAATGGGAATGTTAGTCTTTGTTTTTTTAGGTATTACATTATCAGAAGCTATTAATAAATTACCTTTCGGAATGTTTGTCTCTAATTCGATTTCAGAAATTGCATTATCTTGAATTATATTATTTGGTATATTTTGAGTAATATTTGTATTAGTTTGTTTACAATCTAATACTGTATTATTTGAACTACTTGGTTCTTTGTTTTGTTCTAGATTATGAAACACTTCAGGATGAGATACATTTATATTTAATTCTCTTTGGGAAATAACTAACGATTCCAATTCCGCACAAAATGTTTCTTGGGAACTGTCACTGTTAATGTCTGTAATTTCTAGCCCTTCTGGTTGATCATAATTTTTAATTGAATGAGTATCTTCGGAATGTTTCAAAATATTTTCTTCTTTTTTCGATTTAGGCATATCCGTAATATTATTTATATTTTCAACATCAACGGAGTCTTCAACACTATTATCAATTTTAGAAGATAAAATTCCTGTTTTTGTGTTTAAAGTAAAATTCTCTGGTTCGGGTTGTAGGGTAATATCAACAGTTTTATTTGCAGGTGTAGTTTCACTGGTTTTCAGTAATGTTTTATTAGCGCACTGAATACTATCATTAACCTGTGATTCACATAATATAACCATTTCAATTTCTCCTAAATATTTCATATATTTATTACACAAAGTAATTTCATTTTCTTGGCTTGTTCTTAATCTTATTTGTTTTACTTTTTCAATTGAATTACGAACAGTCTCAAATGTAATATCTGCATTGTGATAAAAAACATTTTTTATTATATACCAAATAGCATGTAAATCATTTTGATCTTTCTCATTTAATGATTCTTCTTTTGAATTGCTGTTTCGCAACATTTCCTTTGTAACAGGAACAGGTTCTTTTTGATATTTAATGTATTGGGATTTTTTTGCCTTTTTAGAATAACTGTTTTGAATTTTTGAACTTCTGTACTTTCTTTTTGCCCCCATTGTAACAAAAAAAATGTATTGTTAATCAACAATGCTAGTAAGAATAGAATTTTGTTTTTTAAACTTCGTACTCCGAGGTACTAGATGTTATTGGCACTCCTGACTTGTTACCAACTTCAATAATTTGTAATTTACTTTTGTTCTTTGGTGCTCATTCTAGAAACAAGTGACAGATTACATTGTATTTGCAAATTTGTGAAATAATTGCATATATTTTGTAATTCATTGCAGTAAAATAAAAAAAATAGTTGTTAATACGTCACAAACAAATGTCAAATAAATTAGGAAAATGGCGGATGACGACGAAATTGACGTTTTAGGTGACTTCTCTCTAGATAATTTGCTGTCTAAAAATGAATCGGGAATGTGAGAATTTTTTTGTATTTAATACTGTTTGTATTTACTTTTGATAACGTGTCTTAAATAGCTACAATTGTGTCTTCTTTACAAAACTGTAAGTAAACATCTCTGTAAAGAACCTATTATTTTGTTTTCAGTCCGTCTTGTTATGATAACTCCGTTCTTACATCTCAGAATTCGGAATTATTAAGTTGTGATTACTCTCTAAACTCTCAGTGGTTACTGGAGAACCCAACATCAAACACAGATTGTTGGTATACAAGTGCCGGTACAGATTTCAATACAGTAGACGCTAGTTCAGAAACAAATACTAGTTTAGGTTTTGATGAGGTAATATGTACAGAAAACAAGGCTTTGGATGAAACAGGATGGACGGATGAGGAAAAAACATCATTATTGAAGGGTTTGGTAATTATATTTACTAAAAAAATATTTTAATATAACACCAGCAGTATAAAATTGAATTCTTTTAGGAAATATTTGGAAGAAACTCGACAAATTTGTCTCAGTTTGTTGGCACTAAATCTCCTAACCAAATCAAACATTATTTAAAACATCATTATACGAAAAATGTTACAAATCTCAGTTTTGCTTTTAATAATGTTTATAATACTGTTGACATAACAGATAAGCAATCTCATATGGCTCATTCTAATTCGGATGATATACCATCGGTATTTAAAATGTCAGATATAATAGAAGATGCACAGGTATTGTAACTAATTATTATTAAAGCTAAATGAATAATTTGTTGAAATATTCATAATATTTTAGATTCCGGCGTCAATAGAGGAAGTAATAGCAGCAGTGAGCACAGCGAAACCTACGGTTCAAAATATTTGTAAGAAAAGTCTTAATAAAAAGAAGGTTTGCCACAGTTATAAAACTCATTCGTCAAAAAAATTAAAATATGCGGATCAGCCAGTGTTTAATTTCAATAAAAAGAAATTAATCCGCCCAAAATTACCAGAAAAAAATAAAAAGTTTGTTGAACGAAAACGAATTAAATCGGAAAAAAATGTTTTAATCAAAGAATTTCCGGAAATTGGCTTAGTGAAGAAAGAATATATTCCGCCAGTTGTTCTACCTGTATCTTCAGGAGAAGAACTTGTAAGAAATTATTAATTTTAAATTTTCAAAACAATTACTAGATTTTTCTTTCAGATAAAAATAAAAAAGGAGAATTCAGAATCTGAATCGGAAACTGAAATTGAAGTAGATATCGACGAAGATATTGAAAAAGTAGTAAAACCTGAAGTTAATGCTGTGAAAGAAGAAGTTAAAGAAGAGAAAAGCGTTGAACAGGAAATTATTCCAACAGTTGAAGAAAACATCTCTAAAGAAAATGAACAAGAGGAAATGTTGAATCGTCGGATAAAATCAATGAGTGATTCGGTGCTAGCATTTTTAACAAATAGTGATGTTCCGTCTGAGGAGTGCGTTCTTGAAGAAGACGTTATAACCGAGGTGGAGAAGAGTATGCATGCGGAATTTTTTGAAGGCAGGCCTACCAAAACTCCCAGTCGCTACTTAAAAGTAAGTTTTATTACAGCAATTTAATTTGCATTTGGAATTAGAATTTTATCATCCATCCAGGTTAATTCTTTTTTTATTTGTAAGCATCAATTTATTATTTTAATAATTTTGTTGCAGATAAGAAATCACATAATTGATTATTGGTTAGAAAACAAACCAATGTATTGTACGAAAACTGCCGTTCGTCAAGGATTAAAAAATTGTGGTGACGTGAACTGCATTGGAAGAATTCACCAATATTTAGAACAAATTGGAGCAATTAATTTTGGTTGCGGTAACTATTTGTTAACCGTTATTTACAGTTTGAAAACATAAAATATTAACAAATATAAATAAAATAAAATAAATATATCATCACGCCTTTTACCCATTACGGGTGTGGCACTCTGCTTACGCAGATCTCGGTAGGTGATATATTTTTTCTTATGAAGTGCGGTTACCAGCCGTCAAATCATAGCCCCCAAGGATGTTAGTGGAGGGGGAACCACAGGGGTAAATTTAAATTTGTAACTGTCGGCAGTGGGATTCGAACTGAGGATCTCACGATCCACAGTCCGACACGTTACCACGGAGCTATTTACCCCATTACAAATATAAGTTTGAATTTTTAATTGCAGAACAAATAAATTATGTGAGGCCATTGATTAATTTAATTATTACGTCGCCAGCGAAAGAGAAACCAGTTGTAATTCATCCACAGAAACTTGAACTTGTGCGGCCCCGAATGAAAAAGAAATACAATAATGTGTGTATTAATAATTGAGTTATAATATAAAATATAGTTTTTTGACAATGTTTGATTTATTATTAGGACGGCGAAGGAGGATACACAATGATGCATGATGAAAATGGAGAAATCATTGATACAACAGTAGTAAATCAGGACAAGCAAGCAAAACCCAGAAACAAGAGACAAAATATTAAACTAGTTTATTGTAAAGGCTTCACAGATGATAATCCAGTAAGTTTATTTATCTATTAACTACCTACTTAAAGTATAAAACACTCAGTATAAAATTTTAATTGAATGCAGGTTAAAGTTTATTTTATCGCAAAAGAGTTTATCAACGTGATATTGGATAAATCACTGAAATAAAATAATACTGGAACGCTGTGACATTGAAAGTGCAAGCCGAGAGAATCAGCTAATCTATCTTTATTGTACAATATTTTTATATAGCAACCATTCTACAAACCATCAGTTTTCATTTTTCACTTTCGTAAGAGACTACTTCTGTACGTTCCAGTGTTATTATATTTCAGTGCAGATGATTTGTCGCTAAAAAATAGAGAAAATATTTTGTATAATTTTGCTAACTTCATACTTGTGCTCCAGTAGTTAACTTGTTTCTTATTAGAGTGATGACAGATATCTTATAAGAAGATATACAAGAAATTTTCGCGTGAACTATACATAAGTACATTTTTTCATTTTATAGATTGATATGCGTACTGATAAAGTACATAATTAATGGTGTTTAAGTTGTAAATAAAAAGTTCATTATTATCAAACAAGAAATAATGTTCCTGTGCATTGTTGTCGTTGCAAATATTTTTTCGTGCATCCATCCAAAAACAGACAGTTTTATGTATTTCAAAATCGCCCAGAAAGTGTTTGGTTTCAGACCGGCAAAAACTAGTGACTTTTATAAAGATTAGTGTTGGTATCAACTAGCTGTCAATTTTGTGCTTTGTTTTGTTAGAGATTTCCATCAATTTTTCAGATAAATTGTTAATTATAAACCCAAATGTAAGTTATCTAAAAATTTAATTCATTCCCTAAGCCTTAAAGTTATAAAGAAAAAATATGTCATCAGTAGAACAAAAGGGACACAATCAAGGTTACACAACTTGTAAACCAAGCCAGTGGTAAAGATTGAATACAAAGTTTCAGTTTCAGTTTACATATGTTGAGAATAATTATTTTCTGTATCGAAAACAATTTGGTTAATTCGTATATCTTGTTTAATTCTGGTTTAAAATAAGTTTAAAATTAGTCATGACTGCTTTACCAATTTTAAGAATGCCAAACTAAAAATTAAAACTGATTTAATAAAATATTGCAGGCACCCTTCTCAGTAACATTGCACATCAGTGCGTTGCTGCTGATCGACATGCACGCGCATTCCGCTCTGATAGAAGTGATGGGGTTGTTAGGGGGAACATTCGATCAAATACAGAAAGTTTTACACATTACCAGATATATTCCATGCAGAGGAACAGATCATAGCAACACTCATTGTGATATGTGTCCAGGTATGAATAATCTTAAAACATCTAACCTAAAATAATCGTGTTAATGTTATTTTTGCAGTGTCTCAAAGCGAAGCCTCCGAGCTTCTGATCTCCGAAGGTGTTGAAGTAGTAGGTTGGTTTCACTCCCATCCAACTTTCTACCCAAACCCATCTCTTCAAGACATTGACACTCAACTAAACATGCAACTATATCTCAGCAATGAATACAAACCGTTCGTTGGTGTTATATTATCACCATTTCGAGCCCTGGCCACAGCTTTAGTCTCGGAATACAGATGTTTAATCGTCGATAAAAAAGAGAACGATCCCGAGGACGTTGGAACGCCGTATAAGTTTCAAACTAACCTTATTTCGGATCATTTAGACGTTGATTTGTTCCTGAGATACGCAGCGGATATGTTTTCAGCGAAGAGCAATATTCCCAAAGAGTTTGTTGTTGATTTTCACAAGCCGTATTTTCAAGACACAACCATGAGTTATCTAGAGAAGGTTAGTGTTTTAATATGTTCTTAATTTCGTGGTGCTTATGTGAAGATATTTTCGCAGCTCTTGGCGAGTATCAAGCTACATTTGGCTCGTTGTAGCGAAATAAATAAAATGACTTGTGATGCAATAGTCCATGGTATTACAGAGGTATGCTTGAACTATATTAATACTCAGTAAATTGTTGTTATTTCGTTAATTTATTCAGTGTTGGCAAATTATATAAATATTGGAAATTTTTCATTCCTTTAGATTTTTACCTCCCGCCACATTTCGCAAAGGAGGTATAGGAATCATGCTGAAAAATCGCTAGTGAGTTTTCAGTGGATTGTCACGTTTTAGAGACCTTAGAATACGATATTAACAGTTTCCCGATGATGTACTGTTTTGAAATTGTTAAAGAATAAATTACTCATTTATAAACCTTCTGCAAATATGTATAATTACATTTTTAAAAAAATGTCAAAACAGAGTACAGTTGTATAGAAAATAACTTCAGTACGCCTTCATAAAGCAATGCGTGTATTCGGCCTTTTTTGAGAAAAAACAGAAAAACTTGACAACGTCACGGAAAACAAAAACAAAATTTATATGTCCATATTGGTGAATAAAATACAATGGGGTCATACACTTTTTAAAAAAGTTGTTTTTTTACAAATCATAAAAATTTAGATCATTTCAGTCACATATTATTCAATATTTCTTATAATTTTTCAACTTTTCATTCATAATTTCCTTTCTGAAGTTTCGCGATTGCAAAATCCTGACGTCATTCTGTAATAGAATGTAAAGCATGGCAAGGCAAAAGAGGTGTTGATAACAAATAAAAACTTGCTTTTCAGTGTTGCAATAATTACTTATTATTATTAAAATGAATACTCCGATAAATTAAATTAGATATTCGTTAATTATAACATTTTTAGTCAAAGAGTTTAGGACGTGTTAAAACAAAATGCTTTGTTGTATTATATCTTGTCGCTTGTCGGTAATGTCGGTAGTCTCATTATCACATCTGTCATCTCAAGTCATATGTTGCAGTTAACGATTTTCAAATTAAACTTATGTTTAGTATATTTATTATATTAATTTGCCCAGGTAATGTGAATAAACTACATTTGTAAAAACCTCTCAGTAAATAACAATGATTGATAACAGTCAATTTGACAGTAGGTGTAGTTCCTCTTTCTCCGCTAGAGCGTGTTTTGTAGTAGTATAACATGCTGACGTCACGAGCGAAAAATTTGAAATGAAATGCCCATTTCAAAAAATCATATCTTTATAACTACATGCCTTTTAATATTAAAATTAGGATCTACATTCATAACTTTACTCAAATTTACAGAAAAAAAAAATAAAACGAAAAAAGGTTTATGACCCCATTCAAAATATATAAAAATATATAGGTGTTCCATTTAAAAAAAGACAAATAATTCTCGCCAAACCGTTATGTAACATAATTTTACGTTATGCTTCTTGAGTGGTCGAATAAATTTTGTTTAATAAATTTATGCTGTATTTCTAACGACAAGGGTGATATCGAAGACGTGCATTTAGATGACTCATCCTGTATACAAAATATCAAAATTTCCAGTTTAATATTTTTTGAGAAACCGTAACTCCAGAAATCCACACACACACACATACATCATCGCGAAACTATTAAAATCGTATTCTAGTGCTCATCCAATGAAGACTCACTACCGAATTTTTAGTATGATTCCTATACCTTCCTTATAGGATGTGGCGGGAGGTAAAAATAAATTGCAGATAGTACATGATATACTGATTACATTGTATTTATTTTGGAGTTTCCACAGATCTCAAAAAAAAAGCCAGTGAATTGTATTGAAAATATTTATTTGCCAACACTCACACAAAATAGTATTATTATCGAAACATAGTTAAAGAAGCAGTTTGGTTTTTTCCTGAAGACATAATTTTAATAATAAGAATAGTTATAAATTTATTTATCAAATTGTACATTTTTAATAAATCATATTTTATCTAATGCTTGTGAGAGATCTGCAATAATATCTTCCGGATCTTCTATTCCTAACGAAAGTCTAATAAAATTGTCTGTGATGTTAAGTTTCTTAAGTTCTTCAGGCGGTACTGCAGCGTGTGATAAGGTTATTCTAAAATTATCGAAAATTTAATAAAGTCAGTACAATTGATATTTATGTTAAACTTACGGAAGCTCTACTAAACTAGTCGTTCCTCCTAAGCTGCCAGCAATCGTAAATAATTGTAATGATTTTAAAAATGTTTTGGATTGTTCAAAACCTCCTTTGTGATAGAAACATACGATGCCGCAGTAGCCTGAACACTGCTTTTTGAACAACTCGTGCTGAGGATGACACGGGAAACCTACAAATTTGTGCAAATTAAGTCATTCGAACTAATGAAATATAGTAATACTGGAACGCGCACTTGTTGTCTTTTACGAAAGCGAAAGCGAAAATCATTGTACAACAAAGACAGATAGCCCTCAATTCGCATTTTCAACATCAGTGAGTGTTCCAGTATTATTATTTTTTAGTCTTTATAACCTGAAAATTATATTAAACACACTGAAATATAATAATACTGGAACGCTCACTGCCATTGAAAATGTGAGCCGAGAGAGACAGACAATCGGCTCAATTCTCTAACAAAATAGTTATCGTAACAACTTGCTAATGGTGATAAAATCGCATCAAAATTTCATCATAAAAAAACACTGTATAACAAAGACAAATAGCCTTCAACTAACTGTCTCCCTCTCGGCTCGCATTTGCAATGTCAGTGAGCATTCCAGTACTACAATATTTCAGTGATTCAAACTCTAGAAATGTCAAACCAAAATAATTGTTTTCTATCCAGTACGCAGCAAAAATATATCAGGAAAAGACAGTTGTCAAATTTAAAAAAATATAATTTTACCTGGATGGAGAACTTTGGATATTTTTGG
This sequence comes from Poecilus cupreus, assembly GCA_963942605.1. Lineage (NCBI taxonomy): Eukaryota > Metazoa > Arthropoda > Insecta > Coleoptera > Carabidae > Poecilus > Poecilus cupreus. The sequence goes on along the minus strand of OZ012714.1, from coordinate 309,764 downwards.
ATGTGCCATCAGGAATTTAGCGATTTCGTAGCTGTTGATGTTGTGTTGTTTCATTCTTATTGCAAGAGTTTTTAAACTTCTGCTAACTTGTGAACAATCGAAGGGCGATGGTACTAGTCCACCATCTAAAAAGACAGAAAATTATTCTAATAAATGAGTTATTTGTGTTTAGTTCTGAATACGTACAATCTTGGGAAATTTTAAGTTTGGTGTAAAGTTCTTCGCTGTTGGTGAGAACGGCTCCCATCATGACGTCAGAGTGACCATTCATGTATTTTGTTAAAGAGTACATAACAACATCAACTCCAAATTCTAAAGGTCTGTGAAAATACGGAGTTAGGAAAGAATTATCTACAGCTAATATTAAATTATGTTTCTTTGCTATGTCTGCTAACGCTCTCAAGTCAAAAACTTTTAATGTAGGGTTCGTTGGTATTTCAGTCCATATTAACTAGAAAAAAAAAATACGGTCGTCAAATATTAGTATGTAATGTTTGTATATAAAACTATTTTACTTTTGTATTGGGCTGAATTGCAGCTTCTACTGCTTTCAAATCGATAAAGTCAACAAATGACGGTTCTATTCCATAATTCGTGGCAACATCTCGGAACGTTCTGTTTGTACCCCCGTAAATGTCGTCCCCGCTAATAAAGTGGTCCCCGCAACGTAATAGTGATATAACAGCGTTCACCGCCCCCAAGCCTGATGGATACGCAGCGGCATATTTCGCTCCTTCCAGACTTTGTAGTGTTTTTTCCAGAACGTTACGCGATGGATTTCCCCATCGACCGTACATAAATTCCTGAAACATATTTACTATTCATTCTCATATGATTGTATGATTTGAATTTCATCTTCGTGAATAATCATAATCCCTCATTTAATAATATACTTTTTTTTGTAATTATCTTGTTTACATTTATTTATTAAACAGAATTCTATTTGTTGTAATCAACTGTTTTATTTAAAGCAACAATGACAAATATAAGTTGATGTATTTAGCTTTAAATGTCAGGTTTTGAATATTTGGGCAAATGACATACCACTTTTTCCCCAGTCTCGGGTACTCTAAAATTTGTGGACATGGTGATTGGCGAAACGACGGCATGTGAACTACTGTCATTGGTGCTGTAGCCAGCGTGAATACTTCTTGTCATGAAGCCCGCGGGAATGGGCAGTAAACCTGCTTCCGAGCCTATGCCACCTATATTTACTTGCAAAATTATATACGGTTACAAATTTAAAGTTACAATTACATATTGATATAAATAAATATATTAAGTATCAAGAACGTTTAAGACAGTTTACCGATGGAAGAAAATGTTTGGAGACTGAACGAATCGAAGATTTCAATTTTGTCGGATAACGGTTCGTGATACTTATACAATTTTTATTTTTGCACGAAAGGAGCAAACAAAATTGATTTGAAAATGCGCAGATATAAATTTCTTCAGTTGCTATTGTTTGTGACAAGAAATCAATTTTCTTATGCATTTAAATAACAAGCAATAATTTAGTGCTGTAGAGTTATTTAAGTTATTCCTTTTAAAAAACAAGAAAAATAATTGCAATGAGCGATTCTAATAGTGAGAAATTACACAAAGAAGAATCGTGGAGGTTTGGATTTTCGGCAATAATACCTGAAAATACAAATTTTGATATGAAAATACTAACGAAATTTTCAAGGAAACGGTATAAGTATATTGTGTGTCAAGTAGGAAAAGTTAAATATTTCCGGACGATGGTGAGGTTGCAACACCAGGTGTCCGGGAAGTTTACTTTTCCTACGTGGTACACATACTATTTTTTTTTACGATCGGTTTGTATTCAATAATTAGTTATTTTATATTTCATTTTTAAACGTCAGACAACCAACAAGAAATAAAAATATTGCGAAAAAGCACCGGAAAGGAGTCAGTTTTCGCCCGATCTTGCAAGTAAATTACTTTCTATAACACTGTTGGGAAACTGCGCATTCCACATCTAACACTTGTATTGGAACAATTATCATTCCATCCGCCACGTTTGGAATAAATTCGACGAATCAGAGCTGCATATTAGCGCGATATATGATGTATCTTGGTTTGGTTGCTATGGTTACGCCTCTTTGTTTTAATTTTATTTATTTGAGTTTGACAATTACATCAGTTTTATATTTTCTGCTAGAGTTTTACAGTTTTTTTTTTCAAAACAGTGTTATAGAATAGTATATTTTACAACAAGTAATGGAATGGCACATATTCCACGCGAGCAAAAAGTTTGTAGTCCGAGCCAAAGGCGAGGGCTACGGTTTGCGAGCGTGGGATAGGCCATTCCGTTACATGTTGTAGACTATACTTTCTATAAAAAGGTTTTGGAAATTATACAAAAATACAAATATAAAACTGTTGAAAACGTCAAACTCAAATAAATCAAATTAAAACAAACAGACGTAACCATAGTAACTGAATCAAAATATTTCATATGTCGCGCTAATAAGCGGTTCTGATTCGTCGAAAATATTCCATACGCCGCGTATGGAATGTTAGTGATTCCATAACAATTTTTAGTAGTGGAATGGCCAGTTTCCAAAACAGTGTTATAGAAAGTATAATCTACAACAGGTAACGGAATGGCATATCCCACATTCGCAAATCGTAGTCCTCGTCTTCGACTCGGGCTACAAACTTTTTGATAGTGTGAAATATGTGCCTTTCCATTACTTGTTGTAGAATATACTATACCACCGTTCTGTTTAACTTAGCAACCGCTTTGGAAACAGGCATGATGAGCTAAGAAAAGACCAATCGTGCAAAAAATAAATGATTTAATATTAGACACTTACCATCGTGAGTTTTTTTGCATAACGAATCCATTTTGCAGTGTAGTATTACTTGCGAATAACTGTTCGTGAAAATATCAATTACAAGAGTTTATATATCTTGCGATCATGAGCATGACTAAAGTAAATTTTATTCAAAAATAATTATAATCAGTATGTATGTTGTTGACACATCACTTGAAATGATTTCTAGTTTGTTTCAGATAGGGTACTTAAAATACAGATTAATAAATACTTAATGTAATTGTTATGTAACAGTTTTATCTCTGACATGTGGTGCTTAGATATGAGTATTTTGTAAACACGATGTTTTTTCGCATTCATATGTGAAAATCACTTATCATCAATTATTTTATTTATTTATGTCTGCATATGTTATTTGACTTTGTTTTTGAATTAAGGAAAATTCCTGCAAACGTTACTCATCATTATTAGGTAAATGAACAAGTTCATTTCATTTGGATCACTGCAGATTTTTTGGAAACCATGACGTATAGTGCATACGTTAGTTCATGCGCTTCATGTTGTTGAGTTGGGGAAACTGAGGAGTCATTGAGATGAATGATTGCGAGCATAAATGAAGTAGGGAAAGGTTATTGAAGGTCGAAGAATGATTTGGTGCCTGATTTCACTGAAATAATACAGGAACGTGCATTTATACTTTTTGTAAGCGAAAAACAAGCTTGAGACAGGTAGATGCCGTGGGCTACCCTTCTTTGTTTATTATATGTTTTTAGAGCGGTTGCAATGGGTTTGCTAAATGTATGCGTTTGTTGCGCGGTTGCTATGGGAACACATGTTGCACGTCTTGTCCTAAAGTGATGAATAATATTTAATTGAACTCATTTCTATTAATGGATTATTTATTTTTATATTAATAATTTTTTTCCTTTAGTGAGCGTTCCAGTATTACTATATTTCAGTGGACTGATTATAATATGAGATTGGAATAAGTGAATGAATTTGTATATTTGGGTAGTGTATTTTCGAGGGATGGACGTATTTACCGGGAGATTGAAAGGCGGGTGTTTGCAGGGTGCAAGGTATTGGGTGCTCTGAGTACATTTATTCGAAACGTGAGTGTATCTAGAAATACTCAATTAAGTGTGTATAATGGTGTGCTAGTGCCTACAGTGAATGTTAGCTGTGTATTAAGAAGCATGAATGACGTATGACTGCTGTGGAAATGAGGTATTTGAGAGGAGTGTGGGTATATGAAATGTGATCGTGTGAGATTGAGAAGAATGTTGTTAAGAAAGTGTGAGTGAGTCAGTTGAGGTGATTTGGGCGTCCGAGGAATAATTGGTTAAGTATGATTGATGGTTTGTTGCATGAAGTGTGAAGAATACTACGAATGTTTGAATGAGATTGATTGCATATCGTGTAGTTATGTGTGAATGTATGAAAAAAGGAACAAATAAAATAAAATGTAAGCATATATTTTCGGAATAAAATGGCACAAGTTTATACAATTATATACAGCTTAAAGCTTGAGCAAGATCAGCAATAAGATCTTCGGCATCTTCTAACCCCACAGAAAGTCTGATCAAGCTGTCGGTGATGTTCAGCTGTTCAAGTTGTTCTGGCGGCACGGAGGCGTGGGTCATGACCACTCTGTAAACATTCACACATTGTCATTGCTCACAAATGTATCATCTAATTAACTTACGGCAATTCCGCTAAACTCTCGAACCCTCCGAGGCTCTCAGCCAGAGTGAATACTTTGAGAGCCTTCAGCAACTTCTTGGATTCTTCAAGACCGCCTGTGTGGTAGAAACTAATCATGCCACTGTGGCCTGAGGTTTGTTTTCTGGTTAGCTCGTACTGCGGATGGCACGGAAGACCTGCAACAGATCAAATTATATTCATAACTATTACTAAATGTTAATCATTGCATATCACAAGCTATGCTGGGTGATATAATTTTATCACGTCATTTAACTCACGAGTATACCGGGTGTTGACCGCGACCCCGGAACATAGGACTTTAACATGTAAAATCATAGTTTCGTAATTTCCTGCTTAACAAATTATATTAGACAAAAAAGGTTCAAATAAAGATGAGAGATCATAAAATTCTACATCAGAATCAATAAACAGAATTAAATTTACATGCCCCATAACGCCAGAAATTAAATATGAAAATATTAAAAATTAGCTCAAAAATTGGGTTAGCCTTGGAAATGAAATAAAATTTATAAAATAAATAGTCAATTATGCAATTTATAATAATAATTAATAAAAAATACAATTTTCATTTCCAATTGAATACAATTTTGTTTCATTTCCAAGGCTAACCCGATTTTTGAGCTAATTTTTAATATTTTCATATTTAATTTCTGGCGTTATAGGGCCTGTAAATGTAATTCTGTTTATTGATTCTGATGTAGAATTTTATAATCTCTCATCTTTATTTGAACCTTTTTTGTCTAATATAATTTGTTAAGCAGGAAATTACGAAACTATGATTTTACATGTTAAAGTCCTATGTTCCGGGGTCGTGGTCAACACCCTGTAGATAAAATTACGAAAGGGAAAAACGAACCTGAGACAGATCTGACACTTGTTTATAAAACAGTTGCATGCGTTTGTTGAGCGGTTGCTATGTAAAAACATTTTACTTGTTACTCACTTATAAACATAACTTACCCAAGCTCTCTATTGCCTTTGAAAATGAATCTTTACAAGTTACTATTTGACAGCTACATTGTAAAATTTTTACAAGTTAGTGAACAAGGTAAACAATGCACGTTGCCACAGTAATGCTTACATGGCTTATGCGAAATCATTTTAAATAATTTTTGACAGAACAGTTGTGTGTAACTGACAGGACTTGGTTCTAATTTTATTTTGATTTGCAAATGAGTAACAAGTAAAATGTTGTACAATACACGCAAGTAAACTGTTTTTACTGCTTCAAGGAGGTGACAGGCTCGCTGATCATTTCCTCCATTCAGCAGTAAAAACTGTTTTACCTTGCCTGTAATGTAAACAACTATTACAACAAAGAGTAGCTGTTTCTGTCGGTTCGCATTTTCAACGCCAGTGAGCGTTCCAGTATTATTATATTTCAGTGGGTACGGAATACAGAAAAAGTTTCAAATAAAAATTGTAGTCAGTACTATTATACATCTTTTTTAATATGACAAAATTTATTTTAACTCAATTATTTATTGATATATACCCAAGAAGCCTGACTACCACTTCCGGTGGTTAATATATTACCAACACAATCTAATTAGATCGTAATTTTAAATTAAACCAACCACAAATTTTAATTATGTATACGGTACAAAAAATAGAACAAAGTTTCAAATAAAAATTGTAGGTAGCTAATATTGTTTTGCATCTTTTTGAAAACATTTATTTAATGAATTATGTCCAAAAAATCTGACTTCCGGTTGATTTATTGCGCTCAAAATTTAATTTTGAATTATTGTGAAAAATAATGATTTACCTGGGTGGAGGACTTTGGAAACTTTTGGATGAGACATCAAGAATTTAGCAACTGCGTCTCCATTCCTATTGTGTTGCCTCATTCTGAGTCCCAAAGTCTTCAAGCTTCTGTTGACTAAATAACAGTCAAACGGTGACGGAACAACACCAGCAGCTACAAATAATAATAAAATATATGTTGGACAGTAAAATCAATATGAGCGGTATTCTTAGTTGTACCATTTTGAAGGAAGCGCAGTTTAGTGTGCAGATCTTCGTTACTGGTAACAACAGCTCCCATAACAACATCAGAGTGCCCATTCATGTATTTAGTCAAAGAGTAGACAACTAAGTCAGCGCCGAAATCTAAAGGCCTTTGTAAGAATGGCGTCAAGAAGGAATTGTCCACAACGAGGATCAGGTTGTGTTTCTTGCAGACTTCTGACACAGCTTTGATGTTGTTTACTTTAAGAGTTGGGTTGGTGGGTGTTTCAATCCATACTAACTAAAATGGAACGATATTTATCAATTTTAGTTCATTAATTTTTGTCTGTTCTACACGACGCAATTTATTGGTCATGATATCTTGTTAATTTACAAAATTGTCACAATTAATTGACGGAAAACTTGATATGTGTAAATCGAACGACAATATTTTAGTTCTTGGCAATTTATTGACCAATAAATTGTGTTGTGTAAAATAGGCATCATGCGAAAAATATTACTTTTGTGTTGGGGCGAATGGCAGCTTCAACATTCTTGACATCGGTTGTGTCCACAAACGATGGCTCAATTCCAAATCTTGAGATAACTTTGTTGAAAAGTCTGTTGGTTCCGCCGTAAATGTCGTCTCCGCTGATGACGTGGTCCCCAGAATTCAACAAGGACATGACGCTGGTGGTTGCTCCGAGTCCTGATGCAAAAGCCAGAGCATATTTGCCACCGTCCAGACTTGCCAGACAGGTTTCTAATACTTTGCGGGATGGGTTTCCTGAACGACCATAATCATATTCCTGCCAAATTAATTCATATTAAATCACAAACGTATATTCTAGTTTATGGGCTATAGCGTTTTGTTATTCAGCCTTGTTTATATGTAGAATGCATATAATAAAATTACAAAAATGACAAATACATTTATTGTTTGCCCAGAGTTGGAACATAACAACGTTAGATTTACCGGGAGTTTATTTTTTATCAGTATACACAGGGATGTCTTATTACCGTAATTAGAGTTCAGTAGTTCAATATTTTCATTTATCTCTTATGTATACAGGGGTTTTTTGACACATTGGCTGGTACCACGAGCTCTGTTTCTGGGTGTTTTGTGTTTTAGCGCTGCACAATATTCTAAAATTATTTTATAAAAAAACAAAAATACTTCAAATGAAAGTAGTAGATGATATATTTTTTATAAAATACTTTTAGAATATTGTACAGCGCTAAAACCGAGATAAAACACTTCTCTTAAAACATCCAAAAACAGAGTAAACGTAGTGATAAATGAAAAGATATTTGGTTTAAAATCTGTAAAATCTATTTATTTATTAGTACGTGTTTTAAAAGCTAAAATAATTAAAATAAATTTCTTGTTCGTTTAACCTTGAAATGTTTGTTTCATTATAATTGACTATAATTAATAATTTATGTAAATTATCCCTATGTTTACTTTTAGAAAAACGCTTTAATAGTTTAATATATTGCTATCAGTCACATAAACTATAAATATGATAATAACTTATACCCTATGTATACTGATAAAAAAAAAATACCGATATTAAATATTTGTATACGTGAGTACAGTAAGGTAAATATATGGATAAAAGAATAATATTTTGAAATACAGTACGTGTATTAAGTTGTTTTAGAAAATAAACGTTTCGAAGAATTCGGCGTAAAATTTTTTTTTGTAAGAATATTTGTGTGCCATTCTTTTCCATTACTATTATATTAAATCTATCAATTAGGGTTTAATGTAAAAAAGATGAAACATACTTCATAGTCGCCAGGGCCGTGCTGTTTGAATGTTGTTGACAAAGAAATTGGTGGAATGACAGCATACGATTTCCATTGTTCTGGTTCCTGTCCAACATGAATGGCTCTCGTCATGAAGTTATTAGGCATCGGTAAAAAACCTTCTTCTTCGCCCATGCTTACTATAAAAAGAAAGTTACATATAGCTTATCATTTGATTTATTTGTGAAGCATTTTTAATCAACTTTGCTCCGTTGCTTATGAATATTTGCGAAACAGTGTTATCAAAAGTATAAAAATATTAAATTTTATGAGGAGATAAAAACTTTTTATCAGAAATGCATTTTGTCATTATTATCACTAGGTTGAATTTATCTTATTGTATTCTAATTCAAACAATAAAAAAATATTTTTAGTATTAACAAGATTTAAAAAATTATATCTGATGATTTATTTTTTACGTCAACTGGTTATTATCTGTGTCGTTTCTATGCAGATTATATTCATATTTTGAATTAAAAGCCAACAAATTGCATAGAAGATAGGAAACCGCAAAAATAAATAACAAGGAAAATGCGATTCTTGGTAATGAATCGTTTATATTCAGAGGAAAATCTACTGAAAATGTGGTATACGATGTTTGTAATCAAGTAAACGTGAAAAAATGATAAACATTTTCATATTATTAGTTTAAAACATAATTTATAACATTTTTCCGCCTTCTTATTTTTAACAACTATGACAAGATATATACAAAATGGAATTTGGTGACAACAATATCTACATATAGTAATTTTCCGTTTAATTATTATTATACATAAACGTTTTTTACTTAAATGAATATTTTTGGAAGTTTTCTCAAAAAAAGTGACCAAAATTTCGGAACATGGGTAAAATTTTAATTTGTCTGAACGAAACCAATCTTGGTAGTCACGTGATTGAAATCAAAGATCAAATATATTTGAGAAATGTCATTTATGAGATAATTTAATTTAATTACATCGAAAGTTTTGTTTATTATATTGATTTTAATTGTTACATCAGTATTTGTAAAGTTACATCTTTAATAACTGTTCCGAATTCTGACGCAATAACACGTGTAATTAATATATGCAATAAAAGGTAAATTAAATAAAAGTATATGCATGCAATTATTAGAAATATATTGATAAATCACTTACAGGTTTGTATGTTCTTGGACAGCGAATCCATTTTGCAAAATTATGCTGGTTCTTTGACGTTTCACCAGCAAAAAATGACCCAGCCTAGTGAGCTGAGAGGTTATCAATAAGTGTTGAAACGTTTGTTGCGGGAATATATATAGGCCTTGCGAGGTGTCATAACCAAAGAATATTATTGCAAAAATTTAATCTTTATTAATAATAATAGTGTTGTTTACTTCAATTTATTTTTAAGATATACAGATTAAGTATTATTTATCGGGATGTCAATAGGTACTAAATATTCAAAGAACCAAGATAATAATTATTATTTACGATCTAATCTTGTTTTAATTTTTAATAGGATGTCGACTACATCTAAATTAGTTTTGGGTTCTGCATGTGCATTTTCTACTGGAATTATTGGTTATGTACACTTTAAACAAAAAATTGATCGGTAATTTCACAAACTGAATATATTACACGTATGGTAGTTAATATTAAATATTTTGTAGAGAAAAACTACACGAGGGAGTTATTAAAGATTTAGAGAGACAACAAAAACGTAAGACCGAAAATCTTTATGTTCTTCAACAGCAGATAGAATTAACCAAGCAACTGAATAATGTCAGAGATAAAACATAAGATAAGTAGTTACTTTCAGTTCTACATGATTTGTACATATGTATATTATATGCAATATAATAGTTATTTATAATTACAATACATTAATATTGTATTGATATTAAACGATTAGTTACATCAACTCAATTTTACACAATCTTTTTTGAAAGTAAACAGTAATTTCGTTTAATTCTAAACGCACATTTACAAGTTTGATGGCTTCACGAAGTGTCCTATATTTTCTTTATTAGGATTATTGTCGAATCGGAATTAATTAAAGACCGATCTACCGAAGTTTATCACAACATTTCCAAACATTATGTATAGGAAAAACGCACTACAATTTTACTTTTATGTCTTTTATTATAATTTAATGTTTCTAATAACAAATTGAATGATGAACAAACAGTATATAATAACCCAAGATGTGCAATTATTTAATGGCAGAATTAAGTATTGTCAATGCTTCTATTATCATTCAATGAACACATTGTATGGCATTTACTGATCTGCCCAGTGAACTCGTCTGCCGAAATCTCGGTGACCAAATCCGAAATTCTGATGCATGTCGTCTAGCTGCCGCGTATATTCTATGTGAAAGTATTTTTTATATTTTCTTATTAACAAGAAGCAGCAGACGACTATGATAACTTGTAGTAGTACCCATGTTACTAGCAGCCCCACAAAAAGCGTGTAGTCCACGCACACTTCATTAGTAATTATATCTGAAACAAAACCAGTATTTTAAAATTAAATTTGTAAGTTTAAAATAATTCCGTACCGTATCCTGCAACAAGTATCCTATTATTCTCGCCGTAAGCTAATTGAAGTTGGTCTGAGGCGATGTTGAGGCCTCGTACATATAGTACAATATCTAAAGGCATTTCTTCTACCATCTCTTCTGTGTCGTTTGGATTTTTCATGCCATTAATTTTATAAACACTTGCATTAACTTCTGAATTTGTTAGTTGTTCTTTAGGTTCGAAATTTGTGTTGCGTTTCGCTCTGTTTTCATTTTCATCACTGCATGGTAACTACGCAAACAGAGTAAAGGTAACACCGCAAACCATTGCAACATACCCACAAATAAACACTGAAATATAATAATACTGGAACCGCTAACTAACGTTGAAAATGCGAGCCAAGAGAGACAGCTCAGGCTCATTTTTGGCTTTCATAAAAAGTATACATATTAACGTTCCAATAGTACTATACATAGTGTTTTTAATGCTATTTTTGAAATGTACAATTATTGGTTTCCCTAATTATTTTATATCAAACAAGTTAAATAGTTTATTGCTATTATTTAAGAAGAATTTCTGCATTTTTGACACTAATATTTATAATTTTACACTGAAATGGTTATTGGTAATTTTTTTACAAACATCAGTGCCATGAAATAAAAAAATAAATGTGATACTAATTTAAAAATATCGAATAAATTATTCGTCGAATAGATGAAAAATGTCGCATCGAAATCGTAGCTCAAACTATGATGCGTAATTATTTATTTCTCGACGAATAGCTTATTCGAAAGTTCATTTGTTGATGACAAGACTGGCCCTCAGAGTTTTTTTGTATTTAATATATTTTTGTCGAGCACTATTTTGACCATAAATCCATTTCACTATATTTAATTTTTCTTCCAAATTATACATTTATAATCAAGACACTTGAAATCAAACACTGATGACAGCAGGTGACAGATAAAACTAATAACTTTTAATTGGTACATGTTTTGTTTTCAGACAATTACCAATAAACATTTCCATCATGTTACTGGTTCCAGGTAGAGTAAAAATATAAATATTAGTGTCAAAAAATTCAGAAATTCCTCCTCTACAATAAACAATTTAATTTTTTTGATGTAAAATAATTAGGGAAACCAATAATACATTATTCAAAAATAGTATTGAAAACGTTACGGTGCGTTCTTCGATTCACCACCCTGTAGAAAAATATTTTGAAATAGTAACTTACAGGGCATTCCATGGTGCAGAAATGTACCATAACACTGAACCGTACAAGCGAGGTAGAAGGAAATTTAAATGCTTGAAAATTTGATACTAGTATTCGACTAGAATTAATTTGAATTTTGGTGAACGGGGAAAAAATATTCAAAGATGCTGGGCAACCTCGGTCGTCCAACAGTTGAAGGGTATTATTTCCCGAAGTAGCCACTAGATTACTTGCCCATATGTCGTACGGCCCTGAAAAACTTCAAGTTCAACACTTCTAATTATAAATAACAATTAGTTGGTTACCATTTCCAGGGGTAATTTTAATAATCATCTGCAGTTCTTGTCCGATTTCTGTATCAGTTGTTGGTTTATGTGAGTCCGCGTCAACAATACTCATGGTTACAGTGGGCAAAACCGAACTGGTGTTCACCACGGTGGAACCATGGCTCGGGTAGCTGTTTATGAAATTAACACTTGTCCCTAGTGTAATTTCTGGGTCGTTGTCATTACCATACACGCAACCTATTTTAATTAATCTGTCTGCTTGAGTTTGAATCAAAGAGTTGTATTGGATTACAAGCAGAGCAGATTTCAATGTCCTGAAATTTTTTAAAACAGTATTTTTGTACGTTCCTAGTCAAAAACAAATATTTTCGTAAATAGCTCAGTGGTAACGCATCGGCCTGTGGATCATAAGATCTACAGTTCTAGGCTCACAGCAGACAAATTTTCAAAATTGAATTTCAAAAATTTTCACCAACATAAAATTACTCATCTAGCCACTATCATTCTTATCATATTTCAGTGAGAGAATATTTTGAATAAGGACGCATATTTGTCAACCTATATTTAAAAATATTTTATCGGTTCAGAATAGTGTATTTGTGTAAATCCCACACCCCTTGGGAAATAAATAACTTTCTACATGTTAAAGTAAAATGCAAATAAGTCCCTTGGTTCATCTTATCGCAATTTCAAACTTCAAGGTTTGCTTAATATAAAAATTATAATCAAATGATCCGTACAATTTAAATATAATACAGAATAAATAAAGAAATCAGAGATTAAAGTATTTTTGTAAATATTGCAAATCAAAATTGGATCATCTGATACACAATCAATTTCTCTTGCATTGTTATGTTGTTTGTGAGATTTTAATCGGGCAAATGTAATCAGTTTGACATCCGTGCGAACTGTTGTGTACCTGTTCCATGGCTCGGCGGTGCGGGCCTCCACGACGCCGCAAACACTGCGGTTTAATGGGATATTTAGTTGCACGGTTGCATTGTAATGCCCGTCAGAATAGCAGGGTGGGGTATCTGAATAACCACTTGTGTAAATGCGCCCAGAAAATTGCTGCTCTGGTTTGTAGTTTATTGACATTAAATTGCTCGTGCAGGTGACGCTCACTGAAATTGTACTTAGAATATATCTCTACGATATATGAACCTGGCCCCAAATGTACTTGTACCACATGAAAAAAATGATATAATCAAATATAATCATTAGTTTTTTTACACTGCTATTGTCGCTATACAAGTCTAAATTATTACGTCATTTATGTATGTATTGCACTGTACTCTAGGTAAATAATAATTCTTTGAAAGATATTTATAAGATTTACTGTCTTAATGGGATTACAATACTTTTTAGTACATTTGCACCTAACGCACTTCCATGGACCAAAATGAAAATATTTTTCAACCATATTTATAATATTGAATGTATAATTAAAAACAATATTCAATTATTTGTTGACTAAATTTTTTCGCGAGCTAATAAATTAAATCTGTTTTAATGTAAATACGAATATTTGAAGCATATCTGAACCGCGCATAAACTATTGTTATAATCAGAAATATCATAATAAATAATATATTCAGATTCAGTCGCAATAAAAGCAGTGTGAAAATAATTAATTATATTCATTATAGTAAGTGTTTGAATTTATATATTCGGGTAGTGTATTGACCGGGAGATTGAAAGGCGGGTGTCTGCAGAGTGCAAGGTATTGGGTGCTCTGGGTACATTTGCTCGAAACATGAATGTATCTATCGATGCTCGATTGAGTATTTATAATGGTGTGGAAGAGCCTATATTGATGTATGCTTCTGAATGTTGAGTGTGGATGAAAAAGCATGAACGACGTATAACTGCTGTGGAAATGAAGTATATGAGAGGAGAGTGATCGTGTCCGGAATACATTGGTGTATGATGAGTGTGAGATTGAGAAGAATGTTGTTAAAAAGTGGAAGTGAGTCAGTTGAGGTGGGTTTGATATCTCGAAAGGTTTGTAAAACTAATATATGCGGGTGAGATTGAAGGTGAACGATTGCGTGGGCGTCCGAGAAATAAGTGATTGGGTATGGTTGATGGTTTGTTGCGTGAACGAATGATTCCAGACGAGCATGTATGAATGTGGGCGAGGCGAAAATGATAGAATGTTTGGAGGAGATTGATTGTTGGTTGACTGTGTTTCTGAGTTCGTGCTACCCCACAGAGTGGGATATAGCGTGAAGATATGTATGTATTATAGCAAATTTTCAAGTGGTACGAATATATATGGAATTGGATTCATCTATGCGTAACTAGATTTACCGTTTAAACATCTCGCCCTCTCATAAAATTTGGCCCCGCGATAATTGACTAATAATTTGGGTCCGATAATTTTTGAATCTTCGCTGTGTAGTAGGCAGGTATATTTTTGTAAATTATAATTTTGTACTGGCAAATTATTTAATGGCACTAGGCTGTAGCCTCTACAATTAAACTCTAGCGACATGTCACACATTTCTTGACATTGCTGTTGCGTTATATTCTGAAACATTAAGTCTGTATGTTCCAGAGTACTGTTTTCGTATTCCTCGTACGCGCAGTATTCTGGAGAGTGACCTAAAACAAATATATTTTCAATTGTAAACAGATCAGTAAAACCTTGAAACACAATAAAAAAAATATGATGAAACATGTAAAAAAATTCTTACTGGTATTAACGCAGTGGTTTTCGATATATTCATCTTCATATCTAGAAACTCTAAAAGCATTAGGCGTGAGATGCCTGTCAGTGTCACTCAGAACGCAATATCCAATTGGATCAGCATTTGTTATGTCTCGAACTTCGGTTCTTATATTAAATTTAACAGATTTACATAGAAATGACTTTTCTTCTATACAAGAATCTATACATCGTTGTCTCGTAATTTTCACTTGCAGTTTCTTGGTGTTGTGTCCCACTAAAGTTGCACCTGCTAATATTTCTACAGCCCAAGCTTTCGCTCTACATGAATTCGGTACTGTAATTACACAAAATATATTTTTACGTGCAATTAAAGGGAGTTAAATCTTATGTTATGGTTTAATGCTAATAGTTGTTTATGTATTGTTGTTAGGCCTTGTCCTCTTTTTGTATTACAAAATTACAATCGCTTAAAGGTACAAGCAACAATTGATAATTAAAAATTGTGTTAATTGAACTGATATTTTAATGCATCCTAATTTAAGTATCAAAAACAGTAAGGACATCGGTAATATCTTAACATTCGTGATGCTTATATAATTTTTTGCACGATTGGAACAAGAGCAAATTATTTGAAAATACGCAGATATGAATTTCTTGCATTATTAGTAATGCTGGAACCATATATTTTAGGTGGTTTTTCTGTATTTGCTATTATTTATGACAGATTGCTTATGCATTTAAATGACTGGTAGTAATTTAGTGTCGTGATAAGTTTTCTTTTTCAAAAACAATAAAAATAATCGCATTGACGCAGTGAGAAATTAGTAAAAGAAGAATTGTGGCGTATTGGAGGTTTGGCAATAACCCGAAAAATCTAATTATCGATAAGAAAATACTAATAAAATTAAATCAAGCGAACGTTAATTAAATTACTATACCGTTGTTCTGTTTGACCTAGCAAGTTGATAAAAAACACCAATCGTGCAAAAAAATCTTTTTATATCTTTTGAAACAGTACAATTTTCTAAAAAATATATTAAACCTTAATGTTTTATGACGCACAGAAACATTGAATGGCACTTTGTTGGAAACATATTTTGATTAATTGTGAAATGAATCATGTTGATTACCATTTAGACATGTTTTCCGAAACCACACTACATTAGTGTCAGGTTTACTATCGTAATCGTAATTCTGTGTACTGTGAGTTTCACTGTTAAATGAATAACAAGCCGATGAATTGTAGTATAGGAGAAAACTCCAACAATCGTTGTCATTCGCACATTTTCTCACACAGTCTAATGTTACTGGGGTGTTGTTTCTACTACTGTAGAGCAAACTGCTTTTTTGTTGAGCATTAGGTTTTATTCCTATTAATTTTTCAAATTTTATTTGACTTTGCGGACAATTTAATAACTGCGCTCCTGAAACCAAATTTATATATTAACAAAATAATAGATTCTCTAAATCGTAATTGACATACAGATGAACAAAAAGAAAATATATTTGGGTAGTGTTTTCGAGGGATGGACGAATTGACCATCAAGGTATTGGGTGCTCTGTGCATGTTGTACGGGCTTGTGCAAAAGTGATAAATAATATTTAACACTGCTGTTAAATTATTTTAAATGCATAATAGTTAATTGAACTATTTCTTTTAAATTATTAATACATTTTATTTCAAGATCATTGAATGTTAATTTCATTTCTTTAATATAAATTTATATTATCAACTATTTAAGCAGATCGTACGACATTGATAGATTGCCCACTTATTGCCTATCTCGCTCAGCTCGCATTTTCAACATTAGTGAGCATTCCAGTATTATTATATTTCAGTAGCATGTATGCATTTGTCCAATCAAGGACAATGAATAAGAACGATTAAATTGTATATTCAATATGTTGTAGTATTTAATATAATCTTTTGAAATAAAATTTTAATTTGGCTCACTACACAAGGGTGCATGTCAATTTGTCAAAAAAAAAAAACAGTTTAAAGAAAATAAAATTAGTTCTAGATGATTTTTAATAACGTTGATTTTCGATGACAGCGCCCTTGGTTCATCTGTAAAATTTTAGCATGACTTAAAATTAAATGCGTTTTTATTTTTCCTAAAATGGTTATAAAAGACGCATGAAAATTGCGCGCCTAATACGAGTTAAATTACTGTTATTACAAAACGTGTTGTCATTGAATTTTTATCAAAATATGTTACGTTTAGTAAATTGCATTTTGTTTATTTTTAGCTTATGCATCATACTTGCGTTACTAAGTAAATTAACATGTTTTTCTTTTATTTTATAATAACACCATTTTATTTGTTTCCGAGACAAAAAACAATTTAGTTTTTGACAGATCAAATACTTAACAATAACTTTTATTTGTTGCAAATAATAATTAGGTGTTTTTAATATAAACAAAAAATGGTTACACTTACCGGATGTTGTAAATACAAGTGTAAATAATAGCAAAGCACTAAGATGTTCCGCTGGCACTGTCATCCTGAAGGCACATATCTGTACGATGTATTCATGACTGTTGTCACACTGGACACAACAAACACTGGGCCCCTATCTTGTGCAGCGTGTCCCACTGATACCTGTACGTGCATATGTGTGTGTCTGTTGCATAACAGACCTTGGACTATATGTACCTATCATCAGAAACCGAAAGTACGTGCATCACTTTTACAACTTTCTTTAGGGAGGCACCATCCTTTGATTACTGTCTTCGGGTCCACTCGACTGCTTTTACTAATATTCCTAAGTTTCTTTATTGCAACACAACGGTATACAGTCCATAGTTTGGATTTTGTAAACTAATGTATGTCAAATTAATGATATGTCTTGCGTTATGTAAACTCATATCATATATTGTGTAAGGTGCGTGATACTACATTGAGCACTAGGTTGCAGTTTATTTTTGCATTACGCGTTTTTACCTCCCGCCACATACCTGCAAGACGCAAAAAATAGATAGAGTTTTCAGTGGATAAGCATGTTTTAGGGTACCTAGAATAAGATTTTAATAGCTTCGAGTTGATGTCTGTGTGTGTGGATCTCTGGATTTACGGTGTCTAAAAAAACTACTGAACTGAAAATTCTGATATTTTATATATCATATTTGTTTTGGTAATAATCTAATAACCGGAAGTGGTAGTTTCCTTGAAACTCTATCAAGTTATTTTTAAATATCTCAGTAAATTATGGTTTAATGACAATTTTTGTTATTAGAAACATTTTTCTCTTATTGTCACCATTTACGAATTACAACACGTTAAAATAAAATTATATTTTGACATTTTCGTTTATATCTGCTAAACTATGCTTTTTGAAAAAACAAAACAACGCTTGAAAAATGTCAATTTTGACATGTGTCATAATTGAAGGGATGAGCGTTTCTTGATAGTGGTGGTCGGTGTTCCTGCATTGTTTGATAAGAAATCTATGGCGGGTGGTATTGGGCTGTCCACAACAGTTTGTTTACAAATAAAATAATAAGTTTACGAAAAAATTATTTGACAGCACTGAAGTATAAAATACTGAAACGCACACTGAGGTTGAAAATGCAAGCCGAGGAAGACAGCAAGTTGAGGGTTATCTTTCTTTGTTGTACAATGTTTTTACATAGCAACCGCTCAACAAACGCATAGCAACCATTCCACAATAGAATATATTTTGTAATTAGTAGGAAAAGTGATATATTCCCGGACGATGGTGTTCGAGAAGTTTACTTTTTTTATGTGGTACACATTTTTTTTCGATCGGTTTATATTCAATAATTAGTTTTTTTTTATTTCATTTATAAACGTCAGATAACTAACAAGACATAAAATTATTGCGTCAAATTTATCTGACAAGCTAAATCGTACGGGAATACTTTGAACAGTGTCCGGAATAGTATATTCTACAACAAGTAATGGAATGGCACATATTCCACGCGAGCAAAAAGTTTGTAGTCCGAACCGAAGGCGAGGGCTACGGTTTGCGAGCATGGGATAGGCCATTCCGTTACATGTTGTAGACTATACTTTCTATAAAAAGGTTTTGGAAATTATACAAAATACAAATATAAAACTGTTGAAAACGTCAAACTCAAATAAATCAAATTAAAACAAACAGACGTAACCATAGTAACTGAATCAAGATACTTCATATGTCGCGCTAATTAGCGGTTCTGATTCGTCGAAAATATTCCATACGCCGCGTATGGAATGTTAGTGATTCCATAACAGTTTTTAGTAGTGGAATGCCCAGTTACCAAAACAGTGTTATAGAAAAGATATTATGTTATTTATCGTAACCTAGCTACGACACTAGAATTTCGGATTAATGCACTTTGCGGTTCGAAAAAACACCGGAAAGGAATCAGTTTTCGTCCAATCAAAAAAAAAATCTGTCTCAGATTTGATTTCCGTTTGTGTAAAAGACTACAAGTGCGCGTTCCAGTATTACTACATTTCAGTGGTGGACAGAACAAAAACAGTTATAGTTTAAATTTCTCCATGGTAACACAACAACGCATGAAATAAACTATCCGAATTTTAATTTCGTTATTGTGTTGATCGTGTAACTATTATTTTGCGATAATTTTTATGACTTTTTTCAAATCTTTGTATTACTTATCGGAATAACGTTGCCTGTATGTCGAATTAAAACAAGACCATTTTGTGGAAATAAATAAAAACGTCACAATTGGAGTTAAAATGTTTTATTGCTCTGGTGGTGTACAATGTTGTTAGTTGACAATGGCACGTTAGTAACGCATGATTGATTTGCGGTTGAGTGAGTTTGCAGTTGCAGATCAATTAGCGGGGAATTCTGTCCCTGAGGTAGGCCAATATCGCGTCCGTGCCCTTGGCAAGGATGGCATAGCGCGGCTGGCGGAAGCTATTGCCGGTTATCTCCAGGGATCTGCAATTAACGCAATGTACAATGCCACCGATACTATATTTTCTAGTGCATAATGCAATTATAGCCTTCAGCAGGGTCAGGAAAAAATAATTACTACGCGCCGTCAATAAGTTTCCGGTTTCATAAAAACATTACGTGGATTTATCATTTATACAACATTATATGGTTCTTAACATAAATATAAATACCTTATGTGGGTTAAATTTCCTAGCTCGGGCGGAATGTGATCCAAATTATTATTAGCCAAATCTAAAACTGCTAATCTTTTTAATTTTTTAAAGTTATCCACATCTATTCTGGCGATTTTATTATCACGTGCCAGAAGTATCTCCAAACTTTCCATTTCAAATACACATTCAGGAATGTCAGTGAACCTAAAATTAATTTTAATATTTAATCCAAGTCTAATTAGAAGCTTGATGTTACCTATTATTTGATAAAATAAGTTCTCGTAGATATTTTAAATCTCCAAAACACGCAGGTAGATCAACTAACGCGTTGCTTCCTAAATGCAAATAATGTAGTCTGTGGAACTGAGACAGAAACTGAGGTACTGTGGACAACAAATTACAACTAAAATTTAATTCGGACACGTTATCAGCAAGATGGATCAATCTGAAAATTTATACACTAATAAATTTAAAAATCGCATTGAAAATTGAACTAACCCTGAAGGTATTTCTTTAAGTTTATTTTTACAAAGATCCACACTGATTATTTCTGCTTCCACCGCTTCTTTGAATACTTCATCAGGAACAGAGGTGAGTTCCTTCATAGTTAAATTCAATGCTCTAGCATTTCTCATTGCGAATCTATAAAATATTTAAGATAAAAAACTACTAAATATAAATATTAAAAGTTACCTTTCGGGAAAACTTTGTTCAGTCTGAACAATTTTCGTAGTGCCCGGCGGAATATTTTCAATATTTTCTGCTTGGAGCCGTTCTCTTAAAAACTTCAATATTCTACTGGTACCACATTGTATGATATCTCTTCTAATTGAGCGAATTTTATTTCCTTCAACTTGTAAACTTTGTAAATGAGCTAACAAGCTTAAAGTATTTGGCAAGTTTATTAGAGCATTGTTTGTTACATCCAGACGAATCAGATGCTGCATGTAAGATATTTCGTCTGGTAATACTTCTAGTTTATTGTCACGTAAATCTAAAATTCTTAAGTGCGACATGATTTCACAAAATCGTGGCGTGATTTCCTAAACAAACAGAAATAGGAGCTACTACGTGACTCAATTTTATTTCATTCATTATTTTATTAAATGCTTGGTCCAGTACATTATATTTCAGTGATTGGACATTTCAAAATAAATAATATCGGTAAGACCGAAGTCAAAATCTATTTTCAATCACTAATTTAATCGCTTCAGGTAAAGATTTGTGGTTTATAATTATATTTAATACGTTTCGTAATTAGATTTAAAATATTCATTACACAAATGTATTAAAAATAATTTGAAAAATATATAAAAGTTAGGTTAAAATTGCAGTGTTGATGAGCATGTGATGAATACAGTGAATACAAAATAAATGGATAACGTACTGGTATGTAGTTATTTCCAAAGTGAAGTTCTTGTAGATTTTCGCATCCTTCACAGTCAGGCATAGCTTCAATGTTATTGTGATTGGCGTACAGAATCTGCAGTTTTCTCATCTCACCCAGAGCTGGTAATGAAACTAACTCATTATGAGTCAAATCTAATTTCACAAGAACTGGAAAATTTCATGTATAGAAAACTATTAATGTGGTTGTTTGGATGTTACCTCTCATGTTAACAATATCTGGGGGTAATTCAATTAGTCTGTTATGCGAGAAATTAGCTTGCGTTAATCGGACCAAATAACCTAGGCCCGCAGGTAAGGATGTTATTGAGTTATGAGATATGTCCTGTAATTTATATTGTTAATCATTATTTTACACACAGATAAACCAAGGGAAATAAGTCTCCGACTGACAGGTAAACTAAAGTTAACTCAATTATATTTTTTATGGTTTGAAAATAAAGCAGTCAATCATAAACTAATCCCTTGGTTCAATAGTCAGCTCTATTGAAATTAAAAATCACCATTTTATTATGACAAATTATTTACTCTACTGATTGAATTCAATTCGAGAGCTATGACTTAAGATAGAGTTGTTGTTGTATTTTTATGAACGTTACCAATTGCTGAAGCATGACCAAGTCCCCTATGTCCTTGGAAACCGTTTCTATATTATTATAAGGGATCTGAACGATCCGCAACTCTGTTAACTTATAAACACAGTCAGGGATTTCTGTTAATTTATTGTGACCCAGATTCAATTTTGTTAACTTTGTTAATTTACTTAATTCATTAGGCAGAGTTGTTAAACTGTTATCTTGCAACTAAAATTAAAAATTAATGAAATGTTTGCCTCATCTTTGAAAAACAAATGTATACATTTAAAGTTGTGAGCTCCTGAAATATTTCTATGCAACTTGGGATTTCTGTTAAACAGTTTGAACTCAAATCCAAGTTATTTAGGGGATGATAATTCCACCAGGGTTGATCGTCTGATTTACAGAGATCATAATTTACAGATGATTCTTCACCACCAGGTTCGTACAGTGTCCATAATCGTTCAGGAACTACGAGAGCAAATATAATTATCTAATTGTTAAATTGCGCAATAATGCTATACTTGTCTGTAAGCTGCGTGCTGATAAATTTAGATGTCCAGTTTTTCTAGCATTTTTCAATAAAGCAACTGATAGTTTTCCATCATCTTCTCCTTTTGTTTGCAAATGAAACACAGGATTTACTATTTTTCTACGAGATTTTACTTGAGATTGTTTAGCCATCACTACTACTATACTTTATAAAAATATGCTATCTTAATCCTATCTGGCACAATACTTTTATACTTATGGTTACGCAAAAATTTAAAACGAATAATTTATTAACACATAACTTGATTAAATTTTAAATCTTATTGACAGTTAAACTGTCACTACTTACAACTGTCATTTTCAAGGCTATTGTCAGATATGTTCACAATATAATATATAAATTATTTTATATAGTTGTGTCACGGCTAATTGTACATTTATTTTAACAGATCAGTTTTAATATAATGATGTACTATGTCAAATAAATTAAATAATCATGTTAAAATAAATTTCAAAATTACTTTATAGGTCGCCATCTAGTGTGTGGCAACTAAGCTAGGAATAATGTAGGTGAATAACCCCAAATTCAGTTATATTTTGAATCTGCTGTGGCACTCCCAAAGTAACGAAACTAAAACTAATTATTCAATGCATTTAGTTACTGTCCTTGATTATTTTACAAGATAAAATTCTCTATATATTTCTCTAAAGTAATTACATTACAGCCTCTAGGTCATATAATAAGCAAGCCCTCGACTGGAATGAAACATATACCACTTCATATGTAATATACTATTATAGTATTACAATTATATTAATACATTATTTGTATATTTATATAGGACCTTCATGAACCCGGAACCACCTGCTGCTGCATCATCATCGTGGAGCTGCTGATATTCTGACCAGTCTCGCTGGACCCTGCATCATCGTGGATAACTTCACCAGAGCGCTCTGGACTGACGTCCGCTGCCAGCAACATCAATGTAGAAGTTTTTATTTTACATATATGTAATATTTAAGTGTAAGGCTGTTATCTTATAAATAATATGGTAATAAATGAAATAACATGTAACAATCACAGCTTACTCTCCTCTTGGTTCACCAGACAGGCCTTGGGCTAACCTTGAGGATCCTCAACTTCTAGAAGATCCCAAAATCAAAGCGATGGCTGAGAAGTACGGAAAGACTCCAGCACAAATTGTACTGCGCTATCAAGTTCAACGCGGATGCATTACCATCCCCAAATCTGTGAACAACGGCCGAATTGATCAAAATATTAACTTTTTTAATTTTAAACTCTAGTGACGACATCGCGCATATTGATACGTTTGACTGCGATGGCCGAATTTGCCCTTTGAAGAGTATGAATGAGTTTAATGAAAAGCTGCAGCTAATTAACTTTTTTTTATTTTTCTTTAAAATAATTTAACAACAAAGATAGTCAATAATTATTTAGTTTCCGTATTCACAGAATATAAAAGCAGGCAATATGTTATGTGTTTGTGTACTATAAAATGTTTTATTTTTACAGAGCTACATCTCATAAATTTTATCCTTTCTCCAGTGCATAAAATCTTCAGGTAATAAGCATGCAACTGTTCATATTTATTTCATTATTTATGCGATTATATTTATTATTACAATAAACTTCTATATTTATCAGCTGGCAAAAATGAAAGATAGGACGTCAATTATCAATTATACTAAAAATACATTTTTATAACTTTTATTTATTTATCAGCTATGTTAATATCTCTAGTTTACGTTTATTTTCTATTGAACGTATTGTTTAGTAAAATAAAACCTATGCGAGTACAAAAATGAATTGCCTTTTATGATCTTTTTGGAACGCTTACTGTGGCAAGAAATTTTGCTGTGTTTCTGTAACTTGTCTACAATAGTCATTTTGAATGTTATTTCTGAATATTTTATATTTAAATACATACATGTTTCCATATGAAGTACATATATTTTTATATTATATTTAGTAAGTAGCTAATGAATAAATTCTTTCATACACTAATTGATTTTATATCAGACCAAGCTTGTTCAATTATGTTCAATTAAAAAATCTCTGATGTGACTAGCTAGGCGCTACGTTTACTGCTATTATTGTACATTGTAAGCATAGGCTCGGTTTGTGGAACGTATGTCGTAGCGGCGCAGAGATGCCGCATCATTGTACAATTCTCCGCCATTTTGCTTAGTCAGTTGGCTGCATCATCTCCGCCATTGCGGGTGTGCTTGACACTCGCTCCGCGAATATTTTCTCTACGTCCACACTAGGTGGGCCAACATATGTTAAATTCGGTGCTATCGTTTCGTGGGGGTGGGTATCGTGAATTCGGGCGATCGTTGAAGCGCTGTCCACCTGGACCAACGTAGTGCGCACCAAGGCAGCCAATTCTTAAGCGCTTATTCGCGATGGAGAACCGGGTGCACTGGACCGGGTTCCAGTCGGGCCCCAATTGGGGAAGCGGGTCTGTGTTAGCGTGTAGGTCTTCACCTTTTGGGGGATCGGGGGGAGTCCCCACCAATTGTGGGCCCTGGAGTCCAGGGGAGGTCTGATCCCCTCGTCAACCTGACGGGTAGGCGTGAAACCTTCGGATCCCGCTCGCGTACCTAGGAGCTCCCGGAGTGGGTCGTCGACACGGCATATGTCGAACGTTTTTGCTAACGAGACAACAACAAGCCGGTTGTTTGTCATTAGAGTCAATTGCGCCTTAGTTTGTAAGTTAGCTACACTTAGACAACCAATTAGGTAGGGCAAAAGGCAAGAAAGAAATCAAGAAAAGAAACCATCATTGAAACCAACATTGAAGCCAACGATTAGTGGTGTGCTGTGGGATGAATGGTGTGAGCTGAATGAATGATGACCATAACTTGTTCTCTTGAACAATTTTACTGCCTTGTATTCTGAGTTTATGTTTCAGATATCAAACTTCAACAAATATTTCCTAACCACAACATGTATGTTTTTTTCAGGTTCACAATTATTCTTTTGTCTAATATATTATTTTTATGTTTATAGGGACTCTAGGATAACATCAACAAATATTTTCTTCTAACAATGTATGTTTTTTTCAGGTTCACAATTATTCCTTTATCTAATACGTTGTTTTTATGTTTATAGGGACTCGTGGACAACGTCACCGGAGCCTTTCATCCGCGCCTAGCTTTACATATGTGAAGCAGGTCAAATGTTACCCAGCAGCTTTGCTGAGGTAGTGCGATTTATAAAGCGGAAATTACAATATTATTAATTAAACCTGTACAATTCAACAGCGAAAATAAATTATTATCGCAACGTATTTTGTAATTTTTTAACAGCACCTTTTCTACAAATAAATAAATAATTTACCATAACTTGTTTTATTGTATATTGTACAATTTTCCTGCTTTATATTTTGAGTTTATGTTTTAGATTTCATCAGACAACAACAAATATTTCCTACCTGCAACATGTATGTTTCTTTTTCAGGTTCACAATTATTCTTTTACCTAATACATTGTTTTTATGTTTATAGCGACTCGTGAACAACGTCACCGGAGCCTTGATCACCCTTCAACAGTGTCTTCGAAGCCGATCGTGAGTAAATTAATTTTACAGCAGTTCAATTTTATTAATACTTTATTTGTATGTTTATATAGGACCTGCATGGACCTGGAACCATCTTCTGCTTCTGCAACATCATCGTGGAACTGCTGGTATTCTGACCAATCTCACCGGACACTGATCAACGTGGACATCACAAACCAAAATCATCTTCTGCTGCTGCATCATCATCGTGGACAACATCATCAGAGCCGACATCCGCTGCTAGCAACATTAATTGTAAGAATATTATTATTGTCGATTGACCATAAAAATAATTAGTAAAATTAATTTGTTTTTTTAATAAGTATTGTTCTAATTCGTATTATAATTTCATGTTGTGTTTGTATTTGTTGTTAATTTGTTTATGTTTGTTACAGGTCACCGTTGCTATGGAGATGAGGTCACACCACTGCTTCAGGTTTCCGGAAGTGGCAGGGGGAATTTCCGGGGGTGCTATCAGTTTCAGAGTCAATCCAGGAGGCTAATCCCGACGTTGTTAATCAAATATAAATTTATTATGCCAAATGTACTTCATTATTAAAATAATTTAACAACAAATATGTATGTACCATTACTATGAACAAATTATAATAAATTAACATTACTACAATGTATTTTGTTTTACATATATGTTATTTTGTGAAACATAATTATTAACTGTATTTATAAATTAATATGTTGTAATAATAAATGAAATATATTAACATGTATTTATCCATAGAGATAATAAAGAAATTATTACAGAAATCATATGTGTTTTATTTACTTTAAAATATGCAATACAACAGTTTAAAATTAATAGTGCCATTTATTAAAACGAATTTCATAATTTTATTTTATTCTTTTCAATTTTCATACTAGTGCTGCCATCTCTTAAGAAGGTAATGAACTATTACACGTTGTAATCCGCTGTTCACTGATCATCGTAACGTATAAAATTGCCGGTACGCTGAGGAAATGTGACATGCAATAATGAACCTTATATACATGCTACATAAAGCACATAAAATTGGATATGAAATACCCCAAATTTAAGGGTGAGCGTCAATTTTCGAGACCGCCATTGGAGTTTTTAGGGCTGAATCTATAGGAATCCACCCCTAACTCGATTTTTTTGGGTTTTTGCCAAGAAAAAGTTGGACTATAGTCTTGGTGTTTTTACGAATAAATTTAGGGGTAAGAAAATTGAGATAAGGGCGCGACACCCTTCATTAGGGCCCGTAGATTCCGAATCTGTGATTAAAAATGTCCTAGGGTTAGTATTTCTTACTTAATTCGCATTTAACTATTATATGTTATGACCCACTACTCGCTGCTTGGCAGAAGAACGCTGGCGAATATCGGATTTCGTACCAGGGCAGCAAGGATTGGAAGAGCACTCTTTTGCATAAAAAGAAATTGTTTTTTTTTTGCTATTATTGGCAACACTGAAATAATCAATGTTGACAACCATAGCAATAATGGACAACGGTTTCTTATCCGAGGGCTCTGCCAGTCTCTGCTGCCCGGATACAAAGTTAAAAATTTGAGTTTTCAGCCACTTAGCCTAGAGTCTTCTGACAAATGTGACGTCATTTTCTCATTAATTAGCCCTTTTTAAAGGGGTTATTCAATAAAACAAGGATGGAGAAGGATAAATATATGAAACACAAGCATAATTTTAATTATTTATTGCAATACATAGAACATTACAACAAAATTATACAAATAAACTTTAAATATCGCAAACAATAGAACATAAATATTTTTAATCTGCCAATAAGTTATTAATTAACAATAATATATTAATATATGTGATTCTTTCTAATTCTACAAGTAATACAGGATTGAAAATATGAAACTAGACATTTTAACCAAATTTGTTTAAAAATTAACAATACAAATTAATATATCCGCCATGATGCACAAACATTTTTAATCGCATGTATTTTGTTAATTAACAAATGTGATATTTCCTATCCCTACTATTACTCTAGAGTAGAGAAATTGTAGCTCAAATAGTTTAAGAATAAACAACATTAGTAAAATGTCGCCATGATGCATAGACAAACATTTTTATATCGCCTGTATCTTGTTAATTAACAATAATAAATTAACAAATGTGATATTTCGTGACTCCATAATTAATTTAGATTTGAGATTAGAAAATTTTAGCTCAAATAATTCATAAGAAATTAGTAAAACACAAATTTCAAAATGGCGTCAAACAAAAATTTTATTTTGCCAATAAGTCATCAATGTTTTGCAAAATTCTAGCAAATCTACTAATTCCTAATACTAGCTACCGTGTTCCATCCATATTTGTCAAAATTTACGCCATAGCTTTAAATTTTATTGAGATATTAACAAAATAAAAGCTTAGTATGACGTCATATCGTACATTTTTATTTTCATAATATCTCAAGTAGTTTTACAAAATATTAATAAATCCAACAATTCTTAATACTATAATTGTCAGGAAATGCATTATTTCAATCATTGTAACGATAACTTAATTAGTTTTTGAGTTATTAAACAACTGGAGATATTCTTCCAGGTGTGCAGACGCTGATCCTTGACGAAGATGCTGCAGCTGTTTATCTCGGGTTCGCATTTGTGTCGTCTGTTCTACAAGTTGACCGAACGAATAGTTGTATCACCAGAACTCAGCGTGCAATATTGTCATCGTTGCAATCTGAAAAGTATAAATCAAACATTAATAAATACTTTAAAACAATTATAAATAAATCTAAAGCCTTAAAACAATATTAAAATTCATGTTTTATTAATAAATATTGAAATAAGTAAATTACAACACTTTGAAGCACGAAGAAGCTGTAGAAGAATCTTCAAATTTTACAGTTGCTACAGATAATGGTTTCATATTGATCTAGAAGAATAATCATCATTGCCATAGATGATCTATCAGATGATATTACATACCAGAAACTGCAAAAGAGCAGAAAATTAGTTTTTTATATCAATAAATAATTTAGTTATCTAATTATTTTGTTTTAAATACCTGCGATCTTTTGCTATTTGACAGTCAACAACAATATTTAGACAGCTTAAATCCTCTGGTTTCAATTTCAGTTATGAAATTATCCTTGCGGCTGTATTTTAACAGCTAGTAGCTATTGTTCCTGTTAGATGATGTTCATCGAGATTTGTAATCCGAAACCTGCAACATTAACATTTGTGTGAATGATGTGATGATATATTTATTTAACAGCTCGATTGCTGTACTAAAAGAGGCCTAGAAATAATGAAATTGTTTATTATAATGTTTAAAATCATTCTGCAGCTTCAAATACAGTAAACAATCATAAAATATTGATAAACTAGAAACTAAATGACAAGTCAATAGCAGTTGTAAACAATACTTACACTATACGGTTATATTGAGATAACTGTTCTATTTTCTAAGTAGCCCTGGAGGTCTTTGCATATCATGAAGCACTTTTAAAATGTTAAACGTATAGAAATACACATAAAACGTCACTAAACTGTAATGATATAAATAAAAAATACAGCCATCTTTAAATTGGAATGACATTGCTATTTAGCTAATAAACAACCCAACAGATGACGCTAGGGTACTGAAAACAGAAAGACAAATTATTATTTTGCAAAATATACACAACAAAAAATTATCTTACAATTAAATTCGCCCTGAATCACACTCTGCTCTACTTTCCGTAGATTTCAACGCCTGATCAGCGCACGAAACGCTACATTACAGCTTCTTCAGATATCTGCTGCTGTACATTTACCATAGGCTGTGTTTAAACTCTTATTGTTAATAATAATTTAAAAAGTATTTGGATATATTTATACATAGTTAATTCAATACAACGTTTCGACAGCCTCATACTGCCTTAAAGAAATTTTTAAAAGAATTCTACATGAAATAAACCATTTCGATTCTGGGCAATTTCGTTATTTTTGCGATATCTTAGTTTCCGAGATATGATGGTTTAAAGATTTAAATCGCATATTTATAAGATTACAATGACATATGAACCAATTGTATAGTACAATTTATACAAATTTTTATGTGAAGTTCAAGAATGGAATAAATATAAAACACAAAAGAAATTATTTTAACCTTATAAATATATATATATAGAAATACATCTTTGGTTAAACATTTAATACAGAACTGACCAGTATAAAACGTATAATACTCTAATAAAATTAATGTCATATTGCTCTTTTTATGTATTCAAAATACAAATAACAATAATTACATCTAAATCTGTATATAATATAAAAATGTAGAGTTAAAAAGAATATCTTTGTCACCTTATATTAAATATATAACAAAATAACACCTAACTTTCACAAAAAAATAAAAAAAAAACGAATTATAAAATTTATATCTGAAACAAATGGCACTATGAAGGTAACAAAATACGCTCGATGCTCTCTACATCATTTACAAATAGTGGAAAAATACAAATATACATTTTACCATGTACATATTTACAAAAATATGGCCTCAAAATATTTCATTCTGTAACATCAATACTACGAATTAATACAGACACCTGTTGTGCACCACTGGTTAGACTGTAATGGACGAATATTACACCTGCTGCACACGACGAAAGAGACGTTTATTTACTTTCTCCGTGTGCACCAAGCATATTTGTTCTACACTGTACTTTTCTCTATCGTCTCAATGTTTTAATTATATGTTACATTTCTATACACAAAAGATCACTGTTGTTAAAAAAAAAATGATGTTACTTTTCCCAGACAGTTAAATCGAAAAAAAGTATAATGTAAAGCTAGCTTCAGGTGATGACGTGATTATATTATGGTTTGGGGGGTTTGGGAGGCGGCGTAGGGGGCAATAACTCCTCCACTGGTTCAGGTGGTAGCGGTTTGTTGGGTATTCGCAACGACACTCGGCCAGAGTATAAAAAACTTACGTTTTCGGAATCGTTCTCTGGAATATTACAGTAATCAGCCTCTCGAAGCTTCAGCGGCAGCGGCGGTGGTATATTGTCTTCTTCGCTCGCTGTTGAATCTGTAGTACCTTCATTCAATAACAATGAATTCACTGCATCGTCGACACTGACACATAGTAATACTGGAACGAGCACTTACTAAGTACACAGTCGCAATTTCATCATCAGTGAGCGTTCCAGTATTCCTACATTTCAGTGCATCACCGCTGAAATATCTTACCCACAGAGTCCCTGTTGCTGCTGTTCCCCGAGCTGCTGTTGCCGCGGATCTGCACCAGAGAACTCGGCGGTCGCGAGTTCTGGAAATTGCCGCTGGGCGGTCGACTTAACCGTTTTTCTTTTTCTATTTCAGACCTCAGTGGCCTTTTTGGTGTCAACTATACATGGAAATATACTGATAAAGCTTGTCATGGTTGTTTGAAAGGATGACTTACTTCCTGTCGCAGTTCGAACACTGGCATCGCCGATCCGTTCGGAGACGTGAGGTCGGTGTCCAGAGTGTACCACTGGGTGCCACTTGCCACAATGGCCTGAGTTATTACTGATTCCCTGTCGGCTTTGCTAGAGCGTCGTTTATCTTTCGGGGTTTTATTTGATTTTGATTTACTGTTGGGAGACGGGCTACCCAATTTATTGTTCACTTGTGATGTAAGGCTGATATGTTTCGTTGAGCTTATAGACGACTGTTTGCTGAAATGTGTACATATTCAGTCAGTTTTGGTTTTTAAAATATACAGGCTGGTCAATCAAAGAACGCATCATAGCGTTTTGAAATGATCAATTATTGGTTTCCCTAATTATTTTACAGCAAAAAACTTAAATAGTTTATTGTAGAGGAAGAATTGACACTCATATTTATTTTTTTTTACTTATGAGCTGATTAAATTTCATTAGCAATCCATCAATCGGTAGTAGCAGTAGTAAATAATTGATTGAATTTAAATTTTGCTGCATTAAAAAATATTAGCTACAACTTTAATTTTAAAATCTTTGCTCAAATTTGTACCATTTAAATATTATTACATTAGATTATATTCCTGAAGCATTGGTACCCAATGAAATATGGTAATACAGCAACGCGCAGTTGTAGTCTTTTACGAAACGAAAAACGAGCCTGACACAGATAGATGTCACTCTACTTTGTTTAAACACTTGTTTGAAGAACGATTGTTATGCGTTTGTTGAGCTGTTGCTATCAAGGAGCAAGTTGCTATTTACAAACATTGTACTAACTAAACTATCTGTCTTTCTTGGCTCGAATTTTCAACGTCAGTGAGCGCTTCAGTATTATTATATCAGTTAGTACCTAATGGTTATTGTTAATTTGTTTTCACCAGTGAAATATAATAATACTGAAACGCTCACAGACGTGGAAAATGCATATCGAGAAAGACAAGACAATATGTGGGCAACCTACCATTGTTGCATAGTCCGCTTAGAGAAATAACATACAATTATTTTGATACAAACTGATTAATATAAAAATTAAATAATACATTAATATAAATGAGTTTAACACTCTACAAACAAGTGTCAGACGAAGAAGAGTGGCCCATGACATCTACCTGACTCAGGCTCGTTTTTCGCTTTCACAAAAGCCTATAAGTGAGCGTTCCAGTATAACTATATTTCAGTCGTTTTTACATAATGTACAAGTAAATATTTAAGAATTCATGCGTCGTATAATTGATATAACTACACTACACAAGTACAGTACATAATATAAATAAACTAAATACTAACATAAGAGTAGCGTGCAAAGTGTGAGATGAAAATTGTTAAAAATTGTATGATACTCAAATGAAAGCGGAAAAAATACAGCGTGCAAAGCGTGTGCAAAAGATTGTTAGATTTGTTATTTACCATCTATCGTCCCAGACTATCCATGAAAAGGTTTTATTATGATAGAAAAGTATTAAAGAATGAATAAATAAATTATAAATTAAGTTAGGCTTGCGACTCAGAGTTAGTCCTCAAGAACATTAGGCTTGGCCTTCTGAAAAAATAATAATGCCAATTAATATTACATCGTTACGAACAATCACCACTACAGCGAAAACCTTCTCCACTACTAAACTTGATGTATACGCACCTATGGAGGGAGGGTGAGTTACTGCTGGAAGCTATGAAAGAGGCAGTGAGGGACTTTAGGTTATGAACCTGAGCTCGAGTTAAACTTGATACTCTGGAGCGATTACTTGCACTACAGACAAAGCGAAATCAAAATCAAAAACAGCACATTTATCACTCACAATGAAACACATGAACACTAACCGCAACTTATTACCTACCACCATTACGTCTTTCAAACTAATTTTACTATTATGCCTGGTTTACACGACTCAAGTTTTCTAGTTAATAAATTGTCAAGAACAAAAATATTGTCCTTCGTTTTACAAACATCAAGTTTTCCGTCAATTAATTGTGATAATTTCAGTAGTACAACACGAGATCAGCTGTCACCTATGCTACTAATATTTTTGTTTGTTGATATTGTTCATATAAAGGTATTAAATTTTGTATAGTTTCTCTAGTAAAATTGTAATCAGTTTTAATTTAATAAAAAACACCAAGAATGAAAAATATACGTACAAAAATGGCGTACACCCAAAACATAAACAAGTTTGACTGATTGGTAATGACTACAATCCCTTAGAATTCCCTAAAAAATTATTTGTTGTATTACACACAACAATAAATTGACAAGAAAACGTAGACAATTTATTGACAAATTAATTGTATCGTGTAAAACAGGCATATTATAAATACATAAATCCATTCAGAGAAATTAAATACTTTCTAATATCGGATTTCACAAATAGAGTATCAATCGCTGAAATATCTAAACAGATAATGAACTGTAAACCCGATTGTAAGTAAGTGCTGTTCATGTCCTTCACCATGCATTGCAAAATAAATAATTAAAATAGGTAACAAAATTATAAAAATACTAGCAAATGAAATACTGAATTAAATAAAAAAAATACTAAAAATGAATTATAAAAATACTGACAAATTAATATATTAAAATTAGATGACAAACTCACTCAGACACAGATAATTCTGACGTTCTACTGTCTGTTAAACTAAACTGACGCCGCATTGTTACTGTGCTCGCACTATCCATCTTCAAATCACACACCTGCAAAACATTTACAATGAAAAAATGACACACTGCTACCAACTGTTTCCTTTTTATAAATATTCACTGAAAATAAACAATACTGGAACGAGCACTTGTAATCTTTTACGAAAGCGAAAAACGAATCTGAGACAGATATATATCCCCACATACTGCCTATCTCTCTCGGCTCGCATTTTCAACATAAGTGAACGTTCCAGTATTACTATATTTCAGTGTACATACCCGTTTTCCGTATTTCTCTACGACGCTGATCTGCATTTCGGCGAAGCACTCTTCAAGCCTCTGCTGGAAGGGGGCCAAACTAACTGGGGCCCTTTCTTTGTGAACCTGCACTCCAAATTCTAATAACGGAATTTGCTCTGCTATCAAATCTTTTAATTTGTCCACTAATATTTTATCATCTGGATGGTTTTCTATATAAGCAGGAACGAAAAATGATTTCTCGTAATTCATTATTCCACCCATTACTGCTGGATCCAGTATACCTACGATTAATTAATTTATTAATAATAATAAATATGTTGGGTTAGTAAATTACGTACCACTTAATTTTAAACTGAGGGGATTCAAATTTAAAGTTTTATCTCGATGGTGAGTCAACACAAGCTTCTTCAAAGTTTTATTTGCTTCCTCCATAGTTTCGATTGCATTTTGCAGCGGGGAAATTTCGTACGTATTGGTTGTCTGCACTGGAAACCATCGCAATATACCAGGCAATGGATACGTAGTTGTCATTACGGTTCGCTCCAGCCAGAGACTAGCGAACTCGTTATCGTTTTCTGAGCCGGTATCTTTCCGATGAAATGGACGAGAAAACTGGAACTTTTGTACGTCATTCACTTTGTAATACTGCAGAATCTGGTCGGATATCGGTTTGCCCGAAAATCGCTTGTTCTGGTTGTCCATAATTGGAT
This sequence comes from Poecilus cupreus, assembly GCA_963942605.1. Classification (NCBI taxonomy): domain Eukaryota; kingdom Metazoa; phylum Arthropoda; class Insecta; order Coleoptera; family Carabidae; genus Poecilus; species Poecilus cupreus. The sequence goes on along the minus strand of OZ012714.1, from coordinate 274,653 downwards.
CCACTTTGTTTATTTGTATATCTGTGAAATTGACATTAATGGAAAATATACAAATATATTTTGAACATGAAAAATTATGGAAAAAGGATACATTGACTTGTAGATTCGGTGATGTCTTCGCCCGGAGGAGTGAGTTTGTTCATCAGCTCAGCGTAAGGATGTTCATTTAACGTCCGACTAGAAAAATCGCTCAACAATTCATACTCCTTCCCTCGATGGATGTAAACTTTATTTTGTAACAAAGCCGGAAAGCCGCGTCCATAGTACGCGACTCTAAAATATTCGGCTTCCGGTCTGATTTGTTTCAAAATGGAATCATAAAACGAAGCCATTTTGATGTGAAGCGCACTGAGTGATTCGTAATCAAATATTTCTTCTTCGTATTGTTTTGCAAGCTCTTGACAAATTTGCAAGGCGCACTCCCACATTTTTCCTTTATCGAAATAGTCGATGATGTTGTGATATAAAGCTTCTTTGAGTTCTCGATGAGTCTGGCACTGGGAATACCGGTTGCTTTTTAATAATGGCTGAAGTTGCTGATCAGACCAGTTCAACAAATTGCTATGTAGTTTTAAAGTGTATGCGGCTTCTGTATAATTATCACATTCCAAATGTAAATCACATAATTTGTTTACGTATCTTATATACATTTCTTTACGGTTTATTTCTGAATAAAAATCCTGAAATATTATAATAAGTATCAAAAACAGTAAATACAGTTTACCGATGAAAGACAAATGTTTAGAGACATAGCATACATACATAACGTCACGCTGTATCCCACTAAGTGGGGTAGCACAGTCAACCAACAATCAATCTCCTCCAAACATTGCACCACTTTCGCCTCGTCCACATTCATACATACTCGTCTATTCTTCATACAATCAATCATACCCAACCACTTATTCCTCGGACGCCCACGCAATCGTTCGCTCTCAATCTACTCCTACTTTCTGAACAATATTCTTCTCAATCTCACACAATCACGTTTCATATACCCTCACACACTCATCTCAAATATTTCATTTCTGCAGCAGTTATACATCATTCACACTTCTTGATCCACAACCAACATTCAGAACCATTGCATCAATGTAGGCACTAACATTCCATTATACCCACTCAATCGAACATCTCTAGATACACTCACGTTTCGAACAAATGTACCCGCCTTTCAATTTCCGGGTTAAAACTACCCAATTATACAAATTCACTCACTGGTTCCAGTCTTACACCATTCGCTGAAACATTACAATCAGTCACCAAATCATTTCTCTCAAACACCAACACGTTACATTTATCGATATTCAATAACAGATTTAAACCTTTTCCTACTTCATTTATGCTCACAATCATTCTTCTCAATTGCTTCTCAGTTTCACCCAACAACATCATTCGCATAAACTAACGCAGACACTATACGTTCACCAATACAAACTTCCAATATACAAAGGAGACATTCTACAACCCTGTTTCACACCAACATCAATTATTTACAACAAAATGTACTTACTAATAAATTAACTGTACAACTCATTCGGTTCTCATTGTTGTCATCATTTATAATACAGCGGTATTCGAGTAGTCGCTCCATTAATCTAGTAACCACGTTAACAAATTTCAATCCAGCCTCTTTCATAGAAGTGTGTCTCTCGCAATGTTCCGTCATAATGCTTCCAAAAAGATTCTTGTAATTTTCATCACCTTTTCCGCCTTCGATTAAACTATCAAGTTTGGCAATCATCTCATTTTCGAAATCAGAAAAATGTCCTTTTATCTGACTAGAATCGCGCTTTGTATCTCCATAACTCTCCATTATGTACTTGGAGGAGTAAAACTCACATTGCATCATGTCGAAGAATATTGACAAAGTCAGTTTACGTAGTTCTTGTTCAGGTATTAAAGTCATTTCTAAAAATGATTCAACTAACCCTGGCACAAATTGTACTTTGTATTGTCCGAGACTGAACCACATGGAAATTATTTCTTTAGCAGTTTCCAATCGCATGTCTTTGTATCGTCGAATAACTTTATTTCTTTTATTCGACGAGAAATTTTCGAGTTGTAGCGCGGGTTGAGTCATAAATGCTATAGCACAGTAAAAGAAATTGTTCCAAGCTTGGTTGTCGAATTTATTGCTGAACCAATCTCGAATTGTGTATGAAAAAAACCGTAGGCACTTTAATATTACTGCGTTCTGCAGCATTATCATTTCACACCAATCTGCAGGAAATACAGATTTATTTACGAGATCTTTAAACACCAACAATATTTCCATCAAAAAGTCTAGGATGTCAGTTCTTGTTGAGAAACGATTTATGTACACTTCGTAATGGTACGATGTCATCTGACGGAATATAGCGATCATTATTGCAACTAAATTTCCCTAAAGATATACACAAGTTACTAAACAATTTATAAACAGATTTCTGTATTATTTACCACAAGTGGGTTCTCTCTGTTCATGGAAATTGTAGTTTGTATAACAGTTCTTAAATCTGTTATCATAATTTCATTTATGTCCATGACTGTTGACCCCACATCGTTTCGGAACAATAGGTTCAAAATATCGCTTAAAATTTTTACGCAAAGTTCCACCTGTGTAAAATTTAATTGTTTAGATACAAAATTCATACTTTTAATTACTGCTACTACTAATGCGCCATTTTCTACAAAGCAGATATTAATGTTGTATCACAACACTATTTTAATACTGTGAATTTACAATAAGTAATCCTATGTAACTTAAAATGAAATCCGAATACTATAAAGAAAATTTAATAAAAGAGGCACTAAAAACTGCTTTTACCTCCCGCCACATACCATAGGATACATGCTAAAAATTCGGTAGGAAGTTTTCAGTGGATGAGTACGTTTTAGGGTCTATAGAATACGATTTTAATAGTTTCGCGATGATGTGTTTATGTGTGGTTCTATGAAGTTACGGCTACCCAAAAACTAGTGAACTGAAAATTGTGATATTTTACAAATTACATCTGTATCACATTGGGGAAATCTGATTAGTTTTTGGTGATAATCTAATAACCAGAAGTTTAAGTTTACTTACAGCCATATCAACAGTCAACCAACAATCAATCTCCCTATCCTGGTACACCGTTTTCGCCTCGTCTATTCGGAATCATTCGTTTACGCAACAAATCATCAATCATACCAAACTACTTATTCCTCGGGCGCCCACGCAATCGTACATCTTCAATCTCACCCGTATATATTACTTTCACCAATTTTCATTCGACATTCGCTTAAGATGTCCAAACCACCTCAACTGACTCACTACCACTTTCTGAACAACATTCTTTTCTCTATCTCACAGTATCACATTTCTTGTATCTCTCATATATTTCTTTTCTACAGCAGTTATACATCAATCACACCTTTTGATCCACAATCAACATTCAGAACCATACATCAATGTAGGCACTAACACATCATTATAAACACTCAATCGAGCATCTGTAGATACACGTTTTGAGTAAATGTACAAAAATGTCATTTTGTAATATGTGTCATAATTGAATAGAAATTTTTTGAAGGGATGAGCGTTTCTTGTTAGTGATGGTTCGTGGCGGGAGGTATATTGTGGTGCCCACAATTTATTTTTCATTATCAATAATTTGCTAGTTTTGAACATGAAGCCTTCGGATTTAATTTGACGTTAGTGAGATACATATACAAGTACAGTACAGTAGTCAATGTTCGTGTTCACCTCCTCTGAGTATCCACGATGCTGATTGAGTCGATATTCGCTAGCACCAAGTACTTTGGCAACCTTGGCCACCGAGCGAGCTTTACTGCGATGTTCTGGCCGGCCACTACCAACCTACAAGATGTCAACCCACGCAACAAGACCTTTGTTAAATATCTACACAATTCCCCGCACTACAACAGCGCCGTAACAACAAAACAATGTCAACCATATACCAGTTATGTTAGCTGGATTAAATATTCACTATGTTGTTATTCTCGACTTAAAATTGTTTCAAACGAATGCCAACAACACTGAAGTATAGTAATACTGGAACGCGCACTTCTACGCTTTTATGAAAGCCTTGTCCAAAATGATAAATAGTATTTTTACTCATTTCTATTAATGTATTATTTAATATTTTTATTACACATTTTATTTCAAATCAAAATCATTGACTGTTAATTTCTTATCAACTTGCTAAGCGAACTGTACGACAAAGATACGTTGCCCACCTATTGCCTGTCTCTCTTGGCTCGCATTTTCAACGTTATTGAATGTTCCAGTATTACATTATTTCAGTGAGTGACAACTGTATATTTTATTTTGTATTAATTGTCAACAGATTTGAAAACAATTTTACAAATAAATAATTTACATATTAAAATTTCATTCCCGTCCATGCATTTGCAAACCCAAAACCAAAGCTGGTGATTTCATAACACATCAATCTGTTTTTTAATATTCTACTGATTCAAACTCAAATACCTAAGTTGAGAATTTAGTTTGCAAATTTGAAGTAGAAGATAAAGGAATCATGCAATATTTACAATACTGTATCAATACAAAGACCAAGCATAACAAAATCCATCTGTCAGAACAAAACGAAAATAAATAATAGAATAGTAGTAGACACAAACCAGTACCAGAAATGTTTGTAGAGCTTATAGAAAGTGTTTCTCCCATACCATACAATTCGCTTGGTGGCCAAGGTCACTCTGATCTATTGAAAGCATTTGGTGAAAGACATATTTCTCACAATTAACTAGAAATATTTACTGTGCATTTCGAAAATGGTGTAAATGAAATAATATGGAACAGAATATTTTAAAGCATGAACATTACAACACAAAAATGTAAACACACAGTGCTAAAATTTGCATGCCATATGTACAATCATTAAACACAAACAGTGATGTGCTATTTTATATACAGGATTATTTTACGTTAAATTACCCTGTATAAATGAAATTTAAGCACTTATTGATTTTAAAGTTAATTAATTACATTATCAAAATGCATATTTGTGAAACCCACATTAAATTTATAATGTACTATGTGCAGAATTAATCAAATTGTAAATCAAAAGCTGTATAGTAATTAGATTTAGTTAAAAATGAAAATACCATTTCATGTTAAGTAATTTTTCTGGAAAATGTTTATACATCATTTTATATATCCATAATTGAATATATAACAGTGTATTCAGATTTGATGGACTACTATAGAAAATTTTAAATCTCAAGTTAGGTTAATAACTTAGCAGATTTAAAATGCCCGAGGTGTGGAATTTTTGACTTCATTTTGTATATAACACGACCACGTTATTTTTTATTTCACTTTCCATCTTTATTTATTTACATATATCAATAATCAACAATGCACACATTAAACACTATTAAAAATTATTCTTGAAATTGAAAACGAAAAACGGATTTTCAAGCTATTTGACAAAACATTGAATATGCGAGCAGTGTTGCCAACTATGAGGGTTGATTTTTTTCGACGGCATTACACATGAAAATATTTATTTGTATATCAAGACTAAACCATATAAGCAATAATAGTATATTGTGTCATTTGGAGTAAATGTGATACTTTGGGTGCTGAGCATGTAAGTTTGAATGACGAGCGAAGCGAGTCGAACAATTACATGCGAAGCACCCAAAGACACATTTACTCCGAATAACACATGCTATTTTTTCTTCAAACATAGAAAATAAAATTATAAATATTATAAAATGCTCAAAACTTCAAAAAATATTCTGTCTTATCTAGCATTTCAAGTTGCCGTAGAATATGCTGTTTTGTTATTTTTGTTTCATTTTTAACTGTCATATTATTGAATTACAACCTAACTATTTATCATAATATTTTACTTTGTCCGCCGCCGGCGTAAATGTGTTGCCAAGGATACACTTTTACGCCGGCGGCGACAATATTGAACTTCTGCTTGTTGAATACAAATACATAACAACGTACTTTTATGACGTTTGAAGAAAAAAATACTTTAGTGCCGAGATATACATTATATTTTTCCGAAATCGTTAAATTATTAATTAAAAACATAAATAAATAGCATTATGTATTTGTAAACGTCATCTAGCTGTTGAGACGGGAATGGCTATAACAATGTCAAATATTTGTGTATAATTTGTATTATTCTTTACATGTTCTTAGACGTGGTCTACATGTGATCTGCATTAAATCCGATAAATTATTATCAAATGTAAATAATAAATAAATTCATCAATAGTATTGTAGAATAATTTGTTTGTTATTTTAGGTTTGTAATTCAAGTTTGACAAATGACTCCGTTAAGTTAAATTTTGACATAAGAGTGTACAAAGTTATACTTTAGCTACTGTTTTGGCTAACTTCGCGGAGTGATATCATCGATTTAAAAACAAACATTATATTGAAATACAAACGAAACGAACTAACCTACAAATATCTATCGTTGTTGCTATATGGTACAATCTGAACACACTGTATTATTAATTAAAATGCATAAGGTTCAAAACAATATTTAAATAAAACAAGTTAATGAGCAATACTTATAAACATGCAGAAGACTTACCTCTTCACAGACTTCGAACAATTCACGAACTTGCTTCGCAATAATTGGCATCAAAACATTCCGACATTCCGGATATCGAAATAATTCGCTATGAACAATATCATTAACAGTCATCATTTTTTGTTTGGTCAGTCTATTCTTAGGAATTTTCACTAACAAATCCGCCAAGTGCATACTGAAATTAAAAACGCAATTAATTTTCACAACGCATCACAAATTTTTTATGTACCTCAATTTCTTGGCTTCGTAAACTTTTAAAATATCGGATATTGTGTGGGGTAGATATTTTAAACAGGCACCTTGTACGATTAAAGTACAGTCTTTAGTAAAACACATCATGTGTACGATGCTTTGTAATAATTGTTTGAAGTTTGATTCGAAAACGTCCTGGTCTCTCCCGTCGTATAACTCGGAAAATAATATTCTGGAGCGGACGATGAATCGTATACAATATTGAAGAGATTTCATTGCTTTGTATAATATATTTTCTTTGTTTTGGTACACATTACTGTCTGTGTTGTTCTCCACTGGCATGTTACATGCATTTTCTATATGATCCTTTAGAACTATTATTAATTTGCTGAAAATTAAATTAAATAATGAAAATCAGGTTAATATCGCTGAATTATAGTAATACTGGAATGCGTATTTGTAGTATTTTAATAGAGAAAAACGAGCCTGAGACAGATAGATGAAGTAGGCCACTCTTCTTTGTCTAATATTTGTTTGTAAAACGTTTACTATGCGTTCGTTAAACAGTTACTATTTGAAAACAACAGTTGCTTATGCTAGACGATCTGTTGCTATTTAAAAACAAAGGTTGCTATGCATTTGTTGAGTTGTCGCTATGTTGAAAAACAATGTACAACAAAGACAAATAGCCCTAAACTAGCTGTCTGACAGATGAAGTGAGCAAATCTTTATCTAACACTTGTTTATAAAACGGATGCTGTGTTCGTTGAACAGTTGCTATTAAAAACAACGGTTGCTATGCGCTTGTTGAACTGTTGATATTTAAAACAAAGGTTGCTTTGTATTTGTTAAAAAACAATGTACAACGAAGACAGCTCTCAGCTAATTCTCTCTGGTTTCAACGTCAGTGAGCGTTCCAGTATTATTATATTTCAGTAGATAATTTCTTTTAATTATTACTTACTTATAAGCTAAGGTGGCGCTGAAGCTCTCTTTGATGTACAAATCCAAAACTGGTTGAAAATGTTGGTATTTCCTATCACTAATCAATGAAATTACGTACAGTAAACAATTGAACACCATGGAATCGTACGTATTGGAATCGGAATTTTGCATTAAAATATTAAATAACGCATCTAAGACATCTTGTAAAAACTTAACAACTTCTTCGCCTTTTACGTTCATTAAAGCTGTTAATGATTTATCTAGGGTATCTTGGTGTGACACCCAATTCAATAAACCCAGTAGATCAACTAAAAACAATCATTAATTAACATATTAACTTAATGGTTTAAAAATGTCATTACCATTTTGTGTTAATTTTGTAGAGCACACATTGGAAGAAATAGTAAACATATCTTTCTTGCTTAAAACCAAACCAGGTACTTGTACTTTTTGATCGTCTTTGCATTCTGCAGCAGTTGACGGTAACTTAAAATATTCCACACTGTTCTCATCAAATTTCTTATAATCGATTTTATAAACCAGTAGACTATGATTGGTGTCTTTTAATGTAGTTCCATTTTCTTGCATCAGTTTAACGTAGGACATTGCGAAAGGTTTTTCACTTTTATCTTTGGCTTCGTTTGACGACCGATGTTTAAATGAGAATTTCAAGTGGCTACACTTGAATTCTTCTATAGGTACAGCTACTTTGAATGTTTCATACCAAAATGGATTACATTCGTGGTAGTATATTACAGAATGGTATTCGTTCAGTGCTTCTGAACCTCCTCCTAGTGATATCACACCCTACAAATTATTAAACAACATAGAATATAGCAATGCATGTAATAAGGTCCATTTGGTTACCTAAATATTCGTATTTCACGATGTATCAATCAATTTAATAATATATAATAATACTGGAACGCTCACTGACGTTGAGTATGCGAGGCGAGAGACAGCTATTTGAGGGTTATCTGCTTTTGTTGCACAATATTTTTGCATAACAATCGCACAATAAATGCATACAAATAAATTGTAAATAAAGAACAATTTCAGGCTCGGTATTCGCTTTCGTGAAAGACTACAAGTGCGCGTTCCAGTATACTATATTTCAGTGATGGTAGCATATTAAAACCATGGCAACAGCAAAAAATAAATAATACTTTGTTTTGAAATTAGTGAGAAATATCTATTTTATAGTTTTAGAAGAAACAACAATGAATAAAGTGAAATGAAAAAGTGGAAGTTTTCTGATTGTTGTAATCATACTCAAACTAAGAAATGAGTCATAATATTTCGTGAAATAAACAACAAAGTAATTCTTACCGGTATGACAACTCCTTTCTCATTACAAACGGTCACCGTAACCTCAACATTCTTATCACTGGTTTTATTTCCTTTGGGGAACTCTCCGGAAATTAAAGTTAAATACAAGTCATTCCTAACATCACCAGGTAATATCACTTCCGGGAAACCCATTTTGCGGGCTATTGCAACATTTCCTAACACCAGATGCGGGTTTTCCTCACGAACCTGCAAAACAATGACATTTATTTAACACCAAATATACAATACTTTTTCTGCACTAAAAATATGTTATGTATTGTAGTAGATCAATTTTTTCGAAATAAAAGTGTCTCCTTGTAAACACTTTTACTCCAGTTGCAGACAAAGTAAAATATGAAAAATAGTAAGGTTATAATTCAACAGTTAATAAAGGCTGGATAAGACAGAATATTTGTTGAAATTTTCGAGATAATTTTTATGTACCTGTTTAATATCGCCATGTAATAATTTGAGGCTGACCCAGAGCCCTTGATTGCTTTTGTCATACTTATTAACCTCCTTATTTAATAATTTACGTAATGTACTATCTAAATTATCTTTGTCACAGCATCTGAAACGAAAACAAATACAAACACAAAATATCCTTTTCAAATTAATAACAACACCAACTAAGTTAATAACTCAACAACTCTGACAGTTTAGTTTTCAAAACTTATCGCTGTTTTCTTTTTAATTATGTAGGATAAAATAATGTGTACTTACTGTAAAAATGGAACACATATTTGCTTCTCGTCGTCAGTTTCCAGCTTTCCAGACATGTATGGAGTGACATCCATGGCAGCAACTCCGAAGGGTCTTCTAATACCATCCGTTTGTCCCTTCTTTAAAGTAGGAGTAACAGAACTCCGCCTGTGGTCAATTTCTTTAGAATCCATACCTCCTACTCGGATGACATAGCAAACTAAATATATTTTTTCTCGTAGTAAATCGCTGCTTCCTAAATCCTACACATTACAATCAATTACAAAATGATTTAAAGATAATATTGTTTGGTACTTACAGTGAAAAGAACTCTTAAATTATGCAACTGATCAAGATCAATAGCTAATCCTTCTTTAGACCATCGAACTACGTAATTTTCTGTTATTGCTTTTCGTTCTTTAGCATCGAATAGTGTCATGAGTAGTTCTGCATCTTCAGACATCTTGCATACGAAATTGCGGACGGATACAAAAAATATGTGCGAGTATTGTACTACTTGTTTCACTAGTTTAGGTGTGTGCTCAGACTAAAATACCCAAAATATATAATTATTTATATTTCCACAAAAATATCAGGTTAAAATTTTTATTTTTAACCTCGAAAAACTATTTGCACTATTGTTAAAGCAACAACAAAAACCAGGGCAACAAAACAAAAGTAATGATTTAATAAAACATTTTTCAACAGTTGTAGAAAAAGTAATTTTCAGATAGTAAGTGATAAAATAAGACAAAACTAAAGAGGAATTAAAATAAACAATCTGCATCGACTACTAAATTATAAAATTAAAAAAAATTATTTCAATTAAAAGTGACTTCGAATTAAAATGTGAAGGTACTAATAGAAATAATTTGACACTTACGGTAGCTTTCTTAATTCGATCCGTAGCTAATTTGTGTTGATGATATAATTGCACTGTGCTAGTTTCATCGGGGTTTAATAAATTTCCTTGTTCATCTCTGACAACTAAATCTAAACCAAGTATCTTGTTTCCCATATCAATTTTGGAGGTTACAATTTTTTTAAGTTCTTTCATTTCATCAATAGGCAGAGTCCCACTTAATATTTTACTTCTATATCTAATTAATTCATAAATTTGTTTTTGTATTTGTTCGAAATCTGGGTTGTTCGTCTGTAACGAAGTTAGAAAATATAGTTTGTGGTAGAGTAAAAAATTAGTGTAACATACAACGTATAAGTTTTTCCAATGTGTTCCCCATTCCCTGAGTACGGATGTAATTTCTTGAACGACGGGTGGTTGGTCACATTCTGCTTTTATTAAATAAATGTAGCATTTAGGAAATATCCCTACATATGTTTTATTTCTTATCGAATATCCTCGGTACCAATTGTCTGTTTCCTCTTTAATATGGACAGTGTCACCTACTGTCAACGGTATGCGGTATTCTCTCTCTTCATTGTAATTATGTATTGCTAAAACAATCAATCATAAAAACATACAATAGTTAGAAATGTTGTCAATAACATTTAAAATATAACATACGTTCAGTAGTGACATAATATTAGATTGTTTGTATATAAATTTAACCCATTAAAGTTCCAATGATGAGTCATAAATTTCTTAATTGTTCACATACAATTTCAATGTACATAATTTTAATGTGCAAGGGGCAACGAAGTTACACTACGATGTGAATCATAAATGACGAGCGCGACGAGGAAGTCGATGTTTGACATAGATAAAATGGGAGGGGCAATAATATTATAATATACACTTTAATATCAAAATAAAATACTATTTTAAAAAGTTAAATAGCCTGTAATTAATCTTTAATCCTTGTTTCGTTTAAATTTAATAGTATTTTACAAGGTCATTTAAAATGGATTATAATTTTTATGTACTTTACCCACTTAATATTTACCTATTTTATAATGTAAATAGTGCTAAAAATACTTTAAATTAGTAAAATTTGAGTTATACAACACCCTGTAGGGGAGCAATCAACAAGTGTTATTGGGATTTAACAATCAAAATATAAATCTCAATCTACCTATGCCCAAGTATTACAAATATACTTACCCACTCCATAACAATCATTATCCAACACTGGTTGCCACATTATTATATTTTTAAACGTAAACTCATAAATAAATTGCAGCAAAATATACAGTAAACATTTACAACTACGCCATTTTAATTCTGTGCTCGAGTGCGTCGGCCATGATCAACTAGATACATTTTCTTCCGCAGTGCGCTACAGTTGGTCGAGATTATACTGGATGTATACATTTACGCGCAAATTTTTAAATATACTGGATATTAAAAATTATAATTACTCTTGTTGACTCTATATAGTCAATAAATTTAAAGAAAAGGTAGAATGATTATTTGGAGATGTCACAATGACAGGAAATTATTTGATTCACGTTCAAGTTTACTTCTTGCAAATTTGAAATGGCTAAAGCAAGTGTAGAAGTCCGCAGACCAATTCATCCACAAAAAGAGAGAGGAGCTTTGTTTCCTCAAATCTTGTTGACTGTTACAAGTAAATATACTAATCATGTCATGGTTTATTAATAGTTAGAAAATATTTTTAGTGTGTATTGGTTCAGTGTCATTTGGATATATATTAAATTGGGGCGAAGCATCTTTGGAACACATGAAAGATTTAATTTTTGTTGAAAAGAAACTAAATCAAGATTACGCGTGGCTTACGAGTGCAGCTCCTGCAGCAACTGCAACAGGAATTTTTGTGTGGGGAATTTTAACAACAAGAATCGGTCCAAGAAAAACTTTATTATTGCAGACACCGATCAGTTTGTTCAGCTGGTTTGTTATGTACGCTTCTGAAACGTACAAGTGGTACTATGTGGCTCATTTTACAACTGCATTTTGTGCATCTAGTTATATTAGTGCTGGAGAAGTATATTTACTTGAATGTGTACATCGGAACAATTTAAAATTCTTTTTCGCGATGTATAGATCTGCACAACTTTTCGGAGTTTTATCAATGAATTTTATGAGTACATTTTTATCAAAACCTTGGATATGCATTACGTGTGCAACGATACAAATTATTTGTTCTGCGTTAACTGCCTCACTACCCGATGCTCCGAGTTATCTTATTGTTAAAAGCGAATTGGAAGCGGAAACCTCTTTGAAATATTATTTAGGCAAAGAAACAGTTGGCTCCGAATTATACATTGTAAGACAACACATGTATTTTTTAAATTTTGGATCCCTTTCGCATAAACACATGTTGACGTATAAAGTGGTCGCAAAAGCAATAATTATCATAGCCTTAATTTTATTTTTTAAAACATGTACCGGCTATTATGCATTCATTTTAGACAGCGTGAGAATATTTCACTCTTCTAGTACTATATTAAGTCCTTATGGAGACAACATTATATTTGGAATAGTGTTATTTACAAGTAGATTCATTGGGTGTTTTGTGCATTTGTATGGAAATTTTGGTGTTAAGATACCAATGCTGATTAGCATGTTGCTTTGCACGATGGTGCTATTTGCATCTGCAATTGTAGATTTGTTGCACAATGAATTTATAGAAAATTATAAACCTATGCCTGGAATAGATCTACTGATTTTCTCTCTTTTTGCAATTTCGTACGATATAGGAATGAACACTTGTCCAGAAATAACACTGTATGCATATGTGCCGTACCAGGTTTATGGCGTTGTGGATAAAATGATGAAAATCATGCAATGGGTTTTAATATTTGCAGTTGCACGTATCTATATGTTCTGTAAAGCAAATTCTCGTGTGTACATAACTCTATGGGTTCTAGCAATAATATCGTTGTGCGGTTGTGTTTTTATAGCGATTTATGTAGTTGACACGAAAGGCAAATCATTAATGACAATTCAGATGCAGCTGGGAGGCAACCCGGTGGGAAGCAGGGGCTCCTGGAGACAGCGCTATGCGAATCCATTCGAGACGTTGGAAGATATGTATTACCTGGAAAATTTGATTGCAGCAGATTTGGCCAACAGCACAAAGAAATCCGAGTCAGATCCCGCACCAGCATAACGTTGTTATTTTTGTGATTAAATAAAATTTGCAAATGTTTTTTTAATATTAAGAGATTTATTTGAAAATTTTGTGGAAGTCCAATAGCCCTACAGTTCTTACTGTAATGTATGCTGAGTTCAGTTGTATGCACACCAATGCCCATTTTTGGTTTGAAATTTTACTGTTTAATTTCGATATAATAGGTATAGAGACTATAAACGACAGACATGTATACTTTGTTGTTTGTTTCTGTAACAGATGCACTGATATATGCGTAAAAATATAGACAATTTTTACAATATAGTACAATTTTATATTCGAACTCAAAATACAGTTTGTAACCATGGAATGTTATAACATAGTTAACTACGTAAAATAAGATGAACTGAAAATTTCAAATCAAAAATATGCATCGATACTATTGTACAAAAATTAAAAATGGTCTGAATCACTGCGTACTGAAAACAAACACAAATATCACTAAAATTACTAAAAATTCTACGTCCTCACAATAAAATAATCGAGTGACACGCACTTTTTATCACCTCACTTGAATTCTGTTCACTTGAGTTTATAAATCATTCACTTGTGTGTTATATATACGTGTATATATATAAACAGAAGTCTTTTTTCAATATATATAATATACTTAATATAGTAGTTTATTTTTTCCTATAAGAAATTAAAACATAAAAAATGTTGGGCTGATTTTCTCGACATACACACAAAAACAGCATTTTTCAATAGAAATATTCACCTTGATTTATATGTTGAACATGACATGGAAATTTCTTCAATGTTACGTACTTTGTATTATATTTATTAAAAAATAGAAAATGGAATATCATATTCCAAAGCAAAGGTGAATACTTTTACGGTAAAAATACCACACAGGCTTAAGTTCAAATAACGCACTTTCATATCATTATAAGAAAGGTATCTGAGATTACTTTCAAAGAGCTTTGTATACGAATGAACATGAGTTGATCTGGTGAGTCGCTTTGTTAAACGGGTATAAAAAACTCTATGAAATCGGTCCTTATCTTTATTAGATATATATAACTATACTTTGTAGTGAAGATGTCGCACACAAGTTGCACGACGTAAAGAAACAGATTGACGAGGTCGGACTAGAGGCCGCGCAGAGCGTCGCGGGCTACGCGCACGCGGTCGCTCCGCCTCTGAAAGTTACAACAGACAATAAAATAATGATTCAAGAGCGAGCTGGGCCCCCGGGGCGGCCTGCGCGGCAGCCCTACCGCGTTGTCTGCGACACCTTCCGATAATTCTCTTACAAATAAAAAAAATAATAATCATGAAAGCATGTACCGTTCGTTCTCTCTCAGCTCAGCTATGTTACAAAACACGAGTGTGAATTTCATTTCTCTGTTAAAATTTCTCTATCTATACAACGTATTAGCGAAGATGGCGGGGGTGGCGTTCCCACAGCGCGCGCTATACAGCAACCAATGAAGAAATGACGTTGTGATGTATCAAGAAACAACTGGTTGTTACGATATGTATACCTCATTTCAATCAATGACGATGAGAATGAAAAGAATTTACCTCCTTAAGTAGCAAAGAAAAGAAGAATGGGCTTAAACTACAAATGTCCTGGCTAATGTAAAAATAAACATGTTCTGTTTGCGAATATGCTGGGGATGGTGCAATGTCTTGTTTGTTAGTTTGTTGTCGTCGCTGGCCCCGCGACAGTGTTAGTGGACTTCAGATGACTCGGGTTTGGGGGCGTGGTGGTTGGCTGGATCGGGTGTGCTTAGTGGCTGCAACAATCATCAATCAACAGCTACTATGTATGTACGCGGTGGTGGCGGCGCATGCACATCCGGCGACGGCGAGCGGCATTCACTGCTGCCGCTCGGCGTCCGAGGACTTGCCGTTCGTGGTGGCCGCCGCCGCGACGACGCCGGTACTCACAAGTGTGTGCGGCAGCACGGGGACGGCGGGCGGCGCGGGCTGCGGCGTCGGCGCCGCCGGCGTCTGCGCCACGGAGTGCGGCGCCTCGTGCGGCGTCGTCGAGTGCGCCTGCTGCACCGGCAGTGCGCCCGTGTAATAGCCTCCGTTGATTCCAGCTGGTGACACTACAACACATAACAACAACATTTAACACATATGTGAAAACACAATAATATGTAAACAACCACCACCTTCAGGATAAGCGCCCGGACCCATAAAGTACTCTTTGTTGACGCAGTTCCGTAAGCAGTCGGGGATGCGGCCCATGATGGCACGGCGGATCTCGCTGGCGGCCATCTCGCGCAGCTCGGTGGCGCTGGCGTCGCTGTAGAAGGCGGCGTGCGGCGTGCACAGCAGGTTGGGCGCGTCCTTCAGCGGCCCCTGGAACACGTTGTACGGCTCGTTCTCGTGCACGTCGAGCGCGGCCGCCCGGATGCGGCCCTGCTTAAGCGCGGTGGCGAGCGCGTCGTCGTCGACGAGGCCGCCGCGCGCCGTGTTCACCAGGAACGCGCCCGGCCGCATCTGCTTGATGGTGAACTCGTTGATCAGGTGGTGGTTGTGCTCGTTCAGTGTACAGTGCAGGGAGACGCAGTCGCTCTGGAACAGTAGGTCTTGGAGGGTGTAGACGCGCGTCAGCCCCAGGCTCTTCTCGATGCCGTCGGGCAGGTACGGGTCGTAGAAGATGACGTTGAAGCCGAACGCTTTGGCGCGGAGCGCGACCGCGGAGCCGATGCGGCCCAGGCCCACGATGCCCAGCGTGTCGCCTCGTATCCGCGCACAGCCCTGCGCCGCCTCGCGCACCTGCTCCGGCCCCGTGAACTTCTTGCCCTCGCGCACCATGTTCGCCAGCCAGTACGTCCGGCGGTACAGGTTCAGTATGAGGCACAGCGTGGTGTCGGCGACCTCCTCGACGCCGTAGCCCGGTACGTTGCACACGGCGATGCCGAGCTCGCCCGCCGCTTTCACATCGATATTGTCAACGCCCGAACCGATACGAACTATGATCCTTAACGTTTTAAACTTTTCGAGGTCCTCTTTCGTGAGAATGATGGTGTGCCACATGAGCGCACCCACTGCCTCGTTTAACACTTTCTCGTGGATCTCACTGGTGCTCTGCGCGTCGCAGAACGCGACCGTCGCCACGTCCTTGAGAATCGGCATCTCGATCGAGCAGTCCCGGCCGTCGAGCAGCGCGACCAGCGGCCGCGTCTGCATCGGCCCGTTGGCCGAGATGGGGCCGCGCAAGTTTTCCACGCGAGGTCGTTTTGCCATCATTTTACGTTTGTCCATTGGTGCCACCTAGCGAACAGGCATACAACGAACCCACACGACAAACAAACAGACAGATGATGGTGATGGCCGTCGTCGTCGTTGCTGTTGAGGCGGCGGCGGCGGCTGGCCTTATCCTAGTCCTGGGTCCGAGTCCGAGTTGCGCGCTAAGTTACGCTTCGCGACTCACTGTATGCTCCATAGTGACGCATGAAGACGACCTGTTAACAAAAACACAATCAGAATCAAAACAACCAAAACGAAAAACAGCGACGACGGGAAATGGCGCATATTCGTGACGTAACCACATTAAACAAAAATTAGAGTTAAAACCCCCGCTAAAACCAGACATATAAAGTTTTTAAAAGCTAAAACTCAACTGTTGGAGGCCATATAACTTTGCAAAGTTTGTTCTATCGATCGCCAGTTCCCCCTAAACTAACTTTTGTCCATAAGTATATAAACTTACACTTTTGTAACACCGAACAAGTTTTAGTTCGCAACCAAAGTTTGCCATGTCGGGAGTCTAGTTAAAAGTTTAAGACTCGGTAAAGTTGTTGAGTTGTTTCCTTGTCTAACTCGAGCGCTTATATTTTATCTTCGTCTTGTATTTAATTTCCAAGCTTTCTTTTCGAAACTTTAATCTCTGCAATACAGTTTAATTACGGGGCGAGGCGGTGGCGGGGGCGACGCCGGCAAGGGGAAGAGCACTCATTCTACAATATACAAGGAAGCAAAATATGGGGATCGTTTTCCATCTTAAGCGCACCGATGCGTCCGTCGTCTTATTGTGGGTGTTCGCTTGCCTTGCCAGGTATTTATTGATTGTCCGATGTCCAGCGCCCGCAGACAGAGATCGAGAAGCAGGGGTGCCAACGGCAGTCCGGGGAGGGGCGGCTGATAACGCGCAAGACGCAAGATGCCACGTTGCACGCACCCGGAAATCACTTTTACATCCACAACTACTGTTTATTCTTTATCACTTCGTCAAGGGTTATAGGCCAAGTATTAGCGGTAAACGTATGCGTTGCAAGTGACGCGGACCAACTACGTACGATGAAAACCCTCACTAGGCTATTGGAAGTTGCACTAGTACAGTCAGCGATAAAGTTTCTTGTTTCAGATTTACACCCAGAAAACTTTACTTGACTGAACTTCCAACAAATAGCAAATACACATTTTTTAACTTTTTATTTTAGTACTTTTGCTGTCGCAAAACATTATAAATGATAACATAATTCTACTCAATAAATACTATACTGAAAAAGAATCGACAATTAGAATATTGATAGCTTGAAGCTTGATATTTGACAGCTACAACTGACACTGACACTTACTAAATTCTCTTTTCAGTAGTGCACCACAGAAATATTTGAAGTGTCGTTACTGTGTAAATTCTTAAACTGTGTTAATAATTTATATAACAAAACAGCAATGCACCGAAATAGAAATAGCAGTACATCAACATAAATACATCTCCTTCAATAAAGCCAATGTATCAATAAAGCAACAGGTGTGCCACATTCATCGTGAAATATATTCAAACGATAAAAAAGTAAAAGCGCGAATAAACAATTTATATAACCCAAGTTCAAGTATTTCATAAAAACATATAATTTCCGTTTTGGCTAAATTTAAAATTATAAATCTCCTCGATTAAGGCAGGTCGGTGTTTCATTAAAATTTTATGAGGTGGATTAAAACTGTACAAGGTGTTTTATCCAATATATTAACTGACATTTCATTCTAGAAAGTTATTAAACAACAAATAAAACTTCCCCTACAATGATTTGTGGTTACTTAGCAACGAAATCATTTGAAGTTTGACGTTTGTAAATGCAAAATTAAATGATTAGTGCAATATTATGTTTAACACGTAAGAAAAGTGAAGACAATGTACTATTGTTAAATAAAAAGTAATAAATACCTGTGTGCAGTAATAATATAATTAAAATAAAACAATTTGACACATTTTTGCTTCAAAATTCTTCATGTGTTTACGTAGCAACAACTACTTATAATTTTCCTCCCACGTTGCATCGTAACTTACTAACCTATGTAAGTGTAACATTCTGGTGTAATTCGCTCCACTGAAAATAGCAACCATGTGCAAATAAATACGTGTGTCATTAGTCATCAAGCAAAAGTTGACGCGGGGCCGAATGGACAGTGCAAATGATGCATTAGGGTCAACGAATAGTCCCCTTCGCTGATGCCGTGGACGCCTTCTATAGGTACACTGATAAGCGAAACTGAATAAGAACGTTTGTCACTTAAATAATGACCCGGTTTATATTAAATATCACATTGTTTAAACAAATTACAAAACACACTTCTGGAATATATTTTTAGGTTAACTCGCACTGTACATTTCCAGTCAAAAGTTCGTTATTAAACACTAGAAATAATATTCGAGTGCGTTCAGACGTTGCATTTTTATTTATAACTGTTTTGTTTTGCTTTGCAAGTAGAGAAACGAAAATATCGAAAAACACTACAATATAAAAAGTATTTATCACTGTTTAAAGTAAAGTTATCACGGAGTCCTTCAATTAGCATAACTCATAACAGCATAATTACAGGTCTTCAAACAATTGTGTTTACGCAACATGCAATTTACTCGCACGAAACATTTTGTGAACTGCTGATACAGTGAACAATTCCCGCGCAAAGTACCCACACGCATGTGCATACACAAACACATTCAGTGGAATGATCTAACACAGCAACATAGCGTACAGTAACGCAAAGCTGCGGCGTTACGGCAGGCCAACAGCAGCGGTACAGTACGATGGCGACAGAAAAGAGCAGAGAAAACAACACAACTTGTACTAGCGGCTACATAGCCGATTCACAGAGTACTGCACACACACATGCACACAGCACCAGCAAGGATGGCTTGGTGAAGGTTGATTAGTCAGCTTGTCCTGCCAGTGGCGTACGATTCTTTTCTAACAATTACACAGCTCTACAAATCAAGCCAAAATATGACATCTCCCTGTAGAAGTCTACGAGAAATAATATTCATGTTGTTATAACCACTGAAATACAGTAATACTGGTTAGTAGGCTTTTATGAAAGCGAAAAACGAGCCTGGGGCAGATAAATGTGGTTTATCTTTCTTGTTTTTAAAGCGGTCGCTATGCGTTTGTTGAACGGTTGCTATGTAAAAATATGTTGCAAGTTACTCATTTCTATTAAAGTATTATTTAATTTTTATATTAAACATATTATTTGAAATCTGCACTAAAGAACGCTAAATCGTCATTAAAAGCTTTAAAAGTAAACTAAAGTAATCTATTATTCTACAATTTTGAGGAACGCAATGCTGACAACATTACGATAATTGGGTCTTTCACCATTTTTTTAAATTTTTTTTTATGAAACTTTATCTATATTGAAGACTATCTACACTTTTAAAAAGTCTTAATTGTTATTCATTAAGCCACAATGATTTTAAAAAAAATGTTGTGACGTCATAGTAGAGGTGTTGCTGGATCTAAAACAGTAGAGATTTAAATAATTTTTGTTACATATATGTTCTATTTTATTGTAATAATAATAAAATAAGTAAAAAAATATATGACTACATTTATTTACAATCTGTACTGTTTTATATCCAGCAACACCTCTATAATGACGTCACAACATTTTTTTAAAAATCATTGTGGCTTAATGAATAACAATTAAGACTTTTAAAAGTGTAGATAGTCTTCAATATAGATAGTTTCATAAAAAAAAAATGGTGAAAGACCCCATTATTGTACAAGTACGGCAGGTGTAGAATGTACAATAGTAAATTTGTATATAAAATGGAACAATATGTACAAGAACAATGAACTAATTAATTCCGATGAAGAAATTAAGAACAAAACATATAATTTTGAGTGTTATTTACAATAACTTCAATGTCCGAGGTTGGCAATACTGACTTAGCTGTCAATTGTCAAATATATGAACTTAACCTGTACAGTTGTTTCAAATTTTTTTATTTCAAATATAATTTAATATGTATTTGCAGCACAGAAGTTCCTTTTTATCATTCATATAGTTTATTTTGCCGGCCTCTACGGGTCTTGACAAATAAATTACATATTCGTAATAAAAAGTAATTTCAATTCAAAAATTTTTCAACATCAGTGAGCGTTCCAGTATTACAATGTTTCAGTGATCATAACACTTTTTTGTTTGTTGTTGGATAGCTCCCGAAATCTAATCAACTTGTTACTTGAGTATCGAAATACTAAATACAAAATAGTGTGACGCCAAAACGTGCTTATCTGATGAAAACTCATAAATGTCAACATAAAATTACCTCATACAGTACGTAAAAATACAAAACTACAAACTATAATAATTTAATATGACACATAAATATACGATTAACACATGATTCTTTCAACACCGCACGCTCATGTGTTCGCGTTACAGGAGACAACGATGAACGATGCATGCGTACCCGCACGAGAGAGATGCCCCTACTTATCTGTCTTTGTCTCATCGTTCGCTAGCTTCGATAGATTACACAAAATGGCCGTGATAACTGAAGGTGTTTAGTTAGGAACAAATTAACTCATACTCACATAATAAGCCAGACAACAGGCCCGAGAAAAAATTTATTCTAAATATAAACATACAATTGGAAAAGTTTTATTACTTTGCTCGTCGAAACATTCTACAAATATTGGAAATCATTTTTATTTATTTTACGATACAATGTATTTTCTTAAAATCATTATTAGCATGCGATAACGATAAATTATTCAAATAGGTACTTAGTAAATTGTACTCGTCTGATATATAAAGAACAAATATTATAAAAATGTGCAAACGAAGGTCAAGGAAGAGTAAAATGCTGAAGCAATACAATTTTCTAGAATAACATCAATGAATTAGATAACATTTTTATTCGTATAGCTACGTAAACGAAACGAAGTTTTTTCCGAGAACGAATGATATTCTATTTCAAGTGCAAATATGTAAACAATGACACTTTCTTGATTACAAGAACTCGTTTTTATTTCATGAAACATTTTAAATTTTTAACTGCTTACTTTTTGATTTTTCACAGACATTTTAATGAGGTCACAAAATGACAAATAAATAATTTATATTATAATTAGACCCAAAAATTATTATATAGGATAAATTTATACATCTGTCAGTTGTCAACTGAAACTGACACTCAGTGTTGCCAACCTCGAACATTCAAGTTATCGTAAATAACAATCAAAATTGTATGTTTTGTTCCCAACTTCTTCATCGGAATTAATTAGTACATATTGTATCATTTTACGTATAAATTTACTATCATACGCCGTACACCTGCCAAAATTATCCCACTGGTACATTAATTATTGTACAGTTATCAACACTGCGATGCTCAAAAATGTAGTATAATAGATTACTTTAGGGCCGATTTCAGAGCTTCTAATGACGATTTTGGTGTACTTTAGTGCCGATTTCAAATACATATTATTAATTATTCAGATATTTGAGTTTTCTGGCGTCAAAGTACTATGTTTCTTTGTTTAAACCTCTTTCTCACCCACCTATTCCATTCTGAATTCTTTGAACTTCTCTTATTAGAGTTTTCAGATTGTCGAAGTATCAAATGGTTGGCACCTAATTTAAATATTTTTGTTTTGAATTCGTAACCAAATAATACAAATCATACTTGTTCGATAATTCGAGTGATAATGTAAACACGTGATTCTGGTCGACACAAAGAAATTAAAGAGATGTTGAATGACATAGGTTAGCAAAATTTATCAGTGGCAATCAATCATTTGACTAAAATAATTTTACAGTTTATTTATGTTTCTTTCTGGTATAAATGGTATTCATGTATAATTTAATTATTTTCCACGAAAAGTTATAATTTTCTAAACAACAAAATAGAACATTTTTATGTGATTACAATTATTTATAATCCCTACTGTTTGAGATCCACAACACACGACAACAATGAATGAATAACAATTAAGACAATTAATTGTTGTTCTATCTGAATCGCCTCTAAAACTTGTATACTGTAATTAAGAAAGTATAAAATCATTAAGCATAGATTACACGACACATGTGTAAGTAAAACTGATAAAGATATCCCGCGAAACTTGCTAATCTAAATAATAAACATTAATAAAGATATATGTGGTTACAGATTAGAAGGAAAATAGAAATAAACAGTGGAAAAAATCTACGAAGAATTGAGAGAGGAATTTTTTTGAAATAATTGAGTAATAAACAAAACCAGTAGTCAGCAGTATACAGTCAGCGAAAACAGCAAACGCTGACCGCGTGAAAAAAATAGCTGACATCGCGGAGATGAAATCCACGTCTAGATGTGCCATAGGCGTGGCATTTTACACTGTCTCCCCCAGCAGGGCGCACTCCCCGGCCAAAGCTCTTTTTACATTGCACATACATCTCTCATCCAGACTTGACTCAGCATTTAACAATGGATTCATTGCAAACCGAGCGAAAATACATCACACACCCATGACTACATACGTACACTAGAATTATAACAAATAATCAAAACTTCTTAAATACTTAGAATCGTATTTTAAATACGCAAGGTCACGCTGACGGATGACAGATCAGGTGACATAACCTTATACGCTTTTATTAAACAAACTAACATTTAACTGGAAGTAGAAGACTACGTGCGAAGTTACATAAAATATAACCGTTATTTTTCAATCAAACTGTCAAACAAATTATGAAAGCCTGCAGTAATAAAAATGTACTGTTGTGGGCACCACAATACCTCCAGCCATATATTTCTTATCAAACAATGCGGGAACACTATGAAGAAACGATCATCACTTGCTTTTTAATTATGATACATGTCGAAAAATTACATTTGAAAAGCGTTGTTTTGTTTATTTCAAAAAGCAGAGGTTCGCAAATTTAAACGAAAATATTAAATTGTACATAGCATAACTAGTGCTGAAAGGGTGTTGAATACAATACTTTTCCGATGACAACAATTAAATAAAAATAAAACAATATAAAATATGTAGTATATCAAGTACGTTAATGTAGATTGTAGAACATTTTTAGTTTTGAATATATTGTTGTATTTGTTTAACTGTAAACAAATCAATTTTCAATAGTTATATGACGAGTGCTAAGAATTTAATCGATTCAATTTGACATGTCTAGCTTATGCATAAAATTTTGCTTAAAAAGTGTTTGAATACATAATAATTTGAAAAAATCTCGAGACCGCAGGTCAAGGGACTTTATCTTAAATTATTATGTACGATAACAATTTTATTAAAAGCGAAATTTTATAAATAAGCTAGACATCAAATTTAATCGATTCAATTCTTTAGCTCGAGGGGTATATGTCAAGATTATTTCATGAATTCATAACATATACTTTACTTTAATATTAATATAGCAAATTCATTGTTTTTCTTTTTATTTGTCAAATAAATGTCAAAAATTTGTAAATAAAAATAGCTTGAATTGAATAATTCAGCGTGTTTAAAGACATAGAATACCAGTAAAGGTAAAAAACATGTAAGTATCTTGCTTCTGCAACTAATTATCCGGCTAAATATGCCTTCAAAATGTTCATAATTTGCATATAAAAGCTAGCTTCAATTTAATCGGGAATAAACAGCATGCTGCTGTTTAATCACTTATCTAAAATGCACAACAATGGAAAATGAGACATTCTGATTGGTCAAATTTGTAATGAGTGAAATAATCATAAAAAAATAAAAAGTATTTTAATTTGGAATTGTGTCCTGCATTACAAAGTTATTACAAAACATACATCAAAATATTCAAACAGATTATGTTAAAATCATTGTTAAAATCTGATAAATCAGGGTCCAACCTTCTTAATCCGGGTAAATACTGCAAATTATCTGCAACTGTCAAACTTTTAAATACAAATTATTAGATTAGTTCGCCCAGTTATCGCAGCGTGTGATAAATCCATATCACACAGTTGCGAACGCATCTGATTGGCTAACTAGCTTTCATATCACATAGCATTGCTAGTGATATACAATGACCAACTTTCAGTAATAGTTTAGCGTGTGAATTTATGTACTTTTCGTAGTGGTCGTCGGAAAAATCTGAATTGCAATTTGATACGATTTCAATAGCAATGTATCAACCGGAAGTGGTAGTGAGCACAATACGTATAAGAACCCAATTGGAGCAGGTAACGCCGATGAGCAAGTAAATGCAATTGTAGGTATTTTGATCCGATCTTTTGACAGAGAATGTAATTACGCGTTTATCAGATAATTCGCATTACTTTGTAAATTACGGTGGACGATTAACGAGATCATAGGGGGGTGCGGGGTGACGAATAGCCCCCGGCAGATAAAGCCGCCCCGTCGCGGTTGGAGCCCAGCGATTACTTTTCTCGCGAGTTCGTAAACTCGGTAATCTATGATAATTAATTTCTAGAAATTCCGCACGTCAAATTAAAATGACTTCGGCAAAAGTTTTAAATTATCTCGGAGACTTTTTTATTTCACGAAAGTAGGAATTCGTTAAAAATTTTATATCGAAGTACAAGTTATAAATCTAAAAGTTTTCCAGCGAACTTCGTGGCCGGCAAAGGAAAAAAGTTTAATTGTTTTCTTCAACAGAAAATACGCTATCATTAAATATACATCGGGAGGTTGGAGCGCCGTAACCGTAACCGTAACCGTAACACGCCGCAACGTAAACGCTATGCCGTTATGGATTATGCACAACTATTTAAACTTGCTAACATCCTTTCATTTTTAACCATTCCGATTATTTTCACACATACACACCATTCACTCATTTCCGGATGTTCCACCTGCTTCAAATAAATATATTTTTACACGTTCTGCGCGTGTAAACTTCAAAGGTAGACACAGGGCCGGTTTTCCCATAAGGCCGATAGGGCGACTGCCCCAGGCCTCCGATTTTAAGCGGCCTCTAAAAATTTGATGGATACTATATAAAAGGAAATATTTTCATTTGTATTCCGCGTTAAATAATATGAATAAAATTAATAATTTGAATGTATAATCTAAATTACCGCCACTTAATTATGTATTTTCACAACGGCAACGTCACTAAGTTAGCGGAATGTACGTATCGACTACATCATTTACTTTTACCGGTAAATTGATACTAACTTTTGTTAAAAATCGTTTTGGTAATAATACGGACTGTTTCAATTCACGTGATGAGCCATCATGTATTTCTAAGAGAGGCTCAGATTGAGGAACTGGATTCCCCGAGTTTGACGTAACCCTTAGCGGGTCAGTGGTGAAATATAGCGGAGAGGTGAAGAGTTTATATACAAATAAAAATAATTGCTGTAGGTATAAGTACTTTCTAGAAACAGGTATGAAATTTGAAGGAGGAGTCGCGAACTAAGATGGAAAAAATTGAGGATTCTTGTAACAAGATTGAAAAATATTTTGAATCAAAAAATGCAAATCAAAATTTAGATCAGGAAGCGTGCAGTAGCCACACGCCTGTATCAAATACGCTGTGGATAATGAGTTAAAAATAATTGAAAATATCGAGCAAAAAGATGTTACTGAAAAACAAACAAAATATACCTATAGAAAACGATTGGCCACAAGTAATTACAGATTCCTTTAAAACAACTATTTTGGTGAATAAACCAAAAATTTAATATTAGAAAATAATATTTAAAAAAAAAACATATGGAGAAAGGAGCTATCTCCTATTGTGATTTAAAACAATTATTTTATATTTGTGTAAAGCAATTTTAGTTTTGTTTTGAAATATAACTACATATTTATGTCTATATTATAAATTTATTTTGATATTAAACTTTTATTTAAAAAAAAAATTAGATATTATATTTCGGCCTCTAATTTTTTTCCGCCTTAGGCCTCTAAATATATAAAATCGGCTCTGGGTAGACAAAATAAAATAAAACTGTTGTGGGCAACGCAATACCTCCCGCCATAGATTTCTTATCAAACAACGCAGGAACACGGACCACCATTATCAAGAAACTCTCATCCCTTTAAAACGTTTACATTTCAATTATGACCCATCAAAAATAACATTTTTCCGAAATTGATACTAAAGTACACGATATTATTACGTAACTTTACAGACTCTTATGTCAAAATTTTACTTCACAGACTCTTATGCCGAACTTAAATTACAAACCTAAAATAACAAACAAATTATTCTATAATACTATTGGTGAATATATTTATTATTTACTTTTGACAATAATTTATCGGATTTAATGCAGATCACATGTAGACCACGTCTAAGAACATATACAAAATTATGTAATTATAAACAACATTTGACACTGACAATATTTTTGTTATGACAGCCATCATAATTCATATATGGTGACAGTAAGAGAAAAATGTTTCAAACAACAATTGTAGATAATAATATTCCAAGCATTATTCTAATAACAAAAATTGTCTTAAATCATAATTTACTGAGATATTTAAAATATAATTTGATAGGGCTTCAAATAAATTACCACTTCCGGGTTTTAGATTATCACAAAATAACAAATTTGTTTATATTTAGGGATTATCATCATTTTTGTAGGTATATTTTTCTTTACATACGAAAATGGGAAGCTAAGTAACTACTATGGTCATATGAGTGCTCTTCAGTGGGATTCGAACCCACGACCTCTAATGTACATAGCCCACTATACCACCTATATCGGCGGTGTTGTTTAATAAATAAAAATGATGTACAATTTTATTAGACAGACCATACAGATTTTAATATCTTTATAGGAACAATATCAATATTCAAAAAGACAACGGTCATGGCAGATAGCGTTGAAGTCGGTTCACTCGATAACACAAGTTAAGCAACACTACCCGCGATAAGTAGATGGATGGGTGACCACTTTGAGAAAATCCATACCGTTGTCACACAACCGAAAATGAGAAACCGAGGCGGCATATAACCTCAACATTTGATAAATATTAGTTAGCATAAGTGACAGCTGATATCATGTTGGTACTACTGACATCGTCACAATAAATTGACGGAAAACTTGATGTGTGTAAAACGAACGATATTCTTGTTCTTGCCAATTTATTGACAACAAAACTTTACCAATTTATTAACCAATTAATTATGGACACTACTTTAATAATACTAGAACACTTTGTTGTGTGTAAGTGCACTAGAAATAAAAATTAATTGAGGAAAAACTTAATGTATGTAAAATGAACGATAATACTCTTTTCTTGCCAATTTATTGACAAGAAAACTTTACCAATTTATTAACCAATTAATTGTGGACACTACTTTAATATTACTAAAACATTTCGTTGTGTAAGTGCACTAGAAATCAAAATAAATTGAGGGAAAACTTGATGTATGTAAAACGAACGATAATACATTATTTATTAAACAATTAATTGTGGAGACTACTTTAATAATGCTAGGACAGTTTGTTGTGTGTAAGTGCGCTAGAAATAAAAACGGGCGTTAGAGAGCGTCGCGGCGTGGCAATCAACATCGCGGTCGACGGCTCGCGCCGGCCACTTCCAAAACTCATCAGCCCCGGTATTAATTTAGCGGATTAGGGGCGTCCCGTGAGCAGCAGCATCAGCGCCTACGCATTTAAATCCAGTTTGTGCGATTCCCTCCGCAATCGACGGATGGTTGCAGCGCTCAGCGCTCCGGTGTCGCCGGCGCAGCCGAACTTGTAAATGGTGAAACTTTGTTGCCGGCGCGAGAGTCGCGCGGGGCGAGGGGCGCCGCCACGAGACGAGGACCCCAAAACGCAGTCTGTAAACTCTGCAGGGTCGAGGTGTCATCGATCGGCCTACGGACAGACCCTGGGCGATACAGGGAAGCCCTCCTTCCGCGCCCTTCACCCACCCTACTTGCTAATCCAGCGGCGTGCCATTTCACACTTTCTTACAACAAGATCTGCTTCATTCCAATACAAATATATGTAGTATGTACCTATAAATACCACTGAAATATAGTAATACTGGAACGCTAACTAATGTGAAAATTCGAGCCGAGAGAGACAAACCATAATGTGGACAACCTGTCTTTTTAACAAGTTGATACGAAAATATATAAAAAATTAATTTTGAAATAAATAAATAAACCATTAAAAGAAATATTTTAAATTAACTATTACGTATATAATTAAAAGGAATAATTCAATAAAACACTGTTAAATAATATTTTTTTACTACCGCGAGAGAAACTTGGTTTCTATGATACCAAAATCATGTTAGAAACAATCAATTTCATATCTACGGGAGATTTGTGCACATTCTCTCCCGTCGTGAGTGAAAGTGCTCAAATAATGTAAAAAATAAATAAAATTAAATAGCTCCGTGAATCGTGAGATCCTCAGTTCGAATCCCACAGCTGACAGTTGCCAATGTAGTTCCTCCTACACTAACATCTTTGGGGGCTATGATTTGACAGTTGGTAACAGCTCTTCATACACAAAAATATTTCAGTTATAGAGTATCACACCCATAATGGGTAAAATGCATGATGAAATTTTTATTTTTTTTTATTTTAACTAAACATATCAAAGATAACTATCATAAATTATATTACAATTCAAATAATCTTGAAATACATAAAAAAAAACCATCATAAATATTGGGGGTCGTGAAAAAAATAGGAGAGAATAATTATCATTTTTGAACAAACGCATAGCAACCGCTGTAAAAACAAGTGTTAGACAAAGAAGAGTAGCCCACTACATCTATCTGTCTCAGGCTCGTTTTTCGCTTTCATAAAAGCCTACAAATGCGCGTTCCAGTATTAATATACTTCAATGCTAAATACTGTTAAAACTGTTACAGTCTGAAAATAAACACGGTAGGAGTATTTGCTTCAGTGCGATTGACGCATAATAAAAGTTAGATAAGTTTTTCTATAGAAGATTTGTCATTCATAAAAAGGCAAATTGTAAATTTATAAAGTTGGGAGTTGGGCTTTAAATATTTAATCCGTAAAAAGCATCTATAATCAAGGTCAGCGCGCAGCACTCAGATGGTTGGGAACCACCTGTTAAGTACCGCTGCATTTTTAACACAGCTCCTGCAAACGCCCCCGCATGTTGTTTCAGCAACGAACTTTTCTACATTTTCTAACTTTTGCCATCTTCTTTCTTCAGCATTGTATCGCCAATAAAAAGTTTTCTATTTGAATTCAATTTTTCATGCTTTACAGTGATTCGTTTATTTATTTTCTATCATTTTTTTGTTTTCCATTTCATTTGTTGTTGTTTGTAAAAGCTCGCAGTAAAGTACGGTTCAGATTAAATGAAATTTGCCACTTGTTGATGGAGTATTGACTGCCCTAACTACCTTCTCTGTTTGTGGAAACTTTTTCACAGCCTTTTCTCTTCAATCGATCTAATATTATAAGTTAGAACAAAATGTATTTTAATTTACTTGATTTACGCAGCCGACAAATTCTAAACACATACACATTATTTTTAATGTAGCATAATATAAACTACTAACTTTATTTGAAACTTTTATATTTTCAAGGGAATGTTTATAGGTTGGTATCACCACTTCGTTTGCCCCACTGAAATCTAGTAATACTGGAACGACTGGAACGCGCACGTGTAATTTTTTACGAAAGCGAAAAACTATTCTTTGTCTAATACAGGTTTGTAGAACAGTTGCTATGCCTCTTGTTGAGCAGTTGCTATGTAAAAATATTACATAACAACTAACTGTCTTTCTGTCTAGACATTCGCATATTCAACGTCAGTGAGCGTTCCAGTATCATCATATTTCAGTGGTTCTTGTCTGCAAATCACGACCACCAAGGAGTTAATTCGAAAATTTATCGATTGTGAGGCTCGAACTGAGGATCCTAAGATCTAAAGTATGATGCGTTACCACGAAAATGTCAAAATATAATTTTTCTGTAACATGGTGTAATTCGTAAATGAAGACAGTAAGAGAAAAATGTTTCAAACAACAATTGTAGATAATAATTTTTGAAACATTATTCTAATAACAAAAATTGTCATTAAACCATAATTTACACAGACATTTCAAAATAACTTGATAGGGCTTCAAGTAAACTACCACTTCTAGTTATTGGATTATCACAAAAAAAATAATCAGCTCTTCGCAAGAGGATACAAATAAAATATATAAAATGTCAGAATTTTCTGTTCATTAGTTTTTCTAGAAATCGTAACTTCAGAGATCCACACACACAGACATCATCAATAATTCAATGAAAACTCACTTCTAAATTTCTAGCATGATTGCTATATTTCCCTCACAGGTATGTATGTGGCGGGAGAAAAAAAGGAACTATATTTTCTGTAGGTAAGAATTTTGCAAAGAACAGAAACAATCAGAACAAAAGAAAGAGAACGCGCGCGTCTAATTCTTTGAATTTGTCTAATTTTCAGAAAACTCGGTAACGGTAAAACAAACACGTCGAAATGGCTGAACAAACTTCGTAAAACATTGAGGAGCCGCGGAGCGAGACGAGCCGTAGTTAATTTCGTAAAACTACGGCCGAGATCAAAGTTAATAAACAATGAAACCGAAACAAAGTTATTAACAATTGTTGCGCCGAGCGGCCACAATTACAAAGTTATTCGACTCGCTCACAGGCGAGCCGTGAGCTGCTGTGAGCGTGCCCTAAAAAGGGCGAAGGAGTGGCCATGCAGGGCTGCGAGGGGCACAGCGCGCCAACTTTAATTAAGTACGCGACACCCAGGCCCGGACTGCCCTGGAATCAATAACACACTACTTCTCACAATCCTAATTATTATAGCACGAAACCAATAGTTATTTGTCAAACTAGAGAGGAAAGCGCTTTTTTCTTCCCCTCAAGTTCGAAGTTTGCCTCATGAGCGCAGTGAATGAGGCATTTCGAACGAGAGTGGAAGAAGAGCTTTCCTCTCGTGTTAGACACAACATTTTTTTCACGACATGTTTCTAAAAACGATTTGCTCGGACCTAAATTACACTTTGAGAACACAACTGACAGATTGACACGTTAAAAGTTAGGTTATCAGACACAAGGCGGTGTAGCAGTGTTGCCAATGAACCAATCTTAAATAAGTTGTCAAATTGTGATTTAATAAGAAAAATAAAAATATAAGACATAATTGTAAGATAATTTAAAGTATGTATATCACTAAAATAAGGATTTTCAATAAATTTAGGAATTTATTTATAATTTTTATAATATATTTTTTGTAAATTACATTCATATTACACTTCTATATTTTCCTCTCTAGAGAGGAACGACACATTTTCCTCACTATTTCGGGAAAAGAACGGTGAGGTTTTCTACCATGTCGTGAAAAAAAAAACAATTATTCTCCTATAAATATTCAACCACTACATGCTCGTCTGGAATCATTCTTTCACCCTCACATATATTAATTTCACCAACCTTTCATTCGACATTCGCTCATTCCACTTAACAACATTCTTCTCAATCCCACGCTCACCATACACCAATGTGTTTCAGACATGATCAATTTCCTCTCAACAGCAGTTATACGTCGTTCTTGCTTCTTAATCCACACTCAACATTCAAAACCATACATTAATGTAGGCACTAACACACCATTATAAACACTCAATCGAGTATCTCTAGATACATTCACGATTTCGTTACTGTGATTGTGTGGGTATATGAGACGTGATCGTGTCCAGAATACATGTTGTATTTTGTAAATGGTGACAGTAAGAAAAAAATGTTTCAGAATCAATTGTTAATCAGATAATATTTGATTGAAAGGCGGGTGTCTGTAGGGTGCAAGGTATTGGGTGCTCTGGGTACATTTGCTCGAAACGTGAATGTATCTAGAGATGCTTGATTGAGTGTTTATAATGGTGTGTTAGTGCCTACTTTGTTGTATGTTGGGTGTGGATGAAGAAACATGAACCATATATAACTGTTGTGGAAATGAGGTATTTGAAAGGAGATATGATCGTGCCCAGAACATATTAGTGTATGGTAAGTGTGCGATTGAGAAGAATGTTGTTAAGAAAGTGGGAGAGACATCTCGAAAGATTGTTGAAACTAATATATACAGGTGGTTGAGACTGATGGTGAAAGATTGCGTGGACGACCGAGTGTGAAGAATAGACAAGCATGTATGAATGTGGACAATGGAAAAGTGGTGTGTCAGGATATGAATGTTTGTAGGAGATTGAATGTTAGTTGACTATATTTCTGGGTTCGTACTACCCCACTGAATAAGATATAGCGTAACGTTGTGTGTGTATATAAATGATGTGAAATTCCTTGAAAAATCAAAATACGCCGAAGACAAATGTATAATTGAGTGCAATGAGTAAACTAACGCTGGAATGGAATTCGGCAAACACTGCGAGCTCTAAACAGAGACAGCAATTAATTATAGCTTAATTAAACGCTGTATTAATTAACGAAACAACAGTAGAACACGGCGACCGCCAAAAATCGATGTTGCCTGAACTACTATTCACAACATTTAGTGTCTCCGTCAACTGGCCGGCGATTTGGTCGATTTGGCATCATCACCTATTTTCCTGTCCCACGTCAATAACGCAAATGTTACATTTGTTTTATGCGCCGAGAAGAATTCCGCGGACAGGGCTGTCCAACATACTTTCAAAATACCTCAAATACTACTACTAAATATAGGGCGGCGCGACACATTATGTATTCTTATTGCTTGTACAGCCCTGCTTTCTGGATTGTTCCAAATATTAATCAAACAATATTGTGAAACAATTGAAAAGTAAAACAATTTACAAAAAACAATTACGTTAACAATAAATAAACAAATGCCAGTGTGCTGATCACTCGCAGAATATTAATTTCTCTATTTCCGTTGCGCAACTATTTGCGAATGCGCATGTTGCGCATTTTCATTCAACTCATACGTTTAGCGCTACACAAATGGAAACTTATCTCATTATACGACTATATGTATTTGTAAAGCTGTATTATCCAAATATTAAATTTAAAATTACACAAATTTTAAATAGACAAAGTGATTGGAAATATTTTCATGGTGATGAATGTTTCGTACACAACAAATCAGAAATTAATGACAATTCTTATTCAAATTTTAGTAGCAAATTCATGAAACCGAAAATTATTTAAAGTTTATTTTATGTTTAAACCATTTAAATATAAAATAATTGGAAAAATGAGAATACGTGTTGTCACATCACGTTGAAATGTAAAAAAAAATTATGATTCATTTTGTAATTGACACCAAATACATGAATGAATCAAGGAAAATTTTCAAGGTTAAATATGATAACAATATTTAATCATATATCTAAAAAGCTTCGTTTTGTTGCGTAACAAAATAAATATAATAAAAATTATAATCTATTATTTAAACAAATACAATATCAATTATTATATTACTTATTTTATTTATTTATTCAAGTATTCTTGTCAATAAATTGCGAAGAAACAAATTTATTGTGACAATTTCAGTAGTGCCAACATAGTATTAGTATCAGCTGTCACCTAGGTTATAAATATTTTTGGTTCAAGCTGTACGCTCCAAAATGACTACTAACCTATGCATAATAAAAGTTTGACTGATTGGCAATGAGTAAAATTCTTTAGAATTCCCTAAAAAAATTGTCGAAAAATAGAACTTGAAATAAAAGAAATTGACAATAAACTGACAAGAAAACGTGGCCAATTTATTGACCAATAAATTGTGTGGTGTAAAACAAGCATTATACAATATCTGGCATAAAATATGTCACCTCTGGGAAACAACGTCTAGTCTACTTCTATTGTTGCGTTGAATATTTATTTATTAACTACAAACAATTGAAAAGTATCTCTTTACGAATTAGTGTTATGCAAACAATACACAATTCGGTAGTGTGGATTACACCATCGCCAATTTGGACATCTAAATGTAAATTTATTTAGAATAATTATTTTTTAACTAGGTCAGCTTTTATAATCGGGTCAACTCTTGAAAAAATACTTCGTAAAGTTCAAATGTAATCTCTCATTTCAGTTCGCACACACAAATATCGCATATATTATAGTTATTTATTTTACAATTATTTCTTAGGAGAAAAATTACGTTTCTCATATATCATAAAAGTGTACGTCGGTATTTCAATTGAAGATGTTTATTGTGACTATCTTTGATAAGCAAATTGTAATTAGCGTCTATAGTTACACATTATCTCAATTACTGTTTATTTTAAGGTGAATCATACGCTCTGAAATCAACACCAACTTTTTATGCTACTCACAGAAATTATTAAACGTTGAATACGTATGAAGATAGCTACAGCTTAAAATTGTTTGTAAAGATGATTAAATTTGTTGAAACACTTGTTCAATTAGTTGGCAAGTTGTCAGTAACATGTTTAAATGCCATCAGCTTCAGGTATATCAAGTTTACAAATTCCCAGCGTTACTTGACAAAATTTCTAACAACTACATAGCACTAAGTTCTCTGAAACTTGCTCATATACCAATACGTAACTTACACAGCACTTCACTGATAAATTATCACGTAAAACATTTCAAACTATATTACACATTGCACTTCACTATGAATATTTTACATATATGCTACAACAAATAAATTTATAGATTCATATCTGTCAATCTCTAAGTAAATCTCATTTAGAGAATAGATCGTATACAGTTTAATAAATGTTTGTGGTTTAAAACATTCAAAATGAATACAAACAAATATAAAGAATATTAATGAATAGATTGTACTGACTGTACAATTTAACAAGTGGCGATAACTGTAAAAATAAATCAAGATTATTTATTTGAAATCGGCACTAAAGAACACCAAAATCGTCATTAAAAGCTTGACATAAGCATTAATAATTTAATATACAACGATTTTTACCAACGCAGTGTTGACAACAGT
Source organism: Poecilus cupreus (assembly GCA_963942605.1). Taxonomy (NCBI): domain Eukaryota; kingdom Metazoa; phylum Arthropoda; class Insecta; order Coleoptera; family Carabidae; genus Poecilus; species Poecilus cupreus. The sequence continues at coordinate 238,780 of OZ012714.1, read as the reverse complement.
ACAATAATCATTGTAAAAGTAGGATAATATCGACAAATGTACGATGTATGAAAGTAAATTTATACGTAAAATGATACAATTGTGCAAGAAGAACAAACTAGTTAATTTCGATGAACAAGTTGGGAACAAAACACACAAATTTGAGTGTTCTTTACGATAATTTCAATTTCGCAGTTGGCAACACTGAGTTCAAGTTCAAATGTTTGACTAACTGTCAACTGGTAGAACTGTAAAGTTTACGTATAAAAGTTGTTTCTATTTTATATTACAAATAAAATTTAATATGTACCGCGGCAATGAAGTTCCATATTCATAATTAAAATTACACTTCAATGTGTTGATACATAAATAACTATTAAAGTTGCGAGTTGTAATTATAATAAAAATGCATTTGTTGCTTAGGAGAAAACAATTATGAAAACATTTGAAAAGAGTAGAAAGCAAGTTGAAAATTTCCAAGTTAAATGAAATTAAAACACTTGCCAAATATACATATTCATATTTACTTTTTCTTGGGCTAAGTTTGAGTGTCAAGAAAACTTCTGTCCTAACCTAAAAGACTTTAATTTTCTCCAAGCACCTATACGTTTTCCACCAGATAAGTTTTAATTACAGTTGAAACTTGAAGTTAGCAACGCATAAGAGAAAAGTTTGCTCATGTATAATGGGATTATTACAAACTTAGGAAAAAGTATTAAAAATTATTATATGGCCAAACAATTAAATGAATGAAAATATGCAAAAGAAATGAAATGAAACTATAGAGAATGGCGCGCAGGTTCACTACAAATAAAACAAAACGTACAAAAAATTGCGCGCCAAAGCAACTTGAATCGCTGCCCTGCCTAAGAAGATACAACAATGACCTTGAGAGTGAGATGGGCGAGAACCAGCGTCCATGATTCTGTCGCCTCTCCTCTCATTCCGTTTATAACGAAGCGCTTTGCACTCCACAGTAGCAAGATGTGCGAGCCACTCATTTCAAAAACTGGAAACTTGGCCTTTCCCAACAATCGAATCATTTTAAATTTATATTTGTAAACAGAATGCACCCGATATGTGGCATTGCGTGTTAAATTGTATGTCATTAACTGTTTCCGCGTCATTTACATCAGTATACAATTTACATACAGAAAATGTGAAATGGATTATTTTATTTATCACAATTACTCAATATTTTTTCCATTTATATAATTAATGTTTTGAACAATTTGGTACCTACAAGAATTTTTTTCTAGGTTCAAATGACAGACAGCTCATCAATTATTGCAAATATAAATAAGTGACCTTGTTGAAGAATTAAATTTCCGTATAAAGAGCATGTGTACTGACATAAAAATTAACCAATACATTTCTTTCAAATTTAGTAACACAATTTAATTGAATATTCCAAAAATAAGGAAACATTTTATCAGTTACCTTGAATAGTACTAAATGTGAATTTATATTTACTTACTATTTAAAAATATTTTGTGATAAGTAAAAAGAAATCTAGTTATAACAGAATATAACCAAGGCAACAACAAATTCTTATCAAATAATCATATATTGAAAAAGTTAAATGAATCACTCTCAATAAAATGTAAAAAAAATTGTCAAGAAATTGAAAGAAACTCGGTGTAAAAAATAAGTGGCACATATTCACATGTCATAGAAGCGCTGAGCTGTTTCATTTCACTGCAGTAATAACAAACCTAATAATGCTTACTTTCATTTATGCGGATAAGTAAACGGTATAGCGCAAGCATAGCATGTTGAATGTATGCCAGACACAAATACGTATTATTGAGGTCATTGTCACCCACTGTAGGTACTTACTTTTATTTATAATAAAAATATGCAGTCGTGAAAACACTACTCGATATAGTAGCAAACAAATATCTGCAAAGTGCAAAACATAACCAATAAAAATAAATAATACTTTGGTAAAATTTCACTTTTCGACTTGGTCTTGTTGGTATACAAGGATCCCTCAAAAGTGTGGTTATGTGAAGTTTTAAAATATGCAACAAACGCAAAAGGGATCGCCAAACTATGTTAGAGCAGGTAGGCAATATTTCAACGGTCAAAATGGTCAAGATTGGCCGCTGCCAACTGTTTTCTTAAATATATTCAACAAACAATGTTGGCACTAATTGTATCCATCAATTTAACGGTTACGAATATATAAGAAAACTTTCGTTTTATGCCACGAAGTTCCACGCACCTTTGACAACTTTTTAACTTTCCGACTTGTATTTCCCCCACATGAGCTTACGCTAAGTTTACGTTTATCTTAGCTACCTTGTGTCGCACAGCGGAACGTATAACAGGATATTTCGTAATTACAACACTCTTACATTTCAAGGTCAAACACATGAGACTTTTTCATCTTGAAACAAATTTACAATAATATGCTGAATTACTATAGTGCCGTAAATAGCAATAGGCCTGCGTTCTGCGTTACGTAGTCTATCGCCAAAGTGATAGGAGAAACCGACAACAAGCAAGCAAGCAAGCTAACCAAACCACTGATCTACTTTTCACTGGCGTGACTGAAAGTTCTCTTCAAATAAACATGTACATGAATTATCACAAAACACGAAAAATAAATGATAGTACGAACAAAATACGAAACGTGCTGCTGGCGAAAGGCACACTCACGAGGACCCGTTATGAAAAGCAGTATTTTCTGCAAAGATTTATACCGCCTTTAAAGTAGTTTACCGGCTAAGTGAACTTCCAGCATTTTTCTAGTTTATCCAGCTAGCAAGTTTGTTCAAGTCCCAATAAAATGTTAAAAAGCCGGCAAAAACACAAACATGTTTGGCATATCCAATGAGACATCAAACCTACATGAACTATAGTGTAAAAGTACACGACCAAAGTTCTAAGAAACGTGAAAACGGAAAAACGATACATCAACAAACGATTCAAGTTAGCATATTGATAATAATAAAGTGGGCCATGGCGGTTACTTATTAGTGCTTACCTTAAAACGCTACTGTGACAGAAACAAAGGAAAAGCGGCGGTAGCCACGCTGCTAGGTTTCAACTTGCACTCGTATTATTCGTTCAAAATACACATAAACACACGCACTTTTTAATAACCATATGCCGTCAAGATGTTTTAACTTTTAATAAATCACACACAATTGAAATATGTGATAGTTTTTAGATGCACTTACACAGATTTCTTGCACAACGCTAGATGCTTACAAAATCCCCACTTTAGTTAAGAAAATGGCGGACAATTTGGTGCCGCTAGCGCTAGGTATCGTTGCCTTACATTCTCCCCTCGCACTGTTACCCCGCACCAACGTCGTCCAGTAAACCAGTTATGTTGCTGGCTTTGCACTTTACAGAAATTATAAGTAACACGAAGTTTGTTACGCAATGAGGAACATACACCAAATATTCTTAAATCATCTACAGAACAATGTATATTTACCACTTGTAAAACTCAAATGAAACGGCTTACATATCAAAATTACCCACGGATGTTTTAAATCCATTTCTATAATCATATACTTTGATTCAACTTCATTTCATAGCAATACTTCTCCACACAATTATTTCTTACTTGAAATTATAGAGGGCGACACAACTCGTATTGAAATCATACATTTTTATTGTGTATTTTACAACGTACGAACAATAAAATTATAATATATTTAATGAAGTGTGCTGATAAATTTTAATGTGATTTCATTCATAAATATGTTAAAATAGTAATGCATAAAAGATAAATTAGTTTGTTGTTTTAAATGCATTATTCTAAATTTTGTATCGTACAAATTTAATAAAAGCAATAAATAAAGAGAAAAATCTATAACTATATTTTTCAAATAATTATTTGCGCTACTTGATATAGTATTCTACTATTATTAATGCTAAATGTTAATGTTAAATAAATATTTTAAATAAAATGTCGCTTTAATACACAGTGTATTCAAATATAAAAATAAAATAATCGTTCACTTAATTTAATATAAATAGGACTTCATTTATTTCGTTGAAGGTTCAAAATATAGAATCTCATTGACATCTACTGGAATTTTTAAGACATAGTAGATTTATAAATAGGACAACAGCTGATTTTTGCTTGTGCTATTGTTTAACATAATAGTGTACTGACAATCAATTATACGCAAATCTACCTCAGTATGGTTTAAATATAATATTCAGTTTTCATTTAAATAATAGGAAATTGACGTTTAATATTTTGGTTTGTGAATAAAGTGCTTTGCGGATAAAATGGCCGATATTAAATCTTTTGAACATCCTACTCTCAAGGTAAATAAAGTTCCATATTACGATGATAATAATAAACAATATTTTTTTTTGTAAAGGTACCATATGAGCTTCTCAATAAAAAATTTCGCACTGCTCAAAAGACTTTGGATCGAGAAGTGTCTCATGTCCAACAAGCAGCTGCAGAAATAGAAAAAATTATTTCTGAGGATAATGTTCAGGTAACTGACGTTACCAAACTGCTAGGTGGCATGGTGAGTTATTTCTGTACAATTATTATATCATATTGTTTATTAAATAAATTATATAGGCTGAGAAAATCCAAGTTTTGAAGCGTAAAGCAGGTGAAAGTATTTCTGATGAATTACAATCTGGCGAAGTTTGTAAACGTCGTTTAGAGCATTTGAAAGGTCATGGTTCAAACAGCCCAAATAAAATCATATCTCAAGGAGCTATCAACCAATGGAGGCGAAAACGACTTGACAGAATGCTTGTAGAATATTTCTTACGAAATGGACACTACAATTCAGCATTGAAACTTGCTAATAAGTCCGGACTAGAAGATCTGACTAATATTGGTTTGTTTTACAGAAATAATGTTACATATATTTTGAATTACTTTTAAATGTTGTAGACGTTTTCATGGTATCTCGAGAGGTAGAAAAATCATTAGCAAATCGCGAAACTACAAAATGTCTGGCTTGGTGTCACGACAATCGCTCAAAACTACGCAAATTAAAATCCAACATGGAATTTAATTTACGAATACAAGAATTTGTCGAACTCATACGAACCGATCGAAGGATGGACGCTATTAAACATGCTAGGAAATATTTTTCTACTTTTGAAGATGAACAACTTATTTCGATTCAACATTGTATGGCTCTTCTAGCCTTCCCTGCAAACACTGGTGAGTCATGTAAAAATGATTTAATGTTTTTTATTAAACTTTTTTGCACAGGAATTAGTCCGTATAAAGAACTAATGGATGAAAATCGCTGGAAAACTCTTATTGAACAATTCAGACAAGAAAATTACAGGCTGTTTCAGCTTGCTAGTCAATCTGTGTTCACCGTTGCTCTGCAAGCTGGACTCTCGGCTCTTAAAACACCATATCCTTTAATTCAATTTTATTTATTAACATTCATTGTAGCAAAATGATTTTCCTTAATAATAAATACTCAGTGTTACACAGAAAACCGTGAAAATCGCAATCCAGGTTGTCCAATCTGCCAGGATTATTGGAATCAGTTAGCGGATCCTTTACCGTTTGCTCATTGCTCGCAATCAAGACTATTTTGCCATATTTCTGGTCTGCCGTTGAATGAACATAACCAGCCGATGATTTTGCCTAACGGTTATGTTTATGGTGATAAGGTAAATTATAATTTATTACTTTTTTTTTTTGTGCTGCTTGAAATAATTATCTACAATTTTGACAAATCAGATTAGCAGATTTAAAATAAAATGTCAAAATATAATTTTTCTTTAACGCGTTGCAATTCGTAAATTGTGACAGTAAGATACAAATATTTCCAACAATAATATTTGAAACATTGTTCTGATTGTTATTAAACCATGATCTATTGAGATATTTCAAATTAACTTGATAGGTCTTCAAGTAAACTACCACTTCCGGTTTTTGTATTATCACCAAAAACTAATTAGCTCTTTCAAAGGGGATACAATTGATATATAGAAAATATAAAAATTTAAGTGCTAATTACCGAATTTCTAGCATGATATCTGTAAGGGATTTACAGGATGTGGCGGGAGGTAAAACAGTGTTGTAATTTTTTTTATATTTTCAGGCTCTTCAGAAAATGGCGCTGGAAAATAACGGACAAATAGTGTGCCCCAAAACAAAAGAAATATTCCCTTATAAAAAAGCGGAAAAAGTGTTTGTTATGTAAATAATTTGTGATATTATTTTGAAAGCATATTTTTGTGAATTAATCAGTGTTCTTGGGGTTGAAATTCATTTATTCTTTATAATGTGTAAGATAATTATTGGTAATGAAGTATAGTTTGTAATTATGTATTTGCCATAAATAAAATATATGAAATGCATAACCTGTGTTTTCTTAACATTACTATATTATTGTAATATTACATCCTATTATATAATAATTACAAAATATTCCAATATATTTTTAAATTTCTCTACTTTTCAGTCATTATAACAGATGATTTTATTATTCAAATAATACATATAACATTTCATTTATAATGGAAATTCTTAGCTCATACGAGAAAAATATTTTAAAAGTTTCCAAACATAATACCTTTCATATGTTTATTGTCTAAAAGTTATACCCTTCTTAAGTGTTGAAATTATTTTACATGTTTAATATTAGAAATAATATTGCAATGTCACTACCGCATTTTTAGTAAATTCTTTAATAGTTTGGTACTTAAAGAAGCAGTTTTCAGGATTTTTATTATTATAAAGCACGATGGCTTTTAATTATAAACATACCTAAATGTAAGAGTAATATAGTTGTAGCAAAACTGTATAGAAGAATAAATATAGTAGTTTATAATAGTTATAGTTATGCATGCAACAAATTCTCCAAACACAAAACACTCAATTCAAAATGGATACAATTATATTAAATATTATAAATTTGTTGCAGCACATACGAGAAACCACTGAAATATAATAATAATACAGGAACGTTGACGTTGAAAAATCAGCCGAAAGAGACAGCTCGTTGCGGGCTATTTGTCTTTAATGTACTATGTTTTTACATAGCAACCGCTCAACAAAGGAGAGTTTTTCTCTTTCGTAAAACACTACAAATGCGCGTTCCAGAATTACTATATTTCAATGCGAGAAATCCGAAAAGACTCATTCATAACATTTGCATTCATGTTAATCGTTAAATCATAATTCATAATAAAAACAATGTCATGAACATTATGTATGTAGAATACTTTTGCTAGAGGAAAAAAGAGAGATACCTAAGTTTCATTAGTCATGAATATTTTATGATTAAAATATGTAAAGCTATGTTTAACATGAATGCAAAATTAAATGCAATCATTTGAAAATGCCTTCTTCCTACGACTGCAATTATCAGTGGTACAAATATGCAGTGAGATTATATTTAAATAGAAATTTGGTCAGATTGTACTAACAGGTATGTATCTACCCCTAAATATTAAGTATAAGAGTACAGTATGTATTTCTTTAAATATTTCTATTTAAATAATTTAGGTGGGTAAAAAATTATTAGTAGTATTTACAGGTGATTGTTAGTAAATCAATTTGCACTCTAAAACTGTAGGTATTATTTACATTACTAAGCTTTTGTATAAAGAAATGTGTTTTGGAAAAATTAACGTTAAAATTTACTGGTAACACTGGCTTAAATATCATATGTTCATTGATTGGTACTATGAGCACTGTTTTAGACGCAGTACAATATTCTAAAATTATTTTATTAAAAAAATGCTTCAAATAAAAATTTTAGAATAATATATTATCTACCACTTTTATTTGAAGTATTTTTTAATAAAATAATTTTAGAACATTGTACAGCGCTAAACTCAAGGCTAGAACATCCAAAACCAGAACTCGTGGTACCAGTACCTAATTGAACATGTTATTTTTGTAAAACATCCGTATAATTAGCAATAGATCGCCTCGCAAAAGATTGGATAAAACTATTAAGAAAATATTCAATCAAAAGTACAAGAAAATTATTTTTGTAAAAATTTTGAATGATCATAGATAAATATTGTACGATAATTATGTAAATAAATATTTTGTGCCAAGTGGAAGTATGTTTAATGAGGTTTCCTACGATTGTCAAGGTAACGTAAACGTAACGCAACAACAAAAAATAACTCAATTTATTTTGACAGTTCTATTGAGCAAGTCTTTTTTGTAATTTCTGTTTAAAATATTAAACTTATTTTTATCCGTTAAACTAGTATTACTAGTTCTGATGTCTATTAATAATAACTAATACAATTGGGATTTGAAGAAAAGTATATCAAATAGAAGCAAGTAATGAAGTAGCAACACTGACATAATAATACTGGAAAGTTCAATGACGCTGAAAATGCGAGCCGAGAGAGAGACAGTTAACTGTGGGCTATATACCTTTGTTGTACAATGTGTTGATATTGCAATCGCTACAAATGCATAGCAACAGCTCTACAAACAAGTGTTACACAAAGAAGATTTTTTCGCTTTCATAAAAGACTGAAAGTGCGCGTTCCAGTATTACTATATTTCAGTGAGTAGCAACTATTGATGTAAAATAATGTGCATGTGTAAGTCTTTTGTTTGTGGTACATTTCACTATTATACATTGTATAATCAGCAAAGTATAAATAATATTTGTACCGATTTAGTGATTTGTTATGCGTTTAGTTGGTTAACAACAATATAGGTTGATACCAACATAATTATTAAATAAACAATGAATGTGATTAACAATAAACTATGAGATGAGTAGTTTCTGATAAAGCGGAAATGGACGCATATTCTACACAAACGTTTTTAACTTACATTAATTTATTTAATTGTCCCTGGATGCCATGATGTATTTAATTACACATATTTCGAATACCTATATTTAATTGAAAATTAATAATTACCTTTAAAAAAATACGCGTAACAGGGGAGGTTGCGTTACATCAAAGTAACAAAAAACACGAAGAAGGCACAAAGCTAAATATTTATTTTTTGGCAGTCTATTCGTAAACGTAATGTACCCGGCCCGAGCCGCAATTCGACGGCTGGTTGAAATATAATAACCATCTCATAGTATATTATAAACCAATTCTATTTTTTCGTATTTTTATTTTGGTTCGTTTAAAAAAAAACGAAATATGTAATAAAAGAAATGACTATAATTTACACTCATACAACACACAATAAAAAGAACATTAAAGTATAAAACTCATTATTTCTAACTGAAATAAATATTGTAAAATAATCCTTTAAAATAATATTTCACTGAAAATTGAATCAGATGTATCACATAATTCCAGTGAAGATAAAATGCGAGTCGCACTCGCAAAACCGACGGAGAATTCATATCGCAGTTAATCTAAAGTTCATGCTAATTTGTATCACATACAAACGAACTGTAAACAATTTCCTACTTTATACCCTTCTGTAACGGAAGTCACTAGCAGCCTTTTATGTTTCTCCGTGATGTTAGGCGTCATGTCCGCCTAACAAAACCATTTTTGTTAGAATCCCGGGACATGCTTCACGAACTCTGGCCAGATGAAAGAGAAGAGGATTCCAGCGAAGATGCCTGTGATCAGACAGGCAGCGCCGAACATCCCGGCGGTGGCCGCGTACTGAGGCTCCACTGTTCTATAATTTGTTTTAAAGTTTTCACATTTCAAAGAACTGTTTTTGTTTTCTTAAAAAATATTTACCTTGGCGCGTAGATCATACCAAGAGAGCTGAAATAACCACTGGTAAGTCCCATGGTGATAGCAATAAACCAATATACATAATCATTATGTATCAAAACCGGAAATATTCTATCTATTTCGGCTGGTTGGTAATTACATAACAAGAACAATGGTATGTACAACAACCTCAAGCTTACGGGTATCCATAAAAATTTGGGTTTTGGCTGAAATTCAAATTTATGATGCTCGGTTTTTCATTATACTTTTTTTTTTTTTTTTGGGGCTAGAAACTTTAACTTGATTGTGAAAACTTTTTTTGTTCCAGAATCACAACTACCTTTTGTAATTGATACAAAGACATTCGTCAAGTAATGTTGCTAATCCAACAATAAAAAAAAAACAGTTTTGACAGAAGTTAACAAAACGTAAATTAAAAATAAATTTAAATATTAAAATACATGAAATATAACAGTCAAACAAAATAGGATAGTAGGTAAGAATGCGATTAGATTGGTGTATTAACTTGAAACGAAATTGGTTTTGACTCTAGTTTTTAAAGTTTCTAGTATGAAACTTCAATTGACCTTTTCTTGAATTAAATATAAAATTGTCAAAGTTTCTAGCCAAAAAATAAAACAGGATCAACACTTACCCATGTGACCCAGGAGGTAAGTAAACTTCCGAACATGGCGCAAACGTTAAATGTCAAGAAACAAGTGACGCTCGTGTAGAATTTGCCAGCGAAAATAAAATGAGGATCAGCCACTTTAATATCTACCATAAATAACAATAATTATAATAGGTACTCTCAAACCATAATATACGAACTCAATCCCAAATGTATTCGGTCCTCTTGAAAAATATGCTATAATCAAATATAATTATTTTTTTCACGCTGTTATTGTCACTGTTAGATTATTACGTCATCTATGTACTGCATTGTACTTTTAGGTAAATGATAATATTTCGATAGATATTTATAAGATTTACTGTCTTAATGGGATCACAGTACTTGTAACGCACTTTCATGGACCAAAATGAAAATATTTTACAACCATATTTATAATGTTAAATGTGTAATGATTAAAAACAATATTCAATTACTTGTTGATTAGATTTTTTGGTGGGCTAATAAATTAGACCTCTTTTAAGGTAAATACGAATCTATTTCATTATTTGACGCAGGTTAATTATTTCTGAACCGCTCATAAATCTTAATAAATAATATATTCAGATTTAGTACACTCTAAAAATATTATTTATTACTACTAATAAATTTTCATTATAACAATATTTTATGCACAGTTCAGATATGCATATTTGTACTTACATTAAATTGTTTTTAGTTATTACAATTTCACGAAATATCACTAAAAATTGGCATATACTTTTATTGTATTTCTATATAATATAAACACTAAGAAACTCAATGCTGTGGAGCGCATCGTCATATCTCTTAAATTTATAGAGATATGGCAATTTTCGATGTTTTTCGAAATGATAATTTGAGTGGCTGCAACTCAAAATCTATTAAAGATATTGCAAAATAGACTCAGTTCTGTGCGTTTCATATATTTTATTACAAATTAGCATATTTTGAAAATTTGGAATTTTTTCGATTTTTTCCTCCAAATTTCGATAGGCGATAACTCGATAAATATAAAAGATACAAACTCGCAGACTAGACCATTCGATTCAGCTCGTCAAAATACATAAGTATGTAAAATTTCATTAAAATTGCTTTACGCGTTATAGAGTTAGAGCAATAAGTGTAAAAATGACGTTTTTGGCGAAAAACGTCAATGGGTACCCTTTGACGTTTGGCCTGAAAAAGGCCATTTTCAGACTTTTTGCTCTAAAATTTCAACTCACCATCCGAATGTTCTGAAATTTTTAAGGTTTATGTATTTCGATGAGCTGAATCCAATGGTTTAGCCTGCAAGTTCGTATCTCGTTTATTATTTAAGATATCGCTGATCGAAATTTTGAAAAAAAAATCCAAAATTTTCAATTTTAAAAAAAATTGTTATTTTGCTATAATATGCACGAATAACACAAAACTGAAGAGTATTTTTCGATATCTTGCGTAATTTTTGAGTTGCAGTTCCTCAAAATTGCACTTCGAAAAACATCAAAAACCGCCATATCTCGAAAAATTTAAGAGATATGATGATGCGCTCTGCACCAGTGAGTTTTTTATGGTTTATATTATATAGAAATACAATAAAAGTATATGCCAATTTTTAGTGATATTTCGTGAAGTACATCATATAAACTGTGTTTAAATGAGTAAGAAGAATGTTTTACGGAAATAAGAAATATAATAAATTTACAAGGGAATACGGTAGATATTATAAATATTTTAATTGTTTTCTAATATATTAGACAAATTAATTTATGTGTTTATATTTATAGTGCAACTTTGACAAATATCAAAAGAACTCCTTTTCGTACAAAAAATATTGTACAAACCTCTTACGTGATCTCGGTTCCCGCATTTGGTATGTAAATAACTATTACCTAAAAGTACAGTGCAATACATAGATGACGTAATAATTTAGACTTGTTTAGCGACAATAACAGCGTGAAACAATAATTATATTTGATTACGACATATTTTTCCATAGGTACGAATGCATTTGGAGTTGATTTCATATGTACTATCTTTACTTGAGTGAATTTCTGGAAACACAGATAATGTAACGAAGAACACGAGAAAAACGTTGAAAAGTTGTGGAAATGCAGTTTTGAATACATGCCAGTAGGGTATTCCTGGAACAATTCCGTGGTTTTCCCTTTGTTTCAGTTGTGCTTCCTTCAAGTTTTTCATCTCATGATGGCGGTAAAATCTCTTTAAACAAAATTTTACCCATTACAGACACTCCTAATTAGAAATGCAAATAATAGTAATCGGATTATGAAACTAACTTCAGAAATGTAAATAGGATTATGGAACAAAGCGAATAAATAACTTAAGAATTTAAACGGTAGCTGGAGTCCGTTTAAATTTAAGTGGATCGTTTCTAATTGTAGACTATTAAATTATTTTAAATTATTAAAACAATTTCTGCAATAGTACATTTTTTTTTTATTATTATTAATATTAAATTGTTCATGTGTACTTACATTGAGTGGTAGAGCAAAATAGGTATCGAAACAGAGCAGTAGAACGAAAAGAGCTGTGATGAAATAATAAATGGCCGCTGTCCGGGCATTGGAAGCGAAAATGTCTGAGAGAATGCTGATGACGGCAGTGAAGGTTCCGCTGATGTTGGAGCCCAGGACCACGACCCCCGTGTACTTGAATGGTAAATTAGCTGCCATTCCGTACACTGTATTCTGATAAACTCCATTTGCCACTAAAATTACATTCTTGCATTATATGGAGTCAACAATACTGTAGCGATTACGGGATTGAGCTTTGATGGTAATGCACGCAAAAATATGTATATTCATAAAAATAAACTGTTGTGGACATCAGAATACCTTCCGCCATAGATTTCTTATCAAACAATGCAGGAACACGGACCACCACTATCAAGAAACGCTCAGCATTAAAAAAATTATGGCACATGTCAAAAAATAACATTTTTCAAGCGTTGTTTTGTTGTTTCAAAAAGTATAAGTTAGCAGCACTGTAATATAATAATACTGGAATGTTCACTGACGTTGAAAATGTGAGACGAAAAAGACAGTTAGTTGAGAGCTATTCGTCTTTGTTGTATAATGTTTTTTCATATCAACCGTTGTTTTAAGATAGCAATGGCTCAACAATGACACAGAAAATGTTAGACATAAAAGAGTGATCCATGGCATCTAACTATCTCGTAAGTTCGTTTTTTGCTTCCGCAAAAGACAAGCGCGCGTTCCAGTTCTACTATATTTCAGTGGTTAGCAGATTTAAACGAAAATGTGTAAATATAATTTTTCTTTAACGTGTTGTAATTCATAAATGGTGACAGTAAGTGAAAAATGTTTCAAACAACAATATTGGAAACATCATTCTAATTATAACAAAAATTGTCATTAAACCATAATTTACTGATATATTTCAAAATAATCTGATAAGGCTTTAAGTAAACTATTACTTCCGGTTATTGGATCATCACAAAAAAATGTAATATGTACCCAATATCTGAAGTTTTAGTTCAGTCGTTTTTGAGAAACCGTAACTCCAGCGCAACTATTAAAATCTTATTCTATGAACCCTAAAACGTACCCATCCACTGAAAACTCACTACCGAATTTTTATCATGATCCCTATACCTCCCCTTCCTAACAGGTAACTGGCGGGAGGTAAAAACGAAAAATAAATTAGTCAATATTTTGTAGTTCTGGTCAGGCCGAAGGGACAGTAAAGAAATAATAATTTCCAAGTATTCACTGCGAACGACAATCAAAACTGAGTGGCGTAAAAATAATGAAACGGAAGAATAAAAAGGATAAAGTGGAAAGTAGGTCGCATCGCATGTACTCGTATGAGTCGCTTATTGCATATCCCTTTGATGTGGTTTACTGTTCGGCATTCCGTTAAAGCGACGCTGATGCCAGATGCCAGCGGGAATTGTTCAGGAAATTCCAATTTTCCACAGTACACACAACTACACGAGGTACACCCCAGACTATTACATATTTTGAATATGTAATCTAACTTCTCTAATTTATCCAGATAAAAATCAAACCCTACTTTATTTCTTATACCCACGTATTATTTCTTTGTACTTTTGATTGTTACTTATTTTACAAGAGCGAAAAGATTTTGAGACGGAGGCACGAAATAATTACTATATTTACCTCCATATAATTAAATAAACTTCTAGTAAATTATTTAGTATATCTATTAATTTTTAAAAGTTTTCTTCTTCGTGTTGATATAAAATAATGCTGTAGATTTAAATAACCGTTCATAATAAGCTTGTCAGTGTGAATAGAATGAAATAATTGGCACTTACTGTTTAAAATAACGACACAGGCCAGCGTCACATAGAAAAAGGTTCCGGGCCAATCGTGGCTGTCACTCATTGCTAACACCACCGTGAAAATGAAGATGAGCACTTCAATTGTTATACTCCATACTATCCTAGTTGTCAAGTTGCCACTGAAACACAAATCAACACCGATGTCAAAACATATCATAAAAGAATCCCTTGAGTACCACTCATGATCATCGACATACAAAATTTCACCTCTTGTTGGAATACAAAGGGATTTTGATGTGTAGAATTTGTACGAATTGATTTGTAGTCATGAGTGGAACTCTTCAAATGAATTGTATATATTTAAATATTTGTTTAGACATACCCTAGTGACACGAATATGTTCACCCAATTAAAAATAACATTAGGAACTTGGGCCGCGAATCCTAAATAAGGCATGAAGTTAGTAGCGTACGTCGATGTTACGCCAGTATAATTTTCACTCAGCTTATAATCTACAAAATACTGAAACAAACAAACACATAAGAACATTCATAATTATACTAATATTCGTCAATACTACACTCGAATAATTATTTGTTGTATGCTACAATAATAAACTTTTGACTCGCAATGTACAGTAGACGTTCATGCGCATTCCAACCGGGTACATATGAGAGATAGTAATACTGGAACGTGCACTTGTAGGCTTTTATTGAAGCGAAAAATGAGCCTGAGACAGACACTTGTTTGTAGAACGTTTGCTATGTAAAAACATTGAACAACAAAGATAAATAGCCCTCTACCAGCTGTCTCTCTTAGTTCGCATTTTCAACGTCAGTGAGCGTTCCAGTATTACTATATTTCAATGGATTTTGGCAAATGACATTTTTTGTGTCATTTGTACAGGGAATTCAGTAGTATTTAACAGTTACTACAATTTGAGTTTTAAATAGTTCTTGAAACAAAAGTAGGTCTCTTTAGAGATGTATTGATTTTAAGGTTAAACAAAAGAAGAAGCGAACCTACGTCACTATAGGTGAATAGATGCTGCATGAATAAGAATATTTATAATTTTGTTTCATTCAATCGATCTGCAATTGTAAGTTCTAAAGAGAATTTGAAATGGGTTGTATTCAATTTTATCGAGAAAAATTTAATTATTCAAAAGGTTGAAGAAAATGAAGTAGTTTAAACTGTTCTAATATGCATTCTACAAAAGCCAGATGTTCCGTTCGCAGGTGAAAGACGAACGAGGCTACGATGACAGAATTATGAATTGTAATTAGGTAACCCACGTCTTAGCGTTCAATATAATTGATTAAAATTTGTGAAAGCGGGGCAGTTATTCAACGATGAATTGCTACCAAAATGTTCCAACTATCAAATTCTTATTAATTTTTAACAAGTTGGAATATTTAATTTTGTAAACTAATAAAAAATATTTATTCTTTATTTAATTTTCTTTCAACACCTGTTGTATTGTAATGACATGCACGCATTTAATTACAAGGATTACACAGTTCTCTGATAACATATATTCACTGATTTAGTAGTGTTATTATATCAAATGAATCATCAGTACCTGCGTCAATCTCAGAAGTAGGTATGGCCATTGAAAATCGAAACATTGAACTAAAATAGAACTGTATCATTTAAAATAAATAACTTTAACTACCAATAATAATTTTTGCAATTATTAGGCATATGTAAACGAATTTGTGCATTGCAACTTGTTAATTGGTACTTAGCTTATATTTGTTCTTCGTAAATACGTTAAAAGATAGTTCCAGGAAAATATTAGTTACATAATATTTGTATTTACATTTACATGTTCCTATCATAGACAAAGTAAATATTAGGTGCCGCAAAAATGCAAGTTGTCAATTAAAAAAAATCTGCGCAAAAACAAAATCTACTGACGTTATATTGTAGACTTTAAAATTATATTTAATTGCATGTTTTAAACACTTAAAAGTAAGTGAAACCATATGTTCATTAATATTTTTATCATTTTCATATGCAAATTAACACTCTAGTAGTTTTCATGTCACGCGCGCCAAAATGCTTTTACGCTTTACTCAGATAACATAAAATTCGTAGTGTAAACAAAATGCACATAAACGCTGATATTGGTATTTTATTTTCACTGAATCACACACTGCTTTCCCAAAAAATACTGCATTACTGTCAACTTTACCCCTGCGTATACAATTTGTATTTTTTTTATGTTAGAAATAATTCTGGATGTAATTCTATACGAAAAAATAATTCATTACACAAGGATTATTTTGCGCCGCGGAAGAATTCGCTTGAAAAAATAGTACCCGCACAGTCAGAAAGCAAAAGAAAGGTAGCATCATTTCCTTACGATTGTCTCAAGAAGATTAAAAGTCGTTTTTACATTTCCTGTTCGCTTTAGTTTCCTGTCCAATTTATTTTCAGACGTCCAGGTCTTGAGTAAAATGTACAATGCGTAAAACCGTTAGAAATGTCAATACTCCGCGCGGAAAGATGAACGCAAATATTTTTGTTGTTGCCATAGCTACATACTTTTCAAATAGTGAGTAAGAAAAATGTAAATAATAATTGTTGAAATGTGCGTCACCGCCAGAATTTTACTTAAATCAACAACATCAATTTAAGATCTCGGCTCTGGAGTAAATTATTTTTGTCGTAGGTCGAGTTATAAAATTTCAAGTTAAATTGGTTGAAAGTAATTTGTGAAGTAGTTTAATTTTGTTATGTCTTTTCTCTAACTACTAACTGCACGAAAATAAAAAAATTAAATTTCTGAGTAGGTTACGATAGTTTATTTAGACAAAATTACGTAATGGCAGAATTAAATTAATTTGTTTTGAAAATGCATACGTAATAAGGGTTGACGAAGTTAATTGATGACGCTATCATATTTATTAGTCAGTTCGTATTATTATATACATGACGCATTTAATAAACAAGATTTGTCTATATCTATTATTAAATTGATCAAAATTACGAATAAACAGTTTAATACACATGCCCAGAATCATATCATTTTTAGAATAACTTAAAATAAATGTTCTGATCTCACAAAAGGCAAAATTGTTGTACTCCATTTATTTGTATCTTAAATTCTACTACTTTGAAGAATATTTCAAGGAAAATAGCAACTGAAATAATAGGTAACAAATTACCTAACAAACATTACTAACAAAGAATTCATTTGCCCCAAAGGTATTGGCTGGTAGCACGTACACTGTTTTTGAATAGACAAAAAATAAAAAAAATGATTTAAACAAAAAATCTACATCTATTTGATTCCAATGAAATTACTCTAATAATTTATACAGATTTTGACGTCCACAAAATTCGTTATGACCAATTTCTCAATGATGTCTGTGTGCGAGGATGGATGGATGGATGAATGTACGTGTATGCAATATATCATGAACGAAACAAGAAGATATGTAAACGAAACTTGGAATTTATAAGTTTCATGAAAATATGAAGAGCTGAGTTGATTTTGAATGAAATTGACAAACCGGAAGAGGCAGTTTACTGGACACACAAAACAATAAAACCCATTTCTTAAAAAATAGATTCAGCTGTGATAAAAAGTTTCAAATGACAGGTGTTAGCAAAAATATTTGTAATATAAAATGTTATTTGTACATCTTCTAATTTTGAGAAAAACTAAATTATATATTTAAGTCAATTGTCAAATAATTGTGGTGTCAAAAATATGTGTTGTTTGAAATATTATAAAACCAATATTTCTATTATTAGTTAGAAATTTTTGAAGACTAGATATTAATTAATATCTCTTTTTGAGAACAACAAATTAAACTGTCAAATAATTGTCAAAATAAAATTCATACGGAAGAAACAAGTCATACGTGTTCATTTGGTTTTATATGTATAAGAAAGTAGTGTGGTGCCCCCACCAGATTTTTGAATTTGATGACAAAATATAGAAAAATGTTTCAAACAAAATTTTGATTTCAATGAAATTTATTCTCTCATTTATTTATTAAGATATG
Source organism: Poecilus cupreus (assembly GCA_963942605.1). NCBI lineage: Eukaryota > Metazoa > Arthropoda > Insecta > Coleoptera > Carabidae > Poecilus > Poecilus cupreus. The sequence goes on along the minus strand of OZ012714.1, from coordinate 220,224 downwards.
ACCAAAAACCCTGACAGGCCTTCAAATAATCTACCACTTACTGTTGATGAATTGTTCCCAAAATCTAATCAATTCGTAACAAACAGAATAACAATGATAGAATTTAAGATATAAATATACTGAATTAAACAATTTTTTATTTATATGATTCTGGGTTCGAATACTTGTTTAAATTTGCTGATTTGTAACCTGTCATAAAAGTAAAATAATAGGTTGTAAATGAGTAAACTGACCGCTTTAGCAGTGATGAACATGTTCCAGGGCATGAGCACACCGACGCCATGGAGGAGCAACACCAGGTACACCAGGTTGTACTTGTCCTTGGGCGGGTTGAGTTGCAGGTGCGCGTCCTCCATGCTGATGTTGCGGAAGTTGAGCTCATCCTCGGAGGCGTTGGTGGCTTCCCAGGCGGGCGTCAGGCGCACCGGCACGTACGGCTGCTTCTCCGCCGCTGGCGAGCCCGCCTCCCCTACAGCACAAGCGCACATCAATCACTGCGTCGCAAATCATGTGTGATGCGGGAGGGTTATTGTGCGCCAATGCCACGATCATTTCTCACACATTTTTCACCTCTTTCATATATTTTATTCTTAAGTTCTGACGGCGACAATTCACGAACGTCGCATCAATTTCTCTTTCAAATCACTCACATTACCACTCGCCAGATTTATCACTATCACTTTTTAAATTCTCATAGATCACTAGACATAATTCACTAGATAGCAAAAACGAATCATTTTAAAATGAAACTTAATACTTTCATAACCACAGCATTCTCAGTAAACAGTATATCAAATAAATTTTGTATGGCTTACCCATCATGAGCTGAAGAACTGAATACATTTTCAATTTTTGTACATTACCGGAAGAAGAAAATATTTTGTTTTTTGTTTTACTATATTTTCTGCTTGATGTTTTATCTAAAAATTATAATAAAATAATAATTTTGTATTTGTATTATTTTCAATTATTAAACGTGTTTATAACCTTTTTTTGAAATTTTATTATCAAACTAATTTATATTTGCTGTACATTTAATTATAAATTGATAACTCATTTTATTTTATAAACCACCCACGTTCACTTAAATTTTTCATACCGGGAGTTTTATTTCTTTTATAAAACATAGGAAATACAAAGTCAAAATTTTCATTAGGTGAAGATATATCGTTTCCTATAAAATTTAAAACAAAAATGTTAATTCGAAAAATGTTCAGAAACAAAAACTGCACAAAATGAGCCTAAATTTATTGATGTAATACATTTCTGTTTCTGAAAATTTTTCGTATTTACACTTTTATTATAAAATTATAAGGAACGAAATATCGTCTAATGAAAATTTTAACATTGTATTTCCTGTCCTATAAAAGAAGTAGACACCCGGTATATTGATTTATGGTAAAAAACGTAGCATATTAGAAATATTTTCTATTTCAAACTGGTGATAAATTTGTTTGTTTACAACTTACTTTGAGAAATAGTTATTTACTTTACAAGTGGGCAAAGTAAGGAATTTCCCACGAGAGAAATCTTAGCTCACGAAGCCGAAGGCTGAGTGAGATAATTTTATCGAGTGGGTAATTCCACTTTGCCCACGTGTGAAGTATAACGTTTTATCCAACACTTCTTAATAAATGAAAAATTTATTAAAGAAATATTATTTGACAGTGACATATGCCTTAAATTTTTAAATTTAAATGTCAATCGAAGTAGTTACCAAGGTGTTGTGTGTTATTACTATTGTTATAAATAAAAAAATACTCACTAGTGGCTTTCCCCAAAATTATACCCACTAGTGGATAATCTGTTACTTTGCTTGTTTAAAATCGCCATAGAAATATAGCATTTATTGAGAGGTGTTGGATAAAATATTTTTTCTTACATTGACATAAGTCAAAATAATAAAATATTTTGAATTGATATTCGGCGGCAAATTATTTAATCTGGTGACCTATGAGAATTTATATTCTATATACCTACTACATAATCAAACCCACTGAAATATAATAAATACTGGAACGCGTACTTGTAGGCTTTATGAAAGCGAAAAACGAGCCTGAGACAGATAGATATCGTGGAGCACTCTTCTTTATCTAACACTCGTTTTTAGAGCCGTTGCTATGCGCTTGTTGAGCGGTTGCTATGTAAAACATGTCATCCAAAAGTGATAAATTTTATTACAGTTAACTGAACTCATTTCTAATAATGTATTATTTAATTTTTGTATTAAACATTAAATTTCAAAATCATTGAAATGTACGACAAAAATAGGTTGCCCATCTCTCTCGGCTTGTATTTTGAACATCAGTGAGCGTTCCAGTATTACTATATTTCAGTGGTCAAACCACATTTGAAAACAAAGTTTACTTTTTATCAGTAAGTACTTACTCTAAAGTAGCTTGATAAATTGAAACAATTATTGCAAATTAAATAACAATTATTACAGGTATTAATAACAGCAGTATTATTATCTTAAATATTTATGTAAATTCTCATAAACTCTCACGTTTTATAGGCGATAAATTATTGGTTACGTAAATTTATGAGAAAATTACTCCAATGTGAAGCTAAAAATAATGACTAACAGGACATAATAGTTGAAGCTGCTGCACAATGCAACATCACATCCAACACTTTACGGATGACTTTAGTTATTTACCCTTGATATAAAAATCAATATTGTTTTACAGCAACAAATTAAATGCTGCATTATATAAAAAATTAATGTGAAACATTTCCCACAACCGTGCACAAAATAGGCATTTTTGCACTCAAATCTGAAAAGTTGAATATAGGTACTTTTCGAAAAAAAAAAAATATAGTCCGACAAACTGATATGCTTTATATTTTTAACTGGGAATGTACAACCTATTTAACTCTATTATGTATTTGATTGAGGGCGCATAACAGTTAGTCGACCTATGTTTCACACGGCTCCTGGAAATAATTCAAGCTACATAACTTTATGCAAATATTTATGTCAAATAAAACTGAATTCAATTGAATTTATTTATTGTTTCAATTGTGGAATGACTTAGAAATCACATGATTTGAAATAACTTTTATACGTTTTAGTCCTAAATGTTCGACGAGAAAACAAACTTTCCTTTACAATAATTGACATAGAAGATTTCACAAGTTATGTATTTGGGACGTTTGGACATCCCACACAATTATTAATTTTATTCTCAAAAGCCACTAGTAATTCATAGGAACTATTTAAAAATTGTACAGCCTAGAATACCTATTAAAGTAGCAGTTATAATTGATCAAGCAAATAAAAAGCCATGTTCGTTATTTAAAAATTATACAGGGTGTAGAATTGAAAAGTAATAAGATTGTTTAGAAATTAAAATTTTACGATTTATCAATCAAATTAAAATCAATATTATTAGAAAAAATGTAACACGGCCATTGGAAATTTAACAAAAACGAAAAATATTCGACATTTCATAAAACAATGTTATTTATTTATTTGAAATCGGCACTAAAGTGCTCAAAAATCGCCATTAAAAGCTCAGAAATCTACTGTATTTAGGTAACTAAATGCATTTTTAAATTCTGAACAACTTTTGTATTTATACTTTTGCTGTAAAGTGAATATGTAAACATTTATAGCAAACATTTCAATTCTACACTCGGTATAATAAAATAGATATTATGACAATGTATAAAAAGCAATAAGAGAAAAAGCAAGCTATGTAGGAATCAAGTATCAAAATCAAGGTTATAAACAGTGTAGACAGCACAAAATAACACGTGAAATATCAACATTGCATATGAAGGTGAATAAACAGCGTTAATTTAAAACTCGCTCTTGCAATTATCAGCGAAATGTCGGAAACAACATCACGATAACAAACCTACAGACATGTAGTGAAATAATAACAATGCCTACCTCGCCGAGCTGCTGGCGTGATGGAAACTCCATTTTTCTCCGTCAACAAAGATGTTTCCTCTTTTCTGGTTCCACTCATTGTAATTATTTTATTTATTTTCCCTCTTTAGATTATTTATAAAAGTTAAAAATTAATCAGTCATTGTATTCAATATTAAAACTGAAACAAAAGAATTGACGTTAAACTTTTTAAACAAGTGAAAATTACTCATGGAACTGTAGTAATCTTTTACAAATTTTATAAATATTTGAAAAAAAGATAGAGTATCAAAAATACAAATACGTTCTCAAATAATTCTCGATAACCTCTTGACATATAATAAAATTTAACTTAGCCTCCAACAATAATCCTATTATGTATTTTGCACTAATTTGGGTTAATTAAAGAATAATTACAGCGAAATGTAAAAATCTTTCAAGGATTCCATAAATTTCTCAGAAATACTTCCAGAAAAAAAATATTGTTTGTGTTTCTTACTTCCTTATTGCTAATTTAGTCCTTTTAAAAATAACTTGGTTTGAAAGAAATTATATTAGCAATTAATTGTAAACTAAAAACGATGCGAAAAAGTAAATGCGCATGAGAATTGAGAATGTTATACAATTAAAAAAAGAAAAATCAAAACAATCTAGGTACTGTGATTCAATTATAAAGTCATTGTACCGTTTATATGAGCAATTGTATTATAACAACGTTGATTCAATAAAAATATGATTTAATTTATATTAGCGTGGTACCTATATCAAAATTAATTTAGAACACAGAACCAAGGAGCACGTTTTTCTTACACGCAACAAATTTAGAAACATAACATTTAGATAAAACTATTTTAGACTATTTAGATAAGCTAAAACCTATTAAAATGAGTTTCCCGCCCATTTACATCCGATTTACCAAAGACTGTGATCAACGTTCCTTCCTCGTGCGTACAACACATCACAGTCTAACTGAAGAAGAAACCACCCCTATATTCTAAAACCCTTTTCAGTGTAATGATTCGCATCTATCGACCTGAATCAATATTAACATGTCTTACCTTAATAATGTCAAATCGAAAGAAAATAATTCTTTTCACTTCAGTTTTCAACTGATAATCATTAAACTACTATAGCACGTGGTGCAGGAATACATACATCGCACAGTCTTTGCGTCAACTGACAGCACGAGCTACCATTTTCAACTAAACTCTCTTTTATTGCACATGCGCTCTATCTAGCGGTACTCGTACAAACTACACGACATTTTTCAAAAACAAATAAGCGCGAAATAACAAAATGGAATTAATTGCATACAATTTATTAAGAAGTAAAATACATATTTAAAAATAAACTTACTAGAAAAAATTATGCCCAAGTTTCGGTTTGATAGCGTCCATTTTTTTCCAAGTCGCTAATAAATTTTTCAGCTTGTTCTTCATTAATTTGTCTGTTTTCTTTAATAACATCAACAAAAGCTTCTCTTACAGACTGCGGCATATTTTTTGAATTACCTGCTACGAATATATATGCATTTTTCACATCTAATAATTCACATAATTTTTCTCCATTTTCCCTAATTTTATGTTGCACATATCTAAAATATTTGTTTTGTTGTATGTATATTTTTTAGGTATTTCATAATACTCACATTTTATTTTCTTGGTCTCTTGAAAAAGCACAAATTAAAAATAATTTATTATCTTGTTCCAATTTTATAAAATCTTGTCTACAATGAAAATCATGGTCGTGTTGTCTGCATCCAAAAATTAAAGTCAAATTGTTTGAAGTTGCCTTTCCCAATTTATCTAATTCACAAATATAACTTCGAAATGGAGCAACTCCAGTGCCTGGTCCAACCATAATTACAGGAACATTCTAAATTATACAATAATGTTAATTTCTTTTACCAAAACATTTATATGTTACTAAATACCTCTTGATTGGGAAAACGAAAACTTCCTTTTTTAATCCAAACGGCTATTTGTTCACCAATATTTAAGCTCGCCAACCAATTAGAACACAAACCTAACCGTTCTTTTAACAATTTTGTTTTATATTTAACAACTGCCATTAAAATATGAATTTCATTTTCATGACATTTAGCACTGCTAGCAATTGAAAAAGCTCTACTTTTTATCGGCGGAAAAATTTCAAACAACATTTCTATCGTCAAGTTCTCAACAGCATGTGGAAAATCTCGCAAAACTTCAGTTATATTTCTTTTTGGTCTATTGCAATAATTGTACAAATCATTTTGTCCCTCAGCTGTTGTGAACTCAATACATTTTTCTTTTTCTAATTCACTGCTAGTTATTTGTGCAAGAACACTAAATACATGTCGTCGAGGAATTGAAGTTAAGTCAAAATATTCTTCACATAAAGTTTTAAACAATATATTATTTTGTAAAAAAATCGGAACTGGCATACCAGGATCAATTTCCGTAATTTTATACAAAGTTTCTGGTTTGATATTAACACCGTTTGATTCTAAAATGTCATAAAATTCATTTATTTGATCATTTGAGTTTTTTGGTCGAACATTTAAAACATCTCCAGGCGAATATTGTTGGCCTTGAGTCAAAAATTTAATCAAACGTACATCCTGAAATATAGTTCCAGTAAAATATAAAATTGTATTAAACATAATTCCATTAACAACCTGAAAATGTGTACAAGACGTTGTTCTTTCATTTTCTTTTACTTGTACCCAGAATTGGTTATTTGGTACTTGTACATAATCATTAAAATAAATTGATTTATTTAAATTATAATCTAACTTTGTTCCAATAGTCTCAATTTTCCACCTAAATAACAAAATAATTTAAAAACAAGTAAATAAAATCATTTGCTTAGGAACAAAAATTATTTACATTCCTAGTAACCTAGAAACTAAGCTGTTTATTTATGATTGCGTACTCTATTGAATTTTATTTACCTACTAACCTAGGTTTTATTACAAGATTAGAGTCCAGTGGTTGTTTGTCATCAGAAAGAGGATAAAGTTTCAAAAGCTCTTTCCATAATGATTCAATCCAAACATCAACAACAGCGTCGTATCCTAAATCGTGCTGATCATCCCCTAATGCTAAAGGTAAGATCATGCTAGCTCCTAATTGCAGCAATCTTTTATTTAGTCTTTTCGCAACAAAATTAAATTTAATGTAGCCTGAATCACCCAATCCAAGAACAGAGAACCTAATAAACATATGACATGCACCAGAGGAATACAAATTATACGAATTACTTACTTCAAGTTGGATAAAGAATTTGCAGGTAGGTTTCTTCGAAGTAGAAACTTCCAAAACAATTTCATGTTATCAGGTTCTTCGCCTTGTCCTGTTGTAGAACAAACAAATATGACACATCTTTCATTTATTAATTCATTTATATTGTAATCATCCATTGATTTCACAGAACCAACAAAATAAAACCGCTTTGATTCACGCCAAATTCTTTCAGAAATGTCTTGTGCATTACCCGTTTGGCTTCCATATAATATAGTTAGATTTCGCATATTCATCGCACTTATTTTATTTAAATTAGCAATGTTAAACAAAATGTTTGGTTAACTTTTTTAGTATTGTACAAATTATGAATACTGTCAATTATTAACTGCGGGTGTATATTTTTAATTATTTGTTATGTATATATTACTTTATAAATTAATAATTATAATATTTAAACTATAACAATTTTGATACAGAATTATGACAGCACAATTCACATAAATTATCAGGTAACTGTCATAGCCACTGTTATCGGCATTATCAACAGATGGCGTAGTAGCATTGATTTAAATTTGATTTCCAAATTTTTGGCAGAATTTAAAAGGACCATTGGGATGACTTAAAAAATAGAGTGCATTATTTAATGCATACGTAATTATATTATTTATTAATATAAATTCCTACTTGTCATCTACTTTGATTTATTTCGAGTGCCTATTATTGTTATTTGCATGAACTTTTTTTTGAATACGGCGATCACCGATAATGTAAATTAAAATTATTCACAAATATATTCAATTGGTCATTGATATTTAAATGTAAATTGTGTCTTCGTCAAAGATCTTTCATACTGCGATTTCGCACTTGGAAGAATTTATGGCGTTAATTAATTAATGATATCAATTTTAATTGTAAATATATGAATTAATTAATAAAAAATGTAGAGTTGTTAAACGTATTATTTTATTTCAATTATCTCTTTACTTTAGTAATTATTAAAATTAAGAGACCACTTCTTTATGAAATCTTCAAGTAAACTGCCACTTCCGGTTTGGTAAAATTATGCTTTGTGAACTGAAAAAACTATTTACAATTTCTAGATTTACATAATATGCAATGTACAATTAATATTTAACTGTAGGTATAAGTATAATTTTATAAGACACAATAATAGCTCATACCAAAATTTTTGTTTTTCGAAAAAATACCAAAGAAATGGTACATGTTTTTAAGATTTCATTTTTCAGGTAAAATAATATAGAATTGGGGTTAGAAAGTGTAAAAATAATGCCAAGTGGTACTGTTTGTACGAACTATCGATCTAATGCCCCTAAAACATTGGCCTTCAATTCTGACGCATTATTTATACTGCATTTGACTAAACTTCGTGAGTCAGAACTATAAACCATGAAAATTGCTCTCGAACGGAGTACAAACGCTGCAATAAGACAATATGCAGTAAATTTATATACGAAATCCAAAATAAGAACAGATCGAAGTATTGGAATTTTATTTTTGTGATAGGACAAAGTTAAATCTAGCTTTTCTTCATGACGAGAGCGATGATAAACATTGTAAAGTGGTTGCCGCTTGAAGTGGACGAGAATTTGACGTTGTTTGTAGAATGCAAGCAATTGCAAATAGAAGCAGAAAATTTAGTAGAGAATTTAGGCGTTTTCTTAAACGATTTAAAGCGAAGAAATATTCGGAAAATATACACCAGTTCTATAGATATACCTTTCGGAATTGACGTATGTATTATATTCATCAATGTTTCAGAGCATTTAAATAATATCAGTACCTCTTTTTAGGATTTAGAGTTACTAGTTTTAAAAATGCGAACAGTGGTAGATTCCTACAATAAAGTTTATCTTAAATTGAAAGTGAATCATCCAAAAATAACATATTTTAGAATGGAAAAAACTAAAGAAATATTGTGGAAAATCAAATTAAAATTATCGTATTTATTACAGCATTTAGTAAACAAAACTGCACATTTATTTGTATACTATGGAGAAAGAATACTGGAAATATCTTTAATGTAAGTAATATAAATACTTATTTACATATTTTTGCTACTGATGACGATTTATTTTAGTCTAGCAAATTTATATAATCAGTGCATAAAACTTGATGAAAAATATATAAAAAATGTCAGTGTTTGTAGTAATACATGTGCCTATGTATTATATCCGTTGCGAAAAATATCAGTTACTAAAGTTCTACAAATTATGGCACAAAATCGAGCAGAAATATGTTGTCACCAACTAATAGATTGTTTATTAAATACTTACAAATCAAATGAACATCACGATGACGAAACCAGCTCAAACTCCAGCGTAGAAATATACAAGTGTGTACATTTATTTACTTAAAATTTAAATTCAAATCGCATAATTATTTTAGAGCTCTAACAAAACATATGACACCATCTAAAGATGAACAATCACCAGTTACTATTAATCAAGTACAAAATGGCAACAATGAAAATAAAAACAATCAAGCATCGCCTGCGAAAAGTTCTGAAACAAATGAAACCAGCTTTGGTAGTATGGAAGATATGATTGCAAGTGAAGAAAATAATGTCATTCTTTTGTTAACGGTTACGATACGAATTACACCGCAGTTTTTAGGAAATGATGGTATTAGGAAAACAAAAAATGGTAAACGCAAATTATTTATTAAGAATGCAAAATTTTATTTGATTTTTTATATCTAGGTGAAATGAAAATAAATAGTAAAGCGAAAGAAAAGGTTTTGGATTACTACGAAAAAATATTATGGGCGGAAGTTGGCAATTATTTAGAACATATTGTGTTATGGTGGGGCCCTTCGCCTCTTTCAATCAGGCCCCCACATTCTAGTCAACATCTCAGGGAATGGATCATGCAGTTCATACCTTCAGGTATCTAATACGAAACCAAGCCCAGTTGTGTTCGTACCACCAGAAAAATATTCTATAATCAAATGTATTTTTTTTTTCACGCTGTTATATAAGTCTAAATTATTACGTCATCTATGTATTGCACTGTACTCCTAGTTAAATGATAATTTTTCGATAGATATTTATAAGATTTACTGACTTAATAACATCACAATACTTTTTCGTAAATTCGCACCTAACGCACTTTTACGGATCAAAATGAAAATATTTTTCAACCATATTTATAATATTAAATATGTAATGATTAAAAACAATATTCAATTAATTGACTAGATTTTTACGTGTGCTAAAATTTTATCTGTTTCAATGTAAATACAAATATTTGACGCTTATCCGAATCGCGCATAAAATATTGTTAATAAATAATATATTCAAACTCAGTACACTCTGAAAATTCAGAAAATATTATTTATTAAGAAATTTCTCATAACAATATTTCATACGCGGTTTAGAAATAATTAACTTGCGCCAATATTCATATTTACATTAAAACAGATCTAATTTAATAGCCCACATAAAAAATCTAGTCAATAAATAATTGAATATTGTTTCTAATCATTACACATTCAATATTATAAATACATTTGAAAAATATTTTCATTTTGGTCCGTGGAAGTGCGTTACAAAATTTATCATTTATCTAAGAGTACAGTGCAATACATAAATAACGTTATAATTTAGACTTGTACAGTGACAATAACAGCGTGAAAAAAATAATAATTACATTTGATTATAGTATATTTTTTAGGTGATATGAATACATTCGGGGTTGCTCAAACAAAATTGAAAAATCTCATTGATTAAAAAAATTGTTACAGTTGAAATACCAGGATTTATATTGTCCGCTCTACAAACGCTTGCAGATGCTCTAGGGGTACATGTAACTTCCACATCTTGGGATCAAAATTTCCGATTAGCTTTAGTGGCGTCTAAGAAGCCAAATAATTCTAGTACGGGTCGTTTATTTAGTGATATGCTTAATGATTTGGTTTCGTTAAGTAATCAATGCGAAATAACGAGTGAATGGATTGTTGGAGCACCTTTGGAAGAACTTCCTTTGGTTGAACAAATACCAATTTTACACAGACTTGGTAAAAAAATAACATTGTTTTATTGAACATACAGGCTGGTGAATTATAGGAAGCACTTCGATTAATTTTGTAGATCATTCTGTGCACACAACAAGGATGTGGGCTCAAACTGAAACTAAGAGACTAGCAAATAATTGGAATGTTCATAGTTTTTTTAATGTTACCCAATGTGACATAGTCAATTGTTTATCACAAATAAGTGATCTGCGGCTTGCAGATCATACCGATGAAATTTTGAAAGGCGAATTGAAAGAACACACGAACGTTTGTGCTAATATGAGGGCAAAGTTGGTGTCTGAAGTGCAAGACAACGTTCAGAAATTAAAAGTTAGTACAATTAAATATTATTTTTCCGAAATCGATACTAAAGTACTACACGATATCATTTCGCGAAGTTAGCCAAAATAATAGTTAAAATAAAACTTTATAGACATGTCAAAATTTAACTTTACGGGCTCATCTGTCAAACTCTACCTAAAATAACAAACATATTATTCTATAATACTTTTAACGAATTTATTTATTATTTACCTTTGATAATAATGTATCGGATATAATGCAGATCACATGTAGACCACGTCTAAGAACATGTAAATAATAATAAAAATTATACACAATAATTTGACACTTTGACAGTACTTTTGTTATTACAGCCATCCCCGTCGCGACAGCTAGTTGACGTTTTAATGCTATTTATTCGTTTTTAATTAATAATTTAACATTTTTTTTTTATTATACTTTAATGCGTTGATATACATGTAATTATTTTTTAGCTACTAACGGAAGAATGTGTGAATTGTTTAGCAACTGTGTGTAGAACAGTAAGTTTAGCAAATTTGCAAATGGTTTTTCCAGATGCAAAATATTGGAAACAAAATAGTTATGATACTCTAGATAAGGCTACACCTTACGTTGCAACATTTTTAGGTAGGTATAAATTTAAATTTACTCAATATATTATTAAATAATTTTTTTTTTTTTAGACAGAGTCATATTACCTGTTTTGGCAGCAACAGATAATGACCAGATAAGTAATATGGTTTTAAAAATAATGTGCGAATCTTGGCTTGATCATATTTACATGAATAAAATAAGATTTACCCATTTTGGGGCTTACCAACTGTTACGAGATTTCGCTTCAGTTGGAGATTGGCTTGTAACTTGCCCAATAGTTAAACCGGAAACTAGAAAGAAAATGTTGAAAAACGAAGTTCTTCGAAGATGTGAAGGAGTTGGTAGATTGTTATTGAGATCACCTGGAGAACCTATCAAAATGACCGATAAAACTATTAAAAAAAGTATTTTAAAATCTAACAAACCGAAGATAAATCTAAATTAATTGTTGTGTTTTTAGCTGAAGAAGCAACGACGGACTCACCAGTTTCTGAAAATGGTCAACTGATGCCAGCTGAGATGTACGTTCCGAACCAGGAACAGTGGTTAGAACTACGCGCGTCAAAAAAGAAATCCGTTTTTATTTCTTCTTGTTGTTGTTAATTATTTTACGGGCCGGAATGGCCTATCATATGTAAATACATTAAGTTTTGTAATACAAGTTTAAAAGTCGCTTTTTTTGTTTTAACATAGTAAGTTTAGCATAAGAAATAACCCTTAATATATACATGTTAATATTGTCTGTACATCCTGGGGATGAATGTTGATTTGTGAACCTACATAAAGAATAACTTTTCGCCAAATAATTTCCTCTTCAAATTATGTATTTAATTTTTTATCATTATGTAAAACGATGTACCATAAACACATAACACATGTTATTTGTTGAAAGCCCATGTGACAGAAAGTAAAAATATACTATTTTATAATTTCAAGTTGAAGTGTACTTTGAAAACAAAAATGCAACATGTCAAAATCAAATAAAAATGTCAAATCCATCAAGAGTGACAAATAGTACAGATGAAATAAATACCGAAACATTGAACCAAAATTGCCTTTCTAATTTAGCGCAGAGAATTAGAAATTTTTGTAATTGTTTCGGCTCAAAAAATGACGAAAATACTATACCACTAGTTCACGCAGTTGATTCAGGTATAATTTAATCACTCAAATTTTTAAACAATAATCACATGCAATTTTTTTTAATAGTTCGTTTAGTTTATATGAGAAGAATAGAAGAGGCTAGTTTACTAAACTTGAGACGACGAGGCGACGAACAGTAATTTTACTATAGTTAATTGGTAAATAGTGAGTTACTAATATAAATAATTAAATTGCAGAGCAGCCGATGAAGACGTGCAACCAAGAATAGTTCGCACCAGGAGAATGAAACAAGAACAGTCGACTATAGAAGCTTTAGAAAAGGCGCTAAAAGAATACGAGTCTAAAAATAAAATAATTATTAGTAGTACGCGAGTGCCAGATTCAATTTCGTTTGACAAAACCTGTAAAATATCAAGATCTAGTCAAACAGATAAACAAGAATTGTTACAAGGAATGTTACAATCTTTAGATGAAGTTAAAATGAAAGAGTCTTTATATAATGATAGTGAAGAAATTATTCAAGTAGTACTGAATAATTCTAATGATAAGTGTACTAATACGGAGAGTAATGGGAATAAAACTTATACTAAAGAGGAATTCGCAACGGAAATGATAAATATTGACATATGATATGGTTTTAAAATTTGCTGTTAGTTGATACATGATTTTGTAAAATATAAACACATATTTTCTTTAAATCGTTTTAATAAGTTTTGTTTGTAAAATACGAGTAATATAATAATAAATCTTTGGCATATATTTACAATAAACGTTATGTCAAGGCAGATATAATTTAATACTACTATGAAGTACATCTATAAGTATAAAAAACAAAATGATTGTCTCGAAAATGTCGGCGAATGAAACCATTTAAAAAAATGCTAACGAAATGCTTGAACACAACTTGATAATTAAATGTAAACTTAAGACTAGTAAATGACGTATAAATATCTCACAATAGGGAACGTATATTTCGTAAAGTTTGCGACAGTAACTTCTGCACCGACGATTAACACGATAATATTTCAGTCAGAACACCGAGTAATTAGTCCAGCACATGATTCAAATTAGACGTGTCGGTAAATCAGTTTCCGAACAATGGAAACCGCTTAATGCTATAGTTTCGAGGCAGCGAAAGCAACTCTTTTCTCTAGGTCACACGAGGAAAATTATTTGCTTTTCACAAAAGTAGTAGCATCAGCTTTATTTTTAAAACATTCCTCGTGTGCACCACTGAAATGTAGTAATACTGGAACGCCACTAAAAGCGAGCTGAGAGAGATACTTTGATATTTTTTATACACGAAAACGTTTCATATTTAAATCTTCATAATTGTTCGTACGGTTACGAACTTTTTGAACGTACTGTGCAAGGATAGATATACCAGTTGTTCGCTTTCTCTCTCGGCTGGAATTTATTCCGCTAGTGCGCGTTCCAGTATTACTACATTTATATAAATATTTTCAACGGGTTGCTATATACAAAAATTGTCGAAGAATAAACTGAGCTATTTCTTTTTAGCGATGGATTTCACAGCGACTGGAGGCTTGTTCTCGAATTTCTGCTGCAACGATGCAACATTGGATGTTTGCTTAGCTGCCAATCTTGAACCAGGAGGTAAAACTTTATTATTATTGCCGCCAGTCACAGTTTTCGCACTGATGGGCGGCTTAACATCACTGTTCGATTTACTAACTAGTGGTTTCTTATCCACTGGTGTTTTTGTAATTGATTTACTAACCGATTTTGGTGTAACGTTTTGTGGTTTAGGCAGTATATTATTAGGTTTAGTGTTTATTTTAGCGGTACTGTTCAGTACATCTGGGGATTTTGTGTTTGATGTTGTGGTATTCGAGCAACTTATTACTAAATCAGGACTGTTTGAATTTGCTGATTTCGCGGTAGATTTCGGCAAATTCTTCGGAGATGATGGGACTGTTCTAGTTGGAGACGGCTTTCTGGATCGCAAATTTGGTGGAGTTGTTTGTCTACTAATATTTGGGGGTGTTGTTTGTCTAGTTAGAGGTTTAGTAGTTTTAGATGTTGGAGATGTAGGGCTATTAACTCGATTTGTATCATTTTCGGATTTTTTTATAGGTGCAGGACTGGTGCCAGTTTTAAACGTAGACGCAAATGGCCCAGCGCTTCGTTGCAACGTAGAAGAAAATGGTTTATAACTCGTATCAGTTTTAAACGTACTCATAACATTTTTAGGGGGGACGTTTGTTGTTTTGGCTTCTGAATTAGCACTACTAACAGTACCAATAGTACTAGTAGGATTAATTTTAGGAGCGTTCACAGCCGATGGATGAATGTAACCACTCGCTGTCGAACTGGCACTGGATTTTAAATTCCCCATATTGCTATAAACACTTTCTGGACTCTTATAAATAGAAGAAGTATTTACATACGTTTCGCTACCATCTGAATTATCCAGTGGCTTTTCTTTTTCATTCATCTTTTCTTGTTGTTTCCTCAAGTTTTCTTTCTGTTTTCTCGCTAAAGTCGAAGTAGAATAAATCGAATCAAAATTTCTATTTTGTATTTCCGATACAATTTCTCCTAATAGCCCCACACTTTCACTACTCCCTGAATTACTTTTAACATTTTCAAACGGTTTTGGACTTTCTTCTATAACCGCATAAATGTTATCTCCACTATTTGGAGACATCTCTTCGCTAATTTTAGCTAAAGGTGCTTCATTCATACAATCATCATATTGATACTCTACTTTTGAGTCTGACGGTGCATCAGCCTTGATTGGTTTTTGATATCCGGGTAATCCAGGAATCTTCATGATTCTATTAGTAGGGTTGGTTTCTGGAAGCGGCGGTCTGGGAGGTGGAGGACTCTTCGGACGGTTTCCTACTGGGATGCTAGTAGGACGCTTAAAATTTGGTTGACGCATAGAACCAAAATTAGGTATGTTTGGTCGAGGAGTTACACTGCTATCTCGTAAACTTTGTGCTCGCATTACAACAGCTTTATTTTTATCGTCGTCGACAGGGAGTGTACTAACAGAAATTTCTATTTCGTTTTGTGGTATTGGTCCTGATATTTCAATAGTGCGTAACGCATTTTTATCCATTATTTTATTTGCTTTCACGTTATTTCTCGGCAAAGAATTAGTGTTTGTTGCGACTGGTTTAGTTTTATCCTCTTTTGATTTTAAAAACGAAGCAATTCGATTCAAGGTGCTGCCAGTTTCTTTCTTTTGGGTTTTGGGTTCTTCCGAAGTAACAACTGCTGCGTGAATAATAGAATTTGGGCTGGACAGAGGTCTTCTGTTTTCTGTAGGTACTTTCGGAGCGCTTCTAAGTGGTGACATGAGTTCCTTAGCGGTGCAGGTGGATGTCTCCAAAATGGGACTCGATATGAGAGGTCTAGGGTTCGAGCCGGGATTCGGAGGAGGCAAAGCGGGAGCTGTTGAGATACTGTTAGCATTCAATATAGCATTAGCGACTGAAGCCGGTTTCTCCGAGTTACTACGCACCACTGGTCTACTAATTGAAGACGTTGGATTTTGTGTGTTAGATCGGGTGATTTGATGGGGACTTTTTATTATAACAGCCGGTAGTGGTACTACTGCAGGCACCGGTGGGGCGCTTCGTTGCGGTTTGATTTCCGGGGCAGCTTTACTTGCGGGAGACAATTTAAATCCTTTAAACTGGCCGAAGAATTCACTTTGGAAGCCAGCGTTGTTAGCGGTGTGGTGGTCTTGTAACAGAGAAGAGTTGTCGTCGTTGCGGATTGTTGGCTCTGCAGGGAATGTTGCAGCTCCGCGCGGTTTTGATGGGGACTTTGATCTGTCGAAAAAAGCTTTAAGCTATAAACAGTACTTAAGCTACTGGTGCACAGAAAGCAAACTGTTACAGCAACCCAAGCATTTTATGTACAGAAGCTCTTATAGTTAAGTGAAACACAAAATATTACTTTCTTACAAATATTATGTAATTATATCACAATAAAATTAAGTACAAAATATAATGTGACTACTGTGTAAAAAACTGTAACATAATCGTGCAAAAAACAGTAGCTAGCAGTGTGTAATAAACGCCGAAAAACAACTACTTGCTAGCTAATAACATTTACAGAAATAAATAATATAGCTGTCATTTAATGCCTGTTTTACACAACGCAATTTATTGGTCAATAAATTAGCCAAGTATTCTAGTCGATAAATTACCAACAATAATGTTAAGAATTAATTATTATGAGTTGGCTATTTTTGTACTGTATCTTTTGTTAATGTTGTCATGTATTTTTTTTTTTATAGAAATGTCAAAGTGAAAATAAATAAAAAGTCTAACTTATACAAGAACCAAGTTATTTGTACTAAACATCAAGAAATTGATTAATATTGAGTCCCGGCGGCTACCACTGAAATTACAACAAATAAAAATATTGTCGTTCGTTATGTACACATCAAGTTTTCAGTCAATTTGTAACAATTACATAACGTCACGCTATATCCCACTCAATGGGGTAGCAGGGAACTAGAAACAATCAATTTCCTTAAAACATTCCACCACTCCACATTCATACATGCTCGTCTGGAATCATTCGTTCACGCAACAAAAAACTTACCACTTATTCCTCGGACGCCCACACAATCGTTCACCCGCATATATTACTTTCACCAACCTTTCAAGATGTCCAAACCACCTCAACTGTCTCACTCCCACTTTCTTAACAACATTCTTCTCAATCTCACACTCACAATCTCCTCTCAAATTCCTTATTTCCACAGCAGTTATACGTCGTTCATGCTTCTTCATCAACACCCAACTTTCAGAACCATACATCAATGTAGGCACTAACATACCATTATATACACTCAATCGAGCATCTCTAGATACATTTACTCGCCTTTCAATCTCTCGGTCAAAACTATTCATTCACTTGTTCCAGTCTAACACCATTCACTCTCACATTACAATCAATCACCAAATCATTTTTCTCAAACACCAACACTTTACATTTATCAACATTCAATAATAGATTTTAACTTTTCGTACTTCATTTACGCTCACAATAATTCGTCCCATTCAATTTCAGTAGTACTAACTCGATATCAGCTGTCACCTATGCTACTAATTTTTTTTGGTTTAACCGGATGTACAAAAATCACAAACTAACCAAAACAAAAATTTAAGTGGTCCTTGAGAATTCTCTAAAAAATTGTAGGAAAATAGAAATTACAATTGACCAATTGTTGAAGAAAAAATTGATTACACACTACATAAATAGACAATAAAACATGGTTAATTTATTCACCAATAAAACAGGCATTAAATTTGACAAAATAATCTACCCTAATTGATGTTCAATCAAAAGCACGATTGTTGAAAAAGTGTCAAAAATATTTACAGTTTTCTACAAAATAGCAGAATAAAATATAATTGATACATGCAAATCTAAATAAAATGCAACATAAATAATGAAATACAAGTATAAAAATTACAACTAACAATACAAATAAAATGAACACATGCATATTTAGCACTTATAAGCGGATGGACCTCCACCCTGCTGGAACTGTTTCGATAAATTCTTAACAGAAACAAATTTCAGTTCATCCTCATCCGTACAGAGAGTCTCTGTTGTCTTCGGACTATTAGTGCTAGTGTTATGTGACTTAAACCTTAGGTTAGTGTTAATTTTCAAGTGTTTAATATTTTTCAAAGACATTCTTCGCTTTTGCGGTTCATGATCAACCTGAATAACGTTGCTGCAACTAGCGAAATTATTCAACACGTGAGTGTTAGTGGTGGAAATCAACCCAGTGGGTTTAATTTCCAAGTTTAGGTTTCGAATGGAACCGCTCTGTTTGTTAGCGACTTGATGCGACAGAGTCGAGATGGGTTTGTTTCCGCCACCGCAACATGCACAACTAACATGCTTTAAACAATTAGTGAGTACGTACGGTGCGCTCGTCTTCTGCCACTTGAAGTTTACGTTGTGTTTGGTGTAGTACATTAGGAATGCCACCACTGCGATTATTGGGATGATGCCCAAGAATACGATGTACATTGCCATTACGAACTCTTTGCGGGCTATAACAATTAAATAAATTGTCACTATGTGTTACTTCTGAAGCTGTTATTTTATCTGGTTTTATTACTCATTGTATTGGAATAATTATTATGTATTTGGCACAAATATTTTAAACCGCATTTACAAGGAGTGTGTTATATAAGAATTTCGAAATTCAGCGCGTCACAATTTGACATGTTGTTTATTGCATTTATCAGGTTAGGTAAAAATGAACTACTATAATTTTTAATAATTTTAAATTCCATAAAAAGAACAAGTATTTTTTAATATACAAATATGGTGAATCGAGGGAAGAACCATAGTGTTTTCAATGCTATTTTTGAAATGTTCAATTATTGGTTTCCCTAATTATTTTACATAAAAAAATTTAAATAGTTTATCTGCATTTTTTAACACTAATATTTATAATTTTACTCTACCTGAATTTGGAAAAATGTTTAATGATAGTTTTCTTAAAATAATCAATGTATCAATAATTGAAGGTTATTGGTTTTATCAACTAAAATATAATAATACTGGAATGCACATTTGGAAAACGAAAAACGAGCCTGAGACCACTGAAGTATAATAAGTCTGGAACGGGCACATGTAGGCTTCTATGAAAGAGAAAAACGAGCTTGAGACAGATATACATCGTGGGTTACTCGTCTTTGTCTAACACATATTTATAGAGAGGTTGTAATGGGATTGTTGAGCGGTTACTATGTTACTTTCTAAGTAGTCTGTAATATAGGTTTCCCACGTATTACATGTCTCTTGGTACGCATTTCAAAGTTAGTGAGCGTTCCAGAATTACTATATTTCAGTGCTACAGACAGATACATATATTCTACTCTTCTTTTTCTAATACTTGTTTGTAAAATGAATGAATGTAGTTGAACAGTTGCTATGTAAAAACAATAATTACAATGCGTTTATTGAGAGATTGTTATGTAAAAACATTGTACAATAAAGAGAGATAGTCCTCAACCAGTCTCTCTCAGCTCGTATTTTCAATGTCAGTAAGCATTCCAGTATTATTATATATCAGTGGTTTTTATCTGTTGTCATCAGTTTTTGATTTCAAGTGTCTTGAATGAAAATGAATAATTTGGAATAAATATCAGATACAGTAAAAAGACAAAAATGTATTAAATAAAATAAACTCTTAATTTAATTAATATCACATTTATTTTGTAATTTCATGGCACTAATGGTTTAAAGAAAATTACCAATAAACATTTCCGTAATTTTTCCGGTTCCAGGTAGAGTAAAATTATAAATATTAGTATAAAAAATGCAGAAAGTCTCTACAATAAACTATTTAAGTGTTTTTAATATAAAATAATTAGGGAAGCCAATAATTGAACATTTCAAAAATAGCTACGATGCGTCCTTCGATTCACCACCCTGTGTTTTCTTAATATTATTATTTTTCTTCTTTTTTTATACATAATTATACGTCAATCAATTCAACTAGTTATTTGTCATTTTATAAGGTTTTCTATTTAGGCAGATGACGTATATCTATTGCTTATTTATTTTCCTACAAAATTTTTCGAGTCGAGTTTGAAAACAATTAGATGTAACAAAATTGGGGTAAATTGCTTCACGGTTCTTGAGTTCGATCCCCACTGCTGACAAATATATATCTGCTCAAAGCAGAGTGCCACCCTCAGTTTTGAATAAATGGCGCTGTTTAATAATTGCTTCCACTTACCATTTGGATCTGTAGCAGGACCGCTGTCTTCAGATCCACCTGGTCCAGGATAATCACAAAATGGCGGCGCAAACCCATCGCGACAATGACAATGTCCAAGACTGTTACACACACCGTTGCCATTACAGTCTTGAGTACATTTATTGATATTCGCTTGGAGACTTGCCACCGCCATACACTTTTGATTCACGCACATCTGCAATTAAGAACTGATTTTTTAAAAGAACTTTAAGAAAATTAAGAGGAATTACCTTCCCGTCTCCACATTTAGCGCCATCAGGAGCTAAGCCAGGATCTACTTGATTAATACCGAGGTCTACTATAGCTGTTCGACAAGGTATTATGGATCCTTTTAAATTAATAAAACTTTGAGATAGGATAGCCACTGACTCCATGCCGAACTCTAGTCTTTCGTTAAGGTGGCGGCAGTGGAGCATGCCACACAGAACATTCCTACAAATACAGAAAAAAAAATTCAATAGGGTCACAAATTGGCAAATAAGTCATTTATATTATAACTAGACTTAAAAAAATCGTACAAAATATTATGAATTATTAAGAGTTTTAAAGACAGCAATTCTTGCGTCAAATTCATTTAAGCTTCTCTCTTACACATCTATTCCATTCTAAATTCTTTGTACTTCTCGTATTATTGAACTGTCAGATTGTAGAAGTGTCAAATGGTTGCCAACTAATTTGAAGATTTTTGTTTGGAATTCGTAACCAAAAGTCACAAATTACACTAGTTTTAGAGTTCGCGCGATAATAAAACCCAGTGGTTAGGTCGACATAACGAAATGAAAGACATGTTGAATGAAACAGGTTATCAAAATTTATGTTATTTTGACCAAAATAATCTTACAGTTTATTTATGTTTCTTCCTAGAATAAATGGTATTCATTATTTACCAAAAAAAAAAAAGTTATTTTAACTCTTAAAATAATTTTCTAAAGAACAGAATTATTTACCATCCCTACTGTTTGAGATTCACAACACGACAACTCTGATGTTACATTTTTAAAAAATCATTGCGGATTAATGATTAACAATTAAGATTTTTTTAAACTGCAGATAGTTTTCAATTTAGATAAAGTATCATCAAATAAATAGTGCAGGACTCCATTGTAGCTACACTTGTCTTCAAGTAAACTAAAACTTCTGGTTGATAGAGATCCAGCATGAAAAATACACAATAATTATTATATATGAATACTCACTCGTCGTCACATCTGATGTACGACTGATTCACTCTATGGTAACCACAGTTTCCATGTCTAGTTCCTTTCGTGTTCATGTTGTAACACTGATCATCACTAGATTTTCCAGTGTTCCCCCAAAGAAGTTTACATTGGTCTGAACGAGTTCTGCACGATCCTTGATAGCAGAACGCCTGTAATCATTTCAAACACATTAAATGCATTCTTAAGAAATTGATTATTTTGTAAAATAATAAAGACTTTTTTGGCTGGATAGAGGATGATAATAAAAACGCTTAGATATCAGCCATTGGATTAGTTTTAAAAAATAACAATCTTAACTAGTTTCGACGCCTCTTACGCCTTCTTCAGCAGGTGAATTTTTTTTAATAACAATTAAAGAACTTTCAAAAAAAAATCGGCCCAATTCTCTAACTCAGTTGCTAACTTTTAACCATTTGCGATTAAAATAAAATAAAATAGAAAACAAATCTTACAAATGATAGTTTAATTTTTTCTTGTATGTTAAGAATTTTCACTGGATTAAAATCTTAGCAAGTATAAAAATCAATTAAAATAATAAATAAGTAAAACATAGTCAGATATAATAAACTAAAAAAATTAGTTATTTTCAACCCAACTGAAAAAATCGACTTTAATTGTTGACGAAGAGATTAATCTATTTGTATGTTACAATTATCTATATATTTGTTGTTTTAAAATATTCTTTAATTGTTAATGAGAAAAATGCACCTCCTGAAGAAGACGTAAGAGTATTTATTGTGATTATTTTGTATTTACTTTTCCTCCGTCGCAAATTTCAGTGTCCATTTTATAAATATCCACTGGACAATATTCCGATTGTCCCGTACAGTACTCCGGAAGATCACATTCATAATCAGCAGCTCTGCACAGCGAGCCAGCCGTTTTGGGTCGACACGTCTTCAGATCGCAGCACTCGCCGGTGGCGCAGCTGGCGTTGCTGAACAGCATGCACGTGGTGGCGTTGCAGCAGGTGTTATCGCAGCTATGGGGGAGGCCGCAGTCGCACTGCTCGCCCGGCTCCACGAAACCGTTGCCGCACACGGGGCTGTCGAACAGTGATTGTGGTTTGTTGCGCAGGCAGTAGTCCATGCCGTGTTCGAAGGCCAGCGCGAGGTACTCCAGGCTGCAGGAGGACCAGTGCGTGGGCCATAACGATGAGCTGCTTGGGGCCATGATGCAGCGCTCTTCTGGACAGTGGCATTCGTTTGTGTCGTGCTCCATGCCTGTCATAAACATCAAACACTCGTAAATAAATTGAGACCAGTTCTTTAACACATTAATGTCCGGATCATACGTAAAGATGTCTCAGTTTAAGATTATGTTTCTGCCAGGCTATGGCATTTCAAACTCGTTAAACTATACCAGGTTATTCGTTTGATATTGCTCTGGATATTTAAATATAAAATATTTTATATTTACAAGTTACCAACATACAGATATATTAAATAAATGTTTAAAGAAAATAGTTCTGGACATTAATAGGTTAGGACATTAAAAACACTAAAATATAGTAATACTGGAACGCGCACTTATACTTTTTTACAAAACGAAAACCTGTCTCAGACAGATAGATGTGTTTGTAAAATGGTTGCTATACGTTTGTTGAACGGTTGATATATAAAACGTACAACAAATAAAGTCCCCAACTAGGTGTCTCTAAGGCCTATTCTGTAACTTACCTGTTAGTTTCTAACGGCCTGTTAATATTTATTTACATTACAAGCAAGGTAAAATATACTGCCGCATGGAGGAAATAACCGGCGAGCCTGTCACCTCCTTGAAGCAATAAAACAGTTACCTCGCGCGTATTGTACAATATTTTACTTGTTACTCATTTGTAAATCAAATTAAAATTATAACCAAGTCCTGTGAGTTACACACAACTGTTATGTCAAAAATTATTCTAAATAATTTCGCATAAACCTTGTAAAAAATTTAACCAATAAAAATATATGTGTCAAATGAAATTTTCAATTTTTATTCAGTTGTCATTGGTTAAATATTTTAATAGGTCGTTAAAAATTAACAGGTAAGTTACAGAATAGGCCCCTCTCAGCTCGCATTTTCAGCGTCAGTGAGCGTTCCAGTATTATTATATTTCAGTGATTAAAAATGATACCAAATACGACAGGCATTTCCTTTTTTACAAAAACAATTGTTTTCCAAATACGTTAGATTTCTAAAGACTTGAAAAAACAATTGACAATCGATTAGCTCATATTTTTTTCCAATTATTTTTCTAATCACGCACCAAAGATTAGAGAGTGTGTAATGTAATGTCACTCTATTAATTATTTTAATTTGACAACGGTCTAATTTAATACATACATACATATCGTCACGCTTTATCCCACTCAATGGGGTACCACAAATCCAGAAACACAATCAAATATTCCTATCCTGGCACACCTCTTTCGCCTCGTCCACATGCTCGTCTGGAATCGTTCACGCAACAAGCCATCAATGCTAACAGACACCCGTCTCAATCACAAGCAAACTAAATTTTATTTTGAAATTCAGTAGGTAATAACCAATTCATTTTTAATTTAATTTAATTATTATATCACACTTTAATAAGATAATATTTGATATCTCGTTATGAAGTTAATTTTTTAATAAAACTACAAACTATACTAATTTTAATGTAATAAAAAGTGTATATTTACCAAAATTGTGTCCCATTTCGTGGGCAACGGTGGTGGCAACGAGACTAACAACCGTAGAATGGTCCATGGACACGCCCCCGGAATATTCAAAAGTACAAATGGGTCCTTTTAGAGCTTTGCCAACAACTCCTTTATTGAAAACAAATTTACTGCAAAAATAAAACAACATATTATCACTCATTACAACGTGTAACCTTCGCTTTAGCAACTTACGTTAAAAGT
This sequence comes from Poecilus cupreus, assembly GCA_963942605.1. NCBI lineage: Eukaryota > Metazoa > Arthropoda > Insecta > Coleoptera > Carabidae > Poecilus > Poecilus cupreus. The sequence goes on along the minus strand of OZ012714.1, from coordinate 195,202 downwards.
TGTGCATTGTCATTTGGATGTTCTTTGATTAATTTCTCTCTGCGATAATGCAGAAAATTCGTCAGGGTTTTATCACCGCTCGGTGATAAGTCTATTTCGTCGTGTTCCGTCCACACCACCACGCCCACTAATGCTATAAATATGTTTAACGACGAATATAACTACAAATTAAAATAATATTAGCATCGCACTTTTCTAATTTGAGCAGTAATGGTACATACTCCGTTTATTATATTGGCGATCTCCTTACAATGTTTATAAACCTTACTTAGGTTCTCGTTCATATCTTTATATTCTCTATTATCAACTACTAAAACTAGTTCAACGTATCTCGATCTTTTGTTTGCGTTGTAAGGCCCTCGGATTTGAGGTTCGCTTGCCCTTTTGTACTGAAACAATATAAATCATAAATACCTGTTTTACTCGACGCAATTTATTGGTCAGTTTTCTTGTCAACAAATTGTCAAGTACAAAAATATTGTCGTTCGTTTTACATCTAGTTTTCCGTCAATTTATTGTTACATTTTCAGTAGTACCAACACGATATCAGCTGTCACCACTGAAATATAGTAATACTGGAACGCGCACTTATGAAAGCGTAGGACACTTTTTTTGCTTAAAACTTGTTTGTAGAATGGTTGCTGTACGTTTGTTGAGCAGTTGATATGCATTTGTTGAGCAGTTGCTATATAAAAACATTGTACAATAGTCCTCAACTAGCTCGCTTGCATTTCGTACCTTAGTGAGCGTTCCAGTATTATTATACTTCAGTGGTTGTCACCTATGCTACTAATATTTTTATTTAATGATATTGTTTATATAAAGATATTAAAATCTTTATTTTCTCTCTAGTAAAACTGTACACCACTTTCACTTAATAAACTACGCCAAGAATGAAAAATATACGTATAAAAGTGACAAACCGAAAACCTCTCCAAAAACAAGTTTTAATGATTTGCAATGACTAAAATACCCTAGAATTCCCTAAACAATGGTCAGTAAAATTTCCAATTTATTGATGGAAAAAATTGACGCAAAGTATCGAATTACCACCACAATAAATTGACAACTGAGTCGTGTAAAACAGGCATTACAACATATTTAACATCAATTAATCCCAACACAAATTTAATTGTTGTAATCAAGAATTTTTTCAAAATAATATAAAATGTTCACTCACCCTTAAAATTCTATTAAATTCATGTTCAGTGGAATGGTGCTGATCATCCCCTTCATAACCACAAGTTTTATTAGTTTCCACTAAATCAGAATGTTTATACAAGAAATGATGATCATCTAAAGTTCCTTCGTCATCATCGGCGGCTCTCTCTATGTAATGCAGGTCATTCCCATCATAAATTGCGCCGGAAAGACCCTTTCTACAAGTTGAGAGTGCCGCCCATGATTTGGGTACGCCCCTGATTTTACCCTGATATTGACACAATTCAACTTCCTGCAAAAAAGATTTATGTAAATGTGTAGAAAAAGTTTTCCGTTACTTTAATTATTATTTAAAAAAAGAATAAGTGAAAAACTGACTGAAAGTGCAGCTAAATGGCTCAACCGGATATCAAAACCTTGGTAAGTAATTGGTACAGTATTAGTATTCCGGAAACGAGAATAATATTAAAATTGATTGAGTCACAAATTAACACGTTTATATTAAAAATAAAGATGAAATAAATGCCTTAAACAGGTTTACTAATACTTTTTCTTTGAATATAAAATGATTGCACTTTATTTATATTCTGAAACTTTCCAATACTATAAACTTTTATATTCCAGAATTTAGTGAATATGGAAAATGAAATTATCTTTTAGAAATGCGTGAAGATAGAAATATTTTAAAATTAATTCTTGGAATATTAAAATTTCTCGCATCACTTTAAATATGTGAAATTCTAATTTATTAATTTATTTACTAGACATTAGTCAGTTTGTGGTTAAAAAATAATATTTTCTTAGAAACAAAACCATTTCGATGATAAACGATAAAAAATGTTTGAATATACATATAATGCAAAACAAAAATTGGAATTGTAAATATTGAATCTAGGAAAATAATCAATTATAAGACGTAGCAATTTTTTGTAGGCGTTGGTGTAGGTTTTATTACTTAATATCTAGAAAAAGGTCACGGATAAGAATTAAATACAACTAGAATTATGCAGGTAAAGAAGCAAAATATTTGATGAAAAACTTCAATATATTATTGTATACAGGCTGTCTCATAACTTCGAGTACATACGTTAATGGTATATATTGTTTGATATGCTGATGACGAATCTAAAAGAAGTTTTTTTAATTCGAAAAATTAAGGGTTGTTTACCTAAAACATTTTTTGTAGTACTGCACTGGATTCGCTTTCCTATTAAACACAAACAATGAAGTAGGTAATCAACAATTTATGTTACATAATACTAGTAAAATAAACAAACAAAATATAATTATTTTTAATGAAACGATAATTAATAACATAATCATCCAGCCAGTGGCAGTGGCAATGAAAAATTTTGGACTGGGAAACATGGAAAATAATTTTCCGATGTCAAATTTTTTTTTGTTTCGTAATCAGCATATCAAATTACATATACCATTAACGTATGTATCTGAAGATATGAAACACCCTGTATAAACTAATGGAATAAATACTGTGTTGTTTTATTATAACGTAAAACAAACAATTTCAAGAAAGTATTGTGACAAATGACAATCAATATGCAAATAGAGCCTGCAACGTTCCTTTGTTTATGATTGATTTGCATACAGTAAACTTGATATAATTTATGAATATTTTATGTACATACAAATACAAAGAACTGTAATAAAATAGTTATTTTCTTACCTCAAGTTGAGGCCTATCGATAACATGTTTGCCATTCTTCTGATACCTGCGGAAGTATCCCTTGGGAAGTAAGTCCCTGTTGAGCTGCAGGTCAAGCACCCGCTCCACACCGTCCAGGTCAAAGGTAACGACAAGGTCGGGAGCGTGTGTGTCTCCCGTGCTGCCCTATACAAACAACGAGTCTAGATTTAGTGCGTGTGCGTGTGTGCGTGACGGACATGACGAGATAAATGCAAGTTTCCTCTTTGTCGACTTCCGGCTAGAAGCAGACCAAGTTGCTCCCCTTCTTGCCGATATTATTTGTATTCTGTACTAGTTAGTTATTAAGATTAAATACAAGATTTTCTTTAATATTATTACCTGTTCTCTGCTCGTAGATATTTGTCTTTTCTCTCTTCCGTGGTATATTTTCGGTTTGATGAGTGTATGTTTACTAAAATCTGCGGCAGGTTTCAAATGTGCTGCAATGAAAACAACCTAATAAGTATAATTTAGAATAACGTTCAGAACTTAAATAAAAACAATGTTTACTTTCAGCAAAGGGCATAATTATAATATTGTATCATTTCTTTCTGTTAAATAAAATAATTATGTTTAACATGCAGTTGACAACTAATAACATTTTAAAGATTACTTTGTATTTTATATTGAAGCTTCACTCCTGAGGATAACTTATCTTTAGATCAGTAAATTGTTACATTATCTGGAACTGTACAATATGGCCCAATTATTTAAACGAGGATTGTAGTTATAATTTGAAAAATGTTTATAATATCTGTACAAGTAAGAAAATTTAATACAAGTTCATTTACCATTGACAACAAATACATGTTAAGAAAGTACTGCACAATTTCAGATTTCACGAAATATCACTAAAAATTGGCATATACTTTTATTGTATTTCTATATTATATAAACCCTAAGAAACTCAATGCTGTAGAGCGCATCGTCATATCTTTTAAATTTATAGAGATATGTCAATTTTCGATGTTTTTCGAAATGCTACTTTGAGTGGCTGTAATTCAAAATCTATTAAAGATATTGAAAAATAGACTCAGTTCTGTGCATTTCATGCATTTTATTACAAATTAGCAAATTTTGAAAATTTTGAAATTTTTCGATTTTTACTCCCAAATTTCGATAGGCGATAACTCGATAAATATAAAAGATACAGACTCGCAGACTGGACCATTCGATTCAGCTCGTCAAAATACACAAGTATGTAAAATTTCATTAAAATTGCTTTACGCGTTATAGAGTTAGAGCAAAAAGTGTAAAAATGACGTTTTTGGCGAAAAACGTCAATGGGTACCCTTGACGTTTGGCCTGAAAAAGGCCATTTTCAGACATTTTGCTCTAAAATTTCAACCCACCATCCGAATGTTCTGAAATTTTTAGGGTTTATGTATTTCGATGAGCTGAATCCAATGGTTTAGTTTGCAAGCTTGTATCTTGTTTATTATTTGAGATATTACTGATCGAAATTTTGAAAAAAAAATTCCAAAATTTTCAATTTTAAAAAAAATTGTTATTTTGCTATAATATGCACGAAATAATACAAAACTGAAGAGTATTTTTTGATATCTTGTCTAATTTTTGAGTTGCAGTTCCTCTAAGTTGCACTTCGAAAAACATCAAAAACCGCCATATCTCGAAAAATTTGAGAGATATGATGATGCGCTCTGCACCAGTGAGTTTTATAGGATTTATATTATATAGAAATACAATAAAAGTATATGCCAATTTTTAGTGATATTTCGTGAAGTACATCATATGAACTGTGTTTAAATGAGTAAGAAGAATGTTTTACGGAAATAAGAAATATAATAAATTGACAAGTGAATACGGTAAATATTATAAATATTTTAATTGTTTTCTAATATATTAGACAAATTAATTTGTGTGTTTATATGTATAGTGCACCTTTGACAATTATCAAAATAACTCCTTGAAGAACTTCATTTCTTTGAAATATTGTACAAAACTCTTGCGTGAACTCGGTTCCCGGATTCGTTCTATGGCAGTGATCGCAAGCTCGCACCGCCAAACACTCATCCGTTCCCACATTTGGTATGTAAATAACTATTTCAATTGCAGTACACAACTAACAAATAAATATCAACTAAATATATGCCATCGAATTTTCCAAAGAGGAAATGAATTATTTATATTTAGAAAACGAATGATCTGATGTTACCAACATAAAAAATCCTAATATTTTGACAAATAAATTTATGATGAAATCGTCACGAAAAATAATGTCCACTCTCTAAAGTGCAGTGATACAAATAACTATTGTCTGAATTTACCATAGACACGTGGTACTTTCTTTGGCGACCTTGTCTACAACACCATGTTCTACTTCCAGTAGCATAAAACATTTATAAGTTACCAAAAACGAGTAAAAATTGGCACAGGCTTCTTTCTGTAAAGAGTTAAGAGGTTCGACATTACGGTCGCGTGTTTTTACAGTGTATAGCAACGAATACTGCTTATCCCCTGCAGAGACGCCAGATATTTATAAGTCTGCAATGCACTTTTTGTTCTGTTGGACCGGCTCCAAAATATGCCGGCGGACCATGGTGTCGATGCCGGGCTGGGCTCGGATGCTGACGCTGGCCTCGCGACGAGAACAACATTGTAGCTTTATCAGCTGTTACAAGAAACACCCAACATCATTTCTATTGATATTATATATTATATGATACGTACAACTATTTATTTCAATATAAAATATGGAACACATTTTTGACGTTTCTTAGTTCTTACTACGTTACTCAACACAACAACTTTCCCTAGTGGGGTTTTATCAAAATATAACTTAGTGCTGCCCTCTGTACAGGCGGGTAAATTTATGTATATAAATTATAATAAAACAGTAAACTTTTGCAAAGTAACAAGGAAATAATGAATTCTATTTTTACCCTGCTATTTTGTATTTCTGTATTCACCACACTGTTAACTCAAATTATTCATGTTCATTTTACAAAAAACAAATTTAAGAAACTGCGTGTAGATAGGTCTAAAATTCCGTGTTTCACTAGATTTTTAAATAGATTTTCAAGTACACATGCCACGAATATTCGCTTGGAATGTTATTTGAAATATTTAAAAAACGCAATTTGTAAATATTCTTAGAAACATTATATTTACATTAAATTTCGTTAAAATGGACCAACAGTTTTTTTTAAAGATAGCTGGTCGCCATCTAGTTGGAAAGATATGTGAGATTAATATAAGATATAAACATAAAAAATCTTAACGTGGGCGTTTTTAGTATCAAAAATAACTTCCGGAAATATCAGTTGTCGCAGACGGGATATCCTAAGACCTAAGATAAGCTCGCATCTGTCACGAGTCAAGTAAAATTTTGGATAAATATTTACTCACGAACACCTGAAATTATAAACACACAACACTACATGGCACGAGTAATCATGTGCGTGACGAATATCGTGTTCTGGTTTATGGTTAATTTATAATTTTTATCACGACATAACTTAAAAATATTTACAATGGGATCATACACCATTTTACATTTTATTTTTTTTTTTCTGTAAGTTTGAGTAAAATTATAAATACAGATACTAATTTTAATATTAAAAGGCATTTAGTTATTAATTAATATTAATTGGCATCCCATTTCAAATTTTTCGCTTGTGACGTCATCTTGTAATTCTACGAAACACGCTCTTGCGGAGAGCGAGAAACTACAGCAACTGTCAAATTGACTATTATCTGTCATTGTTATTTACTCATAGGTTTTTACAAATATAGTTTATTCACATTACCTGGGTAAAATAATATAACAAATATAAAAAACATAAGTTTAACATACGACTTGTGATGACAGGTGTGATAATGAGACTACCGACATTACCGACGAGCGATAAAATATAGTACATCAAAGCATTTTTATTTTAACACGTTCTAAACACTTTGTCTAAAAACGTTATCATTAGCGAATACCTAATTTAATTTATCGGAGTGTTCATTTTAATAATAATAAGTAATTATTACAAATTATTATTTGTTATCAACACCTCTTTTGCCTTGCCATGCTGTATATTCTATTACAAGATGACGTCTCGATTTTGCAACCGCGAAACTTCATAAAGGATATTATGAATGAAAAGTTAAAAAATTATAAGAAATATTGAATAATATGTGACTGAAATGATCTAAATTTTTATAATTTGTAAAAGAACACAACTATTTTTTTAAGTGTATGACCCCATACTCAACAGTGAAGTAAACCGATATAACAAACACTAAAACTTGAGTAAAGTACTTTTTAAGTTCTTAAGCATGCCTGAGCTCAAACCGTACTTGCTTTTTAAGGAAATTTATTTTTAGGTTATGTACATTTTTTACTATCGCTTTGTTGTTTTAGCCGTGACGTTTTAAGTATTTATTTACATTACTTTTATTACAAATATAGCATGCGACAGTATATTGCCTTCTGAATACCAGACATGTGTTCAAATTACACTAAAAAATGAAGTAAAAAGTAGAAACAACGAATATATACTCTCGTTTTTCTACTTGCACTTATTTTGCTAAAACAAAAGAGTGCTGTCTGCCAGTGCCATCAAAGTTTCCACAGCAGTTACTGAACTCAGCATTTAACAATGCACTCAAGCCTTTGTTTTGTCGGTGAAAGTAAAATGAACTAACTTTATGTCAAATGACATAACATACAACGCTTTTCTTTTTTTAGGGATGGTTGGTCACTGCCTTAGTAATTTCGCAAATGACTGCAGAGCTAGTGAAATAATGCAAATTTCTAGGGACGTTTTGCTATGGTATAAATTGTGGACGTGCGTGCCTTAATTAAATTAAAATGCTCGCTGCTCGTATATCTAAACTGGGTGGAGATCCTAATGAATTGTCTATTTGGTAAATTAAATTTTTTGAATTATTTCGCTAGTACTCATTTCAAAATACATTTTCAGGTTTAAAATAGAGTTAGTCTGGGAACTTATTCTTATGATAATCATCTGCTACGAGAGGCCGTCGGGTCAGAACGTATTTTTAGTGCCTGGAACAAATAAAACAAAAAAGCCTCCAAGCTGCTGTTCAAGCTTCTCACTAACTCGATGACGTCAGACCTGTAATTGAGCGCTAATTGACTCCAATGAACTTCTGCAAATGTTGTAGTAGGTGGGTAATTCGTAATTCCTATGTTTTTGCGAAATTTTATATATTTTGAAACCTAACTACAGGATGGACTGTTTCCGAATTTTGCGGAGTATAGGTCGTTTGAATGACAGTTTTATGATATTTGAGGAAAATATGACCATGAACATTTATAATCTTACAGTTTTCTACAATGTAAAAACAATACTACAAACCAAATGAGTATAATTGAAATTTACAATTTAATGTCAACATCTTGTGTTTATTTATAAATCGGCGCCTGAACTATATAAAAATAAGTTTTAATGGGGCATATAAACACCTTTCATTGATGAATCATCGCAGTTGGTTGGAGTAGGAGAAATGATATTTACAAACACACAGACGCTCGACTCTCAAGTAGCAAGTAGGCGGTGGGCAGGTCTCAAGTGTTTTCGCGGACATCTGCTGTGTTTATTCATTTAAATATTCGCCAATTTCCGGTTTTGGCGCAGGAAACACCCCATGAGTCATAAAAACAATTCATACATTACATAGATTGGTGAATCAAAGGACGCATCACAGCGTTTTCAATGCTTTTTGAAATGTACAATTATTGGCTTTCCTAATTATTTTACATCAAAAAAATATGGTCGGGGCACCACACTACTTTCTTATACAAATAAAACCAACAGAACACGTATGACTTGTTCCTTGCGTATGACTTTATTTTGACAATTATTTGATACATAGATGTTAAACCTGCGTAATTTTTTGTTCTCATTGTAACTAGAATTTATTTTAAAATAGAAATTAATTAATATCTAGTCTTCAAAACGTTTTACCTAATAATTACTTTTATAATATTTCACATGACATATATTTTTGACACTTTACAATTATTTGACACGTTTGACACATAGATATTAAAAATGTTCAGTTTTTGTTCTCATTGTAAGATTCTTAAATACATAATTTAGTTTTTCTCAAAATTAGAAGCATATACAAGAAATGTGCAAATAACATTTTATATTCCAAATATTTCTGCTAACATCTTTTAGTAGAAACTTTTTTTCACAGCTAATTCTATTTTTAAAATAAATGGAATTTATTGTTTTGTGTGTCCAGTAAACTTCCTCTTCCGGTTTTTTTAATTTCATTCATGAAACTTATAAATTCCAAGTTTCGTTTACATATCTTGTCTCGTTCATGAGATATTGAGCACACGGACATCCATCCATCCATCCTCACACACAGACATCATTGAGAAATTGGTCTTAACGGGTTCAGCGGACGTCAAAATATATATTTCCGGAAAAATCTCGTCAGCGATTTTTTTCATGATTCCAATAGTTCCTTATACTTTGTATAAGAAAGAAAAAATACAGAAATTCTTCCTCTACAATGAACAATTTAAGTTTTTTGATTTAAAATAATTAGGCAAGCCAAGAATTGAATATTTCAAAAATATCATTAAAACGCAAAGTCAAGTATTGCAATTATATTTTTATTTATATCTTCATGTTACATTCTTTAAATTTTATTTAAAGTTTTAATAGAATTTCTCCAAGAAATCGATTAATCTGAGTAATTAAATCCATCATTAATTAATTAACAAAGCATGTATTTATTTGAGGAAGTCTACGAACTTATCGATTGGAAATTATTAAATCAACATTGTCATTAATTGTTGTAATTAATTGACAACAATGGCGTTAATAAATTGTACTGATACTATATTAGTTTCTTAATTAGCTTTCCGGTAATTAATTAAAAAAGCGATAAAATCGCTGCATTTGAATTGAAAACGTCAACATCCTTTGTGTTGTGCTAATTCGGAAACGGATATGGTTGGTTATTATTAATGAGAAATTGTTACCAAAATTTTTTGTATTTGTTCATATACAGGAAAGTCGAGTGACCAATATACGATAAGAAAGAAAAATCCTTGCTTCAAATTGATAAGCGGGTAATGGAGAAATGTTAATTTTATCGTAATTGTTTTTATTTTTGGCTACAGTTCAAGGTTTTCTGATATTTCATGAACAAATCACGAATAAGTGTTTTCCATGTGGAAACAATTTATAATATTTATTTTCCGTCATATATCTGTAAGGAAAGTGTAGGATTCATGCTAAAATGAATGGATGAGCACGTTTTAGGGTCCCTAGAATAAGACTTTAATAGTTTCGCGATGAAAAACGATGAAAAACTACCAAACTGAAAATTTTGATATATTATTTATTATATTTGTATCCCTTTTGGGTAGAGCTGATTAGTTTTTAGTGATAATCCAATAATCGGAAATGGTAGTTTACTTGAAGCTCTATCAAGTTATTTTGAAATATCTCAGTAAATTGTTTTAATGACAATTTTTACTATTGAAATAATGTTTCAATTATTATTATCTACTATTGTTATATGAAATATTTTTCTCTTACTGTCATCATTTACGAATTACAACACGTTAAATAAAAATGGGGTCTTTCACCATTTTTATTTTATTTTATTTTATGAAACTTTATTTAAATTGAAGACTATCTACACTTTTAAAAAGTCTTAATTGTTATTCATTAAGCCACAATGATTTTTTGAAAAATATTGTGACGTCATAGTAGAGGTGTTGCTGGATCTAAAACAATACAGATTGTAAATAATTGTAGTCATATTTTTTTACTTAATTTATTATTATTATTACAATAACATAGAACATTTATGTAACAAAAAATATTTAAATCTCTACTGTTTTAGATCCAGCAACACCTCTACTATGACGTCACAACATTTTTCAAAAAATCATTGTGGCTTAATGAATAACAATTAAGATTTTTTAAAATTGTAGATAGTCTTCAATATAGATAAAGTTTCATAAAAAAAAATGGTGAAAGACCCCATTACAACACGTTAAATAAAAATTATATTTTGACATTTTCGTTTAAATCTGCTAACCTGTGCTTTTCTAAAAAAATTAAAAATAATAATAACTTGAATCTTAAATGAAAAGCAAATTGATAAGAAATCTATGGCGGGAGGTACTGTGGTGCCCACAATAGTTTTTAAAACTAGGAGGTATAAAAACAAACAAAAAATGTTCCAATTTACTATAAATAGAGTATTCGCGTGAAATGAGCTCATGTCCATCTTGCTCTGTTAATCCATGTAGGAGGCTGTGAATGAATTAAAATCACTTTCATTCATTTAAGTGGCTTTTAGCCTTCTCGTAACATCTGCGGAATACCTACACACGTTCTATTATCATTAAAAAGATTTTAAAGCAGAAAAACTGATTATGATAAATAGTATCCCACATGGACATTTTAAAATATTTTTTCTGCTGTATTGTGTAGGATTTCGGCCATGATGCCTCGACAGGCAGGTGTTCCTGATGCAGTCTTGTTTTTCTTCAACGAACATCTGCTTTTCTCTGTTTAATTAGATAACAAGATTTTTATTTATTTGTTTGTGCCTTATCTTTTATCATATTAGTTAATACTCTATAATTAGCACATTTTCCTTGTTTTGCAAATATATCTAACGGTCCTAAGAACAACAGCTTTTCAACTGTTAGTATGTATATATTTTTAGACACTTATGTTTCGTATCACAAAGATATTGTACAAATATTTATCTCATAAACTAATATATTTAGAAAGCGCATGAAAAAACCATTTTTTTGAGAGCGACGATATTAAGCAATATCAATTAAATTTCAAAACCTTTTTCGTACGTAATAATTTATAATGTTGTGTTAGTGGAGCACCTGCCATGCTTTACTACATTAACAAATCTGTTGTGGACAGCACAATACCTCCCGCCAAAGATTTCCTATCAAACAATGCAGGAACACGAACCATTACTATCAACAAACGCTCATCCCTTCAAAAAAATTACTTTTATCCAACACCTCTCAATAAATGCTCTATAACTATGGCGATTTTAAACAAGCAAAGTAACAGATTATCCACTAGTGGGTATAATTTTGAGGAAAGCCACTAGTGAGTATTTTTTTATTTATAACAATAATAATAACACACAACGCCTTGGTAACTACTTCGATTGACATTTTAATTTAAAAATTTAAAGCATATGTCACTGTCAAATAATATTTCTTTAATAAATTTTTCAATTATTAAGAGGTGTTGGATAAAACGTTATACTTCACACGTGGGCAAAGTGAAATTACCCACTCGATAAAATTATCTCACTCAGCCTTCGGCTTCGTGAGCTAAAATTTCTCTCGTGGATAATTCCTTACTTTGCCCACTTGTAAAGTAAATAACTATTATCCAACACCTCTCAATAAATGCTCTATAACTATGGCGATTTTAAGCAAGGATAGTAACAGATTACCCACTAGTGGGTATAATATTGAGGAAAGTCACTAGTGAGTATTTTTTTATTTATAACAATAATAATAACACATAACACCTTGGTAACTACTTCGATTGACATTTTAATTTAAAAATTTAAAGCATATGTCACTGTCATATATTATTTCTTTAATAAATTTTTTATTTATTAAGAGGTGTTAGATAAAACGTTATACTTCACACGTGGGCAAAGTGGAATTACCCACGAGATAAATTATGGCACACGAAGCCGAAGGCTGAGTGTGTTAATCTTATCGACTTTGCCCACTTGTAAAGTAAATAACTATTAAATTATGACACATGTCAAAAATGACATTTTAGCGTTGTTTTGTTTTTTATCAAATGAAAATGTTAAAATATAATTGTCTTTTAAGGTGATGTAATTCGTAAATGGTCACAGTAAGAGAAAAATGTTTCAAACAATTATAGATACATTATTCTAATAACAAAAATTATTATTAAACTATAATATGCTGACATGTGAGATATTTCAAAATAACTTGATAGGGCTTCAAGTCAACTACCACCTCCGGTTTTTTGATTATCAGCAAAAACTACTCAGTTCTTTCCAAGGGGATACAATAATTGATATATACAAAATATAAAAATTTTCTGTTTAGTAGTTTTTGAGAAACCGGAAATCCAGACATCATCGCGAAACTATTAAAATCGTATTCTAAGGTCCCTAAAACGTGTTCATCCATTGAAAACACACTACCGAATGTTAAGCATGAATCCGATGCATCCCTTACAGAATGTGGCGAGAGGTAAAAATCCAAAAGTTTAGTTTGGTCATATCCTTGTGCGTATGAAACGGTTTCGAAGTAGGATGTGGAGGTAACGACGTACGACGAACCATCATCCAAGAGCCATGAGGTCGCGACGCGTGACGCGCGACACGCTGAGAAGATCCGCCAACGAACTTATAAACATGTGCTGCTACTTTAAACTTACAAACGATACCATACCATTCGATACATACAAATCATGATGAATTTACATCTGGGTCAGAAACAAAATAAATGTGTAACTGTTACAATTTGGAATAAAATTGTTTGATGCAGTATACAAAATTAATATATTTGATTCTAACTATACATATATAAATCTGGTGTGGGCACCACACTACTTTCTTATACGAATAAAACCAACTGAACACGTATGACTTGTTCCTTGAGCCTTTATTTTGACAATTATTTGATATGTAGATGTTAAACCTGTTTAATTTTTTGTTTTCATTATAACTATGAATTTCTTTCTAACTAATAATACAAATGTTACTTTTATAATATTTCACACGACACATATTTGTGACACTACAATTATTTGACACGTTTAACACATAAATATTAATAATGTTTTAGTTTTTGTTCCTAATGTAACTAAGATTATTGAAATATATTCTTAAATATATCGTGGATCGTGAGATCCTCAGTTCGAATCCCACAGCTGACAGTTGCCAATTTAAATTTACCCCTGTGGTTCCCCTTCCACTAACATCTTTGGGGGCTATGATTTGTCGGCTGGTAACCGCACTTCATACACAAAAATATATCACTTAACGAGGTCTGCGTAAGCAGAGTGCCACACCCATAATGGGTAAAAGGCGTGATATATTTATAAATATATAATTTAGTTTTTCTCAAAATTAAAAGCATGTACAAGAAAAGTGCAAATAACATTTTATATTACAAATATTTTTGCTAACATCTTTTATTTGAAACTTTTTCTCGCAGCTTAATTCTATTTTTGAAAAAAATGGATTTTATTATGTTGTGTGTCCAGTAAACTTCCTCTTCCGATTTTTCAATTTCATTCAAAATCAACTCAGTTCATGTTTTCATGGAACTTATAAATTCCAAGTTTCGTTTACATATTTTGTCTCGTTCATGAGATATTGCGCACACGGATATCCATCCATCCATCCAGCCATCCGCACACACAGACATCATTGAGAAATTGGTCTTAACGGATTTAGTGGACGTCAAAATATCTATTTCCGCAAAAATCTCGTCGATTTTTTTTCGTACTTTGTATAATAAAGTAAAAAATTGGTATGTAATATTAATTGCGATACAAATAAACATTTTCGTATCAAGTGACGTAAACAATTTCTGGAAATTTATTTTGACAATTACCAGTTAAAGTATCATTATAGTGATGATGCAGCTTGTCCGATAAAAAAACATGTACAAAACAACGGATGTACAACAATACAGAAACGCTTCAATAATCAGTTACCTGTGTTGTCTGTATTTAAGTTTCGCAGTAAAGATTGAAGTTATTAAGGAAACTTATCACGTAGTTTGTAACGAGCCATGAGTCCAGAGAAACGGCGCCGTGAATTCGCCATTGTCTCCATGATTCATGTAGGAAACAGCTTCCTCTATGACAATTACCACTGCTTTGTCATAAATATAAACTACGACCTTCACTGGAATAATAAAAAGTATTCCGGTTACTGAAAGGTGAACAGCGAATGGATAAACGAGAGAACGAGTCATTCAATAACTGCAACATTGATTAGCAGTTGATACACGAGGCTATTCATTAGAGTTAGCATCATTTCACATTATACATTTTTATATACAACAGATAAATTGAACTTTATTCTTACCAAAATTATTACTCAACGTGCTGCATTATTTATCGAGAGAAATGAAAATATCAAGGCTATTGGCAGTGCCATCTAGAAAGAATTTTATTTTCTTAGTATTCTTTATTAATTAATATTGAATAATTTTTTACAAAAGTTATTAAATTTTCTTTCAAAATAAATATGATTGAAAATATATTTTGTTCAATCCTGCTATTGAAACTTGTTGTTTCTTACTTGGATACAGAGATCGAAACCTTCTGTTTTGTTCACGCAAATTATTCCTATGACAGGTGAGTGGATGAAAGTTCTTTCGCTCACTACTTTCGTCCAAAACGCTATACAACACTCGTAAAGAAACGAATTCGCTCACTTTTGTGTCTGCCCCTTGTGTTCTGACACATGCGTGAGTGAAATTCTTAGTTTCTTCACTCCTATTGTAATATACTGTTGTGAGTATTTCAATACATGTCAGTTCGTTTCAGTACAGGTGCCATTGCTACGATATTTATTTAGAATTGTGAAATATTGGAATGGTGAAAGCGCGACAAATTTAGTTTTAAAATATATATTAATTAGGAAACAAAATCGTGCTCGTAGAAAAAGTACAAAACAAACAAATTTGACTAATTTGCAATGTCTAAAATTCCCTAAAAATTGTTAATAAATTTACAAATTTAAATTCTATTATTTCGGTTACAAAACGAGCAAAATTAATTGTGATTACTGACAGACACAGAATTTAATTATTGGCAACATTCATTTGAAACATTTTTTGTCTAAAATGAACTGGTGACTTTTATGGTATATTAATTTAGAACGGAAATTAAATGGTTACGTAAAAATCAAATATAATTATATCATTAACCTTATTTATATGAAACCCCAATCTTATAGAGTTAAACTATTTAAATCTTGCTTCGCCATCAACCAACAAAAAACCGAATAGTTACGTTAAAAACTGTTGAATGAAATTAAAAGATAGTTACATATTTGTGTCATCGCAATAGCTTCGTCACCACAGTGTAACCAATTTGAGTAACTACATTACCGTAACTTGTTTCCTAACTGCTAACCGCTAACCATCCAACAACCTTACCACTCGAGTTAGCACCAATCTTACGAAGTGCAATTTTAAACAATTCTGTGTCTGTTTGCGTAAGCACAGACATCGGACTGTAGTATCAAAGGCTTATCGCCAAATTGTCCGCTTGGGGGGCGAATGAATCACATAAGGAGTCAAGGAAATCGGACGGAACGAATTTCAATTCAGCCGTGACCGCGATGCCCAAATTCGCGTTTTTATTCCGATTCGCAATGAATACATTCGTGCTTAGTTTGCAAATTAAATCATAGGACGTGAGGTTACAGATGTCAATGCATTTGTTTAATTTTATTGTAGCTGGAAAAAACAATGCAGCAGCGCCTGATCTCAGCCACTCTCACAGAAATAACAAACGACAGTGTGGAGGATGTTGCTCGTATAAACACTTTTCTTGCTTTTGTTTTGGTGTTTATCCAGAAATAATAGAATATATCAAGGGAGTAAAGTTCGTTTATCATTATTTGTTGAGAGCAATAATGATACTTTACTCATGTTTTATATACAACCGATGAATAAAGTTAATCATTACTTAATGTGTTTTATCCATGACCGGGAGAGAAACTAGGTTTGTATGATACCAAAAAAAGCTAATTTCATATCTGCGAGAGATTTGTGCCCTTTCTCTCCCGTTGTGAGGGATAGTGCTCCAATAAATCCAGAAAATCGTATTTTGTTTTAATTGGCAGAACTATTTTTAAAAATCAAATTTATTCAGTTGTAACTATGACAACAAAATATAATGTAAATAAACTACGATAGGAAAAATTTGAAAGGATTCGATTATACTGAAAATTTGATTGATAGATACATAAAAAATGTAATAGTTATTTGTCAAACTAGAGAGGAAAGCGCTTCTTTTTCCCACTGCGCTCATGAGGCAATTCGAGCGAGAGTGGAAGAAGGGCTTTCATCTCGTGTTAGACACAACAAATACCAGTTATCTCAGAAATTGTTTGAATAATTTGAGCGGAGTATAAAATGTAGAATATCTTTGAATAGTTTAATACAAGTTATATATCGAAATCTGTTCAGAAAGTGCCACAATCTGTCATAGGTAAATGACGTGATATATTTTTTGTAAAAATTAACAATTGGTGAACTTTTTTAGTGTAGAATACACAGTTCAACGACAACGGTTTGTACAGTACAGTTATGGAACAGATAAAGAACAAAAAATACAAAGTAGGTGAACCACGTGGTACACTGGACAACGATTAGTCAGCGAGGCAACATACTGGTTTCATGCTTATTGTCAAGTTTCACAAACTGTGCTGTGGAGAGCACATTACCTTCAGGTAATTGCTTCATATTTAATTTTCATGACAAAGTTAATCACCGAAGTGTTTCAATTTTTAAACGACGCTAGAAAATGTAGAAAGAGATTTGTAGGGAAAACTGTTGTCTTGTTTGTTAAGGAATGAACTTGAATTGATTGCAGAACTAAGAAAAATAAATATATGTTAACATTGATTAAAAGTTTATACAGAACATTTATATCGCCATGTCAAATACCTTAATAAAATAAGCACAGTTCATTGCTGTTTATTTTAGTTTGCAGATAGCTGATAAAAGGATACATGTAGCATAAAACTACTACATGTAAATCTGACTTTGTTTGTGGAGAAAGAAATCTAAAGTGCAATACTTTTGTAAACAAAGCAATAAATACTCATAAATTCCCAGACAAATATTACAAAAGAAATTCTTTTTATATTGAAACAGGAAATTTTATTATTTTATTTATTCCTTAAACAAATTTATATTAAATTTCCGCATTGTTTCTATGAAATATATTTTGAAATTCTGTGTTGTAATTAGGAAAACCACACAATTACACAAAAAAATTACATAATACGAATCTTAATTTAAATGTTTAATATAATTAAACTAACATTTTTTAACCTGTAAGGAAATTATAGGAATCAGGTTAAAAATTCGGTAGTAAGTTTTCAGTGAATGAGCATGTTTAGGGTGTCTGTCTGTCTGTCAGTCTATGTGGATCTCTCTCAAAAACTACAAAACAGAAAATTTTGATATTTTGTATATATCAATTGTATCCAGTTTGGAAGAGCTGATTAGTTATCGATGATAATCCAATAACCGGAAGTGGTAGTTTACTGATACCCTATCAAGTTATTTTTAAATGTATAAGTAAATTATGATTTAATGACAATTTTTGTTATGAGAATAATGTTTCAAGTATTATTATCTACAATTATTGTTTGAAACATTTTTATTTTACTGTCTCCATTTACGAATTACAACACGTTAAATAAAAATTATATTTTAACATTTTCTTTTAAATCTATTAACCTATGCATTTTGATCAAAACAAAACAACGGTTTAAAAATGGAAATATGTAATTTTTTGACATGTGTCATAATTGAAATGTCAATATTTTCAAGGGATGAGTGTTTCTTGATTTTTTTGGTGTCCGTGTTTCTGCATTGTTCGATAAGAAATCTATGGCAGGAAGTATTGTGCTGACCACAACAGATTTTTGATATTATAATAATTGTAGTATTAAAAATATAAGTAAAATTATGGACGAAGATAATTATGAACCAGAAAATATTGCAGATGCTGCTAATAATGCAACATATATTTTATCAACATATGTATTCTCAAATTCAACATTCTAAACATTGCTGTATATATTTTTGAGATAGATAGTAGTTTTGTCATAGACACTATAAAACATAGATTTGTTGAAACGAGTAGTAATAAAATTTTTCAAATAATATTTGAATGTATTATTTCGTGTGTGTATACTGTGTAGAATACTTGCAAAATCGCGGATCTAAAAATAGAAACATCACTCCTCAGGATTTTTCAGGTTCTGTCTTACTTGCAATCGTATAAAAGTTCGCCGGTTGTTAGATTTTATATTCGACTCTGATTATAAATTAACTGCATCGACTGCGCACTCATTTATATTTGGTGGGAAAAAAATTGTTAGTTTAAAAATGATGAGCGTTTCTTGAAAGTGGTGGTCCGTATTCGTGCATTGTTTGATAAGAAATCTATGGCTATCTTTTCTTGCTCATAAATACGCAGGCTTCATTGGTGAATCACGATTCCTACTGAGTATAAGAAAGTAAAATTGTAAGAGTGTGTTCTTGATTGTTAAAAAAAATCAGTTGCAGCGGGTCTCCGACAAACGGTATCGATCAACGTCGCGGTTCAGGAAAGCGGTCACTTCTGTCCAAACCGAAGCATGCAAACGGTTACGGTCACCTAGCAACGGGTTGATTTACTACGGTGACTCACGACTGCCGACAATCACCCCGACGCCCTGGAACAGCTGACGATCTAATTGATTGTTGTCGTTTACCTTTTATCAACTTTAAGTTTGTTGACTGTTCATGTGACACAAATTTTCTGTACTTTTTCCATGATATACGCGGACTTTTTTTGTGGTTTTGTATTTTACAGAATTTCTAAGAATTATTCAACAGTTGAACATATGTAGGACGCACCATAACGTTTTCAATGTTATTTTTTAAATGTTCAATTATTTATTGGCTTCTCTAATAATTCAAACAAGTTACATAGCTTATTGTAGATGAAGAAATTCTACATTTTTAACACTATTATTTAAAATTGTACTCTACCTGGAACCGTAAATATGACAAATGTTTATTGGTAATTTTCTTAAAATCATCAAAATGTACCAATTGAAAGTTATTGGTTTTATATGACATGTCCTGTCATTAGTGTTTGATTTCAAGTGTCTTGATTAAAACTGTATAATTTGGAAGGAAAATTAGATATAGTGAAATGGTTTCATGGTCAAAATAGTGCTCGACAAAAATTTATTAACCCTCTGATCCACAAAAACTATTATATTTACGATCGTTGCTAAAAGTGGCGCTTATAACGGTTGCTTAGCAAGTTAAGTGTCATTTTTTGACACTCTTCTTTAAAATAACATAACGTGTTAAAAGCAATTTTATTGTTACTTTTAACATGTTGCTAATGATTTGTATCAATAAATCAACAAATATAACCCTACCTGTCAAAATTTCATTCTACATTTTTTAGTATTTACTAATACACTAGGAAGATCGTAGATAAAATATTGTATGATATACGTGTAAAAGTGATTTATTTAGTTCGTGGGGTTGTTTCACTCGGCTTCGTCTCGTTTCACAAACTTCTCCATTTACTCATAATTCATAAAATGTCACTTTTAACATTTATATCATAAATAACTATTATACTTTGAGAGTTTCCATATAAATTTTTAGCTTAAAATATTAAAAAAATTAAAAAGTTTTTGTAAAATTTATTTAAAAAAAAAACATTTCTTTTCCGATTTTTTAACCTTGCCAAAGACATCAAACATTTATAAAATTTTGTATAAATCGTTTCCATCGGATCTTAAGTATATCTAAGAATATTTTTAGACCAATCTATCCAGTCATTTACAGAATGGTAGATCAAAAAAGTATTAGGTCAGTTTTACCCAGAGTATTGCGATATTTTTTAATTATTCAACTGATAAATTTATTCTCTAGTTTACCGGGCTTGGAAATACCGGCACTAAATAAAATAAATACTTAATTAATTAATATCACATTTATTTTGTTATTTCCTGATACTGATGATTTTAAGAAAATTACCAATAAACATTTCCGTCACTTTTCTGGTTCCTGGTATAATAAAATTTAAAATATTAATGTCAAAAAATACAGAAATTCTTCCTCTATACTCGTAATAAACTATTTAACTTTTACTGATGTAAAATACATTAATAATATATCATCGAAATAGCACTAAAAATATGAAAAATTTTGTCAATATCTGTAGGTTTGTAAAATAGTTCAATGCCATGAAAATTATTTAATAAATTATACATCGTGAAAAAAATCAATATAGATGTTTTCGAAGAGTTACATATTTTGTGGTTTCCTGTTTTTATCATTTTGCTGACGTATGTATGTCCGTGCTTCTTCAAGAGACAATAAAAGTAACAAAACATCATAATTGATATATTTATTTAGTTTTAGAGGGTTTTGGAGACTGAACGTCTTATGCATACTAAACCAGAGGAAGCCGATTTTAGAAATAGTAGCTCCCTATCCGTCTCCAGAGTCAGCCTTGGCTCAACTCCAACAAAACGCAAACCCAGTTTCAGTGATTTTTATTTAGAATATTTGATTTATAAATATGTTGTTTAAATAAAGCGAAAAATCTATTTGGTTCTGGGAAAATATTGAATATTGTCGATTTAAGTAATTCCCGTAGATTTTCTTGTGAATGTATTCGTACTCCGACCTAAATTGCGAATTAAATTTAGCAGCGCTTGCAACGTACGCGGTTTTGCATTTACAGCTGACTGCTGGATTAGATTCCCAGAATTTAATTCTGGAATGGAATTATTGTCAGATTCGCGCGAGCTACACTCCAATCCGTATGACTTTATCACAAAATTCACTACATAAAATTGCTCCTCCACTAAAACATAACTGTAAAAATTGTTATTTATTTAAAATATGTCAAACCCAAAACTTATCTGTACACTTAGACATGGGTTTTCTAAAAAATGTGAATCATATCCTAATATAGTATAGATATATTTATTTACAATGACTACTAGCAACATTTAAATGAATACCGGTAAAATGCCATGACTCACATCATTAGCATACATACGTAAGCATACACTACCTAATTAATAATAAAAATACTGTTTTGAAATGTTCAATTATCAAAAAAGTTAAATAGTCTATTATGCATTTAATTGCACTAATATTTATCAGGCAAATTCACAAAAGGAATTAACGCAAACTACATTTTTTCAACATCTGTAACTTTGTTTCTAAATTAATTAAATTAACAAACAAAATTTTATGTTAACCAATCTTAACTACAACCTTAGTTAAAATAATTATGTTCTGCGATTGGAAAATTAAGTTACGATTAATAATAAAAATGGAGTTAGCTCTAATCCCTTTTGTGATACTTTTATAATTTTACTCTACCTGGAACCTTAAAAATGACGGAAATTTTTATTGGTCTCTTTAAATTATCAGTGACATGAAATAACAAAAAATTAATGTGATATTAATTTTATGTAATACATTTTTTTCGACCCTTATTTTGACCGTAAAACCATTTCACTATATCTAAGTTTTCTTCCAAATTATACATTTTTAATCAAGACACTTGAAATCAAATTTTAATCACAGTATAAAACAAAGACAACCACTGAAATATAGTAATACAGGAACGCGAATTTGTAATATTTTACGAAAGCGAAAAACGAGCCTTTGAGACAGACAGATATCGTGGGTCATTCTTCTTTGTCTAATACTATTTTATAGAAGGGTTGCTATGTATTTGTTGAGCAGTTGCTATATAAAAACATTATTCAACAAAGACAGATAGCCCTCAACTAGTTGTTTCGCTCGGCTCGTATTTTCAACGTCAGTGAGCGTTCCAGTATTATTATATTTCATTAGAGGAAACCAATAACTTTTCATTGGTATATTTGTTTTATTTCATGGCACTGATCATATAAGATAATTACCAATACACATTTCCGGTTTCATGTAGAGTAAAATTATAAATATTAGTGTCAAAAAATGCTGAAATAAACTAATTAACTTTTTTGATGTAAAATAATCAGAAAAGTCAATAATTAAATCATTCAAAAATAGCACTGAAAACGCTATAGTGAAACTGTTAATAAAAATGTAAAAAATACAGTTTGTTATAATTGTTGCAAAAGATAGATAATTTTAGAAGACGGCTGAAGTACAAATTTATTATTACATTTTCAGTTGATAATACTGGAATTAAGTTTCAGCTAACGGCAGTATAAACTTTTCACGGAATTTCGATATGTGAATCCGGCTTAAGTATAAGTTTCATTCATCATAATAACGATAATTTGGTTCAAAGAAATGTTGGTCCCGATCTTCATAACGTAAGATCTCAAGGTAAACTTGACCTTATAACAATTAGTCACGAATTGTAGCGTGATAATTGATCATTTCTATTGCCAAATTTTGCAGCTGTAGAAATTGTATTCAAGGTAATACTCTGCAGATGTCATCTAATAAGAAATCACCTAGTTTTTGGATAAATCTAAAATCGACTTTAATTTAAAAAAAAAACGCAAAAGTACAGTCGCTTAGACAAGCAGTGAATTACCGTAACAACAATGGAATGAATAATTAATTTCATCGTCTACTTGTTTCGTATTCAGTCAGTATTGTTTGTTCCATGGTCTAGACCATGTACCTACCTTACATTTAACTTTTTTATCTTTGATCATATTCTAGGCACAGCTCCACTATTACCAACTAAAAACGATTCCTTGCATCCGGTTTTCAGAAATGTGCGCCACATAAGACAAATGCAAGATGTAAAAACAAGTGACTACAACGTGGAGACTGGGGAGCAGTCCTTGTTCACTTGTTTGACGGACTTGTTTTAAAGTAAAATTATAAAACTACTGCATACAAAAGCATAAAAATACAAAACGAGTTGAATGGAATTCTTTGTAAAAGTGTAATAGCCAGACAGGGTAATTACGAGGCGTTCACTAGCTGGGCTTATAACAAAGGACTTATAGATCAGCATCACTAGACATACTAATCAAATAATTAACCATCAAATTGTTGTTCGAATTTTAATATATATTTTTAGCTCATATTATTTAAAAATACGTTTTCGCACACAAAAAAATTATTTGATTAATACGAATCAATATTATATGGTTATCAAACAATACTAAACAAAAGATACTTTGACAGCGCATTATTTTGTGCATTTTAGTTGCATTTTTATTTATCTTTTCTGAAAAACCAACATGAGACGAGTTTAACGCCCCCGAGTTGAGCCAGACAGCTGAATCGTTTATTTCCGTAAATTCATAACTCTGTTTTTGTCAAGCAAATATCACATTTAATTGTTTAATAAAAACTAAAGAAAATAACCTAATTTGTATGGAACTGTCTAAATTGCATTTTCACGCAATATATCGAATGAAAATAATATTTGTTTCTATAAATATCTGCTCCTATAGTTTACAAAATAAATCCACTAAATAAATGCTGATTTATATGAGCAACAATTAAATATAATTACGAATTATCGGTGATATAAAAATTAAATGTTACGTGAAGTGGTAATAGGACTTTATTATTAAATAATAATGAGTAAAAAGTAAAAGTTCTATTATATCAGTAACAATAAAACAATGTAAAGTATTTATATTTCTTTTAAATCATTTGCGCAACTAACTGACCTGTAAATTAACGAGAACTTAATTCAATTTACAAAAAAAAATATGTCCTTTGCTTTCAATAACCGAAACGTTTTCATTTAAAAGACATCTATAACCTAGCAATATCCAAAGAAATGATTTACTATAATACTTACATAAATCATTAGCTACTGCCAAATCCAATTGATAAACACATAACATAAGGAACAATAGCACAGTACACAAACACACAACACATTCCGCCATTTTCAGAACAACACTGAAGAAGAAAATTGTTGTCAGTGCGGTACTGTTATATGCCATAGAAAATCAAGCTGCCTTTAAATACAGTCCTGCCATCTGTCGAGTTTCTGAAGAATTAACTCTGCAATGCACAAGTTCTCTGTATTATAAATAATAGAAATCAATTATTACAAATAAGCTTTAAATGTTGATTATCTTTTGATGCGATTTTTTTTGTGTGTTCCACCGATAAATTTATTCTCTAGTTTATCTGAAGTTAGAAATACGGGTCCTAAATAAGTAAAGTGTGACAATTGTTTTGGCGGGAAATATTATTTATTATTATCAATATAACATAAAAAACAATATATTTTATAATTATATAAAATGTTTTCTGTCAGAATCTCATCAGAATTGTAGTTTTTACTTAAAGATTATGTTATTTACTTGGACTAAATTAATTATTGATCAAACTGTGTAAAATGGAAAACCTGGAAGAAACTGATAATATTACAAAAAATATTGTTCAAGAAGTAGTTCGAGAATGTAAAAAGCAAAAATTAGAAACTGACGAAAACTTTTGTGTTTATTACGTAAATATCAACTAATTTATATTTATATTATCTAAAAATGGTTTATCATTTTAGGTCAAACTTCTTACTCTCGATCCATTTTGGAAAATATCGCCTGAAAAAAAACTAAATCGTGAAAATATTCAAATTATAGTTACATTTATTATTAAAAAATTACAAAATCTGAATTGCTTCGATTTAGTAACATTAAAAATACAACATATATTTTTATCTCATACCACAGGGAAGGAACACATGATTGAAAGTCATAGACATACAATTAATTCAGTTTTAAGTCCTTTATGTGAAGATATTTTGAGTTTTACTATGGAAGACGCAAATAAACAAACTGAACATAAACTATTTAGAAAAATTGCTTTATATATTACCTTGAAATCTGGTTTAGGAAATCCCAAACATGCACCGGTATTTTTAATAAATAAAGATGTTTTATTATAAAATTGTAATACTTTCTGTTTCAGGTTTTAAGAGAAGCTATATTTGCGCTTAAAAGTGTATTCGAAGAAAATGACATTCCTCATTTCTTAGAACTAAAATCAGATGCTAAACAAGCCGAACTAATATATTTACAAAACCTAGTTGCTGGTATTCGATTATTTCATCGCGACTGTGGAAGACCTTCCGCTGAAATTGAAGACTGTAATATAAAATTAAAGAAACACCAATGTATTCTTTAATTATTTGTATAAATTTTTTCAGTACCTAAAATGTTATCACAAGCTTTACAAGCCACATTAACTGAATTACAAAATGAGTTACTCTCTGTTATGGAAGAAGTTAATTTAACAACATCAGCTATAGATAATATTTACGTGTTGCAATCTTTAAACAATCCGAAAGTTATGCAGAAAAACGATAAAATTTATGAAATTACACTGAAACTAGAACCGGTGTTGCCGGAAGGCATTACTGAACATGATGTGCAAAATACTTTAAATTTATTAATATTAGCGAGACAGCGAGAAGTATACATCAGGTATGTTGATATGTTGTGCAAATATTTACCGTAAAATTGGGGAAATTGGACAACTTTCAAGTTTGGAACTGACACTCAGTGTTGCCAACCTCGAACACTAAAGTTATCGTAAATAACACTCAAAATAATGTGTTTTGTCCCCAATTTCGTCATCGGAATTAATTAGTTTATTATTCTTGCACATATTGTTTCATTTTACGTATAAATTTACTACAATACGTCATATATCTGTCAAACTTATCCTACTTGTACAATAATTATTTTACGGTTACCAACACTGCGTTGCTCAAAATCGTCCCATAATGGCTGACGATTTTTGAGCACTTTAGTACCGATTTCAAATAAATTATTTTATAAAAATCAATCAATCAATGTATGAATTATGAAATCCTGAAACATTTTCCAACCTTTCGACCAAATTCATTTTATGGTACATATAAAGCATGTAATATTATCTTTTGTGAACAGAAAACTGCTGAAGGATGTTCAAGATATTGATGCAGAAGCAAAAAAACTATTTAATAATTTACAACAAGTCCTTTTAAAGTTACATAATGTAGTGAAATATAAAGTAGCAGTTTCAACTGTCATAGTTTATGTAAATATATTTAATATTCTTCTACAAAAACCCATAGTTTATTTGATTATTATTTCAGCCATTATTTGTGGAGTTGGCTGAAACTTGGATAAGCATTCAAGACCAAGCGATTATTTTATCAATATACTCTCAAATATTTGAAAAATTTAATAGGTTGAACCTAACTGTCAGTCATGACTTGGAAAAACTCAAACTAATGATTGGAAATGGTTCAATATTAACAGACGCAATGCGTCTTGAAAAAACAATGGGGTTGAAAATCAGTAAAGATTCAAATTTGTGTGAAATTTTGGATCCATTACAAATAAAAGAATTTGATAAACTACCACTGGAAGTAAAATAATACGTTATTAGTTAATATTTGATAATAATGTTTTTTGTAGTATTTAGGATTTTGCGTTTGGAGTTTAGTACAAACTGAAGGTGGTTTGATACCTGGAAATCCAAATATTGGAGTGTGTCAATGGAGAGGCAAATATTATGCATTTTCTAGTCCATCTGCAGCTTCTGATTTTGGAATGGATCCAGATATGTATAAATAATAATTATTGTTATTTATTTGGATTAAATTAATGTTGATATTTCAGGACTTTAGCGCAAGCTTTAACTATCGTACGAAATAAACCTGAACTGATTAATTTATTGCAACTTCATGAAAATATTTCTGAAGTCCGAGATATTGGAGAGTAAGACGATTATTTTATATTTTACGTCTATTACGAATAGTGTTCTTCAACAAATTTATTTGATTAGGTTATATGAGAAACCAGTCGAAGTTGTAATGATGGTGAATTCTACAATACAAACTGAAACACATCCGGTTCCCGAATATATAGATCCGGATTATGTGTGGAATACTTGGGATTATTATCGCCAAGCTATCAAACTAGTAATTATACTAATCATCTGTACATACATACCACTGACTCAACATTCTTCTCAATCTCACACACAAACTCCTCTTATTAACTCAGTAATACACCATCATAAACACTCAATCGAGCATCTCTGGATACATTTACGTTTCGAGCAAATGTACCTAGAGCAACCAAAACCTGGAACCCTGCACACACCCGCATTTCAATCTCCCTGTCAACACGTCCATTCCTAGAAAATATACTACTTAAATATACAAATTCTTTCGCTTATTTCATTCACACATTACAATCAGTCACCAAATCATTATTTTCAAACACCAACATTTTACATTTATCGACATTCGATAACAGACTAATTGCTCTTTAGTTTCACTGAACACTACAAAATCTCCCGCATATGCTAACGTAGCCACTGTAAGTTCACCAATACGTATAATAAAGAATATAACTTTCAGGCAAATATTACAAAATGTGCAACTCACTCGGTGCAAACATTGAAATCGCACTACAGATGTCCCGGTGTGGCACAAACCACTGAACCAAGAGACAAAATCTGTCAAACTAAAAAAGATAATTATACAAATGTTGCTACTCCCTCTAATTTTATTTATGGTCTTCGAGGACGAACGGATGATACACAGCATATTATTGAGCTTACTCGACCATTTGACGAAGAAAAATATTTAACTTGTGCTACTGCTATTGAAAACCCACCACCATTTAAGGTATTTTAACTGTCCACACACTTTTATTACTGTTTCATACTTTCTTTAAATCATGAAGTTGACAAATACACAATGAATAAGGTAGACGTTTACTTTAAGTTTACACAAGCCCAATCTCAAATGTATTAATACCACCTGAAAAATATGCTACAAGTCTAAATTATTACGTCATTTATGTATTGCACTGTACTCTTAGGTAAATGATAATTTTTCGATAGAAAATAAAAGCGTGAAAAATAATAATAATTACATTTGATTATAGCATATTTTTCAAGTGATACGAATACTTTTGGGAGTTGAGTTTCGTATAGAATAAAATTGGGTGTCGTATTTTAATTTCATTAAAATTGATTGATTATTTGACCTGCAAATTTAATTGTTGTAATCAACAGATTTTTGCAAGTATTAAAGATGAATATACAAAATTATTTTGGCTATTGTAGCAATCAAAAAACTTTAATAACAGTTTTATATTATAATAAAATAATGAAGCTGACAAGTACACAACGAATAAGATAAAAGTTTACTTTGTACGTAACATGCAATTAGTTTTAATTTCAATCAAGTCTAACCTATAAAAATCAAATTGTTGTAATCAATTGAAAGCAATATAATAATGTAGAAAATGATTATAGATGAAGTCCCGTAAATGTCGTTCGTGGAAATCTGAAAAGGAAAAAGAACCGGAAGTTACGCATAGCGTCCATTCCTCAATCTGCTATCAACAGAAGCGCTGTTCGAATTCGGTGTCAGCGATGTCGGATGTAGATGAGTCGTGTAATTTGGAAGACTGTATATGCGTGACCGGGTTACAACCAATAAATAAATGACATTGAGATACAAATTTTACGTTTTTATTTATTTTTTTTGTCTTATTATAAAGTGAGAATGAAATGAATCTTGAATTACACTCAAAACTTGTCTGAAGAAGATAAAATGTTTTACAAACTGATTAATGTAATGTGAAATTACATAAACATTTGTTTGAACATACTGCTATTCGATAAGTCTTATGTCACTAATAAATTGTTAACTATTATTATAATATAGCACAGACACTCATACAAAAAAGACTTAATACTATAAACAGAAATGTTAAAGTCCTTTAAAAAATTAGGAATTTTTCTTTTTTTAAAAAATAAAAACTTCTTAACCAAGAAACCCACTAGCGTATTAGCAACTACTTGAATAAATATTTTTATAAAATCTTGAGAGCGAATAGCTTACATTTTTACAATAATATTGAAAATACAGTATCGCTACTGTAACACTTTTGTCTTAAGTATTTCATTAATTTAACTTAACAGTTACGCTAGCAGAATTCCCTGTAGAAAGATAATTTTAGTCAACAAAATGTGTTTTTAAATACTTCATCATTCCAAATGTGCGGAAACGTTTTACACCGATAACTTTCATTAAGTCATCGTCACAAATGGCATACTGTTTGTTTTTGGGGTCGTACAGGTTCCTCTCCTTGATGATGGCCCAGATCTTCTTGACCACCTCGTGGCGAGCCATCATGTCCTGGCCCACCAGGGCCGACAGCTCCGGGGACAGAGTGTACGCTCTGGTGTAGCCGCCGCCCCCGCGTTTGCCGCCGCCTCCAGCGCCCTAAACAACACCATATTCAAATCAGTTCCTGTGAAACGTGTACATCGCTAACGGTCACTTACCTTCTTGGCCTTTTTGGCTTTCGACCAGTCCTCATCTGAGTCGGATTCGGAACCCTTCTTTTTCTTGGGCGGAAGTTTTCTGGTTTTAATCGGTTTTGTTTTTTTCGGAGAATACTCTTCGTCAGATTCCGCATCTGAGCCCTCGCTGGCTTCAGATTCGTCCTCAGATGTTGCTTTCTTGGCTTTCTTCGCTACGGGTTTCTTGCCAGTAGTTGCTCGTTTGGCGGGCTTCTTCTCTTCCTCGGATTCCTCTTCCTCTTCGGAGCCCTCTTCCTCCTCCTCTTCCTCTTCACTATCGTTCTTTTTCTTCGGTTTCTTTTTGTCCTTGGAATTGACGAAGTCCATCACTAAGTCGTCTATTTCTTTTTTGCGTGATATTAAATCACAGTCTAATTTCTGCTCTAACTGCTGCCGAACTTTCTTAGCAGACATAGTCGCTAAATCCGCATCTTTCAAGATAGCTAAAATAATTTATTTGTTAAAAATATGAGCAAAATCGAAAATAAATAGAAAAATGTAGTAGCATGTATGCGTATGTATGTAATCAATTACATTGTTTACCCAAACAAACAAGACAAACATCCTGTCGAAAACCAAAAATTTTAACAAAAATTCACAAAGAAAAATATGTAATAAATATAATAATAATAATATAAAATTGCATCAATATTGCAGTAGAGTAGCTAAAATGTTGTAAAAGCTGATCCATGTATGGGAGTGCTATTCCCGCCATTTTACGATTTACCCAAGCTAAAACATGCAGCTAAAATCTACAACGAACAACGAAGACCTCCAACGCGTATTTATGCCTTACAATATTACTTAAATGAATACAGAATAGTATTTAACGTAAGTATACTGGTATCAAATAACATATAAAGCTATGTAACAACTTTTAAAACAAATCTATTATCGTTTATAAAACATCACACAACTGAGAAACTAAATGGACTCGTGAACTTTTTACAAAAACTCAAAAAAATACCGAAAATGCATGGGAGAAAAGTATACAGATATATCAGAAATAATTTTTAGAAAAATATTCATTAACGGCTTTTTGAATGTATTGGCGTAAAATCAGAGATATTTTCAAAATTAGTGTACCGTACTTGCACGTATACAGCACAAGCGTCCTATAGCCATTGTTTGTATACGGATCGACCGCTCAACCACATATTTTACAAGAGTAAAATCGGTTATTTCCTTTGTAAAGCTACCAAAATTTATATTCCAAAATACACAAAATAAAATATCAAGCTCGAATATATATAATTTAAGGCGATAAACACTTTATATATGTGGAAAAAATTAACTTACCGGTAATTTCTTTGCGGAGATCGTCTTTCGAGATGTCTGCCATGTTGAGAGCGGAGTAAAAAGAGATGCACACAACGCAAAGCGAGATGGTAGACTGCGAACGAATCCCAAGCCAAGCAAACCAGTCCCACTACCTACACGTAAGCCACTTCTTCTTCCGCGTAACAAAGCAAAACCGACGTTATTTGCAATAACAATAGGAACCAATGGATTCAAATTTATATCTCAAATAATTTAAAATTTCTGTTGCACTTTACTTATTACTACACAAAATTCTAAAATAATTATTAGACTTTATTTTACATACAACTACATTTATTTGACGCGTATTTCATATTACACTGAAACAGTGATAAAGTGACTTGCACGACACTTGAATATTTCAACAAAGTAATATGTATTTATTTTTATTGTATTTCTATTTAATTTTATTTAATTAATTAATTAATAGCCGTACTATTAATATGAAGCAGTGTATGTGCAACGAGTAATTATAAAATTCTTTTACAATTTGTATGTATTGGTACTACTTGTAAAAGTTTTAATAGATACTAAGTTTACCGGCATGAATCAAACTAAATATTTTAAAATGAATACTATTGCTGATTAAAAGATGGCAATGAAGTTTTGTAGACTAAAGCTTAAGATAAGTAACACTAGATGGCAAAGAATGTAGTAAACTGCCATATACTTCGCAAAGTTGCCGCTGCAAGTCGCTGTAAGCAGTGTAACATTGTTATAGACAAAGATAGGTAGAAGACATTGCGCGTTAAAGAAAAAAATGACGAATGCGCAGCCAGGACCGGTTTATTGGTTGGTTCTTCTCTCGTTTAGAGGTTGGGACAAGTTTTTAGTGAATGCAGTTTGCTGCCATGCAACTAAAACGATTTCGTTGTACCATGACCCGATTTTGAGTGCACTGCGTACTATGCATCGCAAAAACATTATACAGGATTCCCAAAACGCCGGGTGGGCCGAGTAACCTCGAGCATCGAGCTGGATCATCGCGAAGGCCATGGCCTTTGAACACAAAGGAACTGTTGCGACTGTGGACTGTAACCTTCGCAGATTTCGTCTGCCGAAAATCGTTTTCTTGCAATACCGATAACATGTTTCGGGTTCATTATGATTGCTGCTTGGCAATTCGACACCCGACACTGAATCCTTGAGGCCAAGGTGCGCCCGGCACTCATCGCAGAGGGCGCGACGGGGGCGTCGCTTGTGTGCACTTCATTGCAGCACCGGCTACAATTTATGTAGTTATTGATTTTCGGTTGGTCTCACTTTATCGTAAAAAAAACAGGGCGTTGGTTGAAGACGCGGAGCAATTTTTGACAGCGGAACCAGACCAGCGTCGTGCGCGCTGACTCAGGCCAAGGGGCGGCGGTGGCGGCAGGGCAGGGAATATGCATTGCGCGCAGCGTAACTACTCCGCTTCCCTTCCCCGCATTCCGCGTGTCTTTCGTTGCCCGGGCAACATGAACATCTACGATTGATGAGACAGTCGCACGTCTGTTCTGTCGAATATTATTGCGGGGAAACGTACGACGCGACCAGTGGCCGTCAATAGGTGGTCCCAGCTCGCCAGGCTCTTTATTGCCCCGGTACACATGTAGTTCTCTCACGCACGCACACACGACGGACAGCACTTAAATTTATATGCTTTCATTCATAATTATGTTGTAGCTACGCGCTCTTTAACTCTACGACAATTCCACCAAATTCTACAGTTCATTACACTTATTTCTAAACTTTATTAATTTGTGCAATATTTTGCTAAATATAAATATATTCTAAAGAGGTGTAAGTAATGTAAATGTGCAGTTGTATAGTTGAGGGTAACCGTGGTGCTCCCGATTGACGAACGGCCGTGAAGCAAGACAGGAAAGTCATTCGTGGATCCGCGGGTCGGTTGCGTGCATTGCGTGTGCATCGCCCGGTTTAGGCAGACTGTTTCAGGACGGCTAGTACACAGGGTTCCACAGACGTAGCGTAAGGTCAGTAACCGTGTGAGACAAGGAGGGAACACAATAAAAATAACAAAATCCGACCAGCTAGTGCTCTAACATACAGCCTGTAAAAATAACGGAGCATTTTTAACAAGAAATTCTCAGGAGCGGTGGGGATAAATAAAGTAGAATTTAAGAAATTAGATGTTTTTGTTGTGTGCCACACATGTCATTTACGTTAAATGACTGTCGTGATAACGATGAACCGGTTCTTCTTTGCCCCAGCATCTACCGTTCACAATTTGAACCAATTTTTCAGATGCATATCTGCGCACCCATCGTTCTTCTACTACGTGACTCAAGCTGCTTCTTAGTCAATATCAATCAAGCGTCTTACATGTTTCAAAAATACCATCAGTTACATAAATATATAGAATTATAAGTACCCCCTTTACCAGGCCGATTCTACGACCACGAGCATGATCGTCGCAAGTCGCAAGAGAAATAAAACTAAAACGAATAGGCAGGTGTTCGGCTGTTTGGTAAAATGGCCGTGGCAACTCACTTTATTACGTTACCTTTGCGAATTGACAAAATAAAACTAAAGCATTGTTCGTCAAGTCATCAAGTCACCACAGCCATGCAGAAAACAATGAGGCGCCGAAATGCATGCGTCATGCTAAAGGTCAGAATATTGTTTTTTCAAAATATTTTTCCTTGCGCACTTGTTTATTACTTTTTATTAATGTGAAATATTTGTTGAGCATATCGTTGTCTAGTTGAATTGATGAAAAATAATCGTCAGGCTGCATACTGCAATCTGTAGCTACTACGTTCTGTTACGTTTACGTTACGAATTCTGACGAATCGGGAGCGCACGGAGCGGGCCGCGAACGCACTCAGCAAAAATAGAAATCTCTGAGCGGCAGCCACTGACCTTAAAATCTAGTTTTAAGTGTGTGTAGCCGTTTTTTATTTATCGTACACTGATATTATTAACATGAAATGCAAAACGCGCACTAGAAATTAGAGAATTAATGTGCTGCTAATTTATTGCTGAGCTGCATTCATAAATAAATATTAATACCAATCCGGGTGCTGAAATGACAAATTATGGAATGTTCCTTTCAACGATTAATCCTTATTAATGCAGCGCATCTCTATGACTATCCTGCTTCGGGTTCATCAACATTCATGATCTCTGCCAGGTTTGTACAAAAACTCTCAAACACATCATTTTGTTATTCGCAATCTTCAACACTTCATTCTCTAATCAATAATGAACTGTAAATCAAATGGTTGATTACTCTTCAAAACAACAATGTAAAATTTTGTTTGGGTGCATTCAAATAACTCCGTTTCCATTTCGTAGGTAATTTAATACGGCAAATATTCAAAGCCTATTTTACACGACACAATTTATTGGTTAAGTTTTCTTGTCAATTTATTGTTTTGTGTAATACCACACTTTGCGTAGTTTTTTCATCACCAGTAAATTGATCAATTTAATGATGAATTTTTTAGGGAATTTTAGAAGATTTTGGTCATTGTCAACCATTCAATTAGATCTGACACTCAGTGTTGCCAACCTCGAACACTGAATATTTCGTAAACAACACTGAAAATTATGTGTTTTGTCCTCAATTTCTTCATCGAAATTAATTAGTTAATTGTTGCACATATTGTTTCATTTTACGAATAAATTTACTCAAATACGTCATATATCTGTCAAGATTATCATACTTGTACAAAAATTATTTTATGTTTGTCATCACTGCGTTGCTCAAAATCGTCGTATAATGAGTTACTTTAATGATGATTTTTGAGCACTTTAGTGACGATTTCAAATGAACTTATTTATGCTTTGATTAATTTGTCATTTTTGTAAGTAATTTGAATAAAAAATATTAGTAGCATAGTTGACAGCTGATATCATGTTGGCACTATTGAAATTGTTATAATAAATCGACGAAAAACTTGATCTGTGTAAAACGAACGATAATATGTTTGTTTTTGGGAATTTATTGACGAGAAAACTTGGCCAATTTATTGACTAATAAATTGCGTTGTGCAAAACAGGCATTAGTGCTTTAATTGGAAGGCAGTGTTAGATTTCATGTTACATATTAATTACATGGACAAAATATTGGTCCGCTCATTTGAAACAAGAGGTCATCGCGCCAGGCAGACGTAGACAGCCACTATCCTTGGTGCAACACTTCAAAAAAGAGAACCCATCTTAAAAATTGGATGCGCGGAATTCCGAATTATGAGCGAACAAGGTCGCCGAACGAAACTGGAAAGTCGTGGTGAGGGGTGTGGGGTGAGCTGCAGAGGAAAAAGAAACGAAACTGCGACCGAAAAAACAAGAATATCGATCCATAAAATAAAGACGCGGTGTCCGAGCCCAGTCGAGCGCCGAGCCGGCGAATAAATTGTTTCTGCCTTGGACACATGACAGCGAAGACATCCGCAGTGGCGTCCGTGTCGACTCTGTTATATTTATTTGTATTTTCCATTTTGATAGATTGTGTGTGTGTGTGTGTGTGAAGGGCGAAGGCCAATGAGGTGATTGTCCTTCGCAACATATGTAGGACCACCCTTTAATCTCGCCGCTTGAACGCCATGGGCGTGCGGTGAAAATGAATTCTGCTGCTTGCGGGAGACTGCAACTCGCAACTGGGAACTGTAGCCGAAATGCTGCGTCAAGGCCTCACAATCTACGGGTATAAAATCACATTAGGCCTGCTGATTCGATTCTGAGTAATCACGATACTTGGAATTACATTACATCTATAACCTATATTTAGATATTTCAGTAGAAGCGACACATTTTGTTTTACTGAGCTGTCAAAATTTCTTGTTTGTTTACATAAAATAGAGTTACATGCATACATTACGTCGCGATATATCCCACACAGTCAACCAACAATCAAACATTTTTATTCTGACACACCACTTTCGTCTCGTCCACATTCATACGTGCTCGTCTGGAATCATTCGTTCACGCAACAAAAAACTTACCACTTATTCCTCGGACGCCCACACAATCGCTCTCCCTCAATCTCA
Organism: Poecilus cupreus; assembly: GCA_963942605.1. NCBI lineage: Eukaryota > Metazoa > Arthropoda > Insecta > Coleoptera > Carabidae > Poecilus > Poecilus cupreus. The sequence goes on along the minus strand of OZ012714.1, from coordinate 158,928 downwards.
CCCGCATATATTAGTTTCAACAACCTTTCAAGATGGCCAAACCACCTCAACTGATAATATTATTCTCAATCTCACACTCACCGTACACCAATGTATTCCGGACACGATCACTCACCTGTCAAATACCTCATTTCCACAGCTGTTCAGGCTTCTTCATCCACGCCCAAAATTCAGAACCATTCATCAATGTAGGCACTAACACACCATTATAAACACTCTATCGAGCATCTTTAGATACCTTCACGTTTCAAATAAAAATAAATGTACCCAGATAAAAAAGATTTGAGTATTGAATTGTACTTAAACATATTTATAACCAATTTTATTTATTTGAATATGTATGAACAAATTATAAATTTTTTTCAGGACAGGGAGAGAAACAAAACAAAGGTAACTATCAAAAATTAAAATAATTTTGAAATACATAAAAACCATCATAAATATTGCTTGAAAAAAATAGTGTACACCGCAGGAGAGAAATGTATTTTTCCCTCGTCTTCGACTCGTGCTTCAGTTTACTCCGCATGAAAAAAATCATACACTTTTTTCCCTTAATGTATAATATACTATTTAATTACAGAGCAACCGAAAAGTATATAATTATTTTGAGTATAAAAGTTTCTATGTATATTACCTACATGCCCAGTCAGAGCAAAGTAATCTATTTTTCTTCGTCTGTATTCTGACTTTTCTTTTGAATGTATACATCATTTTCCGCCGCGGAATCTTCATTGTCTAATGTTTGCGAAATGTAAAAAGGAGGAAAAGTTTTTTTGGTCTTCATTGCAGAAAGTTCTGTTATTTAAATGACTTTACCGGCCTGCAAGGAGTACGTACAATACATACACGTACACGTGTAATATAAGAATCAAAGCTGAAGAATTTTATAAATAATTCAGTTTTTAAAGCAGATAAAAGAATTTTCTTAATATTTTAATTTACATTTGAAATATGAAAAATATTCCGTCGTAATTTTGATTAAAATAATAAAAGCAGTGATACACTTAATTTGATAATATTGAGTGATTTACATGACTCATGCCCAATTTCACCAACGATAGTTAAATTCTAAACTTGGTTTAAATAAATAAAAGTAAATCGAAGTTACAGATCATATGGAGTAAAAGACATTGATGTCAAAAATTCGATATGCTTTTATTTATTTAAACCAAGTTTAAAATTTAAATAACGTTGGTGAAATCGGGTATCAATGTGATAAATAAATAAGTGAATATATAATATACAGCTAGTAATTAATGACTCCTTTGCATCTAATTGACTACATGAGTAATTAGGCTTAAACGTATCATAATTTATTTGTTGAAGGATCTGATGTCCTGTTGACACTTTGTATTACACATATTACACAATTTTTATAAAATCATTTCTAACAACACAAATACTAACTGTCATTTTCGGATGATAAATTTCTACTAAAATCTAAGCAGCTCGTAACTGAAATATTCAAATTCTAAATATAAATTTCCAAGATGATATATTCATTAGATTTTCTAGGGACCCAAATCATGCCATCTGTTGAAAACTTACTACCAAAGTATCCAAAGTTACATTTATGTGCGGGGAGGAAAGATAGAAATTTCTAGAAGTATTCTAAAAATTCATACTAATTGAAATCAATTTTTTCATTTCTTATGTTATTTCTTATAATTAAAATCGTAATTGGTAAATTAATTTTCCTCTAATATTTATTTTAAATTATATTTCTCTGAGGTAATATTTTTATAAATAGTAGAGAATATAAATAGACACTCAAATGTTATTAATTTAATTGAAGTTATACAGGGTGATGATTTGAAGAACGCACCATAGCATTTTCAATGCTATTTTTGAAATGTTCAATTATTGGCTTCCCTTACATCAAAAAAATTAATTAGTTTATTGTAGAGGAAGAATTTCTACATTTTTTTTCTTTTTTAAAATAATATATATATTGTTACTCTACCTGGAATCGGAAAACTGACTAAAATGTTTTTTGGTAATTTTCTTAAAATCCATCAGTACCATAATAGATATTTACGATATAAGTTGAATAAGAGCATTATTAAAATACGCATATGAAATTAGCACAACGAGGTGGCAGCCGAAATGTGTAATCACAAGTATATTAATGTATTGCATCACACGTGTATTGTACAATACTTTATCTACTCAGGCCCAAAGTTAAAATAATTTGACTATTTTTTTTGACAAGTAGAAAATTAGTTCAAGAAGTTGCTGTAAAAATGTTTTTAATTTAATTAAACAATTATGTAATTGTTTTTCATACATTTATTACGCATTTCATAAAAATGAAAGTATTTAGTCGGTACAGAAGAACATGCTTCAAAAATTATTAATTATTAAAATATTAATTAATTTAGAAAATTGTGTAGATTGTATTATTACATTTATAATAAATAGTGCGCTAATGAAAACGAGTGCGGTAATGAAGGTCTTAACTCACGCAAAATGAGTGGAATAAGTGTACCAATTGAAAATAGGTAATTGATTTTATTTTTCATCTGTTGTCATCAGTGTCGTCATTAAAAATGTAAATTTGGATGAAAAATTAGATATAGTGATATGGTTTTATGGTCAAAAGAGTGCTCGCCAAAAAAGTATTAAATAAAATAAACTCTTAATTTATCACATTTATTTTGTTATTTCATAGCACTGCTGATTTTAAGAAAATTACCAATAAATTTTTTCGGCAGTTTTCCGGTTCCAGGTAGAGTAAAATTATAAATATTAGTATCAAAAAGTGCAGAAATTCTTCCTCTACAATAAACTATTTAACTATTTTGATGTGAAATAATTAGGGAAGCCAATAATTGAACATTTCAAAAACCGCATTGAAAATGCTATATGGTGCGTCCTTCGATTCAGCAGCCTGTATATTACAAAAACATTCGGGTGGTGCATGAATGTGCGTGCGTGCGCGCAAGCATGTGTGTAACTTTTGGCATTGAGGCAGGTCAGCTTCGAAATTTCAACTCGCAAACTCAGTAGAAGTCGACTGGCAAAACTACAGGCGAAAGAGGGGCGACGAAAACAAAAGCAGCAAAAAGAGCGAAACGAAACGATAAAACAGTCGAAACACGTTTCGAATGCGGCGCGAGTGCGTGCCTCCCCCCTCTCCCCCCATCACGCTTACCCTTCTGATGTTGCGGCAGGTCAGTTACCGCCGGATATGGTTCCGAGCGCCGCCAGGACGATAGCGCGTTTTACCAAAATCATCAGCACAGGAGAATATTTTTGAACACATTATTTTAACTTTTTAGCAGTGAATGTACAAACAAAACATAAACGATTATCGTTGACAGCTCCTTGCTTCATCTGTTCTGTATCGTGTTGAATTTTGATAGTACACAATTGTGCGTCAATACACGGTATGTATGTGTTATGTGTGTTTGTAATACGCTCAACAGACCATTGCGCTGGTATAATGAAGTAGCCGCATTATAAATACGAGACCAATTATAAAATGTATATTGCACGTTTACGTATTACGTGCGTGTGTGAACGTTGCGTACACACACCTTTTTCAACTTTTAGAGGGACTTGAAATTCATCATTTTATTTCTGGAATTTGAAACGACCTAAACTAAATTTGATTAAAAATCCAGACACACAAAACAATTAATTTGATTTATTTTGAACATAGAATTATTAATTAATTTTTGACCAGTCACAATACCACCCTTAAGCCTGTAGTACACCATCCAATTTATCAAACTGTTTCTCGTATGATATTCAGTAATAATATAACAAGAGGGTGAGAATAAATTGAAAATAATTTGACAGATCTTTCGAAAACTTGTTGCCAGGCAATAGCCACGAAAGCCCGTAGGACACACAAAACAATTAATTATTTTATTGTATAAGTATTATTTAACATGTAAAACGTATACGATTGAGTCAGCGCGGTTTTGGTTTATGAAATAAGCCCCCGTTGGAGTGAATGTGCACGTCCATGTTCACCCTCACACTTACACCGCTCGGCAGTTCTGAAATTTTAAAGTTTTCAAACTTGGCATAACAAGCTCGACAGAATTGCAAATTTATAACAATTTGATATGTATCTCATGCAGAAATTATGATTGCAATTTTTGCAGAGCGGAATCCGGAGCTCAGCGCTCCTGGCGGCAGTTGCTTGCGTGAGTCTACCCCTACCACGAGCTGCCATTTCAAATCTGCCTCGAATAATTAAAAACTTTGCGTAATTTTTTGTTATCGCGTTGAAGAAATAATTTAGTTTGAAACTCAACTCTTTTTCGCATGTTTTATATTTCTCGTATGCAAATGGCGGCCATGCACTTAAAATGCTACGCCGCTCATTCGCCCAACTCTCAAACACATTTATTTGTTTACTCAAATTATGCTACTCTAATAGCTACTCTACTTAATCTCTTTGGGGGCTGTTATTTCGCAACTTTATGCTGCCTCCATTTTATTATTTCAAGTATTTTAAATAGTACTAAATAATAATAATAGTAGCAGTGGTAGTGTTCTGTGAGGTGCGAAAATATAACTAACTTTTACAGACATTGTTCTAATTACAGAAAGTTCTGTGTAAAAATGTGGAACTGTAAGATTTTATTGATTGAAATGTAATAAACAATTAACTGTAGTGTGGTCTGTAGATGATAGGTACAATAATAATAAGGAAGTGAACCAATGTTTCACACCATAGTATGATAATAATTAAAGATATTTTCTATAAGACTCTACGCGGGACCTCGATCATTAAAAATGTATTATTTTCCAAATATTTAATGATGCTTTTTATAATAGTTTGCCCAAGAACAAACTATAAGCAGAATCAACTACAACTAAGACATAAGTATTGGCTGGTACCACGAATACTGTTTCTGAATCTGATGACAACAAAATATAGAAAAATGTTTTAAATAAAAAATTGTACATCTTTTTGATTCCAATGAAATATTTACCAAGATATGTCCAAAAACTCTGATAGGCCTTCAAATAATCTTCCACTTACTGTTGATGAATTATTACCAAAATCTAATCAATTCGTAACATAAATATAATACCTCCCTTACATATATGTATGTGTATCGTGAATTAAACAATTTACCTTTGTATGATTTTGGCTAGTCCAAATGATATAATTCTGCTAGTATATCACAATCTGAAAATTGTCTATACTTTCCGTGACAATACCTACTTTACAAAGTGTAAACTATTTAAATAAATAACTATAGCATAAAGAAAGTAAAACAGAACAACGATTAATGAATAAAATTACATTGTTTATAAAGTGTACACTGGACTAAATTCATATTAACGATATGTACACGAGACAATAGTGCAGTGGCAGCATTTTTCGTTCGACACCATGTTCGTATTCTCAGACGAATTTATTAATCGATTTGCATGTGATTGATTTCATGCAGTTGGCAAATAATTCACGGTGTCACGCGCCGATCCACCGGAAACGGACAGAAAAAACACAATTTAACATAGGTTTTGGAACATGCTACATATATGATATAGATAGAAAATTTAATATTTAACAGTACAATGTATAGGAAGTTTCAATTAAATATTGCAACTAATATTATTTTACTACATTTTTTAGAATTTAACAAAAATTAATCTAAATAAATTATTTTTGAGAAACTGAGATATATCTATAAATATGCACATAACTTCACAAAATATAGAAAAGATTCAAGATAAACGTATAAATATTTTATTATGTGTATTGTATTGTTGTATTACGCATTCTTTGCTAAATAAGATAAATATTAATGTGAATCATTTGGCTGTAGACTATTTGTGTTGATTTGCCTTCACAATAAATATATTACTCGAATTTATTTTATTTGTGGATCATAGCAAGCCAAAACATGAAAATAATTTCATCGTAGAGTGCTGTGTGCTCGAGTGCTCGTGCGCTGTGATCGTCTTTTGTTTAATAAGTTTTGACGTTTAAGTAAAATGGCTGTGTGATTTTTGTGGTGCTAATTATGCAATAAAGTCAATGATTTTAAAGGGAAATAAGTGTAGTACTTTGTTTATTAGTGGTTAAGTTGCTATAGTAACATTTGCATTATGTGCATTTGTGTTTATTTACCTATTTATACTTCTTGTAAAAGTAAGTGAACATGGCATTACAATCAGAGTGGACTTTGGAACTGCAGCTGCTAATAACCAGAAACTACCATGGACCTAAGGTAGGAATATTTTATTATATCGATAGTGAGTTTTCAAAAGCTTTAGGTTACCTAGTACACGATTTTATAATTGGTTTGGTTCGTTAGGTTTTATTACATATAATACCCATAGTTTGCAAAATTTACATATTTTTACTTCCCACACATTCGAGCCTAGAATCGTATCATTTAGCCCAGTTATAATAATACAAAGGGAAACTGTTTAATTCACCATATTTATAGCATTTTTACCTCCCGCACATACATATAACGGGTTTCCACTTTTTTATAGGACATAGGAAATACAATGTTAAAATTTTCATTATACGATATTTCGTTCCCTATGAATTTTAGAACAAAAGAGTAAATATAAAAAAATGTTGAGGAACAAAAACTGGATCAAATGAGAGTAAATTTATTGATGTACTTCTGTCATGACATACACGTAAAATAAGATGTTTAATTTCTAGCTGTTTCCAGAGTGCCATGGTAAACAAAAATACAAACAGTCGTATTGTTTGAGTTTGGTAGTTGACATTCAGCATAGTTTTAATGACTACTAACTTATTTAAATTATTTATAAATGGTAAAGGTGTCCATGATTACTGAGAAATAATTTAAATAAGTCAATAATCATCTGTCAAACTCAAACAATGCAACTGTTTGTATGGTTTGGCACTCTGGAAATAGCTAAAAATTATACAATTTATTTTACGTCTGTCTCAAGACAAAAATGTATCACATCAATAAATTTAGGCTCATTTGGTGCAGTTTTTAATTCTGAACATTTTTACCTATTTATTTACACATTTGATCTAAAATTAATAGGTAAAAACTTAGAGCGAAATTAAAATATTAACATTTTATTTCCTAGCTCAAAAAAAAAAGCAGACACCCGGTATGTAAGGGAGGTATTATGTTTATGTTACGAATTGATTTGATTTTGGGAACAATTCATCAACAGTAAGTGCTAGATTATTTGAAGGTCCATCAGGGTATTTGGGTATATCTTAGTACATAAATGAGATAGAGGAAATTTCATTTTTCATTTCAAAAAAGATGTAGATTTTTTATTTGAAACATTTGTCTATATTTTGTTGTCATCAGATTCAAGAACAGTGTTCGTGGTACCAGTCAATACATTTGAGACAAATATTTTTTTTTTGTTTATTTGTTATTGTCAGTTGTTATTTTTCCTTAAAATGTTCTTAAAAATAACAATTTTCCTTTTATAAGATCAGAACAATTTTTTAAAGTTATTCTTAAAGTTTTAAATTGAGCCAAATGATATGATTCTGTGTGTGTATATTTATGAAACTTGAATAGTTTGGCTAGATTGATTGTATAAACGATATAAGGTTAAGTGTGTGATTCACCTGAAAAATAAGTGCGTGCATGTGAAAATCGTTCCAGCAAAGAATTTTTAAAGAGCTTGAGCCAGCGCGACGCCAGGGAAGAGGGCACAACGTACTAATTAATGCATAGTACGTCCGGCTCCGTATCTCGGCCATTTTTACAACAAAAGTGACACTTGCAGCACAAATGGCGGTAAAATGATTAATTATTCACGGAGATGGCCTTGGGTTTCGTTGCTATGACTACGCGCTTTAAATTTATACAAAAAACAAATGCACCTATTAATTAACATAATAATTGCAGGAGCGAAATCAGTGTGGAACGCGTTTGTTTCCATATCGTATTAATGGTCCTTCCTTGCGCCGCGCATGGGAACGCACTGCGTTCTATTACCACGTTTTAATTATTTTTTTCTTTTTCTTTGTTCTTTTCAAGCGGAGAACATTTTACGTAAGTTCTCGAGGCCACCCAAGATTATGTTTCATTGGAAAATGAGAAACTGTTCCACTGTTTATCTTATGTTTGATATTCACGCAAAAAAATGCATTTTTAACCTGATTATGTGAATAAATTTGATGTTTTGAAATAGGTTTCTCGTATAGAATGTGTTTTAATTTCAACACAATTTATTGGTCAATGAATTGGCCAAATTTTCTTGTCAATGTATTGTTGTGTGTAATACGACACTGGGTCAATTATTTCTTCTATAATAAATTGGTCAATTTATTGTAGTCTTAGAATATGTTCTATTTTTAGACATTTTTTAGGGGATTATAAAAGGTTTTAGTCATTGTCAATCGGTTAAAATTGCTTATGTTTAGGTTAGTTTGTCATTTTTGTACGTAATAGCTTAAAACAATAGTTATTTGTCAAACTAGAGAGGAAAGCGTTTCTTTTTCCCCCTCGAGTCCGAAGTTTGCCTCATGAGCGCAGCGAATAAAATCACTTGAGAAAAATTATACAAAATTTTACTTAAAATTTGGACTTATTTTTTATTGCGTTTCTATATTAATCAAGTTGTAAGGAACTCATTGCTGCAGAGCGCATCGTCATATCTCTTAAATTTCTTGAGATATGATAAGTTTTTATATTTCTGGAAGTGCAACTTTAATAAACTGTAACTCGAAAACTATGCGAGATATCGCAAAAATATATCAGATTTGGGCGTTTGGTAACATTTAGAATAAATTAGAAAATTTTGAAAATTTTGAAAAATTTTCTGAAAATTTTCTGAGGGGGTTATCTTGCAAAATAAAAAAGATGCGGACTCGCGGTGGTCACCATTCGATTCAGCTCATTAAAATACATAAGTATGCAAAATTTCATCAAAATCGGCCGACTGGTTGCGAAGTTATAGTAAAAAATCTGAAAATGGCCTTTTTCGGCCCGAAAGGCAAGGGGTACCTATTGAAGTATTTCATGAAAACGGCCATTTTTAGACTTTTTACTGTAACTTTTCAGCCCGTTGGCCGATTTTTCTGAAATTTTGTATACTTATGTACTTTTACGAGCTGAATCAAATGGCGTACATTACAGCTTCGTATCTTTCGTAATTTTCAAGATATCGCCTTTCAAAAATTTGGGGAAAAAATTCAAAAATTTTCAAAATTTTCAAAAGTTCCTAATTTATTGCAAAAGTCATCAGAACGTCCAAACTGAAGATAATTTTTCGATATCTTGCATAGTTTTCGAGTTTCAGGCCCTCAAAGTTGCACTTCTGAAAACATCAAAAATCGTCATATCTCCAAAAATATAAGAGCTATGACAGTGCGCTTTGCGGCAATGGGATTCTTAGAGCTTGTATTATACAGAAATACAATAATAAAAATTTCAAATTTTAAGTGAAATTTTAAGATTGTAGCGCAAAATCAATAAATTAGACTTCTGTTTATTGACTGTCTGCAAGTATTCTATGGGTGGCATCCAGTACTCAGGCTTAAAACAAAACAAAATCAACAATAAAATGTGTCTGACTTCCATGATCTTAGTAGCGAAATCTTCTCGTATGCAGTCGAGAGGAACCGCAATTTGCAAACTGCTTGGAATTACAAAATGCAGTCTAAATTCAACGCCAAGCCATTAATTAGGAAATAATATCATGGTCGTAGAAAAAGTGTAGTGTACAACTCGCATGGAATGTCCATTTCATACTCGTATGATTTGCAACATTCGCCTTCGGCTCATGCTACAAACTTTCATACTCGTAGGAAATGAGTACCATTCCATGCTTGTTATAGGTACAATATACTCATCGTAAATTATTTATAACAAAATATATTGACATACCATGTTGGGTGGGGCACTCTGCTTTCGCAGATTTTATGAAATGAAATGAAGTGTGGTTATCAGCCGTCGAACAAGAGTGGAAGAAGAGCTTTCCTCTCGTGTTAGACACATTTTTTTCACATGTTTCTAAAAACGATTTGCTCGGACCTAAAATACACTTTGAGAAAACAACTGACAAGCTTACACGTTAGGAGTTAGGTTATCAGACACAAGGCGTTGTAGCAGTGTTGCCAATGGACCAATCTTAAATATCTTTAATAAGTTGTTAAATTGTGATTTAATAAGAAAAAGAAAAATATGACATAATTGTAAGATAATATAAATTATGTATATCACTAAAATAAGGATTTTTAATCAAATTAGGAATTTATTTATAATTTTTGTAAATAAAATTCATATTTGTAACACTTCTATATTTTCCTCTCTAGAGAGGAACAACACATTTTCCTCACTATTTCGGGAGAAGAACGGTGGGGTTTTCTACCATGCCGTGAAAAAAAATATTAGAAGCATAGGTGAGAGACGATATCGTGTTGGTACTACTGAAATTGTCACGATAAATTGACGGAAAACTTGATATTTGTAAAACCACTGAAATATAGTAATTCTGGAACGCGCACTTGTAGGCTTTTATGAAAGAGAAAAACGAGCCAGAAAAAAAGAATTAAACAATTTTTTTCAATTTTTCTTTTATATATTTAAATAAATAAATTATCAGGATGTAGAATAATATTAGTTGATCGCTCAAAAAAATAATTAATGATGCCAGCATCAGCAGTGCCTTGGTTCATCTGCAGTTCCACTATTCTATAATAATTAGAGAATACCAAATAGAAATGACAAAGGCATAAGATTTAACAATTGCAGAAACGAAAACGTGTCTAGTTGCCAGTTATGGAAGTAGTTAATAATGTTCCAAAGTCGAATGACCCCGTCTAGTTCCGTAACATAAAATAAATGCCAGCTGTAAAGATCAAATGATTTTCAAACGTAGATGTTGCGGCTGGCGGCTCGGCGGGCTCGGAGCAGCGGGGCTCGCAATCGATCAACAACCCGATCGTGTTTTAACGATCTGCGATCCACGATCGAGCAGCCCCCCCGGCCCTGCGGCCCCTCTATACCTTGCTGTGATTCTTAATACTTCAACAACAAAAATATCACAATGACAGCTCTTCATTCTATGAATACCTAGATTTAAATTTGGTGTATCTGTACTTGTTACGTTTCTTATAACAATTATAAACTGGTTTACGTTCTTCGTAAATTATAAGCGGTAATGACTGAGGTCATGAAAACGGGAACACTAGCGGTAAAAAATGTCAAGACTTAGTTTTAATGTTTAAAACTAGATTCGCAGCTAGTGATATAATAATATTTATCTTTTTATTATCGCGCTTTCAAATAAACTATCACTTATATTTACGTTTATATCTGCTCTACAAAACTATGTTGGTCAATATTAAAAAAAAAAAACTCCCGCCTAAACAATTTTTATACTTGGGAAATACAATCATTTTGATTGCATTGGCTGCTACCACGGGCTCTGTTTATGGGTGTTTTCAGACCATTATAAAAAAAATAATAAAAGTTACAAAGAAATATATTATCTACCATTTTTATTTGAAGTACTTGTAGGTAAGGGATGTATAGTTTTTGCGTTTTTGGTCAAAAATTGGGCAGTGAGTTTTCAGTGAATAAATAAGTTTTAGGGTACCTACAATACAATACGATTTTTCGCCATGATGTCTGTATGTATGTATGTAGTCTGTGTCGATTTTTTCGTCTTGTCTAACTCAAATACTATAATATCAAAAAAATACAATTTTGTGTATTTTTGCTTCTTATATTTATATAAAGAGCTGATTAGATTTTGGATAAAATTGGTCAACTGGAAGTAGCAGTTCACTAGAAGCCTTTAACAGTTTATTTTCTGTAAAAAAACACGGTTGAATTTAATTTTTCAACAATTAATGTTCATTTGACAATTGTAGAATATTTAATTTTACATCTATTTCATTACAATAATTTTATTAATTTTCATTAGTTTTGGAGGTAATAAAATATAAAGAAATTAAATTTCATAAATTTGCATTCCATGTACACCATGGAAACTCTTAAAAATTTTCAATTTTTTATGAAATGTCATTGTGATTGTGAAGCTGTTTTCTCAATGAAATATATGTCAACAAATGAAATAAATATACGAAATAAAATTTAATTTTTAAAATATAAATTGAAATTAAACAAATAAGAAGATATTTTTTTGTATTATCACACTTTTTTGTACCGTTTAAGAGTTGTATTGGGCGGGAGGTTATGTGTTGGCTAGATCAGATTTTTTACGCTGCTATTGTTGCTACAAGTCTAAATTATTACGTCATTTATGTATTGCACTGTACTTTTAGGTAAATGATAATTTTTCGAAAGGTATTTGTAAGATGTACTGTCTTAATAGGATCACAATATTTTTTTTGTAAATCTGCACTTAACACATTATAATATTGCATGTGTAATTGTGTATTGATTAAAAACGATATTCAATTAATTTGTGATTAAATTATTTACGTGGGTTTATAAATTAGATTTGTTTGAATGTATATGAATACATTTGTTTATTTGACGCAGGTTAATTATTTCTCAAGCACGCATACGCATACTAGTGTAATGAGGATTTTCTTAATAAATAATGAATTTGGATTCAGTAATTGTGCAGAATGTATGTTTGATATTGTATTGTGCATTGTACATGCAGTGTGTTGTTGGTAGAAGAAGAGAGTGGAGTCGCGAGAGGGATGTGTGTCGATTCGGCTTGACCTTGAACGAGTGCATTGCATTCGTGGAAGCTCTTTTTGTTTTTGGACAGCGCGCTGTTTGGCAACCAGCGGTCAACAGACGAACCAAGGTTGCAACCGGTTCATTATACTCTAACCTTCCTCAACGGGCAATGGCTTAAGTCAGGTTAGGGGCGACGGGCGACGGGCGGGCGGCGTCGACTTTTGGCCGTGCGCAAATTTCGCCGCGCCACGAGCGGCCAACGCCTCTACTAACCTAACCCAACCACATCGCGTTCGCATTGTGTAACATCACGTGCGATGTGCACTGCACACCACAAACACATTCACCTTTCATTTATTATATAACTCAACGTCTATGTACTAAGGGGATGAAACCCCGACTGACATGTCAACCAAACTTAACTGTTGGGAAAAATACCATAACCAACGATACAAAATTAAAAATGTTTCAAAATACAAATTCTAGCCACTATTATTTAACATTTTTTTACAAAATTTACTATTGAGGTTGCTACAAGCAGATTAGATTTTGGTAGAAATCTACTGGAAGTGGTAGTTTACTTGACGACCTATCAGGTTTTTTGATCTCAGTAAATAATTGAGTAAGAGAAAATTTTGTTATCATAAAAAAGGTTAGATACAATTTATATTTGAAACTTTATTATTTTGTACCGTTTGAAAGATGTTTAAGCGGGAGGTTATATTATTCTATTTTTGACTTATGATTTTGTACAATAATTAAATAATTTAAGAAGTAAACCATTGGGTGGGTTAAGTTAAATATTTTTAACCGACAAAAAAAGGAGGAGGTTTTCAAGTCGACGCGTATATTTTTTATGTTTGACCACGCATAACTTTTTACAGAGTAATCCCATTTTGATGATTCTTTTTTAATTGTATAAGGTGTATCTTGAAGTTGTCCCCATTTAAATATGAAAAAATTCTACCCCTAGGTTAGGAAAATAGGGATGAATAATTGTTCACCCACTAAATTTTTACCTGTTAACCGATTCTACCACGCATAACATTGTACTGTATTATCCGATTTTAATGTTTCTATTTTTATTGAATAGGGTATACCTCGAAGTGGGTATCACTTGAATTTAAAAAAAATCCATGCGTAAGGGTAGAAAAATTGGAAGCTACTAAAAATTGAAAATAAAATTATTTAACCAAAAATTAAACCGACGAAAAAAGCAACTGAAAAAGTGAACGAACGCCAATTCAAAATTAGTTAACTTACATTAGTTTAGAAGCTTAGTTATTTAGACCAAATAAGTTTATTTTATTTTTCGCTTTTCAGCTTCTTTTTTCGTTGGTTTAAATTTGGTTAAAAAGTTTTTATGGACGTATGAGTTTGGACAATAATTAAATAATTTGAAAAGTGAACCATTTAACGATAATGGCGTGTATCAGGAATGGTTCATATATGTATTTCAGAAGAGGCAACATATATTTTAACGATAAAGTAGTAAATATCAATTTGCAGTAGTTATTTATTCATTATGTCTGGACTTTTATTTTAAAAGTTTTTCTGTGAAATTACATTAACGTTTCGAGGTGCAAAGTTTGAAAACTATATCTACCTATAACGGCAAAATGTATCCCGAGTGTAGTTAACATATTTTGTGCAGCATTATAACAGTTACACATAATGCAGTTATGACATTTCCACAATTACCTCTACCTGTACCTATTGGACATTTATCTTTAACATACTACCACATATAGCACTCGAAATACGAGTACATCAATCGTTCGTTTACTGATTTACTTTTTATGTACTGTTTCATGTAGTTTCATCTATTTATTTAACAGTGAAATTCATAGCTAATCACAAACGTTAAAATGCAGTAACATATTATATTATACATGATATTGAATAGAGCGGCGGAGAGTGTAAGCGTTACGTATGTGTTCCTACTACATTCTGCGCGCTCCCTTTATTCTCAACTTCATGTGTGCGGAAACGGAATTGACATTTCCTTCATCTTGCATTATTCAGTCGTACCTTCCTGGAAAATATCAGGCCATATGCAAAATGTGTCGTATTCTGTACGAATACAACGAAACATTGCGATAAATTTACCTTATCAACTTTTTGAGCTGATCCACGCCGAGCTAGAAAAATTTATTCAAGACCTAAAGAAACTCTAGTTTATACTTATCGTAACTTAAAATGAAAAAAATACTTACTTTTTAACGATTTAAACTTACCTCCCGCCACGTACCTGTTAGGGAAGTATAGGAATCATGTTAAAAATTCGGTAGTGGGTTTTCAGTGGAAGAGCATGTTTTAAGGTCCCTAGAATATGATTTAAATAGTTTCTAGATAATGTCTGTGTGTGTGGATCTCTGGAGTTACGATTTCTAAAAAATTACTGAATTGATCATTCTGATTTTTTTTACATATATTACAATATCCTTTTGGAAGAGCTGATTAGTTTTTTTGCGATAATCTGATAACCGGAAGTGGTAATTTACTTGAAGCCTTATCAAGTTATGTTGTTATTAGAATGTTTCAAATATTAATATCCACAATAAATTGTTGTTTGAAACATTATTCTCTTACTGTTACTATTTACGAATTACAACACGTTAATAGTTATTTTCTTCACAAGTGGGCAAAGTAAGGAATTACCCACCAAAGAAATGAGTAATTCCACTTTGCCCACGTTTTATCCAACACCTCTTAATAAATGCTAAATTTATTAAAGAAATATTATTTGACAGTGACATATGCATTAAATTTTCTAAATTAAAATGTTGATCGAAGTAGTTACCAAGGTGTTGTGTGTTATTATTATTGTTCTAAATAAAAAAATACTTACTAGTGACTTTTTTCAAAATTATACCCACTAGTGGGTAATCTGTTACTTTCCTTGTTTAAAATCGCTATAGTTATAGAGCATTTATTGAGAGGTGTTGGATAAAAAATATATATTTTGACAATTTCGTTTAAATCTGCTATAACATGTGCATATCAAAAAAACGCTTGAAAATATGATTTCTTGACATATGTCATTATTTTTTAAGGGATGGTCATTTCGTGATACACTCACACATAGAAATGTTCTCTTGGACAAACAGATTTCTCTAAAATGAATAAAAAATTGATTTTAATAGTACCAATCCGATTTCTTTTCATTGAAAACTTTTGTGGGTTTAATAAATATTCTTGTATAAAAATTAATTTAGTAGAAGTAGTTTGAATAGGAGTAGTTTTAATTCAAAATGATATCGTTTTAAATAAAACGACTTTTTTTCATTATTTTTAAAAAGAAAATTTAAAATATATTCATTTTCTTTTAATGCAGAAAAAAGAAGATAAATAAAATTTATATTCAAAATATATAAATTTTTTTATTCTCTTGAAACAAGAAGTTATTTTTATGAGTGTTCCTGCATTGTTTGATAAGAATTTTATGACGGGAGGTATTATTACAATTCAAATGACAAATATTTGCAATATCAATGTTTTACGGATTGGTGCACAGTAAGAAATTATCCCGAGGCAACATAAACGCGCACTTGTATCTGTTTTATTTGAATTTCATTATAGTTTGTAAGCAGCAGTATATAAAACGCACATAATGGATAAGTTCAATGAAGACATTACATGTATTTGTTCGTAATTCTTCAATAAATACTAGTGAATGTTTTGTATCGTATTAGGCAGGTAGTCTTACGATTAAGCGCGAATTACTAAACCAATAAAATGCCCACTTGAATGCACCAGTCTTCCTAGTGAACATTATATCGCAGTAAACGTACGAACGAGCATAATAATAAATAATCACCCCACTGACGGACGCACCGCTCACATCTGCCCGCCTCTACGTTCGTTTGTCACCGCACTGCAAACTGCAATTGTCAACGTTCACTTTAATTCATCGATAATTATACTAAATATCTTTCCTAAGTTAGTCCTTTTTAGGACAGTACAACAGCCATCATCAGTTCAACAAAACTTATAATGTATAACGTTATGATAAATAGCTAAAAATATATGATGAACAAAAATAACATGTGATCAAAATCCGTAGAGCTGTCACATGACAGAAACTGAAACTGAAACTTAACAAAAAAATCATTCAATTTATTTCAGAAGTAGACTCGCCGTGTAAGACCAATTTGAGCAAATAAGTGTTTTAGTTATTGTGTAAAAATGAAGTAAATGCAATGAATGGTGGTCAGTGTATGTAAGTAATTGGCAAAATGATGCATTTACTTTTTAATTCCAGTGTTTTGCTTGGGTTAGGGGAGGCGCATGTACACCCTCGGCCCTTGGCCCTCGGAAGAAGGGCAATGTCCCCGTTTCCCGGGTGCGTGATACGCCTGGTGCACGCACGCATATGACGCGTGGATGCACCAGGTATTGAACTAAGCCACTCGCACCGCTTGCTGTCTTTTGCGTGCGATTCTGTTTTGGCCATGAGCGCCACACGGAATCTTTCACACTTTTTTTTTATTGTATTCAACATCCATACGAATTTATCAAGGTTGTTATGCCTCGGTCGACAGCTAAACAAAATTTGACATTTTAGGATGGCCTTAGGAAAAAAATTACAATTTTTCATAGTACAATCCAGTATGCTATGCAGAGTATCTGCAATCAAATGTTAATAGTTTTTGTTTTTGAGAAGTGTCAAAATAATTATGCAGTTTATTTATCATAAATGTATGAAAATCAATCATTTTCAAATAGCAAACGACGAGTGCAATAATTGGTCGCTTAAAACTTTTATTTTAGAGAGATTTTTTTAAAATGCGGTGTGTCAAAAATATCAATTATATTGGTCGAGTTTTAGAGATGAAAATTCATTGTTAACTAACACTGCAATACATTTATTTACTCTTTAATCTCATCACTTTGGAAAAGGATAAAGATTAAAAGAATCATAAATACAAGTAATATTTCTTTGCAAACAAACAACAAACGAAACAGATTAAAATGAATTGTTGGTGAATATTTTTTTTCGAATTGACGTATGAAATGCTTGGTGCAATGTGTGTGTGTGTATGTTTCGTTGGGGGCAACGTCCGGCGACCGCCGAAACCTGCATTCTCCGCCTATGGTGCGGGTCCTCCCTGGCCTATCCCAACCCATCGGCAGTTGGAGTCGTCGGTTCGCGAGGTCGTTCACCCGCCGGCCGCCCGCCGCCTTGCCGCCGCCAGACGCTGTGTGTGTGTGTGTGTGTGTGTGTGTGTGTGTGTGTGTGTGTGTGTGTGTGTGTGTGTGTGTGTGTGTGTGTGTGTGTGTGTGTGTGTGTACTCACGCACCACTGTGCCGTGCGTACGCGATGCGACAGCGACGTATCTCGAAACTGGCGGGAAATGAATGAAAAATTTACTAAATACCCATTTCAGACGCCCTGAAAATTTACATTAAATAAATTGCTAAAGTTGGCAAATGATCAGATTTTAGTAGGGCCTCATAATACCTCCCTTACCTATATGTAGTATTCAGTCGTAATATTTTAAATCTTTTCATACGAATTGTAATAATTCCATACCCATTGCTGTACAAAATTATACCACCACTACGAATTTTGCGATTGTTTTACAAAGAAGATATATTTTCGGTATAGTTTTGTAAATTTTGTAATTAATCTATTACAAGAAGTAAATAAACACGAAGAAAATAACACAACATTTATCTATTTATCATTTTTAATTGAAAAAGTACAATATTTAAAAAAATCTGATTTGTCCAGCACATAACCTGCCGCCCAATACAACTCTTAAACGATACAAAATACTAGTACTTGATGATACAGAAAAATATCTTCTTATTTATTTATTGTCTATTTATATTTTAAAAATTAAATTTTCTTTCGTATATTTATTTAATTTTTTGACATATATTTCACTAAGAAAACAGCTTCACAATTACAATGACATGTTTCTAGTGAACTGCTACTTCCGGTTAGTCAATTTTATCCAAAATCGAATCAGCTCTTCATATAAATATAAGAAGCAAAAATACACAAAATTGTATTTTTTGGTTTTATTCATTGAAAATTCACTACCCAATTGTTGACCAAAAATAAAACATCTCTTACTCAGAGGTAGGCGAGAAGTAAAAACAAAGTAAATGTTTAATAATGTTAAAATATTTGACAGAAAAATATTACACATTTGTTTGTCATTTTGTTTTATTCCAGACGACCACTATAAATAATAATATTGTAAATATTTATATTTATTTTCTGCAGATACAACTCATAGTAAATTAATTTTGTTTACTGATTTACATGCAGAATTTTAAATTCCACAATATTTATTTGAAGTATTTTTATTTATAATATGGAAAGCAATGTGCACGAAAAAACTGTTTTCCTATGTTGAACACCTATGGCCCGCATTTTGTTTAACACCCAGTATACATGTTATCAATTACATTCAAAGAATAGTTCATAGTTTGTTGTATTTAAAAATAAATCGAGAAAATGTAAGTGGTGCAATAATTTTGTCCAGCACTATTATGTTAATTAAATAGTTAGTAAGTAATATTGCAAATTTGAATTGCTCAACGTTATCACCTTTTTCCACAACACTAGTAATCTTCCACGTAGATATAAATAGCATTTCATTCACATATATATTTACTCAGCATTCAGTGCAAAACAATCTAAAATTACATTCACACTACTTGTACTTGTATAAAAGTGTCAGTCACCGACTCATTCATTATTACTTTATTAGATTAGGGAACAGTGTTCTATGTTAAGTCATTACCATAATAATACTAATAGTAAGACAGGTTATGTAGAACGATTAAATATCAAAGTAAGCTGGGCGTAGGTACGACCGTGTCTGTGGCACCTAATGATTGTGTCAACATTGCATTGACCTTATCACCGAGCCTGAGCCAATGATGAGTAACTGAGAAATACAACGGTGACATTACTCGCTAATTAATACATACTATAAACACCTAACGCCCGACCACACTCGAGCCTCTTAGATAACACTTACATGCAGCGCGATACACCTATACATTCTTATATTTTACTTTTAGAATATGCAGGATAGTTTATTAGATTTTGGTAGCAAAGCATCAACCGGAAGTTCTAGTTTACTTAAAAGCATCTATCCGGTTCCGGTTGTTCTTGTGTGTCTCAATAATTGGTTTGTGCGTTTATGGTTTTAGTTCTAATATGTATTTGAAACTTAATTTATAGATTTTTCAAAAAGTCTTTTATAAATTTTTAGTTTGATTCCAACAACCTACAAATTTTCGGGTATTCTGAGGTGACGGCACTATACAACAAACAAACAGTGATTGGATATTTGGATCACCTTTGGAAGATTAGTTTTTGGTAATCCAATAACCGGAAGTGGTAGTTTACTTGAAGCCCTATCAAATTATTTTGAAATATCTCAGTAAATTATATTTAAATTACTAATTTTTGTTATTCGAATAATATTTCCACATTTTTCTCTTACTGAATCCTTTTATGAATTACAACACGTTAAAGAAAATGATATTTAAATATATTAACCTGTGCTTTTTTTAAATAACAAAATATAGCATGAAAAATGTCTATTTTTGACATGAGTCATAAGTGAAAACTAAATGTTTTGAAGTGATGAGTTTTTTTTTATAGTGGTGGTCCGTGTTCCTGCATCATTTGATAAATCTTTGGCGGGAGGTATTGTGGTGTCCACAACAGATTTTTTAATTTTAGGATTGTGATAAAAATTTGCGAATAAATATTAATTTTACATTGATTCATATATCGGGAAATACTAATATTTAGGTAACCAAATGGACCTTATTGTATGCATTTTTAAATTCTGAATAACTTTTTATTTATATTTATTTATAAAATATAAAAAGCAATATAAAAATAATAGCATTGAAACGTCTATACGTCACAATTCAATTCTACACTCTCTATGTAAAAGAAATATTGTGAAGGTAGTGAGTTTTCAACAGATAAGTATGTTTTGGAGTCCCTAGAATACGATTTCACTGTTTCACTTAAAATTTATAAAAAATATATATCTATAAGTTAATGGCTGGTATCATGAACTCTGTTTTTGTGCGTTTTAAGAGAAGTGTTTTAGCGCTGTAAAATGTTCTAAATTTATTTTATGAAAAATACTTCAAATAAAAGTGGTAGATAATATATTTCTTTGTAACTTTTATTCGAAGCATTTTTTAATAAAATAATTTTAGAACATTGTATAGTGCTAAGACCCAAGTTAAATACTTCTATTGCTGATAACAGCCCTATAGAGTTTAAGAAACGAGCTGATTTTGAAGCATATCTCAGTAAATAATTGAGTTATAGCAAATGCAATGTAAATTAGTATTTTTACTTGAAATTTTTGTCTCTATATTACAGTTATAATTATAGTGAGGTTATTTAATGATATATTGCCGATCTCGGTGGCGTAGTAACTAAATCAGTAGTAGCCTAGCACGCCAGAGGTCGTGGGTTCGAATCTTACTGAACTGCATGGTCGGTTGTTCACTTAAATTCATAAACATCCACTTAATATGACCTCGAGTTGTTAGTCCGCTTACCACCTTCATAATTTTTCTTTTGTGTCAAATGAGATAAAAATACTAGTTCATCTGCCTCAAATTATGAAAAGTGTAGTGTACAGGGTTAAATGAATGTTTAAGTATACATTTTGGCGTTAATTGTAAAATAATGAGTATTTGTACAAAGTATATTTGAGCATAGTTATTACAGATGTTGAATGTATGTAATCGCAGGCTCGTCTCGTATATAAATAAGTTTAATATGCGTGTCACTTGTACAAGGGGCCGCTGTGCAACGGATGAATAAATATTAAAATAGGAAGTGGTGCAGATACGCCCGTTTCGGCTGCCGACGCCGCCTAACAAGCAGCAGATAGCAGATGCATCTGTATACACACACACACAGCCAACTCTACCTGCAATTATTTACCAAATTGCAAATAATTCTACCCATTGTTGTAACGATACATCTACGTAATTTTGTTGTTTGTTTACATAACAATGCTTTTATTCTAAATTTCAAAAGATTTTTATACAGATAATTTTATACGTCAGTTTCTTAAACATTGCACGCAATACAATAAACAAACAAGTTTAACCCATTAACCCTGCGGTGGTACTTCTCTGAGAGTGATATTTGACAGTATTGTGAGAAAAGAGTCAGAATAATTTATTTCATGACAATATTTTGGTGGCAGTTGACTGGATATCGAATACAATTATTTAAATTTTTCTCAAAAATGAAATTAGCTGTGCAAAAATGTTTCAAATGAAAGATGTTGACAATAATACTGCACATTAAAAATGATATTTGTAATTTTCTTATACTTGCTCCTAATTTGCAGAAAAACTAATTGAAATATCTAATTTATATACCAACAATTTTTAGCTCCCTCCACATACCTGTAAAGGTGGTATTGGAATCATGCTAATAATTCAGTAGTGAGTTCTCAGTGGCTAAGCACGTTTTAGGGTCCCTAGAATACGATTTTAATAGTTTCGCGATGATGTCTGTATGCGTGTGTTTGTATCTATCTGTTTGTGAGTATGGATCTCTGGAGTTACGGTTTCTAAAAAACTACTTAGTGAACAGTCTGATATTTTATATATTATATTTGTATCCCCTTGGAAAGAACTGATTAGTTTTTAGTGATAATTCTATAACCGGAAGTAGTAGTTTATTGAAGCCCTATCAAGTTATTTTGAAATATCTCAGGAAACTATAGTATATTTACAATTGTTGTTTGAAACATTTTTCTCTTACTGTCACTTACGAATTATAGCACGTTAAATACAAATTATATTTAAATATTTTCATGTAATTCTGCTAAACTATGTTTTTGAATAAAAAACAACGCTTGAAAAATGTTATTTTTTGAAGGGATGAGCGTTTCTTGGTAGTGGTGGTTTGTGTTCCTGCATTGTTTGATATGAAATCTATGTCGGGAGGTATTGTACAGTCCTCAACAGTTAATTTTAAGTGAATGTTAAGTAATAGAGTGACCTAAGTTAACAAAAGCGTAGAGCGGCGGGTCGGGCACAAATCAGACGACGTCGAAACAAAAAGCAGTCGGCAACAAGTGGCGTACGCAAGGGCAGTGGGCAGCGGGCAGCGGGCAGGGGGGAATCGCGCGTGAACGTGATCCCGAAAGTAAACAAAACACGCGCACGACGAAAACAATTACCGATCGTCTCGACACTCATTTGCTTTTATGGTTCTTTCAAAATGGCGGATTCGCCGCTGCACTTTTATTTTTGTATTTTTCCATTTTTATAGGAGACGCTGAGACCCGAACACGTCTAACGCTGTCGATGGCGTTAAATCGATATCGTGACGAATAATTTTTATTTTGCTATGAAAGGCGTGGCGAACTTTCAATATTTCTTCCAGCGGACTTTTTCACATCGCGTTCCCAATTTACGCCTAATTTACACTTAATATTTTACAAACAACACACACTTTACTTCAGTATTATAGTATCGCTTTTCATACAAATAGTCAATTATCATTTCTTATTATATTTTTTTAGAATTTGTGCATATATTTTTACCTTTCGCTACGTTTTACGGTCCCTAGAATACGATTTTAATAGATTCACGATGATGCCTGTGTCTATCAGTCTGTTAATCTGTATGGATCTCTGGAATTACGGTTTCTCAAAAACTACTAAAGAAAATTTTAAAATTTTGTATATATCAGTTGTAGCCCCTTTGTAAGAGATCTGATTAGTTTTTGGTGATAATCTAATAATCGAAATTGGTAGTTTACTTGAAGCCCTATCAAGTTATTTTGAAATATTTGAGTAAATTATGATTTAATGACAATTTTTGTTATGAGAATAATGTTTCGAATATTATTATCTACAATTGTTGTATGAAACATTTTTATTTTACTGTCTCCATTTATGAATTACAACACATCAAAGAAAAATTATATTTTGACATTTTTGACAACTGTTGAAAAATGGAAAAAATGTCATTTTTTTGATATGTGTTATAATTGAAAACTCAATTTTTTGAAGGGATGAGCGTTTCTTAATAATGGTAGTCTGTGTTTATGCATTGTTCGATAAGAAATCATAGTGGGAGGTATTGTGCTGCCCATAACAGATTTATGGTATTGAGTTTCTGTCAACCTTCTGCGTACGTTATACCTAGATATGTAAAATAGCGTTTAAGAAATCAAAGGTCTGTTCTGAATTTCGTAGATATATTTGGCGAATTTGTGAGGGAAACAGTGAAGAAGGTAGAGTCAGTGTGTCACAGTGGATATTTTCCGATCGAGCGCAAAGTAAAGTTAGTGATGGGCCCCCCTCCAGAAATAAACACGCGCTGCACTGTCGCACTATTGATTTTTTTGTGTTTTAAAGTGCCCCTAATTTGAAGCTGATGCATAATGTAGTACATAAAATAGTTTAGCAATGTCCTGTATTGATTCTGTTTGAAAAAAACTTTTAAATGGAGTTAATTTACGTACGTGGTAGCAGCAGCAACATATGCATGAGTCGCATAAGTACATAGTTTTTTTTTATTCGAATGGGTGTGACTGGTAACTGTATCAAAACGCGGAAATTTTCCACTGTCATTGCGTTATACTTAGCTGGTTCATTAGGATTCGGCACCGCCTTCCAAAATGGTAGCGGGTCCCTCGCAATCTACCTGGCCTGGTCATCAGCGGACCTAGTGCCTCTTTTAGTTGGGTTGGCTCGCCCGAAACGTGCCTCTGTGGGTGGGTCACTCTCTAAAACCACTCACGGCCAATCACGGACACTGCTGGATTAGATTAGAATGTTTGGATGGAGCCGGAGTTGACCTCTAACAATAACAACCAGTTTTTATTTTGCTCTCGTATTACGCTTTTCATATAAAACACTACTAGGAAAACATCGGAATGGTTTCATTATTTTCATAAGTTTTCAAATTTTAATAAACTGCGGACGACCATTTTGCCAAATAAAGTTAAAATGACAACTGTATTATTTATTTATGCAACGAACTGTTTTGGTGATTATTGCACGAACCTGTTAATGGCGTCTAATATAGTTATTTACATACCAAATGCGGGAACCGAGTTCACGCAAGAGGTTTGTACAATATTTTTTGTACGAAAAGTATAGAACTAATAACAATTTATACAAAGAAAAGTTCTTCAAGGAGTTCTTTTGATATTTGTCAAAGTTGCACTATAAATATAAACACATAAATTAATTTGTCTAATATATTAGAAAACAATTAAAATATTTATAATATTTACCGTATTCACTTGTAAATTTATTATATTTCTTATTTCCGTAAAACATACTTCTTACTCATTTAAACACAGTTCATGTACTTCACGAAATATTACTAAAAATTGACATATACTTTTATTGTATTTCTATATAATATAAACCTTACTGGTGCAGACCGCATCATCATATCTCTTAAATTTTTCGAGATATGGCGGTTTTTGCTGTTTTTCGAAGTGCAACTTTGAGGAACTACAACTCAAAAATTACGCAAGATATCGAAAAATACTCTTCAGTTTTGAATTATTCGTGCATATTATAGCAAAATATCAAATTTTTTTTAAATTGAAAATTTTGGAATTTTTTTTCAAAATTTCGATCAGCAATATTTCAAATAATAAACGAGATACGAACTTGTAGACTAAACCATTGGATTCAGCTCATCGAAATGTATAAACCCTAAAAATTGCAGAACATTCGGATGGTGGGTTGAAATTTTAAAGCAAAAAGCCTGAAAATGGCCTTTTCCAGACCAAACGTCAAAGGGTAATTTTTTTTCGCCAAAAACGTCATTTTCACACTTTTTACTTTAACTCTATAACGCGTGAAGCAATTTTAATGAAATTTTACATACTTATGTATTTCGATGAGCTGAATCGAATGGCCTAGTTGACGAGTCTGTATCTTTTATATTTATCGAGTTATTACCTATCGAAATTTGGGGAAAAAAATAGAAAAATTTCAAAATTTTCAAAATTTGCTAATTTGTAATAAAATGTATGAAACCTACAGAACTGAGTCTGTTTTTCAATATCTTTAATAGATTTTGAGTTGGAGCCACTCAAAGTAGAATTCGAAAAACATCGAAAATTGCCATATCTCTATAAATTTAAGAGATATGACGATGCGCTCTACAGCATTGAGTTTCTTAGGGTTTATATTATATAAAAATACAATAAAAGTATATGCCAATTTTTATTGATATTTCGTGAAATCTGAAATTGTGCAGTACTTTTCTGAACATGTATTTGTTGTCAATGGTAAATTAACTTGTATTAAATTTTCATACTTGTACAGATATTTTAATCATTTCTCTAATTATAACCACAATCCTCGTTTAAATAATTTCGCCATATTGTGTAGTTCCAGACAATGTAACAATTTACTGATCTACAGATAAGTTATCCTCAGGAGTGAAGCATCAATATAAAATACAAAGTTTTCTTTAAAATGTTATTAGTTGTCAAAAAAATAATAAAAAGCATTTCAAAATATTTTTTTGACAACTGCATGTTAAACATTATTATTTTATTGAACAGAAAGAAATTAACTCTTAAATTCGTCATTATATTATTACAATTTTCTACGAAATTTTGACAGAGAACACTACAATACTATATTTAGTCCATGCATTCACTGTCAATTTAATACCGTTTCAACTAAGTAAAATTTATTTTTTTACCATGAATGAATACGCCTTCGGCTCGGCCTGTCAAAATTTACTCAAACTCACAAAAGTGTAGTTACTGAACTAGCGATACAAATAACTATTGTATGCTCATTGCACTTTGTTGTTTTTCTCAAAATAATTTGCTGAGGTGTATAGCTGATCGTAGTTTAAAATCAAATTGATAATGAATAATAAATAAAAGAGTATTAGCGGCAATGTGGAATGTTCGGTTTTTCATGCACGTGCAAAATTCGCTGTTGGCTCAATTCTAACGAAGCAGTTCTTCCACATAACCGAGCTAACAGTACATCCAGAATTGAGCCAGCAAAACGTACAAGACATATTTCATACAAGGAGACTTCATAGGCACTAGATTGTTGCTTATGTATTCGTTTTTTAGGCTAAATTATAATTCAATAAAACCGGTTATGGTTTTTATGCCAACAGTTGCATTAGAAATGTGAAGGGAAATATTGATATCAAAGTGACGACGCATTGTGTTGCTGCACTACTCACTACTCAGTCAAAACTGTTTGTTGTTGCAAATATGTATTACCTTGAAATCAAAATACCAATCTTTTATTTCGAAAACTCGCTCTTATGCCGAGATTGACTCAATAATACTAAAACTCCAGCTAGATGATGCTTTATCAAAAAGTACATGATTCTATTATTTGCCGCGGAATTATCAACATTACATTTAATACATTTTATGCATTGCTTTAAAAGATCAAACAGAATTTTTGAAAAAATAAAATAGTTCTTAAACATAATAAATTATTATTTCATATTCTTTTATGACTAGTTATATCTATCGCATTGCAGTAAGGGAAGTTGTACACCCAAAAATGGGTGTAACATATATTTAATAACCTATATACGAGCCCAACAAATATATATTTTTTTCACGCTGTTATACAAGTCTAATTTATTACGTCATCTATGTATTGCATTGTACTCTTAAGTAAATGGCAATTTTTCTTTATACTCACTACCGAATTTTTAGCATGATTCCTAAATATAAACTATAGAAGATTTTCGATGATAACGTCCAAAAAAACCCGACTAATTTGAGGTAGTAGTTTATTATGAGAATAGTTAATAAACATATAATTGAAAAGTGATTCAGTAATATTTAGCTTTCCCCGTACAATTTAGATTATGAAAATTGTATTCAAAACAAGCGTACAAATAGAACAATCATTCTATTGTATTTACATGTCATTTCCCAGCCAAATGATTTTTACCATTCTATTCACAGCAAAAAAACAGAATAAAATTACCTACATTTTTTGTCGAGATAAACTAGAAAACTATCAATATTATGTTCTATATAATGAATGTATTGTAACTATACATATTATATATTAAATTGATAGAAAATGCAAATTCTCCAATCGACATTGTCATTGAAATCGTACATGTTGATCGAAATAGATATCTGCGATTTAGTGCGGCTATTATGGAACTATCTGAAGTAATAGAATTTCGAACATATAAACGTAATGTAATAGATAATCAAATTAGTATGCTAGTTGTGGTAGATAATGGTAAAGATATACGCTATTCAAAACGGCGTATCAAAAATATGGGCAATATATTAAAACAAAATATAGGTACACTTTTTATGATTGTCATTAATTTTAAAATATTGTTGAAGATAGTTTGTGAAAA
This sequence comes from Poecilus cupreus, assembly GCA_963942605.1. Lineage (NCBI taxonomy): Eukaryota > Metazoa > Arthropoda > Insecta > Coleoptera > Carabidae > Poecilus > Poecilus cupreus. The sequence continues at coordinate 130,960 of OZ012714.1, read as the reverse complement.
TTTTGAAAACAATAAAATGAAAATGTAACATTTTAATTAATAAATTATAAAATTTGTGTCCCATTTCGTAAATAATATTTTTTATTCGAATTATTTTTGCTAACATCTAACATTGAAATATTTCCATGAGTATACGAGTCCAGATTCATATCATTTGGTCCAGTTAAAATCATACAAATGAAAATGATTTAATTCACCTCCCGCACAAACATATATGTAAGGGAGGTATTATGTTTATGTTACGAATTGATTAGATTTTGGGAAAAATTCATCAACAGTGAGTGGTAGATTATTTGAAATCCTATCTGGGTTTTTGAGTATATCTTAGTAAATAAATGAGAGAGTATACTTCATTGGAATCAAAAACATTTTTCTATATTTTGTTGTCATTCAAAACCAGCCACTAACTTTGGGTCAAATTAAATCTTTAAGGTAGTGATTTTTCTTAATTTGTTATTAATAAGTAGTTATTTTTCCTTAAAATTTTCTTTAAAACAACAAAATTTAAGATACAAATATTTTAAGTACAATTTTCTGTTTGTAAGATCAGAACAATATTTTAAAAGTTATTCTAAAAGTTTTAGTTGGGCCAAATGATATGATTTTGGGCTCGTACAAGTATTTTTGTGCCATAAAAGTGCTGATTAGTGTTTCATCATAAATAAATATTTTAAAATAATAGCTGTAGTTTAAATAGACCATATATCTAAAGAGTGTATTGTAAAAATACAAAATATAAATTTGATAATGGTATTGCAAAACTTCTGTAAACGAAATTATAGATAAAATAGTTGATTTGAGTGTATTTTTACGAAATGCAAGCTAATATTGTGCAATAATGATCTAAATATAGGTTAAAAAGTATTAGAAATTTGACAAGTGCTAACGTCACTGTATCGCCAATCAATAATGAACCGAGTATTATCACTAAATTTCCATAATCCGTGACAACCGCGCAGCACTCGAAATATCTCCCAATTTTTAATTTCACGAATATGCTTAGTAACATCAAAAATACCAAACAGGCCATCCAAATTATTTTATCAATTGAATATTGGACCTAAAAAATTATAGAAATAAAGATTACACTTATCAACAATTGCACTTGAAATATGAGTGGCCTCACCACTATCAGCCGATGATAAATTTTAAGTAGTCGAAATTCTATTTGCGAATTTATAAAATTCGTGCATTTTTACAAAGCCGTTGAAAGCACGTGCCCTACTAATTCTAATTTAAGTCTTCTAAATTCGTTTGGATTATTTTCTCAATATCGTCTGTGAATGGATGAATGGATATAAGTTGATTTTGGTAACAATTACAAGACAAGAAATGGAAGTTTAATTGACATACAAAACAATTTGTATCACCTGAATATTTGCTATAATGAAATATAATTTAATATTTTGACACTGCTTTTGTCGCCATATTTATCGCCATTATTACATAAGCTATTGTTAAAGTGTACTGAATCTGAATATAATATTTAGTAAGAAATTTCTCACTTGCGCGGTTCAAAAATAATTAACCTGCGTAAAATAATCAATGCTATTTTTTAAATATTGTTCTAAATTTTAACCTATTCACTTAACAGCAAAGGTGTAAATAAAAAAGTTGTTCAGAATTGATGTATACAATAAGGCCAATTTGGTTACGTAAATATTAATATTTCAAATTTAATAAAAACGAAATATGTTTGACATTTCATAAAACCGTTTTAGGGTTATTTATTTATTTGCCAGAAAAATGTAGAAATAAATAAATACCATTATATCATTACAATCTTGTACGAAAAAATAATGCAACACTGTAATAAATAAATCTAAATCTGTTTTGTGAACTGTCAAATTTTTTGGGCGTATTATAATTTTTCTAATAAATATAAATTTTAATTTGTTTGCTATTTCGTGAAACACTAACATTTAGCTAACTAAATGGCAGAATTTTGAGTCCCAGACGATTCACCGTTAATTTTTGTTAATTTTACAAGTTTCAAATTTGTTAGCAAGTAACAAATTATTTTTGTGTATTTAGAAACTCAATATATTTTTGAATATATTAATTATTAACATTTATTTTTATGTGCTTTTGACTAAATATTTTAGTAGGTAATTATATTGAAGCAGAACAAAAATCATTGTTATAATAAATTAAATTGTTACAAAGGATACAAACTTTCTTCTTTTTTTCTTTAACAGTTTGAAATTGATAAGTTAGCTAAATTTTCTTGTTATAATTGTCGAGTCTATTTGTTAAATTATATAAATCCAGTAAATAAATAAAAAAATTTCTTGTTAAAAATTCAGAATTGACAAAATTTTAATTTAACAATCATATTTGTTCAAATTGTTAATTTAACACAATATATTTGTCAATATTAACTGAAAATATTTATGACAACCGCAAAATTAACAAATCGCAAATTACATTTTTTACTGTGCATTAAGGCGGTAAATCTTTTAACTATCTTTTGGATAGTTATCATTTACTTAAGAATATAGTGCAATACACAGATGATAGCATATTTTTCAGGTGGTACGAATGCATTTGGGGTTGGGCTCGTATGTATGTTTTAACTAAGATATGATATGAGTTGGTGTGTCAGGTTAGGAAGGATTTCCCGGAATGAGTAGAATCGGGTGGAGTGGTGATGTGTACCTGTGTGTAATTTTCATCTTAGCAAGACGTCGTTCGAAAAGTGCGCCAATAATTGTCGGCTGTTACGCAAGGACTATCGCAGAAGCATGGAGTATGAAACGAAAGGCCAGTTGTCAGTGCAGAATAATAATGGGCTAGGTTTCTCATAAATAAATTAAACTATCAAGGTTATCCTAAACTGGTATCCGAAAGCCACATTTCCTGGTTTGCAACCATGCAATGGAAGGCAGTTTTGATGCTCACGAGGAAGCAGATTGTTATCTGTTAACGTCATTCTATGAATTACTGAAACTTGTTTCTTTTCTTCAGCGTCAACCGTTCTTTTCGTTTGTTATTTGTCTAAGAAGAAAATTAGTTTGATGGGAGGGATTGCGTATTTCTAATTTGTTGCTCGCAAATTTCAATCAACCAATCACCTGCTTCTATTTTCACAAAATGTCTAGTCATTTGCTAATTGAATATTGTAATTAGCTCTTATCATTAGAATATTCATTTTGATGTATTGTCAACCTTTTAATTTCATTTTTAACAAATACAAATAGATAAATTCCTACCTATCTTCTTCTTATGTAATGCGATAATAAAAGTGTCTGCAGTACGATTTTAATATTCATGATGCACCGGACGAAATATGTGCAGTTGGTATATACTTATTTTGTATGTAAAAATATGTGTTTGATATTGGAAAAGTCATTGTTTGACATTCTAATTTAACCTTAGGTTTTATACTATTTTAAATGCAATTTAAAAACAAGGACATTTCCGCAAAATAAGCAATTTCATGCAGTTTATATTTTCAGCTTTATATAGATACTACACTGCTGGACAAAATTATTGCACCACATATATTTTCTCCGTTTATTTTTGAATAGAATTCAGTATGAACTTTCCTTTGAATGCAATTGACAGAATAGTATGTATGGGATACGCTGAAAAGAAGGCAGGGGTCGTGTACTCGCCCCACGTTCTCTAGAGGAATCTGTTATACAAGAGTGCAAAGATATGCCTCAAAAAATGATTCAAAATTTTATTCGAAGCATGTGACGAACAGAACAAGCTGCTGTTAATGCAGGAGATGCTCATACGAAGTTTATCAATTATATGCCGGATGTAGAATTGAAATGTGGTGCATAGAGATTTCCATGTTATTTTTTTGATATTGTAAATTCTTACCTATTCATTTTACAAACAAAAGTGTAAATACAAAAATTGTACAAAATTTAAAAATGCATACAATGCGAAAAATGAAACGAAAACAATTTAACATTTTAGAGAAAAAATTTAGTTTTATTCATTACAGTGTTGTATTATTTTGTGTAGAAATTTCGTGAAAGATTGTAATGATAATGGCGAATTTAAGAGTTCATTTCTTTCTGGTAAATAAATAAATGACCCTAAACTGTTTTAGGAAATGTCAAACATAATTCGTTTATATTATAGTAATTTATTATTCAATGAGCAGGTAGTGCTATTACTCATGAGAATGAAGTTTGCAACACGAGCGAATGCGAATCCTCAACATTTCGTCAAATATTTGTTTTGAAATTATAAGATAATTAGAATTTTTGCTTTGACAAATACAAAAAACTCTTTGTTTATCAACATAGACAAATAGTAGCAACCATCGCTAGGCTACGTACTGTTATAACAAAATTTTTAAGTGATTTGACATTTAGCAGAAAATCTTAAAACCAATTAGTCAGCTACAGTTTAAGCTTAAATATAAAAATATTAATAATGAGAAAATTAGTGTCTTTTGCTTTTTATGTTTATAAAATTACTTAAAAATCATTTTGGTTTAACTCTTTTGACAGATAAGATTTGAATTTGATATAACGAATGAATAATATTAATTCATTGAATTGTCAATAGTATTTCATTAGCAACAGTAACAAAGGTCATTAATTGATAAACAACGGTTGAATTATGGATATATTATTTGACAGTTGTGGATAAAAATGTTTATGACCGTGTTAATATTGATTTTAATTTGTTTGATATATCGTGAAATACTAATATTTAGGTAACAGAAAAGAAAATGTTGCATTTTAGCTAAAACTCTGGGTATAGTCAAGGGTTCATAAAACATAAGTACGCTGTGTATCATGCTAAAAGTAATCGATAAAATACGAGTACTGAAATTAATTAGAAACCACTATACTTCAATTACTTCAACTAAGATACCCACGGAAAATTCGTAATGCTTGTAGATGTAATAATAAATGCAAGTGCATGTTAAACTAATTATTATAAACGCATAGGGAAGAACTTCCTTCTTCTGTGACAAATTTCCTGTAAGCAGTGAGGCTGTAAGTGTAACCAAGCCTACCTATTTTAAAACTCGCGTGTCAAACCGCACTGCAGACACGGAACACAATCGGTTCCATTGTGAGCGACTTTAAAATATTGCTTTCCCGAAATAGTACCGTGCCGTCTCCCTCGATCCTAATTAATCTAATTGCGCGCTCGCACCGCTGGGAAGAACATCACGAACTCAGAACCTACTTTTACTAAACCAAATCACAAATAAATCCAACCAAAACAATACGCATTTGCTAGTTGACAAAGCTCTCTGCTTTCGTTTATAGTGAAAATTAAATACGCGTCTTATCATCGTGAATGACAAATCGGTACAAAGACGATAATTTGGTGGAATGCCTACTGACTCATCTTCGTGTTCAAAACAATTTAGCTGCGTAATTTCTTCTATTTCGTTCATTTCCGTCAATAGTTTAAATATGATTAATAATTATTTTTCTGTAAAATGCAAAATACAAGCAATAATTGTTGCTACGTAATACGTTTTACATTTCGTGGTAAACTAAAATTCTAATGATTCTGGGAAAGCCTGAATATTTATCTGATTTTACAGCGTTTTCAAAACTTTTTAAGTCATAGAAAAATACGTCGTTACTATATTAAATTAAATTAAATTAATGTTAATTTCTTTTGCCACAATGTATTATTTTATAAATAGGTTGAACACCTTTTTAATACACCAGAGGAGAAATAGTGAAACAAGAAAACGAAAATATGGTTATCGATAATTATATAAATGGTATCCATATTTTATTTTGAACATATTAATAATAAACTGCTAGACAAAGTTATTGTAACACTTCTTTACAAAGTATTCATATTTTCGGTATATTTGTATGATTTTTAAAATTAGTCTATTGCTATTGTTTTTATATCGCTGTGGATTTTTACCTGTTCACTTTACAGTAAAAGTATAAATAAAACAGTTGTTTGGAATTTAAAGAAGCATGGTTACTTAAATATTAGTATTTCACGATATATCAATCAATATTTATTAGGAAACTTATAACACGCTCATAGAAAATTAAACAAAAACGAAATATGTTTGACAATTCATAAAACATTATTAGGGTTTATTTACCAGAAAAGGCTCAAATTCGCTTCTACGAAATGATGAATTGAATTGTGGAGTATGGGGATTTCAAAACTATTTTTGATATTGCTGCACTTTACAGCAAAAGTGTACATACAAAAGTTATTTAGTATTTAAAAATACATGCAATAAAGACATAGTTCCAGATCTATTTATTACGTGTCGTATTATTTTCTGTGGAAATTTCGTAGAAGATTGTAATGATATGGTGAATTTGACAATTCATTCTTTCTGTTAAATAAATAAATCTAAATCTGTTTTATAAAATCTCAAATGTGTTACAAATTTTCTAATATCTTTATACTGTGATATATGTTGAAATATTCATGTTAAGTTAACCAAATACGTCACCTAAATCGGCTGCGTACTGTTATGAATAATTAAACTCTTTTTGTGGATCGGTAATATGCTATTTTTCTGAAAATGAATTTGAATTTGACATAATGTTTGTTTATAATTGCAGTTATTAAATGTGTAATTTTTTACTCATATTGTCAACTTCGAAACATTTGAATTAGTATATTAAAGTAAAGTTTCAATAGTGTGTACGGCTGTCATCTCGACAGCATTCAAATCTGCAAAACGCCATAGCATGACTAAGTTGATATTGGCCTAGAAATTACGTAATCCAGGTTTCCAGATCAAAACCTTTCTGTTGGTTTTCATATTTCCTTCGTGTGTATTAGATGATGGCGGCGGCGGCGTCGCTGTGGTAAGCTGTCCACTAAGTGTTAACACCAAGTGGCGAGTATGTGTCGTTTGCGTCGGCGCGGCAAAATTAATTATGTGCCGATAGCTATTAGTCATTAGCTGCTGTAGGGCCCGAGCTCTGCCTCTTGCTCTTGCCTCTTGCCTCGCGGGACACGCTTACGTTTAGTTAAATGCTAATGCTAATTTATGAATACGGCTTGACGGCTCTTTCTTCTAGATACTGTCAGTCACCGGCTGTCGCTGCTTTATTTTATTTCAATCGTTGGAATGCCATTCGCGCCAGTAGGTGGGTCTTGACAAAAAATACTTTATAATCATAGTCATTACTGGATATACACTTGATTTGTGCTCGTGTTTGACATTCAAACTCTTTGTTTTAAGCGGCACTCTACTTCTAGCAAATGATACGAGGGTTGTCCAGCAAGTAAAGAACGATTTGGCATAACTAAATAAAAACGAAAGATATCACCACAAAACTTTATTTACAAAGTTACAGTACATTACTCTATTTTTCAATGTAATCGCTATAGCTGTTAAAGCATTTATTGTAACGTACTACTAGTTTTTCAATGACGATGTTACCCCTCTTCTAGTACCAAAAATCTGAGCCAGGATGTCACAGCTTGTTCGAGGTCTTCATCATTTGCGAACTGTTTTCCACCTAAAATTTTCTTTAGTTTTGGAAACAAGTGAAAATCGCTTGATGCCACATCAGTGAGAAATTTTTGGATTTTCTTTTTACCTCCCGCCACATTCTGTACGGGAGGTAGGTATAGGAATCATGCTAAAAAGTCGGTAGTGAGTTTTCAGTGGATGAGCACGTTTAGGGCTAGAATACAATTTTAATTGTTTCGCGATGATATCTGTTTGTGTGTCTTGTCAGTCTGAGTGGGTCCCTGGAGTTACGGTTTCTGAAAAACTACTAAACTGAAAATATTGATATTTTGTATATATCTATTGTATCTCCTTTGGAAGAGCTGATTAGTTTTTCGTGATAATTCAATAACCGGAAGTGGTAGTTTACTTGAAGTCCTATCAAGTTATTTTGAAATAAACTATATTTAAATCTGCAAACATATGCTTAAAAAAATGCTTCAAATAGAAGTTACAGAGAAATGTATTATCTACCACTTTTATCAAGTATTTTTAATAAAATAATTGTGTACAGCGTTAAAACTGAGCCTAAAACACTGCTCTTAAAACACCCAAAAACAGAGCTTGTGGTACCAGTTATAATGTTTAAGTAATTTAGCGGTAGATCTCTATCGAATTAAGTTTTTTCGTCTATCGCTGAGCAAACACTTATTGGAATGTCTTTGACAGAGTGTTGTAATACTCTCTAATTCCCAAATGGCATATACCTAGGTAAAGGTTGCTTGCAAAGCAATTTGAAGTGACCCCGAATCACAAACGCATCGCTGTTTAATATTCAATCGAAATTAGAACCAAATTTATAAATTTTAATGAAGTGCTCGTCGATTGCTGGTTTTTAGATCAAGGTTGTTGACAATCCAGCAAACTATAAACGCATTTGCATTCCAATTATTATTTACTTGTTGCGCTGGCTTCGGCCACTCGCTGCTATCTTCCATCACGAACTCTTCAAACCCTTACAACATTTCAAAACTATTCTTTGTGGATTACTTTACTACAACCCCAACCCCAAATGTATTCGTACCACCTAAAAAATATGTTATTATCAAATATATTTTTCTTCACGCTGTTATTGTCGCTATACAAGTTTAAATTATTACGTCATCTATGTATTGCATTGCACTCTTAGGTAAATGATAATTTTTCGATAGATATTTATAAGATTTACTGTCTTAAATGGGATAACAATAACTTTTCGTAAATCTATACTTAACGCATACTTCCACGAACCTTAAAGAAAATATTTTTAACCATATTCATAACATTGAATATGTAATTATTAAAAACATTATTCAATTACTTGTTGACTAGATTTATTACGTGGACTAATAAATTAGATCTGTTTTAATGCATATATGTTTATTTGACGCAGGTGAACCGCTCATAAAATATTGTTATAATGAGACATTTTTTTATAAATAATATACACTCTGAAAATTATTAATAAATTCCGTATTATAATTATATTTTATACGCGGTTCAGATCTAATTTATTAGCCCACAAAAAATCTGATCAATAAATAATTGAATATTGTTTTTAATCATTACACATTCAATATTATAAATATGGTTGAAAAATATTTTTATTTTGGTCCGTGGAAGTGCGTTACATGTATTGTGATTCCATTAAGACAGTAAATCTTATAAAAATCTATCGAAAAATTATCATTTATCTAAGAGTACAGTGCAATACTTAGATGACGCATTAATTTAAATTTGTACAGCGACAATATAAGTTTGAAAAAAATTATATTTGATTATAAAATGGTATGAATACATTTGGCTCGTAACTTTACTATAACAGTTATTAGTTACTATAATAGTATGCAAAATAATTTAGGTTTTCTGTATTAAAATATAAATATAATCGTTAAATATCTTCTGAATTTATTTTGTACGTAACTAGCAAAAACTTGAAAGCTAATTTAACTTGTTTCGACGAAGAGGGCTGTGCGGCGCCCGAGCGCAGTGCACTGTGCCAGACAGTCACTTGTTTCATGTGTTTTGACGTTTAAGTTAAATGGACGCTTGATTTTTTGTGCTGTTAATTTTCAATAAATTCGGTTATTTTGAAGTGAAACAAACACAATACTTTGTTTATTAGTGGGTTTAGCAACATTTACTTCGTTTGTTTGTTGATTTGTGATAGCAACGTGGACCTGCAACTATCAAAAGGCAAGGTAGGGTATACATATGTGTATATTATTAAGTTAAAGTTCCCTAAAATCTGTTTCTATTGTGTACGAAATAATAGGTAATTAAATAGTTGGCAGGCCGTGCTTTTTGCCACACGCACAATGTAAACTTCTTCTTGTCCCGTCTCTCTCGCTCTTGCACATCCGCCGTTTCTCTTCTTCTTCCACGAGTCCCTTCCCTGCTACTCGCAGTTCAACTGTTAATATATTCTTGTCCGTTGGCATGAGAAAAATACAGGTAGTTTCTTTATAATTACAATTTGATATTTGAACGCTGTAATATACTGTTCAGCGGATAATAAGCTCCTGTTAATTAACAAAGGAGCGGCAAATTGTGATGACGATTTACCGACTGTCAACAGCGGATTTTTTCAACTGAAAACACGTTTCATAGAAATTATTTATTAATTGTTTCTGTGTACTATAATATAAATAAGAAATAGTTTCAAATTTAATATGCTTACTATAAAAATATTATTTGCTGGGAACAAGGAAATATAATGGATTTAATTTTCTAATTAAGATTTGAAAATAAAATTTTTAAAATATAAAATACACATAAATACAAATTTTAAAAATAAACTGATCATAAGGTATTGTGTTTTAAAAATAAATATATCATCACCCATTGTGGGTATGGTACTCTGCTTACGCAGATCTTCGTAAGTGATATATTTTAGCGTATGACGTGCGGCTACCAGCCGTCAAATCATAGCCCCCAAAGATGTTGGACGGAGAACCACAAGGGTAAATTTAAAATGGCAATTACAACGTATCTGTGTTTCCCCTTTAATTAATTTAATTTATATAGATACATGTATTACCATTTCACGTCTTCGGAATAAAATTATATTATTGAATATTAGTTATTTACGATACAAGTACGTAAAGCTAGTCTTTAGTCACGAATGGTAGAGAGTGTTTTAAGACCCCTGAGTGACTAAAGACGCTTTACGTATCTGTATCTTACAAAATTTTATCTACGATATAATGAAAAACCCCAAAAAATATTAAAAAAATATTTTTATTTATGAAGTAGGATCACAATAATAAATGAGAAGTTTGCCATGATAACAAAATTTTTGCAAATTTGGCGTGTTTAAAAATTTTAATCACTCGTTGCTTGGCAACCCGTAACTGCCCGTGACTAATGGGATCGTGTTACTAAACAACCGTTTTACAAACTTGAAACTAACAGTTAAACATCAATTTTACACACTATCGTAGATAAAAGTATTTTAAAACAAGCAATCAGTTTTGCTGGCTAACAACTTGAGTGAAAAAATAAATACACTGGCTTATACAGCTTAGGAAGGGGTACGGTTGGTAAAATAAAATTATTAGGGGGATGTGATGGCGGGAAATGAAAGTTATATTTTCTTAAATGAAAAGAGGAAATTTTTTTATTGGAATAGATAGCTCGAAGTATTTCCTTTACAACGATAAAAAAAATACTTCCTGCATCTAAAATTAAAAATGAGGTCACAAAATTCAAAGAAACATTAACATTTTTAATATTGAAAATAAAATTTTAGGTAGGCCGTGGAACAAAACAAAGTTATTGTTTTTATTGTTGATACTCCTGTCATCAATTTGTCAACAATTGTTGTCAATGCAAAGCCATTGTTGACATGAATTTCAATAATAAGAACAATAACTTGCTTTGTTCGACGGCCTACCTAAAGTTTTATTTACCTTACATTAATGTTTTTTTGAACTTTGTGACCTAAATTTTAATTTTAGATGCAGGAACATGTTATATAGTTGAAAAAGTTCCACATTCCATTTAAGAAAATATAACTTTCATTCCCCCCAATCACATCAATTATATTTATGGTAAATTGAAAGTATTTGAATTGTAAGAATAGAAGAATAGCAATGCTGGTAAAAATGAAATGTTTGGTTCTGCACGAAAATGCAGCAGTTTTCTAATCAAGTGTGGCCAGATAACCTAATCCACTTTCGGTAAAATGTGAGAGATATCTGTAGAAGCTCCGTCATTGTTTGGCGTTGCAGTTTCGTCCACCATTTTGAAGTGTCCTACATAACAGCCACGGCTGAGAACATTATGCTATCCTAGACATTGAGCGCGTAAATGTCAGATAGCAAAGCAAAGCATTCACAGCGCCAAACAACCAACACACATGACTCTATATACACAACACAACACAAACTACAACATAATACATACTTTCATTTAGATTTGCAGATTTCAAAATTAGAATTACTTGATAATACACTATGATTTATAATGCAATTGTTACAGTGAAATAATATACCAGCTTAGAATCATATCATTTGGCCCAATTAATACTCTTAGAAAAAATAAAAATTGTTGTACTTGCATCTTAAATTCTGTTATTTTTAAACATATTTTGAGGAAAAATAAACATACAGATTTCAATTGGCCCAAAGATATTGGCTGGTTCCACGAACTCTGTTTTTGAATCTAATGACAACAAAATATAGAAAAATGTTCCAAATAAAAATTTTATATTTTTTTGATTCCAATGAAATCTAATCTATCTCATTTATTTACTAAGAAATGTCTAAAAACCCTGATAGGCCTTCAAATAATATAGCACTCACTGTTGATGAATAGTTCCCAAAATCTAATCAATTCGTAACATATTAGTACATTATACATTAAGGGAGAGAAGTGTATGTTTTTTCCCGCGAAGTAAATTTAAGTACGAGGCATAACCGAGGGCTACAATATTGCAAGGGAAAAATACACTTCTCTCCTAAGCTGTATTTACTCGTATACTATTTTTTGCACTACTCCTATATTTTTGATGGTTTTCATGTATTTAAAAATTATTTAAATTGTAACATAACTCTTTTCCTCACGACCAACGGTAGATAAAGTGCTCAAATCTCCCGTAGATATAAAATTGGCTGTTTCTGTAATGATTTTGGTACCATAGAAACCAAGTTTCTCTCCTGGTCGCGGAAAAAACATAATTTCTTCTTTATATATGTATGTGCAGGAGGTAAAATGATATCAACTGGACCAAATGATATAATTCTGGGTTAGGAATTTAATAAATTCTTTTTAAATAATTTAGCAAAATTTAATTATAATACAATATTTTTTATAAATTAATTCAAAAGAAATATAATTTCATCGTTAGATGAATAGGTATCCGATATAAATATGTAACAAGAACAATACAATTTTATATCTGAATAATTATAATAAAAAATTAATAATAATATTACCGGTATACTTTTATAAATACAATATGAATGAATTAAACATGGTGGAAGCGGTGCAACAGAAATTAGAATGCGTTGAAATATGTGTTGACGGAACATTTTTATTTGCTCCCCGTGAAAACGCATTAAATAAGATCCAAGTGGACTGTGCAAATGACAAGGATCAGCGAAAGATAAATATTGTAAGTGTATTTTATGAAAAACACGACGCGTGAATAAGAGCAAACAAGTTTACGTATCGTAGATTGCAGCAGGCAAGTTCAATGACTTTTTATTATTTGTAGCAGCGAAAAACAGCAGGGCAAGGGGACATTGATAAAAAATAAACGTTAACTAAATAACGAGATGCGATAAGCGAGCGAGAATTACTGATAGCATTGGCCACGAATCGACACAAAAATATCTCGTCTGACTGTTATTTGGAAAAAACTCTTATCTTTCTACTTCAAAGAATTGTGTAAATTGCGTTGCGAAATCTCATATAAATGTCATTGTATTCCTACCATTCCACTTCTTCGCAACTATGAAAACTATTATTTTTCCTCTAATAAATAAATTATCTTACCATTTACTCATGTCAGAGTGCGGCAAACTGTCCAGAACTCATGGAAGATCTCCGTGTACGTTTTATTTATGTTGTGGTTTAAATTAAGCAACAAGGAAAGTTTTTTAAAATGTTATTATTGAAATAATCGTTGTGTGTATGAAACAGATCTGATGATAACAACTAGATTATAGGTAGTTTAAGTAAACATAAAATTATAATTACTCGTTGATATCAAAATTCGTAGCTGTAATTGTAAAATGTAATATTTCAACATACAACCTATCGCAAATTAAAGTTTTGTTTGCAAAAGATATAAAAGTTTGTTTCTAAAACAGATATGTATATAATTATAAGTTCTGAAAACGTTTATCGTTTAGAAAATATGACAGCAGATTGCTCTATTCCCGTTATTATCGATGGTGGGTTGTTTGTTTGTGGGAGTTTATTTGTTTGATTTCTGCGACGATCGTCGACGTACAAGTGGACAGCTTTAATAATTCTACAGACAAATGCCAAAACGACCGATCTGTTCAGCACCGCGCGCCATTTTAACCCTTTATTAATTCATTCTGCAAGTACCCACTACATAATTGAAAAGAAATTACCTCTATGAATTTACCATGAATTAAATATTCTTAAGTAATACAATATAATAAATATTTCTCCCTTCCTTGAGTGCCCGGATTGCTCTTTAAAAAATTATTGTAAGCGTACGCATAATCAATATGTTATTGAAAACGTTAAATTTTAATATAATATTATAAAATTCAAATTCAAAAATCGGCCATGGAAATTTAGACAAAAACGAAACTTATTTGACATTTCAAAAGTAGGTTAAAATTTATTTATTTATTTAACAGAAAGAAATAAAAAGGAATTCTAAAATTCGCTATTGTATCATTACAATCTTCTATGAAATTTTCACAGAAAATAATACAACACTGTACTGTAATAAGTAGAACTAAATTTGTTTACTAAAATGTCAAATATATTTCATTTTTGTTTAACTTTCCATGGCCGTATTACATTTTTTAAATAAAGTGAATAGGTAAAAATTTACAGCAATATTTAAAAAATAGCATTGAAATATCTATATTCCACATTTCAAATCTACACCCTGTATGAAAAAAGTTGTTCAAAATTTAAAAATGCATCCAATAATGCCTATTTTGTTAAATAAATATTAGTATTTCACGAAATATCAAATTTAAATCAATATTTATTAGGAAAAGTTAGCAGACGAAAAATATTTGACATTTCATAACAATTTTAGAGTTATTTATTTATTTAACAGAAGGATATGATATATTCGCCATTATATCATTGCAATCTTCTACAACATTTTTGCAGAAAATAATACTGTTTTGAAATGTCAAATATTTCTCGTTGTTGTTTATGGCTATATTACAATTTTTATCGTGAAATACCAACATTTTGGTAACCAAATGGGCCTGATTGCGTGCATTATAAAATTCTGGTCAACTTTCGTATTTACACTTTTGCTGTAAAATGAATAGGTAAAAATTTACAACAATATCAAAACAACAGCATTAAAATCCCTATATTCCACATAAATGGTATAAAGATACAATTTTCACTTCCGAAATATAAACAATTTTAATGATAGCGCACAGAGATTAAACTATACATAAATATAAATCTTATTCTAAATATTGTTGTCTGCATATTTAATTTAGTTATTGTAATGTTTAAGTAAATTTCATCATGGAAACTTGTATTTATTTCTGAATAATATACATAATTTCTGTGTTTCATTCTGGTAGAATATTTTAAAATCTAAATGAGAAATAAAAGTTGTGCAATATATCAAAATGTTTTAGTTGTATTAACCTTGTAAAAACAAACAGCAATTGAAGTAATTTGTAAAATGTGTGTCAAGCAGGCGAAACAATTAAAAATCACTTAATTACAAAATATTCATTTACTCTAATCCCAACCCAAGTATGGCGAAAAAAGGTAAAAATGAATTTCACGGAATAAGTCAATTTGTCAACCTAGTTTACTTTCAAATTTGCTATTTAGATGACGTCACCAAATAAACAGCCGCGGAGTCATTAAAACTGCGATATCCTGCGCGCAGAAGGCCATGGAAGTGGTAGTGGTCTTTCGTCTTTGCACAAATCTGGCGCGTAGGCGCAAGACATGTTACACCTGAGTAGATATTTTGGTCATGGTTTCGAAAACTACAACTCCCAGCGAATATTGGCGACTTTAGTTTCTCTAGCGATAGCGATGCCGATTGCAAATGACGCCTAAATATCTACTCATTTATAATTATATACTACACAGACTTCACACATATCTTAATAACAATATTAGGTAATATTTGAATCTTAAATGAAATAAATATATTATGATGTCATTTATCCATTTCTAGATATGGCTCTCTGCTTACAGATGTCGGTATACCGGATGTAAAATTGAAATGTGGTATATAGGGATTTCAATGCTATTGTTTATTTCTGTTATTTTTTTCCTATTCATTTTACAGCAAAAGCGTAAATACAAAGGTTGTTCAGAATTTAAAAATGCATACAATAAGGAATATTTTATTACCTAAATGGTAGTATTTTACGAAATTAAAAACAATATTTATTTGAATAATTGTAATACAACACGCAAAAAAATTTGTACACTGTTCCAACACTAGGTAGAGTACCATCGAGTCCACACTATTTTTAGTGTTAAATTTAACACTATAAATAGTGCTTTCACATTTACTGGGTTTGACTTAGTGTGAAAATCATTTTTTGTTAGAGTTAAATTTAATACTAAAAATTTTAACACGGGCCGATTTTTTTCTGTGTACTATGGAAAATTAAACAAAAACAAAAAATATTGACACTTCAGAAAACAGAAAATATATAAAGTGCGGTTACCAGCCGTCAAATAACGGCCTCCAAGGATAGTAGTGGTGGAGGAGCCACATGGGTAATTTTTTGTAGCGAACATTTTCGAAATTTAATTTTGAAATTTTTCGGCTGTCAGGATCGAACCCAGGATCTTATGATCAACAGAAAACAGATTTAGATTTATTACAGTATTGTACTGCTGCAGTAATTTCGCAGAAGATTGTATTAATATAATAGCGAATTTGAGAGTTTATTTCTTTCTGTCAAATAAATAAATAACTCTAAAACTGTTTTATGAATTGGCAAATATTTTACGTTTTTGTTGGCCGTGTTTATAAGTTTCCTAATAAATATTTATTTAAATTTGATTGATATCTCGTGAAATACTAATATTTAAGTAACTAGTGCTGAAATACCTTTTCAGTACATGTTGTACACAGTACTATTCAGACAACCACAATTAAGTAAAAAAAAAGCTAGAAAATTTACATAAAAATATTAAAACAGATTACGTTAGTATGATTGCTATCAGAATTCACTAAAAATTATATAGAAATCAGGGTCTAACTTTCTTAATCCGTGTAAATTCAGCAATTTATCTGTAACTGTCAAACTTTTAATTACAAATTTTTAGGTTAGTTCGCTCAGTTATCGCAGCGTGTGATAAAATCATATATCACACAGTTGCGGACGCATCTGATTTGCTAATGAGCTTTCATATCACACAGCATTGCTAGTGATATGCAATGACCAATTTTCAGTAATAGTTAAGCGTGAGAATTTATGTATTTTCATAATGGTCATCGGAAAAGGGTATTATTGCATGTTTCTTTAAATTCTAGACAAATTTTGTATTTATATTTCATTGTACAGTAATATCAAAAAAATAGCACTGAAATCCCAGTGTATATTATTTTGTGGCAACAAGACTTTCTAAATATGAATTGATAGGTTTTCAGCATGAGTGTAATTTATCAAGACGGTTGTTATCTGTACATTTTGTAGACATAGGTAATATTACGTTGAATCTATTGGTAGCGGCGTGATATATGGATGCAAGTAATTAAAAGTAGTTAAGCTAAGCCGATGATGAATGATTTTTATCAGTTTTTTATGTGGCAATGAAAAATATTTTGGTGTTGTTATCGCGTCTAAAGTTTAAAGCCTGCTCATTTTTATAAGTGTTGTGGTAGGTCATAGACCCAGATGCTGCGGTCGCCCGCTTCAATCCTGCTCGCTGCAGCCAGCTTCGTCTCACTCATACGGCCATGCGATTTGCTTGATCAACTGTAAACGTACTCGATTGTTATTTTTATCTAATCGAAAAAAATTCGAATCGTGTATTTTTTGTTTATTTTGTCTGGAGATATCAGCAGTGCAATTTGTTTTGTTGGTGTTATTTGTCGTAGCGGGAAATTGTTGTTTGCCAAAGTTTACTGTTGAAACCGATGAACTAATTGATAGGTAGACGTTCGTGTGACCTGAAGGTAACTTTCAGTATTTCTCACGGTCGTTTTGTTTATACTTGTCAATTATCTCTTTGCTTTTTATCATCGATTCACACCGAAAATATAGATTACGATTAAACTCATCCAAAATATGACATATCTTTTTTAATTTACAATTATTTACCTGCGAGCTCAGAATCATATCGTTTGCTTCAAATGAGACTTTTAGAATAACTTTAAAAAATTGTTCTAATTTTACAAAGGGTTGTTGTACTCAATATGTTTGTATCTTAAGGAAAAATAGCTACTGAAATGATAACAAATCAATAAAAATCACTAACATAAAGATTTAATTTGGTCCAGAAGTATTGGCTGGTACCACGAACACTGTTTTGTAATCTGATTTTAAATAAAAAAATCTACATCTTTTTGATTCCAATGAAATTTCCTTTATCTTATTTATTTACTATGATATGCCCCAAAAACTATGATAGGCCTTCAAATAATCTAGCACTTACTGTTGATGAATTGTTCCAAAAATCTAATCAATTCGTAATATAAACATAATACCTCCCTTACATATATGTATGTATGGGAGATAAAAATGATAGAATATGGTGAATTAAACAATTTTCCTTTGTATGATTTTAACTGGGCCAAATAATATGTTTTTGGTCAAAGTTTTCGTTAGTGAGTAAGCATGTTCTTAAGCCCTTAGAATATATGAATTCACTATTTTCAAGATGACGTCTGTATTAGACTAATTTTTCGTTCCTAATTACTTCAAATTTAATGGAGCTATAAACGTTAAATTTTAAATTATATATTAGACGTTCATGTTATTAATTCATCAACCGAAAGTTTACTTGAAGTCCTGTCAGGTTTTTTGGGCATCTCAGTAAATTTTGTTGTAATAAAGAAATACATTTATTTTAATTTTTCATCTTCTGCACTATTGTACAAGTAGCTCAAACACTACTTAAATTATTAAAATTGTGAATAAATTTTTAAATTTAAAGGACAACTATATTATATTATGGAGTAAAACCAATAAAATTATGACTGTCAAAATAAGGACCACCTAATACAAAAAGTTTAAGTTCTCGGAGCATAAAGATACTCGATTGTAATTCGTTAATTTTTGTTTTATACAAAATGTGAGGAAGTCTTTTGAATTCATGTTGAACATTTACTCAATGGTGTGTGTATGTGTATTAAGTTCAATACCTCATGAACTATAATAGATAGAGTAACTTCATAATTATTAGTTTCAGGACAATTTGTAGAGCTGATTAGATATTGGTAGAAGTTTATTGGACTCACAAAACAATTTCAAATATAGAATTATCCACGAAAAAAGTTTCAAATGCAAAATATTATTGTATAAGTATAAGAATTTAACCTTTTTGTTCCAAAATTAATTCAGACTGAATACGTATTTAGCGCTTAAAACGTTGTTTGTTTTTGTCCAAATTTGGAGATGCAACCAGGGTGCCGAAAAAGTTTTGCATGTTGCCGGGTGGGCCACTAACAGGCGCACATTTTTACGATTTTTGTATATCTGTCAAAAACTATGTCCATAATTATTGGATAGTTTAAATAGTAATAATTTATCAGAGTGGTAATAAATGTAAATGTTTAAACAAAATACAAGATGAATGTTAGATGAACAGGATACAATTCCAAACAACACTTATAATAATTCCAGCGACGACGGATGAAACTAAAAAATCTAGCAATTAAAATTCACAAGGCGTACCATTAGTAGGTATGACAGAATCCGGCGTTCATTTAGGAATCTAACAAGCAAACAGGCGGAGAGAGACGGCGACACTGGGCAGTGTTAGTTCGCGGAAACGTAAGAACTTTTCTTCTGGCCAACACATTCGAAATTAGTTGGTTTTAAACCGGTATGTTACGTGACTGATGACTGACATGCACTTCCACAATTTATATGGATTCGTATTTCAAGTTTCATGAGCTGTGCATTCTTTTAGAACGCAAACAAACTGACAGAAACATCATTTTAACTATCCAAATATTGTTTATATTATTATAGATCAAAATTCAGTTTGCTTATTAGTCAAGCCTTAATATACTTAGTTCATCTGTACATAAATATATTATGAGAAAAAAATCCATCATATGAAATACATAACATCACGCTATATCCCACTCAGTGGGGTAGCGCCAATCCAGAAACACAGTCAAGAACCAATCATCTCCTTCAAACATTCCTATCTTGATACATCATTTTGATAGCTAGTCCTCAATTTGTTTGGAAGAGGTAGTTTACTTGAGAATGTATCAATTATTTGGAAATATTTTTTCTATATTATGTACCATTTACAAATTGAAATCAATGAGAAGTTATGTGCTGGAATATCAGATTTTTCATTTAAAATAATATGTATAATGTTGTAGTTGACATTGAATATTTTGTAGCTATTTTGCAATGTGCATTTCCGGTGTTGATAAATTTAATTTGATAATATCTTAAATTTCAAGGGTGTTTGATTACACTAAAATGATAACAATTATAATTAGTATACCACATACGACTATTATTATTATATTATTAAATTTTTTTTCCGAAATTGATACTAAAGTATACGATATGACTACGCGAAGTTAGACAAAATAGTAGCTGAAGTTAAACTTTAACTTTACAGACTTATGTCAAACTTGAATTACAAACCTAAAATAACAAACAAAACATTCTATAATACTATTGGCGAATTTATTTATTATTTACGTTTCATAATAATTTATCGGAGTTAATGCAGATCACATGTAGAATACGTCTAAGAACATATAAAAAATAATACAAATTGTAACCAAATTTGACACTTTGACAATACTTTTGTTATCACAGCCATCCCGGTCGCAACAGTTAGCTGACATTTTACAAATACATAATGCTATTTATTTATGTTTTCAATTAATAATTTAACGATTATAATGTATACCTCGGCACTAAAATATTTTTTATTACTCATATGGTTTATTCCATATTCATAATGAAAAATTAAACTTTAATGTCTTGATATACAAATAAATATTTTTGAACAGAAAATATATATTGAAATAGAAACGTATCATGTTGAATGCGGACCAGGTAAATTTAAAATGAATGTGTGATTGAATCACAACAAAAATCGAAGTCATGGCGGGTAATTTGCTCCAAGTCGCGGTCGCGATTTCATATCACAACAGAGATACGAAAATTACTTAATACTAGCACACACATTAATGTTACATTAAAGTATCGTTAAATGTATTGTTTACGTGCGTTTTAGAAATTATCCTACTAAAAAATTAAATTGTGAAAGCGCATTATAATTATGCTCTGCGCATAAAAAATTTAAACATTGTTCTAAATTTTAAATATGTTTGCATTGTGCAGCATTTTACATTTTCCACAGTAAAAATGGAACTACTAAATTAATATTTCATTTATTACGTTTTAAATAGACATGCATGCAAAATATTATTCATAATCTAATCAATAGGAATTAGACTAGATTTGATATATTTATCTGTATATGTAAGTGGGTGACATTATTTTCAAAATTCCTTTTTTTAATTTGGATAGTTTAATTAAATAAAATGTTCTAATATTATTATTTTTTTTTTTAATTTCGACTAAAAGTTACATTGAAATACACTTTTATTTGAAGTATTAAGAGTATAATTGAAAAGATTGTTAAGGACGAAGATAATTATGAACCAGAAGAAATTGCAGATGCTGCAAATAATGCAACATAATATTTTATCAACATATGTATTCTCAAATTCAACATTCTAAATATTGCTGTATATATTTTTGAGATAGACAGTAGTTTTATCATATCATTATTTCGTATATATTGTGTAGAATACTTGCAAAATCGCGGATCTAAATATCACTCCTCAGGATTTATCAGGTTTAGCCTTACTTGCAATCGTATAAAAGTTCGCTGGTTGTTAGATTTTATATTCGACTCTGATTATAAATTAACTGCATCGACTGTGCAAGTCACTCATTTATATTTGGTGGGAAAAATTTGGTTAGTTTAAAAATATAGTAATACATGCTTTGAAATAAATGAAAAAATTCTGTAGGTACAATTCCATCAAACTGTGACAACTGCTGTCAATCACTTTAACTGTAACTATGTTAATTACACATCCCTTTGTACACTGATGAAAAATAATAGTTATCCATTTCCAAAAATAAACCTTTTATTCTCATTTATTCAAACACGAATTCATAATGTACTTAACTTTGTTAACAGTGGGCTAAATAGCTCCGTGATAACACATCGGGCTGTGAATCATAAGATCTTCGATTCAATCCTCACAGCCAACAAATTTTCAAATATAAATTTTCAGCACATAAAATTACCTCTGCCTCCTCCACTACCATTCTTGGAGACCGTGATTTGACCGCTGGTAACTACACTTTCCGAAGACATGGGTTAATGGTGTGATAAAGAAATAATTCTTATAAAAATTTTAATCCAATTACTTCGGTTACAAAACATGAAAAATAAAATATAATTACAGACATAGATGCAAAATTTGATACCATGTAAACGTTCATATTGCGCCCGGTATATCTCAGAGTACATATTCTGATAAATTTTGTTTTTTTAAGAAAAATGTAGAAAAATATTAACTAGTATATGTACCATGAGCCCTGATGTTTTTGGGTGTTTTGGCCTCGGTTTTAGCGCTGTACAATGTTCCAATATTATTTTATAAAAAAAATACTACAAATAAAAATTGATAGATAATATATTTCTCTGTAACTTTTATTTGAAGCATTCTTTTATAAAATAAGTTTAGAACATTGTACAGCGTTAAAACCGAGAATAAACCTAAAAACAGAGCTCGTGGTATACCAGCCATTATGAATAATTTTTATTTGAAAGTTTGGTACCATTTAGAAATAAAAAAATTCTGGAAAAATGAGTTTTGCTTTCATTTGTTGAGGTTCCTATCATATACGAGCCCAGAATCATTTCATTTGGCCCAGTTAATAACATACAAAGTAAAATGGTTTAATTCATCAAATTTATAGTATTTTTACCTTACGCACATACATATATGTAAGGGAGGTATTATGTTTATGTTACGAATTGATTAGATTTTGAAAAACAATTCATCAATAGTAAGTGTTAGATTATTTTAAGGCCTATCTGGGTTTTTGGGGCATATCTTAGTAAATAAATGAAATAGAGTATACTTCATTGGAATCAAAATCATTTTTATTTATTTTGTTGTCATCAGATTCAAAAAAGAGTTTTTGTGATACAGTCAATATACTTTTGAGCCAAATGAAATCTATATGTCAGTGATTTTTGTTAATTTGTTATTTTCCTTCAAAATATTTTTAAAAATAACAGAATTTAAGACACAAATTATTTTGAGTACAACAATTTTCCATTTTTAAGATCTGAACAAACTGTCACTTTTTACTTTATTTGTTTTCAATAAATGCACATCATTTCAAATTATTTTATAACAAATTAAAAAATTTGATTGTTATTTGGATAACTTGATAAAAATTTAGTATGGATGTAAATTGAACTGGACTTTATAATACCGAGTATTAATTGGGCCAAATGATATGATTCTGGGCTCGTATTAGAAAAGATGTAAAATAATATTTATTTGAAATTTTTTTAAAAAATTGAAATGCTGAAATTTACTGAGATGACATGAAGTGTAGGTTTATATCAGATTGTATAAAATGGTATAATGGGTTTATTTGTAGACAGAATAGCAACCGGTGGCATTTGTTATAGAGTTATCAATAGCAGAATTTCACAAGTGAAAAATTCGTAGCACAAATTTGGCCGCTGATAGCTCGCAGAGCAGCCCTCATGTATTTTATCTGAACGTACACACAGACGGACACAAAGCAACGACACACACACGTACGACGCACACATGCAGCCGGTAAGAGTGTCAAGGTCGCAGCTAGATATGCACTGCTCGTTGCAATTGCATTCAGTGCAGTGAATGCAACGCCGGCGGTGCAGCTTGCATAGCGCAGCGCAAACCCACAGCCGACAACGTAATCGTAACGCCGTAACGTGCGACGCCGACGATTCGACAACAAATTACGAATTTGTGGCAACTAACACACAAGTGATATAGTTTATACATTATGCGGTACAAATTTTGTGCTACAAGAATCACATTGTGAATTACACGGTGAGCCATTATTTATTTATATTTATCCGCTTTATTATTTTATGTTTACTTTAGTTTCGTTTCGTACCTATTTACAACTTATTGTTTACTCGTCACTAATTTGATGTTTTAAATTTAGAGTATTGTTATCTAATCTAACGTGTATTTAAAGTTCTTTTTTGTAGAATTAGTAGACATTACGTGTATGTCATGGTCGCGAATACTGAACTAGTGCATCTTCCTACGCTCCAAACAAATCAATTTATAGATTCTCACTATTCTTTACAAAATCGCCGCCAATTATTATTATTCATATCAGTAATATCTTTGAATGCATATAATTACTTCTATTATTTATCTAAACTAGTAAGTTTTTTGGGTGTGGCACTCTACTAGAAGCAGATCGCGGTAAATATTTTTGCGCGTACACTTGTGAAACCCTAAAAAGTGCAATTTTAAATTTGATAACTGTGGTGATCACGAATTATATCATTTGGCCCAATTCAGACTTCTAGAATAAATTGTTCTGATCTTACAAATGGAAAATTGTACTCAATTTATTTGTATCTTAAAGGATAAATAAATACACAAATTTCAATTGACCCAAAGGTATTGACTAGTATCACAAACACTGTTTTTGAATCTGATGACAACAAAATATAGAAACATGTTTCAATTTCAATGAATTTTTATCTCATTTATTTACTAAGATATTCCCTGACAGGCCTTCAAATAATCTAGCACTTACTGTTGATGAATTGTTCCCAAAATTTAATCAATTCGTAACAAACATAATATGTATATGCGGAAGGTAAAAATGATATAAATATGGTGAATTAAACAATTTTCGTGTGTATGATTTCAACTGAGCCAAATGATATGATTCTTGGCCCTTACATTTTATTATTATTGAGCGATCTTAACTGCTGAGGTTATATGGCTCCTCGGAACCTCGTTTTCGGTGGTGTGACAACGGCACACAGTGTTCGCTGGTATGGGTCGCAACACGGTCACCCATCCAACTACTGACCGCGGACATCATTGCTTAACTTACATTACATATTTATTGTATTTTAAATGAATGAAATCGAGTCGACTGTTTTCTTAATATCTTAGCTGTTGAAAGCAGTAACGTACTATAATTATAAGTATGTTATCTACAGTGAGTACACTCACAAATAAATTAGTAGTGATAGTCTCAAAATATTTAGTATTTGTAAAAGGGTCTTAAAATATGTTTGGGTTAATTTGTAAGAAGCAAGCTTTTATTGGAAAGATGAGAAGCAAACAGTAGTTGTGGCTGTCCGCCCCCTGCCGCTCTGCCGGCAAAACAGTTGTCTATCCGCGGTTGTCTAGCATCCAGTATGGTTTGGAGCGTGAGCGTGGGGCCGTCGCGTCGCCGGACCCGCCATGAAAAACTAATAAATATTCAATCCTTGTACAAGTTTCTGTTTAAATGTGATTATGCGGTATTATTATATTTTGCATTTCCGCTTAGTGTGAAATTGGTATTCAAAATAACAAAATAAATCAAAATTCAAATTTTATATGGTTTTGAATAGAATCGCTATTAAATATTAATAGTATGGAATAATGTCACATACGTGGTTCATTTGTTCTTTTGTGTTTGGAACGCACTTTGACATGCATTACTTTCAAAATTTTATTTCTCAGTCGTGACTCCGCGAAATTTTAAACGAATTGTCACTTTGCCCAATTTACAAATTATAATATTAGCTTCTATTGTCCACTGAAATTGATACTCACAAGTTCATGGTTCATGGAATAGAGTTATTTAAAATTGTAATATATCATTTCAGTTCGGTACTTTATGAATGCATTTACATTGCTAAATAGACCAACGAGGAGATGTCCAAACGGCATTCTAATAATCAAGTGTATTTTTACAATGGACAATAAGACAATATGACGGCAAAGGTCAACACACAGCAAACTTGCAAAATGTTAAACAAATGAGAAGTGAGCAAATAATGAGTAAATTGCGTATTACGAAACGTGCACTCATTTTGGACTATAGGCTGTAATAATATTTTTCTACTCTGATAAAGATGAAGATGATTACCTAATTAATTAATTAGCAGATAGTATTTTACCAAATAACACTTTATAACTAGTTTTCTAGAAGATTTTGAAATTAATTTAAACAGCATGTAGGAAATTATTCCATCATGAACTTTGCGATTATTTATAATTAAATACAAGAAAACGACAAATAAGATTACTGTATATGTATATATGTAAACTACGAAATATTTAACCACAAAATATGTTTATCGCTGACAATTTTTACATACAAAACTGTTTATTTTTCTGAAATACAAGTTTTTTACAATAACCTTGTCTAAAAATAATCAATAATTTATGAATAAACAATGTTTTTATCGTTGTACACCGACTATAAAATAATTACCAATATTTAATTGCATCGTTACCGCCAGTTTTAAGTGGAAAATGAAAAATATTTTATAAATCAATAACTATCACTAAAATTTATTGATGATTAATCATTTTAATTTGTCCACAACATAAACTCGCGCTAAATCATATAATTTTTAATATATTTATACTTGTAGCTATCTAATTTAATTAATAAGTTTGCATCAAACATTTGAGATTATGTAGAAATAAGTAGATTGCAATAAGAAGCGAAAAATTAGTATACAACATGCAACATGGATCGAGTAGAACGTGTATACTAAAATATACATTAATCTTTACCTAATTCATCAAGAAAATAAATTTACAATATAAATATTAGGAATTCCTATAAATTTAATTAGTAGTTTACCTCTCGCTTAACTCTAGTAAATAAGGCATTGTTTTAGTAAATTTGGTAATGAATTTTTCAATGAATAAGGACGTTTTAGGATTCCTACAATATGATTTTACTATTTTACTGTATGTGTGTGTGTGTGTAACTCAAATATTATAATACCAAAAAATATAATTTTGTGTATTTTTGCTTTTTAAATTTATATGAAGAGCTAATAAGATTTTGGATAAAATTGGTCAACCGGAAGTAGCAGTTCACTAGAAGCCCTTAACAGTTTTCCGTGAAAAAACACGGTTAAATTTAATTTTTCAATAATTTATCTTATTCTGAAAATTGTAGAATATATTTAATTTTACATCTGTTTGATTACACTTATTTTATTAATTTTGATTAGATTTAGAGATAATAAAATATAAAGATATTAAATTTTATAAATCTTGCATTCTATGTACACCATGGAAATACTTAAAGAATTTAAATTTTTTTACGGAATAAGACATGTCATTGTGATTGTGAAAGCTGTTTTCTTAGTGAAATATATGTCAAAAAATGAAATAAATATACGAAAGAAAATTTAATTTCTCAAATATTAATAGGAAACAAACAAATTGGAAGGTATTTTTCTGTATCCTCAAATACTATTTTATTTTTGTTTAAGGGTTGTATTGAGCGAGAGGTTATGTGTCGGACACATTAGATTTTTTTTAAATATTCTAAATTATTTTATGATTGAGATTTGCTATTGGGCATTGAGTATTTGGGCTACGTATTATTATATTATATTTTTTGCATTTAGTCGAGTCTTTAATGACTTATTAAAAATAAACAGTATAAAGCACCTGGCTCGAGAAAATAACGATCTTAAACACTGACATATTGTAAAAAAATACAATTTTGAATAAATTATAAAAAGTCTGTGAGCCATGTTGCAAATGTCTACACCTTGCAAAACCACAAAATGGTTTCCGGGGACACTAAGTCTGTGTTGTCCTACCAACAACATACAGAAGATGTTGCAAGTACAAGCCATCAAATAGATAGGTATCCACTTGACCCATATTCAAGATTGAAAAGCTAAATGCCAAATGTCACCGAAATCTGCTTCCGTTTAACAAAACAATATCCGGCTGCGTCTTTCTTACCGGAAGTATGCTTATATTACCCACCTATCGCTCTTCAACGTAAAAAACACTACAAGAAGTGTACTCCGAACAAAACAACTATATGCCATTAAAACTTGTTAAAATAATGTCCGAAACATGATTTACCTAACCTCTGTTTTTCCTCTTAATAGCAATTAACAAGTTTTTGCACAATTTCACGTGAACAAATAAAAAACATGTTATGTTTTCTAAAACTTTTGATATCTTTAAACGGAAAAATTTGTCTGATCTCAGAATTTTATTTTAAATGCACACGAATAAAATTGAAATCTAAAACTTAAAATGAAATGATGAAAGAGGATGATAGGGGTTCGCCCAGCCGAGGGCCACGACACTTTAATTTCTCATATTTCAAATTGGAACAACTTTACACGCTCCATGCTCGTATTATGAAACCGTACATAGATCAGGTCATATACGAAATTCCTTTAATATTTAATTCGATTTTATTTATTGATATTATTATTGGTAAAGATACAATGCATATAATACGAGTATAACTAACGATTTTCTGGTTTTTATTTGAAATATTTTATTTTATATCTAATTGTATATACAGGGTGTTTAAAATAGTCGTGTTAAGCTTCAAGAGTAGAACGATTCTTTGATTAATTCTGAGTTGATAATCCTAATGCAAATAATTTGTACAACCCTTAGTAAAGCCACACAAGTTACTTTGAAGAAATGTAAATTTGGTAACACAGAATTAATAGTAATTTATGTAACAAGACCAGCAAATGATACTTGCAGGTGATGTTGGTACAATATTTTTTTTACGATCCTGAAAAAAAGAAATAATAATTCTCACATTTTATTGCAATATTTGACACATGAATGAAAAATAAGTAAATAAAGAACTAATCGCTATGGAAACATATTGCTTTCCGATAATCTTATAATCAATTTTCCGAGCAAGCTAGTCTAAAAAAACTATTAGAAACAGCTCATTTTCTGGGCGATTGCGAAAAATTTTTTTTTACCCATTTCTGGGTGTGTGACACTTTATTCAAAGCAGATCTTGGTATCATGATATATTTTTGCGCGTAAAGTGTGGTTACCAGCCGCCAAAAGCCTATCACCAATTTTTCGTACATTTTGTATGAAGCACAAATATCTATGCTTGTAGTAATATATTTATAAAGATTTCGATAAGTAGATAATATTTATATGTAATAAATGAGAAAAAGTAATGTTGATTGGTGCTTATCGTTTGTTTATTTCTATAGTTAGATAGCAGTTAATTAGAATAAGAAGTAGTAGTATTGTTCAAGTCCGTTCCTGGTGGTCGTCGGCGTCGCGACGCTCATAAACAAGGATGGTTAATAAAACGCGGCCCATATTTCGCGCTGGTAGTGGAGGCGGCCGTGAAACCTAGGAGGGGGCGCGGGGGCACTGCAGCCTGCATCATGCACCGCGCGAGGGTGAAGTTCTCATTTTCGACAGCGCTCCGTTGCGACTGTGGTACGTTTAAGAAGCGGTGGTATTATTGATCGTATTTTTTGGTTCATCCCCACTACTTCTTTACTAAATGCAGTTCACCGTTGCTGCAGTCTTGTCGCGTATATAATCAAATGAAATTCGCGTCCGCGATCCTGTGGGCTTTGCCTCGCGGGGGTCGTCTAGCTGCGCCGGCCCGCCGCGACGCCGCCGCCGCCGACGCCGACGTCGCCCGCCGCGCGCCTCCACTCGCCCGCCGCCACCCAAATTTACACGTTTACTTAGCTGCACGATATCGCTAAGTAATTTATATAGCAACAGGCTCTACTAACTCAAATTTATTTATACAAGTTTCCTCTATACCGTATACATATACATACATAGATAGGTACTCATATTTTTAATGAAATACATAAATAGAATGAAAACAAATAACGAAAATTCATGATGAAATTACGATCAAAATTTTAATAAAACTGTATTTAGTATATTTTAAATTCTCTTTTGTAATATTAAAATAATGAAAATATGTTGCAGCAATTTTAATATTAAATATAAAATTAAATATATTCTGTATATGGATAATAATAAAAAATAATATAATATAGGTAGAATATGAAATATAATTATAAACGTATTTGTATTGATGCAGTTGGATATTGATGCGGTTTAGTTTGGATATTTTTTGGATGTATGTTTTTATTGTAAAGATCCGAGTGCATTACACAACACGCAATAATAATTACAAGTACAACGTGTACCTATATGAAAAATCCCAGAGTATTATATTTGAAGGATTTTCCCACATAAGGATCTATTAGCGTGATTGTTCGTATATCATTAAAAAGCTGCAGTTTTTAATGCGCGACGCGAAAATCCAAACTAAAAACAATGGTGTGCGAGCGGGGCGAAGGGTGGCGCGGGGGAACATTGGGTGCGGGCCACGCAGGAGGCAGGAGTGCAGTGGGGGCGACAGTGCAAGCACTGACGGACGGACTTCAGGGAGTGCGATGCTAATTATGATTACAGTAAGACGTCTCCAGTGTAAGGAAAAAACGGTCACATTTCAAAGAAAACCCGATATTTTATATAAAGAAGTAAAAAGACTAGGAAAGGAAATAATAAAAGTAGAAACTTACAATTTTAGAGAAATGATATGGCGTTGAAAAGAGCGCACGCTATAAACGAATTGGCAGGTCCGAGCGAGACGGGCAATGAGTAAAAAGAGAACAATTTTATGTTAAAGTGAGAAAATTCAGTGTTAGAAACGCCGACAATAAGCAAGAAAAAGATGACAATAACAAAGTTAAAGAGAGAGGCGCAGACGTTCTTGTAACGGGTTGAAGAGAGACGCGACGGAGCCAGGAAAGAAATAGATATCCGCTAGACAAAGAGACCGTCGCAAGTTGAAGAAAGACAAACGAATTTTTGACCTATCGGAATGAGTGCGTCAGAGAGAAAGGAAAATATGAATTTCAATTGGCCGGAAAAAGATGAAACGTTGTCGTTAAAAAGAGACGATGATACTTTAAACGGAGAAAATCTAGTATGTCGAACAAAGTAGACGACATTCGGGTGTTGCGCGGGCCCGACAGAGACAGCGAACTGCACCGAAGTGGGAAGGCCGAGGCGTTGGAAGGAGAGGGAAGATTGTATGCACTCCTGCATGTAGTTCTGTACAAGCGCCGTGCGGCGTCGTACTTGTTGCGTCAGCGTTGTGACGTACCCGAGTGCATCAGGCTAAGCACGGACCACTGCATCGATTCGGATTAAATATGAATACGGACGGTGCGAAAATACGTTCATTTCTCTGAAACAAGTCGGTTCTGTTTTCTCCTGATCCTGATGGTCAAACATTACCAACCAACTAATATCTACGTCCGCACGCATCGCACCGACCGCCCGACTTTCCGTCGGACAAATTACCGTTGTTTCGGAAAATTCCACAATATATACATCTCAACCCCGTCTATATACAGTACGGTCTCGTACGAGCCGACGTCGTACGCTTCCAACGTCCAACGTGTACGTAGTCACGCGCCGCCACCTAAGCCCGCCGCACACTCGCAACAATCGCACGCAACAATTAACTTGTCTTCTTTCTGTTTCCAGGTACCCATATGGTGCGACAAGATGGCTGCCGTTGCCACAATGCGACCGCCAAACATCTCCACCGAGGACCAGCCAAAACAAACACATCGTAAACAATCCCATCACCAGTGCACCTCACTACCACCTCTAGGTACCGAACAACCAAATTCAAATTCAAATTAGTGCGAAACTTTCAAGTGTGCGACCAACACAAATGCATCTATAGTGATCGTGAACAGTGAACATCAACTATACTGTTGTTGTGATGAATAAACAAATAGAAACAGTCTGACGAAAATAAATCAAACTCTCAATTTACAAAGACCATATAACAAAGTGTGTGCGCAAAAGTGACAAACGGATAAAACAACATCAGTCAAACAAAATATTAAACAAAAGCGAAAGATTGTGATGACCGAACCAGTGCGATGGGTAAATATAGCCATACTATACAACGCGTCGCTAACAGTGTAGCTAACTTGCCGCCTAGGAAAAATGGCGGATTGCTCCTATTCACGTTGTGTTCAAGAGAGAAGAAACATTCGCAGAGAGTTACAGAAATGGACCAAAAACATGGTGTACATTGTTGGTAAGTGTTGAACAGTAGTATGCATGTGTACGTCCGTGTGCCGCGGCTCGGCTCCCAACTTCCGACAAACACAAACAAATACCGCAGCTAACCTGTTGCCAAATTCAAGGTTTGCCCAAAACTTGGACTCGAACATGTGCGTATACGCACTGTCCGCCGATCACGCGTTCTGCGCCATCCAACGAATATACGAGTACCTGCATTTTTAAGGAATCTTTTTCCGGCTGCGTTTAACGATTTTTTAAGATGCAAGTGCGCCCCTCGTGCCTCGCACCCCCCTCCCAACCACCGTCTATACCCCAAACAATCGAAATTTACCCGGACAAAAACATCTGACAGCAACTGTCATCGAGTGAATTAACCTACAAATTGCGATTTACATGTGACGTGAGTGAGTTTGTGTTCGAACATGTGATCATGGAATTCTATACTCGGCATTATCTTCCGTTGTTTTTTACTTTTTTTGTTTCTTGGTTTCTGCATATTTTGTTGGACCTACCTATATATTCATAAAAATAGATTTCGGTAAACAAAGTCTGTTTGTGATAACATTCAGAAATTGCGACTCATAAAAACAAGTTTTGCTAATTCATGAATTAACCAAAATATCTGTAAATTTAAATTTTCTGACGTCAATCGAGGCTAATTTACAAATATTTAACGATTAAAAGTGCTTTTTGATTCAAGTAAAAAAAAAACAACTCGTTAAATCTAAATATTATATTGAGAAAAATCTTGTATTAGAAATTGTCTGCAGGATGTGTGAACAAGTTTTAGAAATTGAGCTCTATTCTACACTAAATGTATGTACTTATTTTACACAATTATGTCTAATTTCACAACATAAATAGTAAAGCCGATTAAATTTAAAACGTGCATTAAAAGTTATAAAAAGCGTGTAAAAATGTTTTAGAAAATGCTTCGTGAAAGTATCTATATTTATGATTCGCCTCAAATGAACTCGGTAAAAATGAGATTGCGCGCTTGTTAAAATGTTGGAAAATGTAAAAATTACCGACAACGGCTACCGGCAAAATAAATTACAAAGGAAAAATTCAATAGGTGCAAGGTGAAAGAAAGGGTGCGCTCGGAAACTTTTAAATTAGTTTTTCGCGAGACAGTATCAAGTTTGCAGTTTTCTTATTGTGTTTTTAATATATTGGTTATGACGGAACCGGTTCCCATAGCAACGCCGAACAATAAGGGCGCGTATGCCAGAATAAATAACCCTTAAGACAACGCACGAAATGTGCTTGTGTCCATCCAGTCATCATTCGGTTCACAAGTCAGTCACGGTCGACACGGCCGCTGCATTTCGCTTCAATCTTCTTATTCACGTTCGCGTCGTCTTCGAGGCGTCCGCCCCCCTCCCCCCGCCGCCCCTGCCCCGGCGCGGCGCCCCTGACCGCGCGCCACACATTCGACCAAGATATTTTGCGACGAGATTTAAAAGCCATTTGAAAAGATCATTTTTGATTGGATGGAAAATGCGCCAGAACTTTAATATATTGAAGGTTTTGAGCACAAATTGCAGTGTAAATAATCGCCGAGTATTAACATATAAATGTCAGGTTTAACCGTGAGCTAAATCCAAAGACGAGAGCTAGGGCGCGTAGTTTGCAGTTTCGCCTGTAGAGTGCACGACTGCATTGCAATTGCACTAGACATGCGCGCAACATTCGCTTAGTTTGGTCCACAACTTTCTGTGCACGGCACACACTTACACTGTTAACTCACACATGCCTTTTTACATCTTTCAAACACACCACCAAACAGTACGACTCAAAATCGTCTACCTCAAATTATTACTTTATAACAACATAGTACAACTAAAATAATTGTAATGTTTCTTAAATATTGATAAGTTCTAAAATCTAAAATTAGTACAAATTTTAATTACATTGAACATCATACACTTTGCCTCTTATCAAAAGTATTTTACTGAACTCAAGGTTCTATCTAATTTGCTATTATAAAAAAATCATAATAATAAAACAATTACATGATTTTATCTGAATTTGTTACATGTATGTATCCTTGAATAAAAATTTAAAAAAAGGATGTTATAAATAGGGGAAAAGAATAGATAAAATTACCGCTAAAGTCCGGATATTCGCTACACAAACACGATAAAATTTTGCACGTGACTGCGCCGAACTTATCTTACCAACCCGCGAATTTTGATACTAATACACTACCGCATTAAAAGTTAGTTTTATTTTACTATTGCAACGTTTTCTTTAAAAATAATTAGAAAAACAGCGGGCGATAAAACTTAATTTTCTGCTGACACATTTCATTAACACATATTTACAGATAAACCAACACTGTATATACTAGTAAACTTGTAACAACTCAATTGTTATATGTTTAAGTTTGATATTTGTTGGGGATGCACCTGGAGATGAAGATGACGGACGTTTGTTTTATTTATCGCAGAAAATGTCAAAGTTCAATAGCAGGTTGTAGAGGGTACGAGGGCGAGAGGTGCTATTGATTCCTAGCGGGGGTTGAGACGCTGCGAGGGGGGGTGCAACGACGCGCAGGGCGTTGCACATGGTAAAATTAGAGAGCAGTTGATGCTGTTTAAGTTTTCGTTGCGAGAATCACACTTAAAACAATTCATTTTGCTTGACGCATTTCTGTTGGTTTTGGTGGATGTTCTGTGTGCTGTGCTCGATGTTTCACCCTGATCTGATCTCGTCCCCTTCACCGACTAATGTTCCATCAGGTTGTAGCCATGCATGACCGCATGCATTACAGATGCTGCTGTGTACCGTTGCAGTAATTTGCTTAATATCAAAGGATTTCTCTGCTTTCGTTACAGTTAATAAACGGTTTCATTTCAAATGCCTATACACGTACTCGCCACTAAATCCGAATTATGATTTTCAATAATCAATACTTATACGCCACAAATAACTAATAACAACCCACAAACATTTATATATACCCAGATGCCCAGAATCATATCATTTGACCCAATTAATTCTCCGACAACTTCACTCAGGGTTATTTCCAAAATCAAAATACTTTTTTGATCATCTACCGGTCTGCAATGACTGGATAGATTGGTCTAAAAAAATTCTGAGGTATACTTAAGATACGGTAGAAATGATTTATGCAAAATTTTAAACTGTTGATGTCTTTGACAAGGTTAAAAACAATCGCGAAAAAAAATTGTTTTAAGCTAAAAATTTATATGAAAACTCTTACAGGTAGATTCATAAAAGGGATTAGCGTTAACTTCATTTTTTTCATCATCTGCAACTTCGTTTCTAAATTAATTATATTATTAAAATGTATCAAATTTTATGCTAACCAATCTTGATTACAACCTTAGTTAAAATAATTATAAATAAAGTACAATTTTTTTTCTATAACACTGTTTTGGAAACTGCGCATTCCGCAACTAAAAATTGTATTGGAGCAACTATTATTCCATATGCCGCGTATGGAATAAATTCGACGGATCAGAGCCGCGATATAATGAAGTATCTTGGTTCGGTTGCTATGGTTATGTCTCTTTGTTTTAATTTTATTTATTTGAGTTTGACGTTTTCAACAGTTATTTGTTAAAAAAGCAACATTTTTTTGTATAATTTCCAAAATCTTGTTATAGAAAGTATAGTCTACATTCTACAACATGTAACGGAATGACATATCCCACACTCGCAAACCGTAGTCCTCGCCTTAGGCCCGGGCTGCAAACTTTTTGCTCGTGTGGTATACGTATACTTGTTGTAGAAAATACTATTGTGGCTCAAACTGACCCAGCGTTGTTCTCAATTTATTTATATCTTAAATTCAGTTATTTTTAATAATATTTCAGGGAAATACAATAACTGAAATAATAAGAAATTAATAAAAATCACTAACATAAATATTTCATTTGGCCGAAAGGTTTTAACAGGATGACAACAAAATATCAAAAAAAAAAAAAAATGTTTCAAATAAAAATTGTCGGAAATATTAATCTACATCTTTTTGATTCCAAAAAAATTTCTCATTTATTTATTAGATATATCAAAAAATCCTGACACGCCTTCAAATAATCTACCACTTACTGTTGATGAATTGTTCTCAAAATCTAATCAATTCGTAACATAAACATATAATACCTCCCTTACATATATGTATGTGCGGGAAGTAAAAATGATATAAATATGGTGAATTAAACCATTTTCCTTTGTATGATTGTAACTGGGCTCGTAAATGCTAACGTCAATTTATCTGGATAATAAATAATATTCGCTCGGGGAAAACTATCTAAAGCAAGCTAATTATAAAATTGCTAATTGGGTTTTTTAAAGCTTCAGTCTCAGGAACACCTAGATGCTAATTAATTCTGCATTCTTTTTGCGACACGTTACCATAAGAATTTTCAAGGTGACTGCAATTTATTGCATTTCACGATGAGGCGCACAACAAAATATATTCCATGTAATGACACACAGCCTAAAAATGTCCAAACAACTCATATGCGCACACTTCCTCACTCTTTGTGATGTCTCGACATCGTTTCATTCAATCAAATTGCTTAAAACTAATAAAATTAATTTTTGTTGTCATTTGTAAGGTTGGCAACATACATTTGAGCGCTCAATGCCAGTTAATGCACGATTTTATTGTTAAAAGTATCGGTAAAATTGATTAGTTTAATATTGACTGTAGACATTTTAATTGCACCATTGTAATCATAATTTCAAGTGTTATTTGTAATGAGTGCCATAAATTAGTTTGTTTCTGCAGGTTCAGAACATAATGGTTGTATAGTTTTTCAACATTATTTCGTGTGTACCTAAATATGCCTATTAACAATATTTATTTCCGTTTTACATCGTATGTAGTTGACCTAATTTCTGTAAGTAAATCATTATTGCAAGTAAACCTAAATTCAATGATAATTATTAACTTGTTAGTTTTATTGCACTATTATTTTTATGAATCGTACATATCGATATAATAAAATTTCTTTATTAATTGTCCGCGAAAACACTTTTCCAATATGTCTCCTCATAATATTTATGAAGATTTGGTTTTCATTATTTTTACTACGTAAAATTCTTGTCCATATATGTATTCTGTCAATATAAATAAATTTAGTTCAGTGCTACTATAATAGTAATAAATTTGATGACGGTACATTAGCGAAATGATTCACTGATAACGCTGCAAAAATTTGATATTGAGCACAGCGCAACGCGAACTTGAACCAGCTGCAAAATTATAAATATCTTATCTCTGTTATAACCATGTTCACTGTTTATGTCACAGCAATGAATATAATAGATATGATGTATGCATGCACCAAATTCGCAAACTCTCATTTCAAATATATTTATTTAAGCTTTCAAAGTTTTATTGTAATATTTATTTCTAGTAAATTTATTAGTGAAAATTGTCTACAGATATGGATTAAGTATGTGAAAATGCAATGATTGCTATCAACGAGTCATATTTCGCTCCGCGTACATTGAGCATGTCTCGTAACATGAAAATGCTTTACGTCTGTTTACTTTGGCTGAAGGTGACACCAGTCGATGGTGATAGGTGTGCGGACACAAAAAATTATTTGGTAGTTGGTTTTTTTCCATTCCGATAAGACCGATTCATATGATAACATGCATATGTATTCTCTTGTCGAATATTATACTTTGAAACTACTCGTAGATTGCACTGAGTTTGATAATGTCTACTTCAGTTTAACGAAAAAAAAACTGACCTAGTAATGATCGAAAGTGCATTCTGAAAAGATCGTTCGATTTTTATTACGCTGGAAGAATTTTGCATTTTTAAATTAACTAATTATTTTGATTCTTAGTTTTTAAAAGTTATTTAAAAAAAAAACTTATTGGCATTAAAAATAATAAATGGGTTTTGTGAGAGAAGAACAATGTTTCACAACGACACTAACAGGTACCTATATTGACATTATTTATTATGTAGTTGTTATGAGTGATAGATGTTATTATTGGATAGGTCAGTATCATATCATAAGAATTTCAAATAAAAACATTGTTCGTGAGTTAACGTTTCGATAACAACATATTATTTAGATTTGTAATAGTATAATTTTTATTATAAAATGCAATAATATATTTATAACTAAACTGCAGACTGGAAAATCCTTCAGTTTTCTGCGAATTCACCACTTGCATGCAATTAATTTATTATGTTTTTGCTGTTTTCAGTTGCGTCTTTAAACAAGAAAAAAATTAAATTAAATTTTTAATTAACTCTATTTCTATTCTTGAAAGATAAAAATAGTAATACACATTTGAACGTATAATTTCGAACTTATTTTTTATAATAAACTATTAAACAAATACATTTTGGATTAGAATCTGGCTTATTAGGTTCGTTCGATTTCCACAGCCTAAGAGGTTTTCCCTTCACTAAATTCAGTAATAGTTAAAATTCGTGAAGACATATATTTTAAAAATTCAGAAGACATATTTTAACATAGCCAAGACTTATTTCTTTGGGTTCATCTCTTTTTGCATATTTACTTTTTATAAATTAGCTGACGGCTGCTAATGAATATTTGTATTTTTACACATTACAAGTAGGTAACAAACTAAGAATCGATTAGAATTATGAGAACTGCTTTTTTAAACATTTCGTTAGTTTTTAGAATATAATAAGTAGTAAAAGAGATATACAGGGTGTAATAGAATTAAGTACATTAATTTTAATCAGTAATTAAACTCCTCGAAAGCAAGAATATTTACCTCCCGCATCCTACATTATGTAAAGGTATTGTGTAGTTTCAAAAATTTCGTTAGTGATTTTTTTTCTTCACCAATAAATTGGTCAACATATTGACAAATTAGATTTTGATTTCAAAAATTTTTTAGGAAATTTAATCATTGCCAACCACTCAAAGTTATATATTTATGTCTTGGTTAATTTATCATTTTAACTTTCTTATATACAAAGTATAAGGAAGTATTGGAATCAGGAAAAAAATCGCTGACGAGATTTTTCGGAAATTCATATTTTGACGTTCACTGAATCCGTTAAAACCAATTTCTCAATGATGTCTGTGTGTGCGGATGGATGGATGTCCGTGTGCGCAATATCTCATGAACGAGGCAAGATATGTAAACGAATTTTGGTATTTATAAGGTTCATGAAAATATGAAGAGCTGAGTTAATTTTGAATGAAATCGAAATTGAAAACAGGAAGAGGAAGTTTACTGGGCACACAAAACAATCAATTCCATTTATTTCAAAAACAGAATCAACTAAAAAAAAAATTCAAATGAAAGATGTTAGCAAAAATATTTGGAATATAAAATGTTATTTGCACTTTTCTTGTACATGCTTTTAATTTTGAGAGAAACTAAATAATATATTTCAATAATCTTAATTACATTGGGAATAAAAACTGAAACATTTTTAACATCTTTGAAATATTACAAAAGCAATATTTGTATATTATTAGTTGTTTTCAAGGCTAGATATTAATTAATACCTATTTTAAAATAAAGTCATAGATAAAATGAGAACAAAAAATTAAACAGGTTTAACGTCTATATGTCAAAATAAAGTCATACGCAAGGAACAAGTCATACGTGTTCAATTAGTTTTATATGTATAAGAAAGTAGTGTGGTATCCATATTATATTTTTGTATGTATAGTTAAATTGTTATAATAAATAACGGAAAACTCGATGTTTGTAAAACGAACAACAATATTTGTGTTCTTCATAATTTATTGATAACATGCATAACTCTTAAACCAAAAGTTTTAGAAGAAAGATATTTAGAAATTTAGTTGTTTTCGGCAATTTCTATCACTGGTTACATTTAATGTGTTTATATTTCTGTTACACCGTATGTAATGACAATTGGCAATGGGAATAATAGTAGCAATGTAAATAGTGGTGTGATGTGCGCCGCTCCGATGGTTCGATGGGTCGGACTAGGTGCAGTGCGCGGTCCCTGACCACCTCAACAGTCAGTCACGAATCCACGGCGCTATATCGCAGGCCCTACGAGCCCTTAAAACCGCCGGGCCCTCGCATGTAGGTGTCAACGAACCGTATTGTGTTTGCGAATGTTATTTTTCCATGTGGCAAAATCATGACTCACCCCTGGTGTCTTATGCAGTGTGTGTGTGTGTGGCGGTCAAGTGTTTATTTTTTAATCTTGTCAAGTTGGTAATTGTAGTGAGTTTTCGCGATTAGAGTGGTATGCTTGAGTTGGCAGCGTGATGGAGTTTATATTTATAAGATTAAAATATTTTACCTATTTTGGCTTAGGTATATATTTTACTTATAACGTACGTATTATTAATTAATTAAGATAAATTATACTGAAATACAATAAACTATTCACATAAATTTTAATTTAAACATATTTATAATTATACGTAAATTCTTGCAAGAAATAATTATACTTGGAAAAACAATAAAAATTTCAATTGTGATTGCAATTCTGACTAATATAAATATTCGTCAATATGGCATACCTACCAATTTGGAAACTAATATATTTTATAGGAAATATGAAATTAAAATTTTTATTCCGTCATAAATTTACACTAAATTTTACTAGCAACCAAAACAAAAACACCAAAACATAAATATTGTTTACAACATATTTTATCTCAAAGCAGCTTAAAAATAATGTGCCATAAAATTCAGTCAACAATAGCGAAATTATAAACATTTATATTCAACTGTGACAAATAAATTCAAGTCGTTGTGATTACTGTTGCAAAAATATTTTAATTGTACGAGTTTTATAGCAGGTGATGATTTCTTTACATTTTACTGTTAATCATAGGTTGTGGCAATCACAATTTTACTTTTTTTATATATTGAAGTTATATGTGTGCATTTGTTTTGTAGTAAACTTTATAACAGTTTGGTGTGCGTTAAAAGGATTACATGTAAAGTCAATTACGATATAGGTTAAATATTCCAACCGACCAACTTGAAACTGAAAAATGAAAAATAATATTTCTTAATTTCCCTTAGAAAGTATCTACATATATAAAGACGAACCCACGGAATTGAACTTCAGCTGACATATGAACTAAATCAA
Source organism: Poecilus cupreus (assembly GCA_963942605.1). Lineage (NCBI taxonomy): Eukaryota > Metazoa > Arthropoda > Insecta > Coleoptera > Carabidae > Poecilus > Poecilus cupreus. The sequence goes on along the minus strand of OZ012714.1, from coordinate 89,929 downwards.
AATTGCACCGTTGTCTATGTACTACAGAATGTTTGAATAAATAAACAACCATTAATGAGTTTTGATAACAGCGCACAAGGTTCATCAGTAACATTAGCTAAATAATTTGATCTTACTCATATGTGTAATTTTATACGTGTTATCTATTTAAAACAACTTTTAAAAATATGTCTTCCTTTTTGCGAATATGTGTAGTCGAGATATTTGATAACACTTTCACATTAAGACAGAAGTAGATTTAACTTTAGCTAATATACTGGGTGTAGAATAGAAATTTCAAATGTGGCGTATAGAAGAATTTTAATTCTGTTGCTGTATTTTTTTTCCTTTTCACTTTACAGCAAAGGTATAAATACAAAACTTGTTCAGAAATTTTAAAATACCTACAATAATGCCCATTTAGTTACTTAAAGTAATAACACTTCACGAAATATGAATTAAATTAAAATTATGAAATGTCGAATATATTTCGTTTGATTTTCCTAGCCTGTAGAAAATATGCTGAGTGTTGATTTGAAATGTAGAACTTAGGGATTTCAATGCTTTTTTTTATATTACTGTAAATTTTTATCTACCTATTCACTTTACAGCAAAAATGTAAATGTATTAGACAAAAATAAAAAATATATTTGACATTTCATAAAACAGTTTCAGTTTGTTTATTAGACAGAAAGAAATGAACTCTCAAATTCGCAATTATATCATTACAATCATGTACGAAATTTCTGCAGAAAATAATAGAACACTGTAATAAATAAATGTAAATCTGTTTTCTGAAATGTCAAATATTTTAAATTTTTGTTTAATGTTCCATGGCAAATTACAATTTTTCTAATAAATATTTATTTAGTTTGATTGATATATCGTGAAATACTATTTAGGAAACCATATTCTGAACAACTTTTGTATTTACTTTTTTGCTGTAATGTGAATAGGTACAAATTTACAGCAATATCAATTCTATAGCCGGTATACTGAAGGTTTTCAAAGTACTTTTTACCATTGCATACAATAAATTAGTAGGACCTTAAAATGCAAGCAATGAAAAAGATTACTCCGATTAAATGCAACCAAATAAATGAATTCAAATGCGTAATAACATTTTTAACCACAAATCTACGTTAATGATACGACATGCGCCATTTTGTGTAACCAAATTATTATCGAATTACCAATGATTCATGTTCAGTTTCCACATTGGCTTTAAACCGTTCGCGGTGACTAATCAAATAAAATTTTATGCTCAACGTTTCACGTTTCTGTGTAGTTGTTTACAATACAATAAGCTAAATGACTTACAAATACAATATATGGGTGCACACTGCACAACACACTAAACTCAATTCAATCACTCGTACCCCATGTACCGCTCATTTTAACGCGGGACGTATTTTCACTAACTCTGTAGCTGCCGTTTCAAATCAACATTTATTTTGTGCAGAAATTCAATTGCATGGCTAGCCACAGCATATTTCTTTGGTTGGTTAAATAGATGAGGATATTTTTAAAAAGTATTCTTCCAATTTTCTCAATAACATTTTGGACATATATTCCTGGTGTAGAATTGAAATGTGATATGTGATCTATTTAGTTACTTAAATATTAGTATTTCATGATATGTCAATCAAATTAAAATTAATATTTATCAAGAAAGTTGTAATACGGTCATGAAAAATTAAACAAAACGAAAAATATTTGACACTTCAGTAAACAAATTTAGATTTATTTATTACAGTGTTATATTGTTGCACATTGTTACCATAAGTAAGATACTTGTCAGGTTTCACAAATTTTAAACTTTGTTTTAAATAAATAAAAGCACATCTAATTTTTGATAACAATGTCAATGATTTCATATGACGTGTAAGTTCGATTTGCTTTTATTTATTAAAGGGCCGGTATTTCCAACCTCAGATAAAGTATAGAATACATTTATCAGAGGAATAAACAAAAAGTATCGCATCAAAAGATGACAGCTACAATAACAGGCATTGTTTATTCTATTGATAAATTTATTCTATAGTTAACTGAGTTTGGAAATATCGGCCCTTAACAAAGTTTAAAATTTAACTATCGTTTGTGAAACCGAGCAATAGATTGGTATTGTAGCAATCCATTTTTTTGTGTATCTGTGGAAACATTGTAATGATATAATTGTGAATTTAAAAGTTCATTTCTAACCCTAAAACTGATTTATGAAATGTCAAATAATTTTCATTTTTTATAATTTTCTATGGATATATCGTGAAATACTAGTAATTAGGTAATCAAATAAATGGGCCTTATTGCATGTATTTAAAAATTCCTCCTTTGCTGCAAAGTGAATAGGTAAAAATTTACAGCAACATCAAAATAAAAAGCATTGAAATTCCAATGTTCCATATTTTATTCTACACTCTATTTCTGTATTTGACAAAATGACACATCTGCAGGCAATATAAATAAATTAAACAATGAGAGAATGTAAGTAATAAATCGTTGAGTGAACTTGCATTTCCTGATATTCACATAAAATTATGAATATGTTAATACGATAAATTATTGTTATTTTCTCGTTGGGACTTTGTATGTTGATTACAAAAATGCTGGATCAAGTTACTATTGGTCACGAATTATCCTTGGAATCTTCTTCATTGTTTAACAAACAAGCATCGTAAATTGTGACAGAAGAAACGCGTTTTTCCTCCGCTTACAAGATAATTATACATTTAAATTGACTTGAAATGTCAGATACATGCACAATCTTCTAATTGGTTTTTTCAGATTGCCTTTTCTCCGCATTCTACAACAAACTGCTAAATATGATATTCGACACTTGGAACTCAATATTTATATTATATTCGTTATTCATCAAGTAAATACATACACATAACATCATCAGTAATAGGTACCTACAGTTAGTAGGCCCGTTAAAATAATATAACTTGTAAGCAAATTGTCTGTTAAGAATGAATCAATAAGCGCGAGAAAATCATGTGGTCGAAATAAAAGACAGGTAAACAGTTTCGAAGACTTCGCCTGATGCATTTATCGTTGGTTTTCTCTGTCCAACATACTATATTCGTCTCTGTCTACTTTGCACGCGTGGGTAGTACAATCAATATCTTCAATTGGTTAATGAATAATATAATTCGAACAACGCATTAAATTTGTACCATCCTCTATTATTTTAACCTCATTCATATGAAAATTTAATGATTACTTTGAAATATATTTGATATTTTTTTATACCGTGAGTTTCACCTAAAATGCTATATTCATTTTTTGTCATTAATTTGTGGATATCAGTTATACATTCCAGCCCAGAATCATATCATTTGGTTCAATTAAGATTTAAAATAACAAAAAAAAAATTGTTCTAAATTAAAAAGTGAAAAATATCAAAAAAAAATTGTTGTAGGTACTCAATTTATTGATACCTAAAATTATGTTATTTTAAAGAGTAATAATAACAAATTAACAAAAATCATTAACATAAAAATTTTATTTGGCCCAAATGTATTTGCTGGTACCGCGAACACTGTTTTAAATCTGATAACAAAATATAGAAAAATATTTCAAATAAAGATTGCATAGGTAATATTATTCTACATCTTTTTGATTCCAATGAAATTTTCTGTATTTCATTTATTTGATAAGATATGCCCAAAAACCCTGATAGGCCTTCAATTTATCTAGCACTTACTGTTGATGAATTGTTCACAAAATCATAATACCTATATATAAAAATGAAAGAATTTAAGATATAAATATGGTGAATTAAACAATGTTTCTTTGTATGATTTCAAATGGGGCAAATGATATATGATTCTGGGTTCGTAAATCTATAAATATTTCTTCGAACTGTAAGAGTGCTTTCAGTTCTTGAAGAAACTGAAGATTCCAAATATTGAATGTATAAATCATTTCGGTAATGTTTATTTGTTGTGATATATTTAAAATATTATGTATAAAAAAATGGTTAAAATTTCGTGATGATGGCGAGGACAATTAGCAATAGCAAGTGGTAATTACAAGCAAAAAGAAACTAACAGAAACAATGTAGTTTACGCGGTTGGCCAGTTCCAGTCACGAGCACTCGTACAGTTCTTGTTTACAGTGCAAAATTTCGTGACGCGAATTATAATTTCTAATTTACGTAGCTGGAATATAATCGTTTTATGCCTATTTTGAAGACAGACAGAAGTGTGTGCTTCATGTTACGTTTCGTTTGAAAATGTTAGTCGGATCAAGGAGCCATAGTTTAGTGGAGATTCAGAGCATGAAAAAATGCATATTGCGTTCAATTTTGTACGTGAAAAACGTTGCTTGCTTTATTCGACACGATATATTTATGAATTTAAGTGCACATTTTAGAGAACATTTAGAGCATGTAAATTACACATTTCAATAAATTTTAAAGACAGAATGAAATCTAATTTATTTAAATTGCATACATTCTAAAATTATATATGTTTAACGGGGGGATACGACTACGTCTATTCTAAATCTTAATCACATATTTCTCAGAGTTTATAGTTATGTACTCGTTTCTACAATAGATAATCGCGTAAATTTTCATTGTATACTCCATACTTGTACATAACATTTATATGACTCATAATTACCTACCTATATGTTTGTTTTCTAAATAATAAATATATTATTTACATCCGTTTTATTTTATTATTGCAAATTTTATATTGTTTTCTACTTTAACTAAACTTTCCAAATAATATCTTCCATAAATGTTCAATATTTCTTTTCTGACCTCAAAATTTAAAAACCTAGGTTTTAAGAACTTAATGGCGGCTCGAAATGTGCATAGTTGACCTAAATCTGATACAAAATAGTACTGAATGAGATTATGTCCAGATCCAACAATCATCCCTTCGCGTTTCACAGCTTATCGTTGGGCTACCCTTTCTTCGTGAACCGGTTGACTCACCAGCAAGAGACTGGTTACTGGCCATAATTATTACACTGGTCTTTGATACTGTTACTGTACAGCATGTAGGGTAAGCAGCCGGCTAAGCTAAATCGACGTAAAAATTATTATTTGAAGTTTTTGGAAAGAGGCAGCACAATACGAGACAATAGAAAGAATGAAAAGTAAACTGAATATAACAAAACGTTTCTTTAGAAAAAATATATATTGAATTTGTAAGTGTATATTTTGCATTGTATGAAGTGTAATATGAAAGAAAAGCAAATTCATTATTTGCAAATTGATTCGGTGTTTTTATATTATTCGTGAATAAGCTATGAATCACTCAAGGACTGTGTTTGTAAAATAATCGCTTCAAATTTGATAAGTTTAAGAATAAGAAGAGTTTCGAAGATATACGCGGTCAAATTGTTTTGTTTGCCTCTACAAAAATGCTCATGATTCAAAAACTTTACAGACTCTTATGTCAAACTTGAATTACAATCCTAAAATAACAAACATATTATTCCATAGCACTATTGGCGAATTTATTTATTATTTACCTTTGGTAATAATTTATCGGATTTAATGCAGATCACATGCAGAACACGTCTAGAATATATAAAAATAATGAAAATTATAACCAAATTTGTCAATTTGACAGTACTTTTGTTATCACAGTCATTCCCGTCGCAATAGCTAGCTGACGTTTTACAAATACATAAAGCTATATAATAATGTTTTAATTAATAATTTAACGATTTCGGAAAAAATATAATGTTTACCTTGGCACTAAAGTATTTTTATTAGAACATGGAATTATACTTTATTCCCTTGATATACAAATAACTATTTCGTGCCTCCGCCTAAAAATACTACTTTTAACTCTTAAAAAATGTCCAGAAACTGTTTAGTTTCAAGCCTAGACCGGCTAAAACTAGGGACTTTTGTAAGATTAGAGTTGGTATCATGGCATCAATCGGCTGTCAATTTTGTGCGCTAGTTTTGTTCTGTGTTTGAATGCTTGGAGGTTTTCATATTGGGGAAATAAAGCAGTAATTTCATTTAATAAATTTATGACAAAATCTATATGAAAAATAATGTGTATCATACGTCCAGAAACTGTTAAATATACTCGCACTCGCAAAACTGCACTTTCTGAACTAGTCATAGGAACCTAACTATTATTAGTGTATTTCCAAAATAAGCTAACACAAAAAATAACAATAATTTTTGATAAATTGTACACAAAAATACATTTTATAATTAATATTTTTGGTAGACATAGATATGTAACGGGTATTTTTCTAGATATTGCTGCTATAATACTTATGTGATTGGTCAAGTCAAAAGTGACGAAATTGAAACAAATAATTGATTTATTTTATATGTGGAAAATAGTCAAAAAATAGCTGTCAGAATTATGCAATTACATGTTTTATTTATCAGATATTTCGTTATTTGTAGCCATGGTTCCAGTTGTGAACACAGGAAAACGACTCACTGCACTAGAGGGGTTGTATTCTCCATTAAAATTAACCTTTTTTTAAATAAAATATAAAAGAAAACTAGATTGTATCGTACGGGAATAGCTTCTCTAGTTTCTTCGGCTACGAATATTTAGTAAAACTTGTGATTGCAATGTGTCCGTGTGTATTGAAATAATATAGTAGGTAGGTAATCACAGTTAGAGGAGCATGCGAATGATTTTTTTATCTTTTGCGCGGAACTGTACATCAGTTGATGCATCGCCGCACGGCACACACACACACACACACACACACACACACACACACACACACACACACACACACATATCGGTGTCAGTGTATCAGTGTGGCTGTGTATGTGCATGCACTTTCGAGCGCTCGCCGCGACCAAGGACACTTAAATCATATTTCGCAACTCTAAATACACGGACGGTGCAAAAAATTGCAATTCTATCCTGGCCTTCTAAATCATCGGATGCATTACCATGTGCGGCATGGGGGCGAGGGGGCTGCGGGGCGGCGCGACACGCGTTTTTGTCTGTCAAATGTGTGACGTCATCGGATTCGGCGGTGCCGGCTACTGCCACTGGCGATGTTAGCATTTGACATGAGTGTTATGGCGACTCGCGATTCGCGACTGTTATGTAATGCGATAAAAATGACTACTTCGACTAGCACAGGAATGCAGTTTGGAGATGGAAATGGCCGACCACAATATACACATCCCAACTATTACAATTACTTTCAAATTTAACAATTCACAAATTATGAAAAGTGTTTTAGCGATGTACAATGTTGTTCTAAAACACTCAAAAAGAGCTCGTGGTACCAGTCATTGTACACATTTTCAGAACAATTTATTTATTAAAAATAAATTAACCAACAGTGTATGTTAGATTTAATTGACTTTAATCATTTTATAATTTAATGTCACGCAAGTTTAATGAAAATCGGATAATAAATTATGGAAAATCCACATCAAATTTATTATAAATTAACATCACACATGTATAAAAGCCTGCGTCCACGCTGATGGAAATCGGTCCGAGATCTCGCATCTAGGTAGTTCTCGGCTCGTGGACACTACCAACTTGGACGACAAAATCCAATAGAAAACTATAATGAAAAAACGCGTTCTGTTCAATATTTTCATTCAAGTTGCTAACTTCATACTTCATGTAGATGTTACCAAATTAAAATTTTGACGTTTGACGTTAGAAAATTTAAATATTTTGAGATTATGTTGTATATTAAAATATCTAATTCTAAGCAGTTTTGATAAGTTAAGATAAATAATTACTTATAAATATATTAATATGATAACATAAATTTTTTATACGTAGGGTACTATCACCACTACATTAATCCATTTGATAATTTCCCACTTTCAACTCTTTAAATATTCTGCGAAATAATTTATTCATTCTCTTGTGCAAAATATTCGTCACTTTGGTTTCATAATGTTTCATGTTCCTTGTTTTCTACAGCTTCAACCATCATAGCTGAAACTTGAAATTTACTTAATTACTATTCTCAGCAGAATAATAATTTGTTGAGTATGTTTTATTAGTTGTTTTAGTATTGGTAGAATTGACTGAAGCTAACTTCATAAATTCGACTAACCTGACATCTATAATCATACAAGTTCACTATTTATGATATGGAACTATATCCGAGGTCTCGGACCGATTTCTATCACCGTGGACACAGACCTTAAAAGAAGTAATTTAAATTATAATTTATTTAATTAGTTATTTACCAACCACATATATGCATTGTATCTAATTGCGTAGCTCAAAGATGTACTATATGAAACAGAAACTCGAATTTCCCCGTTCTGAACCAAGTAAAGTTATAGATGGTCTGATCAGTTCCTGTGTGCATCATCCTCATACTCTCAAGTTGTACACGCCACTGGAATTCGCTGACATTTCGCAAACAGTGCTTTAGAAATTTCGCCGAAAGCCTAATAGTAAATATTTCAATTACAAATGCATACGAACACTGCCACTTGCCGTGTTGCTTTCTCTTAAATCTTCTGCCGTGAACTTTCGTCAATAACCAATTTCAAATTTATACGTTTCGATGCTTAGACAAGTACTAGTTGTATAAACATTACTGTTGAATGAAAACAACATGTGCACCTTAGAATAATGTTCTAGTATTTTAAATTCACTTATAAATGAAGACGACCCATATCGTTAGAATTAAATACTTTTTGACGGTACATAAACGAAGCAAGAATTTGATTTAGTTCTATGTCAAGGGCATTATAATTAAACTAGTTAAATAAGGTATCTAAGTTTCCTGTATGCCGCTATTGGCATTTCAATACATGTGAATGCTTAGTATTTGTGGTTAGTGAGTTTGAGGGAGTTGTGTAATTGATGTTGCAGGGTTGGAAAGAATCGCTGAGGAGTTAATGGGCCGAAGGAAATGGAAGCTTTACCAAGAGTGCATGTCCAGATCTCAGCATCAGCAACAACTCCCGATCAACAACAACGTGTTAGACAGCAAAGTGAAGCAGGAGATTGTCGAGAACGACGAGCAGGAGAGACTGAAAGACTGGTCACCACAGAGCAAGTGCTACTTCTGTGTGGACGGCAAACTGGATAGTGATCACACCACACACGGGGCCCTGGTAAGATCTGCAATCATGCTACTCTATATATACAAGCCCAGAATCATTTCAAATCACCATTATACTTTAAAATTCTATCATTCTTATCTCCCGCACATACATACATTGTAAGGGAGGTATTATGTTCATGTTTAAGAATTGATCAGGTTTTGGGAACAATTCAACAACAGTAAGTGGTAGATTATTTTTGAAGACCTGTCGGGGTTTTTCGACATATCTTAGTAAATAAATCACTGGAATCAAAAAGATGTAGACCTATTATTTGAAACATTTTTCTATATTTTGTTGTTATCAGATTCAAGATTTCAACTGTAAATTTTCCTTATAATATTCTTAGAAATAATAGAATTAAATAATCAAATAAATTGACTACAATAATTTTCTCTTTTTAAGATCAGAGCAAATTTTTGCAAGTTATTCTAAAATCCTTAATTGGCCAAATGATATGATTCTGGGCTCGTATAGTATAAAACGAGATATAAAACAATACACCATTATACAAGTAACAGCCCAGAGAAATATATACAAAAGATAAATTAAAATAATCAAATTTAAACCACCGGAAATACGTATGGCCTGAAAAATCTGCACAAACTTCCTGTTCAAATATTTTATCACCAAATTAGAAGCGATTGTAGGATTTTAGCTTTTTATAAATATTTGACTAAAAGTTCTATTTATGATCAATTATGGTAATGAATTTAACTATACATAACTTTATGGCTCATAAATTTTATAAATACCTACTTGTATTATCAATTGGTATACAAATTATTTCTTTGAATGTTTAAATTTTAGCAATATTATTTACGCAGCCATGATATAGCTACCTGTAGAATGTTTATTTAAGTAATTATTACGGTTTCTAATGTAAATAATAGATACATCAATTTTTAGAAAATTTTGGAAAACAATTTAACTCAAAATTGAAAGATAACAATATAAAATATGCAGTATAATTCCTGTAGCAGTTAGCAGACATATAATTTTTTCAAACCATTCCAACTATTCTAAATACATGTGTACCGCCTTCATAGAGTAATGGCTGTCAACTCGCTCAACAACTATTAGAATTTATAAGCGACTGGGTAACTATTTTCGACAGCTGGCCTCGTCGACCAATGGGAATGGAACGCAGAGTTCCGAAACCATGGTCGTATACTCATTGGTGCCACGATGGTTCCAAAGTAGTCAAGGTCAAAACATTCACTGGTAAAAAGTGGTCGAGCTCACAAATCTGTTCGTCTATTGTGGTTAGAAATGGCTGACGTACTTAAAAGTTTTGTAAAATGGCGGTTGGACATCGAAATTGTTTTGATTTATTAAAGTTCGCCATTGATCCGAATTATTATCTATTAAACTTTCAACTATCTATAATAGGTTCGTATATGGGCGTATTCTATTACATACATATTCATTATTGGCGTACACTGCTTTTTTAGTTTCCTAATTTAACAAAAATTCTCATTACATTAAAATACTTCGTAAACTACATTAATTATTTTAATATAAATATAAAGGCGTGAGCTATCGTATTTTCATTAAAGTATTAAAGAATACAATCAGCGATTGCATAGTTTCTCTTTTGAAGACTGTATTTAAAAATAAATGCGCATCACACGACTCAGAGATTCTGAAAATTGTAAGGATGAAGATTTAGAACTAACACGATTTCGATGAGGAAAATAGAAAGTTGATATCTAAATGATTTCATGCACAAATAATGGTCCAAATTTTAACTTGCCCGTTAGATACCGGGTGTTATTTTTTAATTAGTATTCGTAAGCTGTGTCATTACTATAGTTATAGTTAAAGTGATTGACAGTTTGATTTAATTGTACCTACAATATTTTTTCATTTATTTCAAAGCATGTATCGCATTAATTTAGCATATTTTTAAAATAACATAATTTTTCCCACCAAATCTAAATGAATGACTTGCGCAGTCGATGCAGTTAATTAATAATCAGAGTCGAATATAAAATCTAGCACTCGGTGAACGTTTTGAAGATTGCAAGTAAGTCTGAACCTGAAAAATCTTGAGGAGTAATGTTTCTATTTTTAGCTTGTGACCGCTGAAACTAGATCCGCGATTTTACCGGTATTCTACACAATATATTTGCAATAAAACATTCAAATATTATTTGAAATATTTTGATACTACTCGTTTTAACAAATTTGTCTATGGCAAAACTACTGTCTATCTTAAAAATATATACTGCAATAATTTTATTGCGTTGAATGTTGAATTTGGGAGTACATATATTATTAAAATATTTGTTGCATTATTTACAGCATCTGTAATTTCTTCTGCTTCTTAATATTCTTTGTACATAATACACTTTTCACTTATACCTTTAATACTTCAAATAAAAGTGGTAGATAATATATTTGTCTGCAACTTTTAGTCGAAGTTTCTTTCTTATAAAATAATTTTAAACATTGTAAAGCACTAAAACGCTTTTTAATTATTGCAAACTATTTCTTTTTTAGTAAGTTATTACACTTATGAACGTGAATACAAAATCTTTTCATTTATCCTTATATTTACTTATAAAAGAAAAAACTGCTTTAATACATTGCTATCATTAACTAAAGATGTATTCTAGTAACCGATTTATTTACTAAAAACAAAATCAGCACATTCGCAAAATAATAGACGAACATAATTTCGCTCATCTCGATGACCTACAGCGCTACAAGCCAAGCAGTTAAAGGTTAATTTATGCAATAGTGCAATATGTCATTGTTATTTCATATCTTTTTTCCCAAGTTTCCTCCGTTAGAAAGATAAAACCAGTAGTAACAATAATTAACGATAGTTTTGTACTGTGGCACATAATTCAGTTGACATAAATGAAGAATATGGTGGTTGAATGTTGCAGAGCCCGCGTCCATCGGACTCGGAGAGCAGTGACAGCCCGAGCGATTCGGAGGCGCCGCCGACGCTGACGCCGTCGCTGCACCTGTTGAAGAGCAGCGTGCGGGCCGGGCACGTGGGCTCGCGGCACGCGGGCGCCGGCGCCATGACGTCGCTCGTGCCCCCCGCGGCGGCCGCCGCCGCCGCCGCCGGCCTGCCCTTCTACCCGCCGCTGTTCGCCGGCGCGCCCAACTGGTACCTGAGCTCGCTGGCGCGCAACCTGCAGCACCACCAGCAGCAGCAGCGCGAGCTGGACGTCGACAAGGCCGTCGCCGTCGCCACCCACGAGCAGCCTCTAGATCTCAGTGCCAAGCCCGGACACTCCGCCGCCAATGTCCATCCATCCAGGCTACCCGCTATTGACACCAAACACATATTCAAGTAAGTTCACACCGCCTGATGCCTTCTCTACTTAACACAAGCAACTCCCCAGGTGTATTATTGTACGTATACATCATACACATTTCTCAACATACTGCTGAACAAAATTATTACAACACTTTACAAGAAATAAATAAACATATAGAAAATGACACAACATTTATCATTTAGTTCAAAAATACAATCATTAAAATTTTATCGACAAATATAGTTGCATATAACAGCTCGTACTCTTCGTCTCGAACATAATTTTGAAGCCACTCTTGTAGCACAGTGTCCTCTAGTTCATCTAGAGTACTTAAGGATAATACACGATCTCTTACCCTTCTTTTCAGCATATCCCATACATACATACTGTCAATTGCATTCACAGAAAAGTTCATACTTTATTTTATTTAAAAATAAATCAAGAAAATGTAAGTGGTGCAATAATTTAGTTCAGCAGTGTAGTACTTAATAAAATAACGTATGTTTTAAATGAGTACATTATAAAACAAAAGTCTTTTTATATATTTTGCAACGGAGCAAAAAAAAAATTAGTTCACTCTAGCCACTGAAATATAGTAATTCTGGAACGTTTATTGGTAGGATTTTATAAAAGATAAAAACGAACCTGAAATGTCGTACGTTAACCGTCTTCGTCTAACATTTGTTTGTAAAGCGGTTGCTGTGGGTTTGTTGCGCAATTGCTATGCATTTGTTGCAAGTTGCTATGTAAAAACATGATGGGCAGTCTTGTCCAAAAGTGATAAATAAAATTTAACAATTTATAAATCAATTCTTTGAAAATTCCTTTCAATTCACAAACATAATAGTTAAATGAACTAATATCTTGTAATGGATTATTTAATTTTTATACTAAATATTTCATTTCGAAATTATTGAATGTTAATTTCTTTATATTGTTAACTTTTTAAGCGGACTGTACGACAAAGATAGGTTACTCACATATTGCCTCTCGGCTCGCATTTCCAACGTTAGTGAACGTTCCAGAATAACTATATTTCAGTGATCTACAAAAATTTACATTAAAACGAAACTTCTACTGGAAAATGTGATTTTAATAATGGTTATAATAATACACCTGTACATCTAGTTTTAACATAATATTATTATACTGGCATAAATTCAAAACTTGATTTGCTTTGGAATTGAAATTATATTTATTTATTTGCTTATTATAAAACCATTCATAGCCAAATTTATAGCGACGCAAAGGTACTAATATCTACTATACCTATCTAATCTAATACATAATGATTTGTTAAGTAAAAATCAAAATGTTCCCAATCAACTAAAATTAGGATTGTTGAATGCACGAATTTAATTCACTTTAGATCAAAAAATGAAAATAATATATAAGAGGCAAAAGTTCGGATAGTTCCGGTTTAAACTAAAGATTTATTCTTTATGTTATGTTGAACGCGCATTGTGTTAGGCCAGCGACACGCATGCGTGTAGGGAGTGCTGCAGGCGATCTCACTTCCTAGTTTTAGTTTCCGTATTTCCGGTAAAGAATTCATACTAGGTAACTTTTTAAGAAACGAACGTAACATCTGTATAAAATAATATTTTAAAAATTGAATTTTATCTGAATTTTGTTTGATTCCCAATTCGCACTGAGCAGCAGCAACAAATAGTTTCTAATGGTTTTATTACAAGAAGTGAAAGTATTTTTTACTAATAATTTATTTGTCAACTTTCGGAACTCTCTTCAAATCTGGCTTCTAGTTAGTTTCTAATTTACGTGATTCCGACGAGCCGAATAATTACAACGCTTCAGAAAATAATTAGACAGCTGCGATGATTTATTTATACAATGTGTAATAATTACTCTTCGACAATAGCAGATTCAAGTTTACGATTTTGAAAGTATATAGAAAATAAATTTACTTCATTGTAACAATGCAAAATTATTTCATTGCTGTTTTCGTTTCTAAAACACTATTTTAAAATAAAGAAATATTAAAAATTCTATTGTAATTTTGTGCACTTGTATATTTGCTGTATGAACATTACATATAAAAATTTTCACTCAGTTCGTGAGAATATTTTTTATTTTAAAAATGGAAAAGTTTAATTTTCATAATTTTTAACACTAGTTATTTTTATTGTTTATATGTACAGTATAAAATGAACATAACTGAAAGTAATAATATTTTTAAAATACCATTTTAATCATAAAAACTGAATTTTACGATTTAGAATAAAAATATTGTTTTCTAGAATATGAGTTTGAATAATATAAAGTAGCTATGTTTTATTTATTTTATATTATTTTAATATAAAAAATGTTATATTAAAAATGAATTATTTATTTTAATGAATGCTATAAAATAATTTTGTTTTACATTTATTCAAGAATTTTACATAATTTTCCCATTAAGTTGTAAAGTTGGTCTATATAAAATTTATATTTGCAATATTACTTATCGTATTTTTGATTATTCTAGTTCGGTACAATTTATATTTCCGTTTTGTTGTATTAAATTTCTTGTAAAAGCTCAAAATCATTTGCACATGCTTCAAATATTCAGTTATTTTAAAATGATTTAGAACAAGAAGTACGTTTAAATTACTTGCCCTTGTATTTCTAAGTAAATGAAAAATATTCTTGTTTATTTGAGACAAAAGATAATTAGATAAGACGAATGTAATTAGTATTAGTAATATACAATTATTTCGAAAACAGTTTATTGCAGTAACCTTTGCACATCAACAATCAATTCTTTTTGTGAAACGAAAAAATTACCATCATGAACATGACATATAGCTCTCAAAGAATCATTGGACTTTGTTTACCTTCACTTGCTTTATTTCTTTTAAGCTTTCGGACATGTTTCATTTCTTTCAACTTTAAACTGCTAAATATAGACAAAAGGAGGTGAAAAAATTATAAGTATCGTGGTACTGTTAGAAACCTTGAATCACTGAACGTAGAAATAAATAAAAACCACAAAAAATTAATTAGAACGTCAAATAATATCTATGGAAGAAAAATGCTAATTTATATAAGAACTGCAAAACCTTGAATCGAATTAATCTGCTATTAGATTGCATAATTTTTGCATTATTTTTGTATCATTTAGCTATTGCATTCCTTTATTTCTTTGACATTTCTCTTGTAGGTACCTAATATTTACTGATAGTGATTAGTAAATCAAAAATGTGTTTAGGGAATATAGAGTTGTAGTCGGGTTCTGTCTTTGCATGTCATAATATGACAGCATTTTAAACACAAAAATATTTCACTGATGAGATCTGATATAAATATGTGATTATTTTCAATATTATGTTATTATTATAAATAATATTTTGTTCTTTAACGAACAGAAACCAAAGTACGGAAGTCGGTAATTCAAGTAGATAATTTCAAAGTAGTTAACCAGGTAATAAAATAAGTATGTGAAGGTTTCATTACCCAATATTTTTAGAAAGGTTATACATTAGGAATCTAATTAACCATAACTACAAAATAATCATACTATTAGCTTTTTAATATATTATTCCAATAAAACCGATTGATAATTGCGTTAATTGCTGGTTGTTTACTCCCTAGTTTTTGTAGCTCAAAAGCATTAAGTTAGTTTTTTCCAGAAATCAGTATGAATTATTGTTTTAACAATATAAAGTGTATTTTTATCATAAAAAAGAGGTCGTAGACTTAGCAAAGCAAATAAACGCATTAATAAAAATCCGTATCATTCTTTAAACAGTGCAGAATTGGAAAGCAATTATGGTTTTATGCATTTTTATCGGTCAAATGTCATCTTATCTGCATAAAGCAGGGCAGTTTTAATCTCCAGTAGATTTAAGTGTACAACAAATAAGAAACACTTGACATTTTTACGTTATCTTTTTATTGTTGTGAAACTTTCACTATTTACATCATTATTTAGTTAATACAAATGTTCCCCATCTTGTTTGTCACATTATTCAACATAATATTCAGAAATTCCTATATTCACTAACTTATCAATAAGTAAATTTAATTGTTGTAATCAACAGTTTTTTCACAGTAACAGTGTTGGCCAGAGAAATAATAGTAATAATCAATAAAAGCTATGTTAAAAATTGAAGAAGCCAATGTTTGATAGTGACGTAAGTATGTGTTTAAAATACTGTCGCAAATTACATGAATATATTAAAATAAATTTAACCCCTTCGCCCAACTGAATTAGGTTTCTGGTGTCAAAGCTATATTGCGGAAGTTAGTTGGTAATTATTATAATCATTATTGGTTTAGTTTAAAAATGAAAAGGATTAATCATATATTGCACAGAATGCAATATAATTTTACAAAATATTTTCGAATGAACTAAATTAAATTCGCATGCTGTAATAATTTGCATGCAATTTAATTTAATATCACACTGTACGAATTTACGTTTGAAAACAATTTAAGACTGTTGCATTACATTTTGCGTACTCTCTATGTAAATTATTTAGCAGCAATGCAAACGAGCACAGAGAATCTGTGCCAAGGACTTTGTTCTTATTCCATACTCCTTCCTTGTTCTCTTAACTTTATAATTAATATATTCTAGGTATCTATAATAAATATATACAAAATGCTACTATTCTTTTTACTTATACAAGTAACATTGCTAATCTAATTATTTTATGTAATGGGTGAATTGTGTTATTGGATAGGTTAGTTATTTTCCTGTGTTTACTGTATGACAACAATGTGTAAGTTACCATAGGTCAATAATACACTAAATTATTATCAAAACATGTATTTCGGTGTTTGATTATGGCTGTTATCAAGCGGTTTTTTCAACAATGTCATTCTTATCGGATACTGAAAAAAACATGTCCTTGGCAACGAATCAACACAAGCTAATTTACTATCTTAGTTAATAACTTATTTTCTTGAAATGATCTATACAGCAGATTTTGAAGGATAAGTAGATATTTGACAGCTAATGCTAAACGCTTCCTTTATACTTCATGGTGTATTTGTAAAAAGTTTTGAATTTATTGTGAGAATGTTTAGATAGATGTTTATGTATTGTGTTGCATGTATGTGTATGGTTGATGGTATATGAGGGACATTTAGTTAAGGACGTATATTGTAGTTGTGATTTCAGAGCGAAGCCGCGAATGTCAGCGGTGGGCGGGCGGCGCACGTACACGGAGGAAGAACTGCAGGCGGCGTTGCGAGACATCCAAAGTGGCAAACTGGGGACGCGCCGGGCCGCCGTCATCTACGGAATCCCTCGGTCCACACTGCGCAACAAGGTGTACAAGCTGGCCATGGAGCGCGAGCGGGAATCGCACCTGACCCCGCTGGCGTCGCTAGCGGACGACGACGCCATGGACGACGAGCGGGAACTGTCCGGGGCGGAGGAAGAGAAAGAAGTGGAGAAAGCACTGCAGGCCCCGCTACTGTCCATGGCGGACATTGTTCGCTTCGCGGACACACCGGAAGCGTTGCGCGCACTTCTTCTGCAGCAACAGCAGCTGAAGAGTGGCAACGGCAAGGACGACGCCTGGGCAGGCCTGGAACACAGCGCGCTCGGCCCCTACATCCAACTGATGATGGCCGAGCAGCTAGCAGGCAAGGAGCCCACGCTGCTTCCGGATCTAATGCGCAAGATCATTAGCGACGAGCAGCACCTCAACAACGGCGAGAGCGACGCCAAGTCGCAGCCGCCCCCGCAGCCGAGTCCCTCGAATTCAGTCAAAGCGAAAACGGACTCGTCCGACATGGAAACTGACGATTCACCTGCAAATGTGATACTAAAAATTCCGTCCTTTAAACCGACTACTAGCAAAAATGGTGGCGACGTATACCGGAGTGAAACGGGTGCCATGGTGTCACCGCCCGTCACCAGTGAGTCAGGCTCTCCGCCAATCGTCACCGGGAACATGTTGTCACTGCGCGAAGCAATCGCCAAGAGCATCAGTCAAAAGTTCCAGCAGAACCCTGGACCCGAACCGCTCGCGCGCCACTCCACTCCCATGGAAATCGACTACAAACGCGTCGGCATCACGCCGCCTCTGGCCGGGTTACCACCTGTCATCAAGAACCACCACCACCAACCACAATCACAACCACCGCCTGAACCAGCCACGCCACCTGCTGGAGCGTCTCCCGTGGGTCTGTCGCACGCGCGCAACTTCCAGAGCCAGTCGGTCGTCGTGAACAACAACGCTGCGAAACCGCATACACACACGCCCGCCAACAACAACAACAACAACAACAACAGTGGCGGCGGCACCAGCCAGGGCGGGAAGGGCACGCGACCGAAACGCGGCAAGTACCGCAACTACGACCGCGACAGTTTGGTGGAAGCGGTGCGCGCCGTACAACGAGGCGAGATGTCCGTGCACCGGGCCGGCAGCTACTACGGTGTACCGCACTCGACTCTGGAGTACAAGGTCAAGGAACGTCACCTGATGCGGCCACGGAAACGCGACCCGAAACCGAACCCTGTCGACGAGAAAATCGCTTCAATGAAGAATCAGGAAATACGCAACATTCCAGACAAACTGAAACCAGTGATCAAACCGCCGCAGAAGTTTCCACCCACGTCCCCCAATGGCATGAAGATGCCAGCCATGTTCGACCCGGCGATGGCGCCGCTGGGGTACACGCCGCCGCCGTTCCCTTTCTGGCCGCATCCTTCGTCGTTTCCGCACCTGCCGCTCGACTACCCGCGGAATCCATCCACGTCGCAGTTCCCCACCAGTCCTGACTTCTTCGCATCGCAAATGATGCAGCAGCTGCAAGAGCGCTCGGTGCGGTGCCACGGCGAGGGCACGGGGCCCACCACGCCCGCCGGAGCGAATGGCAACAGTGCCGCCCTAGCCAAAAGTGCCCGCGAAATGGCCGAGTCGCTGTACGACGGAACCGGCGCGAACGGCTCGTTCCTGGACGGCATCATTCGGTCGAGCCTGGAGTCGGGCGTGCCGAGTGCCGCCGACAAGGCTGCCAACAAAGAGGACACGAAGAACACGGCGCCCGAGAACATGTCCAACAAGGCGCTGCTCGACCAGCTGTGCCGGAACAGCCGCATCACGCCGCTGTCGAAGCCCGCCAACACCGAGCCCAACCCGAACCCGAACCCGAACAGCTCGGGCGACGAGAGCTACCGCAAGGAGGAGCTGGCCGCGGGCAACAATGGCAAGTGCCGCGAGCAGCACGAGCCGGACATCCAGACCATCGAGTTGTCCAACGACTCGAACGCGTCGACGAAGGAGGAGGAGACGTCGGCGTCGGTGCCGGCGCCGCAGTCGCGGATCTACGTGAAACCACAGTTCCAGGAACTCACCAAGCCTGAGAACCTAAAGCCTGAGGTACTGGTGCGCTTCCGGGCGGCGGAGGAGGCCGAGGCGAGCGCGCCGCCCGACAGCAACGGGCTCGCGGCCTCCGATAAGCCGGACGCGGCCCAAGACTGACCTGAGCTAGGTAATGTAACTGCGCGATTTTTATACTAAATGAAAAGCTACGTACGTTTATTTGTTGTTTGTTGTGCGACGCTCGGAGCGTGGCTACTGACCGCAAATGGTTGTTGTTGAGTCAAACGAACGGGTTTGCGCCCATGACGGTGTCTGTTGATTTTCACCTTCGTTCTCTTGTGTTTCGTAGGGGATAAAGATAGAGCGTACGTTTAGGTGTGAGGTTATTGCGAGTTCGTTTGCATCAAAGCAGTTTCGCATCGAGGAAAACGCGATCCATCATCATTCACTGATTCCTATTCAGACCTATAGGTGTTTTGGACTCTAAAACTGTATAAAAACAAAAGTCACGATTATATGTTCATTGTTAGGTGTATTTTGGCATGTACTAAAAGTATATTTCAGAAATGTATCAGTGTACTCTCTATGTGTCTTCAACGTTGCGTATACCTCAGAAATGTAACTGTAAAAATTTCATGTAATGTTCATAGACATTTTTTAAATTTCATAAACTCGACTGCTTTGATGTGGATATATCCAGAACTTTTGGGACATTTCCCATATATTAAAATTATATCTATCTGTGATTTATTCAAAATTTTTGATGTATATTTTCTCTAAAAATATCTTAAAATATTATTATATAAAATTAAAACAATTAGATAGTTAAATGATATATAAATAATTGAATTCAAATCAATGATTTGTAACGTTGCTGCGGCGCCGCTGTACGCAGCACAGCGACGTCTTTGTTTAACATATGACAAATGAAGTGCAATTAGATGGTATATACATATAATATATATTTACATCAATATTAAGTAGTGAGTAAGGTAATATATTGAATATATTATATATATATTTAAAAAATGGAAGCTATTTTGTTTGAGAGATAAAAGATTGACTCCAGGTAGCGTTCTAACTTATCAGTGCTTCAACCCTCAACAACCGTCAACTAACAACCAACCACAAACCAAACCGATACCGACAGTTCTCATGAGTCGCGGGTGGCAGGAGGTGCACGCCACCCGCTCGGTGCCGGTGCCGCTGCCGCTCCTGCCACCCGCGCCCCCAAAACCAAACCTGAATATACAGTAAACAAAACACATATTTCCGTTGGACCAATAATGCAGTATATTGTACATATTATTGTATGTTTTAAAACATATCGACGTATGCTCGGGACCAGTGTGCTCATCACTATCTCTATTTCTCTCAAATTTAAAACATTTTCACTCGTATCCAATTGATTTATTTTACTTTTCTCTACCTCTGATATCTAGGTAATTTAGCTTTATTGTTATTTATTGATCAGTGCACTGGGGCAGAGGCATATTTAAAAATTATAAAAAAAAAACATTCCAACCATGTATGTGCCAGATTTTTTATTCGCAACAATTAGAGTTGAAAAACAACTGAGATTATAAAATAACTATGTGTACAGCCTTTTCAGAATTGGCTGTCGCAGGCGTAAGATTCATTCTTTATACATAATTATATATTATAAATTAATTAATTATTACAGATGGAGCTAGGAGCTTCCGAGAATTGAAACGTTAGTTTTTAAGGTTTTTAAAAATGTATTTTTAAATGTTTGTGTGTGACACTATTTCAATGCTCGTGAATTTGCAAAGTCGACAAACCACAGTTTTACCTAAAATACAAAAATACATGCTCATGCCCCCATTGCCCGTAGCAACCGGTCTCTCAATACCTCATTTATAGTTCGACAGCAGTATCATAGTATCAGTACGTAAAGTAATGCAAAGCAAACGGGAATGCCTACAAATCATTATATAGAGTAAAACCGAACCTGACGACGGACGTTCAGGTTTCTTGTCGTAGATGAGAGCAAGCAAGCAGAGCGTTCATGAACTTTGTGAATTCTTAAAACACAGCGTGTGTGCCACTTATGTGCAATTGTTTAATTAATTATTTTTATATTATATAATTGTTAGCGTTTTGTTTAGTGTCATCATCAGTTCTATTCATTAACGTTGTGATATCCTTCATGTATCAATATAGAGTTGTTATTTCTAAGGTTTAACAAAATTGCCAGAGATTACTTTTTCTTACACCGTGGTCCAAAATTATCACCATCACCTTGATGTATACGCAATTACATTTAACTAGTTGTTCCAAAATTGCAATTGAAACGTATCAGAAAGTGCATTTCGTGAAAGACACTCGTGTCGCAAAAAATATCTGTCTCTCTTTTCTCTATATTATATATTTATAACATAATATTACATATAAATTCGTGCATTGCATGCGTTTATTATTAAATAAATAAATACCTACACGTGTAATTATCAAATATTAAACAACAAAAATGTTAATCGACAAACAATCAAATTTGAATGTGTTCATGTTGCAAACAGATATATTGGCCGCGATACTCTGCGTTCGTGTTCGAATGACTATTGCAGGTTGTTTCGTACCGTATCCGTATCATACACAAAACACACATCAAAATGTTCATATTCCAATCAATGTACTTGGCATTGTCGCTCCGCCCGCCCGCCCTTTGCAACCTGAAAGCCCGCTGTAGCACTATAATAATTCGTCTCGTGTAGAAACGTCGGACCAAGGATTTTACACACACACACACCAGCGTTTTATACTTTTCAGCTATTCACTCAGTCTCTGACAAATTATTGTACCGTGATTACGTTCACTAGTTCGTAAGTTTACGTATTAATTAGTTCTGATTATCACCATTCCATTTCTAAGATTATATTTCCGCATTTATATAAGACTCAACAAGACTTCAAGTAGCTATTCCTAAATATTTTTTTACATTTTAATTTCATTGATTTTATACTTGATACATTAATAAAAACAGACGTATTTGTTAATTAATTTCTAGTTGAATACGTAGTTTTCAAATGCAGAGTTTACTTAAGTTTACAGATTTTCGCTTACGTTAACTCACAGTAATTATTATTATTATTATTATTACATATTTACTGGGTATCCGACTGTTGTACATAGTTAGCTGTTTCAATTGTTGCGCACTTGACTGTTTGTGAGCCTGCTAAACATGGGATCCTGTTTCTAGTACTGCAAACAATATGTTTTTCCATATATTTTTTTTTACATTGCAACAATAGTGTAACCATAGTAACCAGTGTTCTGTTTACGTCAGCAAACCACAGTGAAACAATAGCGTATCAATCAAATCAACAATTACCCACATTCAATCATATTTGTGAAGAACGAATTGTTATTCATTTAGGTTATAGACATCAAGTGTTTTTTAATTATTATCATCATTATTTTTGTATTTCAAATGTGTATTTTATTATGATTGTGTTTATACAGTTACGTTACATACATACCTACATGCAGTCATACGAGTAGTAGTTTATTATTTTAATTGTTTCATAAGTAGATGTCTGTAAATCGAGTGGGATGGTTTAACGAATTTGTGTCCTGTTCCACAAACAACAAACACTGATCTCTGTATTCATTGAGATTGAGACGCAAGGACAAATCAAATAGTATTCCAAAGAACGTCTTGTTTCCGCATCCCCACACGAAAAGTACGTTCGTATTATCCATTTCTTTTCGTTTTTATTTTCTTTTCATTCATTGTTTGTAATGTTTTACACGCATGTTTCTGTAAATTATTGTTGTCTCGCCTATACATTTGTTTCATTTTTTTTTATTGTAGTTTTGTATTTTTATTACACTATATTTATAATTTCAATACAATACAATATACAGTACAGAGGTATACTTAATATTATATCCGACATTATTGTTATGACACATGCAGTACAACTTTCAAAGATATCACTATTTTAGCGTTTTTTGTAAAATACAACACTAACAATAATTGGTGAGGGCACTTACTAACTTAGCATTAAGTATTAGATGGTACATAACGTAACAATATACGTGTTAGATGTGTAAGTTTCAAGTTCTTCACAAATGTGATGGCAGTTCAGATGTTTTACATTTTTAGTTTTTATCGTTATAGATGTCACATGGCATATTTCAAATCAAGCTGAAACTTTACGAATTGGTGATAATTACATTTGAGCAAAATCTTGTAATGTGTAAGAATTCCATAAGGTTATGAATAGATTTATTATATTGATAGACTAAATTGAAGATTGGACGATTGAAAATTTATGCAAATACAAATACACCAAAAAAGTGTCTTTGATTACAACAGTCAAACTGTTACGTACTGGTGTTTAGTTATTTAATATATTATACGGACTTGGTTTTGTACCTGTTGTGGTGCATTTTATAAAATCTATTGACGATATTTTTTATTTTTCTAGTCTTACAAGTCGTGCTTAAATTGGTAGAAATAAATGCATTTATTTTCTAAATAAAATGTGATATTTTCAATTATTATAAAGAAAGGGATTTATATAAATTGATCAATTAAATTAAATTGGATTGTAAAGACTGAAAAAAATTCTATGTATATAAATGGAACATAAATATGTAAAAAAAAAAATAATTGGAAGAAATAAAAATACATTCGTATAGTGTGACATGCTCATTTCAAAACAATGAAAACAGTTATTATAAAACTCATTTAAAATATGCCATTTAACTCTATAGTATGCAGAAATATGATCTGTTAAACTGGGACCAATAATTCATATCCACAACAATAAAACCGTATCAAAAGTTTAAACAAATTATGACAAGCGATATAAAATAAACTTTATGTTCAATTATTTTAGGTTTTTACCAATAAACCTCAAAAATGAAATACCATAGCTTCTTGATAATATTATACGTGTGAACATTTGTAATTTAATAGTGTCACTGCTTATCTTCAAAAGGTGCAAAAATTGTGTTCTAAATATAATATAAAACAAATAATTTAATTTAAAAGCAGCGAGGCTATTGAAATTATAAAAAAAGGTTAAAATAAAATACGATATAAAATATTGTACTATGAATGTAAATTGTTTTCTTCTTCAATTATAGTTCAATATATTCCATTCTGACAATATTTTAGGTTAACAAATGTAATGCATTTTATTATACAGAGTCCATTGTCGAAATATTCCATTGAGAAATGATGATTACTGAAATTTATACATTTATTTCATTCCTCCTTTACTATATATGTATACCTACTATAAATGTTTTATAAAATTTAGCATAGATGTTGTTTTCGTTTGAAATTCCAGTGCGATGGACTTTTGTATAGATAAAAGACGAAGAACGTTTTTAGATGTGAATGTTTTAAGTATTTAAATATTCAGAATAATTTGTTATATTGAAAATATGGTGACTACAAATGCCTTTATAGCGTCAAAATATATTTAAAATATATTATATGATACAAAATACCTGTGGCTACAGCTCCCTGGTATTTTAAGAAATTATTTAGAAAAACCACATTTGAAAAATGTCGTTTTTCATAAGTTTGTATAAAAATTGTGCTGTATTACGAGCATGTTTTTACTCTCATAAATATTTGAGAAGTTAAATGTTTGAACATTGCTTTGTGGGAAATTGTTATTTTCAGAAAATATTTTTAAAAACCACAAAAAAATTATAAAATATATGAAAAATATTAAATATCATACACATTGTATATTTATAATGTAACTCTGAAGTATACCAGTATTTATTATACTGTGAAATATATTAAAATATAATAATTTTATATTCCTTTCATATTATACCTACAAATTATTCTACAAAAAATACTGTTGACAAAGTAATACAAATAAAACACTACGTCTCTTGAAATTTCAAATATATTTAATTACGAATCTTCATTTACAAGAACTGCAGTATTCCAAGTTCCACACCGCAAACCAATTACATTGAACTCACCAAAATTATACAACAATTTAAAAGAAAAATTATTTTCATCGCTACTCTTAAAACCTAATTGGCAATATTTATTCCATCCACAGCCATATAATTTGCAGGATTCTTAAATTAAATTCAAATATAATTAGTAACAAAATATATTCATTATGATTATTATGTTTACCTGATAAAACTACGGTATGTCGAGAACCACACGACACATCTGTAATATTTACATCAAATTCCACAACATGGGGACTTGCCATGATAGAAATGTGCTCCGATATGGAATTTACATTTGTGTTTAAGCCAAGTTGTCCATTGCTGTTCCATCCCCAAGCGTACAGATCACCATCAGCACTTAGTGCTGTAGAATGCCAACCACCACAAGCTATTTTGATGATTTTAATAGATTCCAAACATTTTATTTGCTCTGGGATACTCCTATCTTCCACATCACCATGTCCTAATTGTCCGCGACTAAAATTATCATACTGAAATACACAAGAAAATATATTTAGAAAACAGTTACCTGCCGCCTCCAAATGAATACACTGACCCATCGTCTGTTAAAATTAAACAATGTTCTCTTCCAGTACAAATATCTTTAATGTTTCGGATTCTGCAAGGCAATCGTGAAGGAATATTGTATATGTAACCACGATTAGAATAAGCATTACTCATGCAAGTGCCACTTGAAATTCTTGTAATGGAATTAGTTTGACTTTCGTTGTCATTTGGATCTGTTGCATCGACAATATGTGGTAATAAAATTAAATCATAATCTGAATTCTCATTATACTGAAGACTATAAATTTTTTGTTTTTTAGATAAAAATAACGCCCTGGCATCCGAAACTGATATATCTACATTAGTATCATTAAAAGATAATTCTTCTGTTTGATATATTTTATTTCGCAGAAAACCATGTAAGTAAATTTTACTTCTTTGAGAAGTATTATAACAATTATCTTTCATTTTAATAATTAAATAAGCATGACTAATTTGTAAATCAATAGCATTATTATAAATTGTACTCTTAAATGATTCTATACATTTGTCATTAATATTTAAAAATTGTCCATATAAATTGAATCCAGCGCAAAATACTTTCATTATTGATTGAATTATTTTATCACAATGACATTTCAAAATAGGTATGGTAAAGTTGTTTGTATTATTCGCATTCCCAACAACAGAGAAAGAAGGAGTCTTGACAACGGAAGACTTCAGCACGAAAATAACCTATTTTACCTACAAGAAGTACTGTCATTAATAAAAACATGGTAAATATCAAATGTATATTATATAAATATTACCTATAATATGTATCACAAGGCAAGAAACAATATTTTTCTGAAAGAATTAAATTACTTTGTTTCTGTCATGAACTAAACTCGTTACCAATAGCAACATTCAAGCAGCTGTCATATTGACAGCATAACCTCAATGTGTTGATTAACAAATTTAATTTAGGGCCTCCTTTCAATACTAAGAAAATTGCGACAAGCTCCAGAGAAAGAACTCAGACTTCTGCTGCTTGGATTGGATAATGCTGGAAAAACAACAATTTTAAAAGTTTTAGCTTCAGAAGATATCAATCATGTAACACCAACTGCAGGGTTTAATATAAAATCAGTTATATCCGATGGATTCAAGCTAAATGTGTGGGATATTGGTGGTCAAAGAAAAATCAGACCATACTGGAGGAACTATTTTGAGAATACTGATGTGTTGGTAAGAAAACATACGTATGTTTTTATGTATGATTATAATATATGTATTTCAGATTTATGTTGTTGATGCAGCAGATAAAAAGCGTTTAGAAGAAACTAGTATCGAATTATACGAACTACTGGGCGATGAAAAACTAAATGGTGTACCTCTATTAGTGTATGCAAATAAACAAGATCTGCCAAATGCTATGCCAGCTGCCGAATTAGCGGACACATTAGGACTTCCATCAATTAAAGATCGAGCGTGGCAAATTCAAGCTTGCATCGCGTCACAAACACAGGGTGTTCGGGTAAATATAACAAAATAAGTAAGTTTCTAGTTAATTATCTCGATTAATTACTAGGATGGAATGGAGTGGGTATGCAAGAGTATTAAGAAGAAGTGATTTGTTTGCTAACTTAACAAAAACTTATTCCGTCCAAAAAGCCTTGCAATTTGCAATAAAAACGTAGACGCATGAATATGATCTCAAATTATTCACTAATTATCGTACATTGGTTACTAATTAACCATTTTAGTGTGTTATAAGGCTTTAATGTACTCATCATTATATTAGGATAGCTGAAGCACATAGCTAGTGCTCGCTATTCGAATAGTTACTAATTTTATTGTGTCTTTTCAACTTTCTTTTTGTGGGTGGTGGCAGCTTCAATAAATAACACATTTTACACTTAAAACATAACACTTCATTTTTTATTGTTACTTATTATAAAATAATTGTATTAATAATTTAAAGCAGTAAAAAGTTTGTTTACACATTAATCTCAGAACCAAAGTGGCTCATTTATTCAATTTTATTTTCATAATTTGGTAAGAAACGCGTTATACGAATTATTTTTACAGCACCATGACTTTCGAAGATCTAAAAAATATAATATTCGAGATTTTCGTTGAAAATTTTGCAAATAATTATTATTACCTATATAATACAAAAGTAATTTATATTTTTACATTGTAACTGCAGATAATAAATAAACCTATTTAATAACTAAATATTTTAAAATAATCGCATAAAAAATTCTGGTATAAATCCCCTGCAGAGGTATGACTTTAAGTCTGTACATTATTATTAAAGTTCCGTGTGTGTATATTCGGAATCAATTTTTCCTTCTTCAATGTGGAAGTTGTTGCATTTTTCCAAAAATCGAATCTGTAAAATAAATAAATGTTTTGAATTTATTTCGTGTTAAGAGTTCATGTCAACGTTAATGGATGTTTAATTTTTGTGGTGTTAATTTTTAATAATAATTGGTGACAGTAAACTGTATTGCAGAAAACTACGGTGGATATAAGGTAGGCATATTCGAATTTCATTAGTTTACACAATACTTACCGAACAATCCGTTTCGTCATGTATGGTACTATACAACGTCCAAAACGATGTGCCAGTCTTCTCGGACAAAAACCAGCTGGCGAACAAGCTGGCAGTTTTACTCAAAGCCATTTTCAGACCAGGCAAACTGACTTTTTCTTGTGGATCTTCTTGATTGATTAAGCATATTACATACTTATCACATTCTGGGAATTTCTTAGCAAAACGATATGCACGCCATACTCGTAATATTGGTTCAATGATTTCCAAATTTAGAGTGTCTGTTAGTTTCTGGGCTAGCTCTCGCGAATTTAAACCGTCTTTGAAGAGGAAACCTTTGTTGTGTGCCAACCGAAGAACATCCTAAATTAAATAAAACAATAATTACTTCCATGTTCAGTATTACTTATAAATTCACAACTTACTTCTACATACGCAACAGCAGGTTTGACGTATGGCGCGGAGTCAATATCAAGTGTTAGATATTTTCTTAAAAAGTAGTTGAAGAACTTTGTTAGTGTTTCATTTGGACGCGTTATGTCGAACAAAGTAGATTTTGGAAAATCTGCGCTTTTCAGAAATCCATTGAAAAGGGACACTACTGTATGCACATACCTGTAAGTTGACATATAAAATTAGATACTTCGAATTAACATATGTCATTATTACCTTTATTGTTTGTCATTTTAACTAATTTTGTTTCATTGTTTGTATTTGTAAGTAATTACATAAATAGCATGAATGTTTCAGAAATAAAAATAAGTAATAGTTTCTTCGTATTTGCGATTCTACTATTAGATAAAATTCAATAAACAATAGAATAAATAATAATAGCTTTATTGTTTTGATACCTACTCAAATTTTGAAACAATTAAATGTAAGTATACTGCAGTTATGTTTAGCATGACGAGCACTTTAAACAATCAAATCCTTATGTTCAGGGCCAAAAAAGGAACAAAAATCAAATAATGTACTTACGTTTTATATTTAGAAGAGTCTGTAACAAAAGCAATAACATCCGTAATTTTCTTAGTGACGATATGAATCCAATGTTTCCGGAAATTTTTATTTTCCAGTCGATCAAAGAATTTCTCAAAATTAAATTTGCCGTCAACAGAAAACAAATTAAATATTTTTTCAGCCCCAGTAATTCTCCAGAGAGCCCTATACAGTTCAGTATGTCTAAAGTGGTCAAAATATAAATGAGCTTTTTCCAGAAGTGGTGGAAGTAAATATGCGTGCGACGCATGTTGATTTTCCCTTTCTTCTGCATCCGGTCCGATGAATGACCCAAGGCTTGACATTAATAAAGATATAGGATTTTCCCCGGATTCCGTGAAAATGTTTGAAACTGTATTAGCTATAGAACCAAGTGTATCAAACGTGTCTTCTTTATGTTTATGTTGCTGTTGTTGAGCTAACATATTAGTCATAAAGCCCATTACATTTTGGGTAAGTTGTTCTTGACTAGATTTCGCATGGCCTGTACCACTTGATGCCATAAACGAGAGTACATTTCCAATTAATGCAGGATCTAATGCAGCTCCCGCGTTGTTCTGATTCAACATTGAACTGATTCCGGAAAGAATTTGGTTGGTTGTGTCTGGGTTTTTCATAGCACCCATTAATACGTTTTCCATAGTTTTACCACCTTCTGACTGCAGCAAATTTGATAATACATTGCCGACATCTCCTGCGGCATTACTTTCAAAAAATGCTCCTGCGCTTGCAGCTATGTCCTCAAATGGATTTCTGTCTATTGCTTCATCTTTTTCGGAATCTGTAATTTCGTTGGGAATTTCTTCGATTGTGTTTGTATGAATATTTTGAGAGGATGCTATAGGTAAACATAATATACATAATAAGAGCCAACAAATATGCTCTTGCATTTTTATTGATGTGTAGGAAGTATTCTGGAACAGAAAAATAAAATGTATATTAAATTTAATAATTAGCTTATCAATAACTTTTTGTTATTTTTAGAAAATATAATCTAAATTATATTATAAGGTTTTTTAAATATTTTGTATATACATAATATTTGATATATTTTTGCTGTCAAGCAATGAGAGAATTTTTCGATTGTTGTAATCAAACTTAAAATCTCATGGTTTACGAAACTATTCGCCCTATTTAAAATATAAAATTGTAAATGATTGTGCATATTTTTGATAATAATTGTTTCTTTTGTTGTAATGACGTCAGAGATATGGTATAAGAATGAAAAATTAATGGAGCGCTATAATTTTTATTGCTTTATACGTCTGTTACATATTTTAATTTTCAACATTTTCTTTTTCACCTGTAATTATAACATATTTATTTTATTTTAAATTGCTCACCTATTTGAATAAACTACTTTTTACTTATTTCTTTTACATTTTTAAATATGCAATATACTTTAATGCATTTTATTAAATTTCGTATTAATTCACATTATTAGCTACAGTAATCTGACAACTATTTAGAATTGCTACTCATTTTGAAGATTAGCGAAAGCAGAGTGTGCGTAAGAATTATAACTGAATTTATGCTTTTGTGGCACTATGCGTAATGTGAAAAAACGAAACCACATATTTTTAGAAATAGCAGATAAATATAACTTACCGGAGACAATAAATTAAAGATAAACAAACACTTTAAAACACAATTTTCATATTCACTAGTTATGATAATTAGTTCGGTACCTCCAGTGTAAGGTCACCACTAAGAATTACACATAACAAAAGTTTGTTGAATACTAACGAAATGTCTGCTAATTCAACAGGTATATAGGTAGGCACTATCTGGCTATAGGTACAGTAAAGGAAAAGAGTTTTGAGTATTTTTGATGCGCTTCAAAATTTTAACGGGATATTCTTTCTGAACATTACACGTCATATTTCTTCTAATTCCAATTATAAATTAAACTATTATACTTGAGAATAGTTTTATGCATTAAAAACTTTGGTCATTTGTACAGTGAATATTTTTTACTGTTGTATCTTATGTTTCAATAATTTCGATGTTCTTAAAAGAAGGAACACAAACTTATTTTTTTGGAAATAATTAGTATACCGGGCGTAGCGCTACAATAATGTATCATAATATCGAAGCCTCACACTTTCAAAAATATACAAAAATTCAGTTTATTAATTATATTCCTAGGTAACCCTTTATCATTACAACAATGTCAAATTTAACAATTATATCTCTTTGAGAATTTTCATTTTACATTGTATGAAGCGTGAATATTATATTTGCATAAAAATGCAACTTTTGTAATATTGATTTTTCATTGGTAACAGCTATTATAAATACAAATCTGTACAGTAAAAATACAATTCTTTGGGATTTTGTTGTTATGGGATGTATGTGACCAACGCAGTCAAGTTTAAGGTGAAGGTCAACGAACCACAGCGGCATGAAGAGGAACCACCTTGTGACGCCACTGCGTATCCACACATCAGATCACTGAAATACAGCACAGGGTCAAGTATGAAATATTCGAACACAATTTTTTATTATAATTTTAAAATTTTCTGTCTGTATTCAGAGCTCTCCTATTAAGAGTGGTTTTATTACTGTAGTAATTTTGGTTGGTCAGAGCAAAGATGTATTTGTAGTCAACAAATCCCTGTAACATAAAATACAAGCAAGAAAATAAAATGAAAATAAATTCGTGAAGAGGCGACGCTAAACGAATTGAATTATTTATTTAAACACTGCATTACCACATCGACGCTCGCTAGCTACTATTTTTTTACTTGGAAAAATTGCTGCATCGATTGTACTTTTTGTTCAATAAATGTAGAATTTAATTTATTTTCTCGGGTTTGGAGAGTGCACATACATTAAAAATATAGAGATTCTTAGGCCAAATTACAAGTTGGAAATCATATAATTTTATTATAAAAATTCAAAATACTGCAGCAAAGTCAATAAATTTACTTTTACAGTCCAAATTGAAAATTCTAAACTTTTAAAATAACATTTGTGTTTTTTTTTCTTTTGTAAATTACCTACAGAAAATTCTGTACTCACACTATTGAGTTGATGTATAATTAAAGTCGTGATGATTTAAAATAATTTTATTCTTCTATGTGGAAAAATTGTTGTATTGAATGTACTTTTTTAAATCAGAGATTTTAATTTAATTAATTGTGTTTGAACTGCGCACAGTCCGAATGACGTACAGCGCCGCTACTAATTGTTCATGTTAGATCATTGCTCATTGAACTTTCAGTGAGTGATCACGTATTTCTCCTTCGTTCACACACACCGTCGACGTCGTCGTCATTTACAATTCACATACGCTTAAAATGTGAATTCAAGTGAAGAAGAGAGTGTTTCCAGCCGATCCGAGATGAGCGCTCGATTCCAGCCAAGCAGATCCAGGCCTCTCCGTCTCTGCAGCCCAGTACTGTCGTAAGTCTCGACCGGCAACCACAGATTTCCCCGATATATATTGAGAGAATAGTTTCACTCAGGGGAATGATGCGAAGTAGCCGGGAAGTAGCCTACATCGTAGACCGTACCTCCCTGGTGATATCGGAGGTCAGCGCTACGAAGTAGCCGCGTACTCCACCGCAGATAATAGCTATAATTAAGTATTATCGTATATAAGACCTGGGCCCAGGTTGCGGTGGATGCGCGGTGAAAAAACTGAGCTTAGTAGGGCATCGCCCGAAGAGTTCTAAGATTAAGACTGTGAAATTGTTTCATAGGCTATAAGTAGCCGGACAGCGTTGATATAAGGGCCAACCGCCAGACTATTTACGGTGGTTGGTCGTCAACAAGTAACAGTTCTTAATAAGGCGAAGGGTGAAATGTGTCGGAAGGGACGGCAGTACTGGGTAAACCAAGTGTGGTTGGCAGATTCGAACGAGAGACCTGGGGGATGAACATCGATGGACACCGAGGGATGTGAAGCCTTCGCGCCGAACCCCTGCAGGTGCACCTGCAGGGGGGTGGATCACACCTAGCGCCAGAACTCGCTAGAGCGGGTAAGTTTTTATTATTTATCTACAACAATCCAAACATTAAACACAAAAAATATAATAAAATCAAAACGTTTTAAAACGTTTTGATATTTTTGCTGGTCGCGAGCTCGAACACTGGCGATTCATCCGGCAAAAACTTGCTCCATCTCGATCTATAAACGATACAAATTCAAATAAATAATACATTTTTCGTATCAAATTTGTTTTGCTATAACAATTATTTGCTCTAGTTTATTTTAAACTAAAACATATGTAAATTTCCTATTCTTTATAGATTTCTATATATTTTTTCTACGAGTCATAGTTGCACAACATTTTAATTAACTTAATTGCTTTTTAAATTGGTTACCGAATTATTGAATTTTAATAAACAAAAGTTGCAAACTAAAAGAGATACGAACCCAGGACCTTCACCAATCGATTCTACGACTCAAATTACATAAATATACAAAATTTGGTTAAAATTGGTCCACGTATTAAATTTTTAGAGCAAACGGAAAATTGTGTTTCGTTAAAAAAATGTATCTGATATAATTTCTATTATGTTTTGTACCTTTGATGACCTATAAATTAAAAACTAAAAAAGATTTTCAAATTAAAAATCAATATTTTGATTCCTCAATATTTTATTGATAGACTAGAAAATTTTAATTTATTTCCTATAAAATTTATGCCCCTAAAAATGATTGAAACATTATTTGCTCTAGTTTATTTTAAAGTAAAACATATGTAAATTTAGTTTGCAGTTTTGTATTTTTTTGTAGATTTCTATATATTTTTACTGCACGTCATTGTTGCATAAGAATTTAATTAAACTAATTACTTTTGAATTGGTTACCGAAATATTGATTTTTAATAAACAAAAGTTGCAAACTAAAAGAGATACAAACCCAGGACCTTGACCAATCGATTCTACAGCCCAAATTACATAAATATACAAAATTTCGTTAAAATTGGTCCACGTATTAAATTTTTAGAGCAAACTGAAAATTTTGTTTCGTTAAAAAATGTATCTGATATATTTTCTATTATGTTTTGTACTTTTGGCGACCTATAAATTAAATACTAAAAAAGATTTTCAAATTAAAAATCAATATTTTGATTCCTTAACATTTTATTGATAGACTAGCAAAATATTAATTTTATTTCCTATAAAATTTATGCCCCTGAAAATTATTGAAACATTATTTGCTCTAGTTTATTTTAAAGTAAAACATATGTAAATTTAGTTTTCAATTTCGTATTCTTTGTAGATTTTTGTATAGTTTTACTGCACGTCATTGTTGCATAAGAATTTAATTACACTAATTACTTTTGAATTGGTTACCGAAATATTGATTTTTAATAAACAAAAGTTGCAAACTAAAAGAGATACAAACCCAGGACCTTGACCAATCGATTCTACAGCCCAAATTACATAAATATACAAAATTTCGTTAAAATTGGTCCACGTATTAAATTTTTAGAGCAAACTGAAAATTTTGTTTCGTTAAAAAATGTATCTGATATAATTTCTATTATGTTTTGTACCTTTGATGACCTATAAATTAAAAACTAAAAAAGATTTTCAAATTAAAAATCAATATTTTGATTCCTCAATATTTTATTGATAGACTAGCAAAATATTAATTTATTTGTTGTAAAATTTAAGCCCCTAAAAATGATTGAAACATTATTTGCTCTATATTATTTTACAGTAAAACATGTAAATTTAGTTTTCAATTTTGTATTTTTTTTGTAGATTTCTATATATTTTTACTGCACGTCATTGTTGCATTTTGAATTTAATTAAACTAATTACTTTTGAATTGGTTACCGAAATATTGATAATTAATAAACAAAAATTGCAAACTAAAAGAGATACGAACCCAGGATCTTCACCAATCGATTCTACGTTAAAAATATATGGATATACAAAATTTCGTTAATTTTGCTTCAAAACTAAAAATTATGTTTCCTGATAAAAATTATTTGATATAATTTATATTATAATATGTTGTACCCCTATTATTTACCAGGCAAACATGTGTGACAATACATAAGGTCCTTATGTATTTATGTATTCCCAAAAAATATTTGTAGGTCCATATTTCGATAATAGAAAAGATAATTTATATCTGTTTTAATTTTCGGGCGTTGTATATTTTATTTTACATTATTGCAATCAACTTTGGTACATAAAATGTATTGGAAAAAATTAAAAGTGATTTAAATTCGTTTTCAAATTATATTTTTTGCTGTTTTTGTTTATTTACTTTCGTGGACAAAGTCTGACTTATTTTTTGGGGCGCAGGTTTCTGGCGTAGACGACGACACCCCCTCGACATTGCCAACAAGTCGAGAGATCTGCAACTGCAGAGCCCCATAGGTTTTCGCATTTTGTAAGTCAAGAAATAATGACATACATTTTAAACTTTTACTAACTGGCTGGTTGTTTCTTTTCAGATGCGGGATCCTGAGTTGCAGAGCACAGCAGCCAGCTGTGTTTTATGTGTGTGTTTCATTCTTTTCTTTGGTGGCCACCAATTTCTTCTCTTTTCTTTTATTCTTTTCCAGATCATTCATATCATTTCATATTCATATCATTGTTTGCGTCCAGGGGATGCAAACATTTTCTCTGCAGTTGGGGTGGACCTTGCCGCGGTTGCAGAGCTTAACCAGCTTCAGTTCTCTGAAGCTGGGACCAACTCACCCCAAATTATATTTTATTTTTGTTGAATATTTTGTTGTTTTCTGTTCACAGGTTCATCAAACAAGATCACTGAATAATATATTATATTTTTGTATTATTGTTGAAAAATAAATATTTATGTGTGCAAAATAAATTATTTATATGTATTAATATGTTTTTATTTCACTCCTTTTTAATTCAGGGCATTTAGTAGTGCAATTTCAGATCCCAGCTAATTTTTGGTAGAGAGGCTCTGCTATTGCAGATCCCTAG
Source organism: Poecilus cupreus (assembly GCA_963942605.1). Taxonomy (NCBI): domain Eukaryota; kingdom Metazoa; phylum Arthropoda; class Insecta; order Coleoptera; family Carabidae; genus Poecilus; species Poecilus cupreus. Next base: position 53,410 of record OZ012714.1, on the reverse strand, counting down.
TACAATTAAAGCCATAGGTACCCAATAAATCCTCCCAGTTCAATTCTGGGTTGGAGCGCTCTGCTATTGCAGATCCCTAGTAAAGTACAGCCATTGCTACCCAATAAATCCGCTCCAGTTCGATTCTGGGCGTGGTAGATCTGCTATTGCAGATCCAGGTTATTTTCGAGCAACAAAAAAATTCGAAGAATGCGTGACGTCACAACCTTTACCTACCACAAAACTGCGCATGCGTGACGTCACGACCCCCACCCACAATTTTATATCATTTTTGATTTCAGAGATCAGTGTGATTAGTTGTGGTACAATGGTCGGTCGGGTTTTAAGTTCAGTGAGTGAAATATTGTGAAGTGAATTATTTCTTCGAAGATTTAGTAAGTTCTGACATTGTTCTAGTTATTTTGATAAATATTTATTTTGGAAATATATTTTTTTGATATATAAAATTACGCGAGGGGCTCGATTGTATGTGCCGGTGTTTACGTAATAAATTCGGGAGGTATGTAGTTGAAATATTACATTTTTATGTTTTAATTTTAAAGATTTGAATATAAAATCATATGTAAATGTAAGTTTAAACTGTGATTTATTTATTCATAGAGTTTTTTTGAGAAATTGTTGTAAATTTTTATCCAAAACTAATTTTCAATTGCATATTTAAAAAGTGCATAATTTTGTCATGCATATAAATTTAAACAATTTACGTTTGTTTTCTGTATATTAAATGTAATAACAATATATTTCCAATACTACTATCATTTTATTCAGCAAAAAATTGTCTTGAACAAACTAAATCGAACCGCAAAATTCAGTTTAATTACTTTCGGAACCGAGACTGGCGATTAAAAATAAAAGTGCAGTGTTGTGTAGTGTATTTGTGAATAAGTGCAGTGATTTATTCGCGAATTTAAATCTCGTTAGTGAGTAGTGAGTGGTGTAAAGTGTCGTCTACGAAGTGTGTGCACCAGGAGCAGTCCACCAGGTCTTCAGGAAGGCGTTGCAGTTTGCTGTAGGCTCCAAAATAGCTTTCTAAATGGTTGGTTGAATTTTAAATTAATACTTTCAATATTTAATTCATTGTTGAAGCTGATATATTTTTTGCGGATTTGTTTGAAGTGTTCTAAATATTTTTTTTGTATTGTTGCAGGTTCTGGAGAACTACAGAAGGCAAGGTCAGTAATTTACATGTGCCTCTTCTTCTCTATCCCTTTTTGCAATAATGCACGATGTACTTTACATATGTTATTTAAATATTTCACACTTGCTACATATGATTTACTACCTGTATATCTACGTAGTTAATTATTTTTAATTAAATTACTTCCTAATAAATATTATGAAACAAGCACCTTTCGTAATACTCTCTTGAAGTTAATTGTTTATTGCTTGGAAATAATTATTTTTTTACAGATTTTACCAAAAAATACAGGATGTAGGTCATATTATTGTACTTTATTTTCCAAGGCACATGTTGTAGTGTTGTTAGTTGGGTCGTGCGTCGAATCTTCGAAATACAACCGAAACATTTAATAAAAACGAGCGATATTTTACTGTTTTATAAAAATAAATTACTTTCATTCGTTTAAAAATCTCTCTCGGGCTTGCTATAAATTCAAGGCTTTTCGAAGCCTTAAAAGTTCCTCGAAGACCTACAAATATATTTAGAAATTTCATCTGCATCTCAAAGGCCTTGAGGGGCCTTCACAGGGCCCCCAAAGCCCTTGAGGGGCCTTCACAGGGCCCTCAAAGGCCTTGAGGGGCCTTCACAGGGCCCTGAAAGGCCAGTATCATCAAACAACTTTTCTAGAAGACAACAGAATATTTTAATCGGGCTTTCGCAACACAACTGTTATTTTCCAGTAAATTTTGCAAATAATTAAATAATTAATATTAATTTGTTTGAATAAATATTTTTTTAAGAATGAGGTAAACTTCGCGAATTTTTTTCGGGATCGGGTCGGTTTTTCGCGTTTTCAAGTCAAGTTAGGATTGATGATTTTTATATGGAGTGTACAATTTAACTTAATTAACATTTATGAATGGGGTCCTTCACTAGCGACATAAAATAGCAAATAAGTCATTTATATTATAACTATATCAAAACACATCGTACTAGATAAAGTATAATTTAAAAAAATATTATTATTAAAATATTAGAGTTTTAAAGGTGGCCATTTTGAAGTCGTCAATGTATAGTTTCTCTGTGCTTCTCTTACACACATATCTATACTATTTCAAATTCTTTGTACTTTCTTTTTATTGAGCGATTGGCACCAAATTTGATAATTTTTACTTTGTTTTGTATGCGTAACACGACGAAATTAAAAAAATGTTGAATGACATAGGTTAGCAAATATTTATCAATGGTTTGACTGCAATAATCTAACAGTTTATTTATATTTTTTTTCTGGAATACACCTATTCATGTATATTTTAATTAATTACCACGAAAAGTTTGTTTAATTCTATTTAAATAATTTTTTATACTATTGATATGTGTGACTATAATTATTTACTAACACACTTAATAAATCATTTCGACTTAGTGAATAACAATTAAGACTTTTTAAAACTGTATATAGTCTTCTATTTAGATAATATTTCATACAAAAATATATTTTTTTAATAGTAAAGGACCCCATTTAACATAATGTTAAAAATTATTAATTTATAATAGTATATTTCAATGCTTTATTTTGCATAGAAATCTCAATAGTAATTTTTGAATTATTTTATTGAACCTATGACCTCTAGCAACAACCTTCACCTTTGCTTTGGGGAAGACTTGGCCTCTGGCGTGGTTGACACGTTGAGTAACCTTGTCTGTCGCTCTGACCCCAAAATCTATGAACTCCATAATGAGTTCAACCTTCCTTTTCCCTTATACAACCTTTCACATTTTTCTCACTTGAAAATTTTTTGACCTGGGAAACACTCCACATAAAAAATGACATTTTGAATTTTAAATTTCGGATTTTCAGGTGGACATCATAACTTTTAAATAGTAAAGTTTAGATTTTTTTCGTTCGTCGCCGGGGCGTACGTCGTTGGGGGGGCACCTAACGTGTGCCCTATGGTGGTGGTTTTTTACTAATCATATTTTTTTGGGGTGTAGTCCGTCCTTGTAGGCGGAGCACCCCCTGTATGAATTTCAGGGCGCTTATTTTAACTAAAATACAACTTGAATTTCTAATATTTATATTTACACTAACATTTAAGGGTTTTGGGGCGTATTTCGGTAAAAAATTGAGTTACAGTAATATTGTAAGAAACAAAAATATGTAGATTATTATTTTTATTTATAAAATAGTAGGTGTACATAACAATATGTACAAATGACTTTAATAAACCGATAAAGGATAATGATTCCTTGTTAACCTGTAAGCGATAAAAATAATTTAAAACGTAAATAGAAACTTATTTTTCGTATTTACGTGGAAGAAATTTGATGTACATCTAATTAAAAAATGCCATCATTACATGATAGGAAACGTGTAGAAAGGTTATTTGATGGTTTTTCTTCCTTAAGATTTTTTAGGCTATATGGAGTTTTAAAAATATATATTTAAATATTTTTGTATAGTATATTGTTAATTCAAAACTGAGGATTTCAAAAATCCCACAGAAATTTTCTGAGGTCCTAGATTTTGAAAAATCCCTGTTTAAAGTATAGTTTGTAATAATTTGAATTGTGCATAACAAGAATTCAATTATAACTCATAGTTCTCATTGGTTTGTTGAGATGTTTGTTTCCTTTCTGTACGTTCAATAGTTTTCTAGTTCGCCGCAAGATGGAACGGTTGTCAAGAACTAATATTTTATTCATAGATTGAAGCCTTTTTTGAAAATTCCACGATGTTTTTGTATGTTTAAAATGAAATTAATATTATATATAAATCATAAAATTTATTTGATGACATTTAAATCGCCTGTCATTTACCGACTGATTTATAGTTTGCTAGTTCGCCGCAAGATGGCACGCTTGTCAAGAACTTATATTTTATTCATAGATTGAAGCCTTTTTTGAAAATTCCACGATGTTTTTGTATGTTTAAAATCAAATTAATATTATATATAAATCATAGAATTTATTTGGTGACATTTAATTTGCCTGTCATTTACCGACTGACTTATAGTTTGCTAGTTCGCCGCAAGATGGCACGCTTGTCAAGAACTTATATTTTATTCATAGATTGAAGGCTTTTTTGAAAATTCCACGATGTTTTTGTATGTTTAAAATGAAATTAATATTATATAGAAATCATAGAATTTATTTGATGACATTTAAATTGCCTGTCATTTACCGACTGATTTATAGTTTGCTAGTTCGCCGCAAGATGGCACGCTTGTCAAGAACTTATATTTTATTCATAGATTGAAGCCTTTTTTGAAAATTCCACGATGTTTTTGTATGTTTAAAATCAAATTAATATTATATATAAATCATAGAATTTATTTGGTGACATTTAATTTGCCTGTCATTTACCGACTGATTTATAGTTTGCTAGTTCGCCGGAAGTAGACAGGGTTGTCAAAACAAAATTTTTATTTTTAGATTTATGCCTTTTTTTAAATATCCACGATGTAGTTCTATGTTTTAAATTAATGAATATAAATAATAGAATTTATTTAATGGCATTTAGTCCATTTCTAATTTACCGACTAATATTTTAGTTTAGTTATTCGCCGCGAGATGACACGGTAGTAAAAACAAAATTTTTATTCTTAGATTCATGCCTTTTTCTAAATATCCACGATATAGTTTCATGTTTTAAATTAATTAATATAAACAATAGAATTAATTTAGTGACATTTAGTCCACTTCTAATTTACCAACTAATTTATAGTTTAGTTGTTCGCCGCGAGATGACACACGGTTGTCAAAACAATATTTTTATTAGATTCATGCTTTGTTTAAATATCCACGATGTAGTTGTATGTTTTAAATTAATTAATATAAATAATAGAATTTATTCAGTGGCATTTAGTCCATTTCTAATTTATCGATTAATTTATAGTTTAGTTGTTCGCCGCGAGATGACACGGTTGTCGAAACTTAGCAGTGGCGTAGATTTCTTTTAAACTATCGTGGGCTACAAATTTTTAATTCACATTTCTTAGCTAAAACTGTAACTATAACTATTTTTAACTTATAACCCATATAATTTTGAATATATTAGGCCTTTTCTCGTTATTTATTAACGAATAATTAATCATTTATCAATGAAAATAAAATTGAATGATGCAAAATGATTAGAACGCCACTGGTAGATGTTCAAGCAATCTGATTGGTCGAACATATTTCAAGCACTTCAACTTGCAATTTCAAATTATTAATGGAATAAATTTGAATTGTAGATAATAAGAAGAGTTCAATTATACCTCGTACATAGTTGTCTTTGGTTTGAGATGTCTGTTTTCTTTCTGTACGTTCGTTGAACACGGAAATATAATGAGAAAAGTTATGTTATGTCAATTCGTGTTGTGAAATATTTATGAACGTTGTATTTAGTTAAATAAAGCATACAATTTGGTCAATATTACACCAATTTGTTAAACTAAATTATGGATCGTCTGTTGAAGCCCGGAAGACTCGATATTGATCTAGAATCGAACAGTGCTGCTCAGCAATGGAATCACTGACATAAAACTTTTACAAACTTCTTAATAGCTGTTCAACCTAATGAATCGGAAAAGCTGCGTCTCTTAATCAACTTTGTTTCACCGAATCAATATGAAAAAGTGAATGATTCTGCTTCATTTAATGATGCTATCGCTATATTGAAAACCCTATAAATGAAGCATTTGCTCGACTTAAACTCTCTTCTTGTAAACATATTCGAGAATGTAAATTCAAAGCTGTCACAGCTGAAGCAAATAGAGATGACTGTGTACGAGATTCATTCATTGCTGGACTACAATCACATCATATCAAACGGAGATTTAATTTAAGTTTGACAGCATTCGCAAACCATGTTGTGAATGCTACTACTAGATAAATTTACGTGTTTTTAACATTCCTCTGCCTGCTGCTCTGCATCCTCCTTGCACCATGTAACATTTGCGTTCGCTGTTTTCGATTTTTAATTTCGTTTCAGACATATTAACATATACAATTTATATACTGGTAGAAAGAGGAGAGTTCACCGGTCATTTTGATGTATAATACATGTTTTTTAATCGCGTATAATTGTTATTTGGAGCAAGATAAATTTACATATTTTTAACCTTCCTCTGCCTGCTGCTCTGATTCCTCCTTGCACCATGTAACATTTGCGTTCGCTGTTTTCGATTTTTAATTTCTTTTCAGACATATTAACATATACAATTTATATACTGGTAGAAAGAGGAGAGTTCACCGGTCATTTTGATGTATAATACATGTTTTTTAATCGCGTATAATTGTTATTTGGAGCAAGATAAATTTACGTTTTTTTAACATTCCCAGGCCTGCCGCGCTGCGTCCTCCCTGCACCATGTAACATTTGCGTTCGCTGTTTTCGATTTTTAATTTCTTTTCAGACATATTAACAAATACAATTTATATACTGGTAGAAAGAGGAGAGTTCACCGGTCATTTTGATGTATAATACATGTTTTTTAATCGCGTATAATTGTTATTTGGAGCAAGATAAATTTACGTTTTCTTAACATTCCCAGGCCTGCCGCGCTGCGTCCTCCCTGCACCATGTAACATTTGCGTTCGCTGTTTTCGATTTTTAATTTCGTTTCAGACATATTAACATATACAATTTATATACTGGTAGAAAGAGGAGAGATCACCGGTCATTTTGATGTATAATACATGTTTTTTAAACGCGTATAATTGTTATTTGGAGCAAGATAAATTTACGTGTTTTTAACCTTCCTCTGCCTGATGCTCTGCATCCTGCTTGCACCATGTAACATTTGCGTTCGCTATTTTCGATTTTTAATTTCGTTTCAGACATATTAACATATACAATTTATATACTGGTAGAAAGAGGAGAGTTCACCGGTCATTTTGATGTATAATACATGATTTTTAATCGCGTATAATTGTTATTTGGAGCAAGATAAATTTACGTGTTTTTAACCTTCCTCTGCCTGCCGCGCTGCGTCCTCCCTGCACCATGTAACATTTGCGTTCGCTGTTTTCGATTTTTAATTTCGTTTCAGACATATTAACATATACAATTTATATACTGGTAGAAAGAGGAGAGTTCACCGGTCATTTTGATGTATAATACATGTTTTTTAATCGCGTATAATTGTTATTTGGAGCAAGATAAATTTACGTTTTTTTAACATTCCTCTGCCTGCCGCGCTGCGTCCTCCCTGCACCATGTAACATTTGCGTTCGCTGTTTTCGATTTTTAATTTCGTTTCAGACATATTAACATATACAATTTATATACTGGTAGAAAGAGGAGAGTTCACCGGTCATTTTGATGTATAATACATGTTTTTTAATCGCGTATAATTGTTATTTGGAGCAAGATAAATTTACGTTTTTTTAACATTCCTCTGCCTGCCGCGCTGCGTCCTCCCTGCACCATGTAACATTTGCGTTCGCTGTTTTCGATTTTTAATTTCGTTTCAGACATATTAACATATACAATTTATATACTGGTAGAAAGAGGAGAGTTCACCGGTCATTTTGATGTATAATACATGTTTTTTAATCGCGTATAATTGTTATTTGGAGCAAGATAAATTTACGTTTTTTTAACATTCCCAGGCCTGTCGCGCTGCGTCCTCCCTGCACCATGTAACATTTGCGTTCGCTGTTTTCGATTTTTAATTTCGTTTCAGACATATTAACATATACAATTTATATACTGGTAGAAAGAGGAGAGTTCACCGGTCATTTTGATGTATAATACATGTTTTTTAATCGCGTATAATTGTTATTTGGAGCAAGATAAATTTACATATTTTTAACCTTCCTCTGCCTGCTGCTCTGATTCCACCTTGCACCATGTAACATTTGCGTTCGCTGTTTTCGATTTTTAATTTCTTTTCAGACATATTAACATATACAATTTATATACTGGTAGAAAGAGGAGAGTTCACCGGTCATTTTGATGTATAATACATGTTTTTTAATCGCGTATAATTGTTATTTGGAGCAAGATAAATTTACGTTTTCTTAACATTCCCAGGCCTGCCGCGCTGCGTCCTCCCTGCACCATGTAACATTTGCGTTCGCTGTTTTCGATTTTTAATTTCGTTTCAGACATATTAACATATACAATTTATATACTGGTAGAAAGAGGAGAGTTCACCGGTCATTTTGATGTATAATACATGTTTTTTAATCGCGTATAATTGTTATTTGGAGCAAGATAAATTTACGTTTTTTTAACATTCCCAGGCCTGCCGCGCTGCGTCCTCCCTGCACCATGTAACATTTGCGTTCGCTGTTTTCGATTTTTAATTTCGTTTCAGACATATTAACATATACAATTTATATACTGGTAGAAAGAGGAGAGTTCACCGGTCATTTTGATGTATAATACATGATTTTTAATCGCGTATAATTGTTATTTGGAGCAAGATAAATTTACGTTTTTTTAACATTCCCAGGCCTGCCGCGCTGCGTCCTCCCTGCACCATGTAACATTTGCGTTCGCTGTTTTCGATTTTTAATTTCGTTTCAGACATATTAACATATACAATTTATATACTGGTAGAAAGAGGAGAGTTCACCGGTCATTTTGATGTATAATACATGATTTTTAATCGCGTATAATTGTTATTTGGAGCAAGATAAATTTACGTTTTTTTAACATTCCTCTGCCTGCCGCGCTGCGTCCTCCCTGCACCATGTAACATTTGCGTTCGCTGTTTTCGATTTTTAATTTCGTTTCAGACATATTAACATATACAATTTATATACTGGTAGAAAGAGGAGAGTTCACCGGTCATTTTGATGTATAATACATGTTTTTTAATCGCGTATAATTGTTATTTGGAGCAAGATAAATTTACGTTTTTTTAACATTCCCAGGCCTGTCGCGCTGCGTCCTCCCTGCACCATGTAACATTTGCGTTCGCTGTTTTCGATTTTTAATTTCGTTTCAGACATATTAACATATACAATTTATATACTGGTAGAAAGAGGAGAGTTCACCGGTCATTTTGATGTATAATACATGTTTTTTAATCGCGTATAATTGTTATTTGGAGCAAGATAAATTTACGTTTTTTAACCTTCCTCTGCCTGCTGCTCTGATTCCTCCTTGCACCATGTAACATTTGCGTTCGCTGTTTTCGATTTTTAATTTCTTTTCAGACATATTAACATATACAATTTATATACTGGTAGAAAGAGGAGAGTTCACCGGTCATTTTGATGTATAATACATGTTTTTTAATCGCGTATAATTGTTATTTGGAGCAAGATAAATTTACGTTTTCTTAACATTTCCAGGCCTGCCGCGCTGCGTCCTCCCTGCACCATGTAACATTTGCGTTCGCTGTTTTCGATTTTTAATTTCGTTTCAGACATATTAACATATACAATTTATATACTGGTAGAAAGAGGAGAGTTCACCGGTCATTTTGATGTATAATACATGTTTTTTAATCGCGTATAATTGTTATTTGGAGCAAGATAAATTTACGTTTTTTTAACATTCCCAGGCCTGCCGCGCTGCGTCCTCCCTGCACCATGTAACATTTGCGTTCGCTGTTTTCGATTTTTAATTTCGTTTCAGACATATTAACATATACAATTTATATACTGGTAGAAAGAGGAGAGTTCACCGGTCATTTTGATGTATAATACATGATTTTTAATCGCGTATAATTGTTATTTGGAGCAAGATAAATTTACGTTTTTTTAACATTCCCAGGCCTGCCGCGCTGCGTCCTCCCTGCACCATGTAACATTTGCGTTCGCTGTTTTCGATTTTTAATTTCGTTTCAGACATATTAACATATACAATTTATATACTGGTAGAAAGAGGAGAGTTCACCGGTCATTTTGATGTATAATACATGTTTTTTAATCGCGTATAATTGTTATTTGGAGCAAGATAAATTTACGTTTTTTAACCTTCCTCTGCCTGCTGCTCTGATTCCTCCTTGCACCATGTAACATTTGCGTTCGCTGTTTTCGATTTTTAATTTCTTTTCAGACATATTAACATATACAATTTATATACTGGTAGAAAGAGGAGAGTTCACCGGTCATTTTGATGTATAATACATGTTTTTTAATCGCGTATAATTGTTATTTGGAGCAAGATAAATTTACGTGTTTTTAACCTTCCTCTGCCTGCCGCGCTGCGTCCTCCTTGCACCATGTAACATTTGCGTTCGCTGTTTTCGATTTTTAATTTCGTTTCAGACATATTAACATATACAATTTATATACTGGTAGAAAGAGGAGAGTTCACCGGTCATTTTGATGTATAATACATGTTTTTTAATCGCGTATAATTGTTATTTGGAGGAAGATAAATTTACGTTTTTTTAACATTCCCAGGCCTGCCGCGCTGCGTCCTCCCTGCACCATGTAACATTTGCGTTCGCTGTTTTCGATTTTTAATTTCTTTTCAGACATATTAACATATACAATTTATATACTGGTAGAAAGAGGAGAGTTCACCGGTCATTTTGATGTATAATACATGTTTTTTAATCGCGTATAATTGTTATTTGGAGCAAGATAAATTTACGTGTTTTTAACCTTCCTCTGCCTGATGCTCTGCATCCTCCTTGCACCATGTAATATTTGCGTTCGCTGTTTTCGATTTTTAATTTCGTTTCAGACATATTAACATATACAATTTATATACTGGTAGAAAGAGGAGAGTTCACCGGTCATTTTGATGTATAATACATGATTTTTAATCGCGTATAATTGTTATTTGGAGCAAGATAAATTTACGTTTTTTTAACATTCCCAGGCCTGCCGCGCTGCGTCCTCCCTGCACCTTGTAACATTTGCGTTCGCTGTTTTCGATTTTTAATTTCGTTTCAGACATATTAACATATACAATTTATATACTGGTAGAAAGAGGAGAGTTCACCGGTCATTTTGATGTATAATACATGTTTTTTAATCGCGTATAATTGTTATTTGGAGCAAGATAAATTTACGTGTTTTTAACCTTCCTCTGCCTGATGCTCTGCATCCTCCTTGCACCATGTAACATTTGCGTTCGCTGTTTTCGATTTTTAATTTCGTTTCAGACATATTAACATATACAATTTATATACTGGTAGAAAGAGGAGAGTTCACCGGTCATTTTGATGTATAATACATGTTTTTTAATCGCGTATAATTGTTATTTGGAGCAAGATAAATTTACGTTTTTTTAACATTCCCAGGCCTGCCGCGCTGCGTCCTCCCTGCACCATGTAACATTTGCGTTCGCTGTTTTCGATTTTTAATTTCGTTTCAGACATATTAACATATACAATTTATATACTGGTAGAAAGAGGAGAGTTCACCGGTCATTTTGATGTATAATACATGTTTTTTAATCGCGTATAATTGTTATTTGGAGCAAGATAAATTTACGTGTTTTTAACCTTCCTCTGCCTGATGCTCTGCATCCTCCTTGTACCATGTAACATTTGCGTTCGCTGTTTTCGATTTTGAATTTCGTTTCAGACATATTAACATATACAATTTATATACTGGTAGAAAGAGGAGAGTTCACCGGTCATTTTGATGTATAATACATGTTTTTTAATCGCGTATAATTGTTATTTGGAGCAAGATAAATTTACGTGTTTTTAACATTCCTCTGCTGCTTCGCTGTTTCCTACTAATCCTAATTCTCAGCTAATAGATAATGAATCAATTGATGCACTTGTGTTTTCTGTGGTTCCGGATTTCATATCCGTAATCGATGTCCAGACAGAAATGTAAACTGCAATAACAAAGGACACTATTCAAAAGTGTGTAGAACTAAACTTACCTACCTGCCAAAACAGACAGCATCTATCATCATGAACATAATAACCAGCGTCACTATTTTTCAATTTGTCAACGCATTGTAAACCCATTTCCATTATATCTCGTTCACATTCAGAAAGTGACACTGTAATAAACTAATCAGTTTAAACCTCCAGAAAATAAGTTTTATTCAGCAAAATTGTACATATGAAATTCAGTACTAATAGAATGACAGTTAACATAATAAAGCGTTGCTAGACAACGTATAGTTATTTAAAATATATGACAGACACTAAATCATTTATAGAAATAGAAGCAAGTTGGTCGCCATGGAGAGCTCAACAAATGAAAATCCACTGCCAAGAATAATGGATATTGTCAACAAAGTAGCTAATTATACAGTGTTTACTTCGCTCTGCTTATCATCGAAACTGATAGACTTTTTACTGCATTTGAAGCTTGTGGCCAGCTATTTCAATTTAAGAAAATTCCCTTCGGTGTAGCCGCTTTTCAAACAATCATGAATGAAGTCATTAAATCTGAACAATTAAAGGATACTTTTGCGTATTTAGTTCAGGAAGAAGGACAGAAATTTACAGAACTTTATGCATGCTAAACAATTGTTCGTTCCCACTCTGAGAAGAAGCTATAAAAGCTTTTGAAAATCTGAAAAAAGAAATTGAGTCTGCTACTGTTTCATCTATTACTAGCGATGTCCAATTTACAGTGTTTCTGATTTTGCCATAGCTGTTTCTATGTCTCAGTCTAGTCGTCCAGTAGCCTTCTTATCGAGAACTCTTTAACACACAGACCGAAAGCACTCTATAGTTGAGAAAGAAGCCCAAGCGATTGTAGAAACTCTCAGAAAATGGAGACACTTTTTACTTTTAACGGACCATCTACTGCCTAAAAACTATAATTGTTAATAAATCAGATTAAAGTTTGTTTTTTGTACATGAAACTACAATTTTACCTTTACCATGTCCCCTTGATTAATCTGTTTGTATTCTACATGTGAATGTGTTGAATACAAGATTCAATAAGCAGATGTATATTTCCGCAATTATCTGAGATCATTTCTTATCACTTGTGGTAGGTAAACACATTGGCCAAAACGCAGCTTCTGAACGTAAACATGGATCATTCAAACTGTAATACAATTGATATACTTTTAAAGATTTCACGAAAAATACATATCAGTTGACACAACATAGATTCGTAATTTAAGGTTAGAAAATAATGCGATAGCTTTTGCTCATTGATGAAAAAATAAAGGAGCCTCTATTTTTCGTCGATGATGGATTCGATTATAGTTAAAAGCTGTGTAAATTAATATAATATAAATAATAATTTAAAATTAAAATGCTTGAAATACATTCGACCAATCAGATTGCTTGCAAATCTACCAGTGGCGTTCTAATTATTTTGCATGCTTTAATTTTATTTTTATTGATAAATGATTAATTATTCGTTAATTAATAACGAGAAATAGCCTAATATACTCAAAATTATCTGGGTTATAAGTTAAAAATAGTTATTGTTACAGTTTTAGCTAAAAAATGTGAATTAAAAATTAATAGCCCACGATAGTTTAAAAGAAATCTACGCCGCTGGTAACTTTCCTCCTTCCCCTCGACTACTAGTTCGCGCAATCGCGGAATGATGACGCCACTTGTATTGTTTTCATTTTTTGACAGATGCCATTTTAAACCTTTTATATTCGTATACGTTTGAAAAGGATTAAACACATATACTGATAAATACTTGAAGTATCTCAACAAATCAAAGAAAACTATGTTACTGGTATAATTGTACTCTGTTGTTATATACAATTCATATTTAATGGCATTTATTCCTTTTCTAATTTACCGACTAATATTTTAGTTTAGTTATTCGCCGCGAGATGACACGGTTGTAAAAACAAAATTTTTATTCTTAGATTCATGCCTTTTTCTAAATATCCACGATATAGTTTTATGTTTAAAATTAATTAATATAAATAATAGAATTAATTTTGTGACATTTAGTCCACTTCTAATTTACCGACTAATTTATAGTTTAGTTGTTCGCCGCGAGATGACACGGTTGTCGAAACTTAGCAGTGGCGTAGATTTCTTTTAAACTGTCGTGGGCTACAAATTTTTAATTCACATTTCTTAGCTAAAACTGTAACTATAACTATTTTTAACTTATAACCCATATAATTTTGAGTATATTAGGCTTTTTCTCGTTATTAATTAACGAATAATTAATCATTTATCAATAAAAGTAAAATTGAATGATGCAAAATGATTAGAACGCCACTGATAGGTGTTCAAGCAATCTGATTGGTCGAACATATTTCAAGCACTTCAACTTGCAATTTCAAATTATTAATGTAATTAATTTGAATTGTAGATAATAACAAGAGTTCAATTATACCTCGTACATAGTTTTCTTTGGTTTGAGATGTCTGTTTTCTTTTTGTACGTTCGTTGAACACGGAAATATAATGAGAAAAGTTATGTTATGTCAATTCGTTTTGAAAAATATTTATGAACGTTGTATTAGTTAAATAAAGCATACAATTTGGTCAATACTACAACAATTTGTTAAACTAAATTATGGATCGTCTGTTGAAGCCCGGAAGACTCGATATTGATCCAAAATCGAACAGTGCTGCTCAGCAATGGAGGCATAAAACTTTTACAAACTTCCTCATAGCTGTTCAACCTAATGAATCGGAAAAGCTGCGTCTCTTAATCAACTTTGTTTTACCGAATCAATATGAAAAAGTGAATGATGCTATCTCCATATTGAAAACCCTGTAAATGAAGTATTTGCTCGACATAAACTCTCTTCTCCTAAACATATTCGAGAATGTAAATTCAAAGCTGTCACAGCTGAAGCAAATAGAGATGACTGTGTACGAGATTCATTCAGTGCTGGACTACAATCACATCATATCAGACGGAGATTTAATTTAAGTTTGACAGCATTCGCAACCCATGTTGTGAAGGCTACTACTAATCCTAATTCTCAGCTAATAGATAATGAATCTATTGATGCACTTGTGTCTTCTGTGGTTCCGGATTTCATCTCCGTAATCGATGTCCAGACAGAAATGTAAACTGCAATAACAAAGGACACTATTCAAAAGTGTGTAGAACTAAACTTACCTATCTGCCAAAACAGACAGCATCTATCATCATGAACATAATAACCAGCGTCACTATTTTTCAATTTGTCAACGCACTGTAAACCCATTTCCATTAAATCTCGTTCACATTCAGAAAGTGACAC
Source organism: Poecilus cupreus (assembly GCA_963942605.1). Classification (NCBI taxonomy): domain Eukaryota; kingdom Metazoa; phylum Arthropoda; class Insecta; order Coleoptera; family Carabidae; genus Poecilus; species Poecilus cupreus. Next base: position 38,232 of record OZ012714.1, on the reverse strand, counting down.
TGTAATAAACTAATCAGTTTAAACCTCCAGAAAATAAGTTTTATTCAGCAAAATTGTACATATGAAATTCAGTACTAATAGAATGACAGTTAACATAATAAAGCGTTGCTAGACAACGTATAGTTATTTAAAATATATGACAGACACTAAATCATAGAAATAGAAGCAAGTTGATCGCCATAGAGAGCTCAACAAATGAAAATCCACTACCAAGAATAATGGATATTGTCAACAAAGTAGCTAATTATACAGTGTTTACTTCGCTCTGCTTATCATCGAAACTGATAGACTTTTTACTGCATTTGAAGCTTGTGGCCAGCTATTTCAATTTAAGAAAATTCCCTTCGGTGTAGCTTTTCAAACAATCATGAATGAAGTCATTAAATCTGAAGGATTAAAGGATACTTTTGTGTATTTAGATCAGGAAGAACTTGACAGAAATTTACAGAACTTTATGAATGCTAAACAATTGTCATTTTGCCATAGCTGTTTCTATGTCTCAGTCTAGTCGTCCAGTAGCCTTCTTATCGAGAACTCTTTAACACACAGACGGAAAGCACTCTATAGTTGACAAAGAAGCCCAAGCGATTTAGAAACTCTCAGAAAATGGAGACACTTTTTACTTCTAACAGACCATCTGCTGTCTAAAAACTATAATTGTTAATAAATCAGATTAAAGTTTGTTTTTTGTACATGAAACTACAATTTTAGCTTTACCATGTCCCCTTGTAGTATCTGTTTCTTTCTGCATGTGAATGTGTTGAATACAAGATTCAATAAGCAGATGTATATTTCCGCAATTATCTGAGATCATTTCTTATCACTTGTGGTAGGTAAACACATTGGCCAAAACGCAGCTTCTGAACGTAAACATGGATCATTCAAACTGTAATACAATTGATATACTTTTAAAGATTACACGAAAAATATATATCAGATTGACACAACAGAGATTCGTAATTTAAGGTTAGAAAATAATGCGGTAGCTTATATTCATTGATAAAAAATAGAGAAGCCTCTATTTTCCGTAGATGATGGGTTCGATTAGTTAAAAGCTGTGTAAATTAATATAATATAATAAATAATAATTTAAAATTGTAATTTTAAGTCTTGAAATATGTTCGACCAATCAGATTGCTTGCACATGTAACAGTGGCGTTCTGATCATTTTGCATGCTTTAATTTTATTTTTATTGATAAATGATTAATTATTTCTTAATTAATAACGAAAAATAGCCTAATATACTCAAAATTATATGGGTTATAAGTTAAAAATATTTATTGTTACAGTTTTAGCTAAAAAATGTGAATTAAAAATTAATAGCCCAGGATAGTTTAAAAGAAATCTACGCCGCTGGTAACCTACCTCCTTCCCCTCGCTGCTACTAGTTCACGCAATCGCTGTATGATGACGCCACTTGTATTGTTTTCATTTTTTGACACATACCACTTTAAAACTTTTATATTCGTATACATTTGAAAAGTATTAAACACATATACTAATAAATACTTGAAGTATCTCAACAAATCAAAGAAAACTATGTTACAGGTATAATTGTACTCTGTTGTTATATACAATTCATATTTATTACAAACTGCTACAAGTTTTAGGCAGAGGAATGGTTTTTGTTTGAGTTTTCCTCAAATAGACATCAAAATCAAACTGTGAAGTATTTCATTGAATGATTAAAGTCGAATTATCCAAGGAGGGTATAGTATAAACTGGATTTCAGACATTGAAAGTGCAATTAACATATTTGTATTAAAGGTACATCATCATTTGCAGTTGATCTCTCCCGATTAAGTTTATCACCCATAGTACAGAAGTACTAAACGATGAATCGGGGTGGAAATAGTGTTAATTATTAAATAAAAACTGAAGAATCGAATGGAGTAACTGAAACACTTGCCGGAATTTGTAACCGGGATATATAAAGTCTCCGGAGATGACAAAACATGATTGATTTTGGAGCTGGACAAGCTTGCTACATGGCAACAAACATCTTTTATTTACTGTTTTAGAGTTATTCCAGGAGATATTAAAATCGTTTTATCTATAAGAATCAGTATAATGTTTTTATTTCTGATGCACACGACGAAGAAAACTTTGAATCAATTGTTAAAACTATCTTTAAATGAACGAAGACTGTAGCATCCTTGTTAAATTATAAATAAATGATTTTTGATTCAGATATGAGTGAAGTATTTATTTTTTCTACGACCGAGCAAAATATATACATTTCCAACTGTCAGTTGAAAGCAGAAAATTGACGTTTGCCGCTTGGCAAGCAGCAAAATAAATATCTCTAGTAGAATAGAAAAATGTACAGTTGTTGTTGAAAACAGTTCATGATAACAGTAGGTAATATTTAACAATACTATCTTACAATAACAGCAAGTTTACTTTTAATGACAAGTTACTTTGAACAGGGCATATTCCTTCTCATACCTATTCTTCGACTTTTCAGGTAATAGATTTAATATTACATTCTTCGCAGCTTCTTTGGTGTGTGGTGGAGTACATTCCATTTCACATTCGTCACTATCCATCATGCCATGATGTTTCACTAAATTTTAACGTCATAATTGAATTGAAAAATTAATATCTGTCATGCGATTCAAACAAATAACAGAAGAAATAGTATCCATCACCTTGGAAACGGTTTAGCATTGCTTACTGCAAAATGGATCGGAATAAATAAATATTTTCTTCCAGTTTTTTAATCATTATTGAATCGGTCGTAGAAAAAATAGTGTGTGTTTCTCGAGCAGAAAGTGTCCTGGCCGCTTATGCGTGGTTATTATTATTAATGTAATAAATTTGAATTGTACATAATAACAAGAGTTCAATTATACCTTTAACATAGTTTTTTTTTTTGGTTTGAGATGTCTGTTTTCTTTCTGTACGTTCGTTGAATACGGAAATATAATGAGAAAAGTTATGTTATGTCAATTCGTATTGTGAAATATTTATTAACGTTGTATTTTGTTAAATAAAGCATACAATTTGGTCAATACTACAACAATTTATTAAACTAAATTATGGATCGTCTGTTGAAGCCCGGAAGACTCGATATTGATCCAGAATCGAACAGTGCTGCTCATAGCTGTTCAACCTAATGAATCGGAAAAGCTGCGTCTCTTAATCAACTCTGTTTCACCGAATCAATATGAAAAAGTGAATGATTCTGCTTCATTGAATGATGCTATCTCTATATTGAAAACCCTATAAATGAAGTATTTGCTCGACATAAACTCTCTTCTCGTAAACATATTCGAGAATGTAAATTCAAAGCTGTCACAGCTGAAGCAAATAGAGATGACTGTGTACGAGATTCATTCATTGCTGGACTACAATCACATCATATCAGACGGAGATTTAATTTAAATTTGACAGCATTCGCAAACCATGTTGTGAATGCTACTACTAATCCTAATTCTCAGCTAATAGATAATGAATCAATTGATCAACTTTGGCACTTGTGTCTTCTGTGGTTCCGGATTTCATCTCCGTAATCGATGTCCAGCCAAAAATGTAAACTGCAATAACTGAAGAAACAAAGGACACTATTCAAAAGTGTGTAGAATTAAACTTACCTACCTGTCAAAACAGACAGCATCTATCATCAAGAACATAATAACCAGCGTCACTATTTTTCAATTTGTCAACGAACTGTAAATCTCGTCGATATTCAAAAAGTGACACTGTAATAAACTAATCAGTTTAAACCTCCAGAAAATAAGTTTTATTCAGCAAAATTGTACATATGAAATTCAGTACTAATAGAATGATAGTTAACATAATAAAGCGTTGCTAGACAACGTATAGTTATTTAAAATATATGACAGACACTAAATCATAGAAATAGAAGCAAGTTGGTCGCCATAGAGAGCTCAACAAATGAAAATCCACTACCAAGAATAGAGAATATTGTCAACAAAGTAGCTAATTATACAGTGTTTACTTCGCTCTGCTTATCATCGAAACTGATAGACCTTTTACTGCATTTGAAGCTTGTGGCCAGCTATTTAAGAGAATTCCCTTCGGTGTAGCCGCTTTTCAAACAATCATGAATGAAGTCATTAAATCGTAGAATTAAAGGATACTTTTGCGTATTTAGATTAGGAAGAACGACAAAAATTTACAGAACTTTATGAATGCTAAACAATTGTCATTTTGCCATAGCTGTTTCTATGTCTCAGTCTGGTCGTCCAGTAGCCTTCTTATCGAGAACTCTTTCACACACAGACCGAAAGCACTCTATAGTTGACAAAGAAGCCCAAGCGATTTAGAAACTCTCAGAAAATGGAGACACTTTTTACTTCTAACGGACCATCTGCTGTCTAAAAACTATAATTGTTAATAAATCAAATTAAAGTTTGTTTTTTGTACATGAAACTACAATTTTAGCTTTACCATGTCCCCTTGTAGTATCTGTTTCTTTCTGCATGTGAATGTGTTGAATACAAGATTCAATAAGCAGATGTTTATTTCCGCAATTATCTGACATCATTTCTTATCACTTGTGGTAGGTAAACACATTGGCCAAAACGCAGCTTCTGAACGTAAACATGGATCATTCAAACTGTAATACAATTGATATACTTTTAAAGATTACACGAAAAATATATATCAGATTGACACAACAGAGATTCGTAATTTAAGGTTAGAAAATAATGCGGTAGCTTATATTCATTGATAAAAAATAGAGAAGCCTCTATTTTCCGTAGATGATGGGTTCGATTAGTTAAAAGCTGTGTAAATTTATATAATATAATAAATAATAATTTAAAATTGTAATTTTAAGTCTTGAAATATGTTCGACCAATCAGATTGCTTTGCAAATCTACCAGTGGCGTTCTAATCATTTTGCTTGCTGTAATTTTATTTTTATTGATAAATGATTAATTATTCGTTAATTAATAACGAGAAAAAGCCTAATATACTCAAAATTATATGGGTTATAAGTTAAAAATAGTTATTGTTACAGTTTTAGCTAAAAAATGTGTATTAAAAATTAGTAGCCCAAGATATTTTTAATGAAATCTACGGCACTGCTTACTTTCCCTCTTACGTCTCACCTCACCTAGTTTCTAGTTCACTTAATCGCTGTATGATGACGCCACATGTCTTGTGTTCAATTGTCATTGTTTGTGGTTACGGAAAAATTCAATTTTGATCCAAAATATTATCGTGTACATATTTCAAACTTACATCAATCGATTCAATATTTTCTCGTGATCATTTTAATATGTAAATTGTTGGTGAAGTCTGAAATATTAGTTTGTATAGTGCAAAAATCTATTTGACAGTTTTATGTTGTCGTAGGACCGATTTAAAGAACAGGATATGACATTGCAGCTGTTGCAGAAACTGAAGACGCTAATGGGACACACACAGAGTGTACAAAGCTGCTGGAAGTGTAACAGAATGAAGTACATGGCACCAGTAATTCCAGTAGAAATCGTTTCTGTAACCTGAAATTCGATCACAAAATGTATAGAGCTGCTGTGCACAAGTATAAAGTACAACGAACATCAAACACCTCTTGGATTAGCAATTGTATTATTATTAAATAGTTCCAGTTTGTTTTGCAATCAAAGGTTAGAATATCTTTCTGATAGATTATTTTAAACTGTTCTTGCTTTTTCATTCATCATAGTTTTATATGAAGAGAAATCTGCTTTCAGATTCCGATGCAGAATTTAATGCTCTATAAATTTTATTTAAAGCATTTTTCATTAGAAAGTTGTGCAATGAATTTAAAGCGAAAAATTTACTTCCTCGGCCTATTTAAAATTAACAATTTTGTTGTCTTGTAGAATATCCTCAACCAAACAACTCCAGCAAGCGACATCCTCATAAAATCTCGCAACCACCAGTGGAATTTTAACTCGTTGGACGCCACGACGAGTGCATGGCTCGTGATCCTCGACGCCAGCTTGAGCGACGAAGACGACAGCGGCGTCGTTCATGTGAAGTACATCTGTACAACACCACTACGAAGATGGTCGTCATCTACGAGAACCTCCAGGTATGACATTCATTCAACACTAAACACATTGAACAATGTTATTCACTTTGCAGACCGGAAGTTATTAGTTACATCTGAGGTACGCGGAAGTACGTCAGCAGTATATTGTTAATTAAAACATATCGTATGAAAGATGAACAAGAAACTATTCTAATATTAAATCGTAAAAAAATAAATGTATTTGCCTCATGCCAGTATGGTATCTTTTGGGCGGTAAGCTACAAGAGAGATAGTAAATAAAAGTTTTATATTTTTTGTAGAATAGAATAACTAGGGTAAAGTACAATACGTCTTAACATAATGGGTGTTGAATTGAAATATGTAACATAGGCAATACGGTGATATTATTATTAATATGGAGATTGTTGTAAATACAAAAAAATGTTTAGAATTAAAAACTGTGTAGAACAACTATACAATTGTTTATTATGCAAGTTTAAGAGCAGAACTAAAACAGATTTTTATTAGAGAAGTGTCATTCGCGAACGACCCGTTCAATTTTGAACAAATTCTAAATATTCTGGAAATAGTAGATGAAATAAGTAGTTCCAATAAGACACAACTACTGAATTATAAACATATAATTCTATTATAAAGTTGACGTTCTACAATATAAAACAATTCTTATTAACATTGCATTTTCTTTTCACAACAATTCCTTATACCAATAACATTTCTATAATAACAAAACTTATCTTTACTTAAAGATTTAGTTAACATATCAGCCTTTTGTTCTACGTACATGTTTTCTTTGTTTGCAATCACCAATAATGTTCTCAAGGTTGACAGTTTACCAACAGGTGCATCCGTTTCGTTCCACTCAGATGTTTCATACCCTTTTGCTACTAATCTGGCTTTATAAACATTTTCACTTTTTCTTCTAAATACCCAACGACTATTGATGATTTTCTTCTCTTTGGGTTTTTTAACTACTGTCCATGTTTGATGTTTCTTATGTGAATTCAATTCTTCTTCTATAGCTTTCATCCATTTTTCTTTCTCATCTGATTCTAAAGCTTCTTTCTTCGTTCTTGGTGCATCATATATTAAATTTTCTACACTGAGAGCTGAGAACTCACAGTCATGGAAATTATCACACTCATAGTCTTGTAAATATGATGGTTTCTTTCTGATTCTCTTTTCCATCTGATTTGTTTCTAAATTTTCTTCTTTCTTTTCTGATTTCATTTGTTCAATGTTCTGTTCTTCATGTGATTCTCTTCTTCTTTCTTCTTCTGTTTCTTTCAAATACTGTATTTCTGGATCTACATAAACGATTCTTTTTGATTTCTTATTTTCTTCGTTAAATATAACATCTCGTGCCCTAATTACTTTCTTTTCTTCAGCGTTCCATAGTCTATAACCGTTGTTACAGTATCCAATCATGTATAGTTTCTTCGATTTTTCTGACATTTTGCTTTCTTTATGTTCTTTATTTATACCGGGTGGAACAGCATACCTGTGTACATAGGCGATTAACATGAAAAAGCTGTTTTTCCGTGCGCATTGCTCCCCAAATTATTTTAGACAAAAATGCTTCAAATACTTGTTGTAGAGCATAAAATTCTGCATCTAAATCAATAAACTGAATTACTTTTACTTGCTTTGTAACGACAGAAATTAAATATGAAAACATGGAAAATTAGGATGAAAATATCAAATAGCCATGGAATTGAAACAGAAATAAATAAATGCTTCTCGTTTTTCTGTCTATTTGATATTTTACCCGTCAAATTAATCATTCATCTGTCAAATGTCAAGCACTTATTTATTTTTGTTTCAATTCCATGGCTATTTGATATTTTCTACGTAATTTTCCATGTTTTCATATTTAATTTCTGTCGCTACAAAGCATGTAAAAGTAATTCAGTTTATTAATTTAGATGCAGAATTTTATGCTCTACAACATATATTTGAAGCATTTTTGCCTAAAATAATTTGGGGAGCAATGCGCACGGAAAAACAGTTTTTCCATGTTAATCGCCTATGTACACAGGTATGCTGTTCCACCCGGTATATGTATAAGTTTCTGATCCAAAAATTTTTAGTTTCTCATAGTTCGGTACTTCACCATTCCATATTTCAGCAGGAATTTTTCTATTAACTGTTGGTAGTCGATTAATTATATATGCAGATGCATAAACTGCTTCTCCCCACATTTCTTTATTAAATATTGAGTCTGCTATAAATGTTCTGGCCTTTTCTATTATGGTTCTGTTTAGTCTTTCGGCTTTACCGTTCTGTTGCGGTGTGTACGCTATAGTAGTTTCTATTTGGATTCCTTTTTTATTGCAGTATTCTTGAAAAGCTTTATTTAAATATTCTTTGCCGTTATCGCATCTGAACCTGGACACTCTGGAATTAAATTTTGCCTCAACCATTTCTGTGTGAAACAATCTACTACTTCTGTTTTACTTTCTAGCAAGTAAACAACTACAAAATGACTATAGTCGTCTAAAAAAGTTAACATGTATTTCTTGTTATCATACGTAGCTGGATTTATCGGTCCACACAGATCAGAATGTATGAGTTCTAGTATTCGCTTACTATGCCGATATTCTTTATTGAACGGTAATCTTGTTTGTCGGCCTTTAATACAAGGTTCACACAGAATTTCTGATTTCGAAGTTTCGCAATTTATCAATTTTCTTTAATTCTTTAATTTTCTCCATAGATGCATGACCAAGTCGCCTGTGCCATATCTCATCACATATGCTTTCTGTGCTGTTACTTCTTTTGCCTTGAATTCTACTTCATACAAATTATTCTTCTTATGACCTTCTTTGATTACGTGTTGATTTTTGTAAATTATTACTTTATTCTTCTCAAATTTTACGCCCAAACCTGATTGTTCTATTTTGTTTACAGAAAGTAAATTGCTTAATTCAGGAACATATAAAACATTCTTTATTGTACATTCTTCTGTTAAAATAGTTCCAACCTTTATTGCCATTAATGATTCTTCTTTCTTTGCGATGTTTATTCTTATAGGATTTTTTAAATTAATAACTTGGTGAAAAAATTTATCTGTGTTTATTAAGTGATCTGAAGCACCAGAGTCTACATAAAAATGAATGGTCGCACCTTTATTCTTTGCAGTAATATTATTCCCGGCAATAAAACATATTTCATTTTGTTTTACTTCTGTGTTATTTGCTTCTTTTGTACTATAATTGATCTTTTCATTCTTTCGAGGTTTAAATTTACATTCTGATTTCTTGTGACCTTTCTTTCCACACTTGTAGCATTCAAAATTAAAAGTTTTTGTTTCTGTTTTATTATATTTATATCTTTTATTCCAAAAAGCCTGCGAATTCTCATTTTCAATCACTCTTAGTCCTTTTCTTTTTATTTCTTCTTCAATTAATCTATTTTTGACAAATTCTAAAGTGAGATTATTGTTTATTGTTTCTATTGCAGTAACAACATTGTCAAATGAATTTGGCATTGCTAACAACAAATAGCAGATGATCTCACTTTCACTAGGTTTAGCATCAGATCCTTTAAGTTCTCTGACAAGTTTGTCAAACTGAATAAAAAATGTATTAAGCGGAATTTCTTCATTATATTTTAGTGTCAACAATTTCTTTCTTAACAATAACTGTGACGCAATACCAGTGCGTTGAAATGTGGTCGTTAATTTTTGAATGATTTCTTGGGCTGTCTCACATTCTTTAATTATTTCTAGGTGACTATCCGCTATGCATTGAACAAGGATATTCTTCGCCTTGGAATTTTTAATTTTCTGTGCAGCTGTCAATTCTTCAACTTTTATGAAAACGTCTTCTAAAATGTCTAAGAAATCATTTTGTTCTAGGACCAGCTTTACTCTGAAAAGCCAATTCCCGAAATCTGATCCGTTGAACGGTGTGATACCATGTTTATTAATTCTGTATTCCATCTCCATTGTATTCTTAGTTCAGCGGGTCTGGGCCCATAACCTGAACAAATTCTAAATATTCTGGAAATAGTAGATGAAATAAGTAGTTCCAATAAGACACAACTACTGAATTATAAACATAATTCTATTATAAAGTTGACGTTCTACACTATAAACAATTCTTATTAACAACTGACTGCAGTAACAGACACCTTAGATTATACAATATATAAACATGATACATATAAAGAAAATGCTGTGTTACAATATTATCAACATTTATTACTAATAATAATTTAAAATTGCAAGTTTAGCGCCTGAAATACGTTCGACCAATCAGATTGCTTTGCAAATCTACCAGTGGCGTTCTAATCATTTTGCCTGCTGTAATTTTATTTTTATTGATAAATGATTAATTATTCGTTAATTAATAACGAGAAAAAGCCTAATATACTCAAAATTATATGGGTTATAAGTTAAAAATAGTTATTGTTACAGTTTTAGCTAAAAAATGTGTATTAAAAATTAGTAGCCCAAGATATTTTAAATGAAATCTACGGCACTGCTTACTTTCCCTCTTACGTCTCACCTCACCTAGTTTCTAGTTCACTCAATCGCTGTATGATGACGCCACATGTCTTGTGTTCAATTGTCATTGTTTGTGGTTACGGAAAAATTCAATTTTGATCCAAAATATTATCGTGTACATATTTCAAACTTACATCAATCGATTCAATATTTTCTCGTGATCATTTTAATATGTAAATTGTTGATGAAGTCTGAAATATTAGTTTGTATAGTGCAAAAATCTATTTGACAGTTTTATGTTGTCGTAGGACCGATCTAAAGAACATTGCAGCTGTTGCTGAAACTGGAGACGCTAATGGGACACACACAGAGTGTACAAAGCTGCTGGAAGTGTAACAGAATGAAGTACATGGCACCAGTAATTCCTGTAGAAATCGTTTCTATAACCTTATCAATATGCACTGGAAAATCTCCTGTTGGTACTATTGAGACCTACACAGAATGCCGGAGGTACAAAAATATGAAGTACAACGAACATCAAACACCTCTTGGACTAGCATTTGTATTATTTTTAAATAGTTCCAGTTTGTTTTGCAATCAAAGGTTAGAATATCTTTCTGATAGATTATTTTAAACTGTTCTTGCTTTTTCATTCATCATAGTTTTATAAGAAGAGAAATCTGTTTTCAGATTCTGATGCAGAATTTAATGCTCTATAAATTTTATTTAAAGCATTTTTCAGTAGAAAGTTCTGCAATGAATTTAAAGCAAAAAATTTACTTCCTCGGCCTTTTTAAAATTAACAATTTTGTTGTCTTGTAGAATGTCCTCGACCAAACAACTCCAGCAAGCGACATCCTCATAAAATCTCGCAACCACCAGTGGTTCCAGCTATCATGATACTCCTGGAGGTTCCATTTCACCAGTGAGACTTGAAAATGAGTGAATGTTGGAGGCGTAAAGCCAGCTCCAACACAACACCGCCTCGTTGGAAGCGCGCATGGCTCGAACTCTAACAACAAGGTGGGCCCCAACGAATCCCACGGCCCCACATGTCCCGGTTGTCGGTTTTATGAACGGTACCGAACTTTAACTCGTTGGACGCCACGAGCAGTGCATGGCTCGTGATCCTCGACGCCAGCTTGAGCGTCGAAGACGACAGCGGCGTCGTTCATGTGAAGTACATCTGTACAACACCACTACGAAGATGGTCGTCATCTGCGAGAACCTCCAGGTATGACATTCATTCAACACTAAACACATTTAACAATGTTATTCACTTTGCAGGCCGGAAGTTATTAGTTACATATGAGGTACGCGGAAGTACGTCAACAGTATATTGTTAATTAAAACTTATCGTATGAAAGATGAACAAGAAACTATTCTGATATTAAATCGTTAAAAATAAATGACTGCTAGTAAGAACAACCGATTAAGAGTGATTAACAAGCAGTTGACTAACTTTATTTTACGCTGTCAAGCGTTCCTAAATTATTTTAGAGATATAAGTTTCAAATAAAAGACATACAGAATTAAATATTCCACCACTGCTATTTCAAATATTTTTCTCAATAATCATGTAAGAAGGTTTGACAGCTGAAAAACACAGATAGTCAACTGCTAGTTAGTCGCCCTTAATCAGCGTTCTTACTAGCGATCAACGTATTTGCCTCATGCCAGTATGGTATCTTTTAGGCGGTAAGCGACGAGAGAGTTAGTAAATAAAAGTTTTATATTATTTGTAGAATATAATAACTAGGGTAAAGTACAATACGTCTTAACATAATGGGAGTTGAATTGAAATATGTAACAGGCAATATGATGATATTTTTATTAATATGGAGATTGTTGTAAATACAAAAAAATATTTAGATTAAAAAACTGTATCCAATAACTATATAATTGTTTATTATGCAAGATTAAGAGCAGAACTAAAACTGATTTTTATTAAAGATGTGTCGTTCGCGAACGACCCGTTCAATTTGAACGAAAAGATCCGGACCACTTTCTTGGTCGCGAACGAGTCACCGGGTTTCAGTACATGTTAGACAGATTCGGTCCGCATCGCAAAATTTTGAAAGATATACTTTTAGGATTCTAGTAGAACTATACCCCCAACAAAACTTACTCCTCGAGCAATATAAACACCGCCATAAACGTTTCGATAATCCATTTAGCAGTTTGGACCATAACATAAACGTAGATAAGATTTTCAGTGACATTCTTAGAAGTAATGTTTTGTTTTGTTCACTATTCCTTAAACAACCTTAAACTGACCGAACGGTGACGTCGTATGATACAGTTTTACCCACAGTGCAAGATAAAATCTTTGAGTACAACAGTTCTGTTCATTTTGAATGAATCTCAGTGAACGAGTCTTTTTGGTGAATCGATTCAAAAGAATTTTTATAATAAATAAATACATAATGTCAGCAATTATCTTATTCAATTCGCCTTTAATTTATTCTATCATCCGTATACTTTACCATATTCACATATACGCTGTTCTAAACAACTACGATTTTTATATATTGTTAAAATCAAGTCCAAAAAAGGCCAAATAAATGTTTCAGTTGAAAAATGTTGACAATAATATTTAAAATATAGTATATTATTAGCAATTGTCTAGTCTCTGCGTTCAAATCGCTGCTACGCTAAAGAGAATAATAATTATTAAGTATTTTTATTAAACATTTTGCCCAGCAAAGGGCAGATAAATAAAATGTTGATTATTAAATGATTTAATTGAAATATGTTGGTAAAAATATTGAGAATATAGTATGTTATTAGCAATTGTCTAAGTATTTCCGTTTAATTCCCTTCTACACTAGAGGGAATAATAATTATTAAATATTATTATAAAACATTGTGCCCTGAAAAGGGCAAATGAATTTTTTATTATTTAATATTTTATAATCAAATGCCATATATTTTATATATTGTTAAATTTTCAAATAAGGCTATCTAGGTATCTGTAAATAAAATTTTAAATCTTGACAGCCGTGCAATCTTGCGGCGAACTAGTAAACTATAAATCAGTCGGTAACTTAGAGGTGATTTGAATGCAACGAAATAAATTCTATTATTTATATATAATATTGTCTTTATTTAAACATACAAATAAATAACAAAATTGTCAAAAAAGGCTTGAATCTATTAATAAAATTTTATTTCTTGATATCCGCGCCATCGCGCGGCGAACTAGCAAACTATAAATTAGTCGGTAATTTAGAGATGCAATAAAGGCCATGAAATATATTCTATAATTTGTTTACAATATTTTTATTTAAAACAGAAATACATAAAGACATTGTCAAAAAATGCTTGATTCTATGAATAAAATTTTGTTCTCTACAACACTGCCATCTAGCGCCAAACTAGCCAACAATCCTTAAACAATAAAATTTGTTCCAGTGAATTTATTTAATAAAAAAGTTAATTTTTATTAGTTAAGAATTATAAAGATTGATAAACACATTGTTATATAGTATGTAAATAGCTTTTAATCTTATTTTTACCAAAAATTCAAGGATTAATTTCGTTCCTGCACAAAATTTTAACGAAATGGAACATCCATAATAATAAAAAGCTCGCTGACGTCATGACGTTATTGAAAAATCAATAATTTACATCGACCAATCAGATTGCTTGCACATATTCCAGTGGCGTTCTAATCATTTTGCATGCTTTGATTTTATTTTTATTGATAAATGATTAATTTTTCGTTAATTAATAACGAGAAATAGCCTAATATACTCAAAATTATATGGGTTATAAGTTAAAAATAGTTATTGTTACAGTTTTAGCTAAAAAATGTGAATTAAAAATTAATAGCCCAGGATAGTTTAAAAGAAATCTACGCCGCTGGTAACCTACCTCCTTCCCCTCGCTGCTACTAGTTCACGCAATCGCTGTATGATGGCGCCACTTGTATTGTTTTCATTTTTTGACACATACCACTTTAAAACTTTTATATTCGTATACATTTGAAAAGTATTAAACACAAATACTGATAAATGCTTGAAGGATCTCAACAAATCAAAGAAAACTATGTTACAGGTATAATTGTACTCTGTTGTTATATACAATTCATATTTATTACAAACTGCTACAAGTTTTAGGCAGAGGAATGGTTTTTGCTTGAGTTTTCCTCAAAATTGACATGAAAATCAAACTGTGAAGTATTTCATTGAATGATTAAAGTCGAATTATCCAAGGAGGAGGAATAAACTGGATTTCAGACATTGAAAGTGCAATTAACATATTTGTATCAAAGGTACATCATCGAGTTATTCCAGGAGAAATAAATTTTCTTAGCCTCAAAACATTCTGTGGACATCACATTAAAATCATTTTATCTATAAGAATCAGTATTATGTTTTTATTTCTGATGCACACGACAAAGAAAACTTTGAATCAATTGTAAAAATTATCTTTAAATGAACGAAGACTGTAGCATCGTTGTTAAATTATAAATAAATGATTTTTGATTCAGATATGAGTGAAGTATTTATTTTTTCTACGACCGAGCAAAAAATATACATTTCCAACTGTCAGTTGAAAGCAGAAAATTGACGTTTGCCGTTTGCCGAGCGGCAAAATAAATATCTCTAGTAGAATAGGAAAATGTACAGTTCATGATAACAGTAGGTAATATTTAACAATAGTTTCTTATAATAACAGCAAGTTTACTTTTAATGACAAGTTACTTTGAACAAGGCATATTCCTTCTCATACCTATTCTTCGACTTTTCAGGTAATAGATTTAATATTACATTCTTCGCAGCTTCTTTGATGTGTGGTGGAGTACATTCCATTTCACATTCGTCACTATCCATCATTTTATGATGTTTCACTAAATTTTAACGTCATAACTTAATTGAAAAATTAATATCTTTCATGCGATTCAAACAAATAACAGAAGAAATAGTATCCATCACCTTGGAAACGATTGAACATGGCTAACTGTAAAATGGATCGGAATAAATGAATATTTTCTTCCAGTTTTTTTATCATTATTGAATCGGTCGTAGAAAAAATAGTGTGTTTCTCGAGCAGAAAGTGTCCTGGCCGTTTATGCATGGTTATTATTATTAATGTAATAAATTTGAATTGTACATAATAACAAAAGTTCAATTATACCTCTAACATAGTTTTTTTTTGGTTTGAGATGTCTGTTTTCTTTCTGTACGTTCGTTGAACACGGAAATATAATGAAAAAAGTTATGTTATGTCAATTCGTGTTGTGAAATATTTATGAACGTTGTATTAGTTAAATAAAGCATACAATTAGGTCAATACTACAACAATTTATTAAACTAAATTATGGATCGTTTCTTGAAGCCCGAAAGACTCAATATTGATCCAGAATCGAACAGTGCTGCTCATAGCTGTTCAACTTAATGAATCGGAAAAGCTGCGTCTCTTAATCAACTCTGTTTCACCGAATCAATATGAAAAAGTGAATGATTCTGCTAGATTGAATGATACTATCTCTATATTGAAAACCCTGTAAATGAAGTATTTGCTCGACATAAACTCTCTTCTTGTAAACATATTCGAGAATGTAAATTCAAAGCTGTCACAGCTGAAGCAAATAGAGATGACTGTGTACGAGATTCATTCAGTGCTGGACTACAATCACATCATATCAGACGGAGATTTAATTTAAGTTTGACAGCATTCGCAAACCATGTTGTGAATGCTACTACTAATCCTAATTCTCAGCTAATAGATAATGAATCAATTGATGCACTTGTGTCTTCTGTGGTTCCGGATTTCATCTCCGTAATCGATGTCCAGCCAAAAATGTAAACTGCAATAACTGTAGAAACAAAGGACACTATTCAAAAGTGTGTAGAATTAAACTTACCTACCTGTCAAAACAGACAGCATCGTCGATATTCAAAAAGTGACACTGTAATAAACTAATCAGTTTAAACCTCCAGAAAATAAGTTTTATTCAGCAAAATTGTATAGTGATATTCACCTAAGAATGGCATTCCAATGTGATGACGTCACACACTTCATTTATATGAGATACTAATAAAAATTGAAATTTCGATTGACCGTACTGACATCTGTTGGCAATGTAGTAGAAATAAGTATTTACAAATTTATTACCTAGCGTCGTTCAAATTTCTACATTGCACAAATCCCCTAAGACAATAATAATAATAATAATAACGAAGAATGTATAAGAAAATAGATAATTATAACATTTACGTTAAATTGATAACATAACCTCACAATATAAAACTTACATCTTCTGCAGAAGAAATGGAATTAGTGGACCATCTATACATTTTTCTTCATGAAAAAATGCCGAAGCATTCAAAATAATTTCTTTGCAACGTTTAGATAATGTTTTACCACTCATATTTATTCGTTAAATTTAACTCAATCACTGAATGCGAATATAAACACAGTAAATATTCAACTGTCACCTATACGGTGTAAGTAGCGACGTACGTCAACACACGCTTCGTGACATTAGCAACACATCAGACAAAAGCATTGCTAATAACGCATGTGGATCACTTAATTCATACCCTTCTGTGACGTCATCAGAATGGAATTCGAAGAATGCCATTCTTAGGTGAATATTACTATACATTTGAAATTCAGTACTAATAGAATGACAGTTAACATAATAAAGCGTTGCTAGACAACGTATAGTTATTTAAAATATATGACAGACACTAAATCATAGAAATGGAAGCAAGTTGATCGCCATGGAGAGCTCAACAAATGAAAATCCACTACCAACAATAGAGGATATTGTCAACAAAGTAGCTAATTATGCAGTGTTTACTTCGTTCTGCTTATCATCGAAACTGATAGACCTTTTACTGCATTTGAAGCTTGTGGCCAGCTATTTCAATTTAAGAGAATTCCCTTCGGTGTAGCCGCTTCCCAAACAATCATGAATGAAGTCATTAAATCTGAACAATTAAAGGATACTTTTGTGTATTTAGATCAGGAAGAACTTGACAGAAATTTACAGAACTTTATGAATGCTAAACAATTGCCATTTTGCCATAGCTGTTTCTATGTCTCAGTCTGGTCGTCCAGTAGCCTTCTTATCGAGAACTCTTTCACACACAGACCGAAAGCACTCTATAGTTGATAAAGAAGCCCAAGCGATTGTAGAAACTCTCAGAAAATGGAGACACTTTTTACTTCTAACGGACCATCTTCTGCCTAAAAACTATATTAGTTGTTAATAAATCAGATTAAAGTTTGTTTTTCGTACATGAAACTACAATTTTGCCTTTAGCATGTCCCCTTGTGTGACACAACAGAGCACAGATCACAAACATAGATTCGTAATTTAAGGTTAGAAAATAATTCGGTAGCTTATGTTCATTGATAAAACATAGAGGAGCCTCTATTTTCCGTCGATGATGGGTTCGATTAGTTAAAAGCTGTGTAAATTAATATAATATAATAAATAATAATTTAAAATTTTAAGTTAAAATGCATGAAATACGTTCGACCAATCAGATTGCTTGCACATATTCCAGTGGCGTTCTAATCATTTTGCATGCTTTGATTTTATTTTTATTGATAAATGATTAATTATTCATTAATTAATAACGAGAAATAGCCTAATATACTCAAAATTATCTGGGTTATAAGTTAAAAATAGTTATTGTTACAGTTTCAGCTAAAAAATGTGAATTAAAAATTAATAGCCCACGATAGTTTAAAATAAATCTACGCCGCTGGTAACCTACCTCCTTCCCCTCATATCAACTAGTTCACGCAATCGCTGTATGATAGCGCCACTTGTATTGTTTTCATTTTTTGACAGATGCCATATTAAACCTTTTATATTCGTATACATTTGAAAAGTATTCAACACATATACTGATAAATACTTGAAGTATCTCAACAAATCGAAGAAAACTATGTTACAGGTATAATTGTACTCTGTTGATATAAACAATTCAAATTTATTACAACTGTTACTACTTTTAGGTAGAGGAATGGTTTTTGCTTGAGTTTTCCTCAAAATTGACATCAAAATCAAACTGTGAAGTATTTCATTGAATGATTAAAGTCAAATTATCCAAGGAGGAGGAATAAACTGGATTTCAGACATTGAAAGTGCAATTAACATATTTGTATCAAAGGTACATCATCATTTGCAGTTGATCTCTCCCGATTAAGTTTATCACCCATAGTACAGAAGTACTAAACGATGAATCGGGGTGGAAATAGTGTTAATTATTAAATAAAAACCGAAGAATCGAATGGAGTAACTGAAACACTTGCCGGAATTTGTAACCGGGATATATAAAGTCTCCGGAGATGACAAAACATGATTGATTTTGGAGCTGGACAAGCTTGCTACATGGCAACAAACATCTTTTATTTACTGTTTTAGAGTTATTCCAGGAGATATTAAAATCGTTTTATCTATAAGAATCAGTATTATGTTTTTATTTCTGATGCACACGAGGAAGAAAACTTTGAATCAATTGTTAAAACTATCTTTAAATGAACGAAGACTGTAGCATCGTTGTTAAATTATAAATAAATGATTTTTGATTCAGATATGTGTGATGTATTTATTTTACAAATATAAAATTGTTGACAGTAAATCTTGTCACTAAATATACGTCAAATTTATCTGATAGAACGTGGTTGTTGCTGTTCCTCCTAACATAGTGTATAAATATGTGGAGAATCCGCCAAGGAATTGACCCATTTGTTTCTAAAGACTAGCTTTACGTACTTGTATCGTAAATAACTATATCAGGATTATTCTATAGATACTTTACATTATTGCAATACAAAATTAGTTAAATACTAGCGTCGACCCCGCCTACGGCGGGGTCTCAGCTAGGGCTCCGCCATCTCTAAAAATATCACAAAACTTATGTAGTTATAACAATATAATAGGAGAAAGGTGATTAGTACTGTATAGCGGTTCGATCTACTTCGCAGATTTAAGTCCTATGCTCCTCGACCCTGAAGAAGATTTCAACTTAATTTAGGGCCGAACTAAAAGTATGGGATAATGAATCATAGTGGTTTGTTAATAATATCTCGTATGAGACCATGCAATTGATGAAGAAAGGTCATCACTTCGTTCCTCCCTTTCATGTAACTAAATTGGTGAAGAAAGCTCGTCATATCGTTCCTCGCTTTCATGTCATTAACATTGACGAATATCATCACTTTATTCTTCGCTACCATGTCACTATGGGAATTTTCGTGTCTCCCATATTTTTCATTGCGAACAGTTGTGTGTCTCCCTGGTTTTTCATTGAGGGAAGTTGTGTGTTTACCACTGAAGAAAATTGCGTATTTTCCATAGAGAGAAGTTGTGTGTTTTCCATTGAAGGAATTTGTGTATATTCCATTGAGGAAGTTGTGCGCTTTCCATTGAGGGAAGTTATGTGTTTTCCATTGAGGAAAGTTGTGCTATTAGCACTGAAGAAAATTGCAAGTTTTCCATTAACGGAAGTTGGATGTCTACCAATGTGGAAATTTGAGTGATTTCAATCTGGGAATGTTGCATGTTTTTTATTGAATACCCTATAAGTTAGCTTTCTTGTAATTTCTACAAAAACAATTGCCGATCGTAATGATTTGTGATAATGAATGTTCCTCACTAACGTTCCTCAACTTAATGCTCCTAAAACATTTCATTTAATACCCTACAAGTCAGGTTTCTATGCAACAAAACAAAAAAACAAGTGCCGATCGTAACGATTTGGAATAAAAAAATTTCGTCATTGCTGTCCTTTATTTCTTGTAATCAAAAAATTTCATTTAATACTTCATAAGTTAGCGTTCTAAGAATTTTTATGAAAACAATTGACAATCGTAATGATTTGTTTTAAAGATGGGTCATCACTATGTTCTTCAACTTCCCACTTTTATAAAATTTTATTTGATACCCCATAAGTCAGGTTTCCATGAATTTTTAGAAAAAAAAAAACAATTGCCCATTTGGAATAAAAAAATTCGTCACTGCTGTCCTTCATTTCCTGCCATTTCTATGAAAACAATTGATAATCGTAAAGATTTGTTTTAAGGTTGGGTCATCACTACGTTCTTTAACTTCTCACTTTTATAAAATTTCATTTGCTACCCCACAAGTCAGGTTTCCATGAATTTTTAGAAAAAACAATTGCCCATCGTATTCCATTTCATTTCATTTTAAGAAAAAAAAAATTAATATCAGTCGGTCCATATTTTTGACAATTCATTAGAACATGTCTATTTAAGACTTTTCATTTGATACCAAACACGATATATTTTTGATGACTTTTAGATAAACAATCGACAATCGGTCGACTTCCATTTTTTATATAATCATTTATCTCGTCTCTTCGAGACATTTCTATTGATATCCTATAAATGATTAAAAAAAATAATCAAACACAATTTACATTAATATTTGATCATGTAATAAAGACTTCTGTCAATCTGACACTTCTATTGTCATCTAGTCATTTTAAAAGTATCTACAGTCAATAATAATTTGCATCCTACATTAGCTTTATTTTTCGCGGTTTTACTTTATTTTACTAAATTTAATCGTGTAACACCCACTTTTCTCAGGACGTCAATATACAATCAAAGTCAAAAATTTTTTTCGACATTTTTAAAATTTTTTAAATTAACTTTTCAAAAATTTGCAAAATTTCAAACACGTTTGTTCATTTATTCTAAATACAGATAAATTTACAAAACTTCTGCAACTTGTCTACAATTAATGTAATTTATATTTCAAATTTAAAACTGAACTGTCAAAACTGATAAGTTGTCATAGATGTTCATCTTAAAAATATCACGGCCACCACACTCTAAGTTGATTTTGGCCCAAAAATGCCTGTTTTTTAAAGTTTTCTCGCACATCATGTATAGGAAAAATATGAATTCATAAAAAGCACGCAGTACTAATCAAACTCTACATTTCTGTGAAAGTTTCATTCAAATCCGTCAAACCGTCTAGGCCCTAGGCTCGAACGAAATTCGTGATGAATCTATATATATATAGCCACCGAATTAGCCAAAATAGTATATGGATAATTACGTAGAAGGGTGGATAATTTTTTAAAAACTTTATTCGTAAATTTTGAATGAAAAATAAATACCCAAAAAAAAATTTGCGTGGGACGCTGGACAATTTTCCAAAAGATTTTTTTTAATTGTGAATTTAAACAAGAAAAATTAAATTTAATCACTTGCGTGAAGCGCAGCAAAGATAATTCCGAAAAAAATTGCTCACAGGCAATACATAACACACATGCAGATAAAAAAACACAAATCCCAACACCCCAACAGCATATTTTTCTTTTTCATTTAGAATTATCGAACAACGAACCCGATCTGTTTTTTGAATCCGTCCGATGTCGACATAATCAACAATTCAATACAGTAATCTTTACAAACACATATTACAATACTTATAAGATAATATAATACATTTTATTGTGTAATGATTCTGCTTTGTCCTTGCTGTTGAAGACGTCCAGGTTCTTCTCCTGGTTATAGTCGCAGATCATTGGAAGTTCTTACTCAATGTCGACAGTCCATATGTGAAGATGGGGGCTCCGATGTAATTCTGTGGATTGAGGAACTGGGCGAACTATGAGTCTGCAAATATTTTATTGTCGTCAGTCTCACAAAATAGTCACAGAGTATGAAATACGAAATGAAAAACAACATCTATGTTGTGCACATTTTAATCCAATTGTCTTCTGAATTAAATAATTAAATTGTAAGGATTTGGCTCACACAATGACAGCTCATTAACCAACTCACATAGGAAAACTAAATATATTCTGTTTAAATACTTAAAGCTCATCATTTAATAATTATTTATATATTCGCTGGACTTAATACTAATTGTGTGTGTGTGTATTACGGAACGAGGGAAGAGTTACTTATAAACTAACTTAAAACTAAACAGCAAACATATAAATAAACTCAATTAATTTAAATGTGCCCTAATTGATTAATGAACATTTTATTGTATACTAACTGTCAATATAAACTACAATTATCTTTATATAATGACACAGAAAACAATTAAATTTTATCGAAGAGAAATCTACATTGTTAATATTATATGGAATCAAGGAACTTATCTCTTTGTTTGGTTTTCTTTGGTTCTGCAAAATATCTCAGTCCGTCAGCAAGTGTCAGCTACCAGGTGGTGGTATTGTAACTGAAATGCATCGAAATATATATTAATTGATGCCCAGGATATAAGAAATCATTTTAGAATCATTAATATGTACAATTAAAATGTTGCATTGCACATAAAGTTTGCAAGTCCTGGAATTCAAATATTCCAATGAATTTTAAACAATTAAAGCCATTTAATTCTACTTAATTTTGCTCATTTCATCTATAATATACACAAAACTAATTATTCTTGCCCTTATCGACACTTTTTATACGAGTAATAGTAATAATGAAATAAATAAATAATGCTTACATATGTATTGTATGTTATATACATCTTTCAATATGCAAACTAAAACTTGTGACTTCACTAACAAATTATATACTAAAATAATCACAAGAAAATACTGAATCGATTGATATAAGTGCTCATTATGTCAATAATAATATTATGGGTCAAAGCTGAATTTTTCCTTCCGTACAAACACTTTTTTGCAAAACATTTTGACAGAAACAATTGAATTAAAACATGGCGCGTTGTGAATACATTTAAAATTTAAATTTATTAGAATACTTAAAATTTACTAAAAACAAAATTAATTTACGATAACTTAAACTGAGGTACTAATTATAGAAGCTGTAGAATTTTATTACTAATAATAATTTAAAATTGCAAGTTTAAGCGCCTGAAAAACGTTCGACCAATCAGATTGCTTTGCAAATCTACCAGTGGCGTTCTAATCATTTTGCTTGCTGTAATTTTATTTTTATTGATAAATGATTAATTATTCGTTAATTAATAACGAGAAAAAGCCTAATATACTCAAAATTATATGGGTTATAAGTTAAAAATAGTTATTGTTACAGTTTTAGCTAAAAAATGTGTATTAAAAATTAGTAGCCCAAGATATTTTAAATGAAATCTACGGCACTGCTTACTTTTCCTCTTACGTCTCACCGCAACTAGTTTCTAGTTCACTCAATCGCTGTATGATGACGCCACATGTCTTGTGTTCAATTGTCATTGTTTGTGGTTACGGAAATATTCAATTTTGATCCAAAATATTATCGTGTACATATTTCAAACTTACATCAATCGATTCAATATTTTCTCGTGATCATTTTAATATATAAATTGTTGGTGAAGACTGAAATATTAGTTTGTATAGTGAATAAGATCTATTTGACAGTTTTATGTTGACGTAGGACCGATGTAAAGAACAGAAGATGACATTACAACTGTTCCTGAACCTGGAGACGCTAATGGGACACACACAGAGTGTACAAAGCTGCTGGATGAATAAAAGAATGAAGTACATGACACCAGTAATTCCAGTAGAAATCGTTTCTGTAACCTGAAATTTGATCAACACAAAATGTGCTGTGCACAAGTATAAAGTACAACGAACATCAAACACCTCTTGGATTAGCAATTGTATTATTATTAAATAGTTCCAGTTTGTTTTGCAATCAAAGGTTAGAATATCTTTCTGATAGATTATTTTAAACTGTTCTTGCTTTTTCATTCATCATAGTTTTATATGAAGAGAAATCTGTTTTCAGATTCTGATGCAGAATTTAATGCTCTATAAATTTTATTTAAAGCATTTTTCATTAGAAAGTTGTGCAATGAATTTAAAGCGAAAAATTTACTTCCTCGGCCTATTTAAAATTAACAATTTTGTTGTCTTGTAGAATATCCTCGACCAAACAACTCCAGCGAGCGACATCCTCATAAAATCTCGCAACCACCAGTGGTTCCAGCTATCATAATACTCCTGGAGGTTCCATTTCACCAGTGAGACTTGAAAATGAGTGAATGTTAATGGCGTAAAGCCAGCTCCAACACAACAACAGCTCGTTGGAAGCGCGCATGGCTCGAACTCCAACAACAAGGTGGGCCCCAACGAATCCCATGGCCCCACATGTCCCGGTTGTCGGTGTTACGAACGGTACCGAACTTTAACTCGTTGGACGCCACGAGCAGTGCATGGCTAGTGATCCTCGACGCCAGCTTGAGCGTCGAAGATGACAGCGGCGTCGTTCATGTGAGGTACATCTGTACAACACCACTACGAAGATGGTCGTCATCTACGAGAACCTCCAGGTATGACATTCATTCAACACTAAACACATTGAACAATGTTATTCACTTTGTAGGCCGGAAGTTATTAGTTACATCTGAGGTACGCGGAAGTACGTCAGCAGTATATTGTTAATTAAAACATATCGTATGAAAGATGAACAAGAAACTATTCTAATATTAAATCGTTAAAAATAATGGTATTTGCCTCTTCCTTGTATGATATCTTGACGAGAGAGTTAGTAAATAAAAGTTTTATATTATTTGTAGAATAGAATAACTAGGGTAAAGTACAATACATCTTAACATAATGGGAGTTGAATTGAAATATGTAACAGGCAATATGATGATATTTCTATTAATATGGAGATTGTTGTAAATACAAAAAAATATTTAGATTAAAAAACTGTATCCAATAACTATATAATTGTTTATTATGCAAGATTAAGAGCAGAACTAAAACTGATTTTTATTAGAGATGTGTCGTTCGCGAACGACCCGTTCAATTTGAACGAAAAGATCGGGATCACTTTCTTGTTCGCGAACGAGTCACCGGGTTTCAGTACATGTTAGACAATTCGGTTCGCATCGCAAAATTTTGAAAGATATACTTTACTAGGATGCTAGTAGAACTAGAATGCCTCTCGGTCTATACCCCCAACAAAACTTACTCCTCGAGCAATATAAACACCGCCATAAACGTATGCTGAATATACCTTAAGTATCTCTAGCTGGAAAACAATCCTCAATAACACTACATCTTCGTGTTACCAATCTTCGGTGAGCACTCGAAGTCTTCGAGGACTTGTTTAGCGAATTAACAGCTGAATCCACAATGTAGAGGTTCAAGAATTGACTACGATATCATTGAAGCACTTTTAAAATACTAAACGTATAGAAATACACTTAAAACACACAAAATGTCAATAAACTGCAACGATATATTTAGTATTCAACACTTTTCCTATAACTTTAACATTAAATAAGTATTAAACTCTCCAAGGTGGATGATTGAAACTTGTTCCACTCGATTTATTGCAGCTTTATTTAGCAATAACCCTAGAATTATCAATAGAAACAATTAGATAAATTCTCTATGAATAAAAATCAAAATTACACACAACACTTTTATTACTTCTCATTACATTACATACAATTACATTTACAAGTATCAAATTTTATGTATCACACAATAATATGATTGTCTAGATTTTAATACTCACTTATATTGTTATAAATACGTTCAATAGTTGGTAATTATTGAGTTATAAACAAGAAAATAAATCAGTAGATATAGGGTTATATGACAGTTCGTGTTTGCGACCATTTGCGACATCTCTGAAAATATCTATGAACTACAATGAATTACTTCCGGTTTGATCTGACATATTTACTTAAATGTTTATTAAATAATATTTTGAATTAATTAATAAAGTAAACCCTTATAAATATGAATGTTAATAATTAAATAGAAATTTAAATAAATGTAATAATTGATTTTATAATGCTATACACCGGAAGTATTTTATCATAGTTGAGAAGTTTTTGCTGAGTTGGCGCCATGACAAACTGTCACTACATACGTACCGTTATAACAATTAATTTAAAATTAGCATATTTATTGATTACTTAATAAATTATTTGTAAATACAGAAAAATACGGTATAATATTAGTATTACAGTCTATAAATATGCAGGTCAATGAAGTTGTAATAATTGAAATAATATTTTGACAGGCAAGTGTTTAACACAGTGGTAGATATATAATTTAGTGCCAACTTTTAAACAAAGTTACCAATATTAATACAATTTATTTTCTTTAATTACTCGTTTATTACTCGATAATATCAATTAATACACTTATTTACGACAATAGAAATAATTGTTATATTTTAAAATAATAGTAATGACAGTTCGTAGTTCACTCCTTTTGACACAAATGTCACTGGCATCATGGCCATGGCATCATATTTCAGCAGTCACTACTGCAGTTCGTCCTGTCAAAGTTTTATTTCGTGAATAATTCAGTAAAAAATCAATTAACAACTGTTTCAATGATTAAATTATCAAGTTTTATTGTTAAATTGAGTGTGTGTAGTGATAGATTGTGTATTTTTGCTATGAGAACAACAACAGATGTCCAACAAGCATCATAGATTTCCAGCAAAGTTTTGGATGTATTGAATTTTAAAAGCAAATCAGGTGCATTCAGCCTCGGAAATGTCAACATTCAGGGAACATAGAAACACACAGACTACTGGTTATTACATCTAATTATAGTAAAACCCAAAGAAAGCGACCGTAGAAGTTTTTGGACGTCAGTTTCGGAATCTGCAGGTATGAATATTTAAAACCACCTAGTGAACATGAGATTATTTCTGTGTACTATTTATGATAAAAATATTAATTAATTTCATATTATTGATTACGATTTGAGTACGGAGGCCCTAATCAATCAATTCAGCATGAGTTTAACTGTAAGTTGGCATATTTTTATTAAGTTTTGTGTTGTTACTACTATTAAATGATTGATTGATTGATATTACTTTCAGAATGATTTGGAAAATAACAAACTACCAAACAAACATCTCCAGCAAGCGACATCCTTATAAAATCTCGCAACCACCAGTGGTTCCAGCTATCTGGTCTTCTGGATCGCCTAGCACAAGCAGGCGACGCTGACGCTATGTGGTATGACACCTATGGAGATGGGACACTGCTGTATGCACTTGGACAACTAGCTGCGGCTGCTTCTTACAACATGATACTCCTGGAGGTTCCATTTCACCAGTGAGACTTGAAAATGAGTGAATGTTGGTGGCGTAAAGCCAGCTCCAACACAACACCACCTCGAGCAGCCAGCTTGTGCGACGAAGACGACAGCGGCGTCGTTCATGTGAAGTACATCTGCACAACACCACTACGAAGATGGTCATCATCTACGAGAACCTCCAGGTATGACATTCATTCAACACTAAACACATTTAACAATGTTATTCACTTTGCAGGCCGGAAGTTATTCGGTGAAAGTGAAAAATTCTCTTTTCGCATGGCAGGGAAATACAACAAAGATGTTATGACTACACTGCCATTTAGAGTTGCTTCGTCACATCTGAGGTACGCGGAAGTACGTCAGACTACGCGAGTCCCGAGGCGCCTCTGTCCCCAGCAGAGCGTCGGCTTCCATAACCCAAACACCTGGAGGCCGCATTATTAAGCAGCGGACATGGAAGCGGGCAGAGCAGCTGTGAAGTGTGTGAAGCTCCAGTTTGTGATTTGCAATCAAAGGTTAGAATATCTTTCAGATAGATTATTGTAAACTGTTACTGCTTTTTCATCCAACATTATTTTATATGAAGGGAAATCTGTCTTTAGAATCCGATGCAGAATTTAATGCTCTATAAATTTTATTTAAAGCATTTTTCAGTAGAAAGATCTGCAAAGCTTTTAAGCGAAATTTTTCTTCTTCGGCCTTTTTAAAATTAACAATTTTTTTCTATTCTTACAGAATGTCTTCCGTCCTAACATCTCCAGCAAGCGACATCGTCTTAAAAACTCGCAACCACCAATGGTTAGCACCAGCAGGTGTAGGTGTACGAAGGTATGACAGACCTATGGAGATGGGACACTGCTGCAAGCACTTGGACAAGTAGCCGCGGCTACTCCAGTGAGACTTGAAAATGAGTGAATGCTAGTGGCCAGTTCCAACACAACACCACCTCGTTGGAAGCTCGTATGGCTCGAATTTACAACAACAAAGTGGACTCCAGCGACCACCACATACACCACCTCATCTCGGAGTCGGTGGCGGCGGCGGCTTCATGTCCCGGTTGTCGGTGTTACGAACGCCAGCTTGAGCGACGAAGATGACAGCGACGTCGTTCATGTGAAACCGGCGCCTCGTGCAGATGTACATCTGCACAACACCACTATCAAGATGGTCGTCATCTACGAGAACCTCCAGGTATGACATTCATCCAACACTTAAAACATTTTACAATGTTATTTACTTTGTTATGAATCACTTTGCAGGCCGGAAGTTATTCGTCACTTCTGGGCTACGTGGCTTGCAGTGGCGGAAGTACGTCAGATTACGCGAGCCTCGTGCAGAGCGGCGGCTTCTGTAACCCCAACACCTGGAGGCCGCATTATTAATCAGCAGCGGCGAAGTGTTGGAGCTACGCCCTCTGGGGCACCTGCATGCTGCTAACGCTGGTCGCACGGATCGTCGGACGCCGCAAATCAAAACCGTGCCAATTATTATATGAAAACTTATTAAATGTAACTTAAGAACTAAAAGGTTAGTGACTTTGTTTTGTAGTTCTAGTTGAAGAAACTAAACTCAATCTTGTTCGTATCGCCCCAAATGACAATATATATAATGAGTAACAACGTAGCTAATATAATATTATTCGTCTGCAATGAAATACAAACCGATTATAATTCAGTATTTTACTAATAAAATTTTAGCTATTCAATATAGTTGTTTAAAATCCAAACATATATTGTATGTATTATTATACACACTTGCCATATTATTTTAAATTGTTGTATATTTACACATATAAAGCAAACGTATAATTTAGTTTAGGTTATTTGATTTTTCTTCTTCGGCCTTTTTAAAATTAACAATTTTTACCTCCCGCCTACCTCTAGGTAAGGGAGGTATTGTTTTTGGTCAAAAAATTGGGTAGTGAGTTTTCAATGAATAAGCACGTTTTAGGGTTCCTACAATACGATTTTACTATTTTCGCGATGATGTCTGTATGTATGTATGTATGTATGTATGTATGTATGTATGTATGTATGTATGTGTGTGTGTGTGTAGTCTGTGGCAATTTTTTCGTCTCGCATAACTCAAATACTATAATACCAAAAAATACAATTTTGTGAATTATTGCTTCTTATATTTAAATGAAGAGCTGATTAGATTTTGGATAAAATTGGTCAACCGGAAGTAGCAGTTTACTTGAAGCCCTTAACAGTTTTTCGTGAAAAACACGGTTAAATTTCCTTTTTCAACAATTTATGTTATTTTGAAAGTTAAAGGATATTTAATTTTACATATGTTTTGATTACACTAATTTTATTAATTTCCTTTAGATTTGGAGATAATAAAATATAAAGAAATTAGATTTTACAAATCTTGCATTCCTAGTACACCATGGAAACATTTTTTATGAAATGTGACACATGTCATTGTGATTGTGAAGCTGTTTTCTTAGTGAAATATATGTCATAAAATTAAATAAATATACGAAAGAACATTAAAATTCTCAAATATAAAGAAAATAAACAAATAACAAGGTATGTTTCTGTATCATCAAATACTAGTTTGTACCGTTTAAGAGTAGTATTGGGCGGGAGGTTATGTGCTGGACACATCAGATTTTTTTCTCTTCTTACAGAATGTTCTCCGTCCTAACATCTCTAGCAAGCGACATCGTCTTAAAAACTCGCAACCACCAGTGGTTCCAGCTATCAGGTCATGCAGATAACTTAGCACCAGCAGGTGTAGGTGTACGAAGGTATGACAGACCTATGGAGATGGGACACTGCTGCAAGCACTTGGACAAGTAGCCGCGGCTATTCCATACTCCAGTGAGACTTGAAAATGAGTGGATGTTAGTGGCCAGTTCCAACACAACACCACCTCGTTGGAAGCTCGTATGGCTCGAACTTTCAACAACAAGATGGACTCTAGCGACTACCACATACACCACCTCATCTCGGAGTCGGTGGCGGTGGCGGCTTCATGTCCCGGTTGTCGGTGTTACGAACGCCAGCTTGAGCGACGAAGACGACAGCGGCGTCGTTCATGTGAAACCGGCGCCTCGTGCAGATGTACATCTGCACAACACCACTACCAAGATGGTCGTCATCTACGAGAACCTCCAGGTATGACATTCATCCAACACTTAACACATTTTACAATGTTATTCACTTTGTTATGAATCACTTTGCAGGCCGGAAGTTATTCGTCACTTCTGGGCTACGTGGCTTGAAGTGGCGGAAGTATGTCAGATTACGCGAGCCTCGAGTCCCCACTGTCCCCAGCAGAGCGCCGGCTTCTGTAACCCCAACACCTGGAGGCCGCATTATTAATCAGCAGCGGTGAAGTGTTGGAGCTACGCCCTCTGGGGCACCTGCATGCTGCTAGCGCTGGACGCGCGGATCGTCGGGCGCCGCCGGCCCCGCTGCACGTGTACCTCCTGGTTGGAGGCCGCGCGCGCAACGTCACCGTCTTCAAACGTCCTGCTTCCCTCTGGAAACTTCAACTCTACTGAACAACTAATTCCAACTGCTGTTAAATCTGCAATCGTCCAAAACAACTTGTTCAACAATAAAATAAATAAATGTTTGATTTGATTGAAACCGTGTCGAATGTGATAAAATGGCACAGAAGCTGCTTCTATATAGCAAATAAAAACCGCGCCAATTAATGTATGAAAACTTATTAAATGTAACTTAAGAACTAAAAGGTTAGTGATTTTGTTTTGTAGTTCTTGTTGAACAAACTAAACTCAATCTTATTCGTTTCGCCCCAAATGACAATACATATAATGATCGCTCTCGTTCTTGTTATGTGTCCTTTTTGTTTTGCTTGTTTGACAATCTGATAATGAATATATGACTTGGAGTATTATTTAATTAATGAATTAAGTGTAGCAGAGTAGCTAATATAATATTATACGTATGCAATGAAATACAAACCGAATATAATTCAGAATTTTACTAATGAAATTTTAGTTATTGAATAAAGTTATTTAAAATCCAAACATATATTTTATGTTTCATACACTCCCCATATTATTTTAAATGATTATACATGTACACATTTAAAAACAAATGTATAATTTAGTTTAGGTTATTTATTCTCGCATCAAAGTTATACAATGATTATTTAATTATTACAATTATTTACATAACACATACATAATTAATTAAATTAATAATTGTATTGAGGTACCTTTGGCTGCGTTGTCTACGTTCACAGTTGTTGGGGCCCACCTGTAACAGAAAAATGCAACAATAGTAGAAAATATATTATTGTACATACACATATTTAAATAAACGTATTGTTTTTAGTTTAGATTATTTATTCACTCAAAAGTTATACAATGTTTATTTAATTATTACAATTATTTACATAATACTTAAAAATAATTAATTTACCGATTGTAGTGAGGCACCTTTGGCTGCGTTGTCTACGCCTCTAGTCGCTGGGGCCCCCCTGAAACAAAAAAAATAAATGAAACCACGGTAAAAAATCACCTCTGGAAGCGTGGTCCACGCCTCCAGTTGATGGGGCTTACCTTAAACAAATAAATAAATGAAACCACGGTAGAAAATTACCTCTGGCTGCCTGGTCCACGTTCCCAGCTGCTGGGGCCCACCTGAAACAAAAATATATAAAATGCAACAACAGTGGGAAACAAAAATAAAATTGTGAAGCTCGTTGGTCGCCAGCCCCAGGTGCGGGGCTGGCTTAAGCTCTGCCACCTCGACAAGGTCTCACTTCACACAGGCAGAGGGGCGGCCTGGTTAGCTCATGCCGGGGTGTGCAATGGCATGAACCCAAGGCCTAGGAATAGGATGGAGGAGATGATGGTAAACGTACACAAATGAAAACACAGAAAAGTTCGCAGCGCGCGCGCTGCTGCCTCGGCGACCCTACCAGCTTCCGCCCCATTTCACCCTCTTCGCCAGTTTCACTATGGTATCCCCCAGTAAGCCTGGCCAGGACTTCTTTACTGGAGGTATAGCCATAGCTACTTCACAGCTGCTACACTGCGTTTGACTACTAACGGTTACTTCACGATCATCGTGGTGGACGCAAGGTCTGGATTTATAAGTCCCGGGCTCGGTGGCTGAGGCAATTCGATATATATATCGTAAATCGATACATATATATCGTAGGAGGATATATACATATCGTAGATATATACATTGAAATCCACAACTGATGGGACAACACAGTGAACAAAAGGAGAATGACATCGGATATTACGCTGTCACACGTTATAAACAACTATGGTGACGCAAGTAATTAATTCATAATTAAATTTAAAAATCAACTTGAGAAAAATACACCTTGTACGTATACAACACACATTACACTACTGTGTCTCTGGTTGTCTGGTACAAGGGGTATTTTTCTACAATAATATTTTTTTACTGCAACAAACAGTTTGCAGACTTTTTTAACTTTAAATACAATTAAATAATATGTTTGCAAAGGAATCATTGTTTGTTTGGTTTCAATAAACTGACTTGTATAAAACTATTCACCTCTCATTGCATAATTTGTATTCTTCATTAAGTAAATTATCGTTACTAATTTGTTTGAGAATTAAATAACAGTATAGCTAGGTAAACGTAATTGTATGCAGTCGTATTTGAACATCCGAAATGAATTGATATGTGAATCGTGTACTGTGATAGTGTTTACTTTAATTCGAATTGTTTAAATAAAATTTGAACCTAGTGGAATGAACTAAAGTGATATTCTGGTAGTGTTGTTGAATATTTGTGGAAATACTCGGTAAATTA